>JAOWBW010000162.1:274068-1739424 GCA_026119855.1 Campanula takesimana | reverse complement strand
TCAGTCTTGAAAACAATTACTCATTCTCACGCAAAAAAATATTATAGTTTTTTTCATGTATTATTAATTAAAATTTTAATAATCTTATGACCATAAATAAACTTTATTAAAGAATTTCAGGCATAAAATTAAACAAATAGTGATAGTTTAATCGAAGTATCTACAATCAATATAAGTTACATGTAATAATAATATATTAAATGTTTTATTCTATTCCTATGGGCTCACAATGTGGAATTCCATTTTGGAGCACATGCGAATCTTAGTTAGAATTTCACATACTTATTTCCAAATTCACAACATAAGATTGTTAAATTTTGGATGAAAACTTGATGTGTGTCATATTTACATTGAAAAAATGTGAATCTAACATATAGTCATAAGAAGTTGACTTAAAAATATATTTGAAGAAGGAATACATAACTCAAAACATTTTCTCATCTACTTCAATATCTCTCACAGCCTTTCAAGGGATTTGAAAAAAGGTTGATGAGAATAACTTTTATACAAAATTTGTAGAATACTATAAGAGGTGGTAAGTATAAAAGTCTAATTATTTAAATCTTGGTTTAACTATAAGTATTACTTTTTAATTTTAAGCAACATTTGTGAGATTAATAGATGAGCTAGACAAGGATTTGAAAAATAAAATTATTTACTAAGAGCGTGAATAAGAATAGGCTTGAAGAGCCTTACTTTTGGTAATATGGGAAACGCTAAGGCTAGAAAAATAATTTTATGCAAATCCAATTTCAGACTATCTTTCTGATTTGTGAGACACGATTCATAGTATAAACATTGTTAAAGACAAAGTTAATGGTTTACTAGCTACATTGATAAGATTTTTTTTGTTTCACATAGAATGGCTATATTGTTTTTTTTATTGTAAAATAAGCACAAACGTATTGTCTTTACACCGTGACAATTATATGGGTTAGTTAAGGAAACAAAACAAACTACCATGGTGGGGATGAAAGTACAAGTTGTGCTAATATTAGATGAAATGTCATATGACGTTCATGAAATGAAGACTGAGCACTAGAGATTACATAATGTTTGACTGAAGAACAAATGATGGTTTATGAAAAGATTATGTTGTACTGTTGTTGATAGAGGCGATGTGGAGTGTTCTTTTTGTATGGGTATGGTGGCACGAGGACGGCTTTCATATGAAAGACTTTGTGCTCGGCCTTGCGAAGCAAGAAGGATATAGTTCTTCCGGTGGGGTCTTCTACCGGTATTGCTTTGTTGCTTCTTTCGAGGGGTAGGACTTCTCACTCCCGATTTGGGAAACCTATCCAAATTGATGAAAGCTCAACTTGCAGACAAGATAGCCTGGTTCTGATATGTGAGATCTCCTAAAGAAAACAAAGCTCATTTAGGATGAGGCTCCAATGACCACAAGGAGCTTAAGGACATTATGCGTACTTATGATGGTCGATGATGCTTTGATAAACCCTTCGGTGGATTAGTTTTTTGTGTTTGGAGGAGATTTCAAACAAATATTGCCTGTTGTGCCTAAAGAAAGCCGACATGATATTTACATGCTACTATTAGTTCATCTAAACTTGGAATTTGTGTGAGGTCCTAAAATTGACAAAAATAATATGAGATTGCAGGTAAATCATCTTATATCAAACTGTTAATATTTTACATTTCCCTATTGCAGTAATTAAATATTTTATCTCATTCATTGCCTAAATGTAGTTCGGTTCCTCTTCTTCTTCTGATGCTATAGAGATCAAAAATTTGCTGAATGGATATTACATGTAGGAGATAGGAATGCGGTGAAGAAAATAATGAAGAAGTTGAATTAAGTTACTAGATAATTTTTTAATAAGAGATACAACTGATCCTATTGCAACTCATTGAAACACGTATCCTGACATATTACACAATATGCGTATTGATGTGTTTTTTTTTTCTTCAAGATAGAGCAGTTTTGGCACCAACTAATTAGATAGTAGATACTATCAATGATTATGTGATGTCATTATTGCCTGATGAATAAGTGTTGTATATGAGTTCAGATAGCATTAGTAAGGAAGACGGAGATATTATTGGCCACGAGGATGTATTTTCAGTGAGTTTCTTAATACTATTAAATTCTCAGGATTGCCAAACCATTTCATACGTCTGAAGGTTGGATGTATAGTAATACTGCTCAGAATGATGTTGAGGCAAGAATGCTTTATGGAAATAATACCAGATGAAGGTATTTGTGCCTAGAATGATGTGGAGCTCATCAGATTTGACAACATTGCCTATCAAATTCCAACGTAGGCAGTTCCAACGTAGGCAATTCCCCTCTCTTTTGCCTTTTTACTCTCCATGTTTATGTCTAGAGCAAGCAAAATCCATTTATTCATATGAGATTCTTGGGCCGCTTTACTTTTACAGCGGCTACATTCCATGGGTATGTGGCCTTCAGTAGAAACATCATCAATTGAATTATGGTGGATTACTTATTGAACTTTCATTTTGTTGTTTTACGCATTCAATTTGCAATTCACTTTCTTGATTTGTTTATTCTTTTACCATTGCATCTATATGTAGGGTTTAAGATGCAATGTAAAGATACTACAAGATTGCCTCTTTCATTTCATAAAATTCCACTCTGAATATTACTCCCTCTGTCTTTTTAGTTTTTCACACTTTGTCTAAAGCACAGGTTTGCTTAATTTCATGTCCAAAATTTAGTTTCTAAATCGGTTTTTAACAGAAAATTTATCTTTTTTTGACTATTTATTGATTCTATTCATAGATTTTGATTCCGTATCCAATTTGTTCATAGAGTTTATACAGATATTTGGATGTGTACGATGATTAACTGATTCTGTTTAATCATCTGCATGTTCAGATTTCTATCTGTTTCTCGGGCTTTCTAAATTACATTGATCTGTTTATTTTTTGAATTAAATTCATGATTGATGATATTTGTAGGTGAACGAATAAAGCACACATAAATCAATTTTGAGCCTTTATAAATAAACATGAGTTATCCCGATCCCCCGCCTCCACCTTATCCATTTATGTTGCAACCATACTCCGGTGGCAGTGGTGGTGAATTATGGGCTTAGGATCCATTGAATAGTGACTACCTTGACTCCTTTACTTTTAAAGACTTAGAAGTTGATTCATATTCCATGTTTTATTGTCTTCTCCAATTGGCCTCCGCCGAATAAGGCTTCACATCATTCATGGTGTATGGATTTTAGTCCTGGAAGAGGATTCATGGCAATGGGTAATACTGCGGGACATGTGCTACCGTATAAATTGCATCATTATCATCAGGCTCATTTTCGAGTATCTGGTGATTAGAATTAGTTTTGTATTTGTTTTATTCTCTTATGTTGGTGTAACATGGTAGACAATGTCCCTGACAGATGCTATTTTTATTTTTATTTTTGGTTAAACTATAATTTTATTTAAAAATAATAATAATCCAGTTATTATTATTTGAAATGGAAATGAATTTGTTTGGTTATGATCATACAATGATGTTAGTATTTCATGGATATTTGGTGTATATGTATGATAGTTTGTCAATTGGATGTTTTGAATACCCTTTTCCTTAATTAGTTTAAAAGGAACTTCAATCATAGTGTTTAGATGTATTGAATACCTTTTTTCTTAATTAGTTAAGAAGAAATTTCAATCATACTGTTTCAGTGAGATGAAATGTATTAAGTATTAATAATATTGAGCTGTAGTGGATGAACAAATTAATGGAGCAACGAGAAACTCAATTTGAGTACTTATTGTAATGTGTGTATGTAATTATGTGTCGTAGACATTCGATGGCAACTACAGTCTCCTAGGGTCTATAAATGAATCACCATTATTGAATTTATGGTAGCATTACACAGACTATACTATAAGTTTTTTTTTTTTTTTTTTTTTTTTTTTTTTTTGGTTTGGGGGTGTCTTTATACTTTATATTACTTCACATAATGTAGAATTTTCCAATATATCACTTATTATACACCTAATTACCAGATTTATGCTTTTTTAGAATTGTGTGGAATAACATGGTTTTTTCAGTTCACATTTTCATCATAATGAGTGGCTACCCATTTTTAATGCTGAACTATAGTTTTAAGACTCTCTCTCTCTCTCTCTCTCTCTCTCTCTCTCTCTCAGTATAGAAATGCATTGCATCATTTTTCTTAATTAGTTAGCCTTATTATTCCCGTCGAATTTCGACGGGTTACTCACTAGTATTCAATAAAAATAACATCACGCGGATGGGTCTGAGTCATGGGTTCAATTAACCCGTCTATACAATGAGATGGGTTATCTTGTTTTCATTTAAATATTTTTCAATTTTAATTGAGTGGATAATAAAAACAAATAATTCAAAAACTATCATAAGGTGGGATCACTTGATTCATCTTAAAAAATTGGTTAATCCAATTATGGTAATGAAGATTTAAAAATTGTTATTGATAGAATTTATAATAGCGTACCAATAACAAGTTTTAAAATTTTCATCACTTGCTCAAAGTTCCTTCAAATAAGCCTCATAAAAACTAAGAACCTTAAACTAGGACAAACTAAGAACCTTAAACTGAGACAAATGTAGTACTACATAAGGTGGGATCACTTGATTCATCTTTTAAAAAAAACCTCTCCTAATTTTATTTTATTTTCTTTTGATTCCAAAATATTGTATTTAGAAGACGGGTTAGTTACAATGTGGTCCTTGACTTTTCTCAAGTTTGTAGCGAGGATTCCATAGATGTAAATAAGTTAATTGGTACATGACTTTGTCATTCGGTTATTCGGTTGTAATTCGACGATAAACTGACATGCTATTAGTTTCTTAAAGGATTAAGTCATGTGACTTGCACATGATATTTTAAGAGGCACTTTAAATTGTTTTTGGAGCTAGTAATAATCATTTTTTCAGATTCAAGCTAATATTTAAATCTACACCACATATATATTATGTTAAAAAATCGGTAAATAAATTATATCTTATTAATTTGTAAATTAAATAAATAAAAAATATTTTAAAAAGTAATGAATAAGAAAAAACAATTTTATACTTATTCCGTTCTAAAATGATCTTTCACATTTGATTATTCAATTTTTTTAAAGATATAAACACTTGCTTCTCTAATTATGTTGTATTTATACACGTTTAAACTTAATTTTTTTTTTGAAATAATAAAAAATGACAAATAAAAAGCTGAACGAAGGAGTATTATACTATATTTTAAGTAAAAATCCCAAAGAAAAATTTGTTTTACACTCGTTTTAGTGTAAAACATATTTTCATCCTTTAATGTAAAACATAATCTTTTAAAGTAAAACATGTTTTACACAATTTTTTAATGTAAAACATGTTTTTTATAAGAGTAACTCGTATTTTAAACTTGAGTGGAATGGAGTAGCTAAATAAGCATCCAATAGCTTTCAAAAAAAAAAAAAAAAAGCATCCGATATTAACGCAATAGCAAATGTACAGTCACCCTTAAATATTGTTGCACTAATTTGGGGTAGTGGGATGGTACCATTATACATAATCAAGTACGATTTCCGTCCCACAAAAATAAAGAAAAAGGCCAAAGGAATTAATACCAAAGTGTCAACCTCATTCATTCATTATACCGACGGTTGCTTGAAGAAGACAGCAGCAACACATGAATCCTGTCACACTTGATTCTGACCCACCTCTCTCTCTCTCTCTTCCAAGTTTCTAAAAAGCAGAACTTAGCGGGACCGAAAATTTAAACATAACTATAATATCTTAGGCGGGAGCTAGGCGTTTCATCGGCGGCGTAGAGCCCACGGACGTATTTTAGATTTAGAATTTTAGAAGACTGCTCTCTTCTGCACCATCCGATCCGATCACGCTTACCCCGCCAACCCGACCCGCATTTCTATGTCCAAGATCCAATCCACTTTCCACTATCTACCCTTTCCCTTCCTTCCATTCCACTTCCACCTCTCTACTTGCACTCTCCATTCCTTGCTAATCATCTCTCCTCTGCTTAAAACGCTCCCCACTCTCTCTCTCTCTCTCTCTCTCACACATAGTGAGATAATTTCTCTCTCACACACTGACACACATTTTTCTCGCTCAACGACAACCACCGCTACAGCGGTGGCGTTGTACTCCGGAGGAGGTGAGATGAAAACTGTTATGATGATTATTATTGTAATAATGTCTATTAATTTTTAGACTTCCTGTTAGTAATTCGTCGCTCATTTTTGTTGTATTTGTTCAATTTTCAGTTCTAGCCTTTTGGTTGATATTGATTCATGAATTAACAGTAGCTCCGGATGCAATTTTTGCTGCTTTAGTGTCCTGGTAAGAAATGAAATAGTTTTTGATTGAGTCTAATTTTGTTACCAGTTTTTCGTTTTAGTCGGTCTCCGATTAATCCATTAATTAACAAGTAGATTATTAATTTAGTATGACAGTGATTTTCAGTTCATAGTTTTTTTTTTTTTTTTTTTTTTTTTTTCTGTACATTGATTTCAATTTTTTACTGTATTAGTTACTACAGTCTACAGAAACATTTATTCATTTTTTTGTAGGAGTACTTTTATTTGCTTATAGTATAATTAAGCTGAGGATAATTGCGGAGCAAACATAATTAACAGGTCTGATCTTTCAGATCATATCACTATAATTGATTGTTTAAGTTGTTTTTTGATATGCTCTGAACCATTTCCTACTATTATCCTCGTAGTCATTTCTGGTTTGAGGTGACTCAGAATGCTGCAACTCATGCTGTTGTTTACCTGTTGCCCTACCTCTCAGTGGCGGACCCAGGAATTTTTTACAAGGGGGCAAAATTGCATAACATATTTAAAAGGGGCAAAAATAAATGTTAGTGCACTTTTTTTGTTTAACATAAAGGGGGGCAAAGTCTAAAATATTACACTAATACCCCAATTTTTTTAAAAAAATTGCACTAGTAATTTACTCCCTCCGTCCCAAAATACTTGTAGTTCTAGGATTTTCACACAAATTAAGAAAAACAATCAATGCATGTTTAATGGACTAAATTACCCTTGAAATATTTCAAGTACCAAGATAATTAAATGTTTTTACAATGACAACTACCATCATAAATAAGGGTATATTTGACAAACAATGCCAAATATGTCTAGATAAAAGCAAAATTACAAACATTTTGGGACAAATTTCAATCCTTAAACTACATGTATTTTGGGACGGAGGGAGTATTTTTTTTAAAACAAAGGGGGGCCATTGCCCCCCATCAACCACACATAGGTCCGCCCCTGCTACCTCTCACGGTGTGTCGGAGAATTGCTTTAAAATCTGGATAAACAAAGAAACTTGATTGGCAAATTCATATTATTACATTTTAGGCTACTTATTTGTGTGCTCTTTTCGACGGAATTGTGTTAATTGTTAGCAGGTAAGTCTGGGAAAGGAATTTCTTATATATTCAATTCTGCTTCATGGATGTTATTTGTTACAACTGGTATATTTTGGTAGTATGGTTGGGTGAAGTGATGTTAGTGTTAAAAACCAAGAGATTTTAGATGTTTTCACTTGAGGCAATGTTTATGTTCTATACACTATTATTGAACTCCTCAAAAGAGAAGATAACTTTGATCCTATCCTAAGCTCAGTGGACATAAAAATAGATCATGGATGTCATATGTGTATCATCTAAGCAACTTGGTAAGTATGGAAAATCTCTCTTCTTCAGTTAATTGGGGACCTCACGGAAACCCCCGTTATTCATGAGCACTTCATTAATGGCTATACCATCCCTTCTCCAGTAAAAACTAAAAGCCACTTGATCATATAATTTGTCACCATATTTTACTTAAGAACCTAAACCCTGCATGCCATGGCCTAGCATGATGACTATAGCTTAGGCTAGTGTTTTGACTCTGATTTCACTCCTACAGGCTGGCATAGGTAATGGCTAAGATAGCTTTTGTCTAATCTTTTCACATTCCTCACTAGTGGTACCGAATTTTTCGACCATTTGAAGCAACGGAAATCCATGTTCTAACCACCTATATCTTAAACCAGGCAACACTGCATTCATGAAGCAGAAAACTGGATCGAATTTGTAAGCAAAACATGAATGGAACTAAGGGGTGCAGTGAAGCTGCTTGAAGTAGTTTAGTAATGTTTAGATGTGCCAGAAAACTTTAATCAGCTTAAAATGTCTGTAGTTTAGTCTCAGCGATTGATCTGACTTCATCAGTCAAACTTGAATGTGGTGTTGCTAATTGTTTGAAGTTGTTCTCTTTTCGTTGAGTAAATCTCATTGTACAATACCAAACCCGTTTCTTGTTTAGTATTCATTAAAAAAAGGGGGCAGCCCAGTGCACGAAGCATCCCCGCGCATCGAGGTCCGGGAAGTGTTACGTTGACAAAATTTAATCCTCTGTCTTCTTATATGCAGTTTTTGCGCAAGATTCTTTTCACGTGCCAGAAAACTTTTGAATAATGGAAAACAAAACATGGCTTTGGAAAAAAAGATCTACAGAGAAAACAATGGCTGCAGCTGACAAAATAAACCAGGAAAATGAAGAAGAGGTAAACAAATCATGACTTGATGCTAATTTATACTATTTTTTTTTCTTTCAGTTTGTAATATAACCATTCGTTATCTTTGAATCATTTATGTTTACTATTTATTATGTTATATCCTTCTAGTGATAAGTCTTTGTGTGTATGCATATCCTCACTTTCAAGTCCTGTTCTGTTTGAAATGGTTTTCCTATTATTGTGTAAAAGTTCCTTGGTAAAGTGTCCTTATGTAGGCCATCGTAGTACTAGAAACAAAGCTCATTCTCTAAATATAGTTGGTGAGTTCTTGACAATCACAAAAAAGATGCTACCTTCACCAAACCTACGGTATGTGAGTTACAGGAATCCATATGGGAATCTGATTTCTGCATTTTAAGGTGCCCAGGAGCAGCAGATTTATTGTAGAGTAGCTGTTATGGGTAGATATTTATCTGCCAAGGGAAAAGCTGTAGCTAGCATATAGGAAGAAATCATATTATGCCCTAAGTCTCCCATTTTGAACAGTCTCCCTCCCTCTTTGAACAGAAATTGTCCTTAAATGAGTTCCCCTTTTGCCAAGAAATTACTACATTCAATTTTGCTTTCTGTCATGTCCCAATGTACACTCGCAGTATCATAGTATGATTAATTAGGGCATCCATGTGTGTGCTACAAAATGTGTTAAAAGACTTCGTTTGGGCTGGAGCCTGTAGTGAGTTGATTTGTATAATAAAGTAATAGCCGGATTTGCCAGGTTGAAAAGATCTCTTTAATCAAGTAGCACAAACTACAAAGTGTTTATTTCTCCTGCCCTATAGCTACTGTCCAATTGTGCTCCATCCGCCCCTACCGTAGTTGATTTCCTGGAATGTTAACCTTTTACCAGACCATACCACTATTTGTAGACTAAATCATGTTATGGTAATAAAATTTCAGTATTAAAAGAATATAAGAAACATTAATAACAACTTCTAGAATTTCATAAGAACAAATAACTTTTTATGAATATGTGGCCAAATTTGATCAAGACCAATTAAAATCAAAGTGGAAGATATATTTAGGGGCGAGGTAGTAATGAATAATGATGTTCAAGTGAGCTTGCTTTCTTTACCCAGACACTATGTATCACAGCTCTTTCTCACTGGTTAAACGGCACTAGGAATTGCGCTGGGAAGTTTAGAGATGGAATGCACCTCCCCTTTTATGCCCCATTGCCCAACAGGAAATCATTTCTAACCCCGTATCAACACACCAAATATAACCAGCCAAACAGATTTTTGGCAGACAATGTTTGCCAAAACTCGCATTGTTAGGAGAACCAGTGAAAAATGTTTTGGGCGGTGAAGTTCCAACATTTGTTTGGGTTGACACTACTGTGACTTGCAACTAACTATTACTATCACAAAATAAAGAAACCAATAAAGCTAATTCATCAATGAGGGAAAAGTAGGTGGCACACACATAAGCTGATAGTCATTCAAGTCTCGTTTTATGTCCTTGGAGGCATTGCTAATAATTCTCGATGTTTTAGGTGCAGACACTTCTGGCTGATAAAGCAGAACTGGAGAGGGAATTGAAAAGTTTGAATGAGAAGCTTTCATCTGCCCTTGCAGAGAGTAATGCCAAAGATGATATTGCAAAGAAACAGACAAGTATTGCACGGGAAGCTATTGCAGGTCGTTATGAATTTATATTTGGTTAAGCATTTGTGTCTGTGTTTATCTAGAAATTTTTCTTTCTTTTTGCATGTTATTAAATGCAACTCTATTATTTGCCGTCTTTTTCCTTCTTAAAGACTTGAAATTTCTCGTATATAGGCTGGGAGAAGGCAGAAACAGATGCCATAGCATTGAAGCAAGAACTAGATAAAGTGATACATCAGAGATTAGCTGATGAAGAAAGACTAATTTGTTTGGATGCGGCACTTAAGGAATGTATGCAACAGTTGCGTTTCGTTCGAGAAGAGCAGGAAAAAAGGATCCATGATGCTGTGATGAAGACATCGAGAGAATTTGAAGATGCAAGATCTATTTTTGAGGAGAAGTTAGCTGAAACCAGTAAAAGGCTTGGTAAAATGGGTTCCGAAAATACTCAACTAAGCAAGGCTCTTTTAGCAAAGGAAAAAGTGATTGCTGAACTAAAAGAGCAGAGTACCCGTGCAGATGCAAATTTTAGTGCTGTAATGAGTAGACTTGAGTCTATCGAGAAAGAGAATGCCTCTCTAAAGTACGAGGTCAGAGTGCTAGAGAAGGAACTTGAGATCAGGAACGAAGAAAGAGAGTTTAATCGACGAACAGCTGAAGTGGCACACAAGCAGCACCTAGATAGTGTCAAGAAAATTGTGAAACTAGAATCCGAGTCTCAGAGACTACGCATGCTTGTTCGAAAGCGTTTGCCTGGGCCCGCTGCCCTGGTGAAAATGAAGAATGAAGTTGAAATGTTAGGTAAGGATTCGGGTGATGCAAGGAGGCGGATGTCAAATCCTTTTCCAATTGCTTCATCGCATTATTCTTTAGATCATGCTCTTGACACTCCAAGTAAGAGGATGAACTTCCTCACGGAGCAGTTATGTGCCATAGAAGAAGAGAACAGGAGTCTTAAAGAATTCCTTAACAAGAAAACAAGTGAACTCCAACTTTCTAGTGTCATGTATGCTCACACAGCCTCCAAATTATCGCAAGTTGAGGCACAGCTCGAGGAATCTTCCAAAGGTCAGACAAATTTTCGCTCTTTGGCTTCATCATCTGACTTTGGCAGTGATGAAAAAGTCAGTGTGGCAGAGTCCTGGACGCCGTCATGTAAAACTGTTGGAGGGTCAGATATAGGTCTGATGGATGACTTTGTTGAGATGGAAAAATTAGCAATAGTGTCGGTGGATAAGTCAGATGGAAGCTCAAGTGCTGCTGTGGGAAGTCAGTTGGATGGGTATTTTTCAGAAGCAAACAACAAAAAAGGTTTGGAGCCTGTGTTAGTTGATCGATTTCCTGGTTGGATTGATGATATTGTAAAAGTGGTTCTGGAGCAAACTAGAATAACACGAAGGAATTTTGAAGACATTCTAGAGGATGTCAAAACTGCTTTGGCATCCGTAAATTACCCAAATGTTAGGGAAAATGTTGATAAGAATGAAAAATCAAGTCATTTTGATTCTTCAGATCCTCCTCCGATGATCCCGGATAACATTTCACCAACAAAGAAGAGCAGCCAGCAGTTTGATTCTGATTTGAGCAGATCAATACGAAGAATAATGGACCTCATCGAAGGTATCAATTTATCATCTCAAGGCAAGGAGGATGATAGTTTTACGCCATACAAGACCTCGGAAACGCCTACAGGGTACATGGTTCGCGTTTTCCAGTGGAAAATTTCTGAACTTGATCGTGTGTTGCAGCAGTTTCTTGAAAGCTGTACTGGTTTGCTGAATGGAAAGACATCTATGGTCAACTTTGCAGAAGAGTTGACTTGTTCCCTTGAATGGATTATGAACCATTGTTTTTCGATTCAAGATGTCTCCAGCATGAGGGATGAAATCAAGAAGCACTTTGATTGGGATGAATGTCGTAGTGATGGCGAGCCTGAAGGTTGGAGCGTCCATAACGGTCTTTTTCACAAGGAAGAACTAAAGCCAAGCATGAAAGAAGAAAATAAAAGATTTAAAGATGAGTTGGCAAATTTGGAAGCTGCAAAAAAGTATTTGGAAGAGAGACTTCAAGAGCAGAACGCAAACTGCAAAACTTTGACTTTTCAACTTCAGGATTCTGAAAAGTCAATTGGAAGTTTGCAGGCAGAGGCGGATGCTTTAAGGAAATCGAAGGAAATGATGCAAGATCAAGTGGAAAATCACAACATGCTGAAAGAAGATCTTGTTAAACAGCTTAAAATGGCGAATGCTGAACTGAATGAGGTCCTCCAGGATCTGGAGAGTAAGAACAGCTGCTATGAAGAGCTGGAGGCCGCATATCTTGATCAACAGCTCCAGCTAGAAAGGTAAGTTTCTCCACTTTTGTTAAATATCGAGACAATTTATTGTGCAGAGCTCTAGTTTTTGAGTTCTCCTATTTCAGCATGACAAAGAAGGATCCAGAGAAGCATGACTTGGACCATTTGGACCAAGATGACAAACAAATGAGAAACGTAAGTTTCATTATATCTTGATTTTTATGACTTTTACCTAATCATTGTGAAATCCCACAAGTATGCATGTTTTCTGTTTACTCTCATAAACTGTGGTAGCAAACACACATTAGCACAATAAACTAGGTGTGCACCATAGTTACATGATAATTAACAAAAGGATTATGATAAAGTGATTGATGATGCTAATTATTGGGAGCTAGACTTGTACGGCGTATAATACACAATATGGATTCACTTACTCCATTCTCCTCCAAAGATGTCTCCCTTCTATATCTCCATCTTCGCCAAATTTATCCTCTCAATATTCAAATCTCCTTCTCTCTCTTTCTCTCTCTCACACACACACACACACACACACTTTACTACGTCACCTGTGATCCAAGAACAAAGCAAAAATAATATAATTTCACTATATTGCGGGGCCACTGAATATATGTTTGTGTGTGCCAATTACAGACAAATATGATTCCAATCTTAAGTCTAGGAAAATGTAAAAAGATATATAGGACCTAATTTCAGGTGGGCAAATTACAAATAAGGGTCTAAAGTTTGGGGGTCGTTTGTAGAAAGGGGTCCAATGTTTCATTTTTGGCGATTAATGATCCAAGCTTACTAAAAGTTAGCAACTAAGGGTTTTTAGACGGAAATGTAAGAAATCTCAGTTTAGTAAGCACGTGTGGGGGAGGTGTTCAAAAATAATTTTAATATGAGTGATTTTTTATTTTTTTTTGGGGGTGGTGGGTAGGGTAGTGGGGCGCGGGGGAGGTGTTAAAAAACAATTTTAATATGAGTGAAAAAAAAAGTTTTTTTTTTTTTTTTGGGTGGGGAGGAGGGGTGGGTGGGTAGTGGGGGAAGTGTTCAAAAATAATTTTAATATGAGTGAAACATTGGGGGGGGGGGGGGGGGGCGAGTGCGGGAGGAGTTAGAAAATAATTTTAATAAGATTTTTTTTGTTGTTGTTTTTTGGGAGGGGGGGTAGGTGGGTGGGGGTAGGGAGTGGGAGTTGTTAGATTTTTTTTTTTTTTTTTTTTTTTGGGGGGGGGGGGTGGGTGGGTGGGTGGGAGAGGAGGAGGGAAAAGTAAGGTTGGAGGGTGGGGGTGGGGAATGGATGGATGGATGGACGGGGTGGAGGTGGAGTGGGTAGTGTGGGGTTGTATGGGGAGTGGGTGTGTTAGTGAGAGAGTTAACATTTTTCGGGAAATGACTTACGGAGGTTCCCCTCCGTAAGTCATTTTACGGAAAATCTAGCTTATTTCCTTTGACCGTAAAATATTTTACATCGACTTCTTTTTACATTTGGTTACCAAACACCGGAAAACATGTAAAACATTTTCCGTAAAATATTTTACGACGAAACAAATGGAGCCTTAGGTTACCCAAATTCTACCAAGAGCCTGCACTCCCATTTATCACTCAACAATCTTAAATCCAAGCCATAACCAAGAAAGAAAGAAGCCATCTACAAACAAACATAGCAATAAATCCTGATTTCCTCTTCTAGGTTCTTTGTTCATCTTGTTAATCTTCACACCACCACCAAGAATCTGATTTCAAAATCATTCAACAATGAAAACAGATGTCCTTCCAAAATCAGATCCGGGAATAGAGAGTGGGGGGGGGGGGGGGGGGGCGAGACGAAAGGAGAAAGGGCAGGCTGGAGGTAGGGCTGTAAACGAGCCGAGTCGAGCTTTGGGGTGTCGAGCTCGTTTAAAACTAAAGCTCGAGCTTTTATCAAGCTCGAGCTCGAGCCCACTTGCTTGTTCGAGCTCGAGTCGAATCGAGCTCGCGAGCTGCTCGCGAACAACTTGAGTCGATATGAACTCGAGTTTTAACTAGCCGAGCTCGAGCTTAGACCTTTTTTTAAAACGAGCTTATCGAGCCGAATTCGAGCTTATCGAGCCGAGTTCGAAAACAAAAATTCAATTTTAATGAGCTTATCGAGCCGAACTCGAGTTTTTAACGAGCTAAACAAGCCGAACACGGTTGGCTCGATAACAAAAACGAGCTTGACAATCGGTTCGAGCTCGACTCGAGCTACACCTCGAGCTCGAGCTTTCACGAGCCGAGCCCGAGCCGAGCTCGAGCTAGCTCGGTTCGTATGACAGCCCTAGCTGGAGGTGACGGCTGTGAGGTGACGAATGTCTATCCAATATAATACCACCAACAACAGTCTTCAAACCTGGAGCAAAAGTCAACTCAGTGAGAACCGGTTGAGCTTTCTTCCCTTGTGGCGATGGGGAGTAAAGTTCTTTCAATTGGTGACCCTTGCTGAAATGAAATTTTGAGCGATTAATTGGTGGTGTTGGTGGATAAGGTGAGAGTGCACGCGATCGGGGAACGATTGTTTTGGGTTGGATTTGGAAGAAAATGTTGAAAATGGAGGTTGGATTTCTTTCTATTTTTGTTGTTGGTGATAATGGTGGTGGTGGTGGTGGGTTTTCTTTCTTAGTGTTTGAAAAACATTGGAATCAACAAAACCCACTTAGAGAAATAATGAAATAAATTGAAGCCAACATTCATAACACAAAAGTTGTGAAAATTAATTCGTCTTCTTCTCTGAGGGCGATTGCGAGGGGAACAATGGGGGGCAGAGTTTGGGGAGCTGGGAAGAGGAAGAGGGATCAGGGAGGGAGGTGATTTTGTCATTTTTTTTTTAATATTATTATTTTTTATAATCAAGGGAAAATTACTTTTAGCCTTTGAAATATTAAAAATTTCATTTGACCCCATATCAAGTTATATTAATTTCAAATTAGTCCCCAGTTGAGTCGCATGAGCTCGGCACGTGCTTACTTAACTGAGATTTCTAACATTTCCATCAAAAATCATTTATTTGCTAACTTTTGGTAAGTTTGGACCCGTAATCGCTAAAATTGAAACATCGGACCCCTTTTTACTAACACCCCTCAAACTTTAGACCTTATTTGTAATTTTCCCATTTCAGGTTGGAGATAGAAACATTAAGGGCAAAACTTTAAATTGTTTCTTATACACTCCCTCTATCCCTAGTTTTTTTTTTTACCAAATTTTATGCACTAGTCTCTTTATACAACTAAATGTTTGGAAAGAGGATTACAATTTACAAGTATATGAATATTTGCCACTAAATTGTATAAAAAGTAGCGATTTTCCGAATGTCTCTTAAAATAAATTTTGGACATTTATTTAGGGACTGAGGGAGTCGGATTTTGATTTTCTTTTTCTTGCCTCACATGGCAGGATTGGGAGATCACAGCAGCATCAGAAAAGCTAGCAGAATGCCAAGAAACAATCCTAAACCTGGGAAAGCAGTTGAAGGCATTGACTTCACCTAAAGAAACACCCCTTTCTGACAAAGTCGTATCTACCCCCACTGATGAAACTAAAACCACTACCATTCCAAAAAAGCTTACGAGCCAGAGGTCATCCCTACTTGACAAAATGATGGCAGAGGATAAAGCTGAACCCGTCAACCCAAAATCTCCCAAGATTAAGGAAGTTATTTCTACTCCAAAGTCTTCTTCCAATGTGCAGGATGATAATTCCTATTCAGTCTTTTCACCACAGAAATTTCGAAGTTTAAATGGGATTAAGCATCAAGAAGAAGAAGAAGCTCTTGTTAATTTCTTGTCTATTGTTCCAAGTAATAACAAAAAGGGTAGTGGGGGATTGCTGAAAAGGCTTTTCTCGAGACGAAAGAAAGGTACTAGCAAGAAGACCCCGTTCCTCTTAACTTCAAAATAGCTGAAAGTAAAGTGAGTATAAGTTTGGGAATCTGTATGTGATTGCCATTGTTGATTGTTGCTTTGAGTTTCATAGGCAAGAAATAAGCGCCGTAGTTTCTAACTAGTAAATCTTTGGAGAGAGAGAGATTTGGCTGGATTTTTGTGCTAATGTATATATGTAATCAAAGTACATGGACAAGTGGGGTGTACCCATAATATATTTTCTAGCTGTTTCATGATTTATGTGTATTGAGCTTTCAAATTACAATACACTTCAAAGGGGGTAATGCCCTGCATTCAAATTCTGGCACTGCTTATACTTAAGGCCATTATCGCAGCTACAATAACTAAGTACGACACAAAATAATGATATTCTGTCTACATTTTGGAGCGTAGGATTCTAAAATAATGATTACCGATATGTTTGATTTTCAACATTATTTCTCAGCCCTTTCACTGTCTAGGGTAAAATTGAAATGCAAAACTGGAAAAGTGCTTTCTGAAGGAATGTGAACGAGGGCACCTCACCATACTCATTGAGTGCTTTATTACTCGCTATATGTTATAAATTTCGCAATGTCATGTAGCCCAGCCTCCTTGTAACATTCAGCAATCCGCTCCACATAGTCATCCCATGCCTCTTCAACAGATGCTAAATCCAACAAAAATGCAGCTTCGTCCATTACAACCTGCAAAAGTAGGGAAGGAGGGGAGGCGAATTTTTTTTATTTTATAGAGTATATAGTTTCATATTTCAACTAAGAGCCTAAAAAGTAGCAAATTTATTGTCATTGTCATCTTGTTTTGTAGTACCTGAATAGGATCCTTTCCCTCTTCAAATCTGCTTGCTTTCCCTCCTCTGATACCTTTTCTTTGATGAATTCAATTTGTTCATCTTCCCATTCAGCTATAGTAGCGACTTCCTGAATCATATTAACAGAATTTCTACAATCAAATTGCAATAGCAATTGCAGATGAAGGGATAAATTTCAACCAGTGGCGCAGCCATGATATTTTTTAAATGAGTTCAATATTCTTTTTATTAAAGAATTTATGATGTAATGCCTAAATTGAGTTTAAATGGGGGCAAAATCGTAACAAGTGTTATTTTTCTTGGTCAAAAGGGGGTAAAATCAAAATCAAAATTTTCATATTTATGGGTACTAATTTGGTACACTTTTAAAAAGTTAATGGGGGCAATCGCCCCCTTAATACCCAAGGCATCGCACCGCCACTGAATTCAACAGGCAGCACAAAAGAAGAAGTTAGAAGATCACACCTGGTATTCACAACCTAAAGTCCACCATGGTGATTTTAGCGCTCCCCTTGCAGCATCTTTAGCTTCTATTTTACGTCCAACCCTATAAAATACTCAAAAAGGTTCGTAAAGGGCACTTAAAAATGGCAGGTCATACTCCCTCCGTCCCAAATTGATAGTCCCGTTTGACTTTACAAACGTTTTAAGGTTACATTATAAATTTTATAAATGAGACTAACTTTCTGGGATAAACAAAAAGGGAAAATGGGACTATCATTGTAATATCCGGCCTTTGGCCTTATATTTTTATTTTTGGTGAAACTCTTTTATTTATTTTGGACTCAAATAATTAAGGAGTAAGTATTGGGCTTAGTTGGGCTTAAGTAAATTAAAACCCAATAAGAGTATGAAACCCTTTTGGTAGGGAATTGGAAACCCTGTAATATATATACTCTCCTAAAACCTAGCCTCTCTAATTGTTAAACAAGAAATAACTCAGAAAAAAAGAGAGAGAACGGCAGAGAGGAGGGAGTAACGCAGAGAAGGAGAAAGAGATCGGGAAAGAGAGAGAGAAAGGGAAGGGAGAAAGAGAGGGTGAAAGGTCCATCAAGAAGGTAAACCCCATCTCCTTAAGTTTTCTTATCTCCTTGGATTGATTATTAGAGAGCAATGATCATGATTTAGAACTCTAATTATTATATTGAATTAGGGTTTGGTTTAATGGAATTAAGAAGAGGAAGAAGAATGATAGTGTGTATATGTATGTGACTGGTGTGTGTGTGTATGCTGCAGCGTGTGTGTGTGTGTGTGTGTGTGCTGCAATGTGTGTGTGTGTGTGCGTGTGGACTGTTGCGTGTGTGTGTGTAAACCGTGTGTGTGTGTGTGTTTGAGATGCTGTGAATAGTAATTATGAGTGCTGTGAATAGTGTTTTGGTGTGATTAAATGAATACTAAAACACGATGAGTGGGAATAGACACTATGAAACCCTAAGGGTGTTTTAGTAAACCTAAAAGGGTATTTTGGGTATAAGATTTAATGGGTAGTACAAACCCTAGAATGAATCAACAACAACATTACCCCAGTGCCGCAAAGGCTCCCACCTATGGTGGGGTAAGGGGGGGTCGGATGTACGCAGCCTTACCCCTGTATTAAAGCACAGAGAGGCTGTTTCTAGATGACCCATGATGAAAATTGCGTCGAAAATTGCATGGACTGACTGCTGCTTCATCACAAAGAAGCGCAGACAGTTTAGTGACCCATTTTGCTTTATTCCATCATATTCCCAAGCCAAAAAATAGTGAGTCTTTGGCTCCATCGGAAATGATAAACTCATAATGTTAAGAAAGTAAAGTATTTTGGGGACGGAGTAAAATAGTATTACTTGTCCTAAGACTATTTTATGCATGATTGTAGATTCGTGCACGAGGTTTGCTAAGTGGAATAACGCAAAGCCAAGGTAAGGGATTACGTTCCTAAGTATTTTGAGATATCATCCTTTTGAAATAGGATTCTCTTAATTTCTTTCTAAGTCTAGCTACCCAGTGGCCGGTAGTATTTGAACTCTATGACATAAAACGTCTTTTGAATGATCTTACCCTTGATGTGTATTGTTCAATGGGTATCTAAAGTGAATTGGAATTGCCTTATGTGTTCTTGTACCTTGAACACTAATGAATATTGATGTATCTAATTGAAACAGGTGCAATAGCTTTGTCTGATTGAAAAAGGACTTAGCAGGATTTAGTCTGATTGAAAATGACTAAATTTAACGGTCTAGTTTCATTGAAAAGAACTTAGACTTTTAAATTGCTACTTGATGAAGTAGTTGGATTATCATGATATATCATAATAAGGGAGCACCCTGAAAAGGTGTAAGGTCTCTTATTCTTTTAACACCTTGAAAAGGTGTGACACCCTAAAAAGATGTTTGAAACTATGGAATTGACGAACTAAGGGAGCACTCTGAAAAGGTGTAAGGTCTCTTATTCTCTTAACACCCTGAAAAGGTGTAACACCCTGAAAAGGTGTTTGAAACTCTGGAATTGACGGACTTGTGATAGTGCCACAACTTCTTAAGTATTGTAACTGTACTTCGAATGTGTACAGTTAAGATTATTGATGATTAGCCTTTCATTGAAATATAATTGTTTGACTCCGTTCTTTCGGTCATCTCTTCTTAGTACCCGGAGAGATTCCGTATGAACTTACTGAGCATTGTTCGCTCACCCCTTCTTATATTATTTTTCCCAGGCAAAGACTAAGGATCTAGATGGATTGCAAGGAAGGGCAGTCCAAGGTTTTGAAGAGTTTAAGACATTAATTGTTTTGTGTTGAGCTAGTGGATTGTACTAGCCGTTGGGATTTAAATATTAGTTATGCTTCCGCACTGTTTGAATTATGGTTAAGTAAACTAGCCGTTGAATGGTAATGTTGGTTTTGAATTTATGTTGACGTTTGGGATTTTCCCTAGTTTATGGAATTTATTTATTATGTGAAAGTTTGGGTCGTTACAATCATTTTGCGAGGGAGGGAGTACAACATAAGACTTAATCGAGTAAGGAAAGAGTTCTACAAACTTCAGCAAAACCTCCGAGTTAAAAGCATAAGGCCTCCTCGAGAGATATGAGGTATAGAAGTGAACACTTGGGAGTAAAACTTAAGTATTTAAAGGTTACACTAGAATGTCATTCTTTTAAGTTGCTTATGCAATTGATGATTATAGTCATATACCTTTAAGTATATGATACTGATAATGGTTATATCTTGATTGGACGGACTTAGAAGAAACATGAAGATGAACTTGAAACACAGAATAATTAAGAAAAGAGTGATCCAGAGGTAGACACTCAAGATTCAGAGGTTAACTGAAGACTTAGAAGCTGAAAAGACAAAAGTAAGCTTTATACTAGGGAAGTGAATGCGAGATAGGAAGGCATTGCTAGGCACTCGCAAAGACTTAGAAGAAGTTAAAGAGACCATGACTCAGAATGAAAAGTACTATCATGAAACCCGAGAACGGGCGTACTAGTGGTACTACGAATTGAAAGACTTAAAGGAAGAAAGAGCTAGGGAGTCAGAACCAACAACCCCCGTAGGCAATGAAGCGCCAAAGGAAGATAATTGGTAGTTGAAGAAGAGATCAAGGAAGTAGAAATTAACCTTGGGGACAATGAAGCTACCCCAATTGTAATTGATGATGATGAACCACCAATGGTACCAGTTCGTAGGACCAGAGGTAGACCAAGAGGCTCTAAGAAGACTCCAAAGGTGCTTAGTGGAAGACCTAGGGGAAGGCCTAGGAAGGTGTTCATGATTGAAAAGTGGAACATAGAATTTATATCATTCATAGTATTGATAGTTAGTTCTAGTTAGAGAAAATACTAGAATTTTTGTTTTGTTTACTTTTATTCCAAGAAGATCCTCGTAATAAAAGTTTATGATTTATTCTAAGCAAATGGCTTTGTTTAGTGTTTCGTTCTTAAATGTTAAAGCGTGTGAGCTAGTCTAGAACGAGAAAGTATGGGTCAAGTGAAAAGACCTCAAGTATAATTGGCTTATTGAAACGGCCAAGTGAAATTAGTTTTGGTCTAGTAAAACGATCGAAACAAGAATAAAGTGACCTATTGAAACGGTCAAAAGTAAAAGTAATTGGCTTAGTAAAACGGCCAAAATGTGAATGAAAGTAGGTCTAGTGAATCGACCTGCGATGAATAAAGTAAAGTCTAGTAAAATGACTTCCCTAAGTAGAATTGGTCTATTGGAAGGACCAGAAATCTAGTAAACCGATCTTTGGTAAAAGTTACGTCTTTTGGGGACGGCCTATTTATGTGAAAGTATTAAGCATAGTACAATGCTTGTGTTGGCGTGAGTAATAGTGTTAAACGTGCGAGTTAACCTGGAACAAGTAAGAATGGTCTATTGAAACGACCAATGAAAGTGATAATAGTCTATTGAAATGACCGGTGAAAATAGTAATGGTCTAATGAAGCGACCAATAAATCTAGTAAAGTCGACTAATGAAAACAGTGATGGTCTGTTGAAGCGACCAGTGGTCTAGTGAATGACCTATAAATTGAATGTTAGTCTGTAGAGACGAGCTATAGTATGAGAGTACGTGAAAAAAACTCGTATTCTTGATAACTAATGATAATATCATATTATCCGGCAAGTGTTCGAAACGCCAGAGCGGCTGAGTTTATGATGCTAACTCAAGGAAGTATGACGGTGGACGACTATGGTGCTAGATTCACCGAATTACTATAATTTGCCCCAACGTTCTTCGATGATGAAGCGCAAAAGGCTCGAGAATTTGAAACTGGTTTGAGCGACCGAATCTGATACGAATCGCTCCATTAATGCTACCAACCTATGATCAAGTGTTGGATAGGGCAAGGATAGTAGAGAAAGAATCAGATAGTTATCGCAGTAAGCGAGAAGAGAAGAAAAGTCAACTGAGAAAGAGTCGACTGAATCTAAAGGATGGGAATAATAAGCGAAAGGCTGCTGATGATCGTGAGAAGGACGGTACTGAAAGTAAGTACCAGAGTAAGGGTCATGGAAACCGAAAAGATGGTAATAAGAACAATGCCAAAGGGCAAGGTTCTGATGAGAAGTGCCAAATGATTGCTTGGCTAAGAATATGAATTTAATTCCTGAAGCGTTAGAGAATTCTTTAGTTATGGATATTCAAACTAGAGAATCGATCCCAATTACGTCTATATCTAGGAAGTGTCCTTTGAAATTGGACGAGAAAGAACTTGAGGTTGATTTCATTAGTTTAGGACATTGAAGAATTTGATGTAATCTTGGGAATAGACTAGTTGGATGCATGTGGATTGTTTTAAAGAAAGAAGTCCACTTCAGATTACTGTCTAGAGGAGAGTGATGTTCTCAAGAAACGAAACCTAGAACCCGATCGAACCTTATACCGGTAATGAAGGCTCGTAAGCTTTTAAAGAAAGGATGTGAAGGATTCTTGGCGTACATTGGTGATACGCGCAAGAAGGAAGTAACCGTAGAATCACTTTTTGTGATTAGATATTTCAAGGACGTGTTTCCTGAGGATTTACCGGGAATACCTCCATAAAGAGAAATATAATTTTCTATCGATTTGGTACCGGAGACTTCACCAATATCGAAGGCGCCGTATAGAATGGCTCCGTAAGAATTGAAGAATTAAAGGAGCAACTGCAAGAGTTGTTGAATAAGATTTTGATTAGACCGAGTGTATCACCATGGGGTGCACCGGTGTTGTTGTGAAGAAGAAGGATGGGTCGATGAGTTTATGTAATGACTATCGTGAATTGAACCGTGTGACGGTAAGGAATCAATACCCGTTGCCAAGAATAGATGATTTGTTTGATCAACTTCGTGGAGCGTATTACTTCTCGAAGATAGAATTGAGGTCTAGTTATCATCAACTAAGACTGAAGAAGGATGATATAGCTAAGACAGACTTTAGAACAAGGTATGTCATTATGAGTTGTAGTAATGCCGTTTGGGTTGACTAACGCACCGGCAGCATTTATGGAACTTATGAATAGGATATTTCAGAAGTTTCTGGATAAGTGTGTGATTGTATCATAGTTACCAGGAACGTGGGACGTTTTGGGACGCGGGACGGGTACGGGAACGAGGAACGTGACTTAGTAAATTCTGGGTACGCTGGGGGTAGGATCAATTGGGAACGTGGTACGCTCTATATTGAAAACACATCACTAAGTTGAATATAATAACATATACACACACACACACTTACATATATTTATATATATATATACTTTTAGGGAGATAAAAGAGTATAATGTAAAGGCGGATAACCATAAAAGATTGTAAATGCTGACAAAATTCTACGTTGATGACCCTTTAGTTTCCGGTACGATTGTCTGAGTACTTTGGGTCGAGCTCCCTTGTGAACCCGGGACGTGGGACGAGGGAGGGTTGGGAGTTCCCGGTAACTATGGATTGTATTCATTGATGATATCTTGGTGTATTCGAGGACCAAGGAAGAACATGAAGAGCATTAAGGTTAGTACTGCAGATTTTAAGAGAGCAAAAGTTATATGCTAAATTCAAGAAGTGCGAGTTTTGGTTGGAGAAAGTGACATTCTTAAGACATGTGGTGTCAAAGGATGGAATTGCTGTGGATCCAACAAAAATAGAAGCTATTGTGAATTGGGAAAGACCAACTTCGGTCAGTGTAATAAGAAGTTTCTTAGGCTAGCTGACTACTATAGGAGATTCGTAGAAGGTTTCTCAAAGTTGTCAGTGCCATTAACGAGATTAACTCAGAAAGGAGCCAAGTTTGTTTGGTCAGATGAGTGTGAATGGAGTTTGAGGAATTGAAGCGACGATTGGTGTCCGCACCAGTCCTTGCGTTACCGTCAGGAACGGATGGATTTGTGATATATAGTGATGCTTCACTTAAAGGACTAGGCTGCGTATTGATGCAGAATGATAAGGTTATAGTTTATGCATCTAGACAATTGAAGAACCATGAGAAGAATTATCCAACCCATGATCTAGAGTTAGCTGCAGTGGTGTTTGCTTTGAAGATATGGAGGCACTACTTGTATGGGGTGACATGTCAGATTTATACGGATCACAAGAGCCTTAAGTATATATTCACCCAGAAAGAACTTAATATGCGACAAAGAAGGTGGTTGGAGTTATTGAAAGATTATGATTGTACGATTTTGTACCACCCTGGGAAGGCAGTAGCAGACGCGTTGAGTAGAAAGGACCGTGGGACGCTAGCGACGCAAATTTCTAAGGAGGAAATTGCGTGGAACCGCATTGAGATTTCAAGCATGGAAGTGCAAGTGAAGGGTTATTTGGTTCAAATGAGTGCTCAGCCAACGCTTATGGTTAGAATTAAAGAAGCACAAGAAATTGACGAAGAAGTAATGAAAGTACATGAGAGTATTGCTAAGGGAAAATCAAAGGACTTTTGTGTGGGAGAAGATGGAATCATGAGGTACCAATCTAGGGTATGGGTGCCAGTCAATGAGGATATTATGAGGGAGATTTTGAAAGAAGCTCATTGTTCGAGATTCTCCTTACATCCTGGAAGTACAAAGATGTATAGAAACTTGAGAGAGACGTTCTAGTGGAACAATATGAAAGGAGATATAGCTGAGTTTATATCAAAGTGTTTGGAGTGTCAAAAAAAAAAAAAAAAAGTGAGCACCAGAGACCGGCAGGATTACTACAGTCATTACCTATTCCTGAGTCGAAGTGGGAACATATAGCTATGGATTTGGTAGTAGGGTTACCAAAGACGTTGAGAGGCTACAATGCAATGAGGCTACAATGCAATTGGGTTATTGTGGATAGGCTTACGAAGTCGGCTCACTTTCTAGCGATTAATGTGAATGATTTGTTAGAGAAATTGGCCAAGTTGTATATTGATGAAGTTGTGAGATTGCACGGGATACTAGTTTCGATAGTATCTGATAGGGATACGAGATTTACCTCAAAATTTTAGAAAAGTCTACAACAAGCTTTGGGTACGGAGTTGACGATGAGTACAGCTTTTCACCCACAGACGGATGGACATTCAGAAAGGACTATTCAGACTCTAGAAGACATGTTGAGAGCTACGTCGTTGGACTGGCAAGGAACATGGGACGAGCATTTGACGCTAGTAGAATTCGCATACAACAATAGTTTTCATGCTAGTATCAGAATGGCACCGTATGAGGCATTGTACGGAAGGAAGTGTAGATCACCTGCTTGCTGGGATGAGGTTGGTGAGAGGAAATTAACTGGACCGGAACTTGTTCAAGTAACCGCGGATAAAGTGCAACAAATTCGGAAGTGGTTGTTGACCGCGCAAAGTCGACAGAAGTCGTATGCCGATCGTCGTAGACGTGATTTGGAATTTCAACTGGGCGATCATGTGTTCTTGAAGATTTCGCCAACGAAGGGAGTTATGAGGTTCGGGATTCGAGGGAAGTTAAGCCCGAGATATGTTGGACCATTTGAGATTTTGGAACGAGTTGGGATGGTAGCTTACAAGTTAGCTTTGCCGCCTGTGCTAGCTGGAGTGCACAATGTATTTCATGTGTCAATGTTAAGGAAGTACATTCCCGATCCGAGTCATGTGATCGAGTATAAGCAACTAAGAGTTCGTGCCGATTTGAGTTACGACGAAGAACCCATAAAGATTGTAGATCGGAAGGATCAAACCTTGAGGAAAAGAGTGATTCCTTATGTGAAAGTGCAATGGAGCAACCACACAGAGAAGCTACGTGGGAGCTCGAGAGCGAGATGCGAGAAGCGTACCCCGCACTATTTTCTGATTAAGGTACGTTTAGTTTGGTGGACCAAACTCTTTTAAGGAGGAAAGAATGTAATATCCGGCCTTTGGCCTTATATTTTTATTTTTGGTGAAACTCTTTTATTTATTTTGGACTCAAATAATTAAGGAGTAAGTATTGGGCTTAGTTGGGCTTAAGTAAATTAAAACCCAATAAGAGTATGAAACCCTTTTTGGTAGAGAATTGGAAACCCTGTAATATATATACTCTCCTAAAACCTAGCCTCTCTAATTGTTAAACAAGAAATAACTCAGAGAAAAAAGAGAGAGAACGGCAGAGAGGAGGGAGTAACGCAGAGAAGGAGAAAGAGATCGGGAAAGAGAGAGAGAAAGGGAAGGGAGAAAGAGAGGGTGAAAGGTCCATCAAGAAGGTAAACCCCATCTCCTTAAGTTTTCTTATCTCCTTGGATTGATTATTAGAGAGCAATGATCATGATTTAGAACTCTAATTATTATGTTGAATTAGGGTTTGGTTTAATGGAATTAAGAAGAGGAAGAAGAATGATAGTGTGTATATGTATGTGACTGGTGTGTGTGTGTATGCTGCAGCGTGTGTGTGTGTGTGTGTGTGTGTGTGTGTGCTGCAATGTGTGTGTGTGTGTGCGTGTGGACTGTTGCGTGTGTGTGTAAACCGTGTGTGTGTGTGTTTGAGATGCTGTGAATAGTAATTATGAGTGCTGTGAATAGTGTTTTGGTGTGATTAAATGAATACTAAAACACAATGATTGGGAATAGACACGAGTTAAGCACCTATTTGGTCCTTAACCTATTGAGTTGTTTTCCTTTTGGTCCTTAACTTATTTTGGTTTTCCTTTTGGTCCTTGATGTACCTAGTTGCAGGATAAAGTGGTCCTTAACCTATTTTAGTTTTCCTTTTGGTCCTTGATGTACCTATTTGCAGGACAAAGTGGTCCTTGACCTATTTTGGTTTTCCTTTCGGTCAACAAGCAATGTCGATGATTTTAAGGACCACTTTGTCCGGTAAATAGGTACATCAAGGACCAAAAGGAAAACTAAAATAGGTTAAGGACCACTTTATCCTGCAACTAGGTACATCAAGGACCAAAAGGAAAACCAAAATAGGTTAAGGACCAAAAGGAAAACAACTCAATAGGTTAAGGGCCAAATAGGTGCTTAACTCAGAATAGACACTATGAAACCCTAAGGGTGTTTTAGTAAACCTAAAAGGGTATTTTGGGTATAAGATTTAATGGGTAGTACAAACCCTAGAATGAATACCAACCTTAAAAAGGAGTTTAAGAAGATAAACTCATAATGTTAAGAAAGTAAAGTATTTTGGGGACGGAGTAAAATAGTATTACTTGTCCTAAGACTATTTTATGCATGATTGTAGATTCGTGCACGAGGTTTGCTAAGTGGAATAACGCAAAGCCAAGGTAAGGGATTACGTTCCTAAGTATTTTGAGATATCATCCTTTTGAAATAGGATTCTCTTAATTTCTTTCTAAGTCTAGCTACCCAGTGGCCGGTAGTATTTGAACTCTATGACATGAAACGTCTTTTGAATGATCTTACCCTTGATGTGTATTGTTCAATGGGTATCTAAAGTGAATTGGAATTGCCTTATGTGTTCTTGTACCTTGAACACTTAAATGAATATTGATGTATCTAATTGAAACAGGTGCAGTAGCTTTGTCTGATTGAAAAAGGACTTAGCAGGATTTAGCCTGATTGAAAAGGACTAAAATTAACGGTCTAGTTTCATTGAAAAGAACTTAGACTTTTAAATTGCTACTTGATGAAGTAGTTGGATTATCATGATATATCATAATAAGGGAGCACCCTGAAAAGGTGTAAGGTCTCTTATTCTTTTAACACCTTGAAAAGGTGTGAAGGTGTGACACCCTGAAAAGGTGTTTGAAACTATGGAATTGACGAACTAAGGGAGCACCCTGAAAAGGTGTAAGGTCTCTTATTCTCTTAACACCCTGAAAAGGTGTAACACCCTGAAAAGGTGTTTGAAACTCTGGAATTGACGGACTTGTGATAGTGCCACAACTTCTTAAGTATTGTAACTGTACTTTGAATGTGTACAGTTAAGATTATTGATGATTAGCCTTTCATTGAAATATAATTGTTTGACTCCGTTCTTTCGGTCATCTCTTCTTAGTACCCGGAGAGATTCCGTATGAACTTACTGAGCATTGTTCGCTCACCCCTTCTTATATTATTTTTCCCAGGCAAAGACTAAGGATCTAGATGGATTGCAAGGAAGGGCAGTCCAAGGTTTTGAAGAGTTTAAGACATTAATTGTTTTGTGTGAGCTAGTGGATTGTACTAGCCGTTGGGATTTAAATATTAGTTATGCTTCCGCACTGTTTGAATTATGGTTAAGTAAACTAGCCGTTGAATGGTAATGTTGGTTTTGAATTTATGTTGACGTTTGGGATTTTCCCTAGTTTATGGAATTTATTTATTATGTGAAAGTTTGGGTCGTTACAATCATTTTGCGAGGGAGGGAGTACAACATAAGACTTAATCGAGTAAGGAAAGAGTTCTACAAACTTCAGCAAAACCTCCGAGTTAAAAGCATAAGGCCGGCCAAATCCAGGAAAATGCTCCTTCTTTGTGTAGAATTCTCCAGTCACCATAGCTGATACCTTTTGACACATGTATGAACAATAAGCACTCATTAAAACATGAAACTCAAAATGTTTAGAAGCACTAACCAATGAACGGATTTATCTTACATGGTCGCCCTTCGCAAAATGCTGACTCACTTTGCGTTCCAAAATGTCTGGAAACAGACCAACCTGAGAACATACTATCCGTTATGGTCTGTCAACAGCTGGCATTAAAATTTGCAGGAATTTTTCCTTGGATACCTTCTGCAAAATATAGCTCTCCAGACTGGGAGAACGAGATTGGGAAAAGTCACCCTTCGTATATAACTTCTGTCCAGCATCTCCTGAAGCGTGAAACAGTTCATCATTGCTTTCTTCAGAATTTTTGGCATCCTCTTCAACCAGCATTCTGTGAATATATTGATCTACCTGCATTTGGACTAGTTACACGTGTATGCAAACGTGAAGGTCAAATTTACAAATATGCACCATAGTGTTGCAACCCTTATCTTTGAATCTTTCCACCTTAGGATTCAGTTGTATCAAGCAAAATGATTTTGGAGAGCCAGTTCACAAAAGTACTTCATAATGTTATACTCCCTCCGTCCCATAAAGATGTTCCCTTTTTTTCTTTGTTTGAATGAACTTTGAGCAATAATTATAGGTTAGTTTGATTATCCTAATGAATATCTGAAAGTTGTTGGTATTCATTATGGTGTATCAATAACAAATTTAAGATTTTCAATAAGATAATTAGATTAAATTATTGCTCAAAGTTCATTCAAAGAAATAACAAAAAAATGGGAACATCGTTATGGGAGGGAGGGAGTATAACATTATGAAGTACTTTTATGAACTGGCTCTCCAAAATCATTTTGCATGATACGATTGAATTCTAAGGTGGAATGATTTTAACTTACACTTTTGGCCAAAAGCCATACTCCATACTTTCGGACCTCCACCACTGGCATCTCCATCCTGTACTGGAAACTATATCATGCACAGAGAACAATTCCCACAAGACTATTAACAACAAATCTGAAAATAATTTACCCAGGCGGAGCAGTGGGCCATCTTAGTAGGGCGGTTATAGAACCTAGAAAAAGAAAATCATAAATGAAAAGAAGAACCATTAATAGCGTGAGTGTTTGTTTTGTGAGTTTCATGCAAACCTGAGTCATTCTTGGATAAAGGGATTGCTAGGGGAAACAACCCTTTCTTGGCAGCAGGAGAAATTATAGGCTCACCTATTAGAGGATGATAAACAGGGATTTAGGAATGCTAGTAACGAAACAAAATATAATTGGTCCGATTCATATCATGAGCATCAGTACATTTCTTAAAAGTTTGATCATGATAAGGTAATAGCATACTTAATCAAAACCAAAGCTAAACACACAAGAATATGTAATTGACTTAACATAACCCCACTGTTCTATCAATCAAACACTTTTCTTGTTCTTATATTACTTCTCCAGACATTCCTCAAAGTATCCGCTTTATGAATGCAACCCATTCTCAGTGCATTTACTACTTTATAATCCTCCTACCAAATGCTTCTATTGGACCCACTTCTCACATCACCGCATACAAGTTTTTTGAAGATAAAAATGGTAAGTAGGAGAGTCACATCACTGTGCGGTTCAGTGTGACTATTTTGGGTACAGAAGGGGGAAGATCCTAGCCGGTTAGACGGATAAAGTACTAAACCAACTAAAAAAACAGTAGCAGCAGCTAGAGATAGAGAGAGAACTTCAAGCCATAAAGATAGGAAAAAAGAAAACCGAATATGAAGGCGAATTCGATCCTTGTTTGCAAAAGAACTGTTTGTTTGTAAGATCAACTGAAGTGACCCACAGAATTGCTCTCAATTCAATACTGTTGTCAAAATGATGATAGTGAGGTATAAGCTTGAGAAAAATGGGAACCCATCTAGTTTCCCACGAAGTCTGCTCCTTTTTTCTTTTCTGTTTTCAATGAGTAGATAATCTATAAGAGAATAAAATGCCAAAGAGACACAGTCAATGCACACAAGAACAAGGGTTATACAAAGGACAAAGAAATAACCCAACGACATTCCTTCTCCAGGCCAACCAAAAGATAATTTATAAGACTAATAAAAGAACCTGATGACTCCACTGCAGCCCCCTTTATCCAAATGCGTACAACCTTTGCAACTGTGCCAACTCCTCTTTTGTTCATTTCTCTGCATCTGCTCTACACGCATTAAGCTGTTTCAACCTTTTTTTAATCACAATGACTCCAGACCAAGTACATTAATGGGCCTGAAATAATCTGGCATCACCCACTCAAGGCTGAACAAATCAGACAGGGTATCCTACATGCATCTCGCCACTTCGCAATGCAAAGCAGATAAACTACTGATTCACCATTCAGCTTACAGATACAAAACCAGTACACCAAAAAGTTCTCCTTAGCTTAACACAAATCACGATAGCTTTCCCAAGCAGCTATTCATTCAAAGAGTGCTACATTTTAAGGCAACTTTCAGTCTCCAAACCACTTTCCAAGGGATAGATCAAGGATTATGAGAGAGAATGAGTTAGGGAGTTTTCACAGTCCATTTTACGTAGTTCTTCACGGCAAACAGTCCTATTCATCATTCCGCTCATCCACCTCAAATTCAACAGATCAAATGTTTCCATCTCAAGGTCTTGAAGAAACACTCAATAAGAGGATGATGATTCTTTGCAACTTGAAATGTAATGTATATTGTACAATTAATGCATCTTTGCTCAAAGAAATTTCAAGCAAAATTAGAAATTCTGGTTGTAGCTCCTACCAACAGGGAGATCCTTTCAAAATCTCAAGTTAACCCCGTCAACAACTTCTCTAGAAATGAACTTGGAAAGACGTGACCATCCCTTTCTAATGTGCTTCCTTAAACCCCATGACAGTTGTGATTCCCTCTACATACCAGCCTATTTGGTCCATCTGCCATACACTCCCCCCATTCTTGGTATCAGAGCCTTCTTTGTTTTCTTTACTTAGATTGGTAATATGCTTTGTGGCTGCCATCTCAATATGGATCTCCCACATCAGAAATCCAAACACAAGTAATCCATCCGTTAAAGATTTTTCATCTCAAACCAAATCTGCTGACAAGACTTTCCTCCATATTCAATGTTTAGAGAATCTAGTTAACCAATTGCCTAATAGTGACTTTTGAAGATGATAAAATCTCTAATACCTAATCCATTATTGCTAGTTCTTCGGATAGATATTACCTCTTCTACCTCTAAATCCTTTTCTTGAGTCCTTCTATTACTGGCCCCCAATCAAGGTACCCTTTTACAAGCGACAACGGGGACTGTAAGATAACTTGTCAGAAGGGACCCTAACATGCAACAACAGTTTCCTGCAAAAGTAATTACCTAACCTACATCACGCAAGGAATTAGTTCACTTTTTGTTAATTTGAGTCTGGAACCGACTTACAAAGCATAAAAGGATACACCAGAGATAACTACTACTGTCCACTCACCATTGAAGAAAATAATGGCATATTATCGAACAACAAATGTGAAACAGATAAAAGGAGCTCCCCTTTCGTTTGCCAGCACAAAACCCTCTAAGAAATCTAAAGTTCAGTTCTTTAGAAAATCAGGTGACTGAAAGATTTATATAACCACACTAAAAAGAAATGGGGAAAGATGATCTCCTTGATGCAAATCTCTCATCCTCCCATTAAACACATTTCAGAGCACCATTCACTAGAATTGAATATTTGATTGAAGAGATGAAGGATTAAATCCCCCTCCTCTATCAAAATCCAAACCCCATTAAACGAATTGCATAGTCCAAATTGCTAATTTAAAAGATTGCATGTCTTTCCTGTGTCCAATTTACTTTTAGTCTCCGGCCTATTTGATTGAATTTTATTCTCCAAGCTTTTCTACAAGGCAAATGCAGTTGATAGAGAGTAGCATTCGACGGGAAGCATTCAACACTACCAACGATGACTGAAATCCGTCAAAATGAAAATGAAAGAAGAAACCCACCCCTTAATTACATCATAAACTAGGTTATGAGGTCAAAAAATATAGAAATCAGCAATATCAATAGCCAATGCAATTGATGTTTGGATCCCTTCGCAAAGCAAATAGGTATGGGTATATGAAGAACAACTGACAGGAAACAGTCGCACAAGCATGTACAATATATAGGTGTAGTTTATAAATATCTGTAAGATGTCCAAGTTTGAGGCCTTACCTCTCACCTGAAGCATTCTAAGAAGATGATTCAGGTTCTTGGGAGGTTGAGCTGCTCCAATGTCTTTGATAAACAATTCATGTTCTGCATCCAACATGAGAAAACAGAACATCAAATCCGAGCCTGTTATCCTTTCTTCATACCAAGTAAATCACCCATGATCATTAACTAGGAAAGATTATCATATAGAGCAAGTCACCCTTGTGTAACAAAATTACAGATGTAAAACAGCATGCCACCCATAAAATGTTCAGTTTTTTTTAGTTTTTTTATTTATTTATTTTTTGGTGGGGGGTGAGGGGGGGCTTCAAAAGAAACTACTGGAAAATTGATCTACGTATCATCATTTAACTAAAGCAAGTCACAGGACACATATTCAATAACTATGCTTCGATCTCCACACTCATGTTTTCTCATTCACGATCTAGGTTAACAAATTCATAGAGAACAATAAGCCATTAAATAAGCTGCCCAAATTAACACATAATAATTGACAAACTAATCATCAACTAAGCAGTTAGTAGTTCCATTTTTTGAATTTATCTACTCCCTCCTCACCCCCACCCCACCCAAAAAAAAAAAGAGTCGGTTATTTAAAAAAAAAAAAAACAAGTCAGATTGATTGAAATCTAGGTCAACTTAGTAGAATTAAATCAACTTGATTGAAATTCTAAAAAGAAAAAAAGTTATTGATAGTATTCTAAATGGGGCATCAATTACAATTTTTCAAATCAAAACTGGACTTTGTTTTCGACGACGAAAGGAGAATAAAAAGTGCATCCCATTCCTTAATATATACTCATGCAATTAACTTTGAAAAAATGCAATTGCAAATCGAGTTGTTTCATCAGAAGAATGTGGCTGCAAATACTTCAAATACTTTCTCTATATGCGAAATTATTAGTACTACCAAGCAATGCAGATAAGCGTGCTCCAGCCCAAATAATGGAATCGTATATCGGGCCGTTACACTGTACCTGAAGAAGATGATGAAGGAGAGGTGGATGAGTAGCACGGAAATGTAGCTCTGCGGCGGCCGAGAAGTAAGGTGGGGAAAGCGGCGGTGCGTGGACCTCCGAACACTACTCCACCGCCAACCTTCATATCCTGTCAAACTAGGCAACAGCCAGGCGTCTGCGACGGCGCGGCCGGATTGGAACGGTTTTCGTCGCGGGTGATGATAGCTTCCGGGTTGGTGCTGTGTGTTCTTCTGTGGCTCTTGCATTTTAGGTAACGTTTCGCACATGACCGGTTGAAGATGAGGGGTACTTAGGTCTTTTGACCTCTTTTATTTGTTTTTCTTTTTTCTTTTTATTTCTTTTTAAAATTATGCGATAACATTTTTTAAAATAATCGAAATTTATCAACACACTGTAGCACTCTTTAACCCAACCGTTAGGGGGTGCAAGTGGTTTCGGTTTGAGACCGAACCGAACCAAAACATGCGGTTTGATTTGGTTTTCAAGCACTAATGGTTCGGTTTGGTTCAGTCTCAAATATTGGCAAACCACATGGTTCGGTTCGGTTTGGTTTGTGGTTTGACCTTCCCAGACCAAACAAACCACGGTTTGAGACCGCGAGACCGAACCACCAAGCCGAACCGCCAGACCAAACCACATTACATAAACTAATCCTAACCCCAGTTTCACATCTTATTTAATATTTTTGTATATTTATTAAAATTTATTATTAGATCATTACATAGACTAGTCCTAACTAGGGATGACAATTTGACCGAATCCGATCTGTACCAAAAGCGACCCGATCCGAAAAAATAGGGTTTGGTTTGCAATTTTTAAAACCCGAGCGGGTTCTGATCGGATTCGGATAATGCCGATGATCCGATCCGAACCCGACCCGGTCCGATCCGAACCATAATGATCCGATCCGAACCCGATACGATCCGACCCGAACCCTTATTAAAAGGTGAATTTTAAATATTTTTAATATTATCTTAAATTTCATTTTTTCTAATTTGTGTTTGTAAGTGAGATTTGGATGATTTAGACTATTTTTCCATACAACATTCAACATTGTGCTTACAAATATATTTTAATTAATTAATTTTGAGCTAAAAAAATAGATTTTTAATAAGATTCGGGTCGGTCACGATTTCTTAATTTTCGGGTCGGGTTCTGATCGATATGTTTGAGATTCGAATCGGGTTCGGGTCGGCCATGATCCGGTCCAAACCCGACCCGTTGTCATCCCTAGTCCTAACTCCCATTTTGTATTTTATTTAATATTAATTTCATCGTTTGTTATCTTCATTGCGATTTGCGATACATATATTACCAATTTCTCTCCACGATCTATATTATAAAGTGTTTTTTTTTATTTCGGCCTCTCTCTTCGTCTAGTCTCTCTCTTCATCCGACTTTCCTCTTCAAGATCCACATCTTTCGCACTTCCTCCGTGATCACGGAAAATTAAAACAAATGTAATAATGAGTTGCGGTTTGAATCGTGGTTTGAACCGTAGTCTAAACTATGGTTTGAACCGCGGTTTGAAATTTTTCATGGTTCGGTTCGGTTTGGAAATTTCACAAACCGATGACTAGTGGTTCGGTCCGTAAATACCCCCAAACCGAAATAAACCGAACCATTTACACCCCTACCAACCGTTGACCAAGGTTTTAGAAATCGCTAGATGTCGGAGCCGGGCCCAGCTTCTAAAGCGCGTATGCGGGGCAGGACCGAGAATTCCTGAGACTCTTTTTTTAAGGAAAAAAAGCAAAAAAAAAATACCTCAATTGACCACTTTGTGCATGTTTAGTAACTTCTATCATTTTTGTGCAATAGAGGTACTTCAACTAACAATTTGTGCAACGGAGGTCACTAAATACTGACTTCGACCATTTTTTCGGTTAAATAGTCATGTGGCAATGCACATGACTATTTTTAAGGGGTAAAAAGGTCACTAAAAACAAAACTCCAGCAATTTCTTACACCCTCATCTTCTTCCTTGCTGAAAACAAAAACCCCCACCCAAATCCTTACAATCATCAGCTTCTTCTTCTTTTTTCTTTTCCTTCTACAATGGCTGCAATGACAATAACAATGAAGGTGTAAATTTTATCCTCTTAACCTAGTAAAGTTTATCCTCTCAACCTAATTTGCTCCATGAAGAAATTAACCTCACCTCTCTATATCGTCGTTTCCATCCCGCCAGACACGTTGCAATTGACCCTACACCATGGCTACAACCAACCTCGCCACCACCTCTCCTCCCATCTACCTCAGTGACGCCGCACCCTTTCTCCTCCACCCTACTCCACGACGTCCCCCCTCAGATCTGCAACTGGTTTTGAAATCGGATCTGGGTTTGATTTTCAAAAGCCGTAACACTTCATTGAAAACTTGAAACCGGATCTGGGTTTGATTTTCAGTGCTCTGTGATTTGCGTTACATCATGTTCTCATTTGTTATGGAGATAATAACCTTGGGATATTATATGTTTTATATGTTTATTATAATAATCCCCGTCCCTAGTACTTATGAAGGACTAGTATAAGTTTAATTGATGATCATGTGTATATGATACAAATTAAGCTTATGGGTACTTGTTGGAGAACAAGTACTGGACTTGACACACCTATGAGATTTATGTCATGGTCAGATGTCATAATTAAATCTCATATAGTTATATCATTTATCCTTAGACCTGAGATTATCATAGTCTTCCGCATGATGAACATTATGTTTGACGTACTCAAACGCTACCCCTAACCGGGTGGTTATAACGGCTACGATTGGCATAATCGGATTCATGTAGGGAAGAATGATAAGTCAAGATGGGATTTGTCCCTCTCTCAAGAGAGATATCTGCTTGGCCTCTCGATGAGTGAGATTGATGATAGTGTGCGGCCGTACCCAAATGAATTGAAGTGTTCAATGTCATTTGCTCATATCAATATACTCGGGATCGAGAAAGCATTGGACAACATAAGTTGACGTGGACCATGACTTATGTCCAATATGATATCGCGTGACAAAAGGATTGTAATATGTTCTATGAGGATAACGAACGTCGCTTAAGTTATATTAATTGGGCAGTCATGATGGCTTGCTAGAGTCCGCTCATGACTTATGGGTTTGACCTTGGTTGGACTCATTGCCAACTTAATATAATCATATGGGGTCACACAAAAAAGGACGAATTGATTAAAAGGTTAAAATTGGAAACAGCTAAAAATCTGGCAGTTCGGCCCAATTGGCACGACCGTGCCAAATGGCGCGACCGTGCCATAATGCGGCAAGGGAATTTTCGGTCGGCACAAGTGGCACGACTGTGCCACTTTGTGAGCACGACCGTGCCAGACTTCCTGAAGCCAGATTTTGGCCAGTTTAATTGGGTAACGGGATTTAAGTCTTCTAGGTCATTAAAGGTTAATGACTAGGGACTATAAATACATCTTTTCATCGGCCATTAAACTAATGCAACCTAATATGTTTGAGAAACATAATTCTTGATCCAAGATTATGAATCAAAGATCAAGAACACAAAATTCATATAGCCTTTGAAGATTAGAAAAGTGTTTTCTAATGGGTCTAGCAATCCAGATCAAGAATGGTTCTAGATATTCGTTTGCGTGTGGATACACATAGAGGATGCTTGCTTTAGCATCTCAAGTTCGTGTTCCTGTGATCGTGATCCGATGAACTTGAAGAACGAGGAGATCAAATCTAAAGCTTGAAGACTTGAAGATTTGAAGATCCGGAAAATTTAAACGCTCTACAACGGTTAGTATTATAAATTCATCTTGCTATTAATTTAATCATCATGAATGGATCTTGGGGCTTAGGGTTTTGTTTATTTCATATTGCTTTATTCTGCTGCGCAAGGTGCCTCAAAACCCAACACCTTCTCTCTCTACACACACAGTCACACACACATACAATCTCCGGCCAACCATCGCCGTCTCCGGCCCGCCCCCTCCCTTAGACTCTTACCTCCTTCTTCAGTGTCAAATCTCTCCCAGTCTTTCCCCAAAACCGTCAACACACAAATCCCTAAGTTTTCTCCTCCTACCGGCTTACCATTATCTTTGGAAGATCCGTCTTCTTCAGCCACAATCCCCATCCGTCTCATTCCAGCAAATCTAGTTTCTCTCTCGATTTTTCGACTAGATCTGGTTGCTCTGGTGTATATGGCATCCCCCGCCAAGATTTTCCCCTATTTCTGGTAAAAACGAGTTTGATATTTTTTTGAATGGTTATGCAAGGATGGTGTAGCATTCTGGCCAATGTTGAGTTAATAGAAAAATAAAATGTTACCACGTTGGGTATGCTTATCACTTAACCCTCCTACATTTGTTTGAATTGATTGATACCATCACCTATGAGTATTTTTATGGACTTTGGACCTCATGTAAATAAGTTTATAACTTCATTTTTTAGCCAAATCCTTTTTATAGTATAGGCTTAGATTATAGGACTTGAAGCTTTAAAGATCGAAGATTTCTTAAGCAGGATTCATTTCACTGCGCAGGATGCTCTCTGCGCAGGTTGCCACTGCGCATAAATATCTTGCGCAGCCCTTGACCCTGTTCATTTTTCAAGATCTTATTTCCTAAACTCTCAAGAGATCTTTTTGTAACCAAGCATGGTGCGCATGCTGCTCATGCGCTGAATCCATGCGCGCCGGCAATGCGCATGCCTTTATGCGCGGACACAACCTTGGTCAAATTCTTCATCTCTTGATCTCACATTCTAGAAGCTTGGAAAGCGTCAAGACAAGCTACGCTTTTTGGATTGAGTAAGGGTGCTGAGGTGTGCACAAACGACAAAATAAGCACACTCAGCAAAACCATTGGTGGAGACACGCTTCAAAGAAATATCTCAAGTGAAGACAGCTGTCAACCTTCTAGAAGAAGCTTTTGAAATTGGTCTTCATGCTCAGTCTCCAACGGCTCTAAATCACCTGCGCACCAATCATATTGTGACAGGTCATCATCTTTGATCAGAGCCCCAACGGCTATAAAGGACAGTTGCGCGCCAATCACTTTGTGCCAGCTCATTGTCCTTGCTCAGAGCTCCAACGGCTATATTCAAACTCTCAGCTATAAATAGCCTGCTCATCTTCATTTCCAAGCTGCCCCTTTCATCGGCCCTTTTATCAAGCCCCTCTTGTTGGCCACTATGCTTCAGAGCTCGAGTTTCTTGCTTCACTGAGAAACCTTGAAGATCTGAAGACTGCTGCTTAGTATTTCCAGATTCTTTAGAACAATCTTCAAGATCTTCAAACCTTCAAAACTCCTGCTCATATCACAAAGCCTATATCACGAGAATTCTTGGTGCTCTTCATCTTTCATATTCATAGAGCCCAGAATTTCTGTCACACACACACCTCTTGAAGCTTTGATCATTTTGATCTAACTTCTTGAGATACACCGGTTTAGTCTAGGATTTGTTCTTCATAGATAATAGATCTTGAGTTAGTATTGAGCTCAAATGTTGTAATTTGTAATACTCTCTCATATAATAAGATCTCCATTAGAAATCCAAGACTAACCATCTTGGTAGAGGATGTAGATCTTTCATCGATCGAACCTCTCCAAATAGCGTGTTCATTATATTTACTGCATATTTCCTGCTTAACTATTTATGAACTGCTTTGTTTGATCTTTCAGATTACTACACTTTGATGTTGTAATTGTTATTGCTCATTTGCCTTAGAATCCTTTTTGCGCCACTCTTTAGCCTCATACTTAGCGCGTGCGTTTTTATCTCTGCGCAGTATACCTTGCGCAGAGCTGCTTTAAATTTCCGCTGTGCATTTCACACTCTTACTGCGCGCTATACTTATCCAAAATAAGAGTTGTGCGCATCTGCCATTGATTTGCAAAAGGGTTTGAAAAGAATTTTAAAACGCTATTCACCCCCCCCCCCTCTAGCATTTTTCATACCCTTGTTGCCCCTTTGGGACCAACAAGTGGTATCAGCGCAAACACCTTCATAAAACATGTTTCTGTTTTTCAAGCTTAACAGCTTGGGTGCCGATTCAATATGGCTTCAAAATCTAGGGCAATGGCTAACTTTTCACATGTTCCTGCGCCTGCTCAAACATCAGATCAAATTTAGAAAGTTCTCCAAACCTGGTGGATCCTCAAGAAAAGATCCGTATTCTCTCTCATAGAAACTCAAAGAAAGATGACTTGGTCTGCTATAACTGCAGAAAGCCAGGACATTTCGCTTCAATGCCTACTCCAAAATTTGAGTACAAGGAAAAACAACCCTGCGCACAAAGCATCAAAGCAGTGCAGAATGGTTGCTGAAGAGAACTGCGCAGAAAAGGAGCTAAGGACTCGGAGACTTGACACTGAAGACAACGATGCTGACTCTGAGGATGGACTGCTCTGCTTAGTGGCAAATGCTGACAATGATTCAAAAGTTGTTTCTGAAATGGAACCTGAGCATGTGCCAAGGACAATCAAAGAAAGATCCCTTCACTCTAGTGGAAACGGGACACCTTCACCAAGCAGACAGAATGACAAGCACCTATCTGCCAAAGCTAACCTGACAGAAGCTGCGTCATCACCAACTCCGCAGCCGCGCAAGGAATCTCTTAAAGTGTCTGCTGATCTTAAATGATAACTCAGCTGTAGAGCGCAAGTCAATGTTTCATTAAGCAGAAAAGATCTACTTCACTGTGCCCTCTCAAGCTCAGTTGATATCGGCAGTGGATTCTAGACACTACTGGAGATGTCGACACTCTTAAAGATGTGCATGAAGGAAGAGATCGCTCAGTGATTTATGGTGACAACAACAAAGGGCACATAATTGGATTTGGACCAATCATAAAAGACAGTCTCAAGCAACCTGCTCTCCATATCAATTATGCGATAAAGGTCTGGAATGCCATATCAATTCAATGCGCTGTTACATCAAAAATGGCGTTTCTGGACTAACTTTGCTCACAAGGACTCGTAAGACCAATTTTTATATTATTGATCTTACCGCTATAATTTCTATTTACTAATCCTTGTTTTGTAGCAATGAACTTAAGTGAATGCAGCTAGCAATGGCATAAGCACCATGCCAGCTTAGTAAGCAGCCTGAGCAGCTTTCCTCCAGCAAGATTGCTCCAATGTCAAAACGCTTACATCCGCTTCACCTCATATGTTTGGACCGCTCTCTTCCGCGAATCTTTGGACCAACCTGTGGTATCTCTATGATATCATGGCTGCTCTCCTTCTAAATCTCCAAACATAGAAGACATCAATAGAGTTCGATACTTCAATGGAACAGAATTTATGAACAACGATGTCGCTCAAAATTGTGAGAACCGACAAGAACCAACAAATAGTATTCTTCACAATTTCTCTGCTGTTGGAGTTCCGCAACAAAACGGCGTTATGGAAAGAATCGCTCGTTGATTGAGGATGGATAGACAATGATAGTAGAAGCAGTACTTCTAAATGTATTTCTGGGAAGAAGCTGTCAACGGTGCATGCTTTACTCAGAATATGATCCCTCATCAACAAAGCCTACATCAATACTCCATACGATCTATGGAGAGAGAGAAAGCGCCCAACATTGATTTCTTCAAGCTCTTTGGCTGCAAACGCTATAGAGGTAAATTCGACGCCAAGGCAGATGAAAGTATTCTCGTTGGGTATGCCAATCATTCTATAAGCTTTTCATGATCATAATAAGATAAATCTCTAGTTATTTTAGCATCTGTACATGTTACTTTTTGATGAGCATTCTCTCCTTGAGCCACATCTGGCTCCAAATGATTCGGATGCCTCTGCTGAGCTTCTTAGACAGGTGTGCAGTAACTCTATTCCTGCGCAGAATATAGATCAAGCAGCTTCAGAATCAGTCCATCTCATGCGCATACTCCAAATGCTGCGCCTGAAGTTACAACTCCTGATGCGCAAACACCTCCTCCTGCGCATGATGTTTTTCCTCTTCAGCAAATCACTTTTGATGATTTTGGTGCTGAAGCAAATGAAATACCCATTGATCTTCGTATTCCTATCATCTCAATGTAGGGGTTCGCACATCGAGAGCATCAAACTTTGCGGTGTAGCATTCGTTTATCTCTCTTGTCGGATCAAAGAAGATTGATAGAGTGCTCCATGTTTTAAGCTGGATCGATGCTATGCAAGAAGTGCAACAAAAGCTCATCCAATATTAAGCGCTTCAATGGCTGTTCGGAAACAAGATGGATAAGAATGGAAGCATCACAGAATCAAAGCAAGAAAGCTTTGTATGGACCTAAGCAAGCTCCAAGAGCATGGTACGATACGCTATCAAAATTCCTACTAGAGAAAGGCTTCAAGCGTGGTAAAATCGATACAACTATTTTTATTGCTAAGTATAATGATCACTCTTTACTTGTTCAAATTTATGTCGATGATATTATATTTGGTTCTACTAATGAGTCACTTTGTAAGCGTTTTTGAAAAGCAAATGAAAAGCAAGTTTGAGACGAGCATGATGGGAGAAATCACATTCTTCCTCGGGCTTAAAATCAAGCAATTGAATGATGGCATCTACATTAATCAAGCCAAGTACACAAGGGACTTAATCAAGAAGTTTGGACTTAAGTGTTAAAGCATACGACACTCCAATGGCCACCAGCAACAAATTTAACAGACTTAAAAGGTAAAGTTGATCAGACTATATCTAGGTATGATTAACTCTCCTTTATCTTCTGCTAGTTGGCCAAGATATTATGTTGACTGGATCTGTGCGCACTATCATGGTAATTCTTCTGAAGCGCACATAACTGCTGTAAAATGTATTAGATATACTTTTGGCTCTGTTAACCTTGGACTTTGGTACACCAAAAATCGAACTTTAAACTTGTAGGTTATTCAGATGCGGACTACGCAACGTGCACCATTGACAGGAAGAGCACAAGTGGAACATGTCATTTCCTTAGAAATCGACTTATAGCATGGGCAAGCAAGAGACAAGCTGCTGTGTCCATCTCCACTACTGAAGCAGAATATATTGCTGCTGAAAGACTGCTGCTGCCAAATCTTATGGATGAATCAACATCCTGTGGACCATGGGATTCATGAAGAGAATTGTCAAATTCTCTGCGATGATATGTCCACCATAAGCAGTTTCCAATCCTGCCAAGCACTATTACCAAGCTCATCAACATCAAATATCATCTCCTCAAGAATTAACAAGTGGTCTCTTGAAAGGAGAAATGGGTATGCTTAAATCTTAGCTAACTTGTCCATATGATTTATTGATACTAATGTATTTGCTTGATAAGTGTGCAAAATAGGTTAAGTTTCATGCGCCCTGCGTAACACCCAAACAAATGTCTGCGCATGAAACAACAGTTCTGAGATTTATAGAATCTCTGCGCTATCAATGAGCTGGGCATGACTAACCATGCGCAAATCATCGTGGATCGCAGGTAAGTGCTCTATTCATTAGATTTTGCACATAGGTCCTTGACTGAAAAGTCAACGCTGAGTCACAAGGGTACTTGTGTAATTCAAATTTTCCCGCGCTTTTATTTTTTGAATTTTCTTAAGAAATTACCTTTTTACCCCTGTGCATGTCCCATTGTCATTTAATGCAAACTGCAATTAATGACAGCGCACCTCACGAATGTCTGCTCACCATTTAATGAGGAAGGTGATGCGACAGTCGTCAGCCTCTTTTCGCTGACACACGCGCGCGCAAAGACTGCGTACGCGCGTCCCCCATTCGGCCACGTCACCCTGCTAACGTGCGCCCGTCCTTTCACTGACTCACCATTTATGAGGAAGTCGACTTGACAGTGACCGGCTTAGCACTTCACACGCACACGCGCGCATAGGTCTGCGCACGCGCGTTCCCTTTTGTGACACGTGGTATTACTATTCTGCGCCACTGCACATTTTCTCAAACATTTCTTAGCTATCGTGCGCCTAACATCTCCTTCCCTACTTAAACCGTTTCTATCTCTACCTCTCTCTTCCCTCTAAATTCTCTCTCTCTTTCTAACCTCTGTTCTAAACCCTCATTTCTCATCTCCTGTTCTTTATCTTCAACCTCAACCTTTCTTCTCTCAAAACCATTTCAATGGCGCCTAAGAAAACCAAAACTCAACCCGAAATCATCATCTCCGACTCTTCTTCGCACTCCAATCCTGGGAACTCTCACGAAGAAGAAGTAGAACGACAATCAAGGCATCCAACCGTCAAAGACATGGTATGTTTCACTATAACTCCTTATTTTTTCCGCCATTGTTGTTCTTGGAGGTCTCAAGACTCTCTTTTTCGATTTCTCCCTTATTTGTTGATCATTTTTGAAATCTATCGTTGTGTTGTGTTCGTATTTGCCTGATCTATTCTTTTATGTAGTTTATTTCATGATCATTGGTCGTTACATGTGTTTTTCGTCAATTTCTGTGCTCCGTTACTTCCTTGGCAGACGAACCGTTTTTCTGAATTTCTGGGTTTGTTTGTATGTCGTTGACCATATTTTTTACATGGTTGACTTCGTCCTGTTCATGCCGTCATTTCGATGTATTTTTTGTTGAATTTTGTCAACTTTTGTTTTTTGGTGTTCTTGGATGTTCTTCATGTTCTTATATATTCTTTCTTATTTTTTTAATATTTTATTTGGTCTATTGTTATATCCCCAAGTATCTGTGTTTGCGCATAGTTTTTCTGCGCATATAGTTGTATATATTTCTCTGCGCACACTTCTTTACTAGTATTTATTCTCTGTGCGCACGATCCCTATCTGCGCATGCATTCTTATTTTATGTGCACCCTCTTCCTATTTTCTGCGCATAAACATTTTTGCTTATCATGGAACATGTGCCTAGGTATATCTGCATTACTTGCATATGAGCACAGCTCCATAAGCAATAGGTTGTCTAATACTATCTATTGTTTTACGCAGTGACACGTTTACTTCATACCGGGTTGGAAACTTATTCAGGCAGATCTTTCTTTAGATGCAATTGGTCGTCGTCTGCTTCACCTTCTCAGCTCCTCCGGCATTCTTCCTTTATTCACTCTTGAGCAATCTTTCATAGTGCCTGCTCTGGTAGATAAATTCTTCAAGACAGCAAGAGTTGTTCCGGCACAACTTGAAGGCAAGCCAACGGAAATGATCATGGCCACTGTACAGAGCAGTGATGTAATGGTTCACCCCAACCACATTTGCAGCCTCCTAAACTTCAACGTTGATAGTTCTTCAGTCAACTATGATGAGGTTCATCAAAATGCGCTTGCACAGAAGCTCATTGGCATTCCTTCTCTTAACAAAAAGTGGCCAATGTATAACAGAAAGGAATTTGGTGAGGTGATGTATCACCTGTACACCCTAATTGGAGATTCCCTCAACTGCAAGAATGGAAATAATGGACATTTCATCTCAAAGCAGTGGGAATACTGCGCAGCCATCTTCAACGAAGATCAACTCGACTGGCCGCAGATTATCTTCAATGAGATTGTGAAGGGAATGACCAGCTATGACAAGAAGCTGAACGCAGGGAAGACCAAATACCAAACTCACTGCAGATTGCTAACCAAATTCTTATTGACTTATGGTGAACTGGCCACCTATGTTGAAGAAAAGTCAATCAAGAAGCAGTCTTGCGACGCAAAGTACTACTCCAGAGTACACCTCCAGAATTTGCGCAGTGAGATAGGTAACGCTGATTACTATGAAATCTGGCTGTCTGATTCCGCTCCCAACAAGGAACCTTGGATAGGCCCAATTCCTGTGGCCAAGTCCAAGAAGAGTGCAGCAAGATCTACACATGATGCTGCGCAAGAGACCGCAGAAGAAGCGTATAATCGCAAGGGGAAGGGCATTGCTCCGCCCAGTGGCAAAAAGCTCAAGGACATTCCTTTGGTTCAATCCACCAAAGGGATTTCATTCAAAGAGGCTGGTCCTATCAGCAATCCAGCTCCTGCTCCCTCAAAGCCAACCACAATGAAGCGCAAGGCTGATTTTCGTGGTGATTCAGACGATGCTGCAGTTAAGGGGGAGAAAATGCACAAAGCCTCTCAAGAAGCCATCCCCAGTGCTGATATTGCACATATCTCTTCTCGTCTCAAGCATAAGGTGCGCAGCAGCGCAAAAGGATTGAAGAAGCGTCGCACTAGTTCCGCATCCACTGACAGCAATGATCTTTCTCCAGTTCAACCTTCATCTTCAGCCCATGAGACTCCTCCTTCCTCTTCAGCTGAGCTGCGCCAGATCGTGCAAAACTTGCATTCTGTTCAAGCGAATCAAGTCGCTACGCAGCTGCAGCTAAATCAACTCCTTACTGCTCAAACTGCTTTATTGTATCGTATTGATATGCAGCGTTTGGAGATTGATACCATTAAGGGGGAGAAAGCGGCCAAGGAGGAAGCAAAGTCAAGGGAGGCAAAGGAAAGCACGGGAGTGCTAAGACGGAGGCAAAGGCAAGTTCATCTGAGCCTGCGCAAGAAAAAGTTCCTATCACTTTGGATCATCTTATCCTGGACTCCCTGAGAACCATCAGCGCCCAGCTCGAAAACGTCAGCGCACAACTCAAAAATGTGTGCACCCTTGGAGCGCTTGATGGTGGACTCAGGGACATACTGAAAAAGCTCAAGAAAACCCTCGCAGATGGGTTACTTAGAGGATTTGATGATCTTCAAGCTCAGATGGAAGCTCAGATGGAGAAGATTGAACAAGGAGGCTCTACGCATAGTATTGAAGAAGTACGTAGATGCATTGCTAAGTCCATGACAGATTTTTCTTGTGCGTTCAACGACAAAATGGACTATGAAATGCTAGACATTCAAGCCAGCGTCAACACTCAGCGCCTCCATACCGACACAAGACTAGAAGCTACGCAGACTGCCATCCTGACGGACAGCAGAGCTAAGTTCAGAGAGCTGGTGGATGACAATGCTGATATGCGCAGAGGAATGAACACTTATGTTGGTAAAGCTGTTGAGTTCCAGGACAAATTTCAAAATTTAAAGGTGGAACTCATGAACAAGTTCAACAGTCTTCAGAATGAGATGCGCGAAGCCCTGCAACGGATCAACATAGATTAGATTTCCTTTGTAAGTATTTTGCTAGTTTTTTTTATTTGACTTTTTGATTCTCGTTGCGCAGTATGTTTTATGCGCTTTCATTTCGTGCGCTTTTGTTTTTGTGCGCACCTCTTATGTTTTTCCTCTTTAAAACTTGTACTCTGTAACAATCAATCCTTCAAAGTTTTAATGAGAAGAATGCATCATTAAGCTTTCACAAAACCTTGTTCAATTCAAACTCTTTGTTTGTGGAACAATGACTGCATTATTTCAACCCATGCGCATAATCTTAACTGTTCATATTTTTAACACATGATGTTTAAACATTCAGTTTAAACGCATACTTAAAACTTCATCTCACATTATTTGTATGCTCTGAATGATATTTCTATCTTTCCTATCTTGTAAGTTCTTAATCTTTTGGATAGATTAGAAATCTATAGCACTGGCTAGTGGGTGCATTGACTTGAGGCATGATTTACCATTCACATTTTTATGGACATGTTATTATCAAGTACAATGAATTGCCTTTGCTATAGTAGGTAATGGCATCAATCATTTAGGGGGAGATTGTTGGGTATGCTTATCACTTAACCCTCCTACATTTGTTAGAATTGATTGATACCATCACCTATGAGTATTTTTATGGACTTTAGGACCTCATGTAAAGAAGTTTATAACTTCATTTTTTAGCCAAGTCCTTTTTATAGTATAGGCTTAGATTATAGGACTTGAAGCTTTAAAGATCGAAGATTTCCTAAGCAGGATTCATTTCACTGCGCAGGATGCTCTCTGCGCAGGTTGCCACTGCGCATAAATATCTTACGCAGCCCTTGACCCTGTTCATTTTTCAAGATCTTATTTCCTAAACTCTCAAGAGATCTTTTTGTGACCAAGCATGGTGCGCATGCTGCTCATGCGCTAAATCCATGCGCGCCGGCAATGCGCATGCCTTTATGCGCAGACACAACCTTGGTCAAATTCTTCATCTCCTGATCTCACATTCTAGAAGCTTGGAAAACGTCAAGACAAGCTACGCTTTTTGGATTGAGTAAGGGTGCTGAGGTGTGCACAAACGACAAAATAAGCACACTCAGCAAAACCATTGGTGGAGACACGCTTCAAAAAAATATCTCAAGTGAAGACAGCTGTCAACCTTCTAGAAGAAGCTTTTGAAATTGGTCTTCATGCTCAGTCTCCAACGGCTCTAAATCACCTGCGCACCAATCATATTGTGACAGGTCATCATCTTTGATCAGAGCCCCAACGGCTATAAAGGACAGTTGCGCGCCAATCACTTTGTGCCAGCTCATTGTCCTTGCTCAGAGCTCCAACGGCTATATTCAAACTCTCAGCTATAAATAGCCTGCTCATCTTCATTTCCAAGCTGCCCCTTTCATCGGCCCTTTTATCAAGCCCCTCTTGTTGGCCACTATGCTTCAGAGCTCGAGTTTCTTGCTTCACTGAGAAACCTTGAAGATCTGAAGACTGCTGCTTAGTATTTCCAGATTCTTTAGAACAGCCTTCAAGATCTTCAAACCTTCAAAACTCCTGCTCATATCACAAAGCCTATATCACCAGAATTCTTGGTGCTTTTCATCTTTCATATTCATAGAGCCCAGAATTTCTGTCACACACACACCTCTTGAAGCTTTGATCATTTTGATCTAACTTCTTGAGATACACCGGTTTAGTCTAGGATTTGTTCTTCATAGATAATAGATCTTGAGTTAGTATTGAGCTCAAATGTTGTAATTTGTAATACTCTCTCATATAATAAGATCTCCATTAGAAATCCAAGACTAACCATCTTGGTAGAGGATGTAGATCTTTCATCGATCGAACCTCTCCAAATAGCGTGTTCATTATATTTACTGCATATTTCCTGCTTAACTATTTATGAACTGCTTTGTTTGATCTTTCAGATTACTACACTTTGATGTTGTAATTGTTATTGCTCATTTGCCTTAGAATCCTTTTTGCGCCACTCTTTAGCCTCATACTTAGCGCGTGCGTTTTTATCTCTGCGCAGTATACACTGCGCAGAGCTGCTTTAAATTTCCGTTGTGCATTTCACACTCTTACTGCGCGCTATACTTAGCCAAAATAAGAGTTGTGCGCATCTGCCATTGATTTGCAAAAGGGTTTGAAAAGAATTTTAAAACGCTATTCACCCCCCCCCCCCTCTAGCATTTTTCATACCCTTGTTGCCCCTTTGGGACCAACATACCACCTCCGGACATTGCAGATCCAGTTGGAGTCCCTTCACCGTCATTTTGAGCAGCTCATTCATATAAACGATATTTTCAAGGATGGTTTGCTATTTTCTGGATGGTTATGCAAGGAAGGTTTGATTTTGGGTTTATTGGTGAAATTAAGTTTATTGAAATTGGATGGGGTGGTTTAATAATTGGAAGGTGAAGAAGATGAAGGAGGAGAGAAGAAGATGGTTGTGGATATTTTTTACTCATAGATTTCCTATTTTACCCCTCAATAAATCGCACATGACCAAGCACATAGGTATTTAACGTCCAAACATTGACGGTGTTAGCCATAATGACTTTGGTTGCAAAAATGACCATTTAAGTTACTATACCTGCAACAAAAATGATATTAGGTACCAAACTTGCACAAAGTAGTAAATTGTGTATATTTTTTTTGGCATTTTTTCCTAATTTTTAAAATAATTAAAACAGCAAGGCGGGTCTCGGTGGTAGGTGTGAATACGTGTGTTTGAAATTGGGAATATTCATAGTAACATTAAAATTTATGAGAGTCGCCACGCCGTTTTAGTTATAGCCAAAACATTGAGAAAAAGCATGTTAATGGGTTCGGGGGTCAAATTACAACAAGAGAAGAATATTGAACGTTATCACTCCTATTGCCCGAATGATCGGTCTTTCTATCATGATGAATGTGTTAGTAGTGTGTTAGTGTTTGAGACCAGATCCGAAGATTGCCTACGTTCCTCTCAATGTGAGAAGCTCAGGTCAGCGTAGTTCGCAGAGAATTAGAATAGGCAGGAGGATCGGGATCATGCATAATGAGGGGGGAATTACCTAAAGATTAGGGTTTAGAAGTAGTTCCTAGATCATCCTCGGGTTGATGAACCCTCGATCATCATCGGCTATGAAATAACATGTAATTATGAAGATCGCAACCCTAAATATAACATAAATAAGGTTTTAATCTATGAACACGAAGAACATGCGAAGAACATATTATGAACATGCAAAGCATATGAATAAACATGCAAGGAATATGAAGAAACTATGAATAAACATGTAAGAACATGAATATTAAAGATCTACATTAAAAATAATGCAAGAACACGAAGAAAAAGTTAGAAAACTTACCTATGTTGGCAAGAAATAAACCTTGGATCTTCTTGAGTGTTTGAATGCTAATTAGAGAGCAAAATAGTGTTTAAGAACTCCAAAATTCGTACTTTAGAACTCTCAAAATCGGATCCCTAAACCAATAGCATGGGATTGGTTTATATAGTAAACTGAGGGGAAGATCTGATGGTCCAGATCATCCGGCGCAAGGTTGGCCTCCTGGCCAAGAATGAAGACGGCGACAATGTTGGCCGCGTGGCCAAGGTCGAGGCGTGGCAAGGTTGGCCGCCTGGCCAAGTCTGCAGGCTGACTTGATTTTCAAGCTAGGGTTTCACTGTTGCTTTATGGTAACCCTAAGTTGCCTATTTTGATAGATTTTGCCATAAATGAGATATTTTGGGAATTCAGGACAAGTCTTTGCAAGGTTTCTAATTCCTATAAAGTCCTTGTATTTTTGGGAAAGCCCTAATAAACTCATTTTCAGGTCGGGTACTAACAGTAGCCCCTCGGCGACGCTTCTTGCAAGGCAATGTGGGGTCGACGATAAAAGAAGGATCCGTCTGAAACATGAGTTTCGAAACAGATGAAAGGTAAGGGAACGGCTGAACCTTGGCAGGCGACCTACGTATCCGTAGTTCAAATCGGATGGGAAATTGGGAATGACTGTCCTCTGATGGGGAGCAACGTCTTCTGCTGGGGAAAATGCACCTGCTGGGGATGATAGATGACCGCGTCGGTCGGGTGGCTGGACCTTTTCAGGTTTCCTACGTATCCTCCGAGGAATCAAGCCGGTCGTAGTTCAGAGACATCGAACTTCTACTACGGATAATAAACCTACGGATACTATCTTGTATGAAGAACGAACATTCGTAAGCAATGAAGTTATTTGAGAAAACTAAAGACTACGTCGTCTAAATAATCCCAAGATGGAATGGTAAACGCAATCAGGATCGCCAGGGTTCCTGCCGATTGCGCTAAAGTAATAGACATTGGATCTCTCGCGAACAGAAAACGCCGAGGCTTCTGCCAACCACGATCGATCAAGTATACGTATGTCATAGAGGTGCCGAAGTCTCTATGATCTCGCTAACAGAAATGCCGAGGCTTCTGCCAATTACGATTGATCTAGGATGGTATGTCGTAGAGGCGCCGAAGTCTCTACGATCTCGCTAACAGAAACGCCGAGGCTTCTGCCAATTACGATTGATATAGGATGGTATGTCGTAGAGGCGCCGAAGTCTCTACGATCATGCAAATCCTAATAATAAATGCTGGATCGCTCGCAAACAAAAACGCGAGGCTTCTGCCAATTACGATTGATCTAGGATGGTATGTCATAGAGGCGCCGAAGTCTCTACAACCATACGAATCCTAAAATAGATGCTGGATCGCTCGCAAACAGAAACGCCGAGGCTTCCGCCAATCACGATTGATCTAGGATGGTATGTCATAGAGGCGCCGAAGTCTCTACAACCATACGAATCCTAAAATAGATGCTGGATCTCTCGCCAACAGAAACGCCGAGGCTTCTGCCAATTACGATTGATCTAGGATGCGTATGTCATAGAGGCGCCAAAGTCTCTACAACCATACGAATCCTAAGCAAATATTAGGAAATGCTAAAATAATAGAAGCTGGATCTCTCGCAAACAGAAACGCCGAGGCTTCTGCCAATCGCGATCGATCTAGGATGCGTATGTCATAGAGGCGCCGAAGTCTCTACAACCATACGAATCCTAAGCAAATATTAGGAAGTGCTAAAATAATAGATGCTGGATCTCTCGCAAACAGAAACGCCGAGGCTTCTGCCAATCGCGATCGATCTAGGATGCGTATGTCATAGAGGCGCCGAAGTCTCTACAACCATACGAATCCTAAGCAAATATTAGGAAATGCTAAAATAGATGCTGGATCTCTCGCAAACAGAAACGCCGAGGCTTCTGCCAATCGCGATCGATCTAGGATGCGTATGTCATAGAGGCGCCGAAGTCTCTACAACCATACGAATCCTAAGCAAATATTCGGTGAAGAATGGAAATTTTAAGGGGCTTTCCGTTCCCAAAGGTAACGAATATCAGTCACAATAGTGCTAAGGGCACCTGAAATGAACAAAGGGGAATGTACTAAGGGTAAAACTGAAATTTTGCATGTGGAGGCAAAGATGATGAATTGTTATGAAGTCGCAAACACTCTCGGGGAGTCACAAAGGTGATAGACTCTCGGGGAGTCACCAGGGTGACGGACTCTCGGGGAGTCACAAGGGTGATAGACTCTCGGGGAGTCACAAAGGACTCTTTGGTGAGTCACAAGGGCAAAGAACCTTTAGGGAGACGCGAAGGAGATGGACTCTCAGGGAGTTGCAAATATGGGAAACATGATTTGGGTTCCGCTTATCCTAATTTAGGAGGGAATGAGGCTACGAGCCATTGAGACCAAGGTGTTAGGTAAGGGACATTTTTCTTGGTTGCCTAGAGGTAGGACCTAATGCTTTTTACGGAAGGGGAATAAGGAAGATGGTGATCTCCTAATCTTGAGATAGGGATGCCAAAGATGTCACGGCTTCTTGGGCTTTAGATTATGTCTTGGAGATAATGTGGGTTACCTAGGCTTACAGGCTAGGGATTGGAGTTCATTTAAGCATGAGGAGAATATTCTATCCTAGGCTTAGTGCTAGGGCTTGGAAAGGTTGAGGTTTGGGAACTTCCTAGATGTTAGGGTTTCGAACAAGGGTTTGGAAACTGGTGTTTAAGGACCATGACTCTCCTAGGTTTGGGACTAGGGTTTAGGAATTTCCTAGGTCTAGGAGGCTAGGGCTTGGAGTTGTCGTAGGCTCAGAGGTTGCAAAGGCGTCGGCTTTTAGACATAAGGCTGGGAGTTGGAAAGGTTGTGACTTCCTAGGCTTGAGACCATGGACCGTTGGGAAGATGGATTGCTTTTGTGGAAGGTCCACTAAGCTTGATGTTAGGGTTCACCATTTTCCGGGATTGGTGACTATGGCTTGGAAATGTTCGTGGTAACCTAGGCTTTAGGCTAGGTTTTAAAGCTAAGGACTGTAAACTTCCTATATTTGGGACCAAGGTGAAGGAGTTTCCTAGGTCTAGGACTGGGGTTTGAAGGGAATGTTGAATCCTAGGCTTGATGATAGAGTTTAAAGAGGATAATTTCTACCTAGGCTTGAGGCTAGGGTTTTAGAAAGAGTGCGACTACCTAGGCTTGAGGCTAGGGTTTAGAGCGAATGCGACTACCTAGGCTCGAGGCTAGGGTTTAGAGCGAATGCGACTACCTAGGCTCGAGGCTAGGGTTTAGAAAGAGTGCGACTACCTAAGCTTGAGGCTAGGGTTTGGAGCGGATGCGACTACCTAGGCTCGAGGCTAGGGTTTAGAGCGAATGCGACTACCTAGGCTCGAGGCTAGGGTTGATTGAGTTTTGGACAGGGCATTATATCCTAGGTTTTGGACTAGGGTTCAATAAAACGGAGAATTGAGATTGTAAATTTTCTAGGTTTCGAGACTAGGGTTTCGGGAATTTGGAAATGATGTTGCTTACGGGGCTTTGGGAATTCCCTAGAATTTGGGCTAGGGTTAAAGGGGATGTTTTGGTTTCCTAGGCTTAAGGCTAGGGTTTAGAGAGGATATGTGACTACCTAGGATCAAGGCTAGGGTTTAGGAATGGTGTAGCTACCTAGGATCAAGGCTAGGGTTTAAGAAGGATGTAACTTCCTAGGCTTTAGGCTAGGGTTTGAAAGGATGTAATTACCTAGGCTTGAGGCTAGGGTTCAGAGAGAATGATATGACTACCTAGGCTCGGGGCTAGGGTTTAGAGAATGTGATTGCCTAGGTTTAAGGCTAGGCTTTGGATAGAAGGTGACTACCTAGGCTTGTGGCTAGGGTTCGGAGAGCATGTGACTTCCTAGGATAGAGGCTAGGGTTTGTAGAGGATGTGGCCACCTAGGCTCGAGGCTAGGTTGAGAGAATGTGATTACCTAGGTTTAAGGCTAGGCTTCGGATAGAAGGTGACTACCTAGGCTTGAGGCTAGGGTTTAGCGAGAAGGCAATTACCTAGGTTTGGGACTAGGTTTTGGAGACCGAAAGCATTTGAAGGTTTGTCTTGGTTTAGACCGAGCAAGTTTGAGGTCTAAGAGTATTGCGGTTTGGGGCAGGTGAGCTTGATATCTCATGGCTCGATAGGTTAGACCTAGGCTAGAGTGCTAGGGTTTAGCTAGGGTAAGACTCAAACATGTGTTAAGGATACCGGGGCCTAATGGAATGGTAGGCGTGAGATCTAGGAGATCGAAGGCTAGGCAGGGTAGCGTTGGGACATAAGGCTTTCAAGCGGGTAAGTCTTTTGTCCTAGAGAAACCGCGTTATGGCTTAGGACCAAGCAGGCTTGAGGTCGGCCAAGGAGCAACGGATTGGGATTGGATGATCCTAGTACCTAATACGCATGTCGGGTTTGGGCTCTAAGGTGTGCTAGGTGTGAGCCATGTGCGAGAAATGGGTCTGGACATGTGACCATGTTGGCGCTTTAGGTAAAGGGATTGAGTGTCCAAGACTTTGCTCGAGTACAATAGGTGCCTAGGTTGGATTGGGTATGCTTAGGACCTAAGTTTGTCTTAGAGGTCATTGCGCGTGACCAAGATCGTTCGGCGATTGTGAAGGTAGGCTAGGGATGGGACCCCAAAGGTGTTAAGCGCACGAGTTCTAACCGGACGGGTCTATGGCATGGCGCGGTACGCAGGAGATCCTATGTGCTTGAGCAGGTTCGAGGTTTAGGCTCGTTGGGGGAGCGATGTTTGAGATCCATGGAGTTTGAGGAGAGGATCGCGTAGGTTCGAGGTTTGGACTCGACTTGGATTAAGTAGGTTGGAGACCTAAGGGGTGAAGGTCAGGCTAGGTAGTCTCTCACGGCTAATGGGTAACACTAGGTTTGTAGAGGGGTTTAGACCCAAGAAGTATGGATAACATAGATTTAGTTGGTCAGACCAAGAAGGCTTGGGAACTAAAGAGTTCTAAGGGACGAGCTCTAAGGTTATAGACTTAGAGGGTAGACAGTTTTGTGATCTAAAGGGTTTAGGAGTTGAGACCTAAGGTGTGAATCAGATATGCTAGAGACCTATAAGGTAGGTGTTTGGCGGCCTTGCATGGACTTAGGATCTAAGGGATCGTTCAACAGGTTAGACTGGGTAGATCTAAGAGGCTGGACCTAGGAGGATAAAAGAGCTATGGCCTAGATAGGGTAAGGACGAGTATGTGTTGGTAGGTTTGAGATCTAGGAGATCGGGTAGTCTTGGGACCGGTAGGTTCGGGACCTAATGGTTCATCCTAAGGACTTGGCTTTGGCTAACCGGTTTAAGGTTTGAAGGTCTGGGTAGAACCGGTTTAAGGCCTAAGGGGTCATGCTACAAACTTATGGAGGGTCGAGCTAAGGGGTTATGGTGTAACCTAGGTAAGACTCACCGGGTAGGTTCGGGACCTAAGGAGTTATGGTGTAACCTAGGTGAGACTGACCGGGTAGGCTCGGGACCTAAGGTGCTAAGGGGATATGGTGTAACCTAAGTAAGACTGACCGGGTAGGTTCGGGACTTAGGTAAGACTGATTGGGTAGGCTTGGGGCCTAAGGTGCCTAGGTAAGACTGACCGGGTAGGCTCGAGGTTTTGGATCAGGTAAGTTTGGGACCTAGAGAGTTGAGGGTTTAGGCCTAGGGGTCTCCTAAAGTGTGGGAGATAGGGTAAAGGGCCAAGTCAACTCAAGAATCACGGAGGTGGGTCTCAGATAGATCGAGGATGTTTGTGGAGACCGAGATGCGGGTTTATAAACAAAGTGTCAGGGAAGAGAATACTTTTGAAAGTGTTATGATTTTATAAAGATGCCTTATAATTAGTTATGATTCTAACAAATTCAAAGTGTTCGTCATGTGCCGAGCTCGGCGATGAGGGATGTCCTTCCTTGTTGAAGCTCCGGTGTTCTCCGAGAAAGCGCATAGTCGACCCATTTTGTTGGGGACGCTCTAGCTTGATGAACGGGTATCCTCCCTCCTTTGAGAAATCCTACGTCGAGCTTGATGATGAGGAATCCTCTTCTTCTAAGTATGTGCTTGATGAAGCCCCGGCATTCTTTGAGAAACCTTATGGTCTGTCCTTTATTGTTAGGGAAGCCCCAGTTCGATAAGGGCGTAGAGCGGGGTATCCTACCTCCTTTAAGACGCACCCTTTTTTCTGCCTAGACCGCCCTTGCGGGTTTTCAATCTAGCGGGCATCTCTTTTGCGTCAATTTTTTTTTTCTTCTTCTTTTTTTTTTTTTTTTTTTTTTTTTTTAAATCATTCAGTCGACTCAAAAAAGGAAAAAAGAATTGTTTGAAAACATGCGGGGGCATTTTGGGGAGAGTAAGAGAGAGAGAGATAGTACTCACATTTTGACTCTTTGGGTAACTGAGTGTATATATGTACAAAAGGGAGGAAGCCCCTGCTTGACAGAAAGTAAGTGTTTAGCTCTTTCCTAGATTGTAGAACGGAAGACTTGTCGAGACATTTGAAAATTGTTTTATTCAAGATTCTTATTTGATTGCTCGAGAATGGACCTCGTTGATTAGTTATGCATCTTATGATTATGTTTTAGACAAGTAGTCTCGAAATAATAAGTGTTTTGATCAATTGTGAGTGAAGAAGTCAGGAGTAGAAATATGGGGCAAGAGAGAAGAGAAGGAAAATTGGCTACGAGGTGGGTTGTGTATATTTTGGACCGAACCGGGAGGTTGCCTACGTTCTCCTCAAGGTGAGGAGCTCAGGTCCGCGTAGTTCGGGGATGACCCGCTTGACGATGGTGTCGGGTTTCAGTGGGTATGTGTGGGAGGAAAGAAAAGAAAGAAAGTTGGCCCAAGGTAGGTTATGTTTGGCTTTGAGTGGTTGCCCGGTTGACGATGAAGTTGGGTTTTGAGTTTAGGGGTGTGAGGTGAGTTGTTCTTTGTAGCTCATTGCGGTGGATTACTCCTTTGTAGTTGTTGCAGTGGATTGCTCCATCGTAGTTGTCATGGGTTGCTGCCGTTTATCTACTTTGTAAGGAAAGAAAGGAAAATAGAACATTTGAGGTGAAAAGAAAATGAGACTTTTACTTTTCCATGGTGATAGCCCCTTCTATTTTTCTTTTTCTTTTTTATTTTATCTCTTTGTGCACACCCTTTTTTTTTTGCCTAGGCCGCCCTTTCGGGTTTTCAACCTAGCGGGCTTCTTTTTGTGCAATGCTCTAATTTTTGCCTAAGTCGCTCTTTTGGGTTTCAACCTAGCGAGCCATATTTTTTTTTTTATATTTGTACATGAAACATTGGGCAAGACAAGCCCCTAGTTTGCTTTCGCCTTTCTCGATTGCGAGGTAGCTTCCTTATAGTTCAAGCGGCCTTTTGCTGGCGGCGGGCATCCTAGCCCCTTGATTTTCACCGGTAGAGCTCCATTGGATTATCACGTGCACCAATTAATGGCATGAATGACTTCGTGCACTTGTCTTACATTTGCGATGGAATACGGACATCCCCAGTGTAACGGCATGTAGTACTCATGAAGGCAACAAACCAACCCTTTAAATTGTGGCAGCATGGATGTCTATTTGATGATGAGCAACCGCAATCCATTTCTTTGTCACGACCTTATAAAAAGGGGTCTAATGGTGGGATGAGAGGCGTATGAGGATAGTGTATGGGAGAAGGTGTATAGAGAGAGTGTACGTGAAGAATGTACACGGGGTGAGTGTATAGTGGGTATTATATAGATAGGTATATGGAGGGTGTACACAGGGGGAAGTATATATAGAGAGTGTATGGGGGTAGAATGTAGAGAGAAGGGAAAGTGATTCGTTCATCCCAATTGATCGAAGCATTTGTTATTTTGAGATTAATCGTTTACTTAGTTATGTGAATGGTTTGTGGGTCCATTTACCTTTTAATGAGTCGTCATTAATGAGTAAGATTAAGATTAATTCATCATATAAAGATATAGCAATCAAGCGAAAATGGTGAATAAGACAATTTTCATGAAATTGATATATGCAAGCTTATGTCTCAAGTCTAGAGAGAAAAGAAAATAAATAAAGACCTTTTTATTGGAACTAAAAGATTTAAACTGACTAGTCCGGGGTGGACTTTTACTTAAAGAAACAAAAATCGTCCAAGGTGGAGTTTTGACTAAGGACACTCTAGAACCTACGAAGACTGAATGACCCTTTTCTTTTCTTTTATTTAAAGGAGGTAGCCCCAATTTCCTCTTTTGCCCATGCCCATGTATTCCGTTGGCGGGTGATGGCTCCGCTGTCAATGAGGCTTTGAATCTTTCTCCTCAATTGGACGCAATCTTCGGTGTCATGCCCAATGTACTGGTGGTATTGGCAGTGTTTGGAGGGATCCAAGCATTGCTTCACCGTACTTGGTTCATAGTTGATCAAAGGAGACAACTTGCCGGCTTGAACTAGACTTTTGAAGAGTTTGGCTAACGACATACCTAAGTCGTCGAATTCGCGCTCGTCCTTCCTTTCACGAACTGTCTTTGAGGGTGATTTAGGTACCGGCACCCCTTGTTGATGAGTAGTCATAGGAGGCATCCCGACAGGGATAGTCTGTGGCGGCCCGTACATTTGAGGAGCGTACGGGTGTTGACATTGAGCAAGAGGGAGAACTCGACTGAGGTAATCATAAACGCCACGAATGTCAGACAAATGGCGCCTCTCGATATCTCTTAGGGTCTTATGCATCTCCTTCTGAAAGTGTGTTGCTTGCTCGTTGAGAATGGCCTTAAAGTGGATTGCTTGTTCATCGAGGATGGCTTCGAAGTGGGATGCTTGCTTACTGAGAGCAGTACCGGTGTAGAGGATTGTCTCGGGATCTTGGGTAGCAGCTTCAGTTGCAACTTCGATGTTCCTTGCAGCCGACATGATGCAGAACTCTATGTCATGAAAGAATTAGATTCGTATTTAATGATAAGGCATCGTTATAAAAATCATTTTTTGGAAAAGAGTCGGTCTCCACATTTTTGAAATGCATTTTGGTAAAAAATTGAAAGTTTGACCGGGCCGAAGTTGCCTACGTTCCCCTTACCATGAGAGAGTGGTCCCACACAATAAGAGGCTCAGGTCGCCGTAGTTCGAATCAAGTTAGACTTTTAAAAAGAGGTGAGAAATGACCACATGGGTCAAAAAGAGGGAGATGACTCGGTCCTTGGTCAAGCATGGGTGAGGAAGACCTATAGGAATCGGGTAAGGTTTGACTTAAGGTTTGACCTAAGGTTTGAGACAAGAAGTGGTTCAAGCTAGAATGCGGCGATAATGGTGGGTTGACGTAGATGGGTAAAGGATAGGTCGACCTAAATGAGAAGGGTTGGATTGACCTATATGGTGAATGAATCAAGATAGCGGGTTGTAGCGGTTTGCCTATGGGATGATCTAAGCGGGATAGACATGGTTTGACCTAAGCGGGTCTAAGGTTGACCTATTCGGGTTAAACATGGGTAGGCTGACCTATTCGGGTTGGTTGACCTAGGGAGGTCGGTTGATTGACCTAGATGGATCCTAGATTGGTAAGTCGACCTAAGCGGGTCACGGGGTGACCTTGACGGGTCAAAGGTGAAAGGGTAGTTTTAACCTAAGACGGACAAGTTGACCTAAATGGGTCAAGGATGGTCTGTGGACCTAAACGGGTTGACCTAGGTTGGTCTGGACGACGGTGGGTCAAATAATGACCTAGGTGGGTCAAGATGACTGTTTGACCTAAGCGGGTTAGGACCAAAGGTAATTGGGTTCACCTATGGAATCAAAGATTGACCTAAGAGGTCGAAAATGGATAAGGTTGACCTAGGAGTCCAAGTTTGACCTAAGAGGTCGAAGGTGATTGGGTTGACCTAGGAGGTCAAGGGTTGACCTAAGAGGTCAACGGGTGATAATGTCGACCGAGGGGGTCAAAGGTTGACCTAAGAGGTCAAAGGTGATAAGGCTGACCTAGGAGGATGATGTTGACCTAGGGGGGTCAAAGGTTGACCTAAGAGGTCAAAGATGATTAAGTTGACCTAGGGGTCAAAGGTTGGTACGGTTGACCTAGGGGGTCAAAGGTTGACTTAAACGGATAAGATTGACCTAGGGGGTCAAAGGTTGGCCTAAGAGGTCAAAGGGTGGTAAGGTTGACCTAGGGGGTCAAAGGTGATAAGGTTGACCTAGGAGGTCAAGGGTAGACCTAAGAGGTCAAAGGCGGATAAAGTTGACCTAGGCGGTCAAGGGTAGACCTAAGAGGTCAAAGGCGAATGAGGTTGACCTAGGCGGTCAAGGGTAGACCTAAGAGGTCAAAGGTGGATGAGGTTGACCTAGGCGGTCAAGGGTTAACCTAAAAGGTCAAAAGCGGATGAGGTTGACCTAGGCAGTCAAGGGTTGACCTAAGAGGTCAAAGGTGGATGAGGTTGACCTAAGGGGTCAAAGGCGGATGAGAATGACCTATGGGGTCAAGGGTTGAGAAGGTTGACCTAGGCGGTCAAAGGTTGACCTAGGAGGTCAAAGGTTGACCTAAGGTTGACCTAGGCGGTCAAAGGTTGATAAGGTTGACCTAGGGGGTCAAAGGTTGAGAAGGTTGACTTAGGCGGTCAAAGGTTGAGAAGGTTGACCTAGGCGGTCAAAGGTTGATAAGGTTGACCTAGGGGGTCAAAGGTTGAGAAGGTTGACCTAGGCGGTCGAAGGTGAAGGGTAGACCCAAATGGATCGCAATGATGGCTTAACGGATGAGCGATGGACCTTAGAGGTCGCCTAGATGCAATGCACATTTTATTTTGCGAAAAGTTTTTGCATTTTTTTTACATCCTAAATGGGTGGTCCGAGGAGTGTCCTAATCTCTATGTGTGGGTTGACACGGGTTAGGTAAAAGGTTCCCACCGCTCGCGGAACGTACACGGTGAGTGGAGTAGACGAGTGACTCGAAAAGAGGGCGGCAGTAGCGCACAAATTCCTGCACATCGAATACTCCGGGTAATGGGGACCTGTGCAGTGCTGACACGGACTAGTGGTAGTGTATGGTAAAAACTAATTCTTTTTTTAGGGAGAAAAGAGAGAAGTTTTTAATGTTAGGATAATGCCAATGCAATGCATGAGAAGGAAAATAATGTACAAGGGAGCATAGCAGAGTTTTGTTTGACCCTAATACTAAGGCGAGAATAACAAAGGTACATGGTACAAGGTACAAGGTACGAGTATTAACATGGCGGAGTGCGCTGGTGCATGTGTAAACATGGCTTAACTGTAGGGGGCACGTGAAAACATGGCCAGTGTGCATGTGTAAACATGGCGGGTGTGTGCATGTGTAAACATGGCAGGTGTGTGTATGTGTAAACATGGCAGGTGTGTGCATGTGTAAACATGGAAGGTGTGTGCATGTGTAAACATGGCAAGTGTGCATGTGTAAACATGGCAGGTGTGTGCATGCGTAAACATGTCAGGTGTGTGCATGCGTAAACATGGCAAGTGTGTGCATGTGTAAACATGGCAAGTGTGTGTGAGGTGCACGTGTAAACATGGCAAGTATGTGCATGTGTAAACATGGTAAGTGTGTGCATGTGTAAACATGGCAAGTGTGTGCATGTGTAAACATGGCAAGCATCATGATGTAAACGAAAGTTAGACCCACTAAGTTTGAAAAAGTTTCAAAGCAGTCCCCAGCAGAGTCGCCACTGTGAATACGTGTGCTTGAAATTGGGAATATTCATAGTAACATTAAAATTTATGAGAGTCGCCACGCCGTTTTAGTTATAGCCAAAACATTGAGAAAAAGCATGTTAATGGGTTCGGGGGTCAAATTACAACAAGAGAAGAATATTGAACGTTATCACTCCTATTGCCCGAATGATCGGTCTTTCTATCATGATGAATGTGTTAGTAGTGTGTTAGTGTTTGAGACCGGATCCGAAGATTGCCTACGTTCCTCTCAATGTGAGAAGCTCAGGTCAGCGTAGTTCGCAGAAAATTAGAATAGGCAGGAGGATCGGGATCATGCATAATGAGGGGGGAATTACCTAAAGATTAGGGTTTAGAAGTAGTTCCTAGATCATCCTCGGGTTGATGAACCCTCGATCATCATCGGCTATGAAATAACATGTAATTATGAAGATCGCAACCCTAAATATAACATAAATAAGGTTTTAATCTATGAACACGAAGAACATATTATGAACATGCAAAGCATATGAATAAACATGCAAGGAATATGAAGAAACTATGAATAAACATGTAAGAACATGAATATTAAAGATCTACATTAAAAATAATGCAAGAACACGAAGAAAAAGTTAGAAAACTTACCTATGTTGGCAAGAAATAAACCTTGGATCTTCTTGAGTGTTTGAATGCTAATTAGAGAGCAAAATAGTGTTTAAGAACTCCAAAATTCGTACTTTAGAACTCTCAAAATCGGATCCCTAAACCAATAGCATGGGATTGGTTTATATAGTAAACTGAGGGGAAGATCTGATGGTCCAGATCATCCGGCGCAAGGTTGGCCGCCTGGCCAAGAATGAAGACGGCGACAATGTTGGCCGCGTGGCCAAGGTCGAGGCGTGGCAAGGTTGGCCGCCTGGCCAAGTCTGCAGGCTGACTTGATTTTCAAGCTAGGGTTTCACTGTTGCTTTATGGTAACCCTAAGTTGCCTATTTTGATAGATTTTGCCATAAATGAGATATTTTGGGAATCCAGGACAAGTCTTTGCAAGGTTTCTAATTCCTATAAAGTCCTTGTATTTTTGGGAAAGCCCTAATAAACTCATTTTCAGGTCGGGTACTAACAGTAGGCAACGCCCATCCCGACTCGTCGGCGCATAGGACGCCTAGTCGGCGTTTTTTTTTTTTACTAAACTTAGACCGACTTTTCTAACAAAGTCACTGACACTCTTTTAACACTATATTGTAGTTATTCACACCCGTATTTTTTAGTAATATATGTATGTTTGTGTTATTAAATGATACAACACTGTAAAAGCACAAACATGGGTATACTAAGTAGTATAGAGATGTGGGTAATAATGCTCTTAACACTATCGTTAACACTACCACACTCATTTAGCACTAGTATATGAAATCCCTAACACTACCACTAATATGTCGTCACACTACCACTAACATTATTTTTATAGATACATTAGAACTCAATATCCATACCCATGCGCTTACAAAACACATGTAGTTACATTATTTATCACTCACACTCACAACGCCAACGTAGTATTTTTTTTAAAAAAAATTTAGTGAAAGTGTTTTTAAGTGCAGATGAAAGTGTTTGTTGTGTAGTGTTTTTTAGCGTTAGTCTAAGGGTTAAAGAGTGACGATGTTAGTGTTAGTGTGCTAAAAATTTCATGTTACTTACAATACATTCTCTGTGGATCGAACGATAAAACTAAGATCCAGTATTTATAATAGTTATTGGGTTTCGTGCAATCATGCACAGCGGAAGACATTACATGAAGAAACCCAAAGCCTATATCCGTTATGACCAATAATTCATAATATGTAAGATGGAAGAAACTAACCCCTGTAGATCAAAATATGAAACCTTAGATTTAGATACTAAGATGAGCACCCTCTACCGGTGATCCACATGTTGAACGGATTCAAGAACTCTTTTTGACTTGACTGCGAGGTCCTTCAGATTGAAAAACTTGATGAAGAACGATTCTTCAATTGCTCCATTTGATTATTATGGTTTGATGATTTAGAATAATCAAACTAATAACCCTAGTATAATATGTGTATTTTCTCTCTCCAAGAAATAAGTTGTGATTTCACAAATCAAATGATATGGGACTGAATCTTGGTTGTACATATTATATACTAGAGGTCTCTAAGATCGTTTAGGGTTTAGGAGTTCTTGTCCAACAAGAAAATCCTTAAATAAATTGCAGTACGCCGTTAGAACCGTACAACTTGGTTGGAGCCGTATGGCTCATTCCCAGCCGTATGGATCATGTTCCGTACTTCCTCGTTGTTCGTTCCTTTTAATTATCCGCTGTGTGTGTGACCCAATAGGATTATACTAAGTTGGCAACGAGTCCGAACCATTCAGAACTCGTAAGTCATAAGCGGATTCTAGCAAGCCATTATGACTACCCAATTAGTATAACATTGAAATCCCAAAGTTTCCTAAAATAGAACATAACACAATCTCTTTGTTTCACGATGTCTAATGAAAGTAAGCCATGGTAGATGGTCAACTTACTTTGTTCAATGCTTTCTCGATCCCGAATGTATTGATAATACAAATGACATTGATCCAATCAATTCATTTGAGCATGGCCATGCATTTCATCAATACCATTTATTGAGTGGCCCAAGCTTGACATCTCTCTTGACGAGGAACAAATCCTATCTTGGCTTATTACCCTTCCTTACATGATTCCGATTATGCCAATAATATCCTTTATAGCTACCCGGTTAAAGGTAACGTTTGAATATGTCAAACGTAATGTTCATTATGTGAAAGACTGTAATAACTTCAGGTCTAAAGATTCAAGTGATATAACTATATGAGATTTAATTATGACATTTGACCATGACATAAATCTCATAACGGTTCAGTCCAGTATTTGTTCTCCAACAAATACCCATAAGTCTAATTGTATCATATACATATAATCATCATATGATTATCCATTAAACTTATACCAGTAATTAATCATAATTACAAAGGACATAGATTATTATAATAAACATGCAAAATATATAATAATCAAACATTCAATATCTTTATTAAAGCATAAAGCAAATGGTAACCTTAATCATTCAAATAACGCGTCTAGGGCATACACACCAATAATAGTGTCATCGTGTTTGAAAGATAAACTACAGTTATTTATTATAGTGTCGTCATGTGTTTTAAAACTACGTTTTCTTAAGCATAAGTAAAAATTAGTTTTCTCTAAGACCATCAACGTATGATTGCAATTTTGACATACAAAACTTTTTGACAAGTTTATATTATATCTTTCATTCAAGGCAAGTGTTATCGTTTTATAAATCCCTATGGAGTCTATCACAGGTCTATCCCAGTCAATTACAAATTCCTATGTAGTTTCACCACTATTGGAACCTATTATAGTGAACGATACGTGCCTCTCTATTAATCGCATATAGAATCACGCCAACTAGTAGTCCTCTTGCCATAGAGGACCTTGCACCATCTGGTAGACCTCTTGCCATGGACGTTCTCCGCCATCTGAACGATCGGCTGTCTGGTAGACCTCTTGCCATAGATGTCCCGCGCCATCTAAACGATTACCTATAGATGCCACAAACTACCTCTATGGGCCACAGTAACACAAGTTTTCAACTCCGCTCTTAGAGAAAGTCGAACTTGAGACCTTCAATATATGGAAGCCTTACGTAGACACCCAGATACCATTGGGCCAAGAGGCCTTAGGTCAAATCTTTACTTAAACTTTGGTTTTAATTACCCGTTTATATATTTTTGTAACCAATTTCTACCCATAACTTAATCTCACTCTAGTTCTTAAAAGTTCTGGGGCACCCTAGCCAATTGAACTTCAGGTCTACGAATTCACTATACCCATTTCTAGTTAGTTCACTGTGCACCGTGTCACCACCAACCACCAACAATAGCGACGATACCTAAATCCCCATGATTTTTCAATTCTCAAAACTAAAAAAAAGAACATACCATAGTGAAGAGTGCTCTTGACTTTTATTTGAACACGGGAACAAGAACCCGTTATACTTAATAATTAGCAATTCTTGATTTGTTTTCATTCGTTACGTCAAGTGATTAGAAGAACTCTGATATGTTTCCTCCCTAAGTGACTGAGTTTGAGTTGTAAGAAATAAATGATTTATTTAGGAAATGCTACATATAACACAAGGGATGAAAACAGGGGTCGACATAAGGATGTTCGATCGAGAAGTACTATGTGTAAACTAAACAATCTTCATGTTCAGTCAAACACGATACATGTTGTTGACAACAAGTCGACCAAACACCGTACTAGAGGCATAAAGTCCGGCAACTGTTACATGGAGGTCAAGAAAGTTTGGAGATGCCATTAGGAACGTTGATGACAGCTTTGTAATCATCACAAGTGGGCTAGATTTTAGTGGGGTCAATGTTATAGGCAGGTATTATGAGACACATAAGCTTGGTAGTGTCAAAATTGTTGAAATCGCGACCACCCCACCACTCTCCACATTAGTATGGTATTGTTCGCTTTAGGACCAAATCGTATGGATTTGTTTTAAAACTCTAAGACGACCTCATACTAATGTAATGGGTGAGTGCTTTTATATACCAGACAATTATTTGCTAAATTGCCGATGTGAGATTTTGGGTTGACACCATAACAATCCTCCCCTCAAACCAATGACCACGCTACTAGTGTCTCCCATCGTCCATTTAGCGAAAGTTTGTACCAACCGTCGCGATTCACCCACAGGGCATACTCATAATCGTTAATATCAAGATAACTTACAAGACTCCATTCGCAATATCAAAGGAGGGGAATTCCACACATAGTCGCACAGTATGCTATGTCAGGCCCACCTAAACTATGTCTTTTGTTACCATTTGTCAGGACAGTAATTACCACTACCACTCTCAACATTACTAGGAGAAATGGGGAAGGAAGAGGTCGAGAAAAGGAGGAGAAGGAGGAGGGAGAGACGAGAGGGGTAGAAGAGGAAGAACACTAAATGGGAAGTGTCTTTGTAATGTAAAGGGCACAAGAATTGGGTGGTGTATTTAATAACGAGTGTACTCATAAGAAAAAGAAAGGGTGTATATAGCAGCACTCATTCAAAAAATGAAAAGCCACGTTTAATTATTCCGCTCAAAATTTGTACCTCCCGGTCAAAGTCCAAATTTACATCTTTAACCCCTACACGCAAACGGCCGTTACCAACTTACCATCATCATCTTCATTAATCTACTACCTAATACGGAGTAAAATAATGAAAGAGATTTTCTCTTCAAAAGCGTCGCAGAAGTCCAAAAAGCGCCGGTGTCGGTCCCCTACCGTCCCATATTTCACAATCTAGGGTTTCAAATCCTCCCGCCCGCCAAAATATTGTATGAATCAGATCTTTCCTCGGTCCTTCATTGCCGATTCGAGCTTCTCACTGGCTCACAAGCTCAGCCGCCGGCAATGGCGTCGACCAAGGTCTCACCTTCCTCTTCCGATGCTCTTCCCAGATCGGAGCCTTCAAACGGACCTCAGGTACACGGATTCCACCAATGCCGGGAAAATTTTGAATATTATTCAAAGTAATGTCACTGTAATCAAACCAAGTCACCAAATTTTGTGTATTGTGACAACTGAATTGTCATGTTGGCTCTACTTTAAACTTAACTTGTAAATTAATGTCAACGAGATGAAGTGACATTTGGTATGTCATTGCATTTGTGATTGAGTGTGCTAAAAGTATAGCTGACATAACATTTCTGATGCCACATTTTGCGACAGGAAATTCACATTTTGCTGTAGTAGCATTACTCTGTATATGCACAGAGACACTCTCAAGTTCACATAAGATACATTCCCTTCTCACACATTGATATTCAGAAAATTCATTTGTAGAATTTTGGTTGATACATGATTTTATTGTCAGGTGGCAAATGTATGGTATGATAGGGTCATGAAGCTACTTTTTATGATATTTTTGCTGGATAGTTGAAACTGTATGATTTGATACCCTCCGTTCTTTCCAAAGTCTTATTTCCTGTTCGAGATGTTCCATATAAAAGTCTCACTGAAAGTTGAACTTGCAATTTTGATGAGGGTTTCAAACTTACATGCGCCCCTGTTAAACACCTTTAAGTAGTAGATAATCGCCCTATTGGCGTTGAAACTTGTAAACTTAATGAAGTTTCTGAAAGTTACTGTATATTAAGAATCTGCTATCACAGACCCTCAAGAATAAGGACTCAAGTTAGCTTTTGTCATACAAACAAAAAAAGCAGTAATATCTGGCTACTTGCAAGAGTAGTAAAGCAAAGCATCTTCTAGAAAACTGGACTTTGAATATGTATTAGTGCTGTGGTATCAGAGGATACGTTGTCTACAAAGGCCCAGCTATTTTAAGAGTTGTCACACCTATCCTATATTTATGCTCGAACTCCTTTATAAGACTTGATACAACAACAACAACATTACCCCAGTGCCGCAAAGGCTCCCACCTATGGTGGGGTAAGGGGGGGTCGGATGTACGCAGCCTTGCCCCTGTATTAAAGCACAAAGAGGCTGTTTCCAGATGACCCATGATGAAAATTGCGTCGAAAATTGCATGGACTGACTGCTGCTTCATCATAAAGAAGCGCAGACAGTTTAGTGACCCATTTTGCTTTATTCCATCATATTCCCAAGCCAAAAAATAGTGAGTCTTTGGCTCCATCGGAAATGATGGAAATTATAAGACTTGATATTAAGAAATTTAGAACTTCTCGTTTGCTTAATTAATTTTTAGTATTTGTTTAATGTATCTGAGATCGTATTTATAGAAATTTACTGATTGAATTTATTTGCTAGTGTTTGCTAGTGCCGACTGTGGTTTTTCTCTGCATAGCTGGCTAAGAAGGCAATCAAATGGTTTACAAAGTTGGATACTTATTAGATGTTTTTAGCCTACATTTAATGCTAACCTAAAAGAAGTAAGATTTGGACTAATGACTGGAGTAATATTTCCTGAATTGGTGATTAATATCCTTGCACTCGGAACCTGGTTTGGAATGAATATTAATAAGTAGATTTAGGAAAAACCAGAACAATTTAAATCATGTCACAACATAAATGAATTTGTTTCTGAAATAGGTCAATTGTATTATTACGCTCGTGGTTCCCCTAACTTGAACATCGTTATAAGAAGTAGGCCTCCTTGAACAAGGGAGTAGTGATATGTTTTATGCTCAAGTGGAAGACACTTAATTGGTTTCTAGAGGAATCACATGAGGTATGCATTTAGAGGATGATAAAGAGGCTGGTCATCATGAGATTAAGGATTTAAATGGTAGCTTTATAAGATTAAAATCTTGTTTTTAGTGAAGGATTATAAATGGCCTGGAGCTAGAAATTTCTTTAGATGTTATGAATAATGACTTGGCATAAAAAGGCAAAAAAAAAAAAAAAAAGTAGATTCAATATAAAGAGAACCTTCAGCACTGCTTCTCTGTTTACGAGGTTTAGGACTTTAGGCTACTCCTGAAGACTTAGTTCTTTGTTGAATAGCACTTGAAGGAATTATTATGCTTTCATGGTTCTCACCTCTTCATGTGGAAAGTGTGTTTTCCGAATTTAACTATGAATGTAAAAATGGTAGAAACTAATGTACATATTTACCGCCTTAAATATGTAATTTAATAGATTTATTACGTCAAATAGATAGTCTTACTTCATAGTGAAGCTCATGAAATCTGCTGGATTCCATGTCTATCAAATCCATAAATGTCTAGAATTCACTGACCTGCTAAATATGGGTATCTAAATTAAACAGTATCAACGAATTAACCAAAATTTGGAATTGTAAGGTGTGAATTTGTGCTGAACTCTTAAGCTCAATAAGTTTGCTTTGTAAACAGCTATTTGATGCCCACAAGTTCATTTTTATTTGAATTTTTGTTCATTTGTTTCTCAATCCAATCTGTGGCTAAACATCTGATTTGTGATACCCAGAGGTTAGGTGAAGTCATTTGTCACCCACTACATGCCTTGCCACAATGAGAGGGACCTATAATTTAATTTGGATATCTACTGCTACTTCGATCTTAAGTGTTTCAGCTGTTAGGTTGGGTTCATATTATATATTTAGCCTTTGAGTCAAATTCAGAATGAGTGCTTGGATCGTAAATTTATCTGTTCTGTTTGTCTTGCTCTATCGGAGTTTTATTGTAGACCTGATACCAAATCAGTTGTGTCTTTACAGTTTTGAAATAAATAAAGTTACAAGTAGAAAAATAGCGATTTTATGAGGAGATTAACAAAGAAAATATTACTCGAATTGGTATGTTTGACCGTGGTTAACACTTTAACGATGAAATTAACAAAGAGAAACATAACTCTAATCGGTATATTTGACTGTGGTTAACACTCCATGTCCCAAAATAATCATTAATGTTAAGACACGTATCATGATTCCACTCAAAGTTTTGCCTTTCGCTTAAAGCCTAATTCACATTTATGCCATCCACATATGGATATGGCCGCTGCCATCATCTTTATATGATCTGTCCTATCTTAAGTAAATCATCATCAAAGCGACCCAAAAGACTAAAAACTTTGCTCGCCCCTTTCCCAAATTTCCCAATCTAGGGTTCAAAACCGTGCCGCTACCCCTCCAAATTTCCCTGTCCATTTACACTTCATTTCTGTATGAATCCAATATCTTCCTGTACTCCATTGCTGATTCAAGCTTCCTAAAGCCGCCTCACGGGCTCATCTGGAAACAATGGCACGGTCAAAGGTCTCCCCTCCCCCTTCCGCCGTTCCTACCAGATCGGGTCCTTCAGATGGACCTCAGGTATTCATCGTGGACTTTTGATTTTATTAAAATGTCATTGTCAACCCGATTCTCTTATTCAGGCGCACACACACACACACATTCTAGTTATTAAGTAGCTTCACAGGATACGCAAATATATATAATTTTGGTTGATACATGATTTTCTTTGGTATGCATATTATTGCTATAATTGGGGAGAGAGATTACATATTTGTGGCTACATTGCACTTTAAGAGTCTTGTTTTTGGGAGAGAGATTACATATTTGTGGCTACATTGCAATTTAAGAGTTTTGCTTTAGAATATGTCTTGCTGGATTGATATAATGTGCTTCTAGGATAATTATTACCCCCTCTGTCCTTAAATGAATGTCCAAAACAATTACAAATTTGCTCTTGATCAAGAGCAAATTTTTGTTTTTGGGACATTCATTTAGGGGCAGAGGGAGTAGTGTTTTAGTAGATGGAGGAGGATTTCGAAACCTGCTCATTTTAATAGTCATTAGTCACATTGAAAATTTGAGTTTGCAAGTTCTGGTGATATTTTTGGGCTTGCTTGTGCCCTACAGCCATAAGATTAAATGCCTACTAATATTTAATCGTGAATTTGTTGAAACCTATAAACGTTATTCCATTTTAAGGATTTTTATGTTACCCTAATGGTGCATGTTAATTTTTCCATATAAATTGAATAAGGTTGTTAATTTCTCTTTTGGACATTGCACTCACGGAGTCCATTTCCAAAGATTAAATTGCCAAATTGACCCACATACTGTTAGCTCGCCATCATTTGAACCCTTGTATTATTGTTTCCACAAACTTAACCAGCATTACTATAGTGAATGATCAAAATAATCCCAAATCTCAAACAGCATTTTTAATGGTTGTATTGTTTGGAACTAGAGGGTCTAAGTTATAAATTTTTAATAGGGCCTATTTTGTTAATATGCCATTCTAACAATTGGTGTTGATCAATTGCATTTTCGATATGGGTTTATTAACAAGGTGGAATTCACCTTGTTAGGTTGACTAATTCCCTTTGTTGTAGTTTCAAATTGGTTAAGCATATTAAAAAACTAACCAGCGTTTGAATTAGGTTTATTTTGGTAATTCACGATAATTTGCTGGTCAAGTTTGGGGGGAAAGATAGTATAGGGGTTCAAATGATGGCAACAAACAGTACATGGGACAATTTTCTTTTTTAAATTATGCTTGCAATTCAATAATGATTTTTAAGCTTACAGGTGCCATGTGCCGTTAGGGCAAAGGTTAAATTCTAAGTGATAGTACTTCTATGTGAATTATCTTGTCATATGCCTTAACGGCACATGTTAGCTTGTCGTAGAAATGAAATAAATGATTTTCATAAATGGTTACTTGCAAAGATAGTAAAGAATATCATTGATAATATGCTTTGTGGAATGTTGACTGGAATGGGTTGGAGTACGTAGTTGACAAATGCTTAGCTATTTAGGAGTTTCCAACTTTCCATATATACACTTATATGATTTTCTTTGAGCTCGAGTGCCGGAAATTTAGAGTTCACATTTGCTTAGTTGAATTCTTATTATCTACTCCCTCCGTTTCATGTGACTTGAGACCAAAAATTTTGGCACACAAATTAAGGAAAAGTAAGAGAGAGAAATAGTGGGAGGAGGTGTTTGTGAGTATGAAAAATTAAATAGGAGAGAGAATGAGTGGGAGAAATAGTAAGTTGATTGGTGTTGTGAGTGTAAAAGTAAAGTAGGAGAGAGAATGAGTGGGAAAAATAGTAAAGATTCTTTACCATTTTGGGCAGTCTTAAGTGATGTGGAACGGACCAAAAAGGAAATAAGTCTCAAGTGACATGAAACGGAGGGAGTATGTATTATATAGTAGGCTGTATAGATGGAAAGTTGCTGCTGCAATTTATTGGATAGTGCAGATTTTGGTTTTGCCTCATCTTGCTAGTTGCAGCAGTCAACTACTAGTGGCTTAATGTTTCCTAAATTGGTGATTAATTTCAGAGGGGATAACATAAATGTGTTTTAGCTAATGAAGATTATACTAAAAAAATATAAAGCACATGAAGTTATTGTGTTTTTTTTTTTTTTTTTTTTTTTTGTGTGTCTACTAGCTCGACCATCATTGTTGAAAGTAAACAGGCCTCTTACACGAGAACGTAGTGATATATTTGTTCGTCGAGGAGATTTTTACTTTGCATCTATAGAAACATTTGAAGTCAGATTTATAGGAATGGCAGGGAGGATGGTCCTTGGGATATTTTGGATTTAAATGGTGGATCCTTGGGATATTTTGGATTTAAATGGTGGAAATAAGGTTAAGCCCTTTGATGATGGAATATTAGAAATGGTCACTTTCAAAGTCATGTTTCACTACATCCATCCCTATAAGAGTGTCCAAATTTTTGGAGTGAAATTTAGGAAAGTTGACTTCTAAGCAATTTTAGTACTCCCTCCGTCCCACTATAAGGTTCTTAGTTTGACTTTACACGGAGATTAAGAAAAAGTAAATGTTGTGAGTGTGGAAAGTAAAGTAAGAGAGAAAGTGGGTAGGGAGTTTTTGTTGTGAGAATGACAAGTGGGTCCCACTTTCCATTTTAGGTAATAAAGTAAAGTAAGAACCTTAAATTGGGACAAACTAAAAAGGAAAGTAAGAACCTTAAATCGGGACAGAGGGAGTAGTAACTATATATAAATAGTTAAATACCCTTACTATCAGTGGCGTTCCCAAGAGTTATACAAATTGGGGGAACAAATTACACTACATAAAAATAATGTCAACTGTGGGGCTTGAACCCAAGACCAGAAGGTTTAAAACCTTACATTTTACCCACTGAGCTAGGCAAGTTACTTGATTAATGAGTGCACTTTGTGTATACTCCCTCTGTCCTATAACAATATGCATACTTTGCCATTTTGTGTCCCATTGATAAGTCACACTTTCCAATAGTGGCAAGCTATTTTTATTTTTATTATTATTGTTATTATTATTATTATTATTATTATTATTGTTATTGTTATTATTATTGTTATTATTATTTTTTTTTATTATTTTTATTATTATTATTATTATTATTATTATTATTATTATTATTATTATTATTATTATTATTATTATTATTATTATTATTATTATTATTATTATTATCCCTATACTCAACTTGTCATACTCACAAACTTAAATTGTGGGCCCCACTTGCAATTTTACCCCACTTATCATACTCACAATCCCTTTCTCTCTCCTAATACTTTTGAATATATATACTCACTCTTTAATTCCCGTGCACTCTCAAAAGTTTGCACATTGTTATGGGATGGAGGGAGTATATATTTATATTAAAAAAGATGTATATATAATATTTTTTCTATTAAACGTGGGAAGTAATTGGGTGATCATGCACCCACTATGGGTAGGGTGAATCCGGCCGCCACCTTACAGACTTGTAGCATTGCAAGTATACATTGGAAAAATGATATTTGCTAAAGATGAATCTTTTTAGTGATTTCCTTGAAAATGAACACTTATCTGGGGACAGTTTATTTTTATTGTTCTTCTTCTTATTATTATAGCAAAATGGACCTCATTTAAGGATGGAGGGAGTAGTAGTTTCAAAAATTTGATCCCAGACTTTTGGGTCTTGAAAGAAAACACAGGAGTGAAGTTCATGATTTTCTGGATCTAGAAATTATTCAGGCTGTTGGGAATAGTAACCAGGGATAAAGAGAAGAATATTAAGGAGAATAAACTTAAAGAACACTTACAAAACTGCTTCACTCTTTACAAAGATCAGGTAGCCTCTGATAACTTTCTTCCTATTCAAATGAGACTGGAGGAATTATATTACACTTTTATGGTTCTGGAATTGTGCATGTGGTTACTGGTTTTTCCTAGCTCCAAAAATGAAGGGTACTTAGCATATAATATTTAAATATTAATTGTCTAGTCAGTAGGATCATCTAAGGATATCTTGTCTAACAAAGTCGTATTTACAGAATTTGTTAACAAGGATTAGCTTTTATCCATTTTCATCCCCGAATATTTATGCATTCTTCAATTGTTTTCAACTCTAGTCCTTTTCACCCTGCTGCTTGATTATGGCCTTCTCACCTTTATTTATTTGTTTTTGGTTTATTTTATTATCAGGGTCTCTGATTGCGCTCTCTTCCATTTAATTTGTTCTCGTGTAAATACGTAGTTTCTCTCTTAGATTCCAAACATATTACTGCCAAATGGATTCTATGCCTCTTTACATTTTCAAGTTATTGGGTAAAGCATAATTATATTCAGGTACTGAACATATATACAGATTACAGGAACACAAGAACTGGATTCAGAATGTCCTGAAATTTCTTTGGTTATTGACTCTATTAAACAGCAAGTTGATGCTGACCGCTGTGTCTATATCATGGTACGGTTCACCTCTTGAAATTTCATAGAGAATATGGTTTTTAATCTGTCCTGTAATATTTCAGTATTTTTTGCTTCTATTGCAGAAAAAAGTGGAAGAGAATCGGCATAAATTGGGGGATGTCACTAAAAATCTACAGAAATTGTGTATTGAAAGAAAAAACTTAAACATCAGTGATGATGATAAATCTGTAGTTATGCTGACAAAGAGGCAGAATGATGCAATTGATATGCAAAATGGTATTAATATAAGCAACGATGATAATGATAGCAGCAGTTCTCACGAAGATGGAAACGGCTCTTCAGCAGTTCTTCTAGGATCCAGCATTGCAGTCAAGAATGCTGTTCGACCTATCAAGCTTCCGGAAATAAAGAAATTACCCCCCTATACTACATGGATTTTCTTGGATAGGTGAGATTGCGTTGCGTTCATTTGATTCACATGTATTAGAATTTGCTTGCAGCTACAAAACTGATAGATACGAAGTCTGCATAAACTGTTTCTCATCCTCATTCTTTTTCAAAGAAATATTTATTAATTCCTTATTTCTTGTACTCTTGTAGCTGTAGAGGAAATCCTTATGGAATATTGATGGTTTAAGGAGGTATTAGCACTAATGTGTCAGACTTGTTGATTTTATTAGCCTTTTAACTGCTTGTGTGAGCACTTGACACTTTTTCCCAAATTCTGTCTCAAAGTCATATATTCTTTTACATTTAATGACTAAAGAAATTAGGTGGATGCATCAACTCCTTTGCTGCCTTTGGTTTTATATCATTTCGTGTCGGTTTAAATCTTGAACATGGTACTAGCTTTGGGTCTTTCAAGCGCATCTTTCTGGCACTAGCACTACTCTCTAGGTGTCACAAATGTCTCCTACTCCTGAACCATAAAGTTGCAATTTTTCTTGTGCTTCAAGTACTTTGCACTTCAGTAAGGGGCAACAAGGGCTCTTACTTTTTAATTCCCAGTTTCATCAATTTGCTCAATGATTTCACATGGCTATTTGATCGATATGTATTTTTGATGAATCAAATTGGCTGCTACAGAGGTCAATTGTTTGCTACCGAGCAGGTGCAGATATGACTGATATGACTGAAGAAATCTTATTTGTGTACTTTGCAGTAAGCAAAATTAAACTTGTCATATCGTATGTTCTACCATCTCCAATGTCTGTGTCAGTAGGTTGCTCTTTGTAAATCTTATTGAAGCATATGTGAGACTGCCCTGATCCTTTTCTGTTATAACCACAATCCAGGAATCAAAGAATGACAGAAGATCAATCTGTGTTGGGTCGAAGGAGAATTTATTACGATCAAAATGGGGGTGAAGCTCTAATTGCCAGTGATAGTGAAGAAGAAATCATAGAAGAAGAAGAAGATAAGAAAGAATTCATCGATGCTGAAGATAACATTCTTCGGTTCGTGCACTTAATTATTTGGCTACATCATATAAGGACCACAGTCTTGTGTACTCCCTTCGTCCCACAAAAAATGTCGCGTTGTACATTGTACACTTTCTAAGGATGTAGCTTTACTTGTTTGCACCTTCAAAAAATTGCACTAATTTTTTTTTCTTCTCGAGAAATGGTAATATTTTTTTGGATTGACAATTGGAAAACGCGACAGTTTTTTTTTTTGGGATGCAGGGAGTATTTTCTTTACGTGCCAAAATTGATCACGTTAATTTCTATTATTCTCTTTCACCTTCCCATTTCTTATTTATTTACCGATGACTACTAGAAGCCAATGACCCAATTTAATATCGAGTAAGTGAATCTATGGAGTTCGAGAAAGAGCTTAAAGTTTTGAGTTCTTTTCCTTAGCAGAGCTTCCCACAGCCTGGGTTTTATTCTCACCCTACTCATTTATTCTGTTTTGTAATATGCTTTGGTGGTGTTTTTTTCTCTCTCTCTCTCTCTCTCCTTTTCTTTTCCTTTGTTCTGGTAGTTCATATGTAATGATGCATGAAAGAATCATAATATTGCAATCTTACGCTGCTTCAACCTATTTTGATAGAATGACAATAGAAAAGCTTGGCCTGTCTGATGATGTGTTGGATGTACTGGCCCAGCGCCTGTCTCGAAAACCTAATGAACTTAAGGTATGCACTTACAGGGAATCATCTTGTTATGCTAGTCTATACTCCCTCCTACCCATAAAGATAGTCCCACTTTTTTAGTGGTTGATTCGATTGAACTTGTACTATAGATTAATTAAGGAAAGGTTTATTATCCAAAATGAAAATCTAAAAATTGTTATTGGTGGTACTTATAAAGGTGTATCATTAACAAGTTTTAGAATTTCATTTGGATAACTAACTTTCCTAAATCTTTAATTTGATTTCAATCAAATCAACCACTAAAAAAGTGGGACTATCTTTATGGGGCAGAGGGAGTATCATTTATTATCTTTTTTTCAAACTGGTCATAGTGTAAGCTTCAATCCAGCTGTTCCCCGAGTTTTGTGCTCGTCTTACAGAGATATAAACCATCATCCAACATTTTATACAGGCAAGATATGAAGTCCTTATTAACCGAGAGAATGATGTAGGGGGATCTACATCTAGGGATATTGACTTCAATCCAAATTTATTGCTTGATAAAGATCTTGATGCAGCTCTGGATTCTTTTGACAATTTGTTCTGCCGTCGTTGTCTCGTAAGATCTATCCTTTTAATTTTCTATTTTGTCATTGGTTTGGACCTGTACAGTCACCCCTTAACTTGTTCTACTTTTGTATCTGTATTTACTGCAGGTATTTGACTGTAAACTACATGGGTGTTCACAGGACCTTATATTTCCTGTAAGTTTGTCAGATCTTTTAACAGTGGCTAAAGTTGCGTATATTCATAGGACCTTACCTTCTCTTTTGATTTTTCTTTTTTAAATTAGGCTGAAAAACCACTTCCATGGAACTGCCCAAATGAAGAAAATGAACCGTGTGGTCCGAACTGTTATCGCCTGGTAATTGTTTAAGTTCTTATTGCTGTTTTTAATGTACTATCAGAGTATGAGATACTACTTTTCATTTCAGTCAAGCTTCATATTTTAGCTGCTACACTAACATTTCTTATCAATTTAGCACATTGCTTATACTTCTGCTCCCCTGTTTTTGGTGTTTGCGTACCTTGTTCTTGTTAGCAGCCTTTCTCAATCTGGATTGAATAACTAATTGCGTATGTTCTTTTTGACTTATATCAGGTCCTAATGTCAGAGAATAATGTCTTGACTTCTTCTCTGGGGGTTAATAATGAAATGATAGTTGCTCCTGCAACTGAGAGTAACGGCGCCATGATATCAAGGAAAAAATCTGCTGGTCCATCTCTAAGAAAGAGACTGAAGGCCAGCCAAAGAGAAACGACTTCACCAAATGCAAAAAATGTGCATGAAAGCAGCGAATCAGATACAAGAGGCACAGATGGCATGCCTCACTCTCAATCACGTAAGAGTAAACCTGTTGACAAATGTGGTACTCGTCAAAGAAACAGCAAGCGTATTGCCGAGCACGTCCTACTCATTGTGAAGAAAAGGCAGAAGAAAGGAGCTGCATCTGACTCTGATTCTCTGGCAAGTGGAAGTCTTGGCTCAAAGGACATGAATCTTCGACCTAGTTCGCATAAAGAAAATGAAGATGCTAGTTCATCTTCACAGAAAGTCAAATCTTCAATTACTAGAAGGTCTAGGAGGAGATCTCCTGCTCCAAGTGGTGATAAATCTGTAGATGGTGAAGTTCCTAGTTTGTCTTCGAAGGAGGGTATTAATGGTCGGCCAGTAAGTAGTTGTGATGAAACTTTGAAGAAAGAAGAGTTTGTGGACGAGAACATCTGTAAACATGAAGTAAGTGATTTTAAATGTTGGAAAACTTTAGAAAAAACCCTGTTCGAGAAAGGTGTGGAGATTTTTGGCAGGAACAGGTTAGTAACTTCAACTTTTTGTTCAATTCAATTAACTAAGATTGCAAATTCATACCTATTTGTTCAAGATGATTATGTTTAAGAGTGATTTTAGTTAATAACATTTCACTTAAAAGTTTCTTAGTAAATTCAGTGTCATGGTAGCTATCACCCTCTAATGTTTTTTTCAGTTACTTTCACATTACCCAATCCAGAGAATAATTATCGTACAAAGTTCCTTCAACTGTCTAAGCTCGGGCTAGTCAAAGTTAAATTGTCTTCGGAGTTGTAAGCTTATTGAAGGGGAGCCTTGGCCTACATCCCACCCTTGTGGTGGGGACCCTTCCCCGGACCCTCGCTACGTGGGGATGCTTCGTGCACCGGGCTGCCCTTTAGTTGTATGCTGTGGTGCTCGGACTCTTTGGTTTACCCCGCCATAATTGTGTCGGACACTTGTAATTTAGTCTTGTCGACACGAGTCCGGCGGGGTGAACCAAAGAGTCCGAGCACCTTAGGTTGTATATTATTAGCATTGGGACTCTCTTATGGGGAGCAGCTGTTCTATAAGTTATGGACTCCACAAATATGATGATGGGAGTACCATGTCCTGTTTAGATGCTTCACATTTCATTTCTCTGTGTAGTCCACTTGTACAACTTAACTTATGATGGTGAGTGATGCATTTTGAGCCACTGCAGATGGATTAATTATTTAATCCATGGATTTGTTTGTGAATTTGTTGACAGTAGCTTTAATTTTACGGTGGTAAGCAATTGGAAGATAATTCATATTGTATTATACAAAAGAAAGACGAAATCAATACTCTAATAACGCTAGAGGTAGGGGTATACCAAAACTGGATTCCCCTTCTGTAAGTAAGAAGGATATGAGACTCTCGTTTATCCAAAGGTTTTTCTGGAAAGAATGGACTAGTCATGTAGCCAACCCCAAATTGGGGGAAGAAGCGAGCTTTGTTGTGTATTTTGACTAGAAACTCTTTAAGCATCTTCTTTTCGGCGTGCTTTAAGAAAGAGATATTGTAGTTTTTGTGTTTCGTTCTTTCTGTAATTTGTGATTTCCAATCGTCCTTGCAGTTGTTTAATTGCCAGAAATCTTATGAATGGAATGAAAACATGTGCTGATGTATACTATGCCATGAAGGCCAAAAGTAAGCTATCTTCTCAAGGGGTTGGTGGCACAGATTCTCTGATTGATGGCTTATCCAAAGTTGATGGCAACGAAGTTATGGTTAGTATTTTTAGTGTTTCAATACTTATTTCTGTGATTTTAGAGTCTGATAAATTAAGATCTAATCTCAGTAGTTCTATTTAAATAATTACATGCATATTAGGGTTCTGAACTTAGAAGAAGATCAAGATTTCTACGTAGGAGAGGTAGAGTTCGCCGCTTAAAGTATACATGGAAGTCTACTGGATATAATTCAATGAAGAAACGTATCTCTGACAAGAAAGACGTGCCTTGTCGCCAGTATAATCCATGTGGCTGTAAATCTGCCTGTGGAAAGGAGTGTTCTTGCCTTGTAAGTGGGACCTGCTGTGAAAAGTACTGTGGGTATGCCCTGCCTCTCCATTCACTTAGTTCCCTTCTGAACTCTTGACAATTTATATAGGAGTATAATTATTTGATATAATGGTTCTCTTTTATTTTTCGAATATGATCTATATCATATAGATGTCCAAAGACTTGCAAAAATCGTTTTAGAGGGTGTCATTGTGCCAAAAGCCAGTGCAGAAGTCGGCAATGCCCATGTTTTGCTGCTGGCAGAGAATGTGATCCAGATGTTTGCCGAAATTGCTGGATTAGGTAAGATTTTGTAACTGATTGTTAATTTTGCTGTTCATTTGCTTATAAGAGTTGCTGCTTTCCCCTTTCTTTTATTCTATTAAAACCTTTTCACTTTATCTTGCAGCTGTGGTGATGGCACTCTTGGGATTCCTTTCCAAAGAGGTGATAATTACGAATGTAGGAATATGAAGCTTCTTCTCAAACAACAGCAAAGGGTAAATATGTTTTGCTCCCTTTGTCTTCTCCCCTAACTCATTTTCCATGAATATGCAAGTTGTGTCTTTTTTCACTTGTAATTTTCCTGAAGTTTTTACCTTGAAAGGTTGTCCGTTTGCAAAGATGTCAATCCTGTGCAAAATAAAATCTCTAAGTTGAGCCTCACTCCCATTTATTGTTTTTTTCAACCTTCTTTCCGTTAATAATAAAATGATCTATTTGTCATTGATAGCTTCATTTAGAAGTACCCCTCTTCTATTTTTCGAATAATTTCTGGCCTGGGAAATACAGTGATGGTTTCGAGCAAGAGCAACACAATTTTTTTTGTCCTAATACATTAAGATCTCTTGTATAGGATGAATTTGTTTCTTTTTTCTGAACTGCCTTTTACGAATGGTTGGTCCTTTTGGGCTGCAACCACAACACAGGCCTGTAATCGGGATTATATATGGTGAAAATAAACTGATACTATGTGCCAATTTGATTCTAATATATCATCTTCACTCATCGATGCACAGGTTTTGCTTGGAAGGTCTGACATATCTGGTTGGGGTGCTTTCTTAAAGGTATCTTTTGAAGAGACTTTTTTTATGTGCTTGCCGTTCTCTTGCTGGAGCCTAATCTTTTCAGTCCTCTCCAGAAAAGCGTAGCCAAACACGAGTACCTGGGTGAGTACACTGGAGAGCTGATCTCACATCGTGAAGCTGACAAGCGGGGCAAGATCTATGATCGTGAAAATTCGTCATTTCTCTTCAATCTTAATGATCAGGTAAAGTTGTCTGTTCTCTTTGGTTATTCAGACTTCTGTTGTCTTCAAGTTCCATCATTTGACACTTAAAGTTGGACTGATTATTTTTGCTGTCATTTCTGTTTCCAATTTGTAGTATGTTCTTGATGCTTATCGAAGGGGTGACAAACTGAAGTTCGCCAATCATTCTCCAGATCCAAATTGCTATGCAAAGGTACCTGCCACACTTAAGGATTGCATTCTTTGGATCTTATTTTCATACTTATGGAAGCAGCTTCATTAGTATTGATGCACCACCACCAACAACAAAACCTTAGTCCCAAAATGATTTGGGGTCGGCTAACATGAATCGTCATACGTAGTTATCAATGTAAAGATGTGAGAAAAAAGTAATTCAAAATAAGAGATAGGTCGGAATAATTTGGTGAAGTAAAATGAATATATACAGTAGAAACTCTTTAATTTAATACTCGATAAATTAATAAACTCTCTAAAATAATAAATCTGTCCGGTCCTGAGTCGGGCCAGTTGAAAAATTACAAAAATCGATAAAATAATAAGATAATAGTTTTTCGGGAGACCCCTTTATAAATTTAGCCCCCCTAAAATGATAAATTAATAATTCTTAGAAATTGAAAAATAATTATTACAATTTAGTGTAGAGGCAATGTATAAGATATGGTTGAATATTTTAAAGTCTTCACGCCTTTTATATACCAAATTTGTTTCAAGAATACGTTGAATAGAGATATTCTTCTTGTGTACAATGAATTCAATGTTTTGATCAACTTCCAATGCCTTTCAAGTTATTATGTACATACAATGAATTTAGTTTATGCGGAAATCTGAAATTCGTCGAATCGGCTTAAAACTCTTTAAATTAATATTTATCAATTTATCAATAAATTAATAACTCTATAAATTAATAAATTTCACCGATCCCGACATTATTATTTTATAGAGGTTTTACTATATATATACTCCCTCCGTCCCATTTTAAACTTCAAAAAATGGTTGGGCGCAAAAATTAAGAAAAAGGGTGAAAAAGGTATTGTGTTGTGAGTGTAAATGGTTTGGTATGAAAGAGAAAGTGAGGTAGAGAATAGTTAGTGGATAATTGTTGTGAGTATGACATGTAGGGTCCACAAATAAAATAGTATAAAAAAAACTTTCCTTTTAGGTTTTGAAGTTTAAAATGGGACAACCAAAATGGAAATTTTTGAAGTTTAAAATGAGACGGAGGGAGTGTGTATATATATATATATATATATATAGATAGAGAGAGAGAGAGAGAGAGAGAGAGAGAGAGAGAGAGAAATGAACAGAAAAAAATATGAACAAATAAAAATGGAAACTAAAAAGAAAAATAAATGTGAAAGTTAAGAAGAAATCTAAAAGAAGAAATAAGTGGGAAAAAATTGGAGAAAAGAAAAGAGAAATCAAACTCCATCACCCACTTGAATTTTTGCCCTCCCCTCCGGCCTCTTCAACGACATATTTTCATCCAATCCAAGTAAACTCATAAAGCTTTCAATCACGCTTATCCAAGTTTCCTTAGGCATTCCCCTAGCTCTCACCATATCTTATCTCTTGTCCACTCTCGGGCCTTCTAACCTATACATCACTTGGTCTCCATCTCGCATGACCAGACCTCCTTTTAGGCGATTCTCCCTCATTTTATCTTAAATAGGTGTGACTCCTACTTCCCCCTTCGATAACCTCATTCCTCAACTGATCATTTCTTGTATGGCCACACATCCATCGTAGCATACGCATCTCTGTCACATTCCTCAACCGATCATTTCTTGTATGCCGACACATTTGTATTGATGCTTATAAGAATATTAGACCTAGATAACTCCTCAACCGATCATTTCTTGTATGCCGACACATTTGTATTGATGCTTATAAGAATATTAGACCTAGATAACCAAAGAGTTGAAGGAACGCATCAAACCATACTATAGAAGTTCCCCACTGTTGGATCCATTGAATTATCCAGCTTGAAAGCAAGGGTAGATGGACCATTTTTTTTTTCTTTCCAAATTTCTCCCTCTGTTTTAAAATAAGAGTCCCCTTTGATCGGGCACAGTTATAGGTGATGGGAGCGCCCACTAAAGAGTAAATATGTAAAGTTCGTATGCCTAAAATGGCATGTACTGGAAGGGACACTCTTGTTCTAGGATGGAGGCAGTAGTATTTATTGATCTCTTTGAAAAACTAAGTTGTTGAATTATACAAGTTTTGAGTTTATCAGTCATGGAAACTTGTAACTAGGAAAACCAGTTCAATCTTTATATTAAGGGGGGATGTTTTCTTATATCCTTGGCATGTTTGACTTCTAAACATGGACTCTTTTAAGCAGAATAAAAAGAAAATCTGTTTTCCATTTCAAGTGAAAATATGCGAATACCAATTGTGGCCATATTCATTGAGTTGCATTCATGGATTACAAATATTGGACAGGTTATCATGGTAGCTGGGGATCACAGGGTAGGGATATTTGCAAAAGAACGAATCTGCGCTGGGGAAGAACTCTTTTATGATTATCGTTACGAGGCGGACAGAGCTCCTGCTTGGGCAAGGAAGCCTGAGGCCTCCGGTTCCAAGAAAGAGGATACTGCTGCACCATCATCCGGTCGGGCTAAAAAGCTTGCTTGAGCAAACACTCTCTTTTAGGTACCCTTTTCTTTAATATAGGCGCATCATTACTTTTTAAAAAAAGTAGGTTCTTATAGTCATTTTCTTGATGGAGAGAGAGAGAGAGAGAGAGGCCACTGTACATCTCCGTTGAGAGGTTACCGAGTTCTAAGGCCAATTGCTTATTAAAAAAAATGAATTGTAATTAACGAGCCGGGTAATGTTCAAGCCGCAGCGAATTAATGCCGTCTTTGCACCAAGATTTTGTGCAGGAAAGCAAACTGAGGACATAATTTTGTTGACATTGTTGTTTAGTGTCATTTATAGGAAGTTCAAGGACGGTTCTTATGTCCTCTTCTGTTGTGTGATGGTGATTTAGTATCATAGCAGCATGTTTGTAATCCCAAGTTTATGTATTGTGTAAATTTTATTTTGGGTTCGCCTTTGCCATGATATGATGAATGCAGTGCCGTTCCTAGCTTTTTTGGGGCCCTAGGCGAGGTCCAATGAAGGACCCTTTCTCTTTTTAAAATAATGAACTGTCTTTTATAAAAAAAAAAATCCCTTCAAAACTCCTGTTTTTACTAGCAAAATTATTTTTTTGTGTTAAATTGTATTGAATTTGTATTTAAGTATAAAATAATTGTAAGATTGAAGTTAGCAAAAACCAGATAAATTAAAGGTTATAATCAAACCTATAAATTTTTATCATAAAAAATAGTAAGAAAATATAGAAAACCCACTAAAATTATAAAAGGAAAAAAATATGTACAACAAAATCATGATGAAAAAAATGTACATATAACGTCTCAAAATTTACAAAAGAACATATTGAATAAATATATAAAAGAGTCTTAGAAACTCTTGCAAAAGATAAGATTAAATTATGTTCACCAAAAATAAAATAATATAATAAGAATATGAGGACTAAAAAAATTACTCCAAAGAAGATTATACATATCCATGTCTTACAAAGATGTTTTCATTTCTACTTAAATTTATCATAAGAAAAAAATAATTTTCTTTGAGTTATTAAAATAAGGGAATATGAAGGCCCAAAAGTATGAAGGCTCAAATATAAGGGAATATAAAGGCCCCAAAAGTTATATATGTAGTTGTCCTTGGTTAATTATTTTTCTCAAATAAAATAGGCATTTTTTGTGTATTTTTTCTTGGGCCTCTTTTGCTTAAAATGAACTAATAAAATGTGTCAGCTAATTTTTTTTTTAATTTCTTTAAGAAAGAATTAGTGATAATTTTTTTTTTTTTTTCATAATAAAGATATATATATATATACATATACATACACACACACACACACACACACATATATATATATATGCATATGCAATAAAAATATTGGGCCCCTCTCTCGGCAAGGGCCCTGGGCGGGCGCCCCCCCTTGGGCCTGCCCTGGATGAATGTCTATTTTTCATTTTTCAGAAAAAAAATAAAAATTAAATATGAAACAATTGGAATTTTTTTTCAAATAATTCCCTTTTGAATCCATATGTACCAGAATGACTCTAGGGAAAATTTATGTACCAAAATGACCACTTTGAGAGAAGTCGGCATTGGTAGTGCCGTTTTTTGTTTGAAGTCGGCATTGCCAATGCCGACTTTAGGCCATTTTTGAAACCCAATTTGAAAAAAAAAAAAAAAAAAAAGGCCTAAAGTCGGCATTGCCAATGCCGACTTTAGGCTTTTTTTTTTTTTTTTTTTTTTTTTCAAATTGGGTTTCTCACATTTATATTTATCTGCCGGCGATACGAATTGGGGTTAAAAAATTAAAACGCCCGTTTTTAAAATACCCTGCGGCCGCAAAACTCCCATCAATCTCGTTTGTGATTCTTCCTGCAGCAGATAGGTCGTCGTCTACTCGGGCATGTTTCTCGGCTTCACAGATCCACCGACGGAATTCTAAAAAACTGAATTCGCAAATTGGACTTTGTTTCTTTTGCTTTCTAGATTTCCAAATTGAATTTTTTAAATTGGATTATTGGAGAATAAACTCCAATTTTCGAAACCCAAAATATAGATTACAGAGGGAGTACGAAACTGAATTTGCAAATTGATTTAACCCTCCACAATGATTGTGTAACAAATAAGTATACTAGCCATAATTATTTTTTGATCTTGGGTAACTCTGGTTAGATTGATTTTGTGAACCTAAAAAAGATTAGTAACTGAGTGTGCCATATTTTCCTTAGTCAGAAACAACAACAGAAAATTGCTCTGGAGTCCTAACTCCTAAATGAATCGCACGAGCAGAACAGAACGGATCGCAGAAGGGTAACCCCAATTCGTATTGCCGCAGATAAATATAAATGTGAGAAACCCAATTTGAAAAAAAAAAAAAAAAAAAAAAGGGCCTAAAGTCGGCATTGGCAATGCCGACTTTAGGGTTTTTTTTTTTTTTTTTTTTAAATTGGGTTTCAAAAATGGCCTAAAGTCGGCATTGGCAATGCCGACTTCAAACTAAAAACGGCACTACCAATGCCGATTTCTCTCAAAGTGGTTATTTTGGTACATAAATTTTTCCTAGTGTCATTCTGGTATATATGGATTCAAAAGGGAATTATTTGAAAAAAAAATCAAACAATTGCCCCCACCCCCAATTAGTATTTTAAATTGAATGTCTGTTTAGACAAGATGATGGCTCCAAAATGAATGTCAATTTAGAAAAAAACTTTGTTCTCAAATGATTTATCATCGGTTGCTTCATATTTTTTATATATATATATATATATATATATATATATATATATATATATATATATATATATATATATCATTGAATTTTATAAAAGGTACTAATATTTTCAAAATATATCTTCAGTGAAACGTCTTTTGTGATGGAGTGTGTAGCAATACTCTCACCATCTATTTTGTAACTATAGATTTGAATAATACTCCCTCCGTCTCAAAATAGATGTCGTTTTGGGAGTTAAATTTTGTCTCAAAATACTTGTCGTTTCACCATTTTCAAAGCTTTTTTATTGCTCTATACCAATTATACCCTTAATAAATGATAGTGAACTATTTCTTACCTAACCATTTAATTACATAGGTAGTTGAATTACTTTAGGGGTATTTCGGACTTTTTTACATACATTAATGACATTTCTTAATATGTGTGAAACACTCCAAAACGACATCTATTTTGAGACATAGGGAGTATATAAAACTAAAATAGAAGTGAACATTCATTTAGATTCTGTTATTTATATTTTTAAAAGAAATGAACAATTCTGTTAGAGAAATGCTAGGGGCACAAAATAAGGTTACAAAATCTTGCTCACAAGATGAGGTGGCGATATTTTATTGGTTGCATCGATAATAGACCCGCCACACTCTAATTAAAAACACCAATAAAATCATTACACCTAAAATTTTGTTAGCAAGATTTTATAAGTTTTTTGTGCCCCTAGTATTATTCATTCAGTTAACCCCTGAGAGCCTAATGATTGGGATTGAATACATGAACAGTTATTTGGAGGAGAGCAGATCTTCTGTGCCCATCCGGTGTGCCACTTTATGTGCCCAAAGTGATCCAACGGTTCACAGTTTTTAAAATTAACATTTTATTAATATTATTCAAACATATTAACGGTCGGATCACATTGAGCACATAAATAGCACACCGGATAGGTACAAGAGATCTGGTCTCTATTTGGAGGCCCCGGCCTTTTAATGCAATTAATTAGCTACTCAGTAGGAGTTGTGCAACTGCAAGCTCTCGTGTGTGTGAGCATTATTGATGATTGCCCCTTTTCTATCTAAAAGACTTCACTACTGCCTCCACTCCACAGCCCCACCACGTGAAAACCACCTATGGGAATGGGACCTAACTCCTAACCCTTAGAAAAAACATTTATTATATCACTCTCTAAATAATTAAATAATTTGTAGTTTAAGGAGTTCAAATTTGTACTATCTATTTTCTATTTTGGTACGTCCCAATGTAAGAGTCTCATTCTTAAAATGGCAAGAAATCTTTACTATTCATCTCACTCATTCTCTCTTATACTTTACTTTTATATTCACAACACCAATCAACTTACTATTTCTTCCCAGTCATTCTCTTACTTTACTTTTACACTCACAACACTTAAAATCACTTCAATCATTTCTTAATTTTGTGCATTTGAGAGGTAGGACTCTTACTCTGGAACAGACGTAGTAATTGTTTAAGCATTTTTAACATTGTTTATCAAATATACTTATTTATGATAAAGTAGTTGTCGTTAACTCGTTATTAAATATTCACTTAAATAATTGAAATGTTTTATGGGTAATTTAGTCTACTTCATACTCCATCCGTCCCAGGGTATATGTCCACCTTTCCTTTTTAGTTCGTCTTTTAGTTCGTCTCACAGTAGAGTAGAGTATATGTTCACTTCAAATAATGGCAAAAAATCTTTACTATTCCTCTCACTCATTCTCTCTCTTACTTTATTTTTATATTCACAACACCAATCAATTTATTATTCCCTCCCACTCACTCTCTCTCTTACTTTACTTTTATACTCATAATACTCACATCACTTCCACCTATTTTTAATCTCCATGTAAATGAAAGGGTGGACATATACTCCGAAATAAAGGAAGTATATATTAATTATATTTTTAATATGTGCACAACTCTAAAATAACAAAAGTACTTAGAAGAGGGGGGGGGGGGAGTATGTTCTTATTTACTCCCTCCGTCCCATTGAGAGTGAGACTAGAGGAGTGGGCACGATATTTAAGATAAAGTGATATATATGTGGTAAAAAATGAAGAGAGAGAATGAGTGGGGTAAATAGTGGTGTTGGTTGGATAAAATGAGTGGTGGAAAATGAAGAGAGAGAATGAGTGGGGTTAAATAGTGGGGAATGATGAATATAAGTATATTAAAATATTTCCATTTTGGGTAGTCTCACTTTAAGTGGGACGGCCCAAAAAGGAAAGAAGTCTCACTTCTAGTGGGACGGAGGGAGTATTTTTTTTCAAAGCCACTTCCCATTTATTCATGTCTATATACATTAGATTATTAAACTCTCAAGCATTTAAATTTTGATACATAATCTCACATAACATAAGTAAACCACAAAATGGACCCGCGTACTATTGCCCACGTACTATTAACTCAGTAAATGTAACTTGCGTATTATAATTTTATTATCCATTTCCCTAAGATTTGTAACTCCAGTTAAAAACTTAACAACACTATTAATAACTTAACAAAAAGTTAGACTTGAAATTTTAAAATTGACTCTAAATTTTAAAATTAACCCCCTTTATCATCATCTTCTTCCTCCCTTTCTTCTTCATATCCCTCACCTCACCAGTCAACTGCCGCCCACCTCCACCCACTCACCACCGACCAAATCTACCTACCATCAGTCACCACCGCCAACCACCCCAGTCACCACCATCGCCGAAGAAAGGGAGAGAGAGACCCCCCCCCCCCCCCAAAATGCAGATTGGGCATAGATTTAGAGAGGGGAAGAAGAAAAGGGGAGAGAGAGACAAAAAAAGAAGAAGCCAGATTTAAGATTAGATTTAGGGAGAGGTGGAGATATACGTTTGGTAATCGATAATCTTCAACCAACTGGTGCCGCATTTGAGATTTTAATTTAGAGACTTTTAACAAATTGATCTTGTCCATGCTTCAATTTGGTTGAAGCTATTCTCTGTCCTCCATATTTTCCGGCGATCGGGTGTACGGGTTAATTCGATTAGAGGAAGTTCACCCGTATAGCAGGGTTAAGAGAAAGGGAAGACTGACTTTTGTTATTGCGATTCATGGCCGCAGGTCGAGGTGGTTGCTCGGGCCGATGTGGGATCCGAGCCTGAAAGAGCCTGGAGGCCGCACGCCGGAGATCTGGGACGGTAGGTTAGGGACGTAGGGTGGAATGGGGAGCAAATAATAAAGGAAAGAGGGTTACAGTTTTGTTTCTTTGTTTTTTCCTTTGGGTTTTTCCCTCTAGGGCCCCTCCCATCCAAATGTTATTCCTTTTTAAGGAGAGGCATTTTTAAAAGTCCAAATAAGGAGTTCTATTAAGATGATAATTCCGCATACACCCCTCATGTCCATTGACCAGTCAAACAAAATACCTAAATACCTAAACTACCCTCACCCCCAAATAAAACCCTAACATCCCCTCCCCTCCTCTCATTCACGACACACTCACACACACAACCTTTCTCTCTCTCTAACTCTCTCTGCAGTCCGCCGGCGAAGGAACGACGGCGACGGCGACGGCGACGACGACGGCGATGGAGACGGCGACGATGATGGAGACGGCGACGGTTTGTTTCCTCTCATCTATTCCCAGATCTGACTAAAACATTCCAGATCTGGTCGGAATTTCTTCTTCCTATCTCCAACGCTAGACATTGATAGACTTCTCCATCTTCTCCGACTTCTCTCTTCCCCTTCCTTCTCCGGCGTGACGCCCCACCTGTTCTACTAAGTTTCGGCCATGTCTACTAATTAGGCCAGATCTGCACTGCTTCATGATAGACGACGGCTTCTCTACTGTTTCTCAGATATGGAGAGTTCAAGGTGATGGAACCGCTTCTCTCCAGCTCCGGCCACCGTCCTCTCCTTTTTTTTTTTTTTTTGTTGTTGTTCTTTGAAATAAATGATATTTTCCGTGGTTGGATAGTGACTTTGAAGATGGTTTATATATATCAGACTTTCTGAGAAAAACAAGAGGATTTGCTAATCAATGTCTCATAATTTATTTATCAGACTTTCTGATTTAGTTATAAGACCCGTTTTTGTAAATAAGACTGGGAAAAAAATAAATGGTTTATATGTTAATTATAAGAGGCGGACAGGTCTTATGTGTCAGTTATAAGAGTTGACTGATGTTTGATCAAATACGAAAGTCAACATTAATAAAATATTATTTATTTTATTTATTTTGTGAAAAATGACTCTTATACTTCAATTATAAGAAGAGAATTGGTCTTATAAAATATAATTTGAAAAAAATGAATATTTTCTACTAGTATACTCCATCTGTCCCACAAGAAGTAAGACTAGAGGAGTGGGCACAATATTTAAGATAAAGTGATATATGTGGTAGAAAATGAAGAGAGAGAATGATATTATGTTTTTTTCTTAAAAGTTGAAAAAATCAACTCTTATATGTTAAGTATTGGTCTTATATATCATTTATAAGAGTTTGACCGGGATTTGACCGAATAAAATTATATATTTTTCTCAAAAATTGAAAAAATTGACTCTTATATGTTAATTATTGGTCTTATATGTCATTTATAATAGTTTGACCAAAATTTGACCGAATAATTTTTTTTTTTCTTAATAGTTGAAAAAATCGACTCTTATATGTCATTTATAAGAGTTTGACCGAGATTTGACCGAATAATATTATGTTTTTTTCTTAAAAGTTGAAAAAATCGACTCTTATATGTTAATTATTGGTCTTATATGTCATTTATAAGAGTTTGATCGGGATTTGACAGAATAAAATTATATATTTTTCTCAAAAATTGAAAAAATCGACTCTTATATGTTAATTATTGGTCTTAAATGTCATTTATAAGAGTTTGACCGAGATTTGACCGAATAATATTATTTTTTTCTTAAAAGTAGAAAAAATCGACTCTTATATGTCAGTTATAAGAGTTTGACCGAGATTTGACCGAATATTATTATTATTTTTTTCTTAAAAGTTGAAAAAATCAACTCTTATATGTTAATTATTGGTCTTATATGTCATTTATAAGAGTTTGACCGGGATTTGACCGAATAATATTATTATTTTTTCTTAAAAGTTGAAAAAAACCGACTCTTATATGTTAATTGTTGGTCTTATATGTCAGTTATAAGAGTTTGACCGAGATTTGACCGAATAATATTATGTTTTTTTCTTAAAAGTTGAAAAAATCGACTCTAATATGATAATTATTGGTCTTATATATCATTTATAAGAGTTTGACCGGGATTTGACAGAATAAAATTATATATTTTTCTCAAAAATTAAAAAAATCGACTCTTATATGTTAATTATTGGTCTTATATGTCATTTATAAGAGTTTGACCGAATAATATTATTTATTTTTCTTCAAAGTTGAAAAAATCGACTCTTATATGTCATTTATAAGAGTTTGACCGAGATTTGACCGAATATTATTATTATTTTTTCCTTAAAAGTTGAAAAAAATCATCTCTTGTATGTTAATTATTGGTCTTATATGTCATTTATAAGAGTTTGACCGGGATTTGACCGAATAATATTATTATTTTTTCTTAAAAGTTGAAAAAATCGACTCTTATATGTTAATTGTTGGTCTTATATGTCAGTTATAAGAGTTTGACCGAGATTTGACCGAATAATATTATGTTTTTTTCTTAAAAGTTGAAAAAATCGACTCTTATATGTTAATTATTGGTCTTATATGTCATTTATAAGAGTTTGACCGGGATTTGACAGAATAAAATTATATATTTTTCTCAAAAATTGAAAAAAATCGACTCTTATATATTAATTATTGGTCTTATATGTCATTTATAAGAGTTTGACCGAGATTTGACCGAATAATATTATTTATTTTTCTTAAAAGTTGAAAAAATCGACTCTTATATGTTAATTATTGGTCTTATATGTCATTTATAAGAGTTTGACCGAGATTTGACCGAATAATATTATTTTTTTTTCTTAAAAGTTGGAAAAAATCGACTCTTATATGTTAATTATTGGTCTTATATGTCATTTATAAGAGTTTGACTATGATTTGACCAAAAAAGTAAGGGTGAGGGGAGATATGAGGGCATTTTAGTCATCTTGCATCTTTTTGCAAGTGAGGGGTGTCTCTGGTATTAGTGATCTGTTGAGTCCTTATTTAGAATATAAGTTGGTAGTGAGGGGCTCTACACTCCCAAGCCCTTTTTTCTTTTTATTTCGTTGTAATCCACTATTTTTTATTTATCTTTTTTTGGTTTTCTCTTATGTGAAACTTTTTTTAATAGTATTATTTTACGTTAAATAATAAAATCCCAATAATATGTAGTAAGATAATACTTGGGGTTGATTTTTTTTTAAAAAATAATATAACAATTTTTATAGAATAATAAATATATAAAAGAATAATTTTTAGTTAGTTTTCTAACTTTTGCTAAGATTCAGGGGGCAAGTGTAATAATTTGAAGAGCAGAGCCACATTTGTATATAAGAGTCATACATTTTGTTAAGTTATTAACATCATCGTTAACTTTTTAACTGACGTTACAAATCTTAGGGAAATTGATAATAAAATTATACTCCCTCCGTCCCAATTTAAAGTTCCTAATTTGACTTTACACGGAGATTAAGAAAAAGTAAATGTTGTGAGTATGAAAAGTAAAGTGGGAGAGAGAAAGTGGGTAGGGAGTTTTTTTTGTGAGAATAACAAGTGGGTCCCACTTTCTATTTTAGGTAATAAAACAAAGTAAGAACCTTAAATTGAGACAGACTAAAAAGGAAAGTAAGAATCTTAAAGCTGGACAGAGAGAGTAGTACGCAAGTTACATTTACTGAGTTAATAGTACGCATGTCAAAGTGATGTTGAGGAAAGGGGGAGTATGTCCACAAAAACGTCAACTTTCCCAACACTAATAGATTAGTATTACAAAAGCTTTAAAATTGTTATTTTTACTTTATACTGCTAATACGTCAATTAAACTTTTAAAGAGAAAATTTTGAGGGAAACTAGTTACTGCATAAGTTATAAAAAATCCTATTTTTATAAGGGTTAAGGTTTAGGGTTCGGGGTTTAAGGTTTAGAGTTTAGGGTTTAAGGGCTAAAAACAAGTCTTTTTATAACTTATGGAGGAACTAGTTCCCCAAAACCTTGATGGACGGATAGTTTCAATAGAAGAATTAATGTTTTTATTTTATCCACTATTAATAATCAGAAAGTACAAATGTCAGTTACAAACATGATGACCAGTTTTGATACTTTTTTACTGCCTTGTTTTTTTCTCATTTTTTTTTTTTTTAGGTTTGAGACGGTCCAAAATAACTGTTTTTTTTTGCATTTGCACAACTCTTAAGAAATGTAATAATTATCACGACATAGTGACAAAAGTTCCAACTTTACCCCTATTAATTGTGCAACGTTTTTACATTAATGTCTCACACTAAGATAATTAATAAAAGAGAACAAGTTTCAATGCAAGGATAAAAGAGACATTTAGCTCAAAAGTGACAATTATTTTGGACCAAAATATTGGTCCAAAAGTGACAGTTATTTTAGACCGGAGGGAGTAATTTCTTTCTTGAACAAGACATTGATTGTTAATTTAGTGAGCAATAAAATAGCACACGTATAATTAGAAGTAGTTGGTAGTTTGGTAAATCCCGCGGTTGAAACACAAAACTTTCGGCACCTTCTCTTTCTTCTCTCTCTCTCTCTCTCTCACACACACACACAGAGAGTAGTAGGAGTGAGAAAAAACAGTCCCAGAACTTTAGCTTTCCCACTACGACTAGAAACTGCTTTAAATTTGTCTCCCTCTTTCTCCACTCCCTTTCCAACTCCCCCCAAAAAAATAAATGTCTGCGTGTTTTGCGGAGCACCTTCCTCCTCTCTCTAATGGCTTCCAAATCCTCATCTCAGTTGCCACCTTCGTCTTCTTCACCACCATCTCCGCCGCCTGCTCCGACGGCAATTGCCAGGTTCCGTGTCACACTCTCTCTCTAGATCAGTTGAATTTCAGTTTCTCTCTCTAAATTAAGCTTCAATTGCATGTACAGGTATTAGATTCTTGTTCTGCACCCACCGATTGTGGACCTGGTCTTTACTGCGGTAATTGCCCTGAATTGGGAAAGTCTCAGCCCTTTTGCACTCGAGGCCAAGCCATCATCCCTACTTCCATTGTTAGTCCTTCAATTTTTCAGCTCATTTTTTTTTTTTTTGAAAATTGTTGTTTCTTACTACATTGCAATTTTGGGGCAGATCAATGGATTGCCCTTCAACAAATACTCGTGGCTTGTTACCCATAACGCATTTTCCATTGTTGATGCTCCTTTGCTCACCGGTTCGCAGCGAATTACCTTTTATAACCAAGAAGATTCTGTCACTAACCAATTGAGGGTATGTGATTTCCAATTTTTAAACACATTCACAATTACTACATTTTAGTTTATTTTCTTTTTGTGATTTTTGTTTAATTGGTTTTTACTGTAGAATGGAGTGAGGGGATTGATGTTGGATATGTACGATTTCGATAACGATATCTGGCTATGCCATTCTTTACGCGGGCAATGCTACAACTTCACAGCTTTTGTAAATCATCCATCCTTCCATTTACTAGGAAAATTTAGATAAAAAGTTTACATATTTAAGTTGTTTTGTGAAATGGGGTTTACATTTTTGTGGCAGCAACCTGCAATTAACACGTTGAGGGAAGTGGAGTCGTTCTTGAGTGAGAACCCGTCGGAGATTGTGACCATTATAATTGAGGATTATGTTCATACCCCAAAAGGGTTGACTAAAGTTTTTACTGATGCTGGTTTGGATAAGTACTGGTTTCCAGTTGCTAAGATGCCCAAGAAGGGTGAAGATTGGCCTACTGTGACGAATATGGCCCAAGAAAATCGTAGACTGTTGGTTTTCACTTCCGACTCTTCAAAGGAAGCAGCTGAAGGGATTGCTTACCAATGGAGGTACATGGTCGAGAACGAGCGTAAGTTTTACTTAAACCTGCTAATTATTCTATTTTATTTTATTTTTTTATCTATTACCCTTCCGTCCCATAGTAAGAGTAGTACCTTAGTTATGCACGCTTATTAAGAAGACAATTAGAAATGGGTACATATAATAAGTGGGTTGAGGACATAATAGAAAGTAGGACTCTTACTCTGGAACGGATGGGAGTATTGTTTGTTTATTTATCTATTGTCATGTTGAAGTTTAATATTTATGTTTGGTTTTCAGCTGGAGATCCTGGGGTGGTGCAAGGTTCTTGCCCTAATAGAAAGGAATCAAAGCCTCTCACTTCGAAAACTGCTTCTCTTTTCCTACAAAATTACTTCCCTACCATGCCAGTTCAAAATGAAGCTTGCAAAGAACATTCAACTCCAATGCTTAATTTGGTTGGTACCTGCTATAAAGCAGCAGGGAATACGATGCCAAACTTCTTGGCAGTAAATTTTTACATGGTATACGAACATTTGAAAATCAATAAAAGAAATAGTTTATGATTCTCTTGAGGGTTTAAGTTTCTAACTCTGAGTTTTGTAGAGGAGTGACGGAGGAGGGGTTTTTGATGCTTTGGACAGAATGAATGGTCAAACATTATGCGGGTGTAATACTGTCATGAATTGCCAGGTTTACCCTTATATATCTTATTTCAATGTTTTCTTGGATGTCTGAAAAAATATTTTGAGTTGAATTGTAGGGTAGTTCTAGCTGATGGCATAATACAGAATTTCTGAACTTCAAGTCACATTGTTGGTGAAAATTTGCAGGCAGGAGCACCTTTTGGAACTTGCAAAAGTACCGGTGTACCTAATGCCACCCAACCAACAAATCAGGCTGGAAGTTTTACGGGAACGGTGCAGTTAACCGGATCAGCTTCGAGACTAAATTATACAAGTCCCATGATTATCTACTGGTTTCATTTTTTCTTGATATTGCTAGTAGATTGATAGTGAGTAAGACAGTTCCGAGTTACTTCCTTGGGGCTGATTTTTGTATGTTAGAAGCTTTGATTGTACAATCAGAATTAGGTATACTGAGTGTGTGTGCTTTAGTTGGTGAAAGTTGAGCATTACTATCTAGAATTGACGTGCCGCTGAAAGAGGGTGAACTAATAGAAATTATTCTACCTCGAGAAACTGAGGATATTCGCACGAATCTGAAGCTTCGGGTGACTGACCTTTGAGGAAGCACCAATGCGATTCAGGTAGGTTCAATTGTCTCTCTCTCTCTCTTTTCTTTTAGTTTCTTTTCCCTTTTTTTTTTTTTTTTTTTTCTTTTTTTGCTAGGTTTGAATTATCTTAGAAAAAGCAACGGAAACACATAAATTAAGCGTAACTGAAAGATTTACGTCTTCCATTCAAGATTAGACATTATTGTGGCATGATTTCACAAGTTTAGTTTCTTGATCTTTTCAATTTACTCAATTATACGATTTTTCATGTTTTGGGATCATGGAATTCCAGATTAATGCTTTCAGTAGAGTTGAGAATCAGCACCTGGAGGTAACCGGTTCTGTTATAGTTGCTCAGTTTTCTGGCAGGTATTCTAGAAGTAACATCTAAATGTAGTGAGATTGTTATAAAAAAGAATGCATTGTGATTGTGGCTTAAACAGACTTGTCACCTATAATAAGCTATACAACCCCTGTCCCAGAAAGTTAGTCCCACTTTTTTAGTCTGTCGGATAGAGAATTTTAATCCCCAAAAACACACAGATAACAAATATGCCGGTCATAATCTATGGAAAGGAAAGGCTCTCCAATTTGATAAATTATTATTTAAGAGTCGGAAAAATACATATCACAGAAAAATGAAAAGAACCAGGAGGTGGTGGTTTTCTTCCTTGAGAGGGTCCCACTTCCAGTTTATTGGGTTGATAAATCAAGGAGAAGAATATAATATATACAGAGCTTATAACGAATAAATAGATAGGAAAACAATCTGTACAATATGGACGGTCCGAGAGCAGACATAGTACCTTAGAAAACGGGCAACATAGCAACCTCCTCAAGATGGAGAAGCACTGCTTTTGGTCGTATTTGGAGAGCTGGACTAATGGTAAGCAGACCAGTGAAGCAATGTGGAGGTACCCTCATCCCCCATACATTGATAGACTCCAGTTTGCGACAGTTATTTACAAGAACCACAAGTCCATTTTCAGTCACGTGACGACATCCCCACAGGACAATAGTCTGAAAAAAATGGTACAAATTCATCAATCCACACAATGGTAGAGCTCTTAAAATTTAATGGCCAACATGGGGAGTGGGTGAAGAGTAATGAAAATTCTCATCAAAAGAGCTCTTTGTAGAAAGAGTTGCCCTTTAGTAAAGAGCTCTTTCAATTTTTCCACAATGGTAAAAAGTCACAAAAATAAAAAGCTTCAAAAAACCTCCCATTGTGGATGCTCTTAGGAAGTTAGGATTAGTGCATTTCTATATACTGTTGGTCAAACTTCACTTAAGTTGACCATGATAATCATGAGATTATCGAGGTTATAATTTTTTATGGATGGAATTGGTAAGTGATCTTATGATGTCGTTACGACTAGCTTAAGTACCCACTTTTATGGCATATTAATTAAAATGCCATTGCTGTGATCGCCAAGTGGGGAAAAAAAAAAAAAAAGGAAGACTGAGAGCTGTTATACAGAAACTTACCTTCAAATTTGGGCAGCTCCCAGCAATAGTAAACAAAGATTCATCTGTTATAAATGTTCCTCCAATATTTAAGTGTTGCAAAGAACTAGCCCTTGATATCTGGTTGAGTTGAGATAAGTTCATTAGTGGTAGGAGAAAAGTAGTGTGCTTAAGATACAAAAAAGTGAGCAAAGAGCAACAGAAGAAAAGTGTCAACACAAAAAAAAAACAAAAACGGTGAATGTAGCCTTCACGACACTCATAACAAAAATGTGCTACAAAGGCCGCTAAACTCAACCTAAAGCTGAATTTTCCTCAAATATGCTGTTGACAATCAACTAATCTCAGCTGAGCCCAGGTCGAATTCCCATCTAAGCGGAGTTGCACAAACTGCTTCACCACTTTTTCATATGCACTGCCACATCTTAAGCAGCTAGCGTACAAGTTTGACAGTTTGTTTGGTTGGTTGAAGTCAATTCATCTGTGCAGGATGAGCCAACATATTATTTTTTCTTCTTCAGTTTTTATTTCACTGGTCTGACATGAACCTGCCTTTTCTAGCATAGAGGCACTAGTGACCTTCAAGTTGCAGTGCTACCACACCTGAGACTCATGAAATGCACAGGCTCTATGGTGCTGTACTGCCTAGGAAAGCCCCTGAACATCTTCGTTTGGGCAATCTAGCATCACAACTTTTCTCCTAACCCCTTTCATAAGTCCTCAGCCTCCAAACGTAATTCCAGTTTCAACCACAAAAAAACTAATATTCTCCCCAAAAATTCAGGTCTTCTGCTATTTGACATCAGATTAAGTTGCCATTTTTTGTTGTTGGAGGGCATCTGAATTTTTTGTTTTACAGTGAACCTCTCTCAAAACGCATTACTATATTTTGTGGTACATGTATTGCTTCTATTTGTATGTGTGTTCAAGGGTAAGCACAGTGAAAGCTGTGCACAACGATTACAACTTTTCTTTATGTTGAATCTTCGGTTAGTGGTGAAATGCAGATTGAGACTCGTGGCAATTACCATTATAATAATAATCAACCATTGACTGGAAGTCAATCCAATCATTCCCTGGAGACTGTCGTTATTGAGTAGCAAAATTTATTTTGGGAAATGTTACTGTTCACATACCAGCTGAACAACACCTTTATCACTGATGCCTGTCATTCCCCATAGTGATATTGAAGAAAGGTTGCTGATACACTTTGCTGATGATAATTGGTGGAGTCCATTATCTGTTATTTGACAACCCCATCTGCTCTTCGAACTGAAATTTCAACACATAAGGGGATCGGAAGAAGAAAAAAGCATTAACGTTAAGAAGTCAAAAGTGCACAATTTTGAGTTTTCAACAACGTTATATGAAATGTACACATGTTTGTCATAGTGTGTAGTAGTAGAAGGTCATCAAGGATCAACTACCTCCTCTAATGATCCTAAAGCCCTCTTCCCCAACAGAGGACATGACTTAAGTCCAGAGTGTATGTCTGTCGTTTATTAACAATTGGGTCTTCATTTTTCTTTTAAGAATAAACGATCCAGACTGGCAATGAATCGGCAATGCATTGGTTGCTGTCCCCTTCTGACAGTTGCTCTAATTTTTATAGACATCGGTCTGTTTAACTTTGAAAGTATTCAGTGACTTAGCAACAGTAAGTGATGCATAAGATTATGTAGAAAAATTCTATTCATGCTTTATATGAATATAAAGCATGAATAGAATTTTTTCTTACAGTTAAAGGAGGAGTAGTGGATTTTATCGGTTGCTCAGTTGTCTGATCGTATTACAACTAAGCAACCGATAAAATCCACCAAGTTCATTAGGATGAAGGATGCTTACATGTCGAGCTCCCTAAGGCTATAAGCATGGCGGACAAGGCGAGACGTGGACTCATCGTCCATTTTCCAACCAGCAAAACTCAGTTTCTCTCTCCTAGCCATAGATTGCTTCACACTTTCTCTCCATTTCCTTGACACACTACTCGCCCTAATAAATAACATAATCAAAATTTTTGCTCAATTTCATTCCACACAAAAAAGAAGAAGAAGAAAAATCGAGAGATAAACAAAATTTACAAGGATCAGATAACAATATTAAGCAACAAATTAAGAAGTTAATAGAAACATACTGAGCCAAATCCTTGAAGCAAGTGATGAGAACAAATATGTGAGACAGTAAGTCAATCGGAAGTCGATCAATCTCCGCCATGACTGCCGACGCCGGGAAACGGAGAAGCCGGAGATACAGACCAAAACTCCCAATTTGTGTCTCTGTGTGTGTGTGCGTGAGAGAGAAAGATTCACCTCACCTTTTAGCTACGTTTAGAGAGAGAGAGAGAGAGAATCGTCATTACTGTGTGTTGGTAGTAATTAAAGCTTTTTTTGGTAGGGAGGGCGGGAGGGAGGGACCGAAAACTGTTAAAAACGGAAATTATTTTTCTAGAGAGAGAGAGAGAGAGAGATGTGGTCATCTTTGCCTCATGCCTTTCATATGAAAAGATCCCTTTGCCAACTACCTTTTCTTGGTCAATTCCGGAATATTCATTGATTTTTTATTACTACCCCTCTCCCGCATGTTCTTACTTTTTTTTATTTTTTTTAGTTTGTCCCAATTTTCTTACTTTACTTTATTACCTAAAATAGAAAGTGTGTCTCATTTGTCATTCTCAGAACAAAAACTTCCTACACACTTTCTTTTTCCTACTTTACTTTTCATACTCACAACATTTACTTTTTCTTGATCTCCGTATAAAGTCAAACTAAAAACATTAATTTGGGACGGAAGGAGGGAGTACTACTTATTTTGTTCTTTAATTTGAAGGGAGATACTCAAATGTACTGTAATTGTGTGGGTACTATTTCTTCTTGTTCGATTGCCAATTTGTCATATGATAAAAAATTTCTGTTACAAAATGATGTGCAATTTGTTATTTTGAGCTTTTGGCATATATTGTTTTCGTTCTAATAATAAATTTCGCATTTGACTTACCAGCATTTTCAACAATACGGAGCATGTTTTTAAAAGAAAAAAAATGCATTTTACTTATGGTTTAATTATTTGTGCATCGCTTATACAATAATAATATTAAGCTAAAGTGCTGAAGAGCTGTAGCTTAGTTAGCATGGGCTCCTGCCTTCCCACTTAGAGGTTAGGTGTTCGAACCCTATCCTCTTGTTGTATTAGAAACTTTGTAATGGCTAAAAACGGAAAAATATTAAGCTAAAATTATTTTTTATTTATAAATATAATATTTATTTTGAGACAAAAGAAACCGACCATATTTGTTATGTGATGAAAATGCCCTCATAATATCAGTGCATGTTATGTAATTGTAATCGATAATGAAAATACGAAAATAATAATAATGAGGCTTTAAATTCAACCAAACTTCAAAAATGACTTACAAAATTAACCTGTTATTTATACAGTATTGGTTAATGCTATAAGCTATTTTTGGATGATAAGTCATATAGGATGTCTCATATAGTATATCTCTTGTCACGTGTACGTAGCAAACACTCACGTTTTAATTTTTACAGAATACCACTCCCCCGTCAGTCCCTAAGGCAGTGTTCTAAAAGACGCTAGGCGGCGGAGCAACGCCTAGCGCCTAGAGTGTCTAGACGGGGCGGAGGCGGGGCGGAGAAATTAGCGCATTTTTAATATTTTTTTTATAAATATATGTGTATATATATATATATATATATATATATATATATATATATATATATATATATTATTTATATATTTATTTAAAAAATAGTGCTACTTATTTTTATTATTTATAAAAAATTAAAAAATTATTTTAATTAAATACACTATGACAAAAATTATCCTAAAATGTTTTTAAAGTGCAAACACACATGGATACATTAACTTGTACGGCGAATTCTATTTGCAAGACACCATTGTGTACAAGGCACATGAATGCCTAAAATACCCTTACCCGGATACGCGCGTTTCGTGTAAACGTGGACGAAATAATGGGTTTATTTCGCACACTTTTACACGAAATATGGCAAAGATAGAAGTTGTTAGTTTCGCCTGATTTTACACGAAATAATGCGTTGAGTTTCACCCAAGTTTACACGAAACATAACACATGCATTTCACCAACTTTTACACGAAATAACACGATGCATTTCACCTAATTTGACACGAAATAAACAGTTTTTAACAAGGCTGCTGCATAATCCAAACATCCAAACAAACAAATTTCATACAAACTGGATAATTCAAAAACCAATACATGATACACACATGTGCAAATGCAATAAATCATCAATCTACAATTTTTGTTTTTTTTTCAGTAACAGTTTACATTTCGTGTGCTTACACACGAAATGTTGAGAACCATTTCGTATGCCTATACACGAAATGTTGAGAACCATCTCGTGTAAAGTTCATACGGGTTACATGGAACTATCTCGTGTAAAGGCATACGAAACCCACAAGAACAACTCGTGTAAAACCACACGAAATCAACGCCGACAGTTTCAGATTTTTTTAACCACCAATTCGTACACAATTCGAACAATAAACCCCAAATAAAGCAATCAAACACAATTACAACAATGTAGGATCAAATTTAAACTACAATTAAGCATTATAGGATCGAATTTTAGGCATAAAAGTCAAGTTAGGAATTGGAATTGAAAGTTAGGGTTATAAAATGAATGGATTTGGGTATTTTGGAGGTATATATATGAGGGTATTATAGTAAATAACTTATGCCTTGCACAACCCATGTCTTGCAAATAATACTACCCAACTTGTACCTATTTACTCAAACTTACATACAACCCAATTAAATTTCTCATCTAAACTAAAATTGGCCCAGCCCATTATAAGTATTCTAAAGAAACCCTAACCCTAGATGACACCAGCCTCTTTACTCCCATTTGATAATTATCTCTTCTCCACTCCATGAATGGGCGCCGTCACTTCAGCAACTCCGACCACCTCGCCGGAATCCATGAAATCTCTGACGAAATTGGAAGCGCCGTCACTGCTCTGTGTAAATGCAACTTCACCCTCTTCCTCCTCTTTCCTATTTCCCGCTCCCCAAAACCCTGCATAAATCTCCATTTTCCACAGCTTTCCAGTTTCAAGGTTCCCGGAATCCATGAAATCTCCGACGAAATTGGAATAGCCGAAACGCAACCGGCAACTCTGACCACCTCGCCGTCGAAAACGAAGCTTTTTATCCAGTCTCTAGGCGCCGCCTTGGACTGCCTAGTCGGCGCCCAACCCCGCCAAGCCCGCTAAGACCGCCTATCCCGCCTAGGCGGCGCCTAGTTCCGCCGATTTTCCGAGAGTCACGGTGGCACCACTACTAGCGCCTAGGCGCCCGTCTTTTAGAACACTGCCCTAAGGGTCCGCTCCCGAGTTTTTAATGGAGAGAAAGGAAAGGGAGGGAAGGGGAGGGAATACAATTTCTTATGGGGGTGCTCCTTAGTTTATGAAAGAAAGGGAAGGAAAATACTTTGAATTACTATTGTACCCTTAATGAAAGAAATAAAAAGTTATATTTGAAGGGTAATATAGGTTCATCATAAAAACTTGTTAATAAGACTTTATTTCCTTCCAATTCCTCTCACTTTTGGGAGGATTGCGTCGGAGGGAAAATCTTATTAATTTTCCTTTCCCTTCCTTCCATTTCCTTCTTAAAATGAGTGTATTTTTTTCATTGTTCTAAAAGACGCCCGTCTAGGCCGCCTAGGCGTTAGGCGTTCGCGTTCATGAAGCGCCTAAGTCCCGCCTAAGATATTATAACTATTTCTGAATTCTCGGCCCCGCCTAAGTCCGTTTATACCCCGCCTAGGCGCTAGGATCTGCTGCGGCGCCTAGCGTCCGCCTAGCGCTTTTTAGAACCTTGTTTTTTTTTTTTTTACCATAACTGTCGCTAATTTTTTTTTTTTCGAAATTTTTTTCACCGGTCTCTTTATACGTGCAAAACTAAATGTTTTGGAAAGGAGATTACAAGATTATATATGAATCTTTGCCACCAAATTGTACAAAAGTTGTGAATTTCAGATGTCCCTTAAAATGAAATTTAGACACTCATTTAGGGACAGAGATAGTAATACATAACACCGAGTAATGATGACATGATTTTTAGATAATTAATTTAAATACATTACCTTTATAATCTTGATGATATATTTGTGACAATCAATCACAAGATTATTTCTTTGATTACACACCTTTTAATTGAAATATATCCCCATAAGCCTGATTCTATAAATTTTCACATTCATAAGCTATATATATATATATATATATATATATATATATATATATATATAAATAAATAAAGACATAGCTTTATGTTGACCAAAATTTTACAACAAACGGTGCACCCTTTGCGTAAGGTAGAGAAGTTTTGTTGCTTGTAGAACGACGTTATTACATCTGCTTTCCGAGTATTGACCGATCCCAACTTATTCATCTAATATACACAATTGACTTCGGTGAGCAGTGGCACTATGCGGAAGGACCTTGCTTTGAGGAAGATTATGTCCAATGAAATAAATATCATTTTTTTAGATAAAGAAAGAGTTATAATGTAATTTTGCCATTGCAGAAATAATACACAAGCAAGTAAAGCACATTTTATTTTTTAAAAAATTGACAAGTTAGATGAGATACTCTCTTCGTTACAGAGTATACATCCACCTTTCCTTTTTAGTCTGTCTCAGAGTATACGTCTACTTCCTAAAATGACAAACAAATTTTACTATTCCTCTCACTCATTCTCTCTCCTACTTTACTTTATACTCACAACACCAATCAACTTATTACTATTCTTCCTGTTCATTATCTCTCCTACTTTCCGCAACTTCTTAATTTCCGTGCAAGTGAAATGATAGACATATAATTTGAAACCGATGAAACATTTATTACGGGACGGAAAGACACATGTAATGCTCACACCTCTAACGTGGCCTTAGTATTTTCGACTTCTTTAGTTCTATCCCAATTTTAGGCTGGACAGATGTAAAAATTAATATTTCATGCTACATATAGGTGTTCTATGTTCCTTCGAAAAAAAATATAGGTGTTCTAAGGGTTAGTGGATCCATATCGGGCTTGTTTAGCATCTTCCTGGTGCAAAGCCCAGTTTATGAATTATGACCGGGCCTGCTATTCTTTCATATTTCTTGGACTAATACCAAAACCTTCTTTTTTTCTTTTTCACAACTTATATCTAGATGGATGAATATCAAATTCCTTGTGAGGTTGTCCGACCAATATTATAATTTTTTTTTATTTTTTTTTTGCGCTTAGACGACATGACCAAGGTTTTAAAAAGCGCTAGGCGGTCGCTAGGCGCCGCAACAGGCCTAGCGCCTAGCGGGGTCTAAACGGACTTAGTCGGGGCCGAGAATTCTGAAATAGTTATAATATCTTAGGCAAGACTTAGGCGCTTCATGAACGCCTAGCGCTTAGGCGGGGCTTAGGCGGGTGTCTTTTAGAACACTGGACATGACTACTTTATACTACACTGCTTTGTTAAACTGCCTTTTTTTATTTTTAAGTTTTCCCACCTCCCCTCGTCTTAAAGAGTTAATACTACGAACTTTGAGCCGTAGTTTTATTTAGTTTAATTCAGCTACAGTAATGAAAGTGTATAACTTTTTGCTGATAGTATTTTTAATAGTGTATCAATAAAAAGTATTATACTTATATTAGGACAATTAAATTAAATCAAAATTATTGTCCCAAGTTCCTTCGAGCTTAACATAAAAAATGTGAACAAAATTTTGGGAGGGAGGGAGTATTTTGCAGGTTGAAGGAGTCATTCACTCGTGTCCAACAAAGATAGTGCTTTACTTTACATTATCACCAATATACTCTAAACGTATGTTGGCGTGAGCGATTTTTCCTTCTTCTATCCACTTTTGTAATGCATATAACATCAACCTTGTCCAATAATCCTTAAATTTTACTTAGAGTAAATTGTCTAAGCATTTTACTACTTCCGTCCCACTTGAAGAGGTTGGTATACCTTTTTGAATTGTCTCACTTGAAGGGTAAATTCCACCAGATTGATATTTCTTTTAGGATTGTCTCACTTGAAGGGTAAATTCCATCTTTGGGAAGCACAAATGCAAGAGTACGTACACTAAAAAAAATCATTTGCTCCAAATTTCTGTTGGGTTCGTGCAATCATTCGCAGCGGAAAACATTACATGAAGAAACTCAAAGCCTAGATCTGTTATGATCAATAATTCATAATATGTAAGATGAAAGAAACTAAACCTTGTAGATCGAGATATGAAACCTTAGATTTAGATGCTAAGATGAGCACCCTCTACCGGTGATCCACACGTCGAGCGGATTCAAGAACTCTTCTTGACTTGAATGCTAGGTCCTTCGGATTGAAAAACTTGATGAAGAACGATTCAATTGCTCCCTATGATTATTAGTGTTTGATGACTGAGAATAATCAAACCTAATAACCTAGTATAATATATGTATTTTCTCTCTCCAAGAAAGAGGTTATGATTTCACAAATCAACGATATATGACTGAATCCCGGCTGCACATATTATATACTAGAGGTCTCTAAGATCCTTTAGGGTTTAGGAGTTCTTGTCCAACAAGAAAATTCTAAAATAAACTGCAATGCGCCACACCAGCCGTACGACTCCAAGGAAGCTGTATTGCTCTTATGGAGCCGTACGGTTCCTGTTCCGTACTGCCTCGTTTTTCGTTCCTTTTAATTATACGCTCTGTGTGTGTGACCCAATATGATTATACTAAGTTGGCAACGAGTCTGAACCATTCAGAACCCGTAAGTCATAAGCGGCCTCTAGCAAGCCATTATGACTACCCAACTAGTATAACTTTGAAATCCCAAAGTTTCCTACAATAGAACATAACACAATCTCTTTGTTACACGATGTCTATTGAATGTAAACCATAGTCAATGGTCAACTTACTTTGTTCAATGCTTTCTCGATCCCGAATGTATTGATAATACAAATGATAGTGATCCAATCAATTCATTTGAGCATGGCCATGCATTTCATCAATATCATTCATCTAGTGGCCAAAGCTTGGCATCTCTTTTGACGAGGAACAAATCCCTTCTTTGCTTATTACTCTTCCCTACATGATTTCGATTACGCCAATCATATCATTTATAGCTACCCGGTTAAGGGTAACGTTTGAATATGTCAAACGTAATGTTCATCATGTGGAAGACTGTAATAACATCAGGTCTAAAATGATACAACTATATGAGATTTAATTATGACATTTGACCATGACATAAATCTCATAGGGGGTCAGTCCAGTATTTGTTCTCCAACAAATACCCATAAATCTAATTGTATCTAATACACATAATCATCATATGCTTATCCATTAAACTTATACTAGTATTTAATCATAATTACTAGGGACGGAGATTATTATAATAAACATGCAAAAGATATAATAATCAAACATTCAATATTTTTATTAAAGCGTAAAGCAAATGATAACATTAATCGTTCAAATAACGTTCCTAGGGCATACACACCAACAATTTCTTGTCCTCCCTTCTGTAAATTCCTGGCTCCGCCACTGTACATATGGGAAAGGATATTGATGAGATCCGTCAATATTTCAATAAGAGACGAAGTCAATTATACGAAGAAGAAAAGAATAGTATGAAAAACTCAAATATTATTAAATAAAAGTAAAATATTTATAAACTATACAATAATAACCCTATTAAGAAACTAAATAAAATAAACTCTAGTAAAGTAAATAATATAATATTTAAAAAATATACTCCCTCCGTCCCATTTCAAATTGCAAAAGTTGCCAAAAAGGGTGTCCCAACTAAAATTGCAAAATCCAAAAATGACAAGTTTTAACCCACTTGCACACTCACATCCACTAACACACTAACTATTCTCTACCCCACTTTCTCTCTCCCACTCAACTATCAACACTCACAACACATCATCTTTTTCACTTTTTCCCTTAATCCCCGTGCCAACCTAGTATTTGCAATTTGAAATGGGACGGAAGGAGTAAGATTGTAAATTTATTGAGAAAGTAAATAATACAATCTAGAATAATATGTAATGTGTAAAGAAAAATTCAATATCCTTCATAATGTTGAGACGATAATACTGGCTCCGTTTGTTTCGGGTAAAACAACTTCCGGAAAATGTTTTCCTCATTTTCCGGTGTTTGTTACGCACCGAAAAATGGGAAAAATATTTTCTAAAAAATGGTTTTCCCACTTTTCTAAGTAAAATGACTTACGAATTTCTACTCGTAATTCGTTCCGAAAAATGTTAACTCCCCCACTCACTCACACACCCAACTCCACATACAACCCCACGCTACCCACTACACCTCCAACACCACCCCTTCCATCCATCTTTTCCCCACCCCAGTGGCGGAGCCAGGAATCGAAGGAAGGGGGGCATTTTTTTTGGAGCAAAGGAATGATGAGTGTTCTTTTGTATTAGTGCTTCCCAAAGATGAAAGTTACCCTTCAAGTGAGACAATTCAATAACGAATATCAACCTCTTCAAGTGGGACGAAGGTAGTAAGGTAATTAGACAATTTAATCCAAGTAAAATTTGGGGATTATTGGACAAGATTGATGTTGCATTCCAAAAGTGGCTAGCAGAAGAAAAATTATTCACACAATAACGGTATAACAACCAAAAGTGTAGAGTATAATGGTGGCCCATGTAAAGTAAAGCACCACCTTAGTTAGACCCAGTGAATGACTTTTTCAACTTGCAAAATACTCTCTCCTCTCAAAATATTGTTCACTTTTTTTATGTTAGAGCGAAGGAACTTTGAACAATAATTTTAATTTGATATTTGTTATTGATAGATTATTATTATGATAACTGAATTAAATTAAAATTATTGCTCAAAGATCAAATTAACCAAAAAAATTAGGGAACAACATTTTCAGACCGAAGGAGTAAGCAAATTTAAAAGTAAAAGAAAAAGGGAAGCATACTTGCAAAGTGGTTATCATGGTCGTAAAAAAAAAAAAAAAAAAAAAAAACTCAAGAGGGGGCAATTGCCCCTGCTTGCCCCATGGTGGCTCCGCCATTGCCCCACCCCACCCTCCCCTTTGGAGTATACTCCCTCCGTCCCACCTCACTTGAGACTTATTTTCATTTTGATCCGTCTCACTTCACTTGAGACTCCCCAAAATAGTCATCTTTTTATTATTTTATATTCAAACTACCCCACCCACTCATTCTCTCTCTTCATTTTCCACCACACAATTCATTCAACCAACACTACTATTTACCCCACTAATTCTCCCTCTTCATTTTCTACCACACATTTTTGTTTTACTTTATATTTTTTCCTTAGTTATTGTGCCCACCTCTTAGGTTTCAAGTGAGGTGGGACGGAGGGAGTATTACGGATCTTTTCAGACATTATGAGTCAGTCACATTGCCTCTTGATGACCTAAAACGAGGCATGCGCTTCTGCGTCCCAAGCCCTAACTCATCTTAAGGGCCATATAGTCATGACTGCATACCTCAGGGGCACCTTTGAAGAGGCAAAACAAAGAGGGCAAATATGAAAAATATCTATTTGCAATGGGTAGACTAGACTAGAGAAGAGAAGCCAATCTAGAATTTGATAAGAAAGTTTCAATGGAGATCATTTTGTTTGTCGTTGGTCTCTCAACCTTTTCCGTTGAATACTTGAATTTCTGAACAAATTGTCGTCTATGACAACAACTCACAACCGACTGGATTTCAATGCACAGGCCATTTTAAAGTGACATTAATCTCCCATTCAGATGGTGAAGCTATTTTTTTTTTTTTTTTTTTAGAAAGAGTCAAAATTATAATACTCCATCTCTCCCAGAAAAATAGTCCACTTTGGATTTTTGACGGTCAACACATATGTAAACTTTAACCAAAGATTATTATCAATCTAATCATCTCAATAAAATTTTAAAATTTGTCATTGATAAATCACTTGATGATTAATCAATAACAAGTTTTAGAATTTCACAAAGATGGTTAGATTGATATTTATATTTAGTCAAAGTTCATTTGTATTGACCATCGAAAGTCAAAAGCGGACCATCTTTCTGAGACGGAGGGACTAGGGAGTATAATATACACTTTTTTCTAATCAAATGGGTCAAAAATGATAAAGTTTACTTTTTTTAAAGATAAAAATGCTAAAAGTAAGGTAGTAATTATTAGTTTTTTCTTATACTCCCACCGTTCCAGCATAAGTAGGACTTATTTCCATTTTAAGTCATCCCAAAATAATTGAGACTGCCCAAAATGAAAATGTTTTAATATTCAGCAAACCCCACCATTTAATCCCACTCATTCTCTCTCTTTATTTTTCCACAACTTAATTTATTCAACCAACACTACTATTTATCTCACCCATTCTCTTTCTTCATTTCTACCACACATATATTACTTTTCTCTTAATTATTGTGCTCACTCCTCTAGTTCTACTTGTGATGAAACGGAGGGAGTATATAATTATAGTAGCATTAGAAAGACAAAGTTGTTCAAAACACTATTTCTCATTTCCCATCACTTATCATTTTGAGAAAGAAATTTTTACTCTAAGATGTACTAAAATAAAAAATAAAATTCTAGTACTTAGAGCATTGACAATGATAAAAGCTTTTTTCATAGTTTTTTTGTAATTTCAAAATGACACATCATTAACAAAATAATAAAAACTTTCAAGCTTTTATCATAATGATAAACCTTTTTAATCAACTTTTTTGTGGCCCTCAAATTCAACAACATTAAACTTTTTTCTTATATTTTTTTTTTCTAGTATTTAATGATTAACATGAAAAAGTGGTGAAAATTAATGTAAAAAGTTTTTAGAGAGAGCTCTTTGTAGGAAGAGTTATTCTTTACTAAAGTGCTCTTTAAGTTTTTTCACAATGACAAAAAACTCTATATAATATATATATATATATATATATATAAAGAGCTCCCAAAAACCTCCTATTGTTAATGATCTTAGTCACTGGCGAAGCTAGAAAGGAGAGAAGGGGGTCACTCGACCCTCTTGAATTTTAGAAAATGTCATTTTAGTACTTCTAAAACTTTCAATAAATACACTAAAAATATTGTTTTTGTTTATTTCGACCCCTTTATTTTTGATAAAATTTGTAATATGATATCATTTTGACCCTCTTCTATTTTAAATTTCTATATGATGAGTATTTTTTTCCAAAGCAATCTTGACCCTTTTAGCCAAAATTTCTGGCTTTGCCATTTATTTATTAGTAGAGATACTTCCGATAGATTCTCCGTGATATTGTCAAACAACATTATACCGAGGCTTAGTAAATGGTACGGTCAAATTTTTTCTTGGATAAAGGAACGGATTACTCGATCCATTTCCGTATCGCTCATGATCTATATCCTAAGCCAGACATCTATTTCAAGTGCATATCCCATTTTTACACGGCAAGGTTTTGAAAATCCATGAGAAGCGAAAATTGATTCAAACAACAGTTTTCAATCTCCTTTCAATAAATGACATGCGAGGAAGAGTAAAATTCCATCCAATTTCCTTTTCTTTCCATATGTAAACAACTAAACATGCTTCACATATACTTCCCCTTCCCGAAACAAAAACAAGTCTCATTTGTATTTTGTATTTTGTTGATAATTCGATTTAGTTTTTACCAATAATCTTTGAAAAATAATTATTTCAGTAAAAATTCTAAACTATCGATAAAAAATACTCCCTACGTCCCAAAATGATCTTCGCGTTTGACTATTCAATCTTTTTAAGGACATGAGCACTTGTTTCACTAGCCATGTTGTGTCTATACACTTTTAAACCCCAATTGTAGAAATGAGAAGAACTTTTTAGAACAATGAGAAATGACTAATGTGAAGATCATTTTGGGACGGAGGGAGAAATACCAATAACAATCTCCCTATATTAACTAGGATAACCAAGTTGATGTATTTTATCAAAATTAATTAGAAAATGAGATTATTTTTATTGAACAGAGGTAGTATCTAATTATCTATCAAGAAATTCTCACTTCCTTCCATTAATGACTCTTAGAATTCCTACATTAAAATTGGCTTGTAAAAACAAAAGAAAATTATTTTTTCAAGTTTTCGACGAAAACTTGATTTATTTTTAAACATTATTATACTTGCTCAATTTATACTATAGCAAAATTACATTAACATATTTTATTTACAAATGCAATATTTATTTTAAATCTATGAAAAAACGGAGTAGCATTTTTTCAATAATAATAACAATTAAACGAAAAGATTGAGTTGTAGACTGATTGATTGGTACGGTCCAGACTAAGGTGTTACTTTCCTTTTTTATTTGTTCCCGACTAAAGTTTTTAGTTGCTTTATTACCTTAAATAGACAAAGACAATGAGGTCTACTTGTCATTTTCACAACAAAAACTTTCTACCCACTTTCTCTCTCTTACTTTCTCCAACTTTACTTTTCATACTCACAACATTTACTTTTTCTTAATCTCCGTGTAAAGTCATACTGTACTATACTAAAAACTTTAGTGCGGGACCCACCTCACTTAAGACCTAAGGGGTGGACACAATAACTAAGGAAAACAAATAAAATAATAAAAATGTGTGGTAGAAAATGAAGAAAAAGAATGTGTAGTGTTAATAGTAGGTTAGTTGAATGGATTGTGTAGTGGAAAATGAAGAGAGAGAATGAGTGGGTGGAGTAGATTGAATATAAAATTATAAAAAAAAAATCATTTTGAGTAGTTTCAAGTAAAGTGTGACGGACCAAAATGAAAATAAAAGTTTCGAGAGTGAGGTGAGACGGCGGGAGTATAAGCCAAGGCTGTGACAAAGATGCACCATAAAATAAACAGAATAACCCAAAATAAATGGACCCAATGGCCCTACAAGGGTGAGGAAGCCTGAACTTGAAGAAAGGGAAACTCCACACACACGCACTTGTATATAAGTCGACTGACTTTGATACTAGAAGAAGGACACAAGAAACTGGAATAACTGATTTTTGGGAGGCTATCAAATTTGAGCCCTAGAATTTTCGAATTCAAGATTCATGGAGAAAGCAAAAGCTAACGGCGTTAATGAGGATGGAAATCGGAAGCCGTCGGAAATCAGTGGCCCGACCAATCCAATGGTGACGCCTCTCCTCAATGATCTCTATCAGTTCACTATGGCTTATGCTTATTGGAAAGCCGGCAAGCAAAATGAACGTGCTGTGTGAGTCATTTTCTATTCTTCTTACAGATTTTTGAATGTGTGCTTGATTTCTGCGTTTCCAATTCCGTTGTGTTGTTTGTTTATGATGTTCTGCATTGAATTTGATTTGGATAGAGTAGCCATCGTGATCATCAACGATGCATTTTGTTCATGTTATTAACTGGAAGTTGGAAGTTAATTTTGCTGAATTTTTTTACTTGAATATGATTGATTTTGTGCTGATTGTTGTCTTTGTGGATTGATTATTGTGGTGAAATCTGGTGGCGTTACTGCTTCTAATTTGGTTGAGATAGTGGATATTTTTGCGGTTCAGTTATTTTTTACTGCATATTAGTTTGATTTGCGTGGCATGCTTGCTATTATCATTAATGATGGAAGTATTGATATTAGTACTTGAAGCTACTATTGATGATTTGGACTCTAATTACGTTGCTTTTTGATTTGTGCTGGCTTAGTGAGTTGATTATTTCACGAAGAAGTTTTATGCCTCAATATGGAGTTTATGCATGCTAAAATTAGTGGACACACTCCTGTTACATCATACATCTGTTGCTGAATATGCTCCTTATACTTCCCATTAAAAGAATTTTGAGTGCTATGAGAAGGAGCAATACTACGGGCACAAAAAGATTTCACTGAATCTTGGCCACAAAGACGATTGTCAGTGATTGATTTGATTAGTAATTAATGAGTAATGAGACCTACAAACTCAACATCCAATCAACCATTGCAACAGTGTTTGCGGCCAGGATTTTATGAATCATTTCGTGACATCAGTATTAATTTTGTGAGAGATACTGTTTGTCCGGAGACATCCAATATATAACATTAAATGGTAACTTGAAACTTGAAAGTAATTTATTTATTGATTTTGTGCGAGAGCTTCTGACTGCATCATTTTAGGGCATTGTGGCTTTTGTTCTTGAGGTTAGTAGTTGCCCCAAAATCCTAATGGGTGCTTTTGTAATCTTCAATATATTTCAGGTTTGATTTATATTTTCGGAAGAACCCATTTGGTGGTGAATATACAGTTTTTGCTGGTTTAGAGGAATGCATCAAGTTGATTGCTAATTTTAGATTCAGTGAGGAAGAGATTGCCTTTGTTCGAAAATCCTTGTCTCCCGCCTGTGAGGTAACCATTTAGCGTATCAGAAGTATTAATGGTACCCTCTCGTTGGCGATTCCATACGACATTACATGTTAGCCAACCCCAAATCTTTTTTGGGACAAAGGCTTTGTTTGTGTAGAAGTATTACTGGTAAAAAACTGGTGTTGTTAATTATGTGAAGATCATTAATTGCAAAAAAAATATGGACTTAACATTAATTATCTTGAATTACTTCCTTTACACCTACACCTTCTGAATCGTTAAGAAAATTCAGAGCAACAGGAGGGTCAGTATAGGAACTGTGCAGAAACTTTCCTTTATTCTGAAATATAATCTAGAAGTATGAGCAGTTATTATTTGATGAGGATCTTTGTAAACTAGTACTCCCTCCGTCCCTATTTACCTTACAAAAATGAGGCTTTGCACAAAAATTAAGAAAATGATTGTAAAGTTGATGTGTTGTGAGTGTACATAGTTGAGTGGGAGAGAGAAAGTGGGTAGAGAAAAGTAAGTGGATAGTTGTTGTGTGTATGACAAGTGGGTCCCACTATTTAAAAAATGTTTAAAAGTTTCCTTTTTGGGATTTTGTAATGTAAATAGGGACACCCAAAATGGCAATTTTTGTAAAGTAAATAGGGACGGAGGGAGTAAGTGTTTAGATAGGTACTGCAGCAAGTATATACTCCCTCTGTCTCATACCAAAGGGCAAAGTTTGACTTTTTTGGTCAACTAAGTCAATTTTTTACCATAATTTTATGAATATCTAAACATCTTTATGAAATTCTAAAAATTATTATTGTTTCACTATTAGAAATACTATCATTAACAATTTTTAGAATTGTATAGAGATCTGGATATTCATAAAATTATGGTCAAAGATTGACTCAGTTGACCAAAAAAATCAAACTGTGCCCAGGGAGTAGTTGATTTTAACAATGAATGTTGTTTTCCTAAGAGTCATATCAGTAAGTATTGTCATATAGAAATATCTCGACTCTTCGTATGTATCAACAAGTAACATATAGTGCCTTCGAGCAACATATTTCTTCTTCCAGGACTATTCAATGTTCAACAAGTGATTAATTTAAAGAATCTTATATAAAGAGAGATGAAGATAATTAGAAGGAAAATATATTTGGAAGGAAGGGGTTTAGCCATACAGGCAACATATATAAGAAAATAAAAGTGGAGGAAAGAAGGAGATGATAAGAAATCAGAAAAAGTGTACTTAACAAGAAGAATAAAATAAAATAAAATAAAATAAAATAAAATAAAATAAAATAAAATAAAAGACACTGTAATGTTGACTACCCACACAGTTACCATTCTATTCCCACAAGTTATAGGGTCTTATCTTTTGGGAAATAATCAATATTCATATCTTAGTAGAATTATTGCGTAAGAACTTATGTTTCTTGTTGAAGAACCCCCTGCCTCAAAGAATTAAAAATATTACTTTTGACCCCAGCATATCCGAGCAGAATAAATTATTAGTATCTGGATATGTACAAAATGTATCCAATATGCATCCAGCTGTATACCCCCCCCCCCCAAAAAAAAAAAAAAAAATAAATAAAAAAATCTGGGTTTCTTCATCATAACTCATAAGTGTATACCAAAGAGGCCATTTTGATGTATAGATGCTTCATAGGAGGACACTCACTCTCCTGCGAAGTTTTTTCCTTTATGAGCAGCATGACCTTGGTTCCGGTTCATTTAGTCCATTCATTTCAACTTTTCTCTCGCAAGTTAAGCATTTCACCTTGCTAAAATATGACAAAATGTCTAGAGCTATGCGTGTTTTTTTGTACAATTGCTCTTTACTTCATACATCTAAACTTTGCCCTTGTTAGTCAAGCACTTTATCTTATTGGAGTAAGAACTCTTCAAGAGCACTTTTTATAGCATTCTTGTGATATCTCTTACTTTCATCGCTCTGATATTGTTAAAATGCTGATTGATTTACATTATATCCTCCATGACTTTAAAAGTAAGTGCTTTACTAATAAATTTGTTCTGTTCACGTCAGAATGGATTCTATGATTATCTTAGAGGAATTGATTGTTCTGACGTTGAAGTATATTCTATTGCTGAGGGGTCCGTTGTCTTCCCAAAGGTACCCTTGCTGAGGGTTGAAGGACCAGTCGCTGTGAGTTCTATTAGCTATAGTCCTTCTAAATAAATTTTCTTCAGGAAATATTGTTGTTTGTCATGAGTTAATTCGTCGGAAGTGTTTCTTTTTCGTTGTTGGTGCTTGACTCCTGCATTTGCCTGTATTATTTGTGTCATCATTACCCTAAAAGCATCTATTAACTATTTGTAGGTGGTTCAATTACTGGAGACGCCCTTTGTGAATCTCATTAATTATGCATCACTTGTCACTACAAATGCTGCAAGGCATCGATTTGTTGCTGGAAAGTCCAAAAGTCTTCTCGAGTTTGGACTTCGACGGGCACAGGTTGTTAGTTTCTCATCATTTATGTTTGCTTGCCAGGGTTACGGGGATCTAATGTTCTGATTCTTTCATCTATAGGGTCCAGATGGTGGTATAAGTGCATCGAAGTATTGCTACATGGGAGGATTCGATGCAACAAGGTGACCTTGCTGAAAATATATTAACGTTTTAATCAATGACTGTGCATCTATTTGTTTCTTTATTTTGTTTTGGAAGTCGTAAAACTTTCTCCAGGACGCATTTTGCTTTGTTGTCCAAAAGATATGTTTTGCTTAACTTATTAGAAAGAGGCTTAACTTATTAGAAAGAGATGCTAACAGAGGAAAACTTTATGCTGGACGCTTCTTCTTGCAGATAGTAAACTTATCCCTGCAAATTAAAAACATTTGTTCTCTTCCAAATATATTACATCAAGTGATTGCATGTTCTAGAAGTTCGATAGCTATATTTTTGCTGAAGAGAAGTAAATGAAATTTTCTCTAGAATTAATTAGACTCCATTGGGAGAGGTGGAGTGATATTACCATAATTCTTGTAGTCACGCATTTATTAGTTCTTATTAGTAATGTCACAATTGTTAAGTTGAACTTACAAACAAACAAACAACAACAACAAAGCCTTAGTCTTAATATAAGTTGGGGCCGGCTAAAAAAAAAGCCGTAGGAACTCGTCAATGAAGAAGTGAGAAAACAATGAAACAGTGGACAGATGGTTAAGTTTAAAAAAAATACTCCCTCCGTCCCAGAGTAAGAGTCCTTTACCCAAAATAGCAAATGATGGGAAAGGAGGAATAGTGTTTTGGACAACTTTGTCCTTCTAATGCTTCTATAATTACATAAAAACCAACACTTGCTAACTTACTTTTTGCCCACTTGCACTATGAATAGTGTTTTGGGCAATTACATCCTCAACCCACTTGCAATGTCTACCCATTTTCTTTTGTTTTCTTAATAAGCGTGCACAACCAAGGTAGGACTCTTACTCTGGGATGGAGAGAGTATTGAAAAAAAAGTTTTTTTTTTCCTTTTTATTAAGTTTTTTTTTCTATTAATTACTCACCCAATATATTACAAAGGGACTTTCGGAGAACTAATACCATCATGGGTGGGGATTGAAACCTCGATCGTCACTATAGAAAGGTAAAACTGATGCCACTTGAGACATAGCTTTTTGGCCAAGCTTTTGCTTCTAATGTTCGAGAGAAAGATGTTTTTCCTCATCACTTTTGCTTTACAAACTTGTGCTCATGCATAACTTTTGAAGTGATAATTTACTTATACGTGTTGAATAAATCTTTATCTCTTGTGGAAAACAGACAAATGTGACAGATCATAGAAAGAAGACCAGAAATGGATGTGTGAACTCAGTATCTCTATGTTATGTGGCCCTTACACATTTAAGCCTTCTGAAGCAGATCTGGTTTAATGTTGAGGGAGAGCTTATTAAATTTCTCTTATGAAAACCTTGGCTTCATCAACACGATGTTCTTCTTTTGTTTAACATTAATCAGAATAACTGCTGTCAGTCAGGCAGCTCATATCCATTGGTGGTTTTTGTGTTTACAGTAATGTTGCAGCAGGGAGATTATTCGGAATACCTCTGCGTGGAACACATTCTCATGCTTTTGTCAGCTCATTCATGGTTGGTTCGTGTAGATACTTGAAATTCGTTAATAGTGAAGTATTGATACTTTATTCTTTCTGTACTCTGATTCATTAATAAGGAGTATTTCACTTGTTATCTGGATTTGGTTACGAGGATTAGGTATGGGTGTGGATCTGGGTGTCAGATTTGCCAACATTATATAATTAGCGTGAAAAAGCCACATTTGCATCTTTACTCACACCCGCACCGCACCAATGTTGTGCCTTGTTCACATGGCTGCTTTGGTGAAAATGAAGGATTCAAGCGACCGATTTTCATTACCTGGAAGAAGTTGACGGAAATGTTGATAGGAAGAATTATATAATACTCCCTCTGTCCCGAAATGATCTTCCTACCTTTTTCGTAGTTACTACGAAGGTTCTTTGAGCGATAAGTTTGGGTTGATTTGATTATCTTAATGAAAATCTAAAAGTTGTTTGTGATAGTATTGTTGAAGGTTCATCAATAACAAGTTTTGGCCAAAATACATTAACCCCCCCTAAAGTATCCACCGATTCCCACTTTGCACCCCCGTTTGAAACGTCGGTCTGTTTGGTACCTAAACTTCCAAATCGTCCCACTTGCACCTTGGCACTAACGAACGTTAGAAAAACTGACGAAATTGATCACGTGCATATCATGTGAGGGCTATTATAGTCTTTAACCTTAAAAGAGTATGGCTTAATGTAAAATAACTAACAAAATACATTATTTATTAAATTAAAAATATAAAATTATTATATCCATTTATTTAATGATATGTTTATTTATTTTAAAAAGTAAAAATAATATTTTTTTTTAAATAAAAAATTAAAAAGTGGAATGAAATACATTATTGATCATGTGCATATCATGTGAGGGCTATTTTATTTTATTAAAATAATACTAATAATTTTATTTTTATTTTAAAAATAAACGAGTTTAATTTTATTTTAAAAATAACTAACAAAATGCATTATTGATCATGTGCATGTCATGTGAGGGCTATTTTATTTTATTTTATTTTATTATTTTCATTTTATAAATAAAGAAGTGTATTATATGCATTATTTTTATTTTATTGATCATGATCAATTTCATTAGTTTTTCTAACATTCGTTAGTGCCAGGGTGCAAAGTGGGACGATTTGGAAGTTTAGATACCAAACAGACCGACTTTTCAAACGGGGGTGCAAAGTGAGAATCGGTGGATACTTTTGGGAGGGGGGGGGGGATTTAAATGTAGTTTGGCCACAAGTTTTAGATGTTTATTAGGATGATTAAATAAACCTAAAAGTATTGCTCAAAGTACTTTCGTAGTAACTGCGAAAAAAAAATGAAGATCATTTGGGATGGAGGGAGTATTACACATCTTTTGCCAAGCACGTGTTTTAAGGATCTTGAGTTGTCTGGAGTTTGACTCAAGTCTTGGGCTCTATTTGTCCCAATTACAAGCTAACAGCGTTTGTAAAGATGATCATATATTTTTATTTTTGTAGTGGCTTGAACTATGACTATTTGTCACTGCATACCATTCATCACTAACAATAATCTGCCTCTAGGCTTCTTAATTATAAGTACTGTATCCTGTATTTCTGTTTTGGATTTTCTTGTTACAGTTGAAAACATAAGAATCCCGTATGGTGTTTGTCGCTTCTTTCCTGACATCTATTAATTGTATTATATAATCTCTTTATTTCCAGACCCCTGATGAGATCATTGACAAGTCTCTCCGTAGTCGTGATGGATCAAAAGTGTGTGATGATTTTGTTGGTCTGGCGCAGACATGGCTTAGCAAAATGAAGGTGAAGTAACTCTTTAATAGCAGCTTTATCTGAATAATCAGATTAGTGTAGTTTCAAATTGTATATGTGAAGGCTAACGTGCATGGATCATTGATTATTTTCTTTTTAAATGTTATTCTCATTGCCTTTCCCAAGAGGTAATGGCAGAGATTCTACTCCTCAAGGCGATAGAATATGACAAGGCTCCCTTCCCATACACTGGAATCATCTTCCGAAGAGACTTTGAATTAACCTGACTTAACCTAATATTATATGGGATGTCATAGTTAAGTGCTTACAACTGCAGCAGTTCTTTGTTTCGTATGTTCCATGTGGATTGTAGTTTTTTACCTTGAGCATGGCCTTGCATTCCAGATAAACCTTGTTTAGGTCGAACTCAATTGTAGGCTTGAAATTGAGATATGTCTTTTTATGTTGAGGTTTTGCAAGATGTGTATTGTAGGGTATGATGGCATATAATCTTCAATGCAGATTTTGGCAGTTACTCCCTCCGTCCCATAATAAATGTCGCACTTCCCTTTTTGGTCTGTCCCAAAATAAATGTTGCCTTTTTAAATAAGGAAAGTGTCTTAGTGCGATTTTACCATTGTACAAGCAATGTGCAAGCAAGTAAAGCACATTCCTTAGAAACGTTGACAAGTCAAATGTGACAACTATTTGGGACTGAGGGAGTATTAGTTTGGGATAATTGATCCCATTAATTGTCATACTGGAAGCAGTCACTGCCTTTTGTTGCTTAGTGAACTGAGGTAGCCAATCATTTTGTGTGTTTTATGGATTTGTATGCCTTAAGGGTTTGGTCTTACAAACATTATGTCCCAGTGTTTCATGTTAAAATAATTCATTATAGAGATTCTGCATAAGCTGAATTATCTTGCTTGTAAGCTGCATATTCGTTTTTCCCATACTCCTTGTCATTTCCCAGTTTGAAGATGGAAATGTGGCTCTCATTATTGAAGTTACTGCTCCTTTTAAAGAAAAGGACAAGTAAAACTTTTAGATTGTAGCTTTACTTGTTTGTACCTGCTTTAAAGTGGGACTATTTCTTTGACTTTAGGAGTAGTAGATTATGACATTAAATGTATCATTTTAATTCAAAGTTCTGAGTGATGAAAATCTGGTTTCTGGAGTTTTCTGAGACATCATAAATGAAGAATACTAAAACTTATAGGTGTCCCAATAAATTGTTCCTGTAACTGATTTGAGATTTTGTGCCCCTTGAATAGGATTTTAATTGATGTTTTATAGAGTAGAAAAACTTTAATTCTTGACAAGTTCTTGAAATACTCCACTTGGCACTTCCTTCTCCTGTATGCATCCTGAAGCTGATATTTTAAAATTTCTAGTTGTAAGTTTCTATGCTTGCCATCCTTTTACTTTCTTATGTTTATGTTTCTGCCCGTTTCTGTACCTGCTCAGCTGTCAAATTTATTACGAGGCATTTTTGGTGAGACTAATCAGAGTGAGCTGGCTGCTTTTGCTTCATATGCCCTGGCATTTCCTGACAATTTTCTCGCTCTGGTAGACACTTACGACGTAAGTTCCAACCCGCCCCCCACTTTATTTCTTTTTGTAAATTTTTGTCATTGGTGAATTTCACATGTATATTTATTTTGTAACAAACAGTCGAATAGTTTCTGTTTGCTTCTATAGTGAATCTGACTGGTACTCTATTACTGTATCTTAGTTGTTTGGTATGAAGCTTACTACCAAGTCGGGGAGTTTAGAAGCCAATTAAGTTCTAGCTTGTGTTTGTTTACATTGAATGTAAGTCCTGAAATTCATTACAGAGTTTCAAGCTGGAAGTTTCACATTAGTAAATAAAAAAGATTGGTCGTAGAAGCACTTACCATTAAGTGAGAAATTTTTGGTGTCCTCTCATATATAATAGTAATAGTATACTCCCTCCGTCCCATAACTATGTGCACAAAATGAGTTGTGGGAGTGTGAAAAGTGAAGTATGAGTGTGAAAAGTGAAGTATGAGAGAGAAAGTGGGGTAGGGAATAGTATGTTGGTTGGTGTTGTGACTATAAAAGTAAAGTAGGAGAGAGAATGAGCGGGAGGAATAGTAAAGATTCTTTGCCATTTGAGGAAAGTGTGACTTATCAATGGGACACCCAAAAAGAATTTTGTGACAGTGTTATGGGACGGAGGGAGTACATTTGTAATGACTAATGAGTTTCCCTTTATGTTGTGGATCTTAAATTTAAGTTAGTACTTATGTTACGTCCTTGCATGCTACTTTTCTACCTTGTTGTTTCTCTGCAATTTTCTTTCCTTTTCTTTTTCTTTTAATCGGATGCCCTCGGGGGAAGGAAAATGTACTTTTTTCATTAGCATTCCTAAGATTATCAGCTTTATCCTGGTAACTTGTTGAAGATTTAAGTTTCTTACATATTGGTAAGCAAGATGCCACAATATATTGCTTCTATTTTCACTATCTCATTTTGTACATTTGAGTGAACAGTGGGTCACTTCCTCTGCGGCAATGTTCTCCTAGTTCTACTTCAAGATTACTTTGACTTCAGGTGACGTTTTCCTTATATAAATAAGATTGCATTCACTTTTGCCAGGTAATGAGAAGTGGGGTTCCTAATTTTTGTGCCGTGGCTCTTGCGCTAAACGATCTGGGGTACGCTTAAAAAGTTTACACATGTATATTTCCACTTTATTTGATGCAAGTGCTTACATATTTCTCAATCATTGTTTGTTTGGATGATTACTTTGTTATCCCTCAAGATGAAGTGGAAGTTATAGGGATCAGTTCTGTGATAAATGGCTCACCTAGTTATCCTGGATGCATGTGTTCATGCACTAACCAGTAAGATAAAAATTGTAACTGACTGGCAGCTTACACATGAAATCTTAATACATGATCATTTTGAAAAGAACACCAACTTCTGTTTTAAAATATATCGGTCATTTTGTTTTTTTGAGTCCAAATTAGAGGAAGTTGAAGTAACTTGCAGGAGATTTCCAAACCCTGTACATGACCACAATATTTGGAATATATTACTTTAAAGAATCAACAATAGCCTGTCTTTGTAGTTAGCGTGGGGAAAACTTTTTTGAATACCTCATCTCTTTGCAAGCACAACCGTCTTCTAAGATTATCGAAACTCACCGGGAGCCTTCACACACCTCTGCCTTTCAGCTTGCTAAATTTAAGGTCTTGTATTCTGTGAGAGTGAAGCTGAGTGTATTAACAGAAACCTGGTGGACAAGAAGTTCAGTTGATTGCATTGATGATGACTGAAGACTTAGTGGCAGGCAGCACGATGCATGTGACTTGGTGGTCATTGTGTATGGAACTTCACTGTGCATTCTCTATATGACTTATTCTAGTCTAATTATATCATGTGATTGATTACTATTTTTTGTACTTCTCCATGTCTTTGTAATTTTCAGGACTGCAGTTTCATCTAAAAGTTTGTATGTATGTGTTCATCTTATCTTGCATTTAATATCTCAATGGAGTTTAAGTAATATGTTTTGCAGGTACAAAGCAGTTGGCATTAGACTGGACTCAGGTGACCTTGCGTATCTGTCCTGTGAGACCAGGAAGTTCTTTTGCATGATTGAGAAAGAATTTGGTGTGACTGGTTTTGGAAAGATCGGTATCACAGCTAGTAATGATCTCAACGAGGAAACTTTGGATGCATTAAACAAACAGGTGAAATCCTGACCGAGTAAATCAGTTTGTAATTTCTCTGTTCATAATCATCACTATCATTAATGCTTGAATTGCTTCATGGATGTAACAGTTTGGCCCTTATCTTGATCTGGCATACTGGGTTTAGATCTTTTCTAAGGATATTACTTTTACAAGTTACATAGAATACTTTCAGCTTCTAGCTGTTTGATCAGAAATTTCTTACCATAATGTTACTGTTTTTTCTGTTAGGTTTTTTGCCACTTCAAAGACTAGAGTACGTCAACACCTTTCACCCATAGGAAGATGTGGATAACGGTGTACACAGTTTGTAGTTGACAATCACTTGAAGTGTGCCTTCAATTGAAACAGGATAATAATCTGATAACTCAACATGTCTACTGAATGCTTAATCCCCCAGTAGTGGAGCCAAACGTAGAAGAATTAACAAAGAGAAGCAACTATAATGGTTTATTATGTTTATATGAAAATGGTGGAAGTAGTGATGTGACTATGAATGTGAGTGTTAACTAAAATGATTGGGTGGATATTTCCATAACCATGAACTCTAGTACATATAAATTGTGCCATGATCTGTCCTTACAATCTACATAAAGACATCATGCTCTCTAAGCCTTTTCTAAAAAGAGCTACTTACTATTTTCCTGTAAAAATTTCTCCTATATGAATCATTGATGCACGCTTTCATCAGTTTTCAGGATCAAGACCTTTATGCCATTTAGATGGATATAGCTTAACATATAAGTTGTGTGATTATAAATGTAATCACGGGTCAATATAAAGTATCCGTTTGACAGATGTAACTGCTATGCAAATCTGATTTGATTATCTTAATGGGTTTCTTAGTTCAGCCCCACTTCAAATCACCAATTTTATGAAATTTTTATTCAGTGTTAACCTATTTTGGTATGTTAGTTTAGTTTTCCTGCTCGGGATCATGGAGTTGATACTCTTGTATGTTGGTTTATGTTTCCTGCTCAGGGTCATGAAGTCAATGCCTTTGGAGTAGGAACGAACTTGGTGACATGCTATGCTCAAGCTGCTCTTGGTTGCGTTTTCAAGCTTGTTGAAATAAATGGACAGCCTCGCATTAAGCTGTCAGAGGATGTCTCGAAGGTTTAACTATGCTCCGAAAATTCGTTTGGTTTTTGTTTTATTGCAGAGGTTCATTATGTTTCGGTTTATAGGTCTCTATCCCGTGTAAGAAAAGATCTTTCAGACTATATGGGAAGGAAGGTTATGCCCTTGTAGATATAATGTCAGGGGAGAATGAACCACCTCCAAAGGTATTTTATCTTATAACTGATATTTGTATTTGTCTCCTTGTGAATCTTTCCAAGCATTTGTTACCGATCTCTTCTTTTTATGTGCTAGAGTTTGAGATAATCAATTTTATGAAACAAGATATTTGCTACATTTTTTATGATTGTTGACATGACTCGTGATAATATATTCATTCTTATCGGTTTATCATTTTCTTTATACTGGAACTCTAAGCAAACTTTAGAATTTTTGTGGCTAGTTAAAGGTCTTGAGTGTGGTTTTCCTGCAAGAGTGGCTTGAAGTAAACAAACCAGCTTTTACTTGGTTTTTAGAGTTGTATCTCTTTTTAAAGAAAGATTCAGGTTTAGCACTTTAAGAACTCTAATATATTTCTACTGCGAAGAACACAAGGAAAAATATATACTCACAGAACTGCTCCCCTAGTATATACTCCCTCCGTTTCATGTGAATTGAGACTTATTTCCCTTTTCGTCCGTTTCACCTCAAGTGAGACTCCCAAAATGGTAAACTTTTTAATATTTTATATTCATCCAACCCCACCCATTTAACCCCACTAATTTTCTCTCTTCATATTCCACCACTCATTTTATCCAACCAACACTACTATTTACCCCACTCATTCTCTCTCTTCATTTTCCACCACACATTCACTACTTACTCTTAATTATTGTGCCCATTTTTTTTGTCTCAATTCACATGAAACGGAGGGAGTAATCATGTGCTGTTGAAAGTGAGAAATGCGCACATTCAATAACAAGTCGTTTTCACTTACAACACATACTTTTATACAACCTGTTATTAGTGCTGTTTTGCACAATGTGGTTTTGTTATTTCATGGAACTAAAATATCTACTTTTACGCTGAACATACAGGCAGGCGAAAGAATTTTGTGCCGTCACCCCTTCAATGAATCCAAGAGAGCTTATGTGGTGCCGCAGCAAGTTGAGGAACTTATGAAGTGCTATTGGCCTGGGATCTCAGGTGAGAGACAACGCCTTACTAAATATTTTACCTTGCCCAAGCTGAAAACTGTGAGCTCCCAATTATTCCCTCCCTTTGAAGGAATCCTGCTTTTGAAAGTCAAAACATGTTACTAAATTTTTACAATTAAGATACCCTTATCTTGAAATTACCTTTATACTGAAAGACAGTAACTAACTAAGGGTACTTTCATTAGTCAACTTCTTACAGCCAAAGTTGAAAGTTTCCAGTACCAGATATTGCCATTATTATCCATACCTCAGCTTCTATTCAAATTCATAATCTTACATTAGTGCCATTTCTTGTGAGAGAATTAGATAGAGAGTAGCTTGAGTACAAGGGTGGGTTTGGCCCGGACCAATAAGACTGCATTAGAGGTTCCATCCTGAAACTAATTGGTACTAGGTGGAGTAGTTCTCAACTTTCAGTTACATTACTAGTCAAAATTTAAGTTCTTAGTGAAGGTGGGGTAGGGGTTCTTCCTTAAAACGTGTTGATTGTTTTGATGCTTTATCTATAATCATTTGTATTGCTTCTTCCCTCGATATGCTAAAGTGGAAGTCGCAGCCAAAAATCTTTTTTTAAGAAGCCTTGATAATGTCTATGCATGCAATTATGAAAGGTAAAACAAGAGAAGAGTTGCCACCGCTTAAGGAGATCAGAGAGCGCTGCATTAAGCAACTGGAAAAGATGCGGCCTGATCACATGAGGAGATTGAACCCAACTCCTTACAAGGTAAAGGCGGGCCCCTTAAGCTCTTTTTTTAGGGGGAGGAGGGGTGGGGTATTGAAAGCATTCTCTTCTGCTGTTGAATTTTGCATTAGAAACATTGAAACGATAAATTATTGTTTATGGGTGCAGGTTAGCGTGAGTGCGAAGTTGTATGACTTCATCCATTTCCTATGGCTCAATGAGGCACCTGTCGGGGAGTTGCAATGAATTGAGGAGGCACATTTTAAACAGTCCGTATTGTACAATCTTTAATCGAATATTTTCAATCAAGAGAAGCTTATGGAATTAGTCAGGTAATTAGTGTCAGGATGTTGATTCGCATATAATAATGTTTTTCTTCTCATACTACTCCGTATATGTTTAGTGTGACCTTTTCTACTAGTCTTTTGTGCCTTGTAACTGCATTTACTTTGAACAATTTCATTCTTTCATTATTTTTCAATTTTTTTTTTTTTTTTTTATGGGACATGAAATAATTTTGAAGAAGCTTCATAGGTCATAACAAAGTACAGGAAATGTCATGTAGTCGGATACAAGGTTCTAAAAAGCGCTAGGCGGTCGCTAGCGCCTAGGCGGGGTATAGACGGAACTTAGCGGGACCGAGAATAAAGAAATAGTTATAATATCCTAGGCGGGACTTAGGCGTTTCATGAACGACTAGCGCCTAGACGGGGCCTAGACGGACGTCTTTTAGAACGCTGGTCGTATACTCTCCCTGTTCCGAAGAAAGTGCCCAGTTCGGACTTTGTTGCGGGTTAAAATGGTGAGTAGGCGGCCGAACCTCCTCCTGATGAATTGGCAAAAAAACCGTTTTGTACCAGTAAGAAAACCTTCTTTTAGCAGTTGTTAGCAAGTTCACAAGTTTTTGATTAACAATTTTCAGACAAAACTTGAGCAGAGGATTGCTTTGATCCTTGTATTTTGAGTGTATATATATATATGAAACTGTTGCATTTCAAACATGAACCAAATAAAGATGCTTTTTGCATTTCACTACAGCAATTTCATATTTTCTGAATTCAAAGCCAATAGATTCCTAATAACATCTGTCTAGTCGCTCTTCAGCACTTAACCGATTTGAGTACATTCATTACTAGAATAAACTTAACCTGGCCTATTAAACAAGCTAATTTATAACTTATTATTCACAACAATTAAAAAAAAAAATCACACTTTGATTTTGGCTTAGATCTCCAAATATTCATGTAGAACCAATCACACTGTGACTGTGAGATCATTGAGCTGCACCCACCCATAGGCACACCGATCCCGAATCTTCTGCACCGTTGATGCACCCAGACTGATCAAAGGTCTGATTCTTGCCATCTCTTTCTCTACTGGTATTCTGACCTTGCCTCTACCTGGGGTCACAACAACAGAAAATCTCAAGTGAAATTCCAAAAAAAAAAAAAAAAAAAAATTATGCATATGCTTTCAAAAGGACACAATTTTCTTTACCTTGTCAACGGAGCGAACGGTGTCCAAGACATGGCAAAAAAAGTTAACTGCTTGTAAAGATCGGCCTCCGTATACTGGTGTACAGTTGTCAAACAGTTCTATTAGTCATCATTTGCAGGATCATTTTTTTTTTTCATTTTTGAAGCAAAAATAAATTGTAGAAATAACGAAGAATTCAGAGTTGATGGAACAGATGAAACCTTTCTGACAAGATGACCGTTACAACGGGGATAGTTTGGACAGATAGTTCCTCTTTCAGAGTCACCCATCACCCGCAAGTTCAAACTCCGAGTTGTGTAATTGCAAGTTTCATCATCACACTGAAATACTTAAAAGAACCATTAGTGAATTTATATACAGTAGCTGCCAAGGACTATTCTTCATAAATGGTATCTAACTCGTAATACCGTCATTAGATTTTTGTAGTAAGTTGAGATGAATCCCTCAGCTTGCCTTTTGACCTGAAAGCATCAAACATGCATCAGCTGTTTAGCAGCATAACCAAGAACAAGAACAGAAAAAAAAAAAAAAAAAAAAGGAAAAATTTCAGTGTGAATAAATGACACTATTTTGTGCACATGATGGCTTTGCAATTTGCATCAGATTTACATGACCAGATTGTCGATAAAGTAAAGCTTGCAAATTACCTGGTTGGCTATGGAAGCTGGAGAAAGTTGACCATTTTCGCCTTCCTCAGGACATTTTGGGCAGCGACCTTTGTGCCAAAAATTGCTGCTTAATGCTGTAGGTTGCAAGTTCGCAGGGTCTTCTTTGATCAGTGAACAAATGTAACTGAATACAGATGGACAATCAAAAGAACTGGAGCAGCTTGGACATGTCAAAACCAACGGCTCACAACCCTGATATCTGCAAGACAGGTATCCGAAAAATCTATTTCAGTGAAAACTTATCCAAGCAGAGAACATTTTTGCCAATGGAATAATAGTAGTGATTACCTCTCCTCATTGTCGGCTACAAATAGAAGAGAGCTTGAAGAATCATTATTAACGGCTTCAATCGATTTGCTTTGAAACTGAAAAGAACAATTCTTTGTGAGATATATCAACTGCACAGCTGCAGATATATAAACATTAAAATCACAGACTAATATTATGGTATCTTTGAGAGGATCTGCACCTTTGAAGGATCGAGCCCTAGACAGTCAGCCAATCGCGCTGGGCTTGTGCCTTCAATTGAGGCACATAAACGTGATACTACCGGATGAATCTGCACGAGATAAATGAAGCTTTTATGATAGAAGTAGACTTTAGGAACTTGCACTATGCGACATATCAACCAAGGATCAACAAACAGAACTAGTACCTGTTGCGCGAGATAATATTCAATGTCTACTATCCATTTTCCATTATCTTTTTTTAGCTCGTCAGGATGTCTTGCCCGCTGAGCAATCCCTGCTGCTGTACTTGAGCTTTCCCCCTGTTGATCAATAGCATGAACAAACACTGTTTAGCTATCTTTCATATCCAAGAGAACATAACATGAGAACTCATTGTTGTGAGTACCCTTCATCCACATAAAAAGAGTTCTACTTGTATTTAATTAGTTGGAATAACAAAAAAAAGGAGTTGCATTTAACAATTTTATCAACTCCTTCCGTCCCAAAAACCTGTCCTACTCTCCATTTTGGTAAGCATTTCCATATAAACGTTGACTAGTCAAACGTGAGTTTTTTCTGGGAAGAGGGAGTATAACTTTTCAGTATTTTTTCCTTCTTCCCAAAAGCATGAATTTGTTAATGATGTCATGAAATCAAAACCCATATGATTGAAGTGCGTTTTAAAGTATAAATACGAAAGTCCAAACAAAAGAATTCTGGACTACTGAAATAGGTATCATTATGGGACCCTGTGGTAATACAGAAATGGGAATATTAAAAGAGTGTTTTTTTTTTGGTCCCGGGGGGGGGGGGGGGGGGGGGGGGGGGGGGGGAGAGAACATTCATGAGTCATGACAGACCTGTTCACAACATATTATGTATGGAACTGTATCGCCCGCTGAACAACCGGTGATGTAACCCATTTTCTTCAGTCTGAGTGCAACCTGAATAAGAGCAGTACAAGTAAATACGTCTACAAGAATTTTGAGTTGCGGTATAAATAATGAAAAAACCTTATAAAGGAAAGATACTGCAAGCTGAACACAGTGAAGTATTGTTCATGAACTTACTTCAACATGTGGCTGGCTTTTAGCATCTGGATAAGCTTCAGGTGGTTTAGTCAATGACTTTGTGATAATGTATTTCTCCAAAGCTATTTGTCCATTCCTCATATCCTCCTGTACCTGCTTACGAAAAAATACCAAAACTAATTACCCTCCTATGACAAACTATTCAGTTCTAAAGAGATCATTATGTGTATATGTTACAATGAGAAAAATAAAAAAGATGGATAGATTAATCTTCAACGAGTAGCGGGCAATCTAAAAATCTTCTTCAGTTGAGCAGTTAATGTACACAATAAATATAGTAGAAATATTATCAGCTCAATTGTGATGGTAGGAGAATAATGTATTCAAGTTTACTCCATTAAGCTACTGCACTTAATTTTGTGTATATGAAAAATTGCTGATCGACTTCAAATTTATTCTCAAAGTTGCTGCACTTGAGCCTGCTTGTCGAGAGTTTCCATCCAATTCCTTTGAACTTGTTTAAGTAGGAATACAATACTAAGAATTGAGCAATTAGAAAAAGTTTTAGCAATGAGGACTGATTAAGTTCATCACCATACCTTTCTGAGTTCTTGGTGTATTGATTCAACAACGTCCTCGCATGACCTGTCAGCATAGGAGTTCATAAACAAAACCACAAGCTGACTAGCGTTAATGGAAAAAGTGAATTTGCTAAGAAGTGTACTTTTCAGATAATATTTGATCCAGGCAGAAATCTCCAGTTTCCTTCGACAGCAAGCTCCAATCACGACGTACCATATCAAGACCTTTCCGCTCAATAACCTACAGAATGAACGAGATGTTAACGCACTATATGGATGTAAAGTAGGAGCTCCAGTTGATTTCTATGCTTGGAAGAGCTTCAGTCGATTATTATAGTTTTAGAATGTGAATACATAATTGGAAAAGTACAACTATACATCTTATTGGTTAGCAACTGTGCGTCCCTTTAAATAGAGGTGTGATCTACAAATTTCATCTCACATGCTGTAACTGTACTCTTTACATAGAATGTTTTTGCCAGCGTGGATGAATTCCTGAAAATTGCTGATGGAGACAGTAAAAGGGTCCCGGAAAAGCAAACACAAGAGCACAACAAGCTTCTTGATATATGCAAGTTTAAGGTAGATCCTATTCAAGATCTGGAGAAGCCAATTTGTGCTATTGGAGACTTATTGTTAGCTGTATTAGGGTCATAAGCTGCTGAAATATTTTATTCCGTTACTCCATCCCATAATAAATGTCGCATTTGACTGGTCAACATTGTTAAGGAATGTGCCTTACTTGTTTGCACACTGTTTATACAATGGTAAATTTGCACTAAGAGACACTTTCCTTAGTTGGAAATGTGACATTTATTTTGGGATAGTCTAAAATGGAAAGTGTGACATTGTATTTATTTAGGAGTACTAAAAGATTTTTGTGGTTATGAATTATTAGTAGCTTATATAAGAAAATAAGGGTGTGGATAAATGGAAGGGTGAGAGAAAGAAAGAAAAAGAATATTGCTGATATCAGACAGTTAAATAAGAATGTAGGTGTGACCCCTAAGGTTGCCTAGGTGTGAAGCCGGGTATTGTTTTCTTCTTTTTAACTGTTCAAACCAGATTATGCAGAACAAAAGCAGCTGTTTTGAATTAACTGCTTATCAGAATTTTGGACCCACCTTGTATACTTTTCCATCCCTAAACTGCTCTTTGATTGCTGCATATTTCTTTTTCTTGAGTAGCAGCATCCTCTTGTAAACACCATCGAGATCAATTTCTAAGCGGGAGTATCTCTTGTTGACCTACCATCGGTAAAAACAGAAGTCATGTTAATATATAGCCTCACAATAGGGTAGATCAACAAGCGTTATAGCAATATTCCAGCTAAATTTTGTACATTTGAGCAAATACAGAAATGTACATCCAGCCAAATCAACCAAAATGAAGCAGTTGAAGTGTAATATCCCATCCCATCCCATCCCATCTCAGTGATTGTATCTTCAGATTTCATTTGCTGAAAATTTGAACTATCAAAATTTCGGTTCTACTAGCTTAGTCATTAAAAACGCACCTCTTGGATGACCTTTGCTGCAATAGATTTGGCTTTTGCAATATCATCAAGTCCACTGTAGATCATAATAGAATCAGTGTCACCATAAATCACCTGCTAGAAAAAAGACAATGCATACTTTAGTATCCGGAATTTAACAGCTCCGGTGAGAAAAGGCCAGAAAAAAGCATCTTTCATATATTATGTGACCTCTAAGTTTAAATTATTCTGAACAAGATCAACGGTACTTTGTAAGATCTCCCTCCCCTGCAGAAAATATGCAAATTAGTCAACAGGCATTCCATTTAACTTGTTTAAGACATTCATATTAGTTCTCAAATCAAAGTCGAATTTCTTACTTGCAATGTTATAAGTTCTGCTAGTGGCTTCGCATAAAACCTTGAATTTGAAAATCCGAGGCATCCATACATACTGCAGCAATTTGGATGATGCAGGAAGAAGGGATAAACCAAAAATCCATTAGAGACACAAAAGCTACTTCATTAAGGGTGATACAAGAATTCACCAAGATATCAACCACAAACCTGTTTGCTGTGAGCTTCAGCGCTTGCTGCTGTATGTCATACTGCTGGAGCTTCAGACCAGATGCAGTCTTTAACAATCTTTTTACACCTTTCCTTCTCTCAACTAGGTTCCGAAGCAACTATAAAACATCAATGACAGTGTAAGGAGCACATTTCGTTATCAGACGTAAATATGTGTATGAACTATCATCATTTTACCGTACAGAAATCCCTAATGACATGCTAATTGTGGATTCAAACTAAGGAAAAATCATCATCATCATGAGGCATTAAGATGGAAACACTAGACCCTTCTGAGATCTTTACAATGACACAAACATCAATAGGTTATATAGATCGCAAGAGAAACAAAACTTCAGAGGAAATTTAAAAGAGACGATCCACAAGATCCTGGTTTGGGGAGAGATCACTGATGCAGGAAGCAAGGAACAATGGAATTGGACTTGAGTTATTATTGGGTTACTTTGTTTACTAATTAGGGAGAAATTGATGTAATTTATGCAGAAAGACTGATTAGGAATTATTAATATTTAACTTATGCTAGCCCCTGTTATATAAGTTCAACCCTACCCTGGTCCTAGTATTATTAGAAAATGCTTTAGCTTATAAATAGTTGTGTAAAGCTTCAAAGCTCATTAAAGCAGTTTATTGAAAGGAGTTGAGCTTTAAGCTAGTTGTGTGCGCTTCTTCATCTCTCTTGATTTCTTTATCTTTTTCATACGCTTCCGCCTTCATCCTCCTTCAAACATTCATTCACAAAGCTTAAATAATAAACTACAGTCTGAAATCTGACTAAAGTGACAAACAGCCGCAAATTCTTCAGCTTTATTATTGCCTTTTGTAATGTTTTTATGATGCCCATTTGAAGAGAGACTGTCAGGAGTTTAATTATACAGGTTGTGCAGCCTATATGATCAGGTTTTAATATTTATAAGTTATCACCATGTCATTAACTCTATCATAAAGCTGTTTTACCTCCGGTAATACTCCTGGTGCTTTAGCTGATGGTAAACTAGGAGCAGATCCATCTTGAGATCTTTCTACCGTTGTAAAGCAGATATTATATTCCTGTCAAAACAAGAATGTTGTAACACAAAAATGGCCAACTCAGGAATAAGACTGGAAAAACCATAGATATAATGATTGAGTCAAATGAAGTGTGGCTTAGATGGTGGTGAAGTATATCTTTAACCTGAATAATGGAAGGGTAGAGACTGTTGAAGTCTAAAAGTAATATATACTTGTCGTATAAACCTCTCTTTGGCTCTAAAACCAATCCACCAGCATATGAAGGCCCTTTTTTAGTTTTCTCTTGGGCTTCTGGAGGAGACTCATTCTCAAATGTCGGATCCTCAGCAACTGCATCATCAGATACTTTTTCCTTGACACCACTCAATTTACGCTTTGTTGATTTTGTTTCCTTTGGTTGAGAAAAAGACTTGTCCGGAAGCATAAATTTCTTCATATGGAATGCATGCAACAATAAATATTCTACTCTTTGGGCCCTTGCACCCTGGGAACATGAATTAAGATAAGCAAACAGTTTGATATAAAAAAATATGGTTTGACAAAAAGACTATGCATGTTGCAAACGTTCACCTGAAGAGTTTTTCCCCAGAGATTACCGCTAATATTAGTCAGCTGACGTGTGAGAGGAAGAATGCTCAAGTGGAACATAAGTTCCATTGATAACCATGCATCTGTTTCACCATATTCAATCTGCAAAAATTAACACAATGAAAAGTGGTACGTAAGAATAATATTATAGTTTACCAGAGGTCACTGAGAAAAAGATGCGGATATCAATAATATACACTCCCCCCCCCCCCCAACAAAAAAAAAAAAAAAAAAACTGTTGTTTTGGACAAAAAAATTGGTCCATATAATCATTGCTTTTGGGTTAGAATAATTCAAACTTCGCTTTTACCCTTACATTGGAGCATTTGTGTATTATTAATATTTTATTGTGAGAAGTAGTGATGGAGAGAGACAAATAATAATGGTAATTTGGTACTTTCTTCATTACATCGTAGTAATAATTGTTTTCCTTAAACTGGTGAATAGCCAACAAGCGATGGCTATGTTGGACCAAAGGGAGTAGTTAGGTTGTAGACAAGACAAACAATTTTATGAACCCCCACTGTTTCACCATATTCATTTGACAAATACTGCTAAACAGCTAAATAAATACTTCTTCGCCGTTTGGTTATGTTCAAGTTTCTGTGTCACCGTTATCTCTTACAAAAGTTTTGGTACCTGATAACCCACTGATTTTTTGGAGAGAACTATTGCATATAGTTTAGGACAAGACTTCATGAGTCTTGTCTTTCTTTTTTGATAATTTTTTTATGTTACAGCAGCATTCAGAATTACTAATCTGTTTTGTTTGTGATATTTAAGCATGTTAATCACACGAATTAACAAAGTCGAGCAGTAAAATGTACCAGTTCCATAAGGGTATCAGTATTTTGGAACAGCCGGGGAATATCATGTGGAGAAACCTCTTTCCGAAGCTTGTTTAGCTGAGTCTTGGCGAGATGTGTCAAAGAATAGCTAACCTGGAGGAGCAGAATTCATACTTAGGGAAAAAAAAATCACCCCACGATTACCAAGTGTTCCTAATATATTCCAACTGATATGGTACCTCCTTTAATAAATCACGGGAACTCAAAAAAGTATCACATAAGAGCCGTCCCGCAATGCAAGACATGATTCCTGGACTTGCTCCAGACCCAAAAACGGTGCTTCCTTTTGTAAGCTTAGGCATGAGAGAGCGGTTGAGACGACCTATTTTGGACCACATACTGCTTGGAACTCTGCAAGCCTGCAAAATTGTATTAAATGGTGTGAACAATATTAGCAGCTGACTTTCAGGGATAGAACATCACAGTTGCATAGGGACAATTGTGTCCAGGGGCGGATCTTGTAGTGTGCCTACCATTGCCCAGGCAATGGTAAAAAAAAAAAAATTTTTTTTTTTTTTTTTTACATTTTGAGTAAATAAGTTCATAACTGTGCGCCTAGATTACATAATCTTTAGGTAGCTTAGTTGGTTGAGATGTTAGTTTTTTTGCCAAGTGACATGGGTTCAACTCCCACTAGTTGCAAATAGTTTCCAATTTTTTAAAAAAAAAACTCTAATAGGTGAGCTTTCTTCAAAGTTTTTGTAAAATTCTTTTGATACCACTTAAAAATATTTTTTCCCTCTACTATGATTTTCTTTTTAAAAACATCAATGTAAAAAAAAAAGTTAAAAAAAATCTTAACCATCACTTTAACTGACATTAATATATAATTTTGTAGTTGTTCATGACATAAGCTTTCTTGTTCAAATTCAAAATAAATAAATAAATAAATAAAAATCTTGACCACTTATGTTTTTAAATTTGCTCATCATTTTCATTTCTATTTTGTCGATTTATCAACTATTATTGTGTGAATGATTTTTTCTTTACTAGCTATTTTTAGAATGGAGCATCGACCTTTTCCAATAATTCCCAAAATTTTACTTAGGGTAAATTGCCTAAGTATTTTACTACTTCCGTCCCACTTGAAAAGGTTGAAGGTTGATATTCCTTTTTGAGTTGTCACATTTGAAGGGTAACTTTCGCCTTTAAGAAGCACTAATACCAGAGTACACTAAAAAAAAATCGGGGGCGCTGCCCCCGAACCCCCGTTCATTTTAGTTTCACGAAATTTTTTTTTTCTCGCACAAAATAGGCAACCAAATGTTTTAGTGTAGATCCGCCACTGATTGTGTCATGATACTATTTGCAAAATAATATTTATTGTTTCACAATTGGTGGGGAGGAAACATATTGTTTCCTGCAGCAAAAATTTATCTAGGAACGTTAGTAAAAATAATAATTATTATTAGGGTTAATGACAGATTAGGGCCTGAACTCCAGGGGGGGCGTCTAAAAGGGGCCTGGGTTTTTTTTTCCGCTAGATCAGGGCTCAATATCATAATTTTTCGGCAGTTAAGGGCTTTTTGACAGAAATCGTTAGAAAAGTCAGTTAAATCGCATGTGCCTCGCACGTGATCATAAAAATGGATGGATTTGTAACGATATTAGTTAGTAAAAGTGAAATTTTTGAAACTCAAAAGGTTTAAAAATGAAATAATATTTTTTCTAAAAAATAATATTTTTCTAAATAATCAAGTATATAATAAATTAAGTAATTATCATATATAAAATAAATTTATTAAAAACAAATCAAAATTATTAAACAAATTAATCTAATAGCTATATTAAATATAAAAGGATTTAGATTATTTTCTAAATAATAAATTTAAAATTAAGAAAATTATAAATAAATTTAAATTTTATTCTATGAACACTCCCTCCGTCCCACTCGAAATAAGACGTTTTGCCATTTTGGGTGTCCCACTCGAAATAGGACATCCCAAAATGGAAAGCTTTTATTACTTTTTTATTAGTAGGACCCACATGTCATACTCACAACAACTATTTATTTATTATTCTCCACCCACTTTCTCTCTCCTTCATACTCACAACGCCTACTTTTCAAACAACTTTTAATAATAAAATATTATTATTCCTTAATCCCCGTGTCGGGACCAGGAATCCTATTTCGGATGGGACGGAGGGAGTAATAAATTACTTTTTACATTGACCAAATTTAAAACAACATAAAGTAATTATCACTATTTAAAAAAAAATAGTATATATTTATTCCCATAAAATTTCATCTTTATGGAAAAAAAAAAAAAAAAAAAAAAAACCTAGATTGGATTTCCACCAGTCCGCCACCCATCACTCTGCAAACACCACCACTAGTCCGGCGCAAGACCACCACCACAGCCAACAACATCCAAATTCGATTTCCACATCAAAATCAAGAACCCAGATTCGATTTCCACATCAAAAATCAAGAAACCCATTTGCTTGATCAAGAAACCCAGATTCAAAATGCTTGAACACAAATTCGAAAAAGGGAGTTGCTGGATAGAATGGATATCGAAGGAGACCAGAAAGAGTGAGAAGGCGGTGATGATTCACCGGAATCAATGGCCGGCGTTTGTGTTCGGCGTCGGAATCTATGGCCGGCGTTTGAAAGAGGCGGCGTTGCTATGGTGTTCGGCGTCGGAACCTGGAGTGGACTTGACGGTAACTGGTTAGGATGGCCGGGAAAGAGGTCGCCGGTGGAAAGATTGGCCGGAGTCCGGAGAAGAAACGGCAAGTGAGGTTGGGGTTAGGGTTTGGAGAGGATGAGAGATTTACTATGTGTGTGTGTGTGTGTTTTGTGAAAGAGAGAGAGATCTGGAATTAGGGAATTACGGGAAGGGGGGAGAGGGATTTAGGCATTTTCGGATTTAACCCTTTCAAATTTTGAAATTTACAGTTTGACCCTTTTGACAAATTTTCATTACAAATCCATCCATTTTTATGATCACGTGCGAGGCACATGCGATTTAACTGACTTTTCTAACGATTTCCGTCAAAAAGCCCTTAACTGCCAAAAAATTATGATATTGACCCCTGATCTAGCGAGAAAAAAAACCCAGGCCCCTTTTAGACGCCCCCCTGGAGTTCAGGCCCTAATCTGTCATTAACCCTTATAATTATTATAAAGATACTTCCAACGAGCTCTTCTTCCAATCATAAAGGCACAAATGCTCTGACATAATAAGCCACATTGGCTGGTACCTGTCTTCTTTTATTTTCGATCAATAAGTGAAAAGAAAAGGAGTATGTCCTAGTCAAACCTGAGCTCTGTGAAGGAGGACGTCTAAGTCAAATCCAGATATATTGTGGCCAACAAGAACATCGCTATCCAGTTTATGTAGTTCAATCATCAATCGGTTTATTAGTGCTCTTTCACTGCAATAATGTGTAACAGACAGAATGATTGAGGCATTTCCAATGTATTGTGGCCAACAAGAACATCGCTATCCAGTTTATGTGGCCCCTTGGATAGAAGTACCATAAAGATGCAATTTCTAGGCATAAATTACAAACAAAACTTACCTGCTCTCAGAACTAATGATATTTGAGCCAGCCTTTGAATTTCTTGCTGCTGCCTCTTTGGTAAACCCCATTGGAAATATGCCTCCCTCTAGCTTACGCACTACAGTAAAATGGCTTAATGAACCAGGTTTCGTCCATTCTGATGCTAACATGGGGATATCAATCTGTAAGGTCCAATTGTCAGTCAGTTGTTGATTTAAAACACAGATTAAAATCGAAAGTTGTGAAGCTAAAACAAATAATGGTTGTGTCCACACAATAACCTTTAACTAATAGTTACAATGTGATGATACTCATTTGCGTCCAACAATTACTGGCCTTCATGAATCTAATAGTTAGATCAAATCAACCATGGAGCTGTAGAATTTAAGCAAATTATCCTTTTGTATCTAGATGATATCTGGTTTGTCTGAATTTGGGAGTTTTAAGTTTGAGATAACGACAAGAGTGCTTTTCCTAACAATTACCACATTCTGTGCTTCATCAGTGAGCTTATTAAACAGTTAACCTCTCATGACAACCGCGTCTATTCACACTTGTTGGGTTGGGTTGGGGGGGGGGGGGGGGGAGAAGGAGGAAGAAGAATAAGAATGTATCCTTACATGTATGGTCCAAAAAGATACTTTACCCAGTAAAAGGCCAAATGCATGATGTCAGTAGACATGACTTCCCAGATGCAAAAACTATCATTCCCCACATTAGGGGTTTGGCTTTGGCGGTTAAAACCAGAGAAAACTCAAGAACATCTTCCACTAACTAGAGCTAACATGGTTCTTGCAATAGGTTTCCGAGGCACTGCCCTCATTTCCACCGTCATTGATCCAGACTACTGGATTCAGCCTAGTACCGGCTACCAACCCCATTAGTTTTCTCATTATAAACTATAATAACAGCAGGAATAGCCCTCCAAGATTCTACTTGTGCACCATTATTGTATAAGATTTAGTGTATCACATACTTAGCTGCATCCATGCACCCATATTAGACTATTACATATGTATCCTCGATAAGATAAGAGTTCAGAAATATCAGTTCAGAAATATCCAACAATTGAACACTAATCAGATCCCTTACTGGTACAGAACCAGTGCAATATTGGAGATAAAGAAAAATGCTTAGTGGGAGCAGATTATTTATAACAGAAAACCACGCAGTCCAGAGACCTAACAGGTAATGTCTTTGATCATATAAAACCAACAGTTCTAACAAGCAAGATATTATGTACCTTCGCTTTGTGACAGCAGATAACAGATGCAGATGCAATTTCATTGACATTTTGTTTTTCGTTGATGATAGTTTTCAGATTTATGGCTGTAACCACAACAGGGGGTATCTCTAGAGTGTTATTTGTAACTTGAATGTCCTTGGGACAATCAACAACTACCTCAAACTTGCACCAGCTCACCTGCCAAAAAAGTGGCCCGGTTATTTCAACAAAAATATAAGATGCGCATGCAAAATATGAAGCTTCATAACTTAGTATAAGAAGCACATGTAAGATACGAAGCTTCATTCCTTAACATATGAGAAAGTTAGAGTTGGATGTCTCACACGCTGAGGAGGGCAGCTGGAGAATTTCGAAATTGATAGCCAGATGGGCCCTTTTATCTTCCGTTTGATGAGAAACAGCTCCAATGCGCTGCATACATGAATGCAGGTCAGATATCCACATTCCCATAAAAATGAAAATGTGTTGCATGCATAGACTCATAGGATGTTAACTATCTTCACAATTCCTAAAGATGATCTCTTCTACTCATATAAATACATAGAAACAGATTGCAAGCTCTTTAATCTTATTTCTAATGATTGAAATCATTGAGTACTTGTACAGGATAAGTTCTTGAGCTTCTAGGAGTCGAACAGTCTGGGTCAATATGTTTTTTTGGAACTGGACCATCCTACCTCCTCATAATCAACAAGCAAAGCCTCGGATAGAAACAAACTATTATTCCACAAAGCCAGCCTTAGACTTTACTTCATGCATGGACAAAAAAGAAGGCTACCTAGATTATGAAGGGAAATAAACTGCAAATGTGATGCAAGTAAATTCAAAATACTGCAAAGTATCAAAAGAGAACTATCATTCCATCTTGGTAGGTATCTTTTAGGTCAAAAAAAAATCCTTCAAAAAGAGACTGTTGATGAGGACATGGCGGTGTTGGGCCTCGGTGTCTGACCAAAAAAAAAAAAAGAGACGAGATGATCCAGGTTGTTCGGACAAGGCTAAACTGAGTTGAGTCAAGTTGGACAAATAGTGATGCAAAAACCATTAAGGGGTCACTGCAATTTCCAACTTCCCTCGATGTGATTATTGTCCTTCTTTTTACAATTAAGTTTTGCTATGTGAACATCATTCAGCAGCTCATAAAGATGGGAAAGATCGTCCTCATAACGCGAAAGTACATATTAGCTGCATCACTTCTATAACAGATGCCACATAAGCCTATATAAATGATAATAAAAAAAACACCCAATTATCCTTAATCTAATCCTGTTTCAAGCCACTCATCGTCCCTCTGTGAAACAACTAATCGTCTATCTTTCCCTTTGTCCAAACTAGGGTGATGCCACCAATATGCACAAGTTTTAACCTCTGGACAGGATAACCCAATCACAACCTTTGCTATTTACATATAAGGGCAAAGCGATAAGTAGCTTGAGTTTAAAATTCAGTACCATAAGATGATAATGGCTATCAAGTGTTCCAGTAGCCTTTTCCTATGTCCATAGTGATACTAAATAGATGTGGGCGTTGTTGTATTTATGCCCATATACCAAACGGAAATGAGCCTCTGTTTGTAATCATAATTGCCTGGCCTTGTTCCACAAAAGGGATGTGGCCAAGCACTTCAAGTTTACCCAATTTATTTATTATTTTTTTGTACTCATTTGGGTACATATTTATTCGATCAAAATTTAAAATTTTATCTCTAGGGACGGTTGTGGGTGACGATGCTTTGGATTTGTGATTTTGAAAGACGATGATGCTACTCAAGCTAGGACGACAAGATACACTAAGAATGGATCAATGTAAAAGATTAGACTTGGTAATGAGGTTTTCATTCAGAAGTTGCTTCTCGTTACCGGGAACAATGAATCCATGCTACTGAATTTAATTTGGGCTCTGGTATATGGAATTAGTAGGTGAATTCTCACATGGTTAAAGCAGGTAGTGAGTTAATGATGTTTGAAAATGATATTTCCTTCCATTGCTTGTGGTGGAGATAGTTGAGCATCCTGGTTATAGTGGTGCCGAATTGACTTGCTAAGGTAAATACATTAGTATTTACAGTAACTACATTAGCTGCAAAACATGGAAAAGATAGCGATACTGAAAGAGGAAAACATGCATTTTGAGAATTATAATGACATCTCTAACAAACTTGTCATTAAGCACTAAGTTAGACTGGAAAGGAACGCTCAATCGGCTACATAAAAAGGCTCATTTAAAACTTATGCAAACTTTCATACCCCAACATGTGCAAGGAAAACATTCTAACTACTCATACCTGCTATGAGTTCCAAGCAAAGCAGAGAATGTTTCTCCCTTAAGATCTGATGGAAGTGGTGGATCCTGCAATTTGAGGAAGACACCATGCAAAACAAGCTTATAAAATAGAACACATTAATGCATCAATCTCTTAAAACTGATTATAATTGCATGGTATAGCTCTAAATACATGAGCTAAAAAGAGACAGTGGGTTTCCTCATCTATATGGCCCATTTCACAAAATAACAATATACCTTGAATGGATAATTGATCTTAAGAACATAATTCTCTCCACGAGGTATGTCTGACCGCTCGAATGCATAACTCCTCTGTGAGAAAATGTACGATACAAAAAACATCAGCAATCAATAATGAATGGAAGAGAGCACTTGATTAGCTAAAGTTCATGTGAACTGCAGTCATTGTGCATTAATTTAATCAGCAGACCTTGACAGGCTTCATGGTAAAGTTTGTGACATTTCGATCAAGTAAATATTTTACTATATCAGCCTTTAATCCAGATGCCATCTCCTAAGAAAACAAGAGCGGACAATTAACAATAAGAGGGATAGAAATACCATGGTAAATAGCAATAGACAGAGAGAAAATTACGTGAAGCTTGGTGCGGAGAGCTGAAGATATTTTAGACTCTTTACCATCTTGCTCGTGCTTAAGAATCAAAGAGTCATCAAACACAGTACTATCTGGGATCGCATATAGACATCTCTGCATATTCTTAACAACCACGCAACAGCTTTGATATGTATTTCCTGCTTTGACCTAATTGCAAAAATACACATTCATCTTCACATCCAAAATGTTTGAACTATATTACACTAAAGCAAAAATTCAATCATATAAACAAGACAGGTAACATAGCAAAAGTAGCAAATAATCTGTAAAACAGAGATAATTAAGCTTCTCCCATCTCATAACTACAATCCAGGAAACTCATGTTTTCACAGAATATTGTCGTATACTGATGATTGAACTGGGGAATCACTCTGGATGGTATTTCTAACATCATGATTCTTAACATCTGAATTGGCTAATAGGTGACTACAGCGCATTGAAGTACAAGCCAAACATATAAATACCCTAGTTAGGGCAAAAAAGGAGCAAGTAAACAAGTGCGCTTATGCCAAAGATAATAGCAGAAAATATTAACATCAGGTACCACGGTCTCGTAAAAGAAAAGAAAAAAATAGTATGGCAGTTCATTTAACGTGGACTGTAAAGTAAGGACATCAAACATACATGCCCTCAACTTTGTTTATCTATGAAGACACTTGAACACAACCGGAGTCCACAAAAAGCTCTTTTCCCTTTTCAACAAAGTGATAGGAACCAAGCAATTGAATTGCTGGTGTACTTATAATGCAATAAATGTTCATCTCACTCCTTTACTACTTTAGTTGCACCTAGCTACAGAGATAGCAGCTGAATATTGAGGGATAACAACATTCAGATTCAGAAAACGGAATCAAAACACGAGTGAAGCTTTCCATACCATCCTCAATTCAATAGCTACATACTTCTTCATTTGTATATTTTGGGGGGAAATAGTGACACCTGGTGCTACACAAGCTCCATGTGCTTAATGTAGACAGCCCCTAGCATTTGTATGCAAGTAGCTGCTACCACCAGTCATGCTATACACAAATTTTTAGAACTATGTGCCAAGAATAAATGATACTAAATATTCAAATGGTAATCAATTAAGAGGAATCATATTATGTATGAGATTTAAAGTGCCTACACATACCTTGCCAAACAGATAGATATTGCCTGCATTTGAACCATAAAACTCCTCGTGGGCATCAAGAATATAAAAGGGCAGCAACCCATTCGAATCAACTTCAATATCTGACTTCTCTTCAGAATTCCTACTCGGATTAACTTCAGCTGCATTACCAGCAAGAATCCCATTTGCTCCGCCAGCAATTGCCTCCAGTCCAGCAGTTGCACTGAACACCGGATCACTCTCCTCTTTAATTGTTGCATTTAGAGCATAACTCACTTCATTCTTCACCTCTGGCTCTACCTTCACTTCACATACATCTTTCGAAACGTCAATAACAGACTCTACTGGATGCTCTAAAACTTCACTGCTTAAATCCTCCAAATTTTCTTTTGGCAATTGCTTTTCCTCAACAAATTCAGTACTAACGCAAGCAACAGTTATCTCAGTCTTAGCAATCAGATCTGAATGCAAATTCTCGCGCTTAATTGGTGTAATTGAATGAACAGGAGAAACCTTCACACCAATTGCACTGCTCCTCCTTCTCTTCTCTCTATCGGCCTCATCAGGTGCAAATTCCGCAATAACATCATCGACAATACTATCTGATGACAAAATATTTGCAGCCTTGTCATCCTTTCCCCTTTTAAAAACAGAAGAAGTAAACATACTAGATATCCGTTGCTTCCCATCAAAGCTGCAGCTGTGGAGAGAGCGGAGGGCTTTTTCGGCGCCGGTTCCTTCTTCTCGGTCTTCTTTCTCTTGGGCTTTTCTAATTGACCGTCCGATTCGTCACCTGATGAAGGAGGCCCACCGGCTTTAGACCAATCTTCTTCCTCACCTTCGTCACCGTACCCTAGGCCGTCGTCATCGACGATGAAGCTCTTAAAATCATCCCGTCGCTTGGCGACTAGGTTGTCGTACTCGTCTTCGTCAACTGTATCATAGATCGGATCCTCAATTTTGATCTGAAAGCTTCCAGTGCCGCCTTCGGAACGCCGTCCGCCTCCTTGTCTAAGAGCTTTAAGACGATTGAGAGCATCCGCGCGTGCACCGGCATTTCCTCCCCTGCTGCGTCTTCTCTCTACGGCAACGATAGGCTCTCCGTCCGACATTCTCTCCCCGATTATCTCTCAAGATCTATGCCGAATACACGATCCGGGCGGAAAAGGATTTGATACTATATAAATGGCGGGAAGGCTGTGTTGTTTTCCGCGCCAAAAATTGAACTCTTACTTTCGAGCCCTACTATGTTTGCGTTGGGGGTAATGTAGTGGGTTATGTCCTCCGATAGGCCCAGCTTTTATGGGCCTCTAAACTGAAAACTCTACTGGCCCATAGTAAATACTCCCTCCGCCCCAAAATGATTTTCGGATTTGACTATTCAAACATTTTTAAGGATATGAACACTTGCTTCACTAGCCATGCTTTGTTTAAGCCTAAAATGTAGAAATGTGAAAAACTTTTTGAGACAATGAGAAATGGCAAATGAGTCATTTATTGGACGGAGGGAGTATTCTAAAGTATTCAACAAATATTTAAGGGCCTATTTATGAAAAAAAAAAATACTACTCCAACCGAAATAAATATTTAAAAGATTTTTAAGCTTATGGTTTATCAAAAACAAATTTAGCCATTCTAGTAGTAATAAATTTTAATTGCAACCAACTTCATATCATAAATTGTGGGTGAATGTTAAAGTTAGGTTTGATTCCTAAAATTTTCAAGAAAAGAGATCGAGCATTATATTGAATTTTTGGACCTCATGTATATTGAAATTTTCATACTTTTATTGTGTTTCATTATTATTTTTCAGTTGTTGGGCCTTCATATACTCTCATATTGGTCATGATATAATATTTGGGTATTGGTTTTTTTTTTCCGTCATATTTATAATATTCATGTTTCATGTACATAATACTCTTTTGCAATGTTTTGAGGCACTTGTTTTATTTATTATTAATATTTTTAAACTTCAAATATAACTTATTTTTCAATATTATGGACCCTTATATTTTATTTGTAGTATATCTTTATTGAATAATCATCTCATATGGTACAACACTCATTTGGCAATGAGGCACTACACTACTTCATAAGTTGTTTGCCCTTGAAGATATAACCTAATCAAGAAAAAAGTTGTGACAGGTAGAATAAACAATGTGTAGTAGCAAAACTGAAATCATCATATCATACACTAAAATACATAACTTACATGATAAATCTACTGTCAAAAAATTAACATCTCATAAAACAACATAAACAAAACCTGTGTAGTGTAAAGAATAAGGGGGCACGGGCCCCCCAAAAAAAAAACGGTTGCGGTCGAAAAACTTATAATAACCATTGAATAACCAATGTGGCAAGAATTGTAGTGCTAAACAATCCTTGAAGGTGAACAGATTTGGCAATAAAAGAACCACTACTCGACGGTCCTTGAGGTACGTTAGTGGGCGACTGTAAAGCTGCTGGTGGTGGAGGGGAAAGTACAGGTACATCGCACGTACCAAATGTTGCATTTTCCTGCTCATATATAGAAAAGATAATTATTGACCAATCAATAAGATAGCTTGAACGATTCTGGAGAAGAAAACTGCAAAATCTCTAGCTACTAGTTTTACATCAAGCATAAACCTAAATATATCATAGTCGATACGACCTAGCTATTAACCCAACACATTATTACTTGATTGAACCAGAAAAGTAAAAAAAAAAGTGTGCATGTGCGTGTTTGGGCTGGAGGGGGAACTCTCGAATGGTTTACTACTCTCTCCGGTCCAAAATATTTGTTGTTTTTGGACAATTTTTTTGGTCCAAAAATATGATGTCGCTTTTGGACAAATTTTTTTAGTGCAGTGACAATAGCTAACCTTGCAATAGGCAATGTTTCCGCATCCACAGGTTAGATGACCATTTGCTTCATCCACAGCTTCTGCCACTCCTCCACCATCATTCCTCTGCAACAACAGATCAAAAACAAATTAGGAAAAGGCTTTGTGTATATACTCCGTAACCATTTCAATCTATCACGTCCAGATTTGCACTTGCGATACCAAATGATGTATACTCCGTATATTGCTAATATAGTGGACTAAAAGTCAACTAACTTAATTTTGGCAAGAAAACTACAAGCAGGAAACATAATGATTGATACCTGGTAATAATCTACTGCAATGAAGTTAGGCCATCGTCTGCCAGCTGCCTCATAGCAAGTGTTCATCATCCTAACCAAAGGAGCTGAATTATCCAAACAAGCTTCTGTCAAGTTTGGATTAGTCGGAAAATAGTTCTGAAGAACAAGTGATCTTGATGATGTGTTCATCGGAGAAGATTCAGAACGGCGTGGACAAGAACCATTAATCATCCCCTCATTTCCATCTGCAGACCGATCCCACCATTAAAAATAGGCATTGTATAGTTACTTAATTTTTATTACTACTCCCTCTTTCCTAAAATGATTTTCCCATTTGAATATTCAAACGTTTTAAGAATATCAACACTTGCTTCACTAGCGATGTTTCGTGTATGCACTTTTAAGCTCAAATTGTAGAAATGGGAAGAACTTTTTGGGACAATGAGAAATGGCAAATGGGAAGATCATTTTGGGAGGGATGGAGTTTTTTGTTTTTTTTTTGTCAGAACAAGAGAGACAACAATGAAACTCACACTGGTTTTCTACCACATATCTCCACTCATAAGCGATCCCCTCCGAGGCTTCTTTTGCAGCAACAGAGGTGAAGACAATCAGCCGTTGATTTCGGCTGGCCATATCATCAACGGTGGGCCAATCTTCACCATTTTTAGGCATCTGAGAGACTGGAAACATGTATGTATTCAGCCCAGATGCATTAAATACTCTTGACAATCCCTGTGGGCTTCTCACATAATCCTCAATGAAAATGGTAATAATTTCTGAAGGGTTTGCTCGTAGAAATACTTGAATCTCTCTGAGAACGTTTATAGCAGGTTGCTGGAATACAAAGTTGCTACAGTCAGCTCTATGAAAAACTATACTCCCACATCCCTAAATGATCTTCCCACCTTTTTTTTTTTTGCCGCTTATACGAATGAACTTTAAGCAATAATTATATGTTGATTTAATTGTACTAATGAAAATGTAAAAGTTATAATTGATATACCATAAACACTACTATCAATAACAAGTTTTAGATTTCCATTGGGATAATTAAATCAACCTAAGATTACCGCTCAAAATTCATTTGTAGTAACGAAAAAAATAGTGGGAAGATCGTTTGGGACGGAGGGAGTACTATTAACATAACTCCACTAAATATAAGGAGACACTTACGAAAGCGGTGACATTGTAACATGTGCCACCAAAGGAGTGGCACAACCAGATGTCATTGTTGAAGTCGTACATATCAAGCATAAGCCCTCGAACCCCATTCTACAAAGGAACATAATCCATTAACTAGTGGTACCATATTTGATGTGTTTTATTTTAAGTTCAAGAAATGTAAAAAAAAAAAAAGGAATTCGGATTAGAATGATATTTCAAATCCAAAAAATTACTGTATAGATAAATACACCAATTTTCATGAAAAAGGTTGAGATCAGGCCAAATTTTTACAGGTTATGGAATAATAATGTCAAATGCGGCCTAAACTTCAACTTTACCTCAGTCATGTGGCATCAAGTCTGAATATTCATTTCTTGTGGCATACAGAAAACCTTACAAACTTTCTTTATTTTCCCCAAGTATAAGGCGGCAAAATTAAATTTTAGTGCAATTTTTTCTTCACACAAACGGGGCAAGTTTCAATTTTTTGCACTAATACCCACATATTTTAAAAATACACTAGTAAAATTGTTTTTAGAAAAAAAAACTAAAGGGGGGCAGTTGCCCCCTATAGGGTCGCCCCTGTTTAAGTACCAATCAATGAGTAGTGATGCCACATGCGGCCTAAAGTTCAATTTCCCAGACTTGACATCTCCATGTGTTGGATATTGGGATATAAGATGCAAAGTGAGGTGGAATGTTTATCTTATAAGCTAAGCATAAAATAATTATCAGATACCAAATCACTTGTTCCTTCTTATTAAAGAAACATTAGCATAGTATAACATGATACAGTATTGCTCAACAACTGGCTGTTGCAGTGTCACTTTTATTTAACAACTCAAAAAAAAAAAAAAAAAAAAAAACTTGTCTTCTTCATTAAGCATAATGATAATGAAGAAGACAAGTTTGGTAGTATGACCAAATCTGATTATATGGCTTTGGGCAGTGAAGTAAGAAAAAAAACTAAGAACTTTTGGTCTGGGACGTTTAGATTGGGACGGAAGGAGTAGTAAAACTTTTGATTTAAGAGTAATTTTGAATTTTTTTTTTTGGACACTTATTTAGAAAAGGAGGGAGTACATAATTTATGACTTAAATTAAAACAACTGATAGTGAAACCGACAGTTTTAACTCACATACCGATCGTTTTGAAATCAAGAAAGCATTTTTCCAATTGTTTAGGGAAAAAATCATTTTTCACAATTTTTTTGTGTTAATTTTTATTCTCTTAGCATTTACTGTATTCATGACCAAAAAAAACAAAATATTTTTTTATTTAAAAATGAGAAATGAGTTGAGAGAGATGATAAAACTGATCTTACTTGGAGTTGAGCAGTGACGGAGTCTTCCTGGTTGCTGGGAGCGAGAATGATAGAGCCGGTGGCGGACCTTGAAGCCGCCAGAGAGAAGGAGTTGTGTGTGGTCAGCCATGTATACCGATTAAACGGTAACCCTTTTACCTGCTCAAATTTAACCCATCAAATAACAAATTACTCTCGCCGTCCCAAAATGATCTTCACGTTTGACTTTTCAATTTTTTTTTTTAAGGATACGAGCGCTTGCTTCATTCACCAGCCATTATGTTCGTGCACATTTAAGCCTAAATTGTAAAAATGAGAATAACTTTTTTGGACATTGAAAAATGCCAAATGAGAAATCATTTCGGGACGGAGGGAGTATTTAATTTGATCGTAGAAAATTCAAAAAAACGAACAGTTGAAATAATCAATAGTTGGTCAAATTTTCACACCTTTGAAGTGGGACTGATGGGTCGAATCCGAGAACACCTGGGTCGGGTGTTACCATTAGCAGGGCAAGTGCCGCAGCGTAACCCGGCATCACATCTGTTATTACCGCCATTAGCATCGGCATCACAGGTTTCCCCAATCTGGATCATCCAAATTCAATCCCAATTGAATATAAATAGAAACGTGATCAACATATCAAATACAAAATTGAGTTTTTCAGAATTACCTTGAGAGATGAAGAAAATTGGAAGAGACAAAATGTAAGGAAGAGGAATTTGGGGAAAAGGGAATATGAATCCTGAAAAAATTAAATGGGTGTTAGGGTTTATGAGTAAAAATGGAAAGAGGAAATGGAAAAATTTAGTTAGGATGGAGAAGGATTGCCTGCATTTCAGAGAGAGAGAGAGAGAGAGAGAGAGAGAGGGAGAGAAACCAGGCAATGTGGGTGTGTGTGGATGGATCTAAAATAGAAAGTGGTTAAAGTTATTCTAGGCAGTTGAGGAAAGAGAAAGAAGGGAAGGGGAAGTTGATATGATTTGATTGGAACAGAGACAGGTTTTCACTTTAAAAACTCCATCTTCCGCGCCCGGGTATCTCAATCTAGGGGCATTTACCATATAATCCCTCAATATTATTTTATTTACCTCTTAAAACAAGGAATATTTTAGCTAACCATATAGTCCCTAGCTTACATCTTTCTTAACATTTTACTAACTACACCCTCTCAACATTTTACTTTCACCCCAACCACTATCCCCTTAGGCTGTCCCTCACCACCTTCTCCAGTCAACAACTCCGGCGACTACCATTTCCGGCGACTACCAACTCCGGCGACCACTCCGGTGCAAAAAAAAAAAAAATTTTTTTTTTTTTTTTTTAGCTTCAGTGACCTTCCAGCAACCAAACAGTTGAGAACTTACTGAGTAAGTTCTCAGTTGTCAACTAAACTACTAATAACACGAACAACTCCGGCGACCACAAACTCCGGCGACCAAACAACTGAGAAATTTTCAGTAAGTTCTCAGTTATCAACTAAACTACCAAGAACATGAACAACTCCGGTGACCACCAACTCCGGCGACCAAACAGTTGAGAACTTTTCAGTAAGTTCTCAGTTGTCAACTAAACTACTAAGAATATGAATAACTCCGGCGACCACCAACTCCGGCGACCAAACAGTTGAGAACTTATCAGTAAGTTCTCAGTTGTCAACTAAACTACTAAAAACATGAAAAACTCTGGTGACCATCAACTCCGGCGACCAAACAACTGAGCTACTAAGAACATGAACAACTCCGGCGACCGAAACAACTTAGAGCTTATCAGTAAGTTCTCAGTTATCAATTACAAAGAATACGACCAACTCTGCCGAACAACTCCGACAACCAACGACTAAGAACTTCTCAACTATTCGAAAAAATTTCACCGCTTTTCTGTTGTTCTTAGCTGTCTACTAAAAAGACAACCAACTCCGGCAAACGATCAACAACTGAGAACTTATCAGTAAGTTCTCGGATGTCGATTAAACTACAAACACAATGAAGAACTTCTCGGTTATTCAAGTTGTCAACTGGGAAGGCGGCTAACTCCGACCGACAACCACATAATTTATTATCTTACAACAACTTAAAATTTCTTAAATGTTCTCAATTATTTACTAAAATTGTTCTCGATTGTGTACGCAAAGCATCAATTGCTAATTCTTGACTAATGAATCACAGTACCACAATAAACCAATCTGAAACATATGGCATTAATAACCAAATAAAAACAATACATACTCATCAGCTTGAGTTTAATGTCATAAACAATATATAACTATGGCTCAAATATGCTTACATATCCAAAACTGAGTCAATTACCTCCACCAATTCCTTCCTTGATATCGTAACCAGTTGCATCAATTTCTCTCTAAATTCCCTGTAGATTCATCCAATTTGTTCTTCGATTTCCCGGTAAATTAATCCAATTGATCTTTCAGTCGGTTGCATGTTAATCGTTTCGGACAAATTTTTGGACATGGCCATCAGTTTGCCGAGCCAAATCAGAGCTTTATCCGGTACCTCAATCGGTGCAGATTCAGCAAGTAACGTCTTCGGAGATTCGCCAGCGTCGTCGGTGAGTGCATCGGCGGTATGGAGGTCACCGGCGGCGAATCTTCGCGTATCGATAAAACGTCACGGAGCGGCGGACGTCGATGGCCGAGTATCTCCATCGCCCGCGCTGAGTCTGGTAAGAGGCGGAATGCGAGCGGATCTATCCGTTGCGTGCCAAGCGTTCGCGACGGAGATCGAGGCGGCGTTTGCTCCGGCGAGGACGACGACGGAGGAGGTGATGAGGAGGGAATACATGAGAGGCGGTGGACAGGAGGAGAAGGGAGAGGGAGGAGTGCCGGTGTACGTGATGATGCCGTTGGACAGTGTGACGATGGGGAACAGAGTGAAACGGAGGAAGGCGATGAACTCGAGTATGCAGGCGTTGAAGAGCGCCGGAGATGAGGATGAGACATAGCCGCCGGAGAGGTTGTTGGAGGGAGAGGGGCGGGGTCGCCGGAGTTGGGAGGGGTCGCCGGAGAAAGAGGGGTCGCCGGGGATTGGAGGGAATGGGAGGGGTCGCCGGTGAGTTAGAGAGAGGAGAGAGAGAGAGAGAGAGAGAGAGAGAAAATCTCTGGGTATATGAATAAGAGAGAGTATGAGAGGGGAGGGGTGTAGTTAATACACTAAAGGACTATATGGTTACATAAAATATTATTTAGGACTAGGACGTAAATTAAAAATATGCTTGTCCTAATACGTAGATTCAATATTACTCAGGGATTAGGAGGTAATTTTCTCCTCAATCTACGTGTTTCCCTCCCTTTAAAAGAGTTATGAGTTGGTTTTGGGGGAAACTAATTCTTTAATAATTTATAAAAAAACCACTTTTTAACCTTTAAACTTTAAACCCTAAACTAAATTCTAAACTCTAAACCCTAAATCTTAACCCCTATAAAAACAAGAATTTTTATAACTTATAGAGAAACTAGTTTCCCCCAAAATTTTCTCAAGAGTTATTCCATCGCCCAAATCTTAAGTAAGACAGCGTTTTACGAAACACTTAGGAAAAACGTGTTTTTAAAAAATGTGCGGTAACATTTTTGTCAATAGTTGGAACTTCTCAACGGTTCTGGATATCGATATAATGCTGGATATGAGATTGATATCCAGAAACTGTGAAAGTGATAGTAAGGCGTGTTTTAAAAAAACGCGCGGTGACATTTTTGTAAATAGTCAGAACTTCTCCAACGGTTCTGGATGTTAATATAAAGCCTTCTGGGTAAGAGATTGATAGCCAGAACCTTTGAAAGTGATAGCCAGAAGGGTTATAGATATCAATATAAAGTCTTCTGGATATCAATATAAAGCCTTCTGGATATGAGATTGATAGCCAGAACATTTGAAAGTGATAGCCAGAAGGTTTTTTCTAAAGAGTAGCAGAAGTGCTAATAGATAGCCAGTAACAATGTTTAGGATGACCAGTTTCTGTGTTACGAATGTCCAGTGAGTGTGTTAATAAGTGAAAGACGATTTTGAAAAACACGTTTTTCCTAACCACTAGGAAAAATGCGTTTTACAGGAGACCAACTCTATTCCATTCGTCTCAATTAAAAATGTTCCTACTATTTTAATTGTGGCAATGCTAGAGGCACACAAAAAAAATTACAAAATGGTGGTTACAAAGTGAGGTAGGGATATTTTATTGGGTACATCGATTGTGGACCCGGCACACTCTAATAAAAACTACCAACAAACTTTTGACACATCATTTTGTAAACTACCAACAAATTTTTGACACATCATTTTGTAAGCCATATTTTGTGGCATTTTTTTTAACTTTATATTTACCCTTTTAGTTGAGGCACAAGAATGTGGAATATCAATTACATTGTCTATTTTAATTTAAGGTAATAAAGTAATATATATATATATATATATATATATATATATATATATATATATAAAAGTAAAAGTAAAATATCATTTATCCTTCTTCTTCTTTTTTTTCTCAAAATAGTTTTTTTTTTAATAGAAAAAATACACACTCTATCCGTTCTCAAGAGTTATGTGGAATAACAACGCTCCAATCATTCTTGTTTTTATGACGTGGTGGAGCTAATCCATTTGATTAAAAAAAATGCTATTGTAAATTTCATAATTAAAAAAATCTTTAAAATCAAGGATTTTAGTGTTAGGACCAATCTACTATTTATTCAATAATTAAATAAAGCAATAGAAAATTAATTTACAATTAAACAAAATTAGAACCTCGTAGGCAGATTGCTACAATGTTGGTCGAATAGTGCAAATCTTAGCAGTATCTTACGATAAAATTTTGTCCCCGCTTGTGCTGCATTCTTGGACGTTTTCCTAAAGGATACAACTATTTTGGACAAGTTCTTGCACAATAACTTGTCTATGGCAAATCTAATTTATGTGCTTCAGAAGAGAAAGAAGGAAGAAAAAGATGAAATTTTTTCTGTATTGACAAACATAATCTGGTAGTGTTTATATAGGGTTGTGTTAGAGCAATTAAAAAGACTTGATGCGAAAAGAAAGCAATCCCAATAACACAATTTTACGTGGTTTACCAACTTGGCTAAGTCCACGGTGAGGGGAGAGAATATTATTATCAATCTGGAGAAACCTTCATAAGATCACACTATCTATGTAGCACGAATTTTGATCACAAAATTCCTGACTGTGCTAAACCCTAGATCTAGAATTATTGATCTCTCTCTGAGCACTCTTAATTTTCTAAGGTGTGAATTTGTGTTAGGATGGCCCCTTTATTTGTTCTAATAAAGTCCTAACCCTGAAGAAATATGAGATAACTTTTATTAATCCCTAAAGGATTAATAATAATTCCCGGTAAGGATTACAAAAGTCCTTGTCCCAAAAAGACTAACTAATAATCCCTGACTCTGAACCAATAAGGAGTACAAAAGTTCTTGTCCCAAAAGGACTAACTAATCCTTATTGCAATCCTGCTCCGTCTAGGAATTACGATTTTTTCATGTTGTATAATCCTCTAACTTGGCGTCCCAAATTCAAAGGTATTATCCCAACAATCTCCACCTTGACTTTGAATCTCCATGACAACAAACCTTTTCTCCCCCCTCGCCTCGCCCCTTCTGCTATCTAATAGTTGCGAACATTAAGCAAGTCCAAACAATGTTGGAACTTGCTCCCAATCACGGGCTTTGTGAACGTATCTGGAGGGTTGTCCGCCGTCTCTACCTTCTTCACCTTTACCCGTTTCTCATTCCTTAGGAAATGATCTATGACATCAATGTGCTTGGTCCTCTCATTATGAACTTGATCCTTGGCTAAAAAAATCGCGCTCAAACTATCGCAATAAATAATAGTCTGATCCTGATGTATCCCAAAATCGTTGATCAATCCCTTCAACCATATTTCTTCCTTAGCGGACTCTGTCAATGTCATGTATTTTGCCTCTATTGTAGACAACGTCACTGCCGCCTGCAATGTAGCATTCCAACTGACAACTAATCCACCAAGTGTAAATACATATTCGGTCATCGACCTTCTTGTATCAACATCAACCGAATAATCTAAATATGAGAAACACTCAACTGCACATTCTGCTCCACCCCCATAGATGAGACCGACGTCACTGGTACCTTTAAGATACCTAAAGATCCACGTCACAGCCTGCCAATGTTCCTTACCCGGATTACCTATGAACCGACTAACAACACTAACTGCCTGTGCAAGATCCGTCATATTGCACACCACAACATACATCAAACTACCAACTGCACTAGCATAGGGTACTCGAGCCATATACTCTTTCTCCTCAACTGACTTGGGCCCAAACGCTACGGACAATCGTGCATTCGCTGCACTCGGAGTATCTATAGCATTTGTTGTTGACATACCAAACCTCTCTAAAACTTTCTTGATGTAACCTTTACGGGATAAGAACAATTTTCGTTTGACTCTGTCTCTAAAGATCTCCATATCCAGAACTTTTCAGACGAAACTGTTTGACAGTTAAAACTGTATGACAATTTTTATTGGTAATATCCAAAGATTAATAAATTATATAATACTCTCTCCGTCCCATTTTAAACTTCAAAACCCAAAAAGGAAAGATTTTTAAGATTTTTATACTTCTTTATTTGTGGGTCCCACATGTCATACTCACAACAATAACCCACTAACTATTCCCTACCCCACTTTCTCTCTCTTACCAAACCATTTACACTCACAACGCATCACCTTTTTCTTAATTCTTGAACCCAAATTTTTTTTGAAGTTTAAAATGGGACGGAGGGAGTATGGATTATGGCAATACAATTGAAAGTTACAGAGTCGACTCTTAAATTATTTTAGGGCAAGTGGAGCTTAAATTTAATCATTTTCATAAAACTGTGAATCGTAAGTCTTATTACACAATCAAAATTATTTTTCAGATAATTAAATTATCGTTAAAGTTTGATCAAAGTTAAATCAAGTTGACCAAAAAATTATTTATTCAGCGACGAGTATATAGTATATCGGCTATTGTTGTTGCAGACTGCTGCCCAAATCCAAATAATACATGTAGCATGGTATTTGTTCAACGAGTTAAGTAGCTATTTGGTCCCTGACCTTTAGACTTTTTTACGATTCAGTCCTTGAACCCAATTCGTTTACATTTCTGTCCTCAGACTACCTATTTCGCTTACAATCTCATCATTCCGTCTCATTTCCGTCCAAACTGCCGTTAAGTTTTCCTATGTGGCACATTGACGTCATAAAAATGATGAGTTGGTCAAACTTTGGTGATATGGAAATTAAGGAGGGTAAAAGTGTACACTATTAAACTAAAGATACCAAAATTAATTCTCATAGTATAAAGGGCCTAAGGTAAAAATATTAATCACAAATAAACCCATCTCCATTAATTACCCATTCCAACCGAGATCAAATTCAGAAACATACCCATCTTCTTCCCTCTCTCCCACCTCCATTCTCCATCCTAACCCTATCCACCATGGTCGTCGCCTCCACCTCCCACACCACCCTTTTTCTTCTCTGCCAATACCCATGCCAAGCCGCCGCCTCCTCCCCCCTCACACGATTCTTCTTCTTTTTCTCCTTCAACACCTATGTCATCCTAACTCCCATAGCCGCCTCGCCTCCTCTTTTCTTTCTCTAAAAATCCACAGCTCCCTCTTCAGATCTAGATCTAAATCTTGATCATTTCGTGATGGAGAAAAATCCCCTTTAACGCTCATGAAATCATCAACCTCACAATCCGACTCATCTCCACTATTGCTGCCACTTTAATCGCCGCCATCGCCATCGCCCTCTCCCTTCGTTTCTCGGTTTGGGCGTGTTAGAAAATTTCCTTGACAGATAGTCGAATCCGAGCCTAATTGGGTGAAAACATGATGAATTTGGATTTTTGAATTAATTGGGTGAAACATAATGGATTTGGATTTTTGAATTTTTGTTTTGCTTTTTTGGTTTTGATTTTGAGTTTGGGTTTAATTTTTTAAAGATCTTAACCCGGATTTGGATGCTAAGAGATTCGTACTGAATATGGTTGTTAGATCTAACTTAGATATCTCAGATCTGGTGGTTTTGTTAAGCAATGGTGATGGCGGTATTGTGGTATTAGTAGTGGTGGGTTTATTGTTCTTGGTCTTTTGATTTTTAAAACATGTTGATGGTGTGTTCATTGTTAGTAGTTATGGACTGGTGTTGGAGGTGGGTTGTTATTGGTTTGTGGACTGGATGTGGTGGTGGTGAACGGTGGGTTTTTTCGACGGAGGTTTCTGATTGAACGGTGGAGGAGGTGCTGGTTTGTGGTGGTCGGAAAGATGAGACATCGAAAGGGGGGGGGGGGTGAGGAATTGTGATTTCTGAAGAAGGGGGAGTTCTACCCAGATTTGAGTTTGGGAGAGATGAGGGGGAAGGAGATGAGGGAGGGAGTGCTTAAAGATATTATGTAATTTTTTTTTCTATGGCCAAAAGTTTAATATTGTGCATTATCACCCCTTGTACTTCTACCTCAGCAATTTTTGACAACTTGTACAGCCAACTCAGCTTTTTATGACATCATTGTGCCACATATGCACATTTAACGGAATTTTTAACAGAAATGAGACGGAATGATGAGATTGTAAGCGAAATAGGTAGTCTGAGGACAGAAATGTAAACGGATTGGGTTCAAGGACTGAATCGTAAAAAAGTCTAAAGGTCGGGGACCAAATAGGTACTTAACTCTTTGTTCACCTGCTCAATTGATCTAATTTATTTATCATAAATATTATCTGAGGAAGTGTCTTTTATGGGTTGGATTTTTTGGACCTAGTGTGGCAGTTGAAGCTATAATCTAAATTATACTATGGTTTTTTTATAATTCAGACATGCATGTTGTGATGACAACATTAGCATCTAGAATAATTTGATAGTTGTCAAAATAACTGAGCTTTCATCCTGAATGTAAACTCCTAATTTGAACATATCCTTAAACAAGTTGAAACATATATTTTGGACTTGAAAATGTCAAAAAAACAAGCATGCACCTGATGACATCACAACCAAATAAGACTTATAATATTCAAACTTATACTATACACCGTTCAAAGAAATACCCCAACTTTGGATTTTGGAATGTGGAGACTGAAGAAAATTTCAAATTGCATTTTAATTCTGTCTTCTTCTCCTACTTAGAAACCTAAAAAAAAAAAAAAAAAAAACTCCCTCCGTCCCAGAGTATATGTCCACCCTCTCATTTACATGGAGATTAAGAAATGGTGTAAGTAATGTAAGTGTTGTGAGTGTAAAAGTAAAGTAGGAGAGAGAATGAGTGAGAGCAAGGTTCAAAAAAACGCTAGGCGCCTCAGGGGCGCCTAGCACCGATCTAGGCGGGGCCGAGAATTCAGAAATAACTATAATACGGGACCTAGGCCTTTCATGAACGCCTAGCGCTTAGACGGCCTAGACGGGCGTCTTTTACAACACTGAGTGAGAGTGAATAGTAAGTTGATTGGTGTTATGAGTATAAAAGTAAAGTATGAGAGAGAATGAGTAAAATGAATAGTAAAGATTCTTTGCCATTTTTGAAGTAGATATATACTCTGGGACGGATTAAAAAGAAAAAGTGGACATATACCTGGGACGGATGAAGTACACAAGTTAGATCCTTATATTAACTTTGGTTACATTGGTATTGAATGCTTTACATATACTATAGTCATCTCATTTTTATTGTTAGTAATATACTGATTTTCTCCATATTGCAAGTCCATTTTTATCAAACTTTTACCCTTTTTCTTGATTTTTTAATACCCATTTTATCCTTCTTTTTTTTCTTCCCAGTAAAAATAACAGACACATAACTAACATTCCCTCCTTCAAATTCCAAATTCTACCCCTGTTTCATTCACATCACATAACTTAATTTCTACCCTTTCTCTTGAGTTTTTATTACCCTTTCTTTTTACCCCTTTTCTTGCCAAACAAATAAGAGACACATAATTAACTTTCCATCCTTCAAATTCTGCATTCACTGCTTATAACCAAAACAATACAAACCAAATACTGACCAATGCGTTTATCCATATTAGTTTAAAACCAAATTTGTTTCATTAGTACAATAATTCTTACTCCCTCCGTACCATTTATATTGGCTACGTTTGATTTTTTTTTTTTTTTTTCAGCATAAGCAAACTTTGACCAACTGATAATGTCAATCCAATTATCTCAGTGAAATTTTATAAGTTGTTATTGATAAATTATTAAGTGATTTATCATTAATATTTTCTAGAATTTTATTCGGATAATTGGTTAGATATTAATGTTTGATCAAAGTTCACGTACCAAAAAATATATAAATGAGACGGATGGAGTACTTAAAAAAACCACTTGATATCTCAAAACTTGGATCATGTGGGGCCAAGTTAGGCAGTCGACTAGTGTGGGCCTGTTGCCATATATATGGCGGAAGGAGCCCAAAATGGTGGGTTGGATAAAAATTATTTCAAGCTCAAGCTAGGAGGCCTTGATGCGTATGAAATAATAATAGGGGCACAAAAAAGTCACAAAATCTTGCTCACAAAATCTTAGGTGTAATGATTTTATTGGTGTTTTAAATTAGAGTGTGGCGGGTCCATTATCGATGCAACCAATAAAATATCGTCACCTCATTGTGTGAGCAAGATTTTGTAACCTTATTTTGTTCCCCTAACATTGCTTATTCCATATCTTAATAATAAGCCCAAATATTTGGAAATCAGAACAAACTACTCTCTGTCTCTCTCTCTCTCTCTATTTAGATTTTCTAAATGAATATCTATTTTGGAGAATTTTTTTTCACAAAATAAACAACCTTTTTGAAAAAAAACTTTGTCCCTAAACTTTTTTTTATTTTTTTTTTCTTCTGTAGTCTCTTTATACATGCAATACTAAATGTTTGGAAAAAAAATTACATAATTATATAGGAATCTTTCTCACTAAATTGTACTCCCTCCGTTCCAAAATGATCTTCACATTTGACTATTCAAACTTTTTATTTTTAAGGATATAAATACTTGATTCACTCGTCATGTTTTGTTTTGGCACTTCTAAACCTAGGTTGTAAAAATGTGAAGAATTTTTTGGGACAATGAAATATGTCAAATGAGAAGATCATTTTGGGACGGAGAGAGTATAAAACGTAAAGATTTTTTGATTTCTCTTAAAATGAAATTTGGACATTCATTTAGAGGATTTAGGATAGAGGGTTTAGTATTCTTACATTTGATTTAGGGCAATGCTAGGCTTACAAAAGAAGGTTACAAAATGAAGGATACAAGATGTGGTGACGATATTTTATTGGCTACATCGATAGTGGACCCGGCACACTCTAATTAAAAACACCAATACAATTATGACACCTCATTTTGTAAGCCACATTTTGTAACCATTTTTTGTAACTTTATTATTTTCCTTTGATTTAACAATAGATTTTGTTCCTGGAATGTTTTGAATCTATATCTATGCATGTGACTGTCAGTAACATGATTCATAGGGGCATAAGTACAATCTCCCCAGTTTTCATTTTCCCCATACACAAATTGTCATCTATCAACATTTAGACCGTCGTTACTTTCCTTTTGTAGCTAGCTTTACTCCCACCGCTAAAATACCTCTAATTTCCATTATCATTTACTCCCTTCGTCTCACCTTTTGAGACTTATTTCTATTTTGGTCTGTCCCAGCTTAGTCGAGAACTCCCCCAAAATAGCTAACTTTTAATGATTTTATATTGAATCTACCCCACTACTCATTCTCTCTTTTCATTTTCTACCACTCAATTTATTCAATCAACAAACACTAATATATACCCACTCATTCTCTCTCTTCATTTTCTAACACATTTTTCTTATTTTATTTTTCTCTTTAATTATTGTGCCCACCTCTTAGGTCTCAGATTAAGTGGGACGGAAAGAGTATTCAGATGTGACTATCTTTTTTCAGATGGAGAGAGAGGGAGGGAGTATATATACATATTTAGACCTAAACCAAACAATGCACAATTGTTCATTCTTTTAGTCTTAACATGGCTGCTACAATCTTACTCTTCCTCACCATTCTAATCCTTCTTTCTCCTCTCACTTCATCAAAACCAGCTACTTACATAATCCACATGAACTCATCAGCCATGCCTAAAATCTTCTCCGACCACAATAACTGGTACTCCGCCACCCTCTCTTCCCTACCAACCACCACCACCACTCCCGGCCACCACCTCTACACCTACAACAATGTCATCAACGGCTTTTCCGCCACCCTCTCTCCCTCCCAACTCACCCTCCTCCAAACCTCCCCCGCCTTCATATCCTTCACTAAAGACAAGCCAATCACCACACACACAACTCACACCCCTCATTTCCTCGGCCTAAACGCATTTTCCGGTGCATGGCCAAAGTCAAATTTTGGCGAAAATGTAATTATTGGAGTAATCGACTCTGGTATTTGGCCAGAGAGTAAGAGTTTTAATGATGATGGAATGGGTGAAGTTCCTTCTAGATGGAAAGGCGAATGTGTGAAGGGTACAACTCAAAATGTATTGAATTCTTCAAGATTGTGCAATAAAAAGATTGTTGGAGCACGTTTTTACAATAAGGGTCTGATAAGTAATAAGCCTGACGCGAATATTGGTATGAATTCATCGACTGATACTGACGGACATGGGACTCATACTTCATCAACAGCAGCTGGGAATTACGTCGAGAATGCATCTTTTTACGGTTATGCCCCTGGGACTGCACAAGGGATTGCACCAAGGGCGCGTTTGGCAATCTATAAAGTTGTGTGGAACGGTGATGGTTATGGTTCGGATGTTCTGGCTGCTATTGATCAAGCCATTGAAGATGGGGTTGATGTTCTGTCTTTGTCTATAGGGCTGGATGGGTATCCTTTGTATGAAGATCCTGTTGCTTTGGGCTCATTTGCAGCTATGGAGAAGGGTATTTTGGTCATTTCTTCAGCTGGAAATGCAGGACCTTGGTTTGGGACTTTGCATAATGGTATACCATGGCTAGTAAATGTCGCTGCAGGTACACTTGATCGCGATTTTAATGGAGTTGTTTATCTTGGGAATGGGGTTTCAATTTCTGGGACATCTCTTTATCATGATAATTTTTCGGTTCCAAAATTACCCCTAGTTTTAGTGAATGCTTGTGATGAAAGTGAGAATCTGAAGCAAATTAAGAACAAAATTGTAGTGTGTGAAGATAAAACTGGTTCAGTTGGCAGCATGGTTAAGAATATTGCAGCCTCATCAAGTGTAGCTGGTGGGATTTTCATTTCAGATACTAAAAACAAAGAATTTTACGCTAAAACGCCATTTCCGTCTTCCTTTCTAAGCCTAGAAGATGGAAAAATTGTTCTTGATTACATAAACAAGAGTTCCGAACCAAGGGCAAGAATGGAATTTGGAAAAACCAGATTAGGAATAAAGCTGGCACCCATGGTGGCTAGTTATAGTTCAAGAGGGCCATCTGCAAGCTGCCCTAATATACTGAAACCCGATATCATGGCTCCGGGAACACTCATTTTAGCATCATGGCCAGAAAAAGTTCATCAATCTGATCACGCATCGGAGGTTAGTTTTGGAAGTTTCAATATGATATCGGGCACGTCCATGGCTTGCCCTCATGTATCTGGAATTGCAGCCTTGGTAAAAGGTGCACATCCAGAGTGGAGCCCTGCAGCTGTTCGATCAGCCATCATGACCACGGCTAATCCGTTAGATAATTCATTAAAACCCATAAAAGATAACGGAGATGATAAGAATGTCGCGAGCCCTTTAGCTATGGGGGCAGGGCATATTAGTCCGAACAAAGCAATCAACCCCGGGCTAGTTTATGATGCGAGTAAAGAAGACTATATTAGCCTTCTTTGTGGGATGAACTTTATGTCGAAGCAAATTCAGATTATTACTAAATTGCCTACACTGAATTGTTCAGACCCGTCTTTGGATCTTAATTACCCGTCTTTTATAGCATATTTTAATGATAATGAAACAAAAACATCGTCTTCTTCAAGTGTTGAAGTGGTGGTGAAAGAGTTTCAAAGAACGTTGACTAATGTAGGGAGTGATGGGAGGTCGGTTTATGAGGCGAAGTTGACCGGAATGAGTGGGTTCGAGACGGAGGTGGAGCCGGAAAAGTTGGTTTTTGAGAAGAAATATGAGATGAAGAGCTATAAACTTAGGTTGAAGGGGATGAAAATGATGAAGGAGATGGTGGTTCATGGTTCACTTAGTTGGGTGGATGTTGAAGGTAAATATGTTGTGAGAAGTCCTATTGTGGCAACTAGGTTAAATATCAATATCTTGAAATGAGAAAATTAGTGTATTGCATTTAAGTGTTTTGAGAATAATTACTCCACTTTCCATTATAAAAGTCGCATTTGTTAAGGTTAATAAACATAGTTAACATAGCAGTGATTTTAGAAAAGTAAAAACTTGTCTATTGATTGTAATTGAACCCCTATATATACAATAAGTAATAGAAGGAAAGTAAGACAACTATTCTATATGAATTAGGAACCAAGCTAGGTTATAGAATTCAACTAGGAGAAGAAGATTCCGGATGGTTATCCGATGTATCTCTAACATGCCCCCGCAAGATGGACGACCGGTGAGTGAGACCAATCTTGGAGAGTAAATTCTGGAACCGAGATTTGTGTAATGGCTTGGTCAAGGCATCAGCCAGTTGGTCTTCACCAGAAATGTGTGCTACCCGGAGTTGTTGTTGTTGAACTTGTTCGCGCACAAAATGATAATCAAGAGGCAAATGCTTCATCCGAGAATGAAAATGTGGGTTGGCTGAAAGATATGTTGCTCCTCGATTATCACAGTAGATGACCGGAGAATCATTGATGCGGATCTGTAACTCGTGAAGCAAATTGCGAACCCAAAGTACCTCAGTCGCAGTAGCGGCAACAGCCCTATATTCGGCCTCGGTAGACGATCGCGCAATAGTGCGCTATTTCCGTGAGCTCCAGGAAAGAAGATTAGAACCAAGATATACTAAATAGCCGGTAGTGGAAATGTAGTCCATTTTGTCGCCGGCCCAATCGGCATCTGTAAAACCATGTAAAACAGAGGGAGACTGACTGCGAAGTAGAAGCCCATGATGGCTAGTACCAACAAGGTAACGAAGTACCCATTTGAGTGCAGCCCAATGATCGTCAGTTAGACTATGCATGAACTGTGAGAGTTTGTTAACTGCGAAGGAGACATCGCAGCAGGTAAGCGAAAGATATTGCAGAGCACCAAGAATTTGACGGTACTCAGTAGGGTTGCTGAGAGGTGTGCCGGTCCGAGAGCTCAAAAGTGGGTCCGGAATGAGGGGAGTGGGCACTGGTTTGGCGTCAGCCATTTTGGTTTGCTGCAGTAAGTCGTTGATATATTTGTGTTGGCTCAGAAAAATTCCATCAGGGTGTGGAATAACCTCAACACCAAGAAAGTAGGACAAGCGACCAAGATCTTTAAGCGAGAACCGAGTGGAAAAAGCTGTGATGAAGGATTCTAAAAAGGAATCGGTACATCCCGTAATAATGATGTCGTCAACATAAACTAGAAAAGGAAGATAGTACCGTGAGAGCTGTGGTGGGTAAAGAGGGAGGCATCGGAGACGGAGTTGCGGAAGTCCATAGAGAGAAGGTAGGTTTTGAGTTCCGTATACCACGCATGAGGAGCTTGTTTCAAGCCATAAATTGCCTGCCGAAGTTTGCACACATAATTGGGATGAGAAGTATCAGTAAAGCCCGGAGGTTGAACCATATAGACGTCTTCGGTTAGTGATCCTTGCAGAAAGGCATTATTGATCTCAATCTGACGAAGAGACCAACCTTTTGTAACTGCTAAGGAGAGCACAGTACGGATTGTGACCGGTTTGACCACAAGACTGAAGGTTTCAGAGTAATCAATACCAGCCCGTTGATGAAATCCTTTAGCAATAAGGCGAGCTTTGTACCGATCGATGGAACCATCGGGTTTGTATTTTGTTCGAAAAATCCATTTACAACCAATGGGTTTGTGACTGTCAGAGGGAAGAACCAGATCCCATGTTTTGTTTTTGACAAAGGCATCATATTCAGATTGCATAGCACTGCGCCAGACAGAGACTTTGAGGGCTTGGGTGAAGGTAGATGGTTCAGCTGTGGATGGTTGCAAGATGGCATGTAGGTTTAGTTTTTGTATGGGTTTACGGATGTTGTTGCGAAGGCGGGTAAGAGGGCCAGGTGGGGGCGGTGGGGGTGGGGGTATAGTAATTGATAAATAGGTTGAGGGTGGGGTTTGGGCAGTAGAGTCAGAGGAAGTAGGAGTAAGTGCAGCCGGGGTAGGAACAAGGCCAGTCGAGCTTAGAGGAGGTCCGGCTGGGTTGGTAGTGTGCCCTACCGGACTCATGGGTACAGAAGAGATATGAGGAGTGTTGGGTGGGGCTGTTGTGGGAGGGGCAGTAGCTAAGATGGGAAGGTGTAGAGTACACCATTCATCAGCGGTGGAAGCAGGCTGAGGTTGAATGGTTGTGGTAGCAAACAGGAAGGTTGTCTCAATGAATTTAACATGCCGGGAGACATAAATTTTGAGACTGGTGGGGTCTAGACAGTAGTAAGCACTCTGAGTGAGGGAATACCCAACGAAGGCACAGGGAGAGGACTTGGGGTCAAGTTTGTTGGTAGTATACGGTTTAAGCAATGGGTAACACAAACACCCAAAACTACGAAGTTTCAGATAGTTTGGTGGTTGGTTGAAGAGTTTAAGGAAAGGAGATTGGAGATGTAAAAAAGGGGTTGGCAGACAATTGATTAAGTAACAAGCCGTGACAAAGGCAAGAGGCCAAAAATGGCGAGGCATATGAGAGTGAGTAAGAAGTGCGAGACCCGTTTCAACAATGTGGCGATGGCGTCTTTCAGAATAGGCATTGTGTTGATGGGGAGTGAGATGGTTAATACCAAAGAAGGCAAGGAGGGGATGGAGACCAAGATATTCACCACCATTATCACTGAAAATTGTGAGAATGGGACGATTAAAATAGCGTTCAACCAGTGCTTTGAAGTTTTTGAAAAGTGTCGTGGCATCATTTTTGTGCTTCAGAGGGTATAACCATGTATATTTGGAAAAGTGGTCAACAAAGATAATGTAGTATTTGTAACCATCAAAAGAGAGAAGTGGGGATGTCCAAACATCACTGTGCAGAACATCAAGAGGACCATGAGAAGTAATAGTATTTTGATAAAAAGGTAACTTGTGGCTTTTATTGCAATCGCAAGAGTTACAATTGAATGAAGAATTGCTAGGAATAGGTAAACTAAAACTAGAACTAAGATTCTTTAAAATTTGAAGAGACGGATGACCAAGACGATGATGCCAGTTGACGAGAGAGTCTGAGGCGGTGACATGAACGGCTGGAGAAGAAGGGTACCATTCATAAACGCCAGATCTAGGAGTGCCTTTGAAAAGAATTGTGCTCGTGCGGTTTTCCTTCACATAAAAAGAGGTAGATGAGAAGGTAATAGATGCATTGTTATCAAGACAGAATTTGTGAATATATAAACTATTACGAGAAACAGAGGGAACATGAAGAACATGATTAAGTGTAAGAGTAGTGGAAGGAGTAAGGATAGAAGTAGAACCGATATGTGAGATTGAGAGGCCGGTTCCATCACCGATTAAGAGTTCTTCAGTACCATCATATGGTGCATGGAGAGAGAGGTTACGAAGATCGTTGGTTGTATGGTGAGTAGCCCCACTGTCGAGGAGCCATCCCGGCGTGGGAGGAGAGTAAGTGGTGGCAGCATATGCCGTGGGTGGGGTATTGGGTGAGCCACGGTTAGGTGAAGATGTGTAAGGGCGAGGATTGTTGTTTTGGGGTGGAGGGTTAGGGTACTGGTTTGGGAAGGTGGCATTGGAATAGGTTTGACGGAAGGCAACACATTGATTGAGAAATTGACCATCTTGACGGCACCACTGACACTTCCCTTTGTAAGGAGCTCTTGGTCTAGTAGGAGTGGATGAGGAGGGTGTGTTAGGGTTAGGACTGAACGTGGGGGGGGGGGGGTTGGGTGGGTTGTGGTAGGTGTTGTTTTTGTAGTTAGGGTTCCGGACAGGAGTTTTAGCAGCATAGGCTACAGTGGCAGGGAAGGGAGTTTGGGTATTGGAGCGTTGTTTGAGGGATAGTTCTTTGGTGATCAGTTTTTCGTGAAGTTCTTCAAAGGAGATAGGCGTTTCTCGACTTTGAACGGCTGTGACCACGCTGTCATATTCAGGATCATGGAGTTGATCAAGAACTTTGTCAACTAGGTCTTCGGAATCAAGGGGACGTCCTAGGGAAACCAGTTGGTCAGCACAGGTTTTGAGGTCATGCATAAAATCGGTTATGGTGCGTGATCCTTTTGTAATGTTGCGAAGGCGATCTTTGATCTGTTTGAGATGGCCTTTGGACGGGTTAGCATAGGTTTTAGCTAGGGTTGTCCATGCTGCATGTGTTGTTTTGTATTGAGAGATGAGTGGGACTAATGGAGCGGAGAGGGAACCGGCAAAAGCACTGAGAATGAGTTTATCTTGGCGGAACCAAGTGTCATAGGCTGGATTGGGAGTTGTTTCGGTTTGAGGGGTTTTGTCCGCATCAGCAGCAGCGGTGGGTGGGAGGTTGGTGGTTATGGTGTTTATTGTCTTTGGTGGGGCGGGAAGGGAGCCATCAAGATACGGGAAGAGGGCATAACCGAGAAGGGAGGCTTCAATCTGAATTTTCCAGGCTATGTAGTTGGTAGAGGTGAGTTTTAGTATATGAGATAGAGAAACTATGATTAGAGGCTTTGTAGGTTCGGCGGGGTTGGAGAGGAGGCACGATTCTGATGCCATGAAGATGACGGCTGGATTTTTTTTTTTTTTTTTTAGGGTTCTTGGATCTTTTAATGCTGTGATACCATGTCAAGGTTAATAAACATAGTTAACATAGCAGTGATTTTAGAAAAGTAAAAACTTGTCTATTGATTGTAATTGAACCCCTATATATACAATAAGTAATAGAAGGAAATTAAGACAACTATTCTATATGAATTAGGAACCAAGCCAGGTTATAGAATTCAACTAGGAGAAGAAGATTCCGGATGGTTATCCGATGTATCTCTAACAGCATTTGAGTTATCAACATTTTAAAGAATTTATTTTACTTGTGCATTATTTGTATAATGGTAAATTTGTAGTAAGACACTTTTCTCATTTTAAAATGCGGCATTTACTTTGAGACAAAAAAAAAAAAAAAAAAAAAAAAAAAAAAGAGGCAAACATTTGTTATGGGACTTAATTATAGAGGGAAAAATCAATGTATCAGTCGGGAGTTTCTGGATAATGTCAAGGTGTGAAGTTTGATTGAATTATTTGGAGTCTTGCTCTACAGTACTCCTCCTTCTGTCTCAGACTAATGTTCTTACTTTCTTTTTTGATTTGTCCCAGACTAAGGTGCTTAGTTGCTTTATTACTTAAAATGGACTATGTGGCCCACTTGTCATTCTCACAACAAAAACTCTCTACCCACTTTATCTCTCTTACTTTCTCTTACTTATTTTTTCATAGTCACAATTTTTTTTTTATTCTCCGTGTAAAATTAAACTAAAACCTTAGTCCAGGACGGAGAGAGTATATATATTCCAATATAATGTGCACAATTATAGAGTTATGCCCTTCTCCCACGGACTGACCTAGGTCATTGTGGGTATGTACTGCCGTGGTCAGTACGGAACAAATCAGGATAAACATGTACTCCCTTATGTCTCAGTTTAAGGTTTTTACTTTCTTTTTTAGTTTGTCCAGACTAAAGTTTTTAGTTGTTTTATTACCTAAAATGGATTATGGGGCCCACTTATCATTTTCACAATAAAAACTCCTTACCCACTTTATCTCTCCTACCTTCTCTTACTTACTTTTTCATACTCACAACATTTACTTTTTCTTAATCTCCGTGTAAAGTCAAACTAAAAACCTTAGTCCGGGAGGAGGGATGTCATTCTCACAATAAAAACTTCCTACCCACTTTATCTCTCCTACCTTCTCTTACTTTTTCATACTCGCAACATTTTTTTTTTTTAATCTCCATGTAAAGTCAAACTAAAAACCTTAGTCTGGGATGGAAGGAGTAAAGAGTTAGTTCATCACTAGCCGGTGAGTGACCCACTGTTATAAGGATTTAGGCTGGTGTTGCCTAACGCCCACTTAATCTTGACCGTTTATTTTTATTTCGACTATTCATATTCACAATTTTCTTTTCATTTTTTTTTTTTTTTTTTCAATTGGAATCGGCTCCAAAAGCCTGCACAACACCCATGGAATTTGCTCTCACAACTCCAACATGCAAAATTTTGAGACACGAGTACATTATTATTATGAGATGCCTCAAAATACGAATAAAGAAAAAGAAAACGAGATGCCTTTCCAATTTCCTCATATGATTAACATTACTTGACCGATTAACATTATTGGGAATTTAACTCATAAGTTTTTTTTTTTTTTTTTTGGAAAATCACTTTCCCCTCAAATTCTTGATTAAATCGAAATGTCTGAAAAGCTCTTATGTTGTAATTTAATGATACTAACATTATAAAAAACACATGCAATGTTATACACTCATTACTCATACCCCCACCCCACCACCACTAAAGGATAAAATTAATACTTCTAAAATTATTTTAAATTAGTTTTGCTGATTAAGGGATAAAAATAATACTTCTAAAATTAAAGGACCAAAAGTAAAATTTCCACTAGCATGTAGGAGTATATAATTCACTAAATAATTGGTTTTTGAAAAAAAGAAACACTAAATTATATTTTGTTTCAAATAATGTCATTGCCTTATTTGTTCTTGATTTTTCCCCACTAATTTTTAGTTTTTTTTTCTTTTTGAAAATATTTTACTATGTTACATTTTCGAAAAAAAAAATGCAATGAATTAATCCATCCTAAAATCAAAATTCCTAAAGTGTTGAACTAATTATTTTTTGGAAAATAATTTCACTACTCTTTTTTGAAGAATAATTCACTAAGCTAATTTGTTCTTAAACATATTTCATTTTTTTATTTGTTTTTTTTGAAAATTCTACCCCTCTCTCATTAGTAACCCACGTTAACAACCTCCCACGCCTCTTAACTATAAAAAAAATGAGATATCTAATTAAGTTTAAGGGTAGGTGACGTGAGTTTACTAAAGATAGGATGACATATTTTAGATGATTTTATTTTAGGGTAGATTAATTTAGTGCAATATTTTTAAGAAAATTAATTTATTGAAATATTAGTAACAAAATAAGTAAAATATAAAATAACAAAATTTAGTGAATTTACTAATAATTTTTTGAAAAACAATAAATATTTTTTCCAAAACATAAATTATTAATTTATATATATTAGTAAATTTTTTACTTTTAGTCTTTTAAATTTTATAATATTTATTTTACCCCCGAACGAGTAACATTGATTTCATTTACGTCTACATGTGCGTGGCACATGTTTATTTAATCGAAAATCTAATATTTCCGTCAAAAAACACTTAATTGTTTATTTTCATCAATTTTAAACCTTGATAAGTAAGTTTTAAAACATAAGATTCTTTTTTATGAACTACCCCCAAACTTTAAAACATTATTTTGTCATTTGTCATTTGAACTTTTTAGTTTTGTGCTTCCTTTTAGGGTTTAGATTGTTTACGACTATAAATACTCCATTAGGCTGTGATAGTGACAGCTTATCATTCTATTATTATTTCTTATGTTTCACATTTTATAAAATTATTAAGCTGTCATAGGCTTGTTCTATAATTTTTTCGTGTTAAGAGTTCATTTTGTTATTTCTGCTACGTAAATATTTAATCTTCATACTCAGTATTACTTCATCTGTTCCAGAATGATCTTTTTGTTTGACTATTTAATTTTTTTTTTTTGAATATAAGCACTTGCTTCACTAGCAATATTTTGTTTATGCACTTTTAAGCCCAAATTGTAAAAATAAAAAAAACTTTATTTGACAATGAAAAATGACAAATGAGAAGATTATTTTGATACAGAGGGAGTATTTGTTTAGTAATTCTTCGTATGATTTTAAGAAGAAGGAATCTAAGGGGTACAGTTTTTGCCTGTCACTAATCTTTTGTTGGGTCTTAAATAAATGTAATCTTTTTTATATTAATTTTTTTTTTGAGGTGTTGGGAGTATTTATTAGCACATGAAAGCTCGAACATAAGAGGAAAACCGGTTTGGATGTTGTCCCTCTACTCGTTTAGAGTGCTAGTAAGTGCTTTACTACTAGAAATACGTGTTTTACCCACGGAATATTCTGTGGGTAAATCACAATTTCCGTCAGTAAATTAACATTACCGACGGAATTCGTCCGTCGTTATTCCGTGGGTAAATATTTGTTTGTAATACCTACGGAAATAAGTGACTAAACATGTGCTAATATTGAGCATGCTATTACAAGTCTTCTATGTTTAATGTCGGTGTAGATTGGTGGGAATACAGGTTGTATTTTTATCATACTTACACATCATGCCATTGTAAGAGTTGGATAATAATGGAGGTACAAAGAAGCAAGTCTTTCCCCCAAATTAAATTTGTTCAATATAATATTAAGTACTTTGATCACTTTTTTTTTTTTTTTTTACCTAAATTGAATAAAGTATGTTTTTACTATTATTTTTTTCAAATTTTTTCTTTACATAAAAATATTAATAATGATGAATTTTAGCAATAATAAACAATAAGAAAAATAGAAACAAATATATAAATTTAGTGAATATCATTTATAAGAAGTGTTGGAGCGGTAATTTTGTTAGCGCTATAGCAAACAACTAGTCTTGCTGTAACTTACTCCCTCCGTCCCATTTGAAGCTTCACTATTTTGGTGATGACAAACAAATTAAGAAAAATAATGTGTGTACGAAGGGTTGTGAGGAGTCCAGATCTCCTGTATCACTATGTGTGTCACTCTATGTGCCACAAATGATCAACTGCTCACAGTTTTTAAGATTAACATTTTATTAATATTATTCAAACATATTAACGGCTGGATTACTTGTGGCACAGGGAGTGGTATACAAAGTGGTACAGGAGATCTGGACTCGGTTGTGAGAGGGAAGAAGTTAGTGGGTATGACAAGTGAGGCCTACAATTTAAATGTGTGAGAGGGGAAAGTTAATGGGTATGACAAGTGGGCCCATAATTTAAGTATGTGAGAGAAAGAAGTGAGTGGGTATGACAAGTGGGGCTTACATTTTTTACCATATTAGGAAAGGATGAAGCTTTTTTTAACGGAACATTCATTTGGATAAAAGGTGAAGCTTCAAATGGGACGGAGGGAATATACTATTATGTTATAGTTTGAGCGTAGAGATTTATTGATCACATTTTTTACCAGAAAACTCCTGACCAAATCTTAAAAAGACAAATGCGATTGAATTATGTCTAATTATTTCAGTATTGCATTAAAACTGTCACTCCAACATTTCGAAATGGATTTTTTTTCCCAGTGCCCCCAGTGCCAGATTTTATTACACATAAATCCCAGCCCAAACCAAATACCAGATAAAGAGTTGGGATGAGATCAAAATTCCCCATACACCCCTAGCCTCCATTGACCAGTCAAATTAAACACTTAAATTCCAAATCTACCCCATCCCTCAAACAAAACCCTCCCCCTCCCCTCATTCCCATTTCCAACTCAAGATTTCTCCCTCTAAAACACACACACTCACACTCACACCTTCTCTCTCTAAAAAACACGGCACACACTCCTTTTCCGGCGCCGGCGCCCTTCATCGTCTCCGGCGAACTCCACCACCATGTCCGACTTTCTTCTCCGTCTCTGGCGATCTTAACCCCGGCGACTCCGGTCTCCTCCGATGCCCACCGCCGTCGTTTTTCTTCGTTTTCTCTGGCCCCATCTCATTCCTCGTCTCTGACGCCATCGGCTGCTCCGGATCTCTCCAGATCTGGACTATAAGTAACAGATCTGGCGTTGTCGGCTCTTCAAATTCAACCAGATCCGGTCGCCTGAGCTCTAAGTTCCTTCTCATTATTCTCCGTCCGACGTCGGAACTCTACAAAATCGACAATCCTTCAGGTGATTTTGATGCCTGAGTTGTTTCCTGACCAGAGAACAATCTGGTCTCATATCTGAACATCACGTATTTGTAATGAAACTACGCTTGGCTGTTACATTATTCTTCCTTTGTTGTTCATGAGCTGTTCTATTCCACTATCCTTTGCCATGTTTTTATTGTTGATTTCATGGTGGAATGCTCATAAGAGTGACTGCTAGTTATTTGTTAGGAGTACATTTTTCACTTTTTTTTTTTCACTTTCTGCTGCTAGAATACTCAAAATCCTTGTCTCATATTTGAACATCTCGATTTCAATTTTTTTGGATTTTATTTGTGTAGCAACTGGAAGTTTTTTTTTTTTTTTTTTATGTAGTTGTTGTGAGGATTAGGAGTTACTGAAACAATATCTTGTCTCATATCTGAACATCTCAATTTCACTTTCAGTTGTAGTATTCTTCCTTGAATTGATTTTTTTTTATACAATTTGAATTGGATATGGCAGTGAGTAATGAAGAGGCTGAAAATATGGGGATAGTATGGTTAAAAAATGTAATCGTAGTAGGAGCAGAAAGTGGTTTTGAAACGAAGTACTATTGTACAACAATGCTACACAAATAAGTTGAGGATATTTTATAATAGAAATTAATATTTTTCCTATAAAATGGAAAACAAAAAAATGAAAAAATGACTCTTATATGTTAATTATAAGAGGCGAATTGGTCTTATATAATAATTATAAGAGTTTGACCGAGATTTGACCAAATATATTTGGTATAAGACTTTTAGTCTTGAACACAAGTTCAAATGAACATGTTTTAATGAGATTGACTGAGATTGAAAAGTCTTATGAACAGCTTCAATAAGACTTTTTGTCTTATGAACACAGGTTCAAATGAACATGTTTTAATGAGACTGAAAATAACTCTTATAATACACATTATTATTCATAAGAGCAAAGTCTTATGAACAAGTTCAATAAGACTTTAGTCTTATGAACAGCTTCAAATAAGACTTTTGACTCTCATATGTTAATTATGTGTCAGTTATAAGAGTTTGACTGATGTTTGACCAAATTTGACAAAAAACAATTATTATTTTTTTGTAAAAAAATGAAAAAAGTTTTTTTTTTTGTAACTCTTATATGATAATTATGTGTAAGTAATAAGAGTTTGACTGTTGTTTGACCAAATTTGATCAAAAAAATTTGTTATTTTTTTCTAAAAAAATGGAAAAAGTGATTTTTTTTTTTTTTTACTCTTATGTGTTAGTTATAAGAGTTTGAATGTTGTTTGACCAAATTTGACTAAAAAAATTTATTATTTTTGTAAAAAATGAAAAAAGTAATTTTTGTAACTCTTATATGATAATTGTGTGTTAGTTATAAGAGTTTGACTGCTGTTTGACCAAATTTGACCAAATAATTTATTATTTTTTTTGTAAAAAAATGGAAAAAGTGAAATTTTTGACTCTTATGTGTTAGTTATAAGAGTTTGACTGCTGTTTGACCAAGTTTGACCAAATTTGACCCAAAAAAATTATTATTTTTTTTGTAAAAAAATGAAAAAAGTAATTTTTTAAACTCTTATATGATAATTATGTGTAAGTTATAAGAGTTGACTAAAATTTGACAAAAAAAGTAAAGTTGGGAAGAGATATGAGGGTATTTTAGTCTTCTTACATCATTTTGTTAGTGAGGGGTGTATGAGGAATTTTTCATCTGAATTTTCCTTATTTGGGTTTGAATCTGGGTTTAGGGGCCCTATAGTCCAAGGGCCATTTCGAAATCCCGGTAAGAAGTGCTAACATTTCGAAATCCCAATAAGAAGTACTCTATCTGTCCCTAAATGAGTGTCCATTTTCAAGAAATATTTATCCCTAAATGAGTGTCTTTTTTTAACATAACTTTCTCCCTAAACGTTTTTTTTCGAAATTTTTTTCACCGGTTTCTTTATATGTGCAAAACTAAAGGTTTGGAAAGGAGATTGCAAGATTATATATGAATCGTTGTTACCAAATTGTTCAAAAAGTTGTGATTTTCAGTGTCTCTTAAAATGAAATTTAGACACTCATTTAGGGACAGAGAGATAGTACCAACAAAGCGTAGATGATCTCATTTAGGTTGTACGTGCTGCAATTATTGTGATTACAAATTTAAGGAAAAATTTCCCAAAAGTCCTCTAAACAAAACAAATTTCCTAAAAAGGACATGCATTTTAGTTTATTTCTCTCGGGTCCACTAGTTGGATCATTTATTTGTCTTAGGTCCCTGGGGTTTTTAATGAAATATTATAATTTCTATTCTACCCTCAGCCCTAACCCTACTTCCTCATTCTCAAACAACAGTTATAGAGCCCAGACCTCCATTTTCACTTGGAGATTTCTTCTTCCTCACATAACCACCACCTGCCACCACCATCTCAATTCTAAACATAACCATCACCTGCCAACCTTGACGCCACCAGCTAACCTAGCCACCACTACATCTACCCACACCGATAACCATCATCAACCTCCTAAAAGAATCAAAATACAACCACCGTCAACGACAGCCACCCACCGAACAGAGCAGCCCATCATCACAGCCATACCAAATCAAAAGTCCCAGATCTGATTTTAAAACAAAATAACAAGCAAAAGAAGGATTTTGTCTCCCTTAGATAAATTTCAAAAACAAACAACCAGTCAAAAATTCGAAGATAGGGTGAGAGAGAAAGAGGGATGTAGGTTTGATTTCAAATCAAATCCAGATTATAATCGCCTTAAAGATGGTGTAGACGAAGCCGTTTCAAGCAAAAATCTCTTCTCCAGAAAATTTCAACGCCGCTGCCGGAAAATCAGATCCAGACAATTTGAACGCCGCTCCGAAAAATATCTTATGTTGGGCATGGTCGGAACTGGGGGTGGATCTTTCGGCTTCATTTATAAGTGGTGGCATGCGGGTGGCGTCCGATGGGAAAAAAACCGACATGGCAGGTTGGGAGGAAGTGGTGTCGGCGGTTTAATTGAGGACGATCGTGAATTGGGTGTGAGGGAGAATCGTGAGGCGTGGGGTGAGAGAGATTTTATTATAGGTATTTAATTTTCCTCACTGCTCCCCTCATATTTTAAATCTTGCATTTGACCCCTAATAACAATTTTTTACTTCAAATTAATCTAGTTTTTGATCACGCGCAAGGCACATGAGAGTTAACTGGGTTTTTTGTCGATTTCCGTCAAAAGCCCCTAGATTGATGGGGAAAAAACGCATTGAGCCCTGATTCGCAAAAAAAAAAAACTTGAGAACCCGCTTGGGGAACACCCTATGCAGTTCAGGCCTGTAATTAACCCTTTATTTTTTTCATTAACATTAATTTTCATAAACATTGGCGCTATTAATACCCTCATTTTTTTAATTTTATTTGAAAGAATACCCTCAGTTTTTAAGTACATGGTTAAGTTATTACAAAAGTATCATTGCTTAAAGTTCATATTATAAGTTTTTCTTTTTTTTTCAAAAGAAAAAAGGAAAATGCAAAAAGGAAATCCAACAATTCATTTTTTTATCTGATCACAAACATTTCTGTTCCATCCAACATATTCAATTGATTATTTTGCGTAGTTATTCTCACAAACTCCGCCAATATTTCTTGTTAAATATGTGCAGTGCTTGTGACCTGTATTGTAGGGTTATTTTCGGCACTCCCATTTCCTATCGTGTCAGCCATATTTGAAAATCCCAACACCTCACTCTGCATTAACCAATCCTTATCACTTCAACCAAAGTGGATGGAGGTATCAAGGGAATGAAGGGCGATGAATCAACTATACAAACTCGCAATTCGATATAGATGCCTGTGATTGGTGATTTACATGAGGCGACGGAGCGGTCGAATCGGTTGGACCTTATGCATGACGTATCGTCTGAGATTTAATGGTTGTGAATTAATGTGACTTCGCCTTAGAGAGAGAGGGAGAGAGAGTGACGGGTGGAGTTGATGGTGGTGTCCGCATGTCGCTTCCTGCTTAGTTTCTTCATTCTTAATTTGGCTCTGATCAATATCATCTCTATCAGTGTTTTTATAAGTCTGAGACATGACTCTCGGTGTTTTTATAGGTCTGTGACATGTATATCAGTGTTTTTATAGGTATGCGACATGGCTCGCATTGTTTTTATAGGTATGGGACATGTCTCTCAGTGTTTTATAGGTATACGACATATCTCTCAGTGTTTTTATAGGTCTACGACATGACTGTCAGTGTTTTTATAGGTATGCGGCATGACTCTCAGTGTTATTATAGGTATGAGACATGTCTCTCAGCGTTTTTATAGGTCTGTGACATGTCTCTCAGTGTTATTATAGGTTTGCGACATGCCTCTCAGTGTTTTTATAGGTTTGTGACATGACTCTCGGTGTTGTTATAGGTATGTGACATGACTCTCGGTGTTTTTATAGGTCTGTGAGATGTATCTCAGTGTTTTTATACGTATGCGACATGACTCTCATTGTTTTTTATAGGTATGAGACATGACTCTCAGTGTTTTAACAGGTGTAAGACATAGCTATAGGTCTGTGACATGTATCTTTGTGTTTTTATAGATTTGTGACATGGCTCTCAGTGTTTTTATAGGTATATGACTTGTCTCTCACTATTTTTATATGTCTGTGACATGTCTCTCAGTGTTTTTATAGGCATGTGACATGTCTCTCAATATTGTTATAGGTTTGTGACACGTTTCTCAGTGTTTTCATAGGTTTGCGACATAGTTCTAAGTGTTTTTATAGGTATGTGACATGTCTCTCAGTGTTTTCATAGGTCTGCGACACATCTCTCAGTGTTTCTATTGGTCTGAGATATGTCTCTCAGTGTTTTTATAGGTCTGAGACACGTCTCTCAGTGTTTTGATAGGTATGTGACTTGTCTCTCACAATTTTTATAGGTCTGCGACATGTCTCTCAGTGTTTTTATAAGTATGTGACATGTCTGTGAGTATTGTTATAGGTTTGCGACACGTTTCTCAGTGTTTTAAAGGTTTGCAACATAGTTTTAAGTGTTTTTTATACGTATGTGACATGCCTCTCAGTGTTTTTATAGGTCTGCGACACGTCTCTCAGTGTTTCTATAGGTCTAGGATATGTCTCTCAGTGTTTTATAGGTCTGAGATACGTCTCTCAGTGTTTTTATATGTCTGAGACACGTCTCTCAGTGTTTTTATACGTTTAAGATATGACTTTTAGTGTTTTTATAGGTTTGAGACATGATTCTCAGTGTTTCTAAGAGTCTGAGACATGAATCTCAGAGCGGAATGAAAATATGACCTGAAAATATGGCCTGGAATGGGGGAGCACCCTTATAAGGGGTAGTTAGGGGTATTCTTGTCTATTTTTGTCCCTTGGGTTTTTGAGCAATTAGAAAAATATTGTGTCTTCTTTAAAAATAAAAGTTAGAATGAAGGGCTTTTAAGAAAATGTCCCCAAATTTAAAGTATGGTTCATATATGATCCCATTTAAATGCGTTAAAGGAAGTTTGTGGTTGGTTCAATTCGAACTACAAAAAGAAAGTAATGTTCCAAAATTCATTGTAACACTAGAAAAATTCTACTCTCCTTCCGTTTCAAAATACATTTTGTTTTAAGAGTTAATGTTTATTCGAGAAAAGTATTTTTTTCGTCCCTCAACTTATCTATGTTTTACCTATTAGTCACTACACTATTTTTATTTACTTAAAAATCCTTGATCTAATGTTTTTTTGCTGATTATGTGATTCTTCCGTCAATTAACCGTCATTTTCTCCATTGAATTTACTGACGTGGCGTGTTGACTCATCATTTTTGCTTGTTTGGTAATGTCATTGCATAGTTGGCATCCCCTTTATGATTATGTGGATCTACAAGGGTCAAAATGTTAAAACTCAAACTACAAACCTATAGAATATGTTTGAGAAAAGTACTTTTTTCGTCCCTCAACTAACCTATTTTTTTTTTTTACCTTTTGGTCATCAAACCTATTTTTTTTACTTAAGAATCCTTGAAATAATGTTTTCGTGGATTATGTCATCCTTCCGTCTGTTTGGCGTCCAAATGGTCGTTAAAAACGCTGATGTGGCACATTGATGTGGCATTTTTGCTTACTTGGCATTGTAAATTTGCTGATGAAGAAGTACAAGGGGTAAACTGGTGTACCAGTAAACATTGGTCATTAATTATCTTTTCCATAAAATGGAGGGGCTAAATTGGAAAATCGTAAACCTGATTTTTTTTTATTTAAATAAACCTGTTTAGATCTATTTTTCTTTTTAAAATATTAGATCTAAATTCTAATTTCCAGAAAAAATCTAACATTGTTCAAAAAACCCATTACAGAACATCACCGCCTCACACCACGTAAAACCGTCGTCACAGCACCGGCCACCGTCAAATATGATTTTCAACACCACCCACGATCAACCTCCATCTTACAAATCTTAACACCACCATGAAACCACTAGCATTAAAACACAATCAAACATAAAAACAACTATTTCAGATTAGAGAAGGGGAAGATTCTACAAATCTCCAGAATTTTTTTCTTCAACTTTCCAAATTTTGAATCAATCGAAAATCAAATCTCAGGCCTGAAGTTTTCGAAAATCAGATCAGAGAAGGGGAGGAGCTCTAATGTTGCGAAAAGGGGGGGAGCAGGGAGCTGTAGCAGGGGCGACCGCCGGAAAAGATGAAGCGAGGGATGAGTTTTAGAGGTAGTGGGTGGCCGGCGAGATAGGAGGGGAAGGGAAAGAAGAAACGGCTGGAGAAGTAGAAAGAGGGACAGATCGTCGGCGGCATAGTACAGAGAAATGAGGGAGATGAAGTGGTATGGGATTGATGAATTGGATTAGGGATTAGGTAAGAATTGGGGGGTTTTAAATTCTAGGGTTAGGTTTGGGATTTTCTTGGTTAAGATAGAAAAGAGAAAAATTCGGAGAGGACGAAAGAAGAGAAAACGGTGGGAGGGGTGGGCAGGGATGGTGGGTTGTTTGTTGCAGGGAAATGATGGAAGAAGAAGAGATGGAGGAGGGAGAGGGACGAAGGGCAAAACACGAAGAAAGTGAGAGAGAGAGAGAGAAGGAGACGTGGTGTAGGTCAGTAGGTGTTTATTTTCATTTTGAGCCATAAATGTTATGGGAATATGTTAGTATAAGTTTGTAATTTGAATTTTAGCATTCTGGCCCTTATAGATCCACATAATTATCTAGTGTATGCCAATTATGCAATTTCATTGCCAAACAAGCAAAAACTAACGAGTCAGCATGCCACATCACTATAGTTAACGGTGAAATTAACGTCTAACTGACGGAAGGACCTATTAATCCATGAAAATAATAAGTGAAGGATTCTTAAGTAAAAAAAAATAGGTTTGATGACCAAAAGGTAAAAAATAGGTTAGTTGAGGGACGAAAAAGGTACGTTTCTCGAATATGTTTCATAATATTAAAGGTCTAAAAGAAATAATTCAAATTCCCCTAATTAACCCTAAAACCAACTCAAAACACTTTCCATTCCAACGTTCTCTCTCTGCAACCCAGGACACCAGAATCGCCACCACCCTTACTCTTCCCTTCGCCGTCTACTTCCTCTTCCCCGACGTCGTGACCACCCTCTCCTTTGGTGTAACGACCCCAAAACCCGTCCCTATTTATTTTATATTTTTGGGGATTTTAATTTGACATTATGTGTGCATTTTATGTGTTGCATCATATTTTATGATTTGCACATCTTACTTGATTTAATGTGCTATTTACTTAGTTAGTAGTAATAATGGTTAAAGGAGTTAAATGATTAAGTTGAAACTTTAGGGTCCTTTGTGAAATTATAACTTTAAGGGTTTAATTGTTGAAAATGGAAGTTAAGTGACCAAAGTATAATAATAGGGTAAAAACCTTAACATAAAATGTTTATCTCTTCTCCCTCTGTGTACTGATTATGCTCTGCAACTTTTCTCGTTTCAACCTAGGGTTTAAAGAAAAAGGTAAGTTCATTCCATTTTGATTTTATATCTTTTTAATTACTTCTCCGTTTTAAAATCTAATTATATAAAAATGATCAGGGCGTTGAGTAGGTCATTTCTACCCGATCAAAACATATTTCTCGATACTTTTTCCGGAAATAGGTAAGTTACTAATTCCCTTTAAATATTAAAATGGTCACATATATGTTGTATATGTTATATGTGGTGAAATTATTGTGAAAAAAATTTATTTGTGATACTTGTAATTTTGGGACAAAGTGAGTATTTGGTGGATTTGGTTTTGGTTGGATTCAAAGAAGTGTTAAAAATGTTTTGGGTCTGATTTGTAGCCATGTTGTGGTTACGGGTAGAGTTGTTGTGTAGTAGTACTTTAGGGACGGTGAAACGAAAGGAGTAAAAAGTGTGCAATTTTGGCCTGGCAGGGCTTATAGGCGGTCTCCCAAGATAGGGCCGGGCGAGCGCCCAAAACTACTGAAAGGTGAATTTTAAAACAGGGCTCTTGGGCGGTCGCCCAAGATGAGGGCGGGCGAGCGACCACTTTTGCTGAAGAAAATAAATTGTTTCATTGACTTGGTTTAGGACCCAATCTTGGGCTAGGTTTTGTGTCCTAGTCTAGGGTGCCTAGATAAGTGTTTTGGGAAGCTAAAATGGTAGATGATGATTTGGTTTCATATGTGTACAAGGTTGTGTTTATGACTTAAATGTCAATGTTATTGTGAACACTTTATGAGTGATTCTTTTGTGTGCTTCTGGTGAGGTGTTTGGCTTGGTTCCATACTTTGGAATCATTGCCCCGGTTGTTGTTTAAGCAAGTATTTATTACAGTGCTTTGTTTGAAAGTCCAGCTGGTTTTGTGTTATCGAGTGGAGGTGGAAAGTATTATAGTGGCACACAGCCAAATTCACTATAAGGCTTTTCCACTGGTCCTTTTTCCCCAGTCCAGATTGGCCTTGAATGGGATGAGTTACCTCCCTCGAGTGAGCATTTGGGTTATGACTTTGTGTCATATTCCCCCCGTAGTTACTTTGGTTCTTATGGTTTGGTTTTCGGGATCCCGGCTTCAGCTAATTATGCTGCTCAAATGGTTTTCTTAGATGGTTTTCTTAAATGGTATTCCCAGACGGTTATGTTCTTTCGGTAAACCTTGGCTAAGTATCATTGTGAGTGTTACATCGTTGTATGTGTGGTATAATGAGTTATATTTGCCTCTCATGTTATATGCTATGTGATGCTTATGATATTGTTTGTTATACTTATCATTTTAGCATGAAACGTAGTTGCATTTTAGTAGCTTACTGAGATTCATTCTCACCCTTTATTTGTTTACTGTTTTAGATAAAGGCGAGTCCAGGGGATAGGACACTTTGGCACGGGAGGACATTAAAGTGGTAAGAGTTGGGATTTGTTTTGTAAAGGCTACATTACATAGATGTAATACCTTTTGGGTAGAGTTTCCGTGACTTCATCATTTTGTAACACCATTATTTTGGATAATGTTGGTGTATGTACATTTGTATAAAAGTTTGTAAGCCTTTGGGCTAAGTACTTTCGTTGTGAAAGTTGTTTGTAAAGTTTGTTTGAAAGTTAAATGAATTCTTTGAACTTCAAGTGTGAATTTGTTAAACTTTATGAAAGTACATTTCGAAAAATTTTCAAAAGTGTTTCATAACGTCTTCCACTCGTGTCCCGAGCGTGGGGCCAAGTAGGACCACGGGTCTGGGGCGCGACAGTTGGTATCAGAGCTAGGTTGTAGATGGTCTAGATTGACTAAATGACCTAGGAGGGTAGTAGTGTATAGAGTAAGTAACGTTGAGTGTCTTATGCAGGTACTTATTAATAATGGTTGAGAATGAAGGAGATCAGGCTGGTTCTTCAGGGCAAGGGGATGCCAGAGAAGAGGCTCGAATTATGTTTCAAGGGATGTTTGAAGCAGCAATGAAAACTTTAAATGATCAGAGGCAAGAGGGGGAACATGTACCACCAAGATATGGCCTAGAGCAGTTTCTGAAAATGAAGCCTATGGGGTATGATGGAGAGCCTGATGTCACTAAGGATGAAAGATGGGTTGAGTCGATGGAGAAAATTTTCAATGTTCTACCATGTACTGAGTAAGATAAAGTTCGATTTGCAACTTACAAACTGATTGGAGCAGCCGAGTATTGGTGGAAAGTGGTGAAAGCTAGTTGGGATGAAACCCATGTACCCTATGTTTGGGAGACTTTCGTGAGGAAATTCAAAGAGCACTTTATTCCCAAGGTGGACCAAGACAAAAAGGAGGTTGAATTCTTTAACTTAGAGCAGAATATGCTGACGGTAGCTGAGTATGTTGCCAAGTTCACTGAATTGGCTAGGCATTGTCCTTACTTGGTGGCTTCTGAAGAAAGGAAGACTATGAGGTTCGTGAAAGGGTTGAGAACAGTGATCAGAACACAACTCATTTTCAAGACTTGCAGGATGCGATTGATCGTGCTTACCAAGTGGAACATGATATAGTTGAACACAAGAGAAAGATGGAAGAAAAGGGTGGAGGAAGACAAGGAGGACAAGGGAAACAACCACAACAACAACAACGTGGTGATAATAGAGGGAATCAAGGAGCATCTTCACAGTTCAGGGGATTTTCTCAAGGGCAATCGGGTAACAGAAATCAAGGTAACACTTCAGGGAGTCAGAATAAGAAGGTTTGTAACTATTGTCAGAAAGAAGGGCATTCTGAAGAGAGATGTTGGAAGAAACAATGTAGATGTTTGAATTGCGGTCAGTTGGGTCATTTTCAGAAGAATTGTCCCAGGTTTAATAATCAGTTTTCGGGAAGTGTAGTTGGGTCTTCTCAGGGCCAGAAGAGGGATTCTTCAGGGAAGCCTAAGGTGCAGGGTCGTGTCTTTACCATTACTCAACAACAGGATTCAGACTCTTCTAATGTGATAGGAGGTATAATTTTTGTGTCTAGTTTGAGGGCACGAGCACTTATAGACCCTGGTTCTTCACATTCTTATATGTCTGTGTATTTTGCTTCTCGGTTGCATTTGTCTTCTGAGTCTTTACCTTATGTGTTAGAGGTGTCTACTCCTATGGGGGAGTGTTTGATGACCAATAAAGTGTTGCCTTCTTGTGATGTGCATATACGTGAGCATGTTTTGCCTGCTGATTTAGTTATCTTGCCATTACAAGATTTTGATATTATTTTGGGTATGGATTGGTTGAGTAAATATCATGCTTCTGTTGAATGCTTTAAAAAGGTGGTCACATTTTCTATCCCTAATATCCCTGAATTTACCTTCGAGGTCGTTCCTTTGGGTAGGGAGATTCGTATTATTTCTTATGTGAAGGCTAGAAAGTTATTGAATCGTGGTTGTGTGGGGTATTTGGCCAGTGTTCTTGATACTATTAAAAGGGTCTCTAATATAGAGGAGGTGCCTATTGTTAAATAATTTTCAGATGTATTTTCTTCTAAGTATGCTATGCCTCCTGACCGGGAAATCGAGTTCTGTATTGACTTACTTCCAGGTACTACTCCTATATCTGAGGCACCTTACAGAATGGATCCAGCTGAACTAAAAGAGTTGAAGGTTCAATTGCAAGAGTTACTTGATAAAGGATTCATTCGCCCTAGTGTATCGCCGTGGGGAGCTCCTGTGTTGTTTGTAAAGAAGAAGGATGGATCCTTAAGACTGTGTATTGATTATCGGAAGTTGAATCAGGTAACCATAAAGAATAAATATCCGCTTCCTCATATTGATGATTTATTTGATCAACTTCAAGGCTCAGTCTTCTTTTCAAAGCTTGACTTGAGGAGTGGGTATCACCAGTTGAAAATCCGTTCTGAAGACATTTCTAAAACTGCTTTCCGTAGTAGATATGGCCATTATGAGTTTCTTGTTATGCCTTTCGGGTTGACTAATGCTCCGACTGTTTTTATGGATATGATGAATAGGGTCTTTAAACCTTATCTTGATACCTTCGTGGTTGTATTTATTGATGATATTCTTGTTTATTCAAAGTCTCAGGAGGAGAACGAACAGCACTTGCGAATGGTATTATCTATTCTTCGGGAGAAGCAATTGTTTGCAAAGTTCAGTAAATGTGCTTTTTGGCTCGATGAAGTATATTTTCTTGGGCACGTGATTTCTAATAAAGGCATATCAGTTGATCTATCCAAAGTTGAGGCTATTGTGAATTGGAAGAGGCCAGAATCAGTTACAGAAATTCGAAGCTTCTTGGGGTTAGCTGGGTACTACAGAAGGTTCATTGAGGGGTTTTCTAAGATTGCAACTCCCTTGACTCAGTTGACTCGAAAGAATGTGCCTTATAGATGGAATGAAAAATGTCAAATCAGTTTTGAGGAGTTGAAGAAAAGATTGACTACTGCTCCTATTATTGCACTCCCTAATGGAAATGATGATTTGGTGATATATAGTGATGCTTCTAAAGAAGGCCTCGGGTGTGTACTAATGCAAAATGGAAGGGTGATTGCGTATGCTTCGAGGAAGTTGACTCCGAGTGAGCAGAATTATCCTACCCATGACATGGAGCTTGCTGCTATTGTCTTTGCGTTGCACAAGTGGAAACATTATCTTTATGGAGCAAAATTTGAGATTTTTACCGATCATCAAAGTTTGAAGTATTTATTTTCACAAAAAGAGTTGAATAACAGGCAAAGAAGATGGATGGAGTTATTGAAGGACTATGATTGTACTATTTTTTATCACCCGGGTAAAGCAAATGTGGTAGCCGATGCTATTAGCCGGAAATCTTATATGGCCTCATTGATGGTGTGTGAATGGAAGATGTTGGAGGATGCTCGAGATTGGAGTCCTTATGAATCAAAGCATGGAGCTATTTTTGCGAACATTCGAGTATTACCAACTTCAATTCAACAAATAAAGGAAGCTCAGAAGGATGATCCGGAGTTAGTGAAAATAATGGATAAGATCAAAGAAGGCAAATTTGAGGATTTTTCTCTCAGTTCAGAAGGGGTATTGACTTTCAGAGGTCGTTTGTGTGTGCCTTGTGTTGATGGGATTAAACGCCAAGTTCTTGATGAAGGCCATAAATCGAGGTATACTATTCATCCTGGGAGTACTAAAATGTATCAAAATTTAAAGCAACACTTTTGGTGGAATAATATGAAGAGGGAAATAGCGGATTATGTATCCAAGTGTTTAACATGTCAACAAGTTAAAGCTGAGCATCAAAGGCCCGCGGGATTGCTTCAACCATTAGAGATTCCGGAATGGAAGTGGGAGCACGTTACTATGGATTTTGTGACAGGGTTGCCTCGAACTCGAAGAAAGTTTGATGCAGTTTGGGTGATTGTTGATAGGTTGACAATGTCTTCTCATTTTCTACCTATTGAGATTGGTTATTCTATGGAAAGGCTTGCAACCTTGTACATTAATGAGATCGTGAGATTACATGGAGTTCCAGTTAGCATTGTTTCTGATCGTGATCCTAGATTTACATCTCGGTTTTGGCAAGCGTTTCAGAAGGCTTTGGGTTCAGAGTTAAGGTTTAGTACAACTTTTCATCCTCAGACAGATGGTCAGTCAGAGAGAACCATTCAGATTCTTGAGGACATGTTGAGAGCTTGTTCTGTTGACTTTTCTGATTCGTGGGATACTCATTTGCCTCTCGTAGAGTTTGCTTATAATAATAGTTTCCAGTCCAGTATTGGGATGGCTCCGTATGAAGCATTGTATGGGAGGAAATGTCGGTCTCCAATTTGTTGGGATGAAGTGGGAGAAGCAAAGATTTGTGGTGTTCAAATGGTTAATGATTCAGTTGAAAAGATTAAACTTATTCGGGATCGCTTGAGTACCGCTCAGAGTAGACAGAAAAGCTATGCCGATCACCGGAGACGAGATCTCGAGTTTGAAAAGGGTGATTTCGTGTTTTTGAAGGTTTCACCTAAGGTTGGTATTCAAAGGTATGGAAAGAAAGGCAAGCTTGCACCGAGGTATATTGGTCCATTTGAGATTCTTGGAAGAGTTGGAGATCGTGCCTATCGTCTTGCATTACCTCCTTCTCTTGATAGGATTCATAATGTGTTTCATATCTCTATGCTTCGGAAGTACGTGTATGATCCTTCTCATGTCCTATCTGAGGTTCCCGAGGATATCGAGCCGAGTATGTCTTATGAGGAGCACCCAGTCCAAGTCATTGATTCGAAGGTTCAAGAATTGAGAAATAAGAGTATTCCTCTTGTTTGAGTTGTGTGGAGGAACCACAATGTGGAAGAATCAACTTTGGAGCTTCGGGAGGAGATCGAGAGAAAGTATCCTTGGTTATTTGAGGGCCTAGGTAAGTAACCTTAAAAATTCGGGATGAATTTTCTTTAAGGGGAGTGATTGTAACGACCCCAAAACCCGTCCCTATTTATTTTATATTTTTGGGGATTTTAATTTGACATTATGTGTGAATTTTATGTGTTGCATCATATTTTATGACTTGCACATCTTACTTGATTTAATGTGCTATTTACTTAGTTAGTAGTAATAATAGTTAAAGGAGTTAAATGATTAAGTTGAAACTTTAGGGTCCTTTGTGAAATTATAACTTTAGGGGTTTAATTGTTGAAAATGCAAGTTAAGTGACCAAAGTATAATAATAGGGTAAAAACCTTAACATAAAATGTTTATCTCTTCTCCCTCTGTGTACTGATTATGCTCTGCAACTTTTCTCGTTTCAACCTAGGGTTTAAAGAAAAAGGTAAGTTCATTCTATTTTGATTTTATAACTTTTTAATTACTTCTCCGTTTTAAAATCTAATTATATAAAAATGATCAGGGCGTTGAGTAGGTCATTTCTACCCGATCAAAACATATTTCCTCGATACTTTTTCCGGAAATAGGTAAGTTACCAATTCCCTTTAAATATTAAAATGGTCACATATATGTTGTATATGTTATATGTGGTGAAATTATTGTGAAAATAATTTATTTGTGATACTTGTAATTTTGGGACAAAGTGAGTATTTGGTGGATTTGGTTTTGGTTGGATTCAAAGAAATGTTAAAGATGTTCTGGGTCTGATTTGTAGCCATGTTGTGGTTAAGGGTAGAGTTGTTGTGTAATAGTACTTTTGGGACGGTGAAACGAAAGGAGTAAAAAGTGTGCAATTTTGGCCTGGCAGGGCTTATAGGCGAGCGCCCAAAACTACTGAAAGGTGAATTTTAAAACAGGGCTCTTGGGCGGTCGCCCAAGATGAGGGCGGGCGAGCGACCACTTTTGCTGAAGAAAATAAATTGTTTCATTGACTTGGTTTAGGACCCAATCTTGGGCTAGGTTTTGTGTCCTAGTCTAGGGTGCCTAGATAAGTGTTTTGGGAAGCTAAAATGGTAGATGATGATTTGGTTTCATATGTGTACAAGGTTGTGTTTATGACTTAAATGTCAATGTTATTGTGAACACTTTATGAGTGATTCTTTTGTGTGCTTCTGGTGAGGTGTTTGACTTGGTTCCCTACTTTGGAATCATTGCCCCGGTTGTTGTTTAAGCAAGTATTTATTACAGTGCTTTGTTTGAAAGTCCAGCTGGTTTTGTGTTATCGAGTGGAGGTGGAAAGTATAATAGTGGCACACAGCCAAGTTCACTATAAGGTTTTTCCACTGGTCCTTTTTCCCCAGTCCAGATTGGCCTTGGATAGGATGAGTTAGCTCCCTCGAGTGAACATATGGGTTATGACTTTGTGTCATATTCCCCCCGTAGTTACTTTGGTTCTTATGGTTTGATTTTCGGGATCCCGACTTCAGCTAATTATGCTGCTCAAATGGTTTTCTCAGATGGTTTTCTTAAATGGTATTCTCAGACGGTTTTGTTCTTTCGGTAAACCTTGGCTAAGTATCCTTGCGAGTGTTACATCGTTGTATGTGTGGTATAATTGGATTTGCCTCTCATGCTATATGTTATGTGATGCTTATGATATTGTTTGTTATACTTATCATTTTAGCATGAAACGTAGTTGCATTTTAGTAGCTTATTGAGATTCATTCTCACCCTTTATTTGTTTACTGTTTTAGATAAAGGCGGGTCCAGGGGATAAGACACTTTGGCACGGGAGGATGTTAAAGTGGTAAGAGTTGGGATTTGTTTTGTAAAGCTACATTACATAGATGTAATACCTTTTGGGTAGAGTTTCCGTGACTTCATCATTTTGTAACACCATTATTTTAGATAATGTTGGTGTATGTACATTTGTATAAAAGTTTGTAAGCCTTTGGGCTAAGTACTTTCGTTGTGAAAGTTGTTTGTAAAGTTTGTTTGAAAGTTAAATGAAGTCTTTGAACTTCAAGTGTGAATTTGTTAAACTTTATGAAAGTACATTTCAAAAAAAATTCAAAAGTGTTTCATAACGTCTTCCACTCGTGTCCCGAGCGTGGGGCCAAGTAGGACCACGGGTCTGGGGCGCGACATTTGGCTCCGAGAGCCCGTGACTACCTACAACCCCTTCATCTCCCTCCTCAAACCCACCTCTCTCTCCTAACACACACAAATCAAATACTCAAATTATTCCCGAATCTGAGTTTAGGGTGCTGAACCCAGGTAAGCTACCATGGTCACGATTTCCTCAGTCGACTCTTTGAATCGTGCCATATCATCGCTGAATCCAGCTGCAATTTCATGTCTTCTTGCGAATTATGCCCGAATCTAAGTTTAGGGTTTGTTGTTTATGCGGATTATGGCCGAATCTGGGTTTAGGATTTGAGAAATTTGTGTTTTGATTTTAGCTTTTGATGTAAATGCGGTGATTTCAAACTGAATTTTTAGTTTTTTTTTTTTTTTTTTTATTATTTCATGCCCGAATTTGGGTTTTGATTTCAAATGGAATTTTCAGTTTTTGTTTTGAATAATCTACTGAATATGAAGAGTTGGTGTCATGATGGTGGAGGTTTGGTGATGGTGGCGCTCTCAGTACCGGTGGTGTACAGGTGATGGCGGTGACGGTTATGGTGTGTGATTGGGCGATGGTGGTGGTGGCGGCGCTGTGGTGTTAAGCGATGGGTAATGGTGGAGAGGTGTGAAAAAGTAAGAAATAAGCAGTTTATTTATAATTATTAAATATGTCCATTTTTTTATAATTATTGAATTAATGAAAAATAAGAAAGTTGTAATAATTGTGCAAAATAAGATGGTTGTAATTATTATTTTACATTTAACCCTCTTGTGCTTCTATATCTGCAAATTTTCAGAATGTACAATGCTAAATAAGGAAAAATGACTCATCATCATGCCACATCAGCAATTTTAACGGACTTTTAAACGGAAAACAGACGGAAGGATCACATAATCACCGAAAACAGCAGTTCAAGGATTCTTAAGTAAAAAAAAATTGGTTCAATGACTATAAGGTAAAACATAGATAAGTTGAGGGATGAAAAATGTACTTTTCTCATTTTTTTTAATAAACTACTTAACGTTTTGCTATTACCAATGAATATTTACTCTTATTTACTTATTATAACCTTATTATTTAGTTATGAATTATCTCTTGTATATGCATTTAAACTATCTAGGAAATTGTATTCTACTAAGGGCATAAGTCTTTTTGAAATGTATTAATTACATATATACTTCCTCTGTCCCACTCGAATTAGGATTCTTGGTCAATCTAATTATACTTTGACCAATAATTTGAAGAAAAATAATTATCGTAATGAAAATCTAAAAATAGTTATTGAATTTATTTGTAACCGTGATACAATAATAACTTTTAAATTTTTATTAACATCATTATTTATCTTCAAATTATTGGTCAAAGTATAATTAGATTGACCAAGAATCCTAATTCAAATGGGACAGAGGGAGTACTATGTAAGAAGAAGTTTAAAACAACATGCATTTTGTAACATATATAGAGTACCTGTGTGATTATTTGGCTTTATAGTGCCTATATTTGTAGTCAATTGGATTGGCGAACTAAGTAATTAATTTATGTGTCATTTTTTTTTGTCGTGGTTAATTGGTCTCCATGTTTATTTTCTTGTTGTTCTGCTGATAGAAATCTTCACATGACTCACATAACTCAAATTACTATTTGATCCAGTGTTTTAAAAATCGCTCGCCTAGGTTGCTTAGGCCCCATCAGACGTTCATGAAAGCCCAAGTCCCATCTAGGATATTATAATTATGTCTGAATTTTCGGCCCCGCTTACGTCCCGTCTACTAAGGGTGTCAGTGGTTCGGTGCAGACCGCAGTTTGGGACCGAACCGAACCAAACCATACGGTCTGGTTTGGTTTTCAAGCACGAGTGGTTCGTTTCGGTCTCAAAAATTGGTAAACCGCGTGGTTCGGTTTGGTTTGTGATCTGACCCCTTCAGACCAAACCAGACCAAACCATCAGACTAAACCGTCAGACCGCATATATTTGTTTGTTAAGTAACATCCACCTTTGAGATATTAAAAAAAACTACATTACATTAAATAAGTCTTGAATCTCGTTTTGCATCTTACTATTCAATATTCATTTCATCACGTGTTATATTTGTTGAGTCACATAGTTAACAAAATTATGCAGTGTGTTCACTTAATTCGACTTCTTTATTCATTAAATATTCTTCTTCCTATGGATTTTCTCTTTTTAAAAAAGTCTAAACCATGTTTTGAATCGTCATATGAACTTCTGTCTGAATGGTGGCTTGAACCACTATCTAAACCACGGTCTAAACCGCAGTCTTAACCACATTACTGTACTGCGGTCTGAACCAAACCGAACCAAACCACTGCGGTTTGGTTCAGTTTCAACTTTTTCATGGTTTGTTTCGGTTTGGATTTTTTCCAAACCGATGACTAGTGGTTCGGTCTCTAAAATGGCCGAGACCGAACCAAACCGAACCATTTACACCCCTATCGTCTAGGCCCCGCCTAAGCGCTAGGCCCAGCTGCGGCGCTAACGACCGTCCAACGCTTTTTAGAACCTTGATGTGATCTAGACTAATGGTGCTCAAATGAGAACCACAATTCTATGAGAATCGTGAGAACCAAGCATAACCATTAGATTAGAATCAAAATAAAGGGTCTAGATTATAGTTACATTTGATACATTTGGATACAGTACCTACATTTTGATATTGCACTTGGATACATTAGTTATATAAATAATGTATCCAAGTGTTACACTTGAATACAGTAGCTTAAATGACTAATGTATCCAAGTGTATTTGAAAATTTGCTACTGTATCCAATGTATCTATAGTCTGAAACCTTGATTTTGTATTTAATCAAACGGTTATTCTTGGATCTCACGGTTCTCATTTTAATTGGTTTTCATTTGAGCGCCACCCCATACTAATTTCTAATATCAAAAACCCTAAAAGCTCAAAGAACCTCATTCTTTGTCCTTGGTAACAAAACAAGAAAAGTACCACCAATAAGTTTGACAAAACATTAATCAAGTCTCCAAAGCATTATTAGGCACTCAATTAACAGCCTTGAACTTGTTTTCTGCAATTTCTATTCCTTTGTCTTCTTTCTTCCCCAACATCACACCTCTAATTATTACAATCTCAAATTAACAATAAACAAATCCCACCTTCAAGTCTTCAGCCAGAAGAGTCTAAAAAATTTAACAATAAACAAACACTGGCCCCTCTCCTCCATAGAAGAAGAGATCTGCTCCCTCCTCTTTTTCAGCAGCCTCCCTCCCTCCCTCCTCCCTCCACACTCTTCCCAATTCAACTGTGTGTGAAAAAAAAAATCAAGAAACCAAAAAGAGGGTTCTTGATTTGATTGATTCAATAATATGTCAATGCACGCAAAGACAGATTCGGAGGTGACAAGCCTAACTGCCTCATCTCCGACCAGATCGCCTTCCCGCCGGCCGGTGTACTACGTTCAGAGCCCATCACGTGACTCCCACGATGGTGAGAAGACGACTAACTCCTTCCACTCTACCCCTGTACTCAGCCCAATGGGATCCCCCGGCCGCCATTCCCGTGAATCGTCTTCCACTCGGTTCTCCGGCTCGCTTAGACCCGGTTCCCGGAAAGGAGGGCACCAACAACAACATCGGAAAGGGGAAAAAGAGTTTGATGCGATTGATGAAGAAGGGTTGATTGATGATGATGGACATAGAGGATGGTCTCGTCGGTACTATTTTCTGGCGTTTGTTGTTGGGTTTTTTGTGCTTTTCTCTTTCTTTGCCCTTGTTTTGTGGGGTGCCAGTCGGAATCAAAAGCCCATTATCACTATGAAGGTAAGTCAACTCCATCTTCTTTCACATGAATTTTCTTACTTGATTTGCAGATTGCTGATTCGTATTTTCTCTTGATTAGTTTACATTTGTATATTTTCAAATGGCTTGTGACGTACCATAAAAGAAAGTAAGAACCTTAAACTGAGACAGATGAGTACTTTTTAGTTCGTCTGCTGATCAAGTTATGCCATTTTCTCATCTGGGATTTCGTAAAGTTCAATGCTTGTATAAATTAAAATTATTTCTCAGTTGAAATTGTGATTACCTTGATCAATTTAAGGCATCTTCTCAAGTAAGTTATGGTTGAATTAGGAAACCAGCATTTCTCTTGTTCTTGATCGCTAATGCATGTTCGCAACTAAGTTACGGTTAAATTACAGACTAGCGTTTCTCTTGATCTTGATCTGGATACACCATTATTTTGTCTCATTGAATTTGGTTAAGATTGTTGGTTGATGCGTTTGATCATTGGACTGTAATTTTGAAATGGGATATTGTTAATTTTGCAGAGTATTTCATTTGATGATTTCATAATTCAAGCTGGAGGGGATGCCTCTGGAGTTGCTACAGATATGGTGACGATGAACTCGACAGTCAAATTCTTATTCCATAATACAGGCACATTCTTTGGCGTCCACGTTTCTTCTTCCCCTGTTGATCTTGCTTTCACCCAACTCACCCTCGCTAGTGGAAGCGTAAGTTACAAAACTAATTCCCTTTATCTCATAATGCAAACATGCAACTTTGACTCTGACTAACTAGACGATTTGAAACTACTCCGTCGCAGCTATCGGTCTGTGATTTAGATAATTTATGGGCAATGATCAGTTGTGATTAAATTGGTCCCGAAAGGTTGATCATTTCCCATAAATGACCCTGACATAAACCGCGACTAATAGTTGCAGCACTGCAGCAGTTCTGGGTAATCTCTGGTTAGGACCCAGAACTGCATACATAAGTTTGTTTGATGTTTTCTTTCGTAATTATTTGTCAGCTTTGCTTGTTCTTGGCGATGCAAACTGAAAATGAGTTCGATTTAAATTCGCAGGTGAAGAAGTTCTATCAATCAAGAAAGGGTCGAAGAACGATTACGGTTTCGCTAAAAGGGAGCAACATTCCATTATATGGAGCTGGAGTAGACTTGAAAAGTGTGAGTGGCAAGCTGATTGCACCCTTGCCACTGAACCTGGACTTCACAGTCAAAGCCAAAGCTTATGTGTTGGGCAAACTTGTGAGGCCAAAGTTCCACAAGGTCATTAGTTGCACAGTGAAATTGGATCCAAAAAAGATGAATGTGGCCATTCCTCTCAAAAATTCATGCACTTATGAGTAACTCTAAAATTAACCAAATGGAAGAGGCATTTTGACAAACAGTTGGCGGGTGGTCTTGTCTGGGGGTGCGATTTTTTTAATAGTGACAGTTTTATTTAATTGGGAGAGATTGGATACAGCTATGAAGGAGATGGGTTGGGGGCAGGTACGGGTAGGGTTGACTAGGTTGTCGGTGAGTGAGTAATTGGTTGCCCGGACATGCCCATGGAAACTGTGGCCTCTGACGACGGAAACATGATCAACATGGGGTTTGATTCTTTCTGCTTAGTAGCGGTGATTTCAATTTGTATTTTTTTTTTGTTGTAATATTTTAAAAATGAATTCAAATAATATAGTAAACTACTTGCAAGTTTTTTTGTTTTTTGGCTGATCTTGCTTTAGTCATACGTATTATTATTATTATTATTATTAACTTTTATTTTTTGAAAAGGCAAAGTAAATGATGAGAAAGAAAGGTCGGAAAAGCCCGAATCCCAAATCTATTCCATTCGGCATATCATTTGCATATGTCCAACTCCATAGTAGGGATGGCCAAACCGGACCGGAACCGGAAAACCGGACCGGACCCGGACCGGAAAAGCCTGGAACCGGAGCAAACCGGGGAGTAAACCGGAACCGGAGTAACCGGAACCGTGGTAAGCGCGGGCCGGTTCAGGGTCACATATATGGCGAACCGGAACCGGATCGACATTTCCATTAAAAAAATAAAAATCTTTTATTTTTCAATAAATTTTAACATGTTTATTCATTAGTGTATTATAAAATAAAAAGCTCTTGTCTTTTAATAAATTTTAACATGTTTATTCATTATTGTATGATAAAAAAAAATAAAAAAAAAGTAGCGTAGACTGAACCGGAACCGGATTGTGATGACCGGAACCGGGTAAGCGCGGGCCGGTTCAGGGTCACATATATGCCGAACCGGAACCGGCGGTTCCGAACCGGAACCGGGTCCGGAACCAGTTTTGGTCATCCCTACTCCATAGTAAGTAAGAACAAATCATTCAATCAACTCAACCAAAATTAGATGAGCATCAGTAAACTGGCCGGAAGGTTTTTGGTGAATACACATTGACGTAATTAATGATTCAATACCTCTTACGGGTAATGATTACGCAATATTTAGAGTGGATTGATTACGACCGTCTATGAAAGAATCTCTAGATAAAAAGCGATTGACTCGGGATTTATAGTCTCGGGAATTATAGCCTGTTCTTATTATTCACGAGTTTTTTTCAAAAGTGACATGCGTACTTTGTGCAATATATCAATTTGACTCACGTACTTTGGAAACATCAAATGTGAGTTGCGTACTTAATGTTTTGAAGTTTTTGATACCACTTTTTTAACACCCTTTAAAAACATAACGGGACATTCTATATAAAGAGTAAAAGTGTAAAGAATAAAACTTGAAGTGCTAAAATGAAAAATACCATCCAAATCCCTCTCTTAAATTTCTCGTCACTTCCATAACTTCCGGCAATCTCCATAAATTCCGGTCACCTCCATATTTTCCGGCCATTCACCTCTAATTTCCAGCCAACTTCATCTTCTTCCCCAAATTTCTCATTCTCCATAATTTTTGAACATCCGTTATCCTCTTTCTCGAAACAAAAATCCCGTCATCATTTCTACCCCATGAATGAATTATGATGTTTGTTTTCTTACGCTTTCACTTTCTCAAAAAAAAAAGAAGCCCCCATTGTAGATAAGCACAATCCCCTACCCAAAAACCCAATTCCCGATATTTAATCCCCAATTCACCATCTTCCATTAATATACAGTTCAATTTTGAAGATGATGGTTAGCAATTTGACGACTCTCTACTTGGCGGCGATTGCGGTGATTAAAGCGTACGGGATTTTGACGGGCTGAGCTACGGTGGTGTTGATTTTATCGACGGTGGCGATTGTTTTGATGTTGGTCGGTGCGTTGGTGTGGGAAGTTTCAAGGAAGGCGGCGGCGGTTTTGGCGGTGGCGGGTGGTGGTTTGGAGAAGGAAGACGGTCATTCTATGTGTCGGGGAGGGATTTGTTGCTGCTTGTTCAGAAACATATGTAGTTAGAGCTCTCAACACAATCGTACAACTCCATTGCCATTGCTTCAAAAGCTTAAGACCCATGTTAATCATTCTACAACATTTCAATTGAAAAAACTTAATTGTACTCCATTTCTGAAAAATAGAAGAGAGCATTCCTATGACTCAGATTAAATGTCAGGACCGTAATATCTAACTACAATATCACCGTTTCTGCATATTTTGATTTCACATGATGGCTTCAACACCGGCTCCATGAGCTGTACCAAATTCAATCAACCTGCGATAAGGAACTTGTTACAAAATTTTACTTCTTACATTTTTACCCCTTATATAGAATGTCCCGTTATGTTTTTAACGGGTGTTAAAAAAATGGTATCAAAATTTTCAAAACATTAAGTACGCAACCCACATTTGATGTTTCCAAAGTACGCAAGTCAAAATGATATATTGCATTAAGTACGCATGTCACTTTTGTAAAAAACTTTATTATTCACTTGGTATTGTTGGGATGGTCCAGCCCATGTAAAAGGTTTCAATCTCCTTCTCATTCACAATGAATTACATACAAGATATACTCTCTCCGTCTTTTTAGTTTGTTCACTTTTTGCCATTTTGGGTGTCCCATTTGATTGTTCACACTCCCAAAAAGGAAGGTTTATATTATTCTTTATTCAATGGGACTTACTTGTCATACTCACAACAACTATCCCACTCACAATTCCAACCTCACTAACATATCACATCATATTTTTCATACTCACAACACCCACTCAACTACTAATATAAAATATTTTTCCTTAATACTAGTGCCCGGAGCAAAGTGTGAACAGCTTAAAAAGACGGATGGAGTATACTACTTTGAGTCCTCATATGAGTGCTAAGTCTAAGCCTTAATTCTAGGAAACCGATTATTCTATGAGGTGTTCTCCCATGAGAATAAGGGGATCCGTCTCATGTATGAGACGGCTCGCCCCAGGACCCATGGGGCATGACCCGCCACGTGGCAGCCTCCCATAGGCCCCAATTTTTTTTTTTTTTTTTTTTTTATATATTATTTTTTCGGCTTTTCAGCTGTTCACCAAAAGTAATAGTTACCATAACTTAATGCAATGAATGTATACATATAAAGAAACATTGTTCATAAGTAAACGTAACACCTGTTTTACAAAAATAAAAGCTAGTTTTACCCATTTTTTCAAATGTAATACCAACTATAATTACATGTAACCCAAACAATATCTAAATGTAATTATCATTTATACTGAAATGTAATAATGCTTTTGCAAAAATGTAAAATATTGTGTATTTTGATTTAATTTTTTGAAAGAAAGTAACATTTGAAAAGTAACAAACTCATATGTATGAATGTAATTGTTTGTACAAGTAAATGTAACACTTTAATAAAAAAAAAATTATAAAATATTTCTATAGATAATGTAATACATTTACATGTAACACTAATCAAGTGTTTTTAGCTCTAAAAATGTAAATGGTTGAATTATTACTTTTTCTATACATATGTGTTACAATTATGTATAAACATTATTACATATAAGTAACACGTTCGTACATTTTAGTTGTAATAAGTATTACTTTTGGCAAGCGAAGAAAACATAGAAAAAAATACTGTTACTTTTCTGTATATATGTATTACTTTTATGTATACAAACTGTTACTTTATATGTATACAATCATTACATTAAGTTATAGTAACTATTACTTTTGACAAACCGAAAAAAAATATAAAAATAAAAAAAAAGCAAAAAAAAAAAAAATAATAAATTTTTTTTGGCCTATGAGAGGCTGCCACGTGGCAGGGTCGACCCCTGGGTCCTGGAGCCGGTTCGTGGGTCGGGCGGGCGGGTCAAGAACCGACCAGTCTCATGGATGAGACGGGTTGTGCTGTTCGCACATGAGTTTTAGTCTTATTCTATCTCTATCTAGGGTAACTATATACTTCCTCCGTCCCATTTGAAGCTTCACCATTTTGGCGAGGGTACAAAAATTAAGAAAAGTGATGAGTGTAAGAAGGGTGTGTGAGAGGGGAAAGTTAGTAGGTATGACAAGTGAACCCCACAATTTAAGTATGTGAGAGGAAGAAGTGAGTGGGATTGATAAGTGGAGCCCACATTTTTTACCATTTTAGGAAATGGTGATGCTTTTAATGGGACACCCATTTGAGTAATAGGTGAAGCTTCAAATGGGACAGAGGGAGTACATAGTAAAGATAACACTAAATATATACAAATATTTATCAAACCAAACCTACGAACACGTCTAATATACTCTAACACACCCCCTCAGTCTAAGCGGGAGGTTTACGGACACTGAGACTGTCCCGAAAATCAACAAATAAGACGGGTGGAAGACCCTTCGTGAAGATATCAGCCACTTGATGCTTAGACGGGACATGAACTACCCGGACTTCACCCCGAGATACCTTTTCACGCACAAAGTGGATGTCAAGCTCAACATGCTTCGTCCGTTGATGCTGTACGGGGTTACTTGATAAATAAATAGCACTTACATTGTCACAATAGACCAAAGTAGCTTTAGCAATCGGACAATGAAGTTCAAGTAAAAGATTCCATAACCAACATGATTCTGAGACGACATTTGCAACCCCACGATATTCTGCCTCTGTACTAGAGCGAGAAATCGTGGGTTGTTTCTTGGCAGACCACGAGACAAGATTCTCCCAGAGAAACATACAATAACCCGATGTGGACCGACGCGTATCAGGGCGACCATCCCAGTCGGCGTCGGTGTAGGAGACCAGAGTGTTGGTGGAGGAAGGGTAGAGATGAAGACCAAAATCCACTGTCCCGCGAATGTACCGAATGATACGCTTAAAAGCATTCATATGCACCTCCCGCGGGTCATGCATAAAGAGGCAAACCTGCTGAACCGCGTAGGTTATATCTGGATGAGTGAACGTTAGATATTGTAACGCTCCAGCTAAACTGCGGTAGAGGAATGGATCATCAAACTTCGGGCTCACGGAAGCATTGAGTTTGGAGTTAGTGTCAACGGGTGTGGATGCAGGTTTGCAAGTCGTCATTCTTGCCCGTTCTACGATCTCAGTAGCATATTGACGCTGAGACAGAAACAAAGAGCCGGGATGAAAAAAGGATTTTGAAGACATCACAGAGTTGATGGGCGCAACGGAAGAAGGATCGGAAGAATGCCCCGGGAACTCGTGATACCATAAAAGGTTTCAATCTCCTTATCATTCACAATGAATTACATACAAGATATATACTACTTTGTGTCCTCATATGAGTGCCAAGTCTAAGCCTTAATTCTAGGAAACTGGTTATTCTATCGCTATCTAGGGTAACAATATACATAGTAAAGATAACACTAAATATATACAAATATTTATCAAACCAAACCTACAAACACGTCTAATATACTCTAACACCATGTGGTGGCCAAACTGATGTAGCATGTAATGGGCAGAAGGCAGCAGCACTGGAGGAGGATTTGGAGACTCGACCAGATTGGCACGGCCGCGCCAAAAGGAAAGCTCGACCGTGCGCAAAATGGGTAAAAAGAGGGAGGCAGTCGATAGACTTAGCATGACCGTGCTCCTTTTAGGGCACGACCGTGTCCGGCGTTAAGCCAGACATTTATTTTTTGTTTTCTCGTTTTGGTTCCAGTAACTTATGATATTTTAGGTATTTTGTTAAAAAAAATTTAGGGTTAGGGTTTTATTATTTGTTAGAGTATAAATACTCTTTTCTTACTTTGTATTGAACATGTTTTTTTATTATTAATTTTAAAGTTTGCCTTTGCAACTTTGTGTGGGTTCAAACCCTAGAAGCCATTATTGGCATGTTGAATGTTAATTCCTTCTGTTTTATTCGAGATCTTCTATTACGGTTGATCTTGGTTGTATTCCGCTGCATCAATTGGTATCAGAAAAGGTGAGATCCAAGGAAGATGGCCAACGGCAACAGGAACAACAAAGTGAAAGACACCGTCAAGATGAAGAACGAGACCGTCAGCGTGAAGAACAGGCTGCAGCTCGTCATGCGGATCTTGTTCGGGTTTGGAGGGTTTACAGGTTGGTGGCCGCCGAAGGCAACGGGCAGGGGTTCAAGCAGCTCCTATGGGAAACGGTCGAAACAATTGTGTTCCGCCAGCCGGAGGAGAGGATTCCGATTCAGAAGGTGAAGATGATTTTGTCGCTGCACCCGTGGATCAGTCTCCTAAAATTAAAGATGATCTACCCTTTTTTACGGGGGAGTTAGACATGGAAGAATTTTCAGATTGGCTTTCTGAAGTAAAGAAATATTTTGCTTTGATGAACGTTCCAGAGGAGAAGAAATTGCAGTATGTGGCTTACAGGCTTCGTGGTGGGGCATCTGCATGGTGGAAGCAATTGAATAATCACCGGAGGAGGCAGAATAAATTACCAATTCGTACATGGGGTCGTATAAAGATGGCTTTAAAACAGCGATTTTTGCCTGCAGATTTTGAGCAGTTAATTTATCAGAAATTTCTTGAATGCAAGCAGGATAATCGGTCTGTTGATCAGTACACGCACAGTTTTCATACACTTTCTGCGCGTAATGATTTGGGTGAATCAGAAGCACAACAAACATCAAGGTATGCGATCGGTCTTCGTCCTTATATTAAAAATCAAGTTCAATTATATGCTGTTCATACACTTGATGGGGGCTATTTCTCGTGCTAAAACTGTTGAGGGCCAACAACCTAGCCCAGTGTTTAAGTCTCATCCACCAGTTAACATTGGGTCATTGTCGAGGTCTAAGTCACCGGTAGTTGAAAACGAGCAGTCCACAGGTTCTAAAAGCAGTACTGAGAAGCAGGATGCTGTTCCGACTCAACCAGTGGGGAAATGTACTAATACAGCTACTGGGCGTCAGAATCCCAATCTTTATGCCAAGAATTTTGGTAGTAAATACTTTTGTTGTGGACAGCCTGGCCATTTGTCTAATAACTGTCCTACTCGGGGGCAAGTTAACGTAGCAAAGAAGGAGGCTGCTGATGACGTTGAGGAAGATTGGGTGGACCCGAATATTGAAAGTGATGGTGGTGACCATGGGACACTTGTGTGTAATACATTGACCTTGACATCTCCAGCGGAATATGAACCCCCTAACAGACATGGTATTTTTCACACTATTGGACACGTGGCTGACAATAAGGTAAAAATCATTGTGGATAGTGGGAGTTGTGATAACCTGATCACTCGAGGGGCGGTCGATAAATTGAACTCGGAGGTTAAAAAGCATCCAACTCCATATCACGTAGGATGGATTAACGCTAGAAGCCATTGTTGGCTTGTTGAAGGTTAATTCCTTCTGTTTTATTCGAGATCTTCTATTACGGTTGATCTTAGTTGTATTCCGCTGCATCACAAGCCCATTGTTGTGAGCCCAAAAATAAAGTCATAAAAGGAGGAAAATAAATGGTCATTTGCTGGAACAATCTTATTTGGAAGATAAAAGGTCAGTTTCTAGACAATTCAAGAGAAAAATCTGCTGCAACTTTCAGACAAGGGCTGGAGCAATTATTTAAGGTGTGAACCACTCAAGTGTAGATACATAAGAGTGAGTGAGTACCAATCGGAAGGCGTATTCAACTCAGATGGAGCTGAGATTTTGAGGAATTCTTCTTAGTGTATTGGGTCACAAGAAAGTGCAATCCCTTGGCTTGGAAATCCTCTATTGCAGATGTTTTGGTTTTGTTTCTCTAAACCCACTTTATTCCCTTGTTGTTGGTATCCACCTAGTTGGTGAGACTTAGTTGTTGATCCAAGAACATTGTTCTTGAGTTGTTTGTAATCCTCTAGCTAGTATAGAGAATAACTTTGTAAACCCATCAGATTAGTGTAGGTGTTCTTGGACTACGGTCCCGTGGTTTTCCCGGTTTTGGTTTTTCACGTTAAAATCGCTGCCTTGTTTTGGTTCTGTTTTTGCTGCACTATGCTGTTTTTGTTTTGGTTTTGTTTTGTGCAGTAATTGTGCATCAATAGCTTGTACATTGTTCCTCTGTTACCCAACAGTGGTATCAGAGCCCAAGGTTGTTTGGGGCTGCTTGGGTGAATGAGAATGGAGGAATCAAACGGAGCAATGATCAAGCTGACTTAATCTAACTATTCGATATGGAAGCCAAGAATGGAGGATATCTTGTACTGCAAAGATCTCTATGTACCCATCGAAAGTGTCAGCGAAAAGCCGGAAGATAAGTCGGAGAAAGAATGGGAGATATTGCATATAAAGGCTGTGGCAAACATTCGACAATGGGTTGATTAAAGTATCTTTCATCATGCTGCGAAGGTTACTAGGGCGGATGAATTATGGATGAAGTTGGAGTCCATGTACGAGAGACAATCGACTCAAGGATTATGAATTTGAAATACAAGGATGGACATAACGTTACGGAGCATTTGAGTGACTTTAAAGGCTTTGTGAATCAGCACGGAACGATGAAATTTATGCTAGATGATGAGGTACAAGCATTGTTGCTGCTTAGCTCATTGCCACATAGTTGGGAGACTTTGGTGGTCTCACTTAGCAACTCGGCACCAAACGGAAAGCTAACAATGGACATCATCAAGGATAGCTTATTAAATGAAGAAGCAAGGAGAAAAGACATTCTATCATTGCAAACAACCCGGACAGGTGAAGGAGTGTAGAGGGAGGTCTAGAGGGAGGTCTAAATCAGAGGGAGGTCTAAATCAGCTTCAACCTCTAATTCAAGGAAGGAAATGACATTCTATCATTGCAAACAACCCGGACAGATGAAGGAGTGTAGATTTTTGAAGAGGGAACAAGCTTGAGAAAGAAATGAAGAAAATATAGAAGGAAATGAAACTACTGCAGCTGTGAAGAATGGTTATGTGATCATTGTTTGTGATGCCGGGTTTGTGAATCTCACATGCCAAGAAAGTACATGGGTTGTTGATATGGGTGCCTCATTTCATGTAACTTCGCGGGCTGATGTCTTCACTTCCTACACTAGTGGTGACTATGGTTGTGTTAGGATGGGAAATGATGGAGCATCCAAGATTGTTGGCATGGGTGACATTCATTTGGAGACAAATGTGGGCTGCAAGTTAGTGCTAAAGGATGTGAGACATGTTCCCGACATGAGACTGAATTTAATATCAACCGGAAAGCTTGATGATGATGGTTTCAACAACCATTTTGGAGAAGGGAAATGGAAGCTTACAAGAGGTTCTCTTGTGCTGGCTAAGGGCAAGAATACAAGTACGCTCTACATGACAAATGCCAAGCTTAGCAAGGGAGAAATCAATGAAGCCGAGATAGACTCTTCCATTGAGCTTTGGCATAAAAGGCTTGATCATTTAAGTAAGAAGGGGATGCAAATTTTGTCCAAGAAACAACTCTTGCCCGGAGCTAAAGGTACTTTCCTTAAAACTTGTGTTGATTGTTTAGCCGGAAAAACTCATAGAGTAGCATTTCGTAAATTCCCTCCTTCTAGAAAGCAAAATGTTCTTGATCCAATCCACACCAATGTTTGTTTTATGCGAGATAAAACTCTTGGTGGAGCAAGCTACTTCGTGACTTTCATAGATGATCATTCAAGAAAAGTGTGGACTTATGCCTTGAAAACAAAAGATAAAGTGCTAGATGTCTTCAAACAATTTCATGCCGAGGCGGAAAGGGAAACGGGACTGAAATTGAAGCGTGTAAGTGTTGATAATGGGGGAGAATATAGAGACCCATTTTAAAATTATTACAAGTTCCATGGAACCAAGCTCCAGAAAAGTGTGCCCAAGACTCCCCAACATAATGGTGTCGCCGAGAGAATGAATAGAACAATTTGTGAAAGGATTTTGTGTATTCTCTCTCATGCCAAACTACCCAAATCTTTTTGGGGTAAGGAAATGCGGACATCGCTTGACTTAATCAACCTTTCTCCTTCCGCTCCATTAAAGGGTGATATTCCGGAAATAGTGTGGACCGGAAAAGAGGTGTCATATGAACACTTGAAGGTGTTTGGGTGTAAAGCCTTCATTCATGTTCCAAAAGATGAGAGGTCAAAGCTTGATGAAAAGGCAAACCAATGCATCTTATTGGGCTATGGACGTGAGGAATTTGGGTATAGATTATTGGACCCAATTGCAAGAAAACTTGTGAGAAGCCGGGATGTTATTTTTCTTGAAGATGAGACAATTGACGACATTGAAAGGGGTAAAAAGAAGAAAAACACAGCAGCTGGTCCAGTAAGTTTGAGGCCTATTACTCCACCTCAAACACGAGAAAATCATGGTGAATAAGTACCCATTGAAGGTCATGGTATAGCTGATCAAGAAGAGCAAGAAGGAGAGCATTTGGAGCAAGAAGATCAAGTTGAAGAAGTTCCTATTCAACCCGAACCAAGGAGGTCGACTAGAGAACGCAAAGCTTCCACAAGGTATTCCCCTAATGATTATGTGATGTTGACTGACGGGGGAGAGCCCGAAAGCTACTAAGAAGCCATGTCTCTTGAGAATAAGGGAGAGTGGAAGAAAGCAATGCAAGAGGAAATGAAATCACTCCAAGAGAACCACACTTATGACTTGGTAAAGCTTCCCAAATGAAAAAGATCATTTAAGAACAAATGGGATTATTAAAAAAAGTCAGAGGAGAACAATTCAAAGCCTCGGTACAAGGCACGGATGATCGTAAAAGGTTTTTCCCAAAAGAGAGGTGTTGATTTTGAAGAAATTTTCTCTCCCGTGGTAAAAATGACCGGCGGAAAGCTTGGGCTTAGAAGTTGAACAACTCGATGTGAAAACGGCATTTCTACATGGTGATTTGGAGGAAGAAATATATATGGATCAACCAGAAGGGTTTAAAGTTAATGGCAAAGAAAATCTTATGTGTAGATTGAGAAATTTGACTCTTTCATGATGAGCCACGGGTACGCAAGAACCACTTCCGATCATTGTGTATTTGTTAATTTTTTTTTACTAAAAATGATTTTATTATTATTTTGCTTTACGTGGATGATATGTTGATTGTTGGCCGTGATGGAAGTAAGATTGATAGATTGAAAAAGGAGTTGAGAAAGTCCTTTGCAATGAAGGACTTAGGACCGGAAAAGCAGATTTTGGGAATGAAAATCACAAGAGATCGAGGGAGTAGAAAAATATGGTTGTCTCAAGAAAAGTATATTTAAAGGGTTCTTGAACGATTCAAGATGAGCAAGGAAAAAGTTGTGAGCACTCCACTTACGGGCCATTTCAAGCTAAGTTCCAAGCAATGTCCTACAAGTGAGAAAGATAAGGAAGCAATGAAAAATGTTCCCTATGCATCCGCGGTTGGAAGCTTGATGTATGCCATGGTTTCTACAAGGAAGGATATAGCTCACGCCGTTGGAGTTGTTAGTCGGTTTCTTTCCGATCCGGGGAAAGAACATTGGACAGCCGTAAAATGGATTTTTCGCTACCTTAGAGGTACTTCTAGAGTGTGTTTGTGATTTGGAAATGGCAAGGCCATTCTTGATGGATATACCGATGCAAATATGGCGGGTGATATAGGCTCAAGAAAATCAACATCCGGTTACATGATAACCTTTTTCCGGGGTAGCCGTTTCATGGCAATCTAGACTTCAAAAATGTGTTAAATTATCGACCACGGAAGTCGAGTACATTGCTGCGATGGAGGCTTGTAAGGAGGTGCTGTGGTTAAAGAAATTTCTACAAGAATCAGGCTTGAAGCAAGAGAGGTATGTGCTTTATTGTGATAGTCAAAGTGCAATTCATCTTTGCAAGAATCCCACTTTCCACTCAAGATCGAAACATATAGATGTTCGGTATCATTGGATTCGTGATGTTTTGGATTCAAAATTGTTGGAGCTTGATAAAGTGCATACGGACGACAATGGATCCGACATGATGACTAAATCTTTGCCTAGTGAGAAGTTCTTTTTCTGTCGAAAAGATGCCGGTTTGGTAAAGCCCCCCATATGGGGAGAATTGTTGGGTTGGTCCAGCCCATGTGGTGGCCCAAACCCATTGTTGTGAGCCCAAAAATAAAGTCACAAAAGGAGGAAAATAAATGGTCATTTGCTGGAACAATCTTAGGAAGATAAAATGTCACTTTCTAGACAATTCAAGAGAAAAATCTGCTGCAACTTTCAGACAAGGGCTGGAGCAATTATTTAAGGTGTGAACCACTCAAGTGTAGGATACACAAGAGTGAGAAAAATGCAGCAAACACACATCAGCAAATAGAGAGAAAAGTGTTCGTGTGAGTACCAATCGGAAGGCGTATTCAACTCCGATTGAGCTGAGATTTTGGTGAATTCTTCTTGGTGTATTGGGTCACAAGAAGGTGCAATCCCTTGGCTTGGAAATCCTCTATTGCAGCTGTTTGGTATTTTTTCTCTAAACCAACTTTATTCCCTTGTTGTTGGTATCCACCTAGTTGGCGAGACTTAGTTGTTGATCCAAGAACATTATTCTTGAGCTGTTTGTAATCCTCTAGCTAGTCTAGAGAAGAACTTTGTAAACCCACCAGATTAGTGGAGTTGTTCTTTTTTTTTTTTTTTCAGAAACCAGGGCGGCACCTGGGGAGATTTTATTAATTATAAAATATAAGTACAAGAGGGGGACAACCACCCGACTCATTGTCGGATATGGAGCCGGACCTCGAAATCCAAAAAATAAACCAACTCCTCAAAAGGTAAAACCATCTAAAAAATAAAAGCCTGAAAAAATTAAACCAAAGAACAAGCCTAATAAATTCAAAGGAGCCCAATGATCCATCAAATGTCCAAGTCCAAAGCCTGAATAAGTTGATGTTGATAACAAATGAGGCCAAATCCACCAAATAGCCCAACTGAATCCAACCCAGAGGTGACCCATGCCAAGGCAACCCGCTCCAGAAAGAAAGATAGCGGATGTTCCATGCGCTGATGATCAGTCCGTGTGATACCCCATAGTCCGTGTCGGGAATCCGTGTGCTCTCCATACGTGCCCGTGTGGCCATGGAACATGCACCATCAGTACGTGTGAAAGGGGCGCATCCCACACGGGCATGTGTGACCCCCACACGGGCCCGTTTGCCTTCCTTGCAAACGAAACGAGTCTGTGTGCCTCCCCACATGGGCCCGTGTGCCTCTTTTGCAACCGAAAGGAGTCCGTATGCCTTTCTTGCACTCAAGAAACTATTCCAAAGAACCAAACACCATAACCAAGCCGCAGCAAACACCAACAACATCAAATAATTATCGACGCTCAACATAGTATCCACTTTCATCAAAACGTAACGCGTCCAAGACACTCCGAGGAAGCTCCCTTGACGATCCATATGTCCAAACCGTTTTATGAATATGAGCTTCAAAAGCCAATCTATCTGCAACCCCATTTGCTTGACGAAGAACATGACGTAACTCATACTCTCCAATCAAACTTTCACATTCCCGTAATTCATACGTGTATTGCCACGGACACTTATTTCGCCCTTTTAAAATATTCACAGCTACTAAGGAATCTGAGTTTACCTGAACAGAAAGTAAACCCCAAGAATGACATAAGCGCAGGCCATCACGTAAAGCAAAGATCTCCGCCTTCATGTTGGTTCCATCTCCGTAGTAGTATGAAAAGGCACAAACAAAAGCCCCCATACCATCCCTTATAATACCACCACCCGTGCACTGGCCGTTTATTGCGGAACCATCCGTATTCAAAGTAAAAACATGAGAACGCGAAGGCTCCCATCTCAACAGCCTCTGCCGCCTAAACTTATGCTCTGCCACTTTGAGGCCTAAGCTCACCAACAAGACACGGTCATTCCCACGAGGAGCCCCTTTCGGGACTAGGAATGAGCACATCTCAATAAGAGAATTTTTAACCCCATCCACAATTTTGGCACTATTCATAACAGTTCCTTCGAAAATCGATTTACACCTTGCTTTCCAAATCTCCCAACAAGTAAAAAGCATAATACCCATACGAACTAAACCAACCTGTCGGCGCTTTGACTGTCCACCACACCAAACAGTCCACAAATGATGCAAATCAATATAATTATGAGTCAAAGGGAAAAGACTAACCCAATGCCTCCAAACAGACTGCGCAATCGCCGACTGTAGAAGTAAATGATTAAGAGTCTCCCTATGACCACCTCCAGGACAACACACACATCGAGATGGAATATTGAAGCCCCTAGAGTCCAGTTTTGCATCCACCGGAAGACCATTGTGCATAGCCCTCCACCAGAAACCACTGACCTTTGTAGGGATGTTGGGATGCCAAACCTTAGCACCCCATTCCACCAAAGGGCTGCGGACCCGAATATAATCCCACCATGCAGCTGTCTCAAAAGTTCCCGTTTTTTAAAGAGTGAAGACCGGACGATCCTCACTATGCTCATCAATATGCACCCTACGAACATTGGCATGTAGATCATGCGGGATAAACTGAAGCATGTCCTCCAAAACCTGAATACCATCTCTCACTGTCAAAAGTTGATCTTCAGGAAGCGGGCCCCCAAGCCGAACCCCACACCAATTATCAGTCCAAAATCTGATATCTTCTCTGCCAACAACCCAACGACTGCAATCATCCAACTGATGTAAATATGACGATGCAGCTTGCCACACATGTGAACTAGAGGCTGCAGGTTGACATTTATACTTGACACGGACCCATTGTGACCATAGAGAATTACCTCTGGTGGCCACCCACGCCAACTTAGCTAACATATCCTCCACCCTCCGAATTCCCAAACCACCTTCTTGGATAGGTCTACAAACCACATCCCAAGAAATCCAATGAGCTCGTTTTTCACCTCCACTGCTCCATAAGAAGTTGGACATAATGCTTTCCAACTTACGAGTTACAACCTTAGGAACCTTGAGCACACCCAAAGAATAAATAGGAATACTTGAAAGCACAGATTATCATCCTGTGGTTTTTTCCCGATTTGGGTTTTCCACGTTAAAATCGCTGCCTTGTTTTGGTTCTGTTTTTGCTGCACTACTGCTGTTTTTGTTTTGGTTCTGTTTTGTGCAGTAATTGTGCATCAGCAGCTTGTACATTGTTACTCTGTTACCCAACAGGTATGATGTGGGCTGATTTACGGTAAGTTGGGGTCGCAAAACCTGATGAGGTCGTCATCACTGTTGCGCCTATTTAAAGGCTTATTTGTGTAAATGTTGGTATTTCGAGTTTAAGTAGGTCCGACCACTCTTCAATGACAGACCAACCCTTTTGGTCTTTCGTATATGTCCATTGAATTGAGGTTTGGGCTCGCCCAATAAATCTTTACTCGGTACCATTCAGTAATGAATGTAAAATTTAGGTACATATCTTTGTAATTTACTTGTTAGTTTCTTGGATGATCTAGGATCACTTATTTTTTTTAAAATTCTAATATTTAAGTAGTCTAGTTAGGCCTTTGGCAATCCTTTGAAAAACATGTGTGTAAATCAAATTTCTTGTTAGCATATAAAAATCATGGCGTTTCCCCAAATAAATTAAGGACTTAAGTAGTCCATTGATAAAGAAAAGAAAAGAAAAGAAACGCAGTCCAAAATAAATAAATTGTAAAGCATTTTCAAGAAGGCAAGTTTTACAACATACAAGCAAGAGATGAATATATTATAAAATGATGAGTTATTAATGTGACATTTATTTTGAGATTATTTTGAGATGCATCAAGCATACATTTTGTTTCAAAAAAATAAATAAATCATATTTTGAATATGTTTTTTTCTGTTTGAGAAATGTCAAATATTTATAGCTTACTTATAAAAACTGAATTCTTTTTGTGCTTTTTGAAAATGTTCTAATCAGAAGGCAAATAAATAAATCAAACCTTAAATCTCAATAGTTAGTGAGTTTTTACTTTTACCACTAAACTAGTGAGTAACCCGTCGAAATTCAACGGGAATAATGAAGAAACTAATGTAAAGAGAGGAAGCAAAATAAGAAAGTAAAAATTATACTCCCTCCGTCCCAAAATGATATTTTCATTTGCCATTTCTCATTGTCTCAAAAAGTTCTTCTCATTTGTACAATTTGGGCTTCGAAGTGCATAAACAAAAGATGGCTAGTGAAGCTAGTATTCATATTCTTAAAAAGTTTGAATAGTCAAATAAGAAGATCATTTTGGGTCGGAGGGAGTAGTTCTTTCTAGGCTTGAAACGAAATTGATACAAATGCAAAAGGCATACTGGTATTTATGCTTTTCCTCTCACTTTGTTCAATGTTTTTCTAGGTTAATAGCATTACTAAGCTCAATTCCAAGTTGAATAAACAGAAGTAAATGGTGGGCAACATCTTCGGCAAGTAGATATTGAGACATCCTGAACCACAATGTTTTGGGCCCAGCCCGCACGGATTTGTTTTTGGGTCAACTCCCAAAAGGCCTCATACTAATGAAGTGGGTGGATACCTATATATATTATATATATATTAGACAATTCTTCTTTCAATTGCCGATGTGGGCTTGAGTTGATACCCCAACAAAAGTCCGTGTCGGACTTCTTAGCGATGGTTCTGTAACCCTTCTCAAAGTCCTTACGCAGTATGACATATCTGTTCTTGGACTGCATGCATTCTTGCTTGACAAATAGCTGTAATCTCAGCAGCACTGATTTTATCTGGTCGAGAAACATACTCCTCTAATTCAACCTCATCACTCAAAATTTATTTTGGCAATGCATATGACCAGCCTCTATTAGGTAAAGGAAACTCAATCTTACGGTCAAGTCTTCTAGGACGGAGAATTGCAGGGTCCAAAGTGTCAGCTCAATTGGTTGCCATTATAACCTTGACGTTAACTGTTTGGTCAAACCCGTCCATCTGGTTTAAGAGTTCCATGCCATGAGGATTCTTTGAACTTCTCTATGAGCACCAGTCTGAGCATCGAACCTAGCAGTAGCAATTGCATCTACCTCATCAATGGATATAATTGCAGGGTTCATTATCTTCCATTTGATTACACAAACACTGTATGAACTCCGTCGGCCTGAAATGGAGCACATGAGCAGTCAGCACTTGTACTTGGCCTGAATAATAGATCTTTTCTGAAAAGAAGAAAGAGACTTCCTGCTATGAAAAATCAAAAGCAACACCATCATTGATAGATTATCTTGGAATCAACTTCAAAAACATGTTTCAATTACATGTTCTATATGATTAAAAAAAAAACATCAACTATGTCTACTTTAAAAGCAACAGAGGTGGGGCTTCCTTAGCCATTATGCTCACTTGTGTAGCTGACGTTGCTTCCTGTTTCTATACCTTACTTCCGCAACTTGCTTCAAACTTCAACCTCCACAAAGTTTGCAATCTGCCTCACTTAAAATATAGGATTAGTCAACTGGCTAAGTCGCATCATACATAATGGAATAGCTGAGGGTTTAATGACACACAGAGTGTAGAATTTTGGTTTTAATTTTTTCTCACCTTGTAAAAAGAAGATTCGCTGTCAGTTGGGACACAACCACGCGGCACTGATCCACAACCTGAAACACAAATAAATCCGTAAAGCAATCATATGTTGTAATGCCATGTTTATACACACACGTTACTAAAATTTACAACAGGTTAAATTTTTAAGATTTTTTTAAAATGAAAAAGGACATTATTTTAGACGAAGATTATTCTAAAGATGCAAAGTCGGTGAATGACCAAATTTATGGTTCAGATTATTATTTGAACCATAATATATACGGAATATTAATTAAATATTTATTCTTTATAATATTGTTATTAACTAAATTTATTATTTGTCACGACAAATGAGGTATTTATGAATTTAAGGGTGGTCATTGTAAAATTTAATGACGGACGTTAAGTTTTCGTCTATTTTGTTAACGACCATCCAAAAAAGCTGCATATTGCCACAAAGCGTGAACATTAAGTACTAAATCGCAACAAATGGTACATTATGTGTCACATTGCAACTCGTATGAAACTTAAGGGTACCAATGTGCAATTTGCTCAATTAGTTACTTATTATTTGAAGCTTGATCGTTGTTATAAACATTTTAATTATCTGTTCTTTTTTTTTAATCATTAATTATCTGCTTTTAAATTTCAAAAGTCTGTCATTAAAGTATAACAACAACAATTCAACATAATTTTTTTTGAAAGTAACAATTCAACATAATCATTTCATTATTAATTAATCATTTTAGTTTATATCTTTATCACTTAATGTAAAACAAAATCTCTTATTGTAAAACATGTTTTATATATCTCTTAGTATAAAACATGTTTTTCATAAGACTAACTCTTTACTGAAATTGTTTTTTTCATAAGGAAAGCAACATTTATTTTAAGAGGTCTAAAAATGAAAATATGATACTCCACCCGTCCTAAAAAAAAAAGCCTACAAAAACTAAATTAAATTTTAATTGAGCAGCAACGTGAAGAAAAATATACTACTTTGTTGATTTATTTATTTTTCATATTTTTTTGACATTGAGTACATCATTTCCGACAGGTGTTACAGTTTATCAGATAATAAACAACTGCTCTCTTCGTCCCGGAGCAAATCCACGTCCATGGAATGAAACAGGAGTATTTCTTTAACCATAAGCTTGTTCATGTGGAGGAAAATAATCAATTTCCTCTTGCTTTCTCTAAAATACAATTTTCACCACAATAAACTTACCAAGCGATAATCTGACCTATAATCCTAATAATTTAAAATACAACTCAACAAAACGCATAAATTTAAGCCAATTAGCATGAAACTCGTGATATCATGATCCGTTTGAAGACCTCAAAGTATTTACTCCCTCTGTACCGGAAAAATAGTCTCAGTTTTTTCATCCTTACCATGAAGGAACTTTGAGTAATAATTAAAGCTATTTTTAATTATCTTAATGAGAATCTAAAAATTGATATTCATAGTATTTATAATGGTGTATCAATAACAATTTTTAAAATTTCATTAGGATAAGTAAAAGTAGCTTTAATTATTGCTCAAAATTCCTTCGTGATAACGATAAAAAAAACACGGGACTCAGAGTATTTTATTTCTATATAATTTTCTTACCATATAAAGAATATCTTCTACACCAAATTGTAAACATGGCAATTACATTTGCCATATATGCAAAAAATTTCAAGTTATGTAAGAAAAGTATCTCCTTATTGGCAGGATTTAAGGAAGTATTTATGGAAACATTCCCAACTAACCCGACTATTTTATTTATAGAATTAATGTTTGAAAATTTTCAAAATTCACATTGAATTTCTTGAGTCAATTTTATCTCTGGGATCTCGATTAAAGGGTTAAAAAAGATAAAAATTGTTCCAATTTTAAATTGTTGTTTAGTGTTCCTAGATTATTCCTAACTCTATAGCTTATATGATTCTATATCTGGGGATCTCGATTTATTTGTTTAACCCATTTCGGGTCATACCTTGTTTACTACATATTTACATACACAATTGGTCACTAAAGTATACGTGTTTTTGTAATGTCCTCATCAATGGTTTTTGTTTTGGAATATTCTCATGCAAGTACATTTTTTTTTGAATGTCCTCACCTTATACATGAAGCCGTCACCTTTTTTAACAATTTTATGCCATGTGTTATCACTTGACTAATCCCTGTTATGCAATTAACGAAAATGTGATCGTTAACAAAAATTATCTGGGATGTTTAAGAGGGAATAATCCCGCTTAATTCACCCATTTGATGGGTATACATTTTGAAAAGTGGGGTCTATTAATTTCAAACGCACTACCGAAGACAAATGCGTAATAAAATTAAAATGAGTATAGATATTCATTTTGTCTCGAAATGATGTTTACGAACAAAAATATGAAGAGATTATTTTTAGGACAGAGGGGGTACTTTAATTCAATATTTTGTAGTTCTAGATTTTGCACAATTTGATGGGCATACATCTTTTAACTATTAAATGTGAAGATAGTTTTGAGACGGAGTGAATACTTCAATTCAACTTTTTAAGGGTGGTCATTGTAAAATTTAATGACGGTCGTTAAGTTTTTCGTCTATTTTGTTAACGACCATCCAAAAAAGCTGCATATTGCCACAAAGCGTGAACATTAAGTACTAAATCGCAACAAATGGTACATTATGTGTCACATTGTAACTCGTATGAAACTTAAGGGTACCAATGTGCAATTTGCTCAATTAGTTACTTATTATTTGAAGCTTGATCGTTGTTATAAATATTTTAATTATCTGTTCTTTTTTTTAATCATTAATTATCTGCTTTTAAATTTCCCCTTTCATCAAGCCCCGTCTCATGTGTGAGACCGTCTCATATAAGACTTCCTCAAAATATAGGGTTTACGGGTACACTTCGTTGCCAACACTTCATGCCCTTCATGCCAGATTCATATATAATCTGATTTTCAATCTTCATAATCTTCGTTATGACTGAAAATAAAAGAAATGAAAAATGTCAATAGGAATTTTTATTAAAGTGACATTCATGGATTTGAACAGAAGGATTGAGTTTGAATAATTCGTAATGTATATCAAATAATTCGTAATATATAATGAATTACTATTTTAAATTTGTTTTTAAATTAGGAATCAAGCCAATTCATCACGTGTCAACTAAGCATTGGAGAGAAAAAAGATGAACTTGCAACAATAAAATTACTTTTTATGAAATGAATCTAACATGACTATATTATGGGACGGAGGAAGTACGATTTATCACGTATAAATTAAGTATTGGAGAGAAAAATAGTGAATGAAATTGCAATAATTAAACTGTGCGTTTTCTGTAAACACCAAGGCAGAGGAGTGAATGAGTATGTATAATGCACTTGTCTTATAAGAGAGGCAAAATAACTACTGAGTAGAGAGCATAAGAAAGTGTGGAAGAAGGGTAAAACTGAATACAGAACATGTAAGCACTAAAATCTTTTTTTTAGGTGAGAATAAAAATGAAACGGAATACATAACACGTAAATTGCAAATATTTATGGTCATTTATTTATATTTTTACTACCAAATAAACCAAACAAAGGAGATCTCATGAATAGCATATTTGCAAATATTTGAATCGAAAATTTCGGATAAAAGAAAGGAAAGTTATCAAAACTTCCCACCTTATATTTGGTGTGGTCAAATATTCTAAATAGCATATTTAAAATCTGAGTTTAATAATTACCAAAGATAAATATTTGATCAATCTTTCATGCACTTAGAATAATAAAATATAAATTCAAATTTCAAATCTAATCTTTTAATTTTGTAAATTTTGAATTTCAAATTACAAATCTTGATTGATTCAGCCGAGTTCTGTAGAAGGTTTTTCCATTTTTTTTTTTTTTAATCTTGAAAGCCTCAAAATGTGCTGACCAATAGAATGGTAGAATGACGCCGAGTGTGACACGCCCCAAGTCCCGGGATTCCCTAATAGAACCTCGAACCTGGTGCGCGTAACTAACAAGAATCAAGAAACTAACGGGAAACACGAACAATACCTGTTAAAAACAAAACTGACATGATATATATACCCAAGAGTAGGGAGCTAAGATAGCTCACACCAGTTCTAGACCAAGAAAATTAAAACCAAACAAGGTTACATACAGCGGAAGACATGCCTAGCAAATAAGCTGGCATCAAGAACTGTCTAGGGACAACAAATACTACCCCAATACAAGCCCAGAGTTTAATTAACTCATACAAGATCGTCCTTACCAAAATATAAAAGGACACTAACTTCGAACAAGAATATCCTGCTGAGTAAATTCCCAGCTAAGTCGAGCCTCACTGCGTACTATCCCCTGCTTTCCTGGGAGGGGGGGAAACAATTAAACAAATAAAGGGTGAGATAAATCTCAGTAAGCCATTAACATGCAATTATATGTCATGTTATCATGCAATACAAGTAGATACTCAACTAAACATATATCAAGTATCATCAAGTAACAAGTATAGGAGAGGCTAAGCCAACTCAACAAGTAATCAAGCTCGAGAAATGATCAGGTAACAAGTAGTCAAGTAGTGCGAGAGGCTAGACCAGCTCACAAGATGCACATAGGCCTATCACGCATTGTACCTGAATCCTTCCTTATTTCTCCCAAGAATACCATTTGTTGTCGATGCTTTTCTAGCTGAGGACAACCAAGAACAGGAACAAGAGACTGCTGTGCAGTATATAAGAAGACCTGGTAACCAGTGTCATCCACAATAACAAGATCCACGTGGTGTTCGGGACGGGAGTTAGCATTCACTTAGGTCAGGCTTATTGCTCCAACCAAGGAAGCTATGCCCTTACTATGGCCAGTAGTAAGGGGTCGGGCGGAAATACATAGGGACCCGATTGTCACTTAAACCCCAGCTCTCGCGACAAGCGTGAACCTATATATTTTCGAACAAGCAAGGAGAACCAGCTGGACTCACCAAGAATGCACAAGTAGATATTTACTTGAACTACGGAAACAGAACTCAGTCCCTTATTAGTGGACTATTCTTTATGCACCATGTAATCATGTACCATGTGCTCACGAGAATATGCACCATGTAACTATGTATCATGTGCTCAATTATTGCGAATACCAATCAAGTTTAACTATGGCACATAAGTGTCCATGTAACACGATCAATCCAAGTAAGAGTCCATTTATAACAGACTTCAGTCAAGTAGTAGGGTATATCACTTTGTCACATGCCAAGTTTGCACGTACATATTTATATCACGTTTAACACATTAAAGTGTCTATCACGATACCCTTACTATCAAATAGAGCCCAATACCTTAGACTCAAAACACGTAGTAGAATAGGTCACATTGTACCTAGACACAGTCATACTTCACATATATGTATCGTTAGTAATCGAATACATTTTCTAACACATATTGTGTTCTGTAATCATTCTTATTAATTTAAATCGTAGTATTCACGATTATATGAATTATCTTCATATTACACTAGTCCCTATTTTCTTTAGGAACCATTTCAAGACAAGATATCTTCTTTATATTTTATATACTTCATTGAGTATATACACGATTAAGAACTAAATCAATTACACTTTAGTGCTTATTTATAGCACTTCCAATATACACGTATCAAGTTCAAGTATGTAGTAGAGTTAATCATTCTCTATCTAGTTCCATAACCCAATTCTTTGGTTATTCAAGCTACTTACCAATCAATCAAGAAGCCACATTCTATCAAGTAAATATATGCAATATTTGCATATACACATCAAGACTCTTTCAAGTTTGTTACCATATTCATATATTGGTTTCAAGACATTCAAGACTTTCAAGACAATCAAGACAGTCAAGACTTTTACAAGATTTTATTATCTTGTATCCAAGTTCTCAATCCATTTTCTTGGATGGTTAAACCTGTACAAGAGTTAATTAACTTATACTTAAGTTATCAATCTAAATCTTTGGTTATTTAAGACAAGTACAAGATTTACTCATCTTATATTCACGTTTTAATTAAGAAGATGAGCTATACATCTCCCAATCAAGTTCACGATCCTATTCCTAGGATATTCAAGTTCAAGGCATTAGTTGGTGTCTTTTAGGTACACAAACTTTAGCTACGAGAGGGGAGACTAATCCAAGATTCGTGGACTAGCTCAACGGGAAACAAGCTTCAAGTAATCAATAAGTCACATTGTTATCAAGCAACTATGTGCGATGATTGCACATACAAGTCAAGAATATTTCTTATTCACGTTAAGGCTTGTTCTGAGCACTTTCGAGTTTACACCTTACCCATATATTGGTGTCAAGGCATATACAAGATTTATTAATCTTATATTCATGTTTTAATCCCTTTTCTTTGGATGTTCAAGTCATGTACAAGATTTTATTGTCTTATACTTCAAGTTTTATTCCAATCTTTGGACATTCAATCATGTATAAGAGTTATACACTTTACTCTTACCAATTTTCAATCCTATTCTTAGCATGTTCAAGTTCAAAACATTGTTTTATACCCCTAAGGTGCACAATCCTTAGCTTCAAGACAAGCATAACACATAAGTGCTTGTTCATAGCACTTTCAAGACATATAAAAGAGTTGTTACTCTTATACTTAAGTTCTCGTTTGAGTTCTATAAGTGTTCATGTACAAGACTAAGTTCTCATTTTAATTTAATGAGTAATCATGTTCAAGACTCACTTCTGATACCCCTAAGGTATCACAACACTTGCTAGGACATCTTATCCTAAGGCTATATGCCTTAACAAGGGTTATTTCCAACTTATACATCATTAAACAAGTTTTACAATTTTTCAGGACATATGGGCGGCCGCACAAAATGGTGTGGGCGGTCGCCCAAAATTAGGCTTTCCAAGAACAAAATGCTTCAGATAGATGGGCGGTCGCCCAGCCCAAAATGGGCGGTCGCCCAAGGCCTAAAAATGCCAAAATCCGAATTCTTTCCCAGGTTAAATAATTTTCCGTCCCAAGCGTAGGAGTAACTTTTATTAACTCTTAGGCAATACCCAAAACATTATTTCAGGCTCAATTCATTTCTTTTACTGTCCCATAAATAATAGGACAATTTCCTTTTATTCCAATTTAATATTTCACCGTCCCCAAAAGTATAAGTACAATTTTATATTATACTAATATACCCATTTAGAGATACTTCCATTCATTTTCCCGTACCACAAATAATGGTACAATTTTTCTAATAATATTTAAATCCAGTTACTATTTTACCGTCTCACGAATAGGAGTATAATTTAACAATTTGCAAACCCATTAGATTTAGGTTCATGTTCTTGGTTCTCTGTACGAAATACTCCCTTCGTCCCAAAATTACAAGTATTACAAAAATTGCCCAAAACACAATTTTAACATGAACAAGTAGCGGGAATAACATATATACATGTTATTACAAGTAAGGGGAAGCTAATAGCTTACCTAGTCAAAATTCAAGTTGACCCAAATTAATTTCTGATCGGTCTGGAACGCTCTATTCAACGCCACGAATATTTATCCGGGACCAGAATCACGAACAGAGGGATAATTAAGCTCGAGGAGTCGAGAATAGGAAGAATCCTAAACCTATCTTTTTACCCAGAGAGAGAGTACGAGAAACTTTGAGAAAATAAACTTTCTCAAAGAAAGCAACTGGAAGATATACTTGCAATTATCCAAGAATTGCAACTAGGCCCCTCAAGTTCTAACTTTGACAAAAAGGCCCCTAAACTTTCAACTTTGACATTTAACCACCTTAATTTTCTAAAGTAGTTAAATAATTAACTCAAATAAAATAGCATATAAATATGCTAGCCAAGAATTTAACAAGCAAGTCAAAAATTTAACAAATAAGTCAAATATTTAACGAGATTAAGGATGGGCGTTACATCCTCCCCACCTTAAAGAAAATTCGTCCTCGAATTTTTACTAGATCAAGATTATAACATATATAATCAACAAGTAGAACTCAAGAACATCACGACTATGCACAGATACTCACAAATATTCTATGCAATTTAGATGTATCAATTATAACATCAAAACACATAAAGTCAAGTAGACTCGATTAGTCAATCCACTATATCGGTGAAACTTGACATATCTACTAAAAATAATAGAACTGGTCATATCCTCCAGATCACTGTAATACTAGTCAAATCCACTAGGCAATCTCAGATACTGAAGTCATGGTTATCCATCGTTTCAATATTCAGAACGGACTTTATGTATATCAATCCATCAAGACAATCCATCAAAAGATGTAGCTCTCGGTGTCAAATAGTTAACAATGGAGCTGCCTTCGAAATTCATTCATGAATCTCTAACAAGATCAAGAAAATCTCAAGAACACGCGTACCTTGGTTGTTTCCACTAATAGGTCAACACAGATACTCAATTCAGACATCCACTACAAGGTAGATATATCCTCTATCAAGAAATTCTCAAGTTGAATCTTTAACTCAATCGAGATCAAGAACATTAATCCAGATGTCAGCACTGTATTCGCACTGTAACAACTCAAGATAACCCAGTTTCTCATCAAGAATGGATACATCCATCTGGTTTGGTTTAGAAATTCCACTGTCAAACACATAGGTTAAATATCCAGTACAATCTCAAGAACCCTTTCTAGACTTTCAATGCAAAATATAAATGATATGCATAAATCTATCATGCTCACATAAATAGTCAAGCATACTAGCAGAGAATTAATTACCATCTATTATGGTAAACAAGATTGGCCTAACACATAGAAAGCCAAGTCATGACACGTAGACAGCCAAGCTATATCACGTATCACATCAGTGTCCCATATCGGTGACACGACCAAATTAACATAGAACGTATAGGGTGTTATCACCCACACTTCTATCAAGCTCTTACTAATAACAATATCAACACGTAGTCTCTTACTAGAGAATACACTTCCACGCAATTCACGAGATAAGGACAAGCATGCATATATAGCACGATACAATGTCCACAAGACAAGATAGATACGCCTAAGTCTTTAAAGACTCGCGCTCTCGATTCTCAAACCATCTAATCCAATTGGATCAACACTATCAACACCAGTCCTATGCCTGGTATGAAAACAAGTAACGAAGCACTCGGCGTCGAAAACACACCCAAGACTAAACCCACCTAGGCCATAGACCCTATCCAGGCTAAGAGCTAAACCATAGCTCTGATACCACCCTGACACGCCCCAAGTCCCGGGATTCCCTAATAGAACCTCGAACCTGGTGCGCGTAACTAACAAGAATCAAGAAACTAACGGGAAACAGGAACAATACCTGTTAAAAACAAAACTGACATGATATATATACCCAAGAGTAGGGAGCTAAGATAGCTCACACCAGTTCTAGACCAAGAAAATTAAAACCAAACAAGGTTACATACAGCGGAAGACATGCCTAGCAAATAAGCTGGCATCAAGAACTGTCTAGGGACAACAAATACTACCCCAATACAAGCCCAGAGTTTAATTAACTCATACAAGATCGTCCTTACCAAAATATAAAAGGACACTAACTTCGAACAAGAATATCCTGCTGAGTAAATTCCCAGCTAAGTCGAGCCTCACTGCGTACTATCCCCTGCTTTCCTGGGAGGGGGGAAACAATTAAACAAATAAAGGGTGAGATAAATCTCAGTAAGCCATTAACATGCAATTATATGTCATGTTATCATGCAATACAAGTAGATACTCAACTAAACATATATCAAGTATCATCAAGTAACAAGTATAGGAGAGGCTAAGCCAACTCAACAAGTAATCAAGCTCGAGAAATGATCAGGTAACAAGTAGTCAAGTAGTGCGAGAGGCTAGACCAGCTCACAAGATGCACATAGGCCTATCACGCATTGTACCTGAATCCTTCCTTATTTCTCCCAAGAATACCATTTGTTGTCGATGCTTTTCTAGCTGAGGACAACCAAGAACAGGAACAAGAGACTGCTGTGCAGTATATAAGAAGACCTGGTAACCAGTGTCATCCACAATAACAAGATCCACGTGGTGTTCGGGACGGGAGTTAGCATTCACTTAGGTCAGGCTTATTGCTCCAACCAAGGAAGCTATGCCCTTACTATGGCCAGTAGTAAGGGGTCGGGCGGAAATACATAGGGACCCGATTGTCACTTAAACCCCAGCTCTCGCGACAAGCGTGAACCTATATATTTTCGAACAAGCAAGGAGAACCAGCTGGACTCACCAAGAATGCACAAGTAGATATTTACTTGAACTACGGAAACAGAACTCAGTCCCTTATTAGTGGACTATTCTTTATGCACCATGTAATCATGTACCATGTGCTCACGAGAATATGCACCATGTAACTATGTATCATGTGCTCAATTATTGCGAATACCAATCAAGTTTAACTATGGCACATAAGTGTCCATGTAACACGATCAATCCAAGTAAGAGTCCATTTATAACAGACTTCAGTCAAGTAGTAGGGTATATCACTTTGTCACATGCCAAGTTTGCACGTACATATTTATATCACGTTTAACACATTAAAGTGTCTATCACGATACCCTTACTATCAAATAGAGCCCAATACCTTAGACTCAAAACACGTAGTAGAATAGGTCACATTGTACCTAGACACAGTCATACTTCACATATATGTATCGTTAGTAATCGAATACATTTTCTAACACATATTGTGTTCTGTAATCATTCTTATTAATTTAAATCGTAGTATTCACGATTATATGAATTATCTTCATATTACACTAGTCCCTATTTTCTTTAGGAACCATTTCAAGACAAGATATCTTCTTTATATTTTATATACTTCATTGAGTATATACACGATTAAGAACTAAATCAATTACACTTTAGTGCTTATTTATAGCACTTCCAATATACACGTATCAAGTTCAAGTATGTAGTAGAGTTAATCATTCTCTATCTAGTTCCATAACCCAATTCTTTGGTTATTCAAGCTACTTACCAATCAATCAAGAAGCCACATTCTATCAAGTAAATATATGCAATATTTGCATATACACATCAAGACTCTTTCAAGTTTGTTACCATATTCATATATTGGTTTCAAGACATTCAAGACTTTCAAGACAATCAAGACAGTCAAGACTTTTACAAGATTTTATTATCTTGTATCCAAGTTCTCAATCCATTTTCTTGGATGGTTAAACCTGTACAAGAGTTAATTAACTTATACTTAAGTTATCAATCTAAATCTTTGGTTATTTAAGACAAGTACAAGATTTACTCATCTTATATTCACGTTTTAATTAAGAAGATGAGCTATACATCTCCCAATCAAGTTCACGATCCTATTCCTAGGATATTCAAGTTCAAGGCATTAGTTGGTGTCTTTTAGGTACACAAACTTTAGCTACGAGAGGGGAGACTAATCCAAGATTCGTGGACTAGCTCAACGGGAAACAAGCTTCAAGTAATCAATAAGTCACATTGTTATCAAGCAACTATGTGCGATGATTGCACATACAAGTCAAGAATATTTCTTATTCACGTTAAGGCTTGTTCTGAGCACTTTCGAGTTTACACCTTACCCATATATTGGTGTCAAGGCATATACAAGATTTATTAATCTTATATTCATGTTTTAATCCCTTTTCTTTGGATGTTCAAGTCATGTACAAGATTTTATTGTCTTATACTTCAAGTTTTATTCCAATCTTTGGACATTCAATCATGTATAAGAGTTATACACTTTACTCTTACCAATTTTCAATCCTATTCTTAGCATGTTCAAGTTCAAAACATTGTTTTATACCCCTAAGGTGCACAATCCTTAGCTTCAAGACAAGCATAACACATAAGTGCTTGTTCATAGCACTTTCAAGACATATAAAAGAGTTGTTACTCTTATACTTAAGTTCTCGTTTGAGTTCTATAAGTGTTCATGTACAAGACTAAGTTCTCATTTTAATTTAATGAGTAATCATGTTCAAGACTCACTTCTGATACCCCTAAGGTATCACAACACTTGCTAGGACATCTTATCCTAAGGCTATATGCCTTAACAAGGGTTATTTCCAACTTATACATCATTAAACAAGTTTTACAATTTTTCAGGACATATGGGCGGCCGCACAAAATGGTGTGGGCGGTCGCCCAAAATTAGGCTTTCCAAGAACAAAATGCTTCAGATAGATGGGCGGTCGCCCAGCCCAAAATGGGCGGTCGCCCAAGGCCTAAAAATGCCAAAATCCGAATTCTTTCCCAGGTTAAATAATTTTCCGTCCCAAGCGTAGGAGTAACTTTTATTAACTCTTAGGCAATACCCAAAACATTATTTCAGGCTCAATTCATTTCTTTTACTGTCCCATAAATAATAGGACAATTTCCTTTTATTCCAATTTAATATTTCACCGTCCCCAAAAGTATAAGTACAATTTTATATTATACTAATATACCCATTTAGAGATACTTCCATTCATTTTCCCGTACCACAAATAATGGTACAATTTTTCTAATAATATTTAAATCCAGTTACTATTTTACCGTCTCACGAATAGGAGTATAATTTAACAATTTGCAAACCCATTAGATTTAGGTTCATGTTCTTGGTTCTCTGTACGAAATACTCCCTTCGTCCCAAAATTACAAGTATTACAAAAATTGCCCAAAACACAATTTTAACATGAACAAGTAGCGGGAATAACATATATACATGTTATTACAAGTAAGGGGAAGCTAATAGCTTACCTAGTCAAAATTCAAGTTGACCCAAATTAATTTCTGATCGGTCTGGAACGCTCTATTCAACGCCACGAATATTTATCCGGGACCAGAATCACGAACAGAGGGATAATTAAGCTCGAGGAGTCGAGAATAGGAAGAATCCTAAACCTATCTTTTTACCCAGAGAGAGAGTACGAGAAACTTTGAGAAAATAAACTTTCTCAAAGAAAGCAACTGGAAGATATACTTGCAATTATCCAAGAATTGCAACTAGGCCCCTCAAGTTCTAACTTTGACAAAAAGGCCCCTAAACTTTCAACTTTGACATTTAACCACCTAAATTTTCTAAAGTAGTTAAATAATTAACTCAAATAAAATAGCATATAAATATGCTAGCCAAGAATTTAACAAGCAAGTCAAAAATTTAACAAATAAGTCAAATATTTAACGAGATTAAGGATGGGCGTTACAGAGTGGTATTATGAAGTGGCATTATGAGGTGGCGCAATGTGAGAGCAGGAAATGTTTCTGCTTTCATATTATAGATAGATATCATAGATAGATGGCAAAAACTATATACACATCCCGGTAAATACACAGCCCATTTAATTCCATCGCTGCCCTTGCACGTCTCGTGTATACTTACACGAGATGAGAGCTTATATCTCGTGTACATATACATGAGATACATCTCGTGTAAGTACACACGAGATGAGATCTCGTGTATGTATACACGAGATGTAAGCTCTCATATCGTATAAGTATACACGACATAGGCATCTGAGCCTGCTTTTCCACAACCGCAACAGCAAAAGCAACAATAAACAAAACTTGGAATGAAATTTGATTCTCAAATAGGACATCTCCACAAAACATCAATAGACCATTACACATATACTATCGCCTAATTGTATACGAAATGAAAGTGTTAACAAGGATAAGCATATAATTCAAACATTCATACAAACTGGATAAATCAAAAACCATTACACATATACTATCCTATATGTAATCTTCTTTGTCTTCTTGCATCGGTATCCTCCTCATAGAGTTGACTGAACTCTGCTATCCTATCTTGGTATGGGAGGAGTAGTTGGCTTGCGGTTGGATCACAGCGGTTCCGATAAAGGTTTGGTGGTGGTGGTATTGGGTAATCATTGCCTAACATGCGCAGCTGCAAAAGTAATAACAGTTAAATACAAGACAATGAAATATAATGAATATAAGTAAGACAACTAAATATAACTAATATAGATGAGACAATTAAGTTTCATACCGCTATAAAATGGTTTCCATTGACTTGTCCCACCACAACTGTGTTCACCGGTGGTTGTACTGGTGCAGTCACTGGAAGGCATAACATACCACCGCTAGTTGAGTAAGAAATGAACGCCACATTATACCTCGTGGCAATGATGTGCCCAAGATCTGGGAGCTCCATCCAATAATCACTATGCGCCGTCCGGCTATAGCAAGCAATCTTACGTAAGAGTTCTCTTACCGATATCCAAGGTAGAACTCTTTCGTAAAGGTCTTGGCGAGCAAGCACCTCATTGTAACATTCTGTGCGCACTTCAGCCCACTTCTCCTCATCTCCGTATATCTGTGCTGCTACGGCTCTATAGCCACAATGTCCATCTGATGCCACACTATGATGCCTCCAATACGCGGGGTAATGAAAGGCGGAAAAGACTCTACATACGGGGAGCTGTATAAACTAGTATAATTGGGTTGTCCATTTCCCTCTCCACGACCCTGACCCTGATCCCGTCCTCGTCTCGACCTCGGCCTCGACCCCGTCCTCTCCCACGACCGGAAGGAGCTACTGGTGGATGAGACGTAGGAGTACTAGCAGGGGTAGATGGTGTGGGTCCTGAAGGTGATTTCCGTTTGCGGGTGGACTCCGAACTCGCTTGGGTTGATGCAATGAATGCACATCTAGACCTGAAATAGGGCAAAGAAAAAGAGTGAGAAGCATTCATACTGTTGTTTGAAAGTGTTAAAAAAAATTGATGCTGCTGCTGATGTGTCTCGTGTAAGTCCACACGAGACATATCTCGTGTGGTTTTACACGTGACAAGTCTCGTGTAATACAAAACGAGATATGTCTCGTATGGACTTACACGAGACACATCAGCAGCAGTTAAACAGTAGCAGCAACACAACAGCACAACAGCAACAATACAACAGCAAAAAATTTGAGACATAATTGAATGAAGATATATACCCTTTGCCAGTCGAGGATGGTGTAGCGGGGACTCCAAAAAATTTGTTAGTATGCTCCCAATCTGGCAGTTCTCTGGAACTTCCGGCCCGGGGTTCATTCAGCTTTGAAATATGATCCGGCTCCATCGTTTTGAATAACTGTCTCCTTATCGGTTAAGGCTCCTTAGATGAAGGGTTGTCTACTTCAATGTCCAACTTCTTCCAAAACTCATGAATCGTGGACAGCTCAATCCGTCCCTGACACTCCTCTATCTGTGCAATCTCATGACTACATGGAAGTCCATGTGTCCGCCTGTAGTAACACCCGCAGGCAGCCTCAGTGATTACATAACCCTGTTAGTACCCGACCTGAAAATGAGTTTATTAGGACTTTCCCAAAAATACAAGGACTTTATAGGAATTAGAAACCTTGCAAAGAATTGTCCCGGATTCCCAAAATATCTCATTTATGGCAAAATCTATCAAATTAGGTAGCAAATAGTTTCCTTAAAACCATGCAGAAACCCTAGCTTAAGAATCAAGTCAGCCTGCAGACTTGGCCACGCGGCCAACCTTGCTCCGCGTTGATCTTGGCCACGCGGCCACTATTGTCACCGGCTTCAACCATGGCCAGGCGGCCAACCTTGCGCTGGATGATCTGGACCATCAGATCCTCCCCTCAGTTTACTATATAAATCAATCCATGCTATTGGTTTAAGGGTCCGATTTTGAGAGCTCTAAGTACGAATTTTGGAGTTCTTAAACACTATTTTGCTCTCTAATTAACATTCAAACACTCAAGAAGATCCAAGGTTTATTTCTTGCCAACATAGGTAAGTTTTCTAACTTTTTCTTCATGTTCTTGCATTATTCTTAATGTAGATCTTTTATATTCATGTTCTTGCATGTTTATTCATAGTTTCTTCATATGCTTTGCATGTTTATTCATATGTTCATATATGTTCTTCGCATGTTCTTCGTGTTCATAGATTAAAACCTTATTTATGCTATATTTAGGGTTGCGATCTTCATGTTTGCATGTTATTTCATAGCCGATGATGATCGAGGGTTCATCAACCCGAGGATGATCTAGGAACTACTTCTAAACCCTAATCTTTAGGTAATTCCCCCTCATTATGCATGATCCCGATTCTTCTGCCTATTCTAATTCTCTGCGAACTACGCTGACCTGAGCTTCTCACATTGAGAGGAACGTAGGCAATCTTCGGATCCGGTCTAAATCACTAACACACTACTAACACATTCATCATGATAGAAAGACCGATCAATTCGGGCAATATGAGTGATAACGTCCAATATTCTTCTCTTATTGTAATTTGACCCCCGAACCCATTAAACATGCTTTTTTCAATGTTTTGGCTTTAATTAAAACGGCGTGGCGACTCTCATAATTTTAATGTCGTTAAGAATATTCCCTTTGTAAATAAAAATAATCACAAGATACTTCCCATGCGTCGCTTCATCGGAAAGGGGTATTCACAGTGGCGACTCTGCTGGGGACTGCTTTGAAACTTTTTCAAACTTAGTGGGTCTAACTTTCGTTCACATCATGATGTTTGCCATGTTCTCACATGCACCTTACACTTTGCCATGTTCTCACATGCACCTTACACTTTGCTATGTTCTCACATGCACCTTACACTTTGCCATGTTCTCACATGCACCTCACACTTGCCATGTTTACACATGCACCTCACACACTTGCCATGTTTACACATGCACACACTTGCCATGTTTATACATGCACCTCACATACTTGCCATGTTCACACATGCACCTTCCACACACTTGCCATGTTTACACATGCACACACTTGCCATGTTTATACATGCATCTCACATACTTGCCATGTTCACACATGCACCCGCGCACCCCGCAATGTTAATACTTGTACTTTGTCGATACTTGTACTTTGTATATACCTTGTACCGTGTACCCTTGTTATCTTCGCTTTAGTATTAGGGTCAAACAAAACTCTGCTATGATTTTATGAGCCTTTTTAAACAGTGTGTCAAAAGTAGAAGAAGCACTCCCCAATGCCTTCTTCAACCTGTTATGCTCACCCTCAGTCCTGTTTGTGGTATGGGTCCCGAAGTGTGTTAACACATCCGTGTGCATGGACAGAATATTCTGAGAGTACAAATTAAGCCATGTCTCGCGGAGGTAATCCAATAGTGCAGGATAAGATCTGAAACGGTCACGAAGCTCTGCCCAACGTAAGTCCCATTCGTCGGGGTTAGGGGCTGAGATTGCATAATTGAACGTCCTCATGAATGATTCTGCGAAGTCCTCGCTACCTGTATGCTCCAACCCTTTCCTTCTAACATTCATTTCGATATGCCTCCGACACAAGAAGTGTGTGGTGTGGGGAAAAACTGTACGGAGAGCGCTGATGAAACCCAACTCACGATCAGTGACAAAAACTGTAGGCAACCGGGGAGGTGTAAACAGACTGTGCAAATTGTTCAATGCCCATTCGTAATCACTCGGTCACCCACTCCTGCCAAACCTGATCTCCGTCACCGTAACGCTTCTGGTACCCCTTCTGACCCTTTGCCAAAACGCATAACTCGGTCGCCATGGGGGGGCAGTCTGGGGATCCTCTGCTGGTACCCGAACTGCCTAGTCACACGATCAGGCATATACGCCTCTGTGATGTCACAAAAGCGTATAACACCCCTGTAGTATGAAACAGGCAGTATCGCGTCCGACCCGGTCCCATAAGGAGTCCAAATAACCTGTGAGTAGACATTGTTAGGCAAAGTCAACAGAATATCGGAAGGAACGACACAAAAACGTATAATTGTTTTAATATGAATAACTCACACTGTCAGCCCCCATCCTGTCAAGAATGCGGCGATACTGCACAAGATGATCGAACGTCCTCCCAGCCGAATCATCACGAGACCATCTACGGGCTCTCGGCTGCCCCTGCTGCCAATGGGGGTCAGTAACTCGCCGAAAACCCGGAAAGTACTCGTATATCCAGGCCTGAGATGTATGTAAAAAAGTATTAAATACTACTCAAATGCAACATTTAATAACAGGAGGGGGAGTAGACAGTAAAAAGATAGTGAATAGAGTAAGATGTACCTCTAGGAGAGCCGCACAACCGCCCATCTGCTTGCATCCGGATCTGGACGCCTTCCCCAACTCTCGGTACATATATGCCAAAGTGGCTGATCCCCAGGAAAGAGTAGGGAGGCTGGCTAGATCCATGCACAGGGGCAGGTAGGCTGCGGGCACCTTATCCCCGCTCTTGTCCACGAACATCATGCAACCCAATAGGTGCAGGATATACGCGGACGCACGATGGGCATCTGTCATGCCGCCTCTACGCTGAGTAAATAGACGCCTGACATCCCTCAATAAATAACCAGTGCCGCTCAACTGGAGGTGTCTAGAGATGCCAGATACGTCAGGCGCTGGATCCGTATAGCGAACAACTCCACCATCAATCCTGATACCTGTAAATTGAAGATGCAATAACACATTTTAGTATAAGAGATGAATGTAGACAGTTCATATAATATATGTAGACAGTTATATAATTGTGAATGGAGTATCGAAGCGATGTTATAAAAACATACCCAGGATATAAAAACTGTCATGTAAAGTAATCGTCATCTCCCCCCACGGCATGTGGAACGAGTTAGTCTCAGGAGACCACCGTTCCAAAAATGCCGTTAGGAGGGCATGGTTAGGCCTATGAATGACGGAATCATGCAGATGCTGGAGGCCAGATGCATCTACGAGGGCCAGCCAGGCTCTATCAGCAACCGGCTGCTCATCACGCTTGAAACTGTTCATTCGAAACAAAAAATATTATCAGTACTCAAGAAAAGCAGCATAGGATGATAATTAATGGAATATTTAGAGTGTGTGGTATAAATAACTTCAATATTTAAAACATTTCACATTAATGCTAAGCTTACTGTGCAAGATGCGTGAGTCTCGTATGGAAAGTCACCAATCCCTCAGTAGTAGAGTCACCCCAAATCTGTCTGGCTCGGTGGTCACCGAACCCGTACATCAGTGAAACATCCTCTGGCCCACCACCGGGGTCCCTCTGAAGCTGCCATGATGGTGGCGCATCCTGACCCCGCCTCCTCCCGTGTCTCAGAGGTCTAGGCGGCTCTACTACATCATCATCCTCATCATCCTCCTCCTCCTGCACCCCCACCTCCACCACCTCCTCCTCCTCCTCCTCCTCCTCATCATCCTGCCCCTCCCCATCCTCCTCCCCATCATCACTATCACTCTCCTCCTCCCCATCCTCCTCCCCATCATCACTATCACTCTCCTCCTCCCCATCATCACTATCCTCCTCCTCCTCCTCACTATCCCCATCGACCGCCGCCTCCTCCTCCTGAACATCATCAGCTGCTGCCGCCTCCTCCTCCCTCTCCTCCTGCTCATCATCAGCTGTGGCATCCTCGTCATTCCGAGCCTTGCTCCGGTTTTCTCCTCTCTCCAAACGCTCTTCAGCCTTCCTCTTTCTAGCTGAAACGGTCATAGGATCACGTGCCTACAAAAAACACAAATAAGAGACAATACATTAGCGACAGTTACAGTAGATTAAATAAATGAACACAATGCTGACTGATAATTCACAATGCTGATATTCAGAAGGATCACATCTCGTGTAACACCACTCGAGATGCATCTCGAGTGGGTTTATACGAGACTTGTCTCGTGTAAACACACCCGAGATGCATCTCGAGTGGTGTTACACGAGACACACCAATTTCAATTTTACATTTTTCAAATTATGTTTAATTGGGAATATAGAAATGTAAAATAAGGTTAAAAATTGCTTACCTTTTTCACAGGCGCTGCAGACGAGCTAGTCCCGGCGGCGATGTGGGCGGCGGTTGTGGCGGCGGCGGTCCCGGCGGCGGTCTTGGGTATTTTAAGTTTCACCATTTCAATTTCGATTTTTTTTTTATTTTTTTACTGTGAGAGAGAAGAACAGAGCGAGAGAAAGAACGACGGCGACGGTGAGCGACGACGGTGAGAGAGACGTTAGAGAGAGATTGTTCGTTTCTTTCGTTGTTTCAAACCGAGAGAGAGAGAGAGGGGGGTTAGGGAGCGAACGTGAGGGAGAGTGAAATTGAAAAAAAAAATATATATATATATATATATGGGTACTTTGGTAATTTAATGGGGCTGTGGAAATAAGGGGCTGTGTATATAAATATATCCTAGATAGATAGATGAGGCCTAAACACCTCAATTGGATTTGGATTTGGATTAAGATTTAGATTTGGATTTAAAGACATAAAAAGTGTGCGGATCACTTAGACGTTAATACAGTATTCTTCAAACATGCACGGGGCCCAATAGTTCGTTTGAGAAGGCTTTTGTTTGGGCTTTTTATCCCAACCTGTTAGAAGAGAAGAGACTAGTTTTCAATACTAAAATTTAAGGCATATTAATAAATTTTAATAATAAATAGACATAATTATCTATTATTATTTTTATTATTAAAATTTATAAAGTTATAACATTCAAGTACTATAAAAATATGTAAAAATATAATTGTCATAATTCATTAAACAGTTTTTTTTTTTTTTTTTTTTAAAAAAAGAAGTGAAAACGATCAATATTGGCGGTAGGAAGTACTCCCTCGGTCCCAGCTTACTTTACTTGAGACTTATTTCGATTATAGTCAGTCTCATCTCACTTGAGACCTCCACAAAGTAACTAATTTTTAATAATTTTATATTGAATATACCCCACCACTTATTCTCTATTCGTTTTTCACCACTCAATTTATTCAACCAAAACTACTATTTACCCCACTCATTCTCTCTATTCATATTTTACCACATATTTTTCTTAATTTTTTTTTCTTAGGTATTGTGCCCACCTCTTAGGTATCAAGTGAGGTGAGACAGATGGAGTATTTATTCTACTACGTACGTCACTTTTTAGTCTTCTCAATTGAGTTTTGATGGTCAACACAATACAAGTTCACTTTGACAAAACATTAACGTCAACTTAATGATCATAGCGAAATTTCAAAAAGATTGTTATTGGTAAATGGGGCTAAAACTAACAAATCCGGAGGATGTTCGATCAATGATGATTAGTTAGAGTGGAATAGAGACGACGCAGAAAATATTCTTCAAAAAAAGGACATGAAATATGTAATTAATATTAATTAATATGAGAACACTTTATTCTTGTGAATTAATTTTATGGTGAAATTGCTACAAAACATTTGGCACATTTTTTTTTTGACACATTATGGTCTAAATTGCAATATATAAGTTCGTACAAAAAATATTTTGCTATTATTTCCATATTATTCTATCTTAATGGTAAATGTCGAAATCGCAACAAAAAATTTGGCAATATTTTGTAAAAAAATAATTTGTATGAAGTTTAATTGCAACAAATAAATTGCACAAAATTTATTTTACAGTTATTTCTGCATTATTCTATCTTAAGTTTAAAATAATAAAATAATACTCCATATGTCCCAAAATAATTTTCTCATTTGACATTTTTCATTATCTCAAAAAATTCTTCTCATATTTTTATAATTTAAGCTTAAATGTGCATACACACAACATGATTAGAAAAGAAAATGTTTATATTTTTTAAAAGGGGTAATGACAATTTAGGGTCCAAAGTTTTGGGGGTGTGCCAATAGGGGTCTGATGTATCAATTTTGTCAATTTAGGGTTCAAAGTTAACAACTTTAGTCAATTAAGGGTTTTTGGACTAAGTTGCAAAGAAAATCCAGTTAAGTAACAGAAAAACTTAACTGGAGTTAGTTTTGGATGTTCGCCTAGGCTGTTATTTCACACACCCCTTATATAATGGACCCTAATTTTTTTTTCAATTTTATTATTATATTTTTGAATAATTTTAATTAATTCAAAAATAATAATAGATAAAATAATAAGCAAATAAAAAATTAAAGTGGTTTTTTTTAAACCGCAAATAATGAAGTTATAAACAAGGAAAATTAATAATAAAAATAAAAAATAATTCTATGAATAAAATAAAATAATTGGAATAATAATATTAATAAAGAAACAATACTAACCACCACCACAAAAAAAAGTCCAAATCCCCACTTTCTTCTTTCTGAAAAAATAAAGTGGTTTTTCTTTTTGGAATATAATTTTTTCACTTTTTCCTTTTTTAAAAATTATGCTTTTTATTTTATTGTGGTTCTAGTGAAAAAAAAAATATTTTTAATGTATTTCTTGAAAAAATATTTTCGGTAAATGACGTCTTAATTATTAGTTAATTTAATATAAGAAAGTAGTAAAATTTAATATTTCAATTTTTTTTATTAATTTTCTTCATCTGAAATGACAATATGCTCATGCAAATAATTAAAACAAACTCCAGTTAAGTCCATGTCAAAACACGTGTGACTTAACTAGATTCCGTTAACAGAATCGTTAAAAAAACCCTAATCTGCACAACTTTTGTAACTTTGGACCCTAAATTAACAAATTGATACATCAGACCCTATTGACACACACCCCCCAAACTTTGAACCCTGAATTGTCATTTCCCCTTTTTAAAAATCTAAATATTCAAACGTGAACAACAATTTTTTTCTTTAGATGTTATGATGGAAGGAGTACTAACTGATGGTAAGGTCCCCACTCCCCATGGCTGCATTCAGCATCCCTTTTAAAAAGCGTGTTCGTTATGGTGTTATACTTTACTTGCTACATTTATTAACAAATTTAATACTCTTCATAAAAATCCCTCTAAGTAAAAATATAATTCCCCCTTCTAGAATATAAATGTCTATTTTAATTTATTTAACAAAACTTATTATGTACTCCTTCCATCCCACACTTGTTGTACCAAATGGTGTGTACGGAGATTAAAAATATGTGAGTGGATAGGAGAGAGAAAATAAGTTAGTGAATAGTTGTTGTGAGTGATAGGAGAGACAAAAGTGAACATTTTGGATAAGTAGCAATAAATAGGGGACGCATAAAATGAAATTAAATAGCGATAAGTATGAGACGGAGGGAGTAAGTGTTTATTTTAAATGAATGGAATAAATCAATCTTAGCCCAGTAGGATAAATCAAGTCACTAAAGCCCATAGCCCATTACCGAAAGGCCATAGCTAATACATTAAAATAAAAATAATATTATTTTAGTATATAATAATATACATGTAATTAAATTAATCTTCTTATACATAATATTAACAAATTATCTGTATCCAGAGTGAAAGTGAAAAAGCAGGAGCTCATACCAACCGAACTAAAGCTAAAGCTCATCGGCTCAAAAGACCTATTGTAGTTGTGGTTTTGGAGAGCAGATCTCCTGTGCCCCTCTAATCTGGACCGTTTACAATATCAACATAAACGGTCTAGATTAGAGGGGCACATGGAGAGGCACAGGAGATCTGGCCTCGTGGTTTTGGTAGTAGAATAAGAGTGCAAGTATCTCGTTTGTCCCCTTATTACTGTTCTCATTATTTTGTTAATTATTACTTCATCAACACATATTCACGTGGCATATATTTGTTCGTGTTAATGCTTAGAATAAACTTTTGTATTACCGGTTGTTTGGCAATTTACAAGCATATTTATAATATACTCATTCTGTCTTATAATTAAAAATAAAAATAAATGTATGAGAATTAAAAAAAAAAAAATATATATAATATATCTCATTGAATAAAAAAATCAATTTTTTCTATTTTAAGTTAATAACTTTTATTATAAAACTCAAAAGAACAAAGTATATAACCAATTTATTATACTCCCTCTGTCCCGGAAAGATAGTATCTCTTTTTTGTTGTTACTTCGAAAGAACAAACAATAATTAAGGCTACTTTTAATCATCCTAATGAAAATTTAAAAATTGTTATTGATACACCAATATAAATACTATCAATACCAATTTTTAGATTCTCATTAAGATAATTAAAAGTAATTTTAATTATTGCTCAAAGTTCATTCGTAATAACGATGACAAAAGATGGGCTATCTTTTTGACACTGAGACAGGGGAGTATTATGATACAGATAAAGTATATAATGTTTATGCAAAAATACATAATTAATAAAGAAAAGGCCATGTGAAGAGCTTGGAAGAAGAGTGTACTTGTGTGAAGTGTGATTATGAAAAAATGACTTGGACCACCAGCTACCTCCAACTTATCCCTAACCTTCAATAAGTTCTAACTTCCAATGAAAATTTTCTATTAAAAAAAGTAGTCTCACATTTTTAATTATCAATTTCATGAAATCTGAAAAAGCTAAGAGACCGGCTCTTGGTTTAAGAAGTTTCTTTCACTTTTTTCATTTTGTACAAATTTTATCACGTTACTAATACTCCTTTCGTCCCAAAAATGATCTTCCAATTTTTTTTTTCATTATTACCATGGAGGATCTTTTTGAGCAGTAATTTTAAGTTAACTCAATTATACTAATGAAAATCTAAAACTTGTTATTAACATACCATCATCAACAGTACTATCAATAATAAGTTTTAAATTTTCATTAGGATAATTAGATCAACTTAAAATCATTGCTCAAAGTTCTTTGTAGCAACGTCGAAAAAAAGTGTGAGACGGAGAGAGTATCAGAGGGAGTATCTTCATATTTTATATCATTGTAATGATCACTTTTAAGTAAACATAGTGCTATTTTATTTATTTTATTTTAACTAGTACTTTTTTTTTTTTGAAGCAATATTTTAACTAGTACTCTCTCTGGTCCAAAATAACTGTCGCTTTTTAACAAAAATTTTGGTCCAAAATAACTGTCACTTTTGAGCTAAATGTCTCTCTTACCCTTGCATTGAAAGTTGTTGTGTCTAATTAATTGCCTTATTGTGAGACATTAATGTAAGAAGATGCACACTTAATAGAGGTAAACTTGGAAATTTAGTCATTAAATCATGATAATAATTGCATTTCTTAAGAAGTGTGCAAATGTCAAAAGAGACAGTTATTTTGGACTGGAGGGAGTACTTGAATACTCCTGGAGTACAAATTCCCTCCGGTCCAAAATAACTGTCTTTTTTTGCATTTGCACAACTCTTAAGAAATGCAATTATTATCATGGTTTGATGACAAAAGTTCCAACTTTACCCCTATTAAGTGTGCAACTTTTTTTCATTAATGTCTCACACTAAGACAATTAATAAAAGAAAACAAGTTTCAATGCAAGGCTAAGAGAGACATTTAGCTCAAAAGTGACAATTATTTTGGACTAAATTTTTGGTCCAAAAGTGACAGTTATTTTGGACCGGAGGGAGTAATATATAGACAGCCTAGAGTATAATTTGGGGATATCATATGTGTTTAAAGTATAATGATAGCGTAATTAATTATTTCTGATCATTTGATTTGGCAATCCTGTAGTTAATTACCACTTCATGAATCAATTTTCACGTGGTATGAGCACTAATATTGAATAATTTAATGTGTCAGGAAGATCTATCATTGGAGCTTTGTTTATACATATTGAAATATAAATTTATAGAGTCCACAAAAAAAAAAAAAATGAAAACAAACTCCATATGGAAAGCATGGAAGAGGAGTGAACTTATTGTGTGAAGCGTGAACACGAATTAAAATGACTTGGACGGCCAACAACCTCTAGTACCCTTCAAACCATGTAACACCAAAAACCTGCATACTTCCCTCCGTCCCATTTTAAAATTCAAATTTTTTTTTATGTGTCAAAAATTTCAAATAATTCGGTTAAATTTAATTTATAAAATGTAAGATCCAATAAATGTTTGTGAAGCTGATTAAATATCAATCACCTTCATTCGTACATCATATTAGGCATGTAAAACTCAATGGTATAATAATTATTATTATTAAGACAAAAACTTGTATGAGAAGGTTTCACACGTGAGACGGATCTCGTTGAGAGAGTAAATGGTTTGCACCCTATGGGCGGGACAAAGCAAGCCTATCTCCTCTCTCATAAGATCTGTCTCACGTGTGAGACTGTCTCACAAAATTTCCTCGTAGCTTAAATGAGAAAACTGATTCAAGCAAGAGTTCATGACACGTTAGTGCCTTTCAAGCAACTTGATAATTTAGGTACTAGATCTACAAATTTGAGGTCATATATAACTAATGGCTAAGCATGAGTTTGGTGTTTTCAGATTTAATTATTTTTTTTATTTTTTATTATTTGAAATGAGTGAATGCGACAATGGAAATTTAAAGGCCCATTTCGAATTTAGACTGATTGTGATAGTGTACGTGACAGCTACTAACTCTTGCGCCGATGATATTTCTTTACTTTGCTAACCAACTAACGTGGAGTGTAACCCAAATAACTAAAGAGGTGGTCTCCCATGAGAATAAGGGGATCCGTTTCATGCATGAGACGGGTCGACCCATGACTCATGGGGCATGACCCGCTACGTGGCAGCCTCCCAGAGGTAAAAAAAAAATTTTTTTTTTTTTTTTTTGTTTTTTTGAGTTTTTATATTATTTTTCGGCTTTTCAGCCGTTTACCAAAAATAATAGTTACCATAACTTAATGTAATGACTGTATACATATAAAGTAACATTGTTCATAAGTAAACGTAACACCTGTTTTACAAAAACAAAAGCTCGTTTTACCATTTTTTTCAAATGTAATACTAACTATAATTACATGTAACCCAAACAATATCTAAATGTAATTATCATTTATACTGAAATGTAATAGTGATTTTGCAAAAATGTAAAATATTTGTGTATTTTGATTTAATTTTTTGAAAGAAAATAACATTTGAAAAGTAACAACTCATATATATGAATGTAATTGTTTGTACAAGTAAATGTAACACTTTAATAAAAGAAATTATAACATATTTCTATAGATAATGTAATACTTTTACATGTAACACTAATCAAGTGTTTTTAGCTCTAAAAATGTGAATTGTTGAATTATTACTTTTTATTTACATATGTGTTACAATTAAGTATAAACATTATTACATATAAGTAACACGTTCGTTACATTATATTTGTAATAAGTATTACTTTTGGCAAACGAAGAAAACATATGAAAAAACACTGTTACTTTTCTATATATATGTATTACTTTTATAAATAAACTGTTACTTTTTATGTATACAGTCATACATTATGTTATAGTAACTATTACTTTTGACAAACCGAAAAAAAAAATTAAAAAGAAAAGAAAAAAAAAAGGGCCTATGAGAGGCTGCCACATGGTAAGGTCAACCCATGGGTCCTGAAACCGGTTCAATGGGCTGAGTCGGGCGGGTAAAAAAACCCGTGGGTGAGACGGGTATGCCATTCCGCGCGGAAGTCTTTGTCATAATTAAAAGGACTATTAAGATTTAAAACTACTGGACTGTGCTCATCATTATTTCATTGTAGCGTGAATAGACGTAACAACTCTTTTTGTAAAATGGATTCTCAAGATTAATAAGTGCTCAGCAAACCTCCTATTTAACCAATCAAATTTAACTGTGAGTAATCATAAAGTCACAAAAAAAGGCTACAAAATTTAGTTCATAAAATAATGTATCATGATTTTGTTGGTAACCTGAGTTTTACACACAGTCGCAATACCCTAGCTATGTTTTAATTTGTTCCTAAAGTTGTCATTTTGTTGCAATTAGGTGTAAAAACTAACAAGTCGTTAACTTTTAACAAAAAGGGGTACTTTAGTCATTTAGTCCCCTTTTCCCAGTTTATCTTCTTCCCCATCTCCAAATAGCCAGCAGCACCAGTTTGACCACCAATAAAAACAATAGCTTCCACCATCACCACCCATCAATGCTCTCTACACCCATGACCTTCACTAGATCTGACCCAACACAATGCTACCAACACTACAGTCCACCAGTTCCGTCTCCGTTTCCGAACTACCCATTCACCTTGACATAATGTTGTTCAAATAGATCCCTAGATCATAGAATTACTTAATCCCAATCATGTTTACACTTAGGATCCCCCAATTTTATTAGAACCTTTTTAGGTACCCTTAGGATTCTTTGTGACCAGCACAGGTGTATTTCAACTCTTCATTCAAGACAAACCAGCAAGAGGAAGCAAATCAGCAGATCAGTTAACATTGTTGCCGATCAACTTGCCACACAAGTTGCCGATCAACTCCATTCTCAACATGCCGATATAATAGACAGTCTGCACTGTCAGTCAGGTGACATCATTTCATTAAAGTCAAACTTGCTGATTGTCTCTGCACTGTCTTATCAAAAAGTGGTTTACCTGCTCTGTCATGATTATGCGCCGTCTGACACATAGCTACTTTTAGCTATACTTTGTCTCTACTTGCTTTTTGCAGGTAACCGGTTGAGACAAAAGGGATTTACCCATCAGACTTTTCAGGCATGCGTATCTTCGCCATTAATGCCAAGGATACTGCATTAAATGCTCCTCACCTACCCAGATGGAAATTCAAATATTATCCTTCTTCAACAAGCTAAGACATTAACTCCTCCTATAAATAGAGGACTCAGTGCATTGAAGAAGGTTGGTGATTTTAGTGCATTGAAGAGAGTTGGTTGTTTGCAGCATTCATTGAAGCTCAAACATTCCGTGTCCAGATAATCATTAGATCATTTAATAGGACATACACTTGTGCACAAACTCAACAACATTGTTAGTATTCCCGAACTAGATCATTTTAAGGAATACGTTGTTTGAGTCTTTCACACACCCACCTGAGTGAGATAAGTTCTTTTGAACTTGCCGCTCAAATACACTTGGTCAGATATTTGTTTTACGATTCATTAACTATCTCTAGAATTTAGTCTTTGTATCCGGCAAAGCCGTGCTTGTAATAGACTAGGGATATTTAATTGTGCTCTTAACCCAAATCCAAGTTCTGACCAAACTTGGTAGAGGACGTAGCAGTATTTACACTGTGAACCTCTCCAAATACTTGTGTCCCCTGTTATTTACATTCTCCCTGCCGGTTGGAACTCTATCACCGGCAGATCGTATTGTTCTTGCTGATTCATCATTATTTCCTTTGACCAATCTCTTGAAACTGCATTGAACTTTTGGAAACAACTTTGTGTTTAAACTAAGCTCTGAAAATCTTTTATACACTGATTTTGTGTGAGTTAAAACTAAGTCATATTTTACCCGCTGCGCTTACTGATAATAGTTTGTAAACTGTTAAGTGACTTTGCATTTATAAGTGTTTCTACGAAAAGTTTTAAAAAGGCTATTCACCCCCCTAGCCTATTTTCCTACCAATTGGGCCTAACAATTGGTATCAGAGCTTGGAATTTTGAAAGAAATTTCCAAGCTTTGCAGCTTGTATTGCCGATACCATGGCAGGAAAAATCATGCAGTCATTCAACATCACCACCATTCCGTTGTTGAATGTCAATGAGTTTGGTGTCTGGAAATCTCGTATGATAAAGTATATGAACTCAATCGATGACCGGTTAATGCAAGTAATAGAAGGTGGTCCAATCATTCCTCTAAAGGTCTCAACCACCTACCGACCAATTCCTTCCACTCCTCTGACTGCTCATGCTGATCAAGACACTGAATAAGAAACGCATGTTCAAGTTGATGAAACCTTGATTGAAAAACCTAGAGAAGAATGGACTGATGAAGACAAACTTTCAGTTGCTCTAGATGGAAAGGCGTGCCACATTATCTCATGTGGATTGGACGACAAACAATATAAACTGATTGACTTGTGCTCCACGGCTCAACAATGCTGGAACAAACTCCTTGCATACTTTGAAGGAGATGAGCAGGTGAAAGACAACAGACTCTACGACTGCATTGCTGAGTTTGAATCTTTCAAGAAACTAGATGGTGAATCTCTCAGAAGTGCCTACGACAGATTCTGCGAGGTAAGTAAGTTATGTGCTTCATTAGGTAAAGTGTATACTATGAAAGATCTTAATATTCGTTTTCTAAGCTCTTTAAGAAATGAGTATCATACTAAGGTCACTGCTGTTAGAGAAGTTAGAGACTTAAACAAGACCTATATTCAGAATCTTGTATCTAGTCTGTTCTTGTATGAGAGAGAACTGCAAAAACTTAACGTTCTCGATAAAAATTTCAAAAACTTGTCTCTATCAGCTCAATCTCAGGTATCCTTTCCTTCAACCAAATTCCCTCCTATAGATCCCCATCAAACACCCTGCTGTTCAAAAACCTCAGAAACACCTTCAGAACAAACAATGGAAGAAGACGAATTTGCCGCCTTCGCCAGAAACTACAAGAGGTTCAAAGACTTCAAAAGGATGCAAAAAGAAAGTCACCAGCAACAAAAATCTTTTACACCACCATTTCAAAAATCAGCAAGCTACAACAAACCAAGTACCAGTGCTACCGATGGCAAAAACAACAAAGGTGATCTTGTCTGCTTCAACTGCAGAAAACCTGGTCACTTTGCCTCAAAATGTCCTCAGCCAAAGTATGAATACGCGAGGAAATCAGTAAACAAGAGATATCCAAAGTCTCGAAGTTATGTTGCCGATGATAGCACAAAAAAAGCCTTGCCGGTCTGGTGTGAAACTGATTCAGACGAAGATGCCGATGAAGATGCAGATACCGATGTAAGTTTCATTGCATTAGATTCAGATGATGCCGATCTTTCATCCTTGCCGACTCCAATCTACCGAGATCCCTCGCCGCCAAAGACTCCAGTCAAAGAAATACCAACTGGAAGAACTCAACCATACTTCAAGGAAGTAAGCATCAAAGCAGGAAATCCAATAGGATACAAGGTTCATCAAGTGGGAACTTCACTCTATGGACAGTGTAACTCTTCTCACTTCAATGCTCCTAAAACAAAACCCTTGCCGATGACAAGAAAATTCTCATTCACCGAACATCCCAATATTGCCAAAAGCCTTTCGAAACCCATCTCTTCCCTACCTGACTTCTCACCTGAACCCATTCTTTCTACTCCCAAAGATTCAGCCGACCCTCTTCCAGAATTATCTAAGGCTGAGATGGTAGAGACAATGGATGAACTTTTTATTGATTATGAGAAGCTGAGTAGCGTTCATAAAGTGATGGCTGCTGATTTCAAAAGAATTTCTAACGAGAATAGCACTCTTATGTCTGAACTTTCAGTTCTCAAAGGACACGAGCTTGAGTCTATTTCTCTAAAGAAAGAAAACCTGGATCTCAAATGCCAAGTAGCAGTATTGATAGCTCAGATCGAAGATCTTGTGAAAAGAAACAATCATCTCCCAAGGATTGTTGATTCTTACACAAAATCTAGAGTTGCTGTTGAAACAATCCTACATACCCAAATGTCATATAAGGACCAATCTGGGTTAGGATTTGATTCCAGCAGCAGTAGCTCTACTGAAACTTGTGCTACCGAGGAAAAGGATGAGAAAGTTGAATGTAGTCCTGTTAACTCAGTGCATAAGGATGCTAAGCCAATATACAGTGCTGTGGCAATGAAGTATCCTAAGAACCAGAACAAAAGGAATGATAAGCACAAACAAAGATATGTTAAGGTTGCTGATACTGAGTCTGCCGATAACGGTATTCTTGGTGAATACATCAGCAGAGCAAGTGCTGCCGATCTAACCTCCTCTGCTGCCGATGGACAAGTACCTAAAAAGGTAACTGCCAAAGGTAAACAGAATGGAAAGAAAGGCAACACTAGCACCTTTAAACCTACTAAGTTTGTGCCTGCTCAATTCCCTAGTTCTACCGATGCACTGACTAAACAGAATGATGTTCTACCGACTCCATAGCCTATCAGTCAAGTGAGATGTTCTAATTGTTTTGATTATGGTCACAAGGCTCATGAATGCCTCTTGAAGCACCTATCTGGACCCACTGAGGTTACATCCTCTAGTGGTGGCCAGATGTGGTTGCCAAAGAGGAACTAACCCTCGGACCGAAGAATAAGGGGGACCATAAGCATACCGTTTTATTTCAGGAATGCTTCATGGCCTCAACTGGTGCAAGCAAAGATTTGTGGATTCTAGATAGTGGTTGTTCAAGACACATGACAGGATTTGCAGATCTACTTGCCGATATCTCAGAAGCATCAGGTCCCCCAGTGGTTTTCGGTGATAATGCCAAAGGAAAAATCATCGGTATTGGTACCATCAAGAGAGGTGCAGTCACTGTACAAAAGGTCTCTCTAGTGGATGGTCTGAAACACAACCTTCTATCAATATCACAATTATGTGATAAAGGAATGCAATGTGTATTTACTACTTCCAGTTGCTATGTGAAAGACATTGCTTCCAATGAAACTCTTCTCACTGCCAAACATAAAGGTAACATTTATGCAGTAGACTTAAGTGCTATTACTGGTGTTGCTAATGTTTATTTTGTAGCTAAGAACATCAGTGAGAACTCATGGCTATGGCACAAGAGACTCAGTCACTTGAACTTCAAGTATCTATCCAAGCTTGCCGGTTCAAATCTGGTAACCGGTCTGCCTCAAGTGTTTGCTGATCATGCAAAGAAATGCAAAGCCTGCCAGCTTGGAAAACAACATAAGTCATCTTTCCGAAGCAAGCCCTTCATGTCAACTTCTAGGTGCCTCCAATTGCTACATATGGATCTATTTGGCCTCACAACTACAGCAAGTATCGGGGGAAGTAGATACACTTTGGTTGTAGTAGATGATTTCTCTAGATATACTTGGGTAGAAACCTTCAGTCACAAAGATGACACCTATGCAGTTGCTACCAAGTTATTCAGACTACTACAAACCCAGAAGGAGAGCGATATCATCAGTATGAGATCATACAACGGCACTGAATTCAAGAACAATGGTATTGCTCAGTACTGTGATGATCATGGCATAGACCACAACTTCTCAGCTGCCTATACACCACAACAAAATGGTGTCGTTGAGAGAAAGAATAGAACTCTCATTGAAGCTGGTAAGACCATGATTGCTGAAGCCAGGCTGCCGAAATACTTTTGGGCTGAAGCCATCAATACCGCCTGCTTCACTCAGAACAGATCTCTCATCAACAAATTCCATAACAAGACTCCTTATGAACTCTGGAGAGGCAGAATTCCCAACATTGGATTCTTCAAAATATTCGGCTGCAAATGTTACGTGCTTTACAACGGTAAAGAGCACAGAGGTAAATTTGATGAGAAAGCTGATGAAGGAATCTTTGTTGGATACGCTAAACACAGTAAGGCATTTCGAGTTTTTAATAAGAAACTTTTGAAAATTGTTGAATCTGTTCATGTAACCTTTGATGAATTTGATTTGCTAGAGTCTGACAAGGCTCCAAATAGTACTAATGAATCTAGTGCTCATGAGACAGGTGAATCCAGCAATACTAACCATGTAGGACAAGTTCCAGCTGCTGATCCAGTTATATCAGTAGAAGAATCAACCGAAGCTCAATACTTCCCTTCATCGGCAGAACCAAAATCTGCTGATGAATTTCACAATCCGTTTGCCGATGAAAATTCTGCTGATCATTCTGAAAACAGATCAAGCCCTCAACCAATTTCTGTTATAAGGCCCTTCCCAACAAGCTCTCAATCTAATCCACCTCTCACCCAAAACTCTAATTCTCCTACTCCACCTGCTGATCTTGACCCTCCTCTCGAATCTTTACAACAAGATACAGTCAGACAAGATGTGCCAATGGAGGTTAGAACAGTTCGTGATCATCCATTAGAAAATGTGATTGGTGATGTCTTTGGACCAAGATTGACAAGAAACCTTAGTAGAGCATTCGCCGAGAGTCTCTTCTCATCTGCTATGGTTTCTGTTGGTCCCAAAGACACAACAAGGGTATGAAAGGAGGCTAGAAGGGGGGTGAATAGCCTACTTAAAATTTCAACCCTTTTTCAAAATTCAACCAAGTGCTTACAATCTTGAGTTTTGCGGTCAAGTAATAAACCGCGCGGTCAAGGTGTAATATGCACAGCGGAAGTTTTCGATGGAAATAAGGTAGAGTTATTTTTGACAAAATCTCTAAGGAACACCAGCACTCACGGTCAACCAAGTTGCGGTCAAGTGAGTCCGGTCAAGGTAATTGCGGTCAATAGAAATGCGGTCAAGAGATTTGTGGTCAGATGGTTGAGAGATTGAAAGTTGTTGTCTTAGAAGTTTTGGCAAAATATAAGTTAGTCAGATTTTTAACTTAGGCAATGTGGAGAACAAACAAACACAATTCACAATACGTTTGAATATCTGTAAGATCAAACACTAAACGACAAACAAAATTAATATGAACAAGTGAAGAACAAGATGAACAATACTTGAAGGTAAATTTGCAGAAAGTAAAATGACACAAGTATTTGGAAAGGTTCGATCTGTTAAAAGATCTACGTCCTTTACCAAGATGGTCAGTCTTAGATTTTGAATGGAGGTATATATTGATTCTTGAGTGTACAGATTACAGAGATGAAGTATTGAATCAACACCTACTTTCTATGAAGAATAAATCCTAGACTTAGACCAGTGTATCCCTTTTGATTCAATCTAAGTGATTGATCAATTGGGGTGAGTGTGTGTGTAAGAATCTGAAGCTCTTTGAAATCTATATGATTTAGAGCCTAAAGAATCTTATGTGTTACAAGGCTTGAGATGACTTGAATGTTGCTGGAGATCTTTGAAGGTTTGAAGGTGAGTTCTTTGAAGATTCAAAGGATTCTGGAAATCTTGAGTATGATCTTCAATCACCAAGTATTTCAACAGCAATTTCTCTCTTAGAATCTCAGCTTTTTTCAATGAAGAACTTAAGGGCTATTTATAGCCTTGAATGAGAAAATAGCTGTTGGATTTACTTGGGCTCCAAGTTGAAGGACAATGAGCTGTTGATTTCTGATTGGTGCTCAATCTGAGTTTGTCCTCTTTGCAGATAAGAAGTGGTCCCACTTAGATGAATTCAAATTTGAATAACTTGAGATCCAAGTTCTGCAACGTTCTAAACTAACCATAGTTTGACAATGGTTAAGTTTTAACAAACTTGGCTTCTTGGACAACTTCATCATTTGCGGTCAAGGCCTCACGGTCGAGTGGCTTGCGGTCGATGGGTCAGATGTGACCTGTTAAGATATGCCACAAAGATCACGGTCACTGACTTCCGGTCAAGTGATTCACGGTCAAGTGGTCTTCCACGGTTAGGTGGTCTACCACGGTCAAGTGAATTCACGGTCAAGGTCTTGACCACTAAAATTCCAGACTTAGAAAATTTTTAGCCTATCAATCTAAAGCCTATACTATCAAAGTGGACTATTCTAAAAATGAAGTTTAACACTTCTTACAATATATCCTAAAGTCCACCAAAAGATAAAATTAGGTTATGGGATCAATCAAATCTAGGTAATAGGAGTGGTTTATAAAAAGCATACCCAACAGTTTCCAATATAGAACCAAAGAAGACTGAAGAATCTCTTGCTGATCCTGGGTGGGTGGAAGCTATGCAGGAGGAGCTAAATCAGTTTGAAAGATGCAATGTGTGGGAACTAGTGCTAAGACCATCATCTCAACAGGTGATTGGTACAAAATGGGTATTCAGGAACAAATTGGATGAAGCATGGAAGATCATAAGGAATAAAGCAAGGTTAGTTGCTAAAGGATACCGACAAGAAGAAGGGATTGACTACGATGAGATATTTGCTCCTGTTGCAAGATTGGAAGCTATAAGACTTTTCCTAGCCTATGCCGCCTTCAAAGAATTCAAACTGTATCAAATTGACGTGAAAAGTGCCTTCCTGAATGGAGAACTCCAAGAACTTGTGTATGTTGAACAACCACCAGGTTTTGAAGACTCCAAGAAGCCTAATCATGTCTACCGATTGAATAAAGCTCTCTATGGCTTAAAGCAAGCTCCAAGGGCATGGTATGAAACCCTTTCTAAGTTTTTACTTAGCGATGGCTTAGGCTTCACTCGATGTAAAATCGATACTACTTTATTTATTGCCAAGCACAAGGGTCATTCATTGTTTGTTCAAATATATGTCGATGATATTATTTTTGGTTCCACTAATGAATCACTTTGCAAGAGATTTGAGAAGCTAATGCAGAGCAAGTTTGAGATGAGCATGATGGGTGAACTAACATATTTCCTTGGACTTCAAATCAAGCAATCCAATGAGGGAATATTCATCAGTCAATCCAAGTACGCAAAAGAATTAATCAAGAAGTTTGGCTTTGAAAATGCTCACTCTCAAAGCACACCTATGGGCACTAACATTCACTTAGATAAGGATGAGTCTGGTAAGAAAGTAGATATGACTGTCTACCGAGGTATGATCGGCTCACTCCTCTATCTTACTGCCAGTAGACCAGATATTATGTTTGCTGTTTGTGTTTGTGCCAGGTTTCAAGCTGACCCTAGGGAATCTCATCCGCAAGCTGTTAAACGTATCATTAAATATCTTTGTGGCACTGCTAACCTTGGATTATGGTATGCTAGATATTCATCTTTTAATCTAATAGGTTATTCAGATGCAGACTTTGCAGCTTGCAGGGTAACAAGAAAGAGTACTAGTGGAACTTGCCAATTTCTTGGTGATAGACTGGTGTCTTGGTCCTGTAAGAAACAAGCATCAATTTCCACTTCTACTACTGAAGCTGAGTACATAGCTGCCGGCAGTTGCTGTTCACAGATCCTTTGGATGAAGCAGCAGCTTGTTGACTATGAAGTTCCATCTCAAATTTGTCCCATCTATTGTGACAATCAATCTGCTATCTCAGTTTCAAACAACCCGGTCATGCATTCCAAAACCAAGCACATAGACATCAAGTATCACTTTCTGAAGGAACATGTTGAAAAGGGGAATGTAGTGCTGCTCAAAGTTCATACCGATTACCAAAGAGAAGACATACTGACAAAGCCCTTAGACCAGAAAAAATTTGAATTCCTAAGAGGTGAACTAGGTATGATTGATTTCTATGGTTAAAACTGTGCTAACTCTACCTATTGTGCTAGCCTCGCCAATCTCATCAGCAAGTATGAAAATCTTGCCTGCCAAATTATTTTGCCGATCTCATCAGCAAGTGTGAAAATCGTGCCGACCAAATTATATCGCCGACAAAATATTGCTGACAACTTCATGCCGATCATCATATCTTGCCGACTAAATTATCTTGCCGATTCAAACTATCTTGCCGATATTTAAAACATCAAATCAGCATGTCTCTGCAAAAAGATAAGATTCGTGACACATGACGTAAGCAATCAAATCAAAGGTACATCGGTCACACCATCTCCCTGACACGTGTGTGTACCTTTCTTACCCAAAATCGTGTCAAGATGTATTCCATTTAATGCGATACATCATCAAGGTAACAGGTCATCATCACTTCTCTTTTAATTTTGACTAATTTACCCCTTCTCCCTTTTATTTTTAACTGTTCATTTCTCACCGTTTTGTGAGCGCATTAAATTTTGCGTGCGCACGTTCTCCGAGATTATAGGTACAGTTATTTCTCTCTATTCCTTGTCCTCTCATTTTCTCTCTCTCTCTCCCCCATAACATATATAACGCCTTTCGAAATTCCTTTAAGCTTTCTTCGCCATTTTTTCTTCTCTACTCTATCTCTCTCACTCCTCTAACCAGTTTATTGAGTCATCGTTTTATTTGCTTATATCTTCTTAATCCGGTAAGTGTTAATGTTTAAACTTTGCTCATTTCTAATCATTCTTGGTGTGATTTGTATTTGTTTCTAACATTGTGAGTTGTTTGAGTAATCTTGCAGAAAATGTCCGGCAAAAAAGATATCTATGGAGGCTATGTTGACTCCGACTACTTCAACGATGAAGCCGACGGGGTTTTCTTGAAGAATCTTCTTATTGGGTCCCTGCTCGACTCATTCATCACTCCATCTGGAGTTGATTCAGTGTTCTTGGATCTTGTCAAAGAATTCTTCTCCAACTCCTCTGTTGTCCGCTCTCGTGCTGACTCTTCAGTCATATTCTCCGTCAACTCCTCTGTTTTGGGCGTGCAAATCTCTCTTACTCCCTCTTCTATTTCTGAAGTTTTTCCCTCTCTCGGGAATGAAGGGTTGAGTGATTTAGTTGATGATAAGGAATTGGATAGGGCATGGATTATCATGAGAGGAGCTGGTACAAGACTCAGTGGCACCAGTCATTTAAAGATTCATTATCCTCGCCGATACTATGCTTTGGCTGAGATAGTTGATAGATTTCTTATCTGCCGATCTGGATCTCATAGTAATGTCACTGACGTTCAGTTTGAAGCTATGGCCGCCATTTTTCTGCAGATTGAGTTCAACTGGTGTGCCTACATATTCAGGATCATTGCCACTGCTGCTGATAAATGGTCTTCTGATAGGCTGAAGAACAAACCCAATCCTGGGAAAGGTTGCCATTATCTGTTAATCAGCATGATCTTAAGGAGAAATATAAACATAGTAGCTGCAGATCGTTTTCCATCCAGCATTGCCTTCAGCAAGCTAAAGTCCTATAATGCTAAAGATTGGAAGAGAATTGAAAAGAAGGCCTCTAGTGTTGTTGCACCTGCACCAGCACCTGCTGACGCTCCAAAGAAGAAAATGTTGGTAGTGGTGCCCTAGGCACGTTTAATAAACGTTGTAATTGTTATCATTTATTTCATATCAATAACGAGATGTTTTGATTATTATTATTGTTCATGTTTACTTATAATAATCTCCGTCCCTAGTACTTGTTAAGCACTAGTATAAAGGCTAAATGATCATGCGATGATCATGTTAGATTTATGGGTACTTGTTTGGAACAAGGTACTTGACATGACCCGCTGTATGAGATTTATGTCATGGTCCATGTCAAACATATATCTCATATTAGTTATGTCATTTGAATCCTTAGACATGAAGTTATTATAGTCTTCCACTTGATGAACATTATGTTTGACATATTCAAACGCTACTTTTAACCGAGTAGTTATAAATGGTATGATTGGCATAATCGGATTCACGTAGGGAAGAATAATAAGCTAAATGGATTTGTCCCTCCTCGGAGAGATGTCAAGCTTGGGCCCCTCGAAGGAATGATGTTGATGAAATGTTCGGCCGGACTCAAATGAATTGATTGGATCAATGTCACTTGGATTATCAACATATTCGGAATCGAGAAAGTATTGAACAAAAACAAGTTGACTCTTTGACCATGACTTGTGTTCAATGACGTCGAGGACAAAAGGATTATGACATATTCTAAAGGAATGCGAACTTGTATCTAGTTATACTATTTGGGTAGGTATGACGGTTTGCTAGAACCTAATCATATCTTATGGGATCATGTTTGAGCTCATTGCCAACTTAGTATAATCCTAGAGGGTCACACACAATAGAACGAATCTTTAAAAGGACTACATTGGAACTTTGGAAATTCTGGACTTTCTGGGAAGTGGGCGACCGCACATAATGGACTGGGCGGCCGCACACTTAGCTCAGAAATGAACCAGTTTTGTTTCAGATTGTTGTGCGACCGCACAGAGGTTTTTGGGCGGCCGCACAGTACTGTCGACTGGCACTTTCCTAATTCGATTTGGAATGTCTTTTGACACAAGATTCCTATTTGGAATAGGTCTTGCTTGTGTATAAAAGGATGAGTTCGGCCAGAACTTCAGTGATAGCCTTTTGTGAGTCTCCAAAGAGTTTGAGAAAGGTTTATTGTGTTCTAAGACATCTTTGGTTGAAGAACAAAATAATACACAAAAAAAAAAATTCCATATAGTCATATCAAATTGTGACAGTGTGTTTCATAGTTGTTGGTCTAGCAACCAAGATCAAAGAAGCTCCTTTGATATTCGTTCGAAGTGTGGATACCGCTAGAGGGTGAAAATCATCATCTTCAAAGTTCGTGTTCAAGCTTTGTGATCGTGATCAAGTCTTCAAACCTCCACCAAAGACCAAGAGAATTTGATAGCCATCAAGGGTTAGTTTATTCCTTTGTTCTTATGTTGTATTTGATTTAATCATATGAACGGATCCATGGCTTTGGGTTTCAAAATTTTAAATGCTAAATTCCGCTGCGCATGTTTGATCGAAACCCAACAGTGGTATCAGAGCCCCGTTCATGTTGATTATTTCAATACCTAGATCATGTTATGTGTATATAAATTGTTTATGTGCCTTGCATGATATGAATATTGGAATATGTGATGTTTATGTGTTATGTGATTTTATGTGGTTTATTGTTTTGCAACTTTAATCGCATGATTCAATCGCAATAAATAAATTATGGTGGATTCAAAATTGTTGGTTATTAATTTTTGATTGGATCAAAGTTTTAATAATCGGGGAAAAACAATTTTGAGACAAAATTTTCGAACTTAAAATTCTGCACATTCTGATTGAACCGGGCGACCGCACGGAATGTACTGGGCGGCCGCACGGTTTTTGGGTGACCGCACAGGTCTTTTTGGGCGGCCGCACGCCAAGATCAGAATGTCTAATTTTGCTCAAAAATCAGAATTTGGAATTTTCGAGAGGTTCAACAAAACCAGTAACAGAACCAATCCAGACCTGCTGATCTGGAATGGGTTTTGAGTAGTTGGTTTGTGTGTGGATCTTGGGGTTTGATTTTCCTATTTGTTTTAGTCTTGTGATTCTAAGATTGGTTCAAGGTTTGGATGGCTAATCTGTGTTCATCGAGATTGTGTTTCCCAAACTTGATCGTAATCAAAGTTTCAAAGATAAAACGAAGTTAGAATTATGAAGAGTTCATAATTGCTAAAATTGAGAAACAAAGTTCTTGATTCAATGATTGGAGATCCATGTGGAATTGTGAATGCAATTGGCCTACGCTCATCGAGACCATCTATTGCTTAGTTTCGACCACATGGACTACTTTCTTGGTTTCTTGAATTAGTGCGGGATTGTGGTTGCCTGATGGCTTAGTTCGACCGCACTTCTTGTTGTCTTGATTTGGAGATAATAACCAAAGTTGAAATAGTCTCATCCACATAATTATAGAGAAACTAATGACACATAAATATCATGCTTAAATTAATGAAGATTAATTTAGTGGCTAAACTTGATGTGTAACATGTTTATATTATGTACTCATAAATGTGTTATATGCTATATGTGAAAAGTTTTAAGTCTTTTATTGCCATGCCATGATTAAAACACTTGTTAGTACATGAGTGATTTTAATGTAGATTCGCCCTAGCGAGGTGCATTAAATTTGTTTATGTATGAGCAAGATAGATAGTGTGGGCACGCCCTAGCGGGACACATTAACTGTGCGTTTAAAATGGTTAGACTTAATTGGGCGTCAAAACAGTTTTGGGCCTAGGCAAAGATGAGGTTTAACATGCTTTTTGAAATTTGATTTCTTAAAGAATCTCATAAAAGGAACTAAGAGTCATATGAGATATGATTGACAAGAGTTGTCTACCTAATTAATTTGATTTTGTGTAATCCGCCTTAGCGGACTTGAAATTAAATTAAAGTTGGATCTTAACCCATTTGAATTATATTATACATTGGATGTATATGAAGGTTATATAATTTAGTGGGAGTATTTTGTTTTAAAAATACATTATTTATCTCTTTAATGAAAATCGGTACTTATTAAATTTTGGAAATTTTTGCATATTTGTAGATAATGACTAATAACACTCAATCAATGTCGTTGCGATCGATCCTTGAGAAGGATAAGCTCGAAGAGAATGGTACCAACTTTATGGATTGGATCCGTAGCATAAGAATCGTTCTTAGGCAAGAAGATAAGTTATACATTCTCGATGGGCCTCTCCCCGCTGAACCACCGCCTACTGCCCCTAGGGTAGAAAGAGACAATTACAAGAAACATCGTAATGATTCTAGAGATGTAAGTTGTCTCATGCTTGCTGCTATGTGTTCAAAACTCCAACAAAGTTTGGAACATTTGGAAGCCTATGAGATAGGCGTGGAGTTGAGAACCATGTTTCAAGAGCAAGCTAGGCAAGAGAGGTACAAGACCATTGTTGCATTCACTACTTGTAAAATGAATGAAGGGCAACAAGTGAGTCCTCACTTTCTTAAAATGAAAGGTTATGTAGAGCACCTTGAGAAACTTGGCTATCCAATCCCATTGGAGCTAGCCACGGATCTCATTCTTAATTCATTGCCTAAAAGTTATAATCAGTTTGTAATGAATTATAACATGCATGGAATGGATAAGAATCTCTCTGAGTTGCATGGGATGCTCAAAACTGCAGAGATGAAAATTGTGGAGAAAGGTTCTCCCGTGCTCTTGGTTCATGATGGGAAGAAGCCTGGTGCCAAAGGCAAGGGTAAGGCAAAAGTTGTCAAACCCAAGATAAGCAAGGCAAAGGTTGCCAAGGCTTCTGAGGCAAAACCTGATACACAAAAGGATGCAATTTGTTTCCATTGTCAAGAAATTGGTCATTGGAAACGTAATTGCAAGGCTTTCTTCGAAGAGCAAAAGAAGAAGAAGAGCAGCAAGGCTGCGTCGACTTCAGGTATCTATATGATAGATATTCTCCTTTCTACCACTGATTCTTGGGTATTGGATACCGGATGTGGTTCTCACATTTGTCTAAATGTGCAGGGACTAAAGAATAGGAGACTTCTTAAAGAAGGTGAAGTAGATCTACGCGTGGGGAATGGAGCAAAAGTTGCTGCATTAGCCGTAGGGACTTATGAAGTCACTTTACCTTCCGGATTAATTCTTGTTTTGAACAATTGTTATTATGTTCCGGATTTAAGCAGAAATATTATTTCAATTTCTTGTTTGGATAATGAAGGTTTTAAGTTTCTTATTGAGAATAAGAAATTTTCTATTTATTTAAATGATGTGCTTTATGGTATTGCTAATTCATTTAATGGCCTTTATATCTTGGATGTCAAGAATGAAAATAATGTCTATCATGTAAATAAGAAATCTAAACCTAATGATGTAAATCATACTTATTTGTGGCATTGCCGTCTTGGTCATATTAATGAGAAGCGTATCTCAAAACTCCATGGGGACGGACTTTTGGGTTCATGTGACTTAGAGTCATATGACACTTGTGAGTCGTGTCTTCTTAGAAAAATGACTAAGACACCTTTTACCAAGTTGGGTGAAAGGGCAAGCGACTTATTGGGGTTGATACATTCCGATGTATGCGGACCATTAAGTAGCAATGCTAGGGGAGGATTTCAATACTTCATAACCTTCACTGATGATTATAGTAGATTTGGGTATGTTTACCTAATGAAACATAAAAGTGAAGCATTTGAGATATTTAGAATATTTCAAAAATGAAGTAGAAAAACAACTTGGCAAAAGTATAAAGGCACTTCGATCATATCGAGGTGGTGAATACTTAAGTCAAGAATTTGACGATCATCTAAAGAATTGTGGAATAGTTTCACAATTGACTCCGCCCGGAACACCACAATGGAATGGTGTGTCTGAGAGGAGAAATCGGACTTTGTTAGACATGGTTCGATCAATGATGAGTCAAGTTGATCTTCCAATATCCTTTTGGGGTTACGCCCTAGAAACCGCTGCTTTCACACTAAATCAAGTTCCAACTAAATCGGTTCCAAAGACTCCATATGAGATGTGGAGTGGAAAGAAACCTAGTTTATCTTTCATGAGGATTTGGGGTTGCGAAGTTTATGTCAAGACACTTATCTCTGACAAACTAGCACACAAATCTGATAAATGTATTTTCGTGGGATATCCTAAGGAAACTAAAGGATATTACTTTTACAACCGAGAGGACAACAAAGTGTTTGTTGCCCGAACTGGTGTCTTTCTAGAGAAAGAGTTTCTCTCCAAAGAAATCAGTGGGAGTAAAATAAATCTTGAAGAAATTCGAGACCCAGAAAATAACATTGAACCAATAGTGGAACAAGAACAAGAACCACAAGGAGTTGTGGAACCTGTTCAAAATACACAAGCATATCGCAGATCTAGTAGGTTACGATCCGAGCCCGAGAGATATGGATTTCTCGTAACGGATAGTAATGAGGTAGAAATCATTGAGAATGATGAACCGTCAACCTACCAGGAGGCGATGTCTTCTCCTGATTCGGATAAGTGGCTTGGAGCCATGGAATCCGAATTGCAATCCATGAAGACAATCAAGTTTGGAATTTGATTGATGCGCCCGAAGGTGTAAAAACCATAGGATGCAAATGGGTCTTCAAGAAGAAGACTGACATGGATGGGAAGGTGCATACTTACAAAGCTAGGCTTGTAGCGAAGGGTTATAGGCAAGTTCATGGTATTGACTATGATGAGACCTTTTCACCCGTAGCAATGATCAAGTCTATAAGAATTTTGCTTGCCATTGCCGCATATCATGACTATGAAATATGGCAGATGGACGTCAAAACCGCTTTCCTGAATGGAAAACTCCAAGAGGATGTGTACATGACACAACCAGAAGGTTTTGAACAAGATTCTAAGGTATGCAAATTGCAAAGATCCATCTATGGATTGAAGCAATCTTCTAAGAGTTGGAATCTCCGTTTTGATGAATCGGTCAAAGAGTTTGGTTTCATCAAGAACGAAGATGAGCCTTGTGTATACAAGAAGATTAGTGGGAGCATAGTGCTCTTCCTTATTTTATACGTGGATGACATATTGCTCATTGGAAACGACATTCCTACACTTCAGTCTGTGAAGACTTGGTTAGGAAAGTGCTTCGCAATGAAAGATATGGGTGAAGCCGCATATATACTTGGCATTAAGATCTATAGAGATAGATCAAGGAGGCTACTTGGTTTAAGCCAAAGTACATACATTGACAAGGTCATTAGAAGATTCCGTATGGAAAATTCTAAGAGAGGCACCTTCCCCGTGTTACATGGAGTTTCTCTAAGCAAGACTCAATGTCCTAAGACAAAAGATGAGCGTGAGAAAATGAATGATGTTCCATATGCTTCGGCAATTGGGTCCATCATGTATGCCATGATTTGTACTAGGCCGGATGTGTCTTATGCTTTGAGCATGACAAGTAGATACCAATCCGACCCTGGCGAAAATCACTGGATAGCTGTAAAAGCGATTCTTAAGTACTTGAGAAGAACTAAAGACTCGTTTTTGGTCTATGGAGGAATGGAAGATGATCTCGTTGTAAATGCTTACACGGATGCAAGCTTCCAAACTGACAAAGATGATAGCCGATCGCAATCGGGTTTTGTGTTTATGTTAAATGGTGGAGCTGTAAGCTGGAAGAGTTCCAAGCAAAGTACAACCGCTGATTCTACAACAGAAGCTGAGTATATTGCTGCATCGGATGCTGCAAAGGAAGCTGTTTGGATTAAGAAGTTCATAACTGAACTTGAAGTGGTTCCTAGTATTGCTAATCCAATAGACCTTTATTGTGATAATAATGGTGCTATTGCTCAATCAAAGGAACCAATAGCACATCAGAAATCCAAACACATACTTAGGCGTTTTCATATCATTCGAGAGATCGTTGATAGGGGAGACGTAAATATATGCAGAGTACCTACTGATGACAATGTTGCGGACCCGCTAACAAAGGGACTTCCACAAGCTAAACATGATGGTCATGTTAGGTCCATGGGTATTAGATACATGGGAGATTGGGCCTAGGGCAAGTGGGAGATTGTTGGTAGTGGTGCCCTAGGCACGTTTAATAAACGTTGTAATTGTTATCATTTATTTCATATCAATAAAGAGATGTTTTGATTATTATTATTGTTCATGTTTACTTATAATAATCTCTGTCCCTAGTACTTGTTAAGCACTAGTATAAAGGCTAAATGATCATGCGATGATCATGTTAGATTTATGGGTACTTGTTTGGAACAAGGTACTGGACATGACCCGCTGTATGAGATTTATGTCATGGTCCATGTCAAACATATATCTCATATTAGTTATGTCATTTGAATCCTTAGACATGAAGTTATTATAGTTTTCCACTTGATGAACATTATGTTTGACATATTCAAACGCTACTTTTAACCGAGTAGTTATAAAGGGTATGATTGGCATAATCGGATTCACGTAGGGAAGAATAATAAGCTAAATGGATTTGTCCCTCCTCGGAGAGATGTCAAGCTTGGGCCCCTCGAAGGAATGATGGTGATGAAATGTTCGGCCGGACTCAAATGAATTGATTGGATCAATGTCACTTGGATTATCAACATATTCGGAATCGAGAAAGTATTGAACAAAAACAAGTTGACTCTTTGACCATGACTTGTGTTCAATGACGTCGAGGACAAAAGGATTATGACATATTCTAAAGGAATGCGAACTTGTATCTAGTTATACTATTTGGGTAGGTATGACGGTTTGCTAGAACCTAATCATATCTTATGGGATCATGTTTGAGCTCATTGCCAACTTAGTATAATCCTAGAGGGTCACACACAATAGAACGGATCTTTAAAAGGACTACATTGGAACTTTGGAAATTCTGGACTTTCTGGGAAGTGGGCGACCGCACATAATGGACTGGGCGGCCGCACACTTAGCTCAGAAATGAACCAGTTTTGTTTCAGATTGTTGTGCGACCGCACAGAGGTTTTTGGGCGGCCGCACAGTACTGTCGACTGGCACTTTCCTAATTCGATTTGGAATGTCTTTTGACACAAGATTCCTATTTGGAATAGGTCTTGCTTGTGTATAAAAGGATGAGTTCGGCCAGAACTTCAGTGATAGCCTTTTGTGAGTCTCCAAAGAGTTTGAGAAAGGTTTATTGTGTTCTAAGACATCTTTGGTTGAAGAACAAAATAATACACAAAAAAAAAAATACCATATAGTCATATCAAATTGTAAAAGTGTGTTTCATAGTTGTTGGTCTAGCAACCAAGATCAAAGAAGCTCCTTTGATATTCGTTCGAAGTGTGGATACCGCTAGAGGGTGAAAATCATCATCTTCAAAGTTCGTGTTCAAGCTTTGTGATCGTGATCAAGTCTTCAAACCTCCACCAAAGACCAAGAGAATTTGATAGCCATCAAGGGTTAGTTTATTCCTTTGTTCTTATGTTGTATTTGATTTAATCATATGAACGGATCCATGGCTTTGGGTTTCAAAATTTTAAATGCTAAATTCCGCTGCGCATGTTTAATCGAAACCCAACAGAAAATAGCTAAGGAAATTCCTTTAGTTGCTTCCCAATCAGCAGTCTCTACTCCCGCTCCTTCAACCGATAGAATTCTTGCCGATTCTACTCCTGGTGCTCCAAAGAAAAGAAAATTGGTGAAGGTTGCTGATAAAGTGGTGTCAAAGAAGGCAAAGGTTGCCGACGAACCAGACTTGCCGATGAAGAAGTTTACTCAAGTTGCTGATAAGATGGCCTTGCCGATGAAGAAGCCAGAGCTTGCTACCGACGAAGTTCCTTCTGCTCCCATTGATTCTACTGATCCTAGAGAAAAGTTGATTAGATTTGCTCCTTCTCATCTTGCCGGTGCTTCTCTTACTGCCGATCCTATTGTCAAAGTTGAAGTTCCTTCTGAAGAATTCACTGATGACTTTGCTGATGGCAAAAGTATTAAAGATGTTATTGAAAAGCTCAAGTCTCAAACTCCAAGGAAATGTGCTCCCATCAGGAATCCCACCTTCCACACCTTCTACAGGAATCCTTGGTCCTTCACTAACAAGGTCTTGAACAAGAAATGGGTCTTTCCGATTGATCATATGCCTCCTTTCATTCGTCGTCTTCTTCAGTTTCATGAAGAAATGAAGGATACCGTGCCATCTGGGAAAACTTCTGATTATGTTAACTACCGGAGTTTGAACATTCGCACTGATATGTGGAATGAGAAGTTCTTCCCTCTCTCTAAGTTCAAGCAGTTAAAAGAAGCTGAACTGAAGCTCAATCTTGGTCGCTATTTTGACTTTCTACCACTACACTGGAACCAAGTCTATCTTTTTCAAGATCTAATTAGACAAGACTTGATGGTTCAAGATGGTGGATCATTTATGCCAGAACTTTCAATCAACTCTCCCAATTCACAGAGTTTGATCCTTATCAGGTTGGAGGACTTGAAAATGATGAAGATTTGCTGACATACAATGATGATGAGGCTCCTGCTGTTAGTCCTCTCAATGCTCATTTCCATAGATCAGTAAAGAAGGTCACTATGGACTTGATTGAAAAGTCTAATGAATTTCTGCTAAAGCAAGATGCCGATCGCCGTGCTGCTGAAGATCTTGCCGATCAAGTTGCTCATGCTCCTTCGCCCAGCAGCAGCAAGACCGAGACAGATGCCGATGTTCACTCTGCCGACGATGTAGATGCTGCTGATAAAGATTTTGTTGCCGATGGATCTGATGATGCTGATGAAGACAGTGATTCTACTGATAGTGATGCTGATGATGATGGTGCTGATTTATTTGGAGACTTGGTTTATGCTCACAAAGTTGCTGCTGACTCTCCTTCCACTTCACTTACAACAGACAGTGACAAGATGCCAATCAGAACTGTCATGACTAAAGCTCCCTCTGCTGAAGTCTTTGTAGAGTCTGTATTGGAGGATGATAGTAGTATTGAAGGAAGTCATGCTGATGAACCTTTTAAGGAGATAGTGGAATTTTAAGTTGAGACAACTACAGACACTCAACCTCTGTTGGATATATCTACCGACCTACCTGCCCCAGTTGAGACAACTATGGACACTCAACAGATGGATGTATCTGTTTCAGGAGGAGTATTTACTGATAAAGGAACTGATGAGAAAACTGCCGACACTCATCTTGCTGAGCAAACTACGGACACTCAGTTAGTGACAGTTACTCCTGAAATACAGATTATCCCACCTACTGGTATTAAGGAGGTTGTGGAATTGGGAGGAGGTACTGAAGGAAGTACTCCTAATTTGGATGCTGACATTGCTGCTAGCCTGCAATTTGAAGAAATTCTTCTACAGCCTTTATTCAGCTTGCCGACTGTTGTTACACCCCTTCCTCTTCTTGCTCCAACTGCTGTTTATGCCAATGGAAATCATGTCGATGAGACTGATCCTGCTGATTATATGGAGGTGGGAGAACAAGCTTTCATGAATGCTGATGCTGTTGATACTTCTCCACCTGCCAGCTATGATTACTTTCAGAATGGGAAAGATATGATGTGCTCCAACTGGTACACTACCAATGCTTCTATCCCTTCCAACAGCTTTGGACAGCCTCTCTTTAATGTTCATCCGAGGCTATCATTCAAATATACCCTCCAAAGGTGTCCACTTCCTTTTGGCAAAGATCACCCTCATGTCACCAAGCATCCATTCTCTTCTGGTGCTTCAACCAGTGACAGACCCATCTTTCTTCCATGGATCAAAGATGACCGTATTCGTACTAAGGGAAAGACTCCTCGGATTTCTAGACTGAAGCGAAAAATTGTCTATGAACCTAGATGTCTACTACCTGGTAAACTGAGGATAGGTGGTAAGATCGTTCTCCCTGGTCTATCTCCAAAAGAAGTTTGCATCACTTCAAATGGTTGGATGAGGAGATGCTCTATGATCAACGATGAGCTTAGAGAAATTCTAGAGTATCGGCATCTCAACGCTCGTGGCCTTGTGCACTTAGTCAAATCAGCTGCACTTGCCATTACTCTGCCGATGTTTCTTCCTCGTCAGCGTGCCGATCACATGGTTTACACATCTAGGATGATGAATGCCAGATTGGTGATCATGATATTGGAAGGCATTGCTTGTATGGTGTTTCAGCTTGCTTTGCTGCTCTCTATGGAAGACAACGGCATATTTCATCTATCAGGGGATAGAGACATTATTGTCCATCCAAACTTTCCTCTGGAGATTGTTTATTCAAGACCTGCCGATGATATTGTCTCCACATTCATTCCTGTTGATGTTCTTTCTGCTACTGAGATTATTGCGGCTCCTGCTGATGATGCCGATCTTATTTCTGCTGATGATAGTTGTGCCTATGCCTTAGATCTTGCTGATGATGAAGATCATGTGCTTCAAAGAATTCTATCTTTGCCTCCACCTCCAGTTCCACTTCCTTCTTCTCCTCTGCCGATTGTTATTTCTGACGATGATACGCAGATTGTTGTCGATGAGGTACAGATCGATGATATTGACCTGGAAAATGAGGAATTTGTCCCTTCTCTGGTTCTCAGAAATCCAAATTATTTTGCTGCACCGATCTATGTTGATAAACCCATTATCTTCAACAGCCTCTATGATTTTCATTGCTATAAAGAAGGAGATGATTTTAATCAGAATGCGCCTCCTACTCGTGGTGATTTGGTTGACTTCTCCCACTCCATTGCGGACCTGTTCAAACAATCCACAAAAGAGCTCTCCAAGCAGATTCATAAGTCCAATCAGGAGGAGGATGTTATCAGAATCATGACATCTGTTTACAATGACATGAAAAATCTGCTGCAAGATAGAACTGAACGCGTATTTAATCTGTCAGAGTTAAATGGCTCTCTTGTCACTCAACAGAACATTCTACTTGCCGAGCACAATGATACCCGCAGCAAACTTGAAGCCTCAAATGAGAAACTTACTGATATTCAGAATGAACTTCTTGAAGCCAAATTGAAGATTGCTGCTCTTGAGGCAAACAACAAGATGATTACTGATAGATTAGAGAGTGCTCAGAGAAGGCATAGCAAGGCAAAAAGGAAAGCTAAAAAGAAAGAAGAAAGAGCAAAGAAGAAAGCAAGAAAGTCTGAATCTACAAAGGACTCGACTCCAGCAGATCCCAAGACTTCTGATCCAGCTGCTGATTCTTGAGTCGACATAGCCAATGATGTAGATATCTTATGAAGACCTTCATAGACAAATCTCTTTGCTTAATGATATTTTGTTTGTGCTAATATGTTTTTCTTATATATATGTTATCTGCATTATTCTGTGCTAATCCTCTTTGCAGATTAATATTCTGCCGATTCATTGAACCGGGTTCACCATTTATTTTGGTGAATCCACCTTTTGCTTTAGTCATCTAGTGTGACTTACCTTAGGAAATGATTTTACCTAGATATCCATAGAAAACTTTTCCTTAAGTTAAGAGATGTCCTTAGCATTAAGGGTGATTGGACTTAAGTAATTAGGAGGAGATTGTTGTTCAAATAGATCCCTAGATCATAGAATTACTTAATCCCAATCATGTTTACACTTAGGATCCCCCAATTTTATTAGAACCTTTTTAGGTACCCTTAGGATTCTTTGTGACCAGCACAGGTGTATTTCAACTCTTCATTCAAGACAAACCAGCAAGAGGAAGCAAATCAGCAGATCAGTTAACATTGTTGCCGATCAACTTGCCACACAAGTTGCCGATCAACTCCATTCTCAACATGCCGATATAATAGACAGTCTGCACTGTCAGTCAGGTGACATCATTTCATTAAAGTCAAACTTGCTGATTGTCTCTGCACTGTCTTATCAAAAAGTGGTTTACCTGCTCTGTCATGATTATGCGCCGTCTGACACATAGCTACTTTTAGCTATACTTTGTCTCTACTTGCTTTTTGCAGGTAACCGGTTGAGACAAAAGGGATTTACCCATCAGACTTTTCAGGCATGCGTATCTTCGCCATTAATGCCAAGGGTACTGCATTAAATGCTCCTCACCTACCCAGATGGAAATTCAAATATTATCCTTCTTCAACAAGCTAAGACATTAACTCCTCCTATAAATAGAGGACTCAGTGCATTGAAGAAGGTTGGTGATTTTAGTGCATTGAAGAGAGTTGTTTGTTTGCAGCATTCATTGAAGCTCAAACATTCCGTGTCCAGATAATCATTAGATCATTTAATAGGACATACACTTGTGCACAAACTCAACAACATTGTTAGTATTCCGGAACTAGATCATTTTAAGGAATACGTTGTTTGAGTCTTTCACACACCCACCTGAGTGAGATAAGTTCTTTTGAACTTGCCGCTCAAATACACTTGGTCAGATATTTGTTTTACGATTCATTAACTATCTCTAGAATTTAGTCTTTGTATCCGGCAAAGCCGTGCTTGTAATAGACTAGGGATATTTAATTGTGCTCTTAACCCAAATCCAAGTTCTGACCAAACTTGGTAGAGGACGTAGCAGTATTTACACTGTGAACCTCTCCAAATACTTGTGTCCCCTGTTATTTACATTCTCCCTGCCGGTTGGAACTCTATCACCGGCAGATCGTATTGTTCTTGCTGATTCATCATTATTTCCTTTGACCAATCTCTTGAAACTGCATTGAACTTTTGGAAACAACTTTGTGTTTAAACTAAGCTCTGAAAATATTTTATACACTGATTTTGTGTGAGTTAAAACTAAGTCATATTTTACCCGCTGCGCTTACTGATAATAGTTTGCAAACTGTTAAGTGACTTTGCATTTATAAGTGTTTCTACGAAAAGTTTTAAAAAGGCTATTCACCCCCCCCCCCTCTAGCCTATTTTCCTACCAATTGGGCCTAACACATAACAAACCCTCCACACAATTGTAAGAGTGCCCGTCGACACGAATTGTACCTAGGCTTAAGGTTTCCATTGAAAAATATGAGAAATTCACAATCCCTAAGCATTTTTGCACAAATTCTCAATTCGGAATCAGAACCGCGCGGATCCTTTCAATCTCTCTCCTCTTACAATTCCACCGTATTCAAGGCAGCCGAAACCTCACTCAAAATATCCACCCTTGCCCTCCGACCATGCCATCCGCTTCATTGTTTATCAAAATCGCAGCCAATCTAGCACCAGTAAGAAAAATCTTGGTCGTCATTTTGTATCAATCGCTCTACAATTTTTAGTCTTTGAGAAATCATCCTTCACATTCTTCAAACTGAAATTGGGATATTAGGGTTTATACAGGAAGGGAAAATGTAAGTGGTTTTGAAAGGGGTTAGAGTAGGAATGCAATTAGGGTAGAGGACGATTCATGGTGGCATACGTGGTGGAGGAATTGTCGCTCCCCAATGCTCAGTTCCTGCATTTGGAGTAAGAGAGAAGATGATTTGTAGATGCGTTTTGGATGAGTGGAGAGAAGAAGATTTGGAGATGGGATAGAAAAAAATGACGAAAATACCCTTTAGAAAACCATGTGATGTGCACATGCCTCATAAATCGTCAAAAAATCAACAGTTTCGTTGGTTTTTACACCTAATTGCAATAAAATGACAAAATTAGGAACTAGTTGCAATAAAATAACAAACTTAGGAATCAAATTTGAAACACAACATAGCTAGGGTATTGCAATTGTGTGTAAAACTCAGTTTACCAAATTGCAATTTGCCCAAAAATTAACTGAACTTAATCTCATCAACACATTGCTGGAACTGAGCACGGTGCAACGATTACTCTAGGCGCGCCCAAGGTTAAAAAATGAATCGTATGAAACTGTTTGGGGATAAAAACTGCACTGTTTTTTCAACATGATGAAGAGTTCTGCTTGCCTTGAATCATCCTGAAGAGTTCTGCTTGTCTTAAGAACATCCTGCATCATGAACCTACAAGTTCCCGTTATATGACTTACAGGTATATTTGCTTATTAATTGTGTTTTATTTGGATAATGTTTCATCTCCTATTTTTCAGGAACACAAAAAAAATAGTGGGACATGACTCACAAAGAACATGTGACCAAATTGAGACTCAAAGACCAAGTCTAAGGATGACTCTTATCAAACGGGAATTGACTAACAAACTTCCCGAGAATCATGGCCTTGTTAGCTAGTTTTTTATGATTCCTTTAGTATAAATAGTTCACGCAAATCATGTAATGCACACAACACACTCGGCTATTTACTTTTGAGCAATACTCTTACTTGTTTCATTGTTCTTCACCATTGCTAATAAAATTCCATCTTTGAGGTTTTATGCCGGCGAACAAGTTGTTCAAGGGCTTTCCTTATTAATTCTTGTGTCTACATGTTCCTGAATCCTTTACAATTTCATTCTATAGTACCCAATTTCACTTCTTGAAGTTAGATTGCAAAATTTGACCAAAACAATTTGGTGCCGTCCGTGGGAAACTTTGGTCTTATAATTGTCAAAGGAATTCGAGATGTCGACTGCATTGTCTTCAACCACGACATCAGTTGGTTTGATGGCAACTATAGAGACAATTCCAGCCTCATCAGCCGTGATATCTTCAACTCAGAGCATTGGAGGTGTCTCAAGACCAATCCAGATTCTGGATGGATCATCCACTGCCGCAAATCAAGAGATCCCTATTGACATCGCTTCCAACTTGACGTCCATGTTGCGTGAAGTAAGGAACCAGATTTAAGTTCAGAATGATACCTCCACCATGCTGATGAATCAAGTTTCCAGGTTGCAGTGCGAGGTGACTTCTCTTCAAGGTGGTACATGGGCGGTGCAGCAGACCAGCTTGCATAGCATTTTCCAGTCTATTGCTCCAACTGCACCTTCCAATCTGTACTCTCCATATCAACCCAGAAGGCTTACTTTCGGGAGTGACATTGCTGGATCATCTGGATTTGGTGGGATCACGCCAACTACCAACCTGACCACCAACAGCACGATAGTCAATCCTGAAACTATTACTCCAACCTCAGCAACATTTGTGACTCCTACTTCGATGGCGACAGGGAGTCTTAACCCTCAATTTGAATTCGATTATCTTAACAATTGTCAATTTGCTGCTGCTAACAATGATGCAGGTATCTTGCTTAGCCGTCAAATGCAAGAATTGAAAGAATTCATCATGAATGTACCAGGGATGATTATGCCACACAACCAGGCGTCTCCAACATGTTACAATGAATCTCGCTTCGCTCCAGCCATAGCCAACGTGGTCATACCAAAGAAGTTCAGTCCACCCCACATGAAGCAATACGATGGGACAACAGACCCAGCTGAACATGTTGCATTGTATCAGGAGAAGATGGATGTGGTTCACATTCCACCCCAGTTCAAGGAAGCATGCTTTTGCAGGGGTTTTGGTTCAACTCTTACAGGAGCAGCTTTGAGATGGCTCATTAGCCAACCTTTGGGTTCCATTGGATCATATGCTCAACTTATCAACCTGTTCACTAATCACTTTTCATGTAACAGGGTGTTCGAGAAACTGACAAGTGATCTATACAGGGTGGTCCAGCAACCTGATGAGCCACTTAAAGACTACCTGAGCAGGTTCAACAGGGAAGCAGTGAACATCTCTAACCTAGACACTGTAACTGCGATTGAAGCCTTCAGGATGGGACTCAAGAAGGACTCTCCTTATTATGATGACCTAGTAATGACACCATGCAAGAGGCTGGATGAGGTCAGAACCAGAGCTTCCAAATTCATCAGGTTGGAAGAAGACAAGTTGCTCCAAGATAAAGCAACCAAGAAGAATGCGACCCCAGAACATTCTAGTGGCAGGACAGATTCATCCCATTCTGGTGGCAAGATGGAAACATCTCATACCAGATCTAATATGGGCAAACCCTACTCTAAACCCGACTCTTCTAGAATTTATGTTGTTGATGATAATGATGAGGATGATGATTCTTCCTATCCTAAAATTGATGACTATTGTTTTTCTGTTAATATTGCAGGATTGATCAATGCCGTGGACAACCTGGGTGAGAAAGAAAGATGGCCCAAGAAGGCGGACAAGCCTTCAATTTGGAAAGACAAGTCCAAGTGGTGCGCCTATCATGAAGACTTTGGGCACACTACTGAGAATTGTATTGCACTCAGGAAGGAGATCAGCTACTTGTTGTCCAAAGGTCTCCTCAAAGAACTACTTGGTAGAAGGCAGAGACGCACGGAAGATCGTGATGGCAACCAGGAGAAACAACCTGAGAATCCACCACCTCATCCACCTCCAACCAGAGTGGTCAACATGATCAGTGGTGGCTCGGATATCTGTGGTACAACCTATTCAGCCGCCAAGCGTCGTGCTGCAGATGCGAAGGAGGACAGGTCTTATTTGCCTTCAAGATCCGTCAACAAGGCGAAGGGGCAGGAAATCTCTTTTGATGAGGATGATAAGGTCAGCATCCAGGATCCACATCATGATGCCTTAGTAGTGAGTCTTCAAGTCGCAAACTGTTTGGTGAGACGCATCTTGATCGATAATAGAAGTTCAGTTAACATCGTGACAACTGATGGTTTGAAAGCAATGGGCATCCCACTTGAGAATGTGACTAAGAATTCATCTGTCTTGGTTGGATTCAGTGGTGAGAGAAAGCACACGTTTGGGGAGATTACTTTCCCAGTATATGTTGAAGGGATTAATTCTATGGAGAAGTTTTGTGTTATAGAATGTCAGTCATCTTATAACATCATCTTGGGCAGGCCATGGATTCATAACGTGAAAGCTGTACCTTCAACATACCATCAGTGCCTCAAGTTGCCAACACCTTGGGGAGTAGTCAAGGTGTCAGGAGATCAGCAGACTGCTAAGGAATGTTACAAGGTGTCCATAAAGGCAGCAAGCAGTCCTAGGCAAGCATAGCAATTACAGAGAAAGGCACGGGATGTACTTGAAGCTGCAGAGTTTGATATTAAAAAGGTGCAACTTGATCCTTCTGATCCCGATGTCAAAATTCTTATAGGCGCAGACTTACCTCCTGATATAGAAGGAGAGATCATTGAGTTTCTAAGGAGCAGGATGAAATGCTTTGCTTGGAAGCACGAAGATATGACTGGAATCAGCAAGGATGTTATCACCCACAAATTGAACATTGACCCAAATGCCAAGCCTGTCCACCAGAAAAGAAGGAAATTTTCTCATGAGCGCAATCAGATTATCAGAGAAGAAGTATAGAGGTTGCTAAAGTCCATGATGATCAGAGAAGTTGACTATCCTAAATGGTTGGCCAACGTGGTGGTTATAGACAAGAAGAATGGGAAATGGCGAGTCTGTGTGGACTTTACAGACTTGAATAAGGCGTGCCCTAAGGATCCGTTTCCCTTGCCTCACATTGATGCCCTAGTTGATGCAACAGCTGGCCATGAGGTCTTGACATTTATAGATGCTTCTTCAGGATTTAAACAGATTCAGATGGAACCTTCAGATCAGGAAGACACGGCGTTCATTACTCCAGATGGTATATATTGCTTTATTGCCATGCCTTTTGGATTGAGGAATGCAGGGGCAACCTACCAGAGACTAGTCAACATAATGTTCAAGAACCAGCTTGGAAAAACTATGGAAGTATACATTGACGACATGGTGGTGAAGTCTAAGTGTATTGAAGATCATGCTCGAGATCTAAAGGAAGCTTTTGACATCCTGGAGGCGTTTAACATGAAGCTGAACCCATCAAAATGCAACTTTGTGTTGGGTTTCGTAGTCACATGCGCAGCGGAATTAAGCATTTAAAATTTAATGAAACCCAAAGCCCATAGATCCATTCATATGATTAAGTCAAATACAACAATATGAATACTAGAATACTAACCCTTGATGCCTTTGATTTTGCAACCTTGAATTCGATAGAGACTTGAAAACTTGATCACGATCATAGTAATAATCACGAACTTTGAAGATGATAAGTTTCACCCTCTAGCGGTATCCACACCACGAACGAATATCAAGAACACTTGATCTTGGTTGCTAGACCAAATTATGAAACACGTTTTCACAATTAATATGAACTATAAGGAATTTTCTTTGTGTATAATTTTGTTCTTCAATCTAGGATTTCTTAGAACAAAATAAACTCTCTCAAACTCTTTGGAGACTTGCACAAAAGCTTAGGTTCTGTTCTTGGCCGAATTTTGATGTTTATATACAAGTTAGACCTATTCCAAATAGGAAACTTGTGTCTAAACCCGTCCAAAATTCCTTTCCGAATCAAATTAGGAATCTGTCCCCGACAGTACTGTACGGCCGCCCAAACTGAGGTGTGCGGCCACCCAATTTCTTGTGCGGTCGCCCAGCCCATTTGGGCGGTCGCCCAAAGGCCCAGAAAAATCCAATTTTTCCAAATTTCCAATATAGTCCTTATTTAGGATTCGTTCTATTGTGTGTGACCCTCTAGGATTATACTAAGTTGGCAATGGGTTCAAACATGAAACCATAAGATATGATTAGGTTCTAGCAAACCGTCATACCTACCCAAATAGTATAACTAGATACAAGTTCGCATTCCTTTTTAGAACATGTCATAATCCCTTTGTCCACGATGTTATTGAACACAAGTCATGGTCTTCAATACTTTCTCGATTCCGAATATGTTGATAATCCAAATGACATTGATCCAATCAATCCATTTGAGTTTGGCCAAACATTTCATCAACATCATTCCTTCGATGGGCCCAAGCTTGACATCTCTCCGAAGAGGGACAAATCCATTTGGCTTATTATTCTTCCCTACGTGAATCCAATCATGCCAATCATACCCTTTATAACTACCGTGTTAAGGCAGCGTTTGAATATGTCAAACATAATGTTCATCAAGTGGAAGACTATAATAACTTCATGTCCAAGGATTCAAATGACATAACTAATATGAGATTTATATATGACATCGACCATGACATAAATCTCATACCGCGGGTCATGTCCAATACCTTGTTCCAAATAAGTACCCATAAATCTAACATGATCATCCCATGATCATTTAGCCTTTATACTAGTGCTTAACAAGCTCTAGGGACGGAGATTATTATAAGCAAACACGAGCCATAATAATAATCTTATTATCTCTTTATCATTATGAATAAAATGATAACTTAAACAACGTTTAACAAATGTGCCTAGGGCACCAATACCAACACTCTCCCATTTGCCCTAGGCCCAATTCCCTAGGTATCCAATACCCATGGACCCAACATGACCATCATGTCTTAGCTTGTGGAAATCCCATTGTTTAGTGTGTCTGTAACGTTATCATTAGTAGGTACTTTGCATATATGTACGTCTCCCTTATCAACGATTTCTCGAACGATAAGAGAACGCCTAAGTATGTGTTTGGATTTAGGATGTGCTCTTGGTTCCTTTGCTTGGTCAATAGCACCACTATTATCACTAATATGGTCTATTGAATTAGCAATGCTAGGAACCATCTTAAATTCACAATGAACTTCTTAATCCAAACCACTTCCTTTGCAGCATCCAATGCGGAAATATACTTAGATTTAGTATGTAGAATTTAGTGACTCTGCTTACAGCTTCACTATTATTTATAAAACTCAATTGCGATCTTTTATCATCTTTGTCGGTTTGGAAGCATGCATCCGCGTACCCATATACGACGAGATCATCTTCCATCCCTTCATAGATCAAAACAATTCTTCAGTCCTTCTAAAGTGCTTTAAGAATTGTTTCACAGCCATCCAATGACTCTCACCGGTTATCGGATTAATATCTACTCGTCATGCTCCAAGCATTAGATATATCCGCCTTAGTACTTATCATGGCATCATGGATCCAATTGCCGAAGCAAATGGCATCTCATTCGTTTTTCTTATGCTCATCTTTTGTCTTTAGGACATTGAGTCTTGCTTAGAGAAACTCCATGTAACACTGACAAATGTCCTCTCTTAGAATTTTCCATACGAAATCTTCTTATGACTTTGTCAATGTATGTACATTGGCTTTAAACTATTTAGCTTCCTTGATCTATCTCTATAGATCTTAATGCCAATGACTTATGCTTCATCCATATTCTTCATTGCGAAACACTTTCTTAACCAAATCTTTACAGATTAAAGTGTAGGAATGTCGTTTCCAATGAGCAATATGTCATCCACATATTAGATAAGGAATAGCACCATGCTCCCACTAATCTTCTTGTATATACAAGATTCATCTTCATTCTTGATCAAGCCAAGCTCTATGACTTATCAAAACGGAAATTCCAACTCCCAAAAGCTTGCTTCAATCCATCCAATGAATCTTCGCAACTTTCATACCTTTTAGAATTTTCTTGACTATCAAAACCTTTAGGTTGTATCCAATACATCCTTAAGTGAGTTCCCGTTGAGGAACGCTTGTTTTGACATCATTTTGTCAAATTTCATATTCCAAATATGAACATGTGACTATGAAAAATCTAATAAGTTTCTTGCTACCCATGTAACATTTTTCTCCAAGAAAAGTCATTCATCTCCTTTGGTTTTAACACCTTAGGTTAGAATGATCAAGTTCCAAACTTGATTATTATACATGAATTGCCTTTTAGATTTTATGACTCCAAGCTATTAATCTAAATGTGGAGTTGATATTGCATCTTTGATAGGTGGTAAATACTTCATTCTAAATGAACTTTACCTCAATACTTTCTATTTCGAAATATCCAATATTTCTACTAATAGATTGTATCCTATAATGTATCGCAAGTATTTGTATATCTTGAACAGACTTTTCACCACTCCTTGTGAAAACTTGTTCAACTTCCATCTTAGGTTAAAATATATTTTCTAGGTCTCGAACCATTCGAGATACATTTTACTCCCACTGATTCTTTTAGAGATAAACCATTTATCTAGAAAAGTATCATCATAATTAACAAACCATTTGTTTCTTATGAGTAAAATTATTATCCTCAAGTTTCCTTAGGATATCCCATGAAAATATATTTATTAGATTTAAATGTGAGTGTGTCCCAGACAGCTCCTTTCCAAAAAGGTCTCATCATCTTAAATCTTTATGAAAGACAAACCGAGTTTTCTTTCACCATTTAACTTCTCTTGATGGAATTCAAATTAGTGTAGTTACAGCGGTTTGTAATACATAACCCCAAAATTAGTAATGGAAGATCAATTTGACTTTATCATCTAATGAACCATATTCAATGAGGTTATTATACTTCCACGTAGACACATCAATTAGAATGGTGTTCTTAGTGAAGTTAGTTTGTGAAACCATTTCACAACTTTAATGATGACTGTCAAATTCTTGATTAAATTATTCATCATCATGATCCAATCAGAATCTTTGAATAGTTTTACCAAGTATAACCAAAATTCTCTTTTAGCATTGCTTCTTAATGCGCCATATACATCAAAATGTATTAGGTCGACTATGATATTAGCCTTTTACCAATCATAGTAAAAGATGTCTTGATCCAAGTAAATAAGTTTGCATAAATCATATGATTCCAAATCATATGACTTAAAAACTCCGTTCCATGGAATTTTAGATATGCATTTCTCATTTATTTGATCAAAACAATAATGCATAAAGAATTTTGATTATTTGTGTTATAGCCTTTATTACTTTGTTCTTCAAGACTTAGGATATAAAATTTATTTACAAGTGTTCCACAAACAATGTTGCAACCATTGCATCATTACCATTCATAGATCAACCTTTACTATAAGCAGTCTTTCAATTTACTAATTATTGCGATATCCAATACCCAATAATTAAATTTAGAAAGATTAAATTTATAACATAAACATTTCCAAGCGGTAGTCCCACTACCATTTCTTTTATTGATTATCCAGAATTATGACTACAATTTTAGATGGTCAATCCAATTGCCACTTTACCAAATTGCATCAATTTGAGTTATAATTTTAACCACAATTATTTCCTTTAGGTTTGACAACCCTTGTCTTACCTCTCCTTTGGCACTTGGCCCCTTTCCATCATGAACCATGAGCATTGGAGAACCATTCTCCAATATCTTCATCTTCGCCGTTTTTCAGCATGTTAATGCAATTCGAAGAGATTCTTATTCATTCTAAGCATGTCATAGTTCAACACTAAGTGATCATAACATTTGAACAATGAATCAAGAATGAGATCCGTGGCTTGCTCCAATCCAATTGGACAACCAAGTTTCTCAAGATGCTCTACGTAGCCTTTATCTTAAGCATGTGAGGTTCCACTTATTGCCCTTTACTCCTTTTGCAATCAATGAATGCAATAATGGTTTTATACCTTTCTTGCCTAGATTGCTCTTTGAAACATGTGACTCAACTCCACGCCTATCTAATAGGCTTCCAAAGTTCCAAACTTTGTTAAAGTTTTGAGCACATAATCGCGAGCATAGGACAACTCACATTCCTAGAATCATACTCATGATTCTTGTGATTGTCTATTCTGGCTTTGGGTTCTTTAGGAATAGGCCCATCAAGAATGTACAACCCATCTTCTTGCCTTAGAACCATTCTTAGGCTCAGGATCCAATCCATGAAGTTTGTACCATTCTTTTGAAGCTTTATCCGTAACAAGGATTAATCGCAACGATTTTAGTTGTCATCTACAACTTATGCAAAATTTCCAAAATTTTACAAGTACCAATCTCATTAAAGAGATAAATAATCTATTTTCCAAAAATACTCCCACTAAATTATATAACCTTCTTAGACATCCAATGTATAATATAATTTAAATGGGCTAAGATCCAACTTTAACTTAATTTTGAGTACGCTTTGGCGCACCGCTCAAAACTAAATTAATTAGGTAGACAACCCTGTCAATCATATCTCATATGACTCTTAGATCTTTTCATGAGATTATTTTGAAATTGTGCTAAGATCCAACTTTAATTTAACTTTAAGTCCACGGAGGCGGACCGCTCAAAATCAAATTAATTAGGTAGACAATTTCTTGTCAATCATATCTCATATGATTCTTAGGGATCCAATTTCGAAAGCATGTTTAATCTCATCTTTGCCTAGGCCCAAAACTGTTTTGATGCCTTATTAAGTCCAACCATTTTAAACGCATAGGAAACTCTTATTCACTCATCTTGCTCATACAAAAGTAAAATCAATGCACCTCGCTTTGGCGAGCCCACATGAAAATACCCTTACATAAACAAGTGTTTTAATCATGGCGTGGCAAGAGGGCTTAAAACTTTCTTTGAAGGTTCATTACATATAGCATTCAACACATTTATGAGCACATAAGATAAACATGTTACGCATCAAGTTTAGCCACTAAATTAATCTCCATTAATTTAAGCACAATATTTATGTGTCATTAGTTTCTCTATAATTATGAGGATGAGACCTTTTCAACTTTGGTCGTTATTTCCAAATCAAGATAACAAGAAGTGCGGTCGAACTAAGCCGTTAGGCAACCACAATCCCGCACTAATTCAAGAGACCAAGAAAGTAGTCCATGTGGCCGAAACTAAGCAATAGATGGTCTCGATGAACGTAGGCCAATTGCATTCACAATTCCACATGGATCTCCAAACTTTGAATCAAGAACTTTGTTTCTCAATTTTAGCAATTATGAACTCTTCATAATTCTAACTTCGTTTTATCTTTGAAACTTTGATTGCGATCAATTTTGGAAAACACAATCTCGATGAACGCAGATTATCCATCCAAAACTTGAACCAATCTAGGAATCACAAGACTAAAACAAATAGGAAAATCAAACCCCAAGATCCACACTCAAACCAACTATCCAAAGTCCATTCCAGATCAGCAAGTCTGGTCTGGTTTTGTTACTGGTTCGGTTGCACCTCTCGAAAATTCCAAATTCCAATTTTAACCAAAATCAGAACAGAATCAGTGAACTGTGCGGACGCCCAAACTCTACTGTGCGGTCGCCCAAACATGTGCGGCCGCCCAGGGAGATTTGTGCGGTTGCCCAAACGCATCAGAAGGAATTTTGAAGTTCGGAAATTTGTCTCAAAATTGTCTTTCCCCGATTATTAAAACCATGATCCAATCAGAATTAATAATCAAACAATTCAGAATCCATCATAATATTTATTGCGATTGAATCGTGCGATTAAAGTTGTAAAACAATAAACCACATAAAATCACATAACACATAAACATCATATAATCCAATATTCATATCATGCTTGGCACATAAACAATTTATATACACACAACATGATCTAGTATTGAAATAATCAATATGAACGGGGCTCTGATACCACTGTTGGGTTTCGTAGTCACATGCGCAGCGGAATTAAGCATTTAAAATTTAATGAAACCCAAAGCCCATAGATCCATTCATATGATTAAGTCAAATACAACAATATGAATACTAGAATACTAACCCTTGATGCCTTTGATTTTGCAACCTTGAATTCGATAGAGACTTGAAAACTTGATCACGATCATAGTAATAATCACGAACTTTGAAGATGATAAGTTTCACCCTCTAGCGGTATCCACACCACGAACGAATATCAAGAACACTTGATCTTGGTTGCTAGACCAAATTATGAAACACGTTTTCACAATTAATATGAACTATAAGGAATTTTCTTTGTGTATAATTTTGTTCTTCAATCTAGGATTTCTTAGAACAAAATAAACTCTCTGAAACTCTTTGGAGACTTGCACAAAAGCTTAGGTTCTGTTCTTGGCCGAATTTTGATGTTTATATACAAGTTAGACCTATTCCAAATAGGAAACTTGTGTCTAAACCCGTCCAAAATTCCTTTCCGAATCAAATTAGGAATCTGTCCCCGACAGTACTGTGCGGCCGCCCAAACTGAGGTGTGCGGCCGCCCAATTTCTTGTGCGGTCGCCCAACCCATTTGGGCGGTCGCCCAAAGGCCCAGAAAAATCCAATTTTTCCAAATTTCCAATATAGTCCTTATTTAGGATTCGTTCTATTGTGTGTGACCCTCTAGGATTATACTAAGTTGGCAATGGGTTCAAACATGAAACCATAAGATATGATTAGGTTCTAGCAAACCGTCATACATACCCAAATAGTATAACTAGATACAAGTTCGCATTCCTTTTTAGAACATGTCATAATCCCTTTGTCCACGATGTCATTGAACACAAGTCATGGTCAACAAGTCAACTTGTATTGTTCAATACTTTCTCGATTCCGAATATGTTGATAATCCAAATGACATTGATCCAATCAATCCATTTGAGTTTGGCCAAACATTTCATCAACATCATTCCTTCGAGGGGCCCAAGCTTGACATCTCTCCGAAGAGGGACAAATCCATTTGGCTTATTATTCTTCCCTACGTGAATCCAATCATGCCAATCATACCCTTTATAACTACCGTGTTAAGGCAGCATTTGAATATGTCAAACATAATGTTCATCAAGTGGAAGACTATAATAACTTCATGTCCAAGGATTCAAATGACATAACTAATATGAGATTTATATATGACATCGACCATGACATAAATCTCATACCGCGGGTCATGTCCAATACCTTGTTCCAAACAAGTACCCATAAATCTAACATGATCATCCCATGATCATTTAGCCTTTATACTAGTGCTTAACAAGCTCTAGGGACGGAGATTATTATAAGCAAACACGAGCCATAATAATAATCTTATTATTTCTTTATCATTATGAATAAAATGATAACTTATACAACGTTTAACAAATGTGCCTAGGGCACCAACACCAACACTTTGGTGTTAAGGCTGGAAAGTGTAGACACCCCGCCTTGGACCTCTCACCCCGATTGCATACAAAGTATTTTTATTTAACTTATTTTTATTAATTTCTGTTACTTCGGTTAAATTCCTAACTGATTCCGTTAGTTTTGGACTAAACTGCATAACAGAGTTAACTTTTAGGGTCATTCTGTCATTTTTTACCCGCGGGCGCTTCCGGCACTGCCAGTGAGCCGCGCGCGCGTCCCGCCCCAAAAGCCGGACCCGCGCGCTTCCCGCTTTGGCAGTAACGGATTGCACCTTATTTCCCTCCCTTTTCTTATTTACAAACATCTTTTCTTGATCACAAAAACCATCTTTTTACATCCACATTCATCCCCCCTTTTCTCATTAACTCCCAATCCCAAATTCTAAGCCTTTTCCCAAAAACTAATATTTCTTTCATTTATTATTTGATTTCTTTTATTTCTTTTATTTCTCTTTTATTCATTTATCTTATTTGTGATTGGCTCATTCCATTTCACATGGATGACCAATTTCCCTCCATCATTTCCCTCTCTTTTTTACCTATAAAAACCATCATCTCCTACCTTGGAAAAGGACCCAATTTTTGAGACTTGAACAAAAACTCTACACAAATCATCTCAACAATCCTTCTCTACAAAACACTACACAAAGTGTTTGCACCACATTTTCTCTACAACAACACCATTTTCAAGTCCAAGTTTGAAGACCTCTTTCCTAAGGTACAACATCTCTTTTCTTCTCTTATTTTATTTGTCTAGTCTTACTAGTATGCAATCTCCATAAAAAGGGATACAACCAAAAGGCCACTTCACTATTGAAGTTTGGCCAAGGTTACATCCCGACATTCTATACTTCATTTAATTTATATTTCATTTCTTAATGTAATCATTTAGCACTAGTCCAACATGTAACTATTTAGCATTAAATTAATAAAATCATTCTTTTCCCCTTTTTTCTTTACATTATAATTGTTAGCATTGTTAATAAATTGAAGGCATTTAGCATTAGAACACCAATAGTAGCAAGACCCGCATAAGCGGGGCGGAGTGGGTGTTTAAGTATTTCCCACTCCGTCACCTAACCCCCGAACCCTTCTCTCCCGAATCTCTGGTTTTGTACATAAATTAGGCTATTTCTAGGTTTTTCTTATGTTCCTTTAAAAACATAGGTGGCGACTCTAAACAATCTAAAACAAGTTAGACATCCTAGGATAATTCACCGCTCTAGCCAAGCCGTGGTTCCCCGGGGTATCTACAGTGGCGACTCCGCTGGGGAAGATAGAGGGTTAAACTTGCGTTTTCATTTTTGGTGTTCTTTTATTCTGTTTTCTGGGCATTCTGGTAAAAAGGGTAGGAAGCGCGCGCGTCCGACCCTTATTACCAGAATCGCTCGCCTCCTTTCTTGTCCTTCAATTCCATGTTTCTGTGCTAACAAATTCTGCAGGGGAAAGTTTTCTTAATTAAGGGTCAAGGCAATCCCTTGAACCCACTGATTTGCAGGTTCTCACCCAGAAGCGGGCGCCTTTGCCCTTCTTCCTCTCACGCGCGCGCCTTCCACATAGGCAACCCAATGCGCGCGCTTATGGGCGCATTCCCGGAACAGAACAGTGCACAGAATGACAGTGTGTGGGCACCGGGCCTGCATACAATTTCTTTTACTTTCTGTTTATTTTTATCGGTCACACGGGTGATTCGAAAGTTGTAAATTACGTGCTTATTTGTTTTTTTTATTTCCTTTGAAAACAAAAAATGTTTTGTCACATGTTAGACCTCACACTACATACACATATTCCTATCAACTGCTCACTATCGAGTCGCACAAGTCCAACCCCAAACCCGTCGAGGCCCGTCCTAGAAAGTTTCAAGCTCCACTCGACCTTGGCTCTTTCGAAGCGGTAAACCTCAGCCCGTGGCGTAGTTCATGACTACATGCCGGGGGTGACCTTTAAGCCTCATATTCAAGCCGAGCACAAACCACACAATTCTAGTCTAGGGTCTAACACTCCGTGACTCAAGTCGGTTTCCATGTGCCGAGATTTCCCTAAACTAATGTCTTCAAATCATACATGCAATTTGTTGTAATGGACGAAATAAAACTCCATCCCCAAAAGTGGTTATTTTGGACGAAAATAAAAATCCGTCCCCGCATGTATGATTTACTACATTAATTTAGTTTAATCCCGACACATGTAGGATTCACAAGCGTGGTGGAATCCGATGAGTATATGGGACCGCGAGATGGTCTATATACTAGTGTGACGATTCCACTAGTTTTCTAGAAACCCCAAAAAGGACTCCGTCCTTCCGACTTTGTAAATAAAAAAAAAAAAAAAAAAAGTGTCATTTTCTTTATATGGTTGAGTCTTTTTCGTGTTTGTGGGTTAAATTTATTTTACTCAAAAGGTATTTGTGGGGCCAACCTAAGATCAACCGTGTTCTTTCAATAGGTCCAATGGCTTCCAACGGCGACAACAACAACGGTGGAAATGATTTCGTGTCCAACGAAGGGTTACTCAACGTAATGAAATCAATGGAGGAACAAATGGATAGGATTTTCGAGGATGCCCGCCGTAAAGACAATTTGTGGCAAGCCCGTTTCGATATCGACAAGAGGATTCACAAAGAAGAGGTTTCCGAACTCAAGGCTCGTCTTGATTATGAAAGAAGAATTCACGAGGAAGAGGTTTCCTAGGAGTAACCCAAGCCGAAGCATTTGAAACTTTGATGGCAAGTGGAAAGGTCAAGCCTTTAGATGGGTACAAGCCGAAGACGATACCGAAGAATCATGCACATGGCGAATGGTGCGGCTACCACAAGCATAGTGGCCATACTACCGAACGGTGCTTCCTTCTCCGAAACATCATCCAAGATTTGTTCGACAACGGCAAATTTACTGTGGGTGAAGAGCAACCTTTAGAGAGTGCCAACATGCAAGAACTCATCAAAGAAGAATGATTTGGTTTCGAAATGGGGCTTCTACAAGAAATCATGCCACAAGGAGACTACAACGACAATGGGGACTACAACAACAATCTCCGTTTCTCTTTCTCTACCTAGTAGTAGGAATAAAAAAAAAAGTGTCAAAAGTCCTCTTTTGTGTGCATTAATGTTTTCTCTCGTCCCATGTTAAGTGTCGAGTCTTCTTATCAAATAAAAGTCGTTCTTGTCCTTATACACTCTTCCAAGTTGTTCAATCTAATTCTTGGCAAAATGATGAAAAGATGTGTAAACGAGTTTTGGAATGAAGGCCATCACTTGAACGCCTAGGGGCTAAACATTGTGACGAAGGCAACATCATCAACGACGAAGACAAAGCCAAGACATCAAAGGTGAAGCAACAACCATGGAGAAAAATCAAGCAATGTTTCAAAAGGGGATTAAAAAAAAAAAAAAAAAAAGGCTCGCTAGGTTGAAATCATCAAATCAACCTAGGCAAAAGTTAGAGCACAAAAAAAAAAAAAAAAAAAAAAAAAAAATCCCCCTCAATCAAAGAAGATCAACATCATCATCCACCAACAAAGGACGAACCTACGAAGCAACAATTCCATCACGAATAATGGAGAATCCACAAGAACTACGGTGACCTGAGCCTCTACACTGGAGGAACGTAGGCAACCTGCGGGTCCGGTCTCATGCAAGAAAGAAGATATGTTTAGCCCTAGCGCGTTATGGTGATTGGCCTTCATCTCGAACTTGTCAAGACATCTTTGTACGATTCATTTGCCAATGAATTAATCACCAAAAAGATTGAACAACTTTCTTAGATTAGGAATCATTTCGCGCTCCTTGTCGAGTCTAGGGACTTCTATTCTTTCTGCATACTCCCAATTTCTTGCAATCAAATTGGGGCTTTCCTTCTCTTCTCTCTTAATGACTTACTTGCCTTCGCGAGTCATTCAATTCAATAAAAAATACATGTCAATACTAGGGACACTTCCCTAGTCAAGTCAATGTCACTCATCATTAGTGACAAAAGGTCTCCACCGCAAAATCACATGTCTTATCTCCTCAGCTAGAGTCAATGCACACTTCCTCATCAATTGAGTAAAAAAAAAGTGATGAAGACGCAAAAGAGATGCCCGCTAGATTGAAAACCAGAAAGGGCGGTCTAGGCAAAAAACAGGGTGCGTCATAAAAAAAAATGAGAGAGTGAGAGAGAGAAGGGAAAGAGAAATGGAGATCCCCGGCCTCTAAAGAAGACAAGTTCTACATTGAATCTCCTCAGCAAGTCAATTCCCCACCGAGTCAACTTTGGGATTGCAAAAGGCCCGACAAGATATAGCACCATCTAGGGATGGCCAAACCGGACCGGAACCGGACCGAAAAGCCCGGAACCGGAGCAAACCGGGGAGGAAACCGGAACCGGACGAACCGGAACCGCAAGGCATGCGGGCCGGTTCAGGGTCACATATATGCCGAACCGGACCGGAACCGGAACCGGAACCGTACCGAAAATCCCTTATTTTTCAATAATTTTAAAGGAGAGGACCGGAACCGGACCGGAACCGTACCGGAACCGGACCGAACCGGAACCGTATTGTGCCAAACCGGAACCGGAACCGGGGTAAGTGCGGGCCGGTTAAGGGTCACCCATTTGACGAACCGGAACCGGGCCCGGAACCGGTTTTGGCCATCCCTAGGACCATCAAAGGTTGTCTTGGGTTATCGGCATCATTCTCCAGCAGTGTGCATTTTTGGGTTCATGAAAATAAGGCCCGTGGTAACCAAGACCCATCCGAGAACAAGCCCATCATAAAAGGGCACGAGGTTGCACAAATAATCCCTAGCTGTCAATTGGCTTGGGCAGCAAATAGCAACAACATGTGTCTCAGTTTTCGAAGCTTCTGCAAGTATGTGCTTCTAAAGTACGCCGAAAGGCTCCCGAGAAATGGAGTAGCTCTTGCCATATCCTCTCATGTTTATTCTCTCACACGAGGATGAGTCACTCTTGCTTTGCTCAACAAATGGTGACGCCCTAGGGCTATGTGACTCAAGAACAAGGGATTCTTTTGCTTCATTTGGCAATCAATACGCCCTAGGGGCTATGCTCAAGAAAGATGTGTGAGACTATCCTCAAAGTCCCTCTAAAGGGATGTCAAAAAGCCATCTTGTCACGTGTGCCCGTGCTCGTTTCCCCAATCAAGGGTGGACCCTTCTTGCAATCAATGATGGCACTCTAGGGGCTACGGTCAAGTCTTAAAGGCTCCCTCGGCAAAGAACAATTAACTCCCCAGCAGTATCCCCAGCCAAGTCATGTGCAACATTGGAAGCTTCCTCAATTCGGCACCGAAGGTCTCAACAGGCTTCGCAATCTACAATCTTTTGGGCTACGGCATTACAGTAATTCAAGCAAAGGGCAGTATTAGGGCTTCGCGACCGACAGTCTTTTGGGCAACAATACTCGAGCAAGTGCAATGTGGAGTAGTCTTATGGCTCCATGAGAGCAATCAAGCTTCAAAGGGTCTCTCAACACTTCAAGTCAAAGGCCTCTTGGTTTTAAATGAAGACTCCGATGTTATGAATGAAGTTGATGATTTTTGTTAGAACTCACAGCGAGATTTTGAAGGAAGTCTTAGAGAAAAGGAAAAAAAATTCAATATGCTAAACTCTAATCAAAACAGGGTTATAGCGGGAAATGCCACGGCCAATCCCAATGTTTCTGCAATTCAGCACCCCCTTCTCCAAGATCAAAAGCACAAGGTGCAGCTCAGATAAAGTTGGGCCACAGCACTAGTTGCATCCGAATATCCGTCATTAGTTCAACTCAAGAAGAGTCAAGCAAGCATACTCATTTGAGACTTTATCACGCCAAGACCTTATCCTCCGCGACCTCGACGGCACCGCAAGACATTACTGCATCCTTTGACATAAGCCCTCAGCCATTTGGGTATCGACCACAATGAGGTCATTCATCTCCCCAGTAAGAGCAAGAAGGAGATCTCTATCAAGAATTCTACCAAACGGTACATCCGTTCTCAATGCCGAGCCAATCACGAGGTAATTTGGGGCTTTACAATGAAAGGTCTTCATATCCCGCCATCTACAAGCCCACGACACTTGGGGCTTTGCAATCTCTCGAAGCTTGGCATCAACGATCTCCTCTCGGGGCTTGCTCACTACAACAACAAAGGGCGATTTACTCGAATGGGCCAAGAGCTGATTTATCTTGGAGCTATGCAAGTCCCTCAAAATTTGGCATCAAATGCATTCTAGGGGATTTACAATCAGCAACCCCTCATCTCGGCATCAAAAGCCTTTTGAAGCCCCATAATCGACAAATCTCTTGGGGCTAGACATCAATCTTCGTTGGGCACACCAGCGAAAACAGAATTCAAGCGAGGCAATCCGGACTTCGACTGAGCATGACTTGATCTTGGGTTAGCTTTACAAAACACACAATGGCTAAAATGGTTCACCCACAAACTAAAAAAAAAAAAAAAAAAAAAAAAAGAGATTTTTTCTTTCTTTTTCTCCTTCTATGTGCAAAATAATGTGCTTTACTTTGCTTTGCTCCTAGCTTCTCCTCCAGCGTTCTCCATCATCCTTGAACTACGCTGGTCTGATTCTCTTAAAGGGATACGTAGGCATCCTTTTGGCACGACCAACCCATCATTCAGAGTACCATCTCGCCAACCCAACATCAAGGGCATTCTCTCACCAACATCTAAAGAATGGACATTCTCCATCAAAGCATCCTCCGCGGACATCAAGAATCCATCTCCACTCAAGCGGCAATGGTACGTGAAGGTATGAATACATCCAATGTTTTCCTCAAAATCACACCGCACACAAGATCACTTTCTACATTCTTACTTCTCTCTCATTACAAAGGTGCTTTCAAATCACATGTCACACCACAATCACAATTTTCTCTCGCAATTCCTATTTCACATCTCACACAAGCACATATATCTGCAAAGCATACACATAACAGGTGCCGCACAGAGCACCAGGTGCCTCACAGAGTACCAGAATCAACAGGTGCCGCACAGAGCACCAGGTACCGCACAGAGTACCAGAATCAACAAGTGCCGCACAGCGCATCAGAATATGCCGCACCGCGCACCAATTTTGGTCCATGGTGGACCGCTCAAATCACCATACCGCCGCACAGCGCATCAGAATATGCCGCACCGCGCACCAATTTTGGTCCATGGTGGACCGCTCAAATCACCATACCGCCGCACAGCGCATCAGAATATGCCGCACCGCGCACTAATTTTGGTCCATGGTGGACCGCTCAAATCACCATACCTCTTCCATCAGCAAAAGTCGCTCACGCAGGGAGCGCATTTCTATCCTTTGTAATTTCAAATTCCTGCTTTATCGAGTCTTTGTTTTCTCTTGTCGATGTCCTCGGCGGTATTCTTTCTTTCGTCGACGCGTTTTGCTTCGCAATCCACGTCGCCGAGGGGCTCTGTAGACACCCCGCCTTGGACCTCTCACCCCGATTGCATACAAAGTATTTTTATTTAACTTATTTTTGTTGATTTCTGTTACTTCGGTTAAATTCCTAACTGATTCCGTTAGTTTTGGACTAAACTGCATAACAGAGTTAACTTTTAGGGTCATTCTGTCATTTTTTACCCGCGGGCGCTTCCGGCACTGCCAGTGAGCCGCGCGCGCGTCCCGCCCCAAAAGCCGGACCCGCGCGCTTCCCACTTTGGCAGTAACGGATTGCACCTTATTTCCCTCCCTTTTCTTATTTACAAACATCTTTTCTTGATCACAAAAACCATCTTTTTACATCCACATTCATCCCCCTTTTCTCATTAACTCCCAATCCCAAATTCTAAGCCTTTTCCCAAAAACTAATATTTCTTTCATTTATTATTTGATTTCTTTTATTTCTTTTATTTCTCTTTTATTCATTTATCTTATTTGTGATTGGCTCATTCCATTTCACATGGATGACCAATTTCCCTCCATCATTTCCCTCTCTTTTTTACCTATAAAAACCATCATCTCCTACCTTGGAAAAGGACCCAATTTTTGAGACTTGAACAAAAACTCTACACAAATCATCTCAACAATCTTTCTCTACAAAACACTACACAAAGTGTTTGCACCACATTTTCTCTACAACAACACCATTTTCAAGTCCAAGTTTGAAGTCCTCTTTCCTAAGGTACAACATCTCTTTTCTTCTCTTATTTTATTTGTCTAGTCTTACTAGTATGCAATCTCCATAAAAAGGGATAGAACCAAAAGGCCACTTCACTATTGAAGTTTGGCCAAGGTTACATCCCGACATTCCAAACTTCATTTAATTTATATTTCATTTCTTAATGTAATAACTATTTAGCATTAAATTAATAAAATCATTCTTTTCCCCTTTTTTCTTTACATTATAATTGTTAGCATTGTTAATAAATTGAAGGACATTTAGCATTAGAACACCAATAGTAGCAAGACCCGCATAAGCGGGGCGGAGTGGGTGTTTAAGTACTTCCCACTCCGTCACCTAACCCCCGAACCCTTCTCTCCCGAATCTCTGGTTTTGTACATAAATTAGGCTATTTCTAGGTTTTTCTTATGTTCCTTAAAAAACATAGGTGGCGACTCTAAACAATCTAAAACAAGTTAGACATCCTAGGATAATTCACCGCTCTAGCCAAGCCGTGGTTCCCCGGGGTATCTACAGAAAGTTCCTTGGCTACATGGTGACCAAGAGGGGCATTGAAACAAGTCCAGAACAGATCAAAGCCATCATCAACTTAGAGTCTCCAAAGAGTATTAAAGAAGTGCAGAGGCTCACAGGCAAAGTTGCTGCTCTAACCAGGTTCATCTCCAAGTCGTCTGACAGATGCAAGTTGTTCTATGACGTGCTAAGGAAAAACAAGTTGTTCCAGTGGACAGAAGAACATGAAGCAGCCTTCAACCAGCTTAAAGATTACTTGGCGACTCCACCTCTACTTTCCAAACCAGAAACAGGTGAAGCTTTATACCTGTATCTCTCAGTATCAGAAAATGCAGTCAGCGCAGTCTTGGCAAGAGAACAAGATGGAACACAACTCCATGTTTATTATGTAAGTAAGTCTCTTTTAGATGCGGAAACCAGGTACTCCACCTCTACTAAGGTTTTAAAGGTTTTCACCTTTCAAAGGTTTAAATATTATACGTCTTTCTTAAAGTTTAAGGTTCATACACCTTCGCCCGTGCGCACGTTTTCCAAATTTGTCTAAATTGTAAGTTGGCCAGTGTATTTATTACATATTGATTACCATCTTGCACTTAGACAAATTGTGAACTCAAGCCATTTACAATTGGTTGTAACATTAACGTGTTACCAAAGACAAAAGTTTAAAAGATTCAAACATCTTTTCATTCCTACTGTTAGCATTAACATGTTACATCTTGCATTTTAGAAGTCAACTTCAACAAGCTGCATCTCTATTTCTACCTTGCCTACGTTACCAAAATGTAATGTCCTGGGAGGTCAATCATTTTTACAAACCATGATAACCAAAGAAAGTTCAACAAACTGAACTATTTTAAACTAAACCATTCAAAAGGTCTAACCCATGCTATCACAAGACATGAGTTGACCACAATGCAACATGAAGGTTGTCCAAACAAAAACCATTACATCCTAAATTATCTAATTGTTTACGAGGACATCCCCCTCGTTGATAAAACCAAAAACATAAAAACAAATTGTTTTAACATCTTACCCTGCAGGACAAACGAAAATAGAAAATTACCTTTCAGGTGGCTCCATCAACCTTCTTCTCCTGGTTCTCGCCAACCTGTTCTCCCTGATCAGCAACGGGCACCTTGGAAGTAACCTCTTCTCCATCAACTGCTTCTCCAGTAATCTTCCTCAAGGATTCATACTCATCATCCAAGTTCCATTCAGAATGCTTGCCAGCCTGGTGTTCTTTGATCATCTGTATCCTCATCTCTAACCTCCTTGTCCTTTTCATCTAATTCATTCTCAGCAGCCTTAGCCCTCTCCCCAGCCTCATACATCTTCTTAAAAGAAGCCTCTGCTTTCTCCTTCCATACTTGAACCTCAGTGACCAGGAGCCCAACCGCCTTCACAACCTGAAAACAAACCTAAGTTATAATCAAAGCTAAACAGGAGTCAAGTCCAAGTTAGACAGAGTCAAAAATTTACCTTCTTCTCATACTTTCTTTCAACCGGCATCGCAGTTTCCACATCTACAATCTCTTTAGCCTTCCTCTTCTTGTTCAACTTGTCTTCACCTGCATCCAACTTATGCACTGGAGGCCTACTACCCTCAACCTTCACCCTACCATGGACCATCGCCATCAAATCCTTAGCACCAAACCCAGATTGAGAACGGGTAACCGCAAGAATTGAGAAAATTAATATCTCAAAGCTACAAAGATGAAATGCAAGTTGAACTGATAAATACCTGAAGACATCTTGTGAGCACAACCTGAAGCCTCCTGTATATCCTCTGGGTTCTCCTCTTCACCACTTGAGCTTTCTACAGGCTTAACAAACCTACGCTTAGCAGGTGGCAGTGAACAAATTTTCTCCACAATTACCAATGTGTCCGCCTTTTTTGGGAACAACTCCTCCAACTTAGTGACTGCAAGATGAAAGAAATGTTATAAACTCTTGAAATCCAGCAAAACTCAGAAAAAGAAGCAAAGGCACAACTACCTTTACTATTCCATTCTGAAACCAGACCTTCACCTCCCTCCAGGCTACTTTTCTTAACATAGAAAAATGTATTTTTCCAACCCCTATCTTTATCAACAGATTCTATTACCAAACTATACGCCTTGTTCTTAACCCTAAACCCATACCTAGAGTTTCCATGAGCCCTCAAAACATAGCAGAAAGCCAACTCCTCTAAACCTACCTCTAAACCAGTCTCCTCGCTTAATCTGCCTAAAGCAATTAGCAGCCTCCAACCAACAGGCATCATTTGGGAATAAGCCAGGCTAGACAGTTCGAAAAAACGAGTAATGACAGGAGGAAAAGGGAATTTCAAACCTAGGGCAAAAGGGTATTCGAAAAAGCCTACCCATTCGTCGGAAACGAAATCAGAAGAAAACAGAGGATTTGGGTCCAAGAATTCAGCATTAGCAGGGAAGTCTTTCTTTAGGGTTACGATATCAGAGGAAGTAAACTGACATCTCTCCTCATCAGGATGAGTGATTAACCCTAGACATCTAAAACCATCAGAATTTCAGCGGTTTTTCTAGCTCTAACCATTTTAACCCTAGAAATCAAGAAAAAGAAGACGAGAGAAACTCACCAGGAAGAAATTGGATGAAATCCTTTTTGCTGCGTAAATGAAGAGGACGGGTGAATAAGACGTCTTAAAGGAATAGATGTAGACGGTTCCAGACGTCTACATCTATTCAAAAATTGGGGGCAATTGTTTGGGGATAAAAACTGCACTGTTTTTTCAACATGATGAAGAGTTCTGCTTGCCTTGAATCATCCTGAAGAGTTCTGCTTGTCTTAAGAACATCCTGCATCCTGAACATACAAGTTGCCGTTATATGACTTACAGGTATATTTGCTTATTAATTGTGTTTTATTTGGATAATGTTTCATCTCCTATTTTTCAGGAACACAAAACAAATAGTGGGACACGACTCACAAAGAACATGTGACCAAATTGCGACTCAAAGACCAAGTCTAAGGATAACTCTTATCAAACGGGAATTGACTAACAAACTTCCCGAGAATCATGGCCTTGTTAGCTAGTTTGTTATGATTCCTTTAGTATAAATAGTTCACGCAAATCATGTAATGCACACAACACACTCGGCTATTTACTTTTGAGCAATACTCTTACTTATTTCATTGTTCTTCACCATTGCTAATAAAATTCCATCTTTGAGGTTTTATGCCGGCGAACAAGTTGTTCAAGGGCTTTCCTCGTTAATTCTTGTGTCTACTTGTTCCTGAATCCTTTACAATTTCATTCCATAGTACCCAATTTCGTTTTTTGAAGTGAGATTGCAAAATTTGACCAAAACAGAAACAACGGTTTTAAACTGTTGAAAACCCTAAATCGTATAAATCATCGAATCAAATGAACTGATGAACAGTGAACTGGCAGTTCATTCATGAACCCATTCACATGAACCGGGTGCATGTCCGTTACTCATTTTCTAATAACTGTGGTTGGGTGTAGAATTTGCAGTCACTCAGATCTACCAATAAAATTGTGGGTAGAGTAGTAGGAAAGCAACTTGTACTCCCTCCGTCCCATTTCAAATTGCAAAACTTGCCAAAAAGGGTGTCCCAACTAAAATTGCAAAATTCAAAAATGACAAGTTTTAACCCACTTGCACACTCACATCCATTAACCCACTAACTATTTTCTACCCCACTTTCTCTCTCTCACTCAACTATCAACACTCACAACACATCACCTTTTTCACTTTCTCCCTTAATCTCCGTGCCAACTTAGTATTTGCAATTTGAAATGAGACGGAGGGAGTATATAACTAAATCTGAAAAAAGAATTGTTGAGAATCTAAAAATAAAAGAAAGCATCAGAAAGCACAGACTTCTGTGATACAGTTTCAGAACCAACTTGTTTTTGTTGACAGTTTAAAAAGATCCCCTTTATTTTTAAAGCCTAACACTTCCAAATCCTAGCCCTAGCCATTTTGCAAGCAACTTGCATCTCTCAACTTCCCAAGAAGTACACCAAGTAATATACAATGGCTGTATTTAATTTGGTCATATATTCTCCGTCTCATAATAATAAGTGTATTAACACTATCAGTTTCTGTAAAAAAATGTATAACCACGGTTTCATACATGAGACGGAATTTAAACGAGAGAGGAAATGAGCTTGTCCCACTCCACCAATAAAAGGGTTCATCTCACGTATAAGACTGTATTACACGAGTTTTTGTCTTATTTTAATTTTTATTTGACAACACTATTACTTCAAAAGGAAATTTGAAACAAAAAGTTAACAAAAATTGGACGGTAGCCTCTGCGCATCTGAGTTCCAAAAGGAAAGATCTTCAATAAAGTCAGAAACTAAATTCTTTGTATATTACCTAAATCTACTATTTACAACTGAAATATCTCATCATCAATTAGTTCCCTACTAAAATACTAACAAAATCTTTGATTCAATATTCTTTGAATCTGCCTCATGATCATTAAGATAATTAACAATCTCTTCACCTTACTGTCATCCAACTGCTTGAAACAGACCAATCTGGTTTAACATCACTCGTCAGCTCCGATAACCGAGTCGCCGGAGATTTAACCACTGACCATGACTTCTCAAACTCCGGTGAGGGCAATGGAGTCATTTCACTTGACAATTCCCAAGGAAAATCGAAGTGACACCTTGGAGAGGATGAAGGAACTTGATTATGATCTTTCAATGGAACAGTGTTTTCTTGATCATCATGGCCAGAAACGAATGGGTGATTTAATAACATCTCAGCCGTCCATCTTTGCCTCGGGTTCTTCAAAAAACATTTTCCCAGAAAATCTTTTCCTTCCCCTGATAATTTCGCGGGAATCTCCGGAATTTCATCGCCAACTCCAATTCTCATCAAAAGCGCGCCAATATTTTCATCAGACCCTTGCCGGAGCCTCCACGCCGGTATACCCGTCACCATCTCCACTACAAGACATCCAAGTGCCCAAATATCCGCCGGCAATTCCTGCTCCCCGACGTTAACTGTCTCCGGCGACATATACAGAGGCGTTCCCCTTATGCCACACTTCAACCCGTCGTCTTTAACGCCGGCTTTCTTTGTCAAACCGAAATCGGCAATCTTAACAGCGCCTTCTTCGCAGACAAGTACGTTTTGGAGTTTAACATCACAGTGAACATAACCAATTTTGTGAATAGACAAAAGCCCTTTTAAAATAGACTTCGTGTATCGCCTGACGTCAAATTCCGGCAAATTACAGTCGCCGGAATTCTTAATCTTCTCAGCTAAAGCACCGCCGGGAGCGTACTCCAGCATCACATTATACAACTTCTCACCATTCTCGAGACTGAAACTATCTCCGTAACAATCAATTACTTGTGGGCAATCACGAAGCTCATCCAAAATCAACTTCTCGTTCTTGAGTGAAGCAGAGTGAGAAGCGCCGCAAGACTTCACCGCCATCAATGGCGGAAATTGGTAGTTGTGGCTGATGGATTTTGCTAAACTGACAGTGGCAAAGCTTCCATGACCGAGTGTATCGCCGCGGACCCACTCCATGGCTGCAATTTGAGGTCTGGGTTTCTCGTTTCAATTTTCTCTCTCTCTCTCTAAAAGGAAAACAGAGGAGAGTGGTGGGCACAAGTCACAATTAACCTTACGCTTTGGTGAGATCTCTTTATATAGGGGGAGAATCCAGGGTCTTTTATGATTGCCTGATATTTTTGTTTATTTTTTTTTTTAAAAATATAAGTAATAATTCCATAAAATAAAAGGGCACGTGATAATTAAGTAAAGATACTCCCTCCGTCTCATTTTAAGAGAAAAAAAATGGGTGGGTTTAAGACCATGCACACCCGTGACCATCTTTTGGTTCATGAAGAGTAAACTTGTGAACCAATTTTGGTTCATGCCAATTAGTGGTGATCCAAATTTGGTTCATGGCCATGAACGAAAATTTTCGTTCATTTCGTGAACGAAAATTGGTTTGAGCTATATGTGTATTTTGTAATTTTGTTTTTTTAAAAATTATTATTTACATAAAAATATTAAAAATGTTTATAATTTCTTTTTTTCTATAAATAGAGTCTAATTTCGTAATATTTGACATTATTTTAATATTTTATTATTTAAAAAATATTATTTATTTTTTTCTATAAATTTGACACATTTTAATTTTTCATATATTTTAATTTTCTTTTGGGTCAAACGAAGTCGTTTATGTCAAAAATAAAAAAACGCTCACTTTCCTTTTTCCCCTATAAATAGAGGTGAAGGTTGAGTAGGTTATTTTTAATGACATTAATAAAACATAATATTTAGTAATGTAAATTATTAATTTCATAACATAAAATTAATATTAAAATAATATGTATGTGAACGAAAATTCGTTCACCACTACAACATATAGGTTTTTGTGAACGAAATTTCGTTCACAGGGCAGTTTCATTCACGTGGTGAACGAAATTTTCGTTCACCACTGTGCATGCTCTAAGAATTAAAGAAAAAGTAATGTGTTGTGAATGTTGATAGTTGGGTAGGAAAGAGAAAGTGGGGTAGAGAAAAGTAGCGGATAATTGTTGTGAGTATGACATGTAGGACTCGCTTTTTATTTTAAAACTGACTCTTAAAATGAAACGCATTTTTAAAATAATTTTCACTCTTAAAATAGGACGGAGTGAGTATTCCTTCTGGAAAATAGGCTTCAAAAAATAGCGTGCATCCAGTTTTGGAAATTTGTTGTTTATACAGTTCACCTTCCCACACAAATAAGGTGTGTTGCTAAAACGGTTGATCCTTGATATCAAAATCTCCACCGGCCACTATAAAACTGAGTGTCACTCTTATTTAATAATGATGCTATATATACGTATTAAATTTTGCCGAAATAATTATTTAATTAGTTAAAAATATTGTTCACACTTTGCTCTTGCACATTTATTGATGAAGCTATTTTAATGTATTAATGAAACAATGTAATATGAGTCGTTCTTTTGTAAAATTTTTACACTAACGAATGGAAAAACGTATTTTACGTAATTGCCTCCTCTAATATCATTATGTGCCTCTTTCAGTGTTAAAAGTGTCTTGCTCTTAAATTACATTTATAAAACATTCAACCGGCACTTATAATCATTCAAACAGACACTTTTAATGGTAATATTAAGAATGTTTGTCCTAGTATTACAAAATGTCTCCTCTAGTAATGAAAAATGTCTCTTACATTGTCAACATATGTTTGATGAGTTTTTACAAGTTCCAAAAGCAAGATTTTTCTCTTGTGTTAAAAAGTGTCTCCTTAATTGGAAATGCCTCCTACAGTGTCGAAAAGTGTCTGCTGTGTTTCTATAAGTTCCAATTACTTTCAAAAATGCCACCGCGCCTTGTAAAAAATGTTCTGATTATTTACAAAAATGTCACCGCACATATGAAAAACACGTTTTATACTAAAACGAGTGTAAAACACGTTTTTCCTGATATTTTCACATGGAATATAGGTAAAATAATTGTAAGTGAGGTGAAGATTATAGGAGAGTGAATGTATAAATCAATAATTTTGGTTAGTTAATTACAGTTAGGTTGATTAAGAATTGGATTTTTGAAATACAAGCATAATAGGCCAAGCTTGTCTATTAAAATATTTATAATTTTTTAAAATCAAATAAATTTTATATCTTATTTTGAAACTTAGTAAAAAAATGTTAAACTTACTCATTATGAGTATTTATATTAAATATTTTGAATTTCATTTTCCGTTTATCAATGAGTTTCTCCCTTTCTCCCTACATTATTAAAAGTCCGGTTTTTTCAAATTGATTCTGAATGTTTGATAAATGCTTGCAAGTAGAAAAAAAATAGACTTTCTTTAATTTAGGAAAAAACTAGTTTCCCTCAAAACCTACTCAATATTTAATATTGTATTATTTTAATACAAATGGTAATTGGCATCTGACAAGTAGTTTTTTTGATTGTGCTCTTTTTTTAAAAATAAAATAAAATGATTGTGCTGTTTTATAGTAGTACAAAATACCCATTTTAGGGAATTAATTTTAATTGGATGGTTACTTTAAAAAAAAAATAAAAAAAAAAATGATTGTGCTGTTTTATAGTAGTATAAAATACCCATATTAGGGAATTAATTTTAATTGGATGGTTGAAAATCAACGAGCATTTCAATAGTTTGATACTCCCACTCTCACTATCCTAGTTTAAGGTTCTTAGTTTGAATTTGCACGCTTATTAAAAAATCAAGGCAAATTTGAGTCAAGAATAGTAGTGGGTGGAGGATATAATTATTTATTCATAAAGCAAGTGGGTGAAAAGTAGATGAGTAAGTGATGAGCTTTTTGTAATATATTAACTTTATGAGGACAAAAATATCCAAAACACTATTCATCCTTTAAGGAATAAAGCAACTAAGAATCTTAAACTGAGACATACCAAAAGGAAAGTAAGAACCTTAAAATGAGACGGAGGGAGTACAATGAACTATGTGAATTGACCGGGGTGTCCTTATCGTGATGGGATTAATTCTAATCGAATGAGTTTTTGATTGATTTGGTAATAGCCAAGTTATACTAGGATTACATTAGTCCTTAAACTATGTGAAGTGACCTAAGTGCCCTTACTATAATGGGAATGATATTCTAAATTAATGAGTTTGAGATTAATTTGGTAATAGCCAAGTTGTAGTGGAATTATGTTCATTGTCTCACAAGTGGTTTAGTATCTAAAAGATATTACTCCCTCGGTCCCATAGTGTACTTTTCGTTTTGGTACGTTTCAGAGTAAGAGTTCTAATCCTAAAATAGCAAAGAATCTTTACTATTCACCCCACTCATTCTCTCTCTTATTTTACTTTTATACTCACAACACCAATCAATTCAATATTCTCTCCCACTCATTCTCTCTCCTACTTTACTTTTAGACTCACAACATTTACATCGCTTCCAATATTCATTAATAAGCGTGCAAATAAGGGGTAAGACTCTTACTCCAGGACGGAAGGAGTACTTTCTTTTAGAGGATGAGCTTACAAGTAGTCTATTTAAGGTTAGTAAACACCACTTGTTCTTTCCAATCACTTTGGGGTGTAAATGTGTGGTAATGGATAAGAATTAAGCTTGGCTTATATCTTTACTTCTTTCGTTTAAATAAAAGAAATTAAAATTGTCTTTTTTTTTTTTTGTCCTAAAATTTAAAATTATTCTTGAAAATAACAAGACCTACCATGAATAGTTCTGATTAGAGTATAAACGAAAACGAAATATTCACAAGTCAAATAAAACATTCATTTATAAGGATTTTTTTTTATATATATATATAATCATTAAATTATATTGTAAACGGTTAAAAAGTAGACCATTCCCATTGATATGAAGCTTGTTCAGCCTCGTCATGAAGAATGCGATTCCCAATTAAGTTCACCTCAATTCCGACCATTTAAAAAAAAGAAAATAAAAATAAAAATTAGATGTCAAATTAAATAGAAATGTAACTCCACTTGTAACAAGTAAACCTCAAAATGGGTATGGGCAACATATGGTAGCATTGAGGGGATGACACTATTTTTGTACATAAACAGAAAGAAAACTGGAGGCGAAACAAAACCAGATAAGTGGAAGCAAGGCATAAAACCTTATAAAAATAGATAGAAGATATGATAATTTAAAATTTTATGTGTTTGATAAAAAGAAAAGTTAAAAAGTAGTCTATGTTTGCCCAAACTGTACAACTGGTAGTTGAGTCCCAAGGGCATGACCATGTTATGTTACATGTGCAAACGAATAGGGCCCCCCAACCAACTTGGAACCTTTCTTACAAAAAAATATTCATGAAAACCCAAATCTACCCCTTCAATATTACTGTATAGTTTCTCCGTCACACTCGAAATACTCCATCTGTCTCAGAATGATAGTCCCCCTATTTTCATGGGTTTTACAAAGGAACTTTGAGTAATAATTAATGCTACTTTTAATTATTCTAATAAATTTTTTGAAATTGTTCTTGATACACCGTTATAAATACTATTAATATCAATTTTTAGATTCACATTAACATAATTATAAGTAGCATTTATAACTGCTCAAAGTTCCCTCGTAGTAACAACGAAAAAATGTGGACTATTTTTCTGGGACGGAGGGAGTATGATTTTTGGTCAATTTAATTGTACTTTGACCTATAATTTAAAGAAAAGTAATAATTCTAATGAAAATCTGAAAATAATTATTGAGTTTATTATTAACCGCAAGTACATTAAATTTTTATTTGCATCATTATTTTTCTTTAAACTATTGGTCAAATATAATTTGATTGAACCCCCCCCCCCCCCCCCCCCCCCCTATTTCAAGCTGGACGGCGGAGTATAAAATGTTCCGCCCTCATCTATACAACACTCTTCACTTGATACCCCTTTTCCCTTCAAAACCCTTCCCTTTATAGCAACACAAGAAATTTCAACCTATAATAAAAATCTACTAAAATTGCCTTTTTATTTAAAAATGCCCTATTTACTATGGACGGATTAAAATAAGAATACGACATTTATTATGAGAATGAAGGAGTATAATTTTAGTAGGAAATACTCCATAAATTTCGGAAAGTTAGTCCCATTTTTTTCAATGTTATTTTGAACGAACTTGAACAATAATTTATATTACTTTTAGTTATCTTATAAAATTTTTAAAGTTGTTATGTTACAATATTATCAATAACTTTTAAATATATTTTCATCAGGATAATTAAAATATCTTAAATTATTATTTAAAGTTCAGTCAAATTAACAACGAAAATAAGGAACTCTATCGAGCGCAGAGAGTACTAAATATTAACACTATGTTTGTATAATTACTAATTATAATTTTAATGTACTTGTCATAACATACATGCAATTGAAAAAGGGTAAAAAAAAAAAATGATTAGTCAAATGCGACACCCTGAAAAGAGAAGAGTACTTATCACGTAAATGTAATGTTGATTTTTTGTTGTCCATTCTAAAATTATAAATGAAAATTTAGCCAATTGCAACTGTATCACATGGAATTGGAGAAGGGAGCCGATTTTTTTTTTTATTTTTTATTTTTTAATGTTGTGATGAGTGAAAACAGACCCAAGTTGTAACACACACAATTCACTAGGCAAGCATGTTCATTTATTATGGAGAAGATAAGAAAAGGGGTAGTAGTAACATGCATGGGTAAACCATTTTAATGTTAACCCATGTTCCTTCACATTGCAGCAGCTATATATTTTTATTTTTTAAAATTTTTATATTTATTTTATGTGGATGATAAAATAAATTATAAAGTATGGTATAAATTGAAAGAAAAAGAGTAGTACTAAAATGAAGAAAGGGACATGTAGGCATAAAACAAGGAGACGGAGACGGGGGTCGGGTGTGAAAGTGGAAATTTGGTCAGTAGGCGCTGGATTGGATGGATCACGTTTTCCCGTCTCTTCAATTATTCAAATCACATCTTCCCACTTTTTATTCATTCTTTCATTCATGCAATTGCAACCGGCACTGTGTGTGCTAATTCTAGTAAGTAATCATATGATATTTTATTTTATACATGTGAGAATCATCACCTTCAATTTTTACTTTTTGAAACATACTCACTCCGACCCAAAAAGATGGTCAACTTTTGATTTTTGATGGTCAATACAAGTGAACTTTGACTAAATATAAATGTCAATCCAACCATCCTTGTGAAATTCTAAAACTTGTGATTGATTAATCATCAAGTGATTTATCAATGACAAATTTTAAAATTTTATTGGGATGATTAGATTGATAATAATCTTTGGTTAAAGTTCACATGTCTTGACCGTCAAAAATCAAAAGTGGACTATCTTTATGGGACAAAGGGAGTATCACATAAATAACACAAGCATGATTATGGTCTATTAATCTCCCGTAAGCCACACTTAATTTTAATCAATTTTGGCTCACATGACAATGGCCGTCTTTTTTCAAGAATCACACTTCATTGCGCTATAAGGGTTGGTTTTTGTAAAACGCTTTTTTCCTATTGAGTAGGGAAAACGTGTTTTTAAATGAGCGGTAACGTTTTTGTAAATAATCAAAACTATTTACTAATAAAACGTTTGGTGGCATTATTGTAAATAATCGAAACTTTACAACAATATCTAAATTTCCTAAACATTGCTACTAGCCTTCTATAAAAGGGCAATTTGCAATTTGGTTCCTGACATTTACAAACTTTTGCAATGTTGCTCCCAATAGTTTTTTTTTTCTCCAATCGGTTCCCAACATTTACATTTTTTTTTGCAATGTTGCTATAAAAGTAAACAGGCGTTAGTTTTCTAACAGATTTTATGTCATGTGACTAGCACATGATGTTTTAAAGGACGTTTTAAAATATTCGTAAAGTTACACATATCTGATTGATATGATTCTTCTTTTATATTGAAACTAATATTTAAATCTACAACATAATTTTTTTTTGGAAATTTGTTGGGTACCTAAATTATTTTTACATTTAATCTTAATATTAAATATTAAAAAACTAAAAAACAAGTGAAATATAATCTAAAAAATATATTAGCCCAATTATGTTTCATATGAAGTAATTTCTATATGTATCTTTCCTAAAGTTTATTTTTCTCCACCCCTCTGCCACTTTCCCGCAACACCCATTCCACATACACTCTTCCCTCGATTCATCGTCTTCCTCTTCTCCCTTTTTTTTCTATCAAACATTTTTATGAACTGATAATCTACATATAAATTTACTTCATTTGGAACATATTTGGGCTAATATCTTTTTTAGATTATATTTTACGTGTTTTCTATTTTTTTAATATTTAAAATTAAGATTAAATGTAAAAATAATCCAACCACCCAATAAATTTTCAAAAAAAATATATGTTGTAGATATAAATATTAGCTTCAATTTAAAAGACGAATCATATTAATCGGATATGTGTAGCTTTAAGAATATCTTAAAACGTCATGTGCTAGTCACATGACATAAAATCTATTAGAAAACTAACGCCCAGTTACTTTTATAACCACATTGCAAAAAAATGTAAATGTTGGGAACCAATTGGCGAAAAAAAACTGTTGGGACCAACATTGCAAAAGTTTGTAAATGTCAGGAACCAAATTGCAAATTGCCCTTCTATAAAATTTCACTTATAAAAATTTCAAAAGTCTGCTTGAGGGCATAAATGACGTCTTTTGAGGTTTTTAAACTCGCGAAGCCCGATAACTTTTGTAAGTCTCTAAATTTCCTTTGAAAAGAACCATGTGGATATCCGTTTCAAAGGTTCCGGCCATCAGTCATCAGCTTTATAGGTCCTTTCAAAATGATCACTGGCTATCAAAAACACTACAACTGTCACCAAAATACACTCTTACTTGCACTAAAATAAATCCAATTTAATTTTATTTTTTTTCTCACTAACGATAAAAAAAAATATATCCAAAAGACATTATTATCTATATCCACAACCTCTTGAGCTTGATATCTTGAAGGTTTGTTTGCCATGACCTTATTCAAATGTGTTCGAAATCATATCCAGAATGATTTATTGTTAATGCCCAGAACCTTTTGAGGTTGATATCCAAAAACTTTCTTGGTCATGACTTTCAAATGTGCTTGAAAATCATATTCAGAAGGCTTTATATTGATATCCAAAACTGTTTGAGAAGTTTCGATTATTTACAAAAATGTCACCGCGTGTTTTTTGAAGAAGTTTCGCGTATTTACAAAAATGTCACCTCGTTTTTTTTTTTTTTTGAAACACATTTTTCCTGTGAGTTCTGTAAAACGCGTTTTACCAAAGATTTTGGCGCGCCAAAAAGGCCTCAATTAGCCCTGTCGCTTTGGGTTGATATCAAGCATTGTGTGAGAAGCTATCTAAAACTAATGAACAAACACTACAACAAAAATGGCTTTTCCCGGCATTTATTTACCGGCACACTCATATGTGGCGCTAATTTTCGGAACTTTTGGAAAAAGTGCCGCTAATTCCCGGCACTTTTTCAAAAGTGACGCTAATTTCCTGCACTTTTTCATAAGTGCCGCTAATTCCCAGCACTTTCTAACAAGTGCCGCTAAATTTCCGGCACTTTAAAAAAAGTGCCAGGAATTAGCGGCACTCTTGAAAAAGTGCCGGGAATTAGCGGCACTATTGAAAAAGTGCCGGTAATTTCCGGCACTTTTTATAAGTGTCGCTAATTTTTTGCACTTTTTTATAATGTGCCGCTAAAAACAAGATGTTTGTTTTGAAAATTTTAATTAATTTTTAAATTTAATCATATTTTTCATGTAACTTTGCTTTAATTTGCTACTTATATTAGATTTTTATGGACTACAATAATAAAAATGCCCTAATATAAGTTTTTGTTTTGTAACAAATAATAGTATATGAAAATTTATAACAAAAAATGATTTAGCCTAGCAGTAGAAGGTGTGCTTTGTATGCAAGAGGTCGTGAGTTCGAATCTGGGTAAATTCAAAAATAATTTTATTTAAATTAGCGGCACTTTTGAAAGGTGCCGGAAATTAGCGGCACTTTTTGAAAAGTGCCGGGAAATTCTAGCACTTTTAAAGTGCCGGTAAGTATTGCCGACACCACTTTTTCCGGCACTTTCAAAAGTGCCGGGAATAGCTTTTCCGACACTTTTTTTTTCAATTTCCGGCACTTTTTAAAGTGGTGGGAAAAGTCACTTTTGTTGTAGTGAAACGTGAACTAGTCGAAAAAATCTGTGACAAAGACCATTCAGTGAGGGCTCGTTTGGTAGCCTGATTAGAGCTGAATAGGATTATTAGTCATATAATCTTGGTGTTTGGTAGACTAAATGCAATCTGATTAATAATCCTAGGTATAACTTGAATAACCTTCTTGTCCAATCTTATCCCCTCTAACCCCATTCCTATCTACTCATAAAAAAGAGTGGTGTAATTAATCACCCGGTTAATAATCTTCCGACTATTTACTACCAAACGAGCGTGAGTGAATTAATAAGCTAGTCTGAGATAGAATTTTTTTTCAAATAATAGGGTTTGGAATTTTTATCTACCAAAGTACTACCCAAATTCAACTATGTACCAAAATGACACTTTTTTATGAAAGCGTCACTGGCAATCACGTTTTTACCTAGAAAACGGCACTACCAGTGCCGTTTTCAGTGTTGACCAAAATCCGAAATTTGACTCCTCAGCCGGGTTGGTTTTGGGTGGGTTTTGGGTTGGTTTTGGGTGGGTTTAATGGACCTTTTGAACCGGTTTAGGGTAATTGGGGTTAGGGTACGCGCATGGTCGATAAAGACAAAAAATAAAGAAGAAAACGTGACTGGCAATCACGTTTTTTGGGAAAGTAGAAAACGTGACTGTCAATGCCGTTTTCTGGAAAGTCACGGTTGGTATCAGTTTGGCTCCCCACCCACCCACCCACCCCTTCCCTCCCTTCTTAAACCCTAGCACCCCTTCCCTTCTTCACAGAGCACACACGAAAAAAAAAAAAAAAAAAAAAAAAAAAACTGCCATTGTTGAGCTGAGAAAGAGCAGAGGAAATTTTTGAAAATTTTGGTGAAGTCGTTACTCGTAGTAACGTTTTTAAAATCATAAGGTTAGTATTATTCATACTTTTTTTTTTTCTTTTTTTAATTAGTTTGTGTTTATAAGTTTTTGTGATTTTGAAAATTAACGGGATTCACACTTTTTTTTTATATTTAACGGAGCAGCGTAGTTTTTGTTATAAATATAACGGAGCAGCCTCATTTCTGCTAGAAATTTAATGAGATTCACACGTTTCTGTTAAAAATTTAACGGAGCAGCCTTGTTTCTGTTACAAATTTAATGGGAATTGCACGTTTTTTTTTTTAAAATTAGTTTGTGTTTATGTGTATGTATGTTAACTTTAAATTTGGCAATATATGTTAAATCTTTGTGTTTATTGTCAGAAATGTCACAAAAATATCACTTTCTGTCAAAATATTAACTAGAAATGTCAAAATTTAATGGGATTTGCACGTTTCTGTTATAAATTTAACGGAGCAGCCTCGTTTCTGTTAGAAATATAACGGTATTCGCACGTTTCTTTTGTTGCATCAAACGATGATTAATTATATAGTTAAAATTTGTTTTTGTTAATTTAAAGAGCAATTTAACTATGGTATTGTTGTTGGTTTTAGATGGACCAACATGAACACAGACCCTTCGTTGATCCCGGGCCATTGGATATGTCTGTACTTACATTACAGACATCCCACCGATCTCATTATATTTGGGCTCAACAAGACGTTGAGAGTCTTAGATGCAGGCGTGGTCCGGATCTGCCTAAGGATTTAGATATTAGGATAAAACAAAAACTGTTAGATGTGGGGTTTTTCGGAGCATATAGCCTAGGCCATTTCAAATATGATTGGCCTTTGATAGAGGCTTTGATTGAGCGATGGCGTCAAGAGACCCACACTTTTCATTTGCCAGTTGGGGAGATGACAATCACCCTGGAGGATGTTGGCATGTTATGTGGCCTTTCTATAGACGGGGTAGCTGTGACAAGTTCCGAAACCACCAAGACAAAACCCGAATGGATTCAGTTATGCGTAGAGTTACTTGGGATTCAACCACAACCCGAAGACTTGAAAGGTGGTAGATTGTCGATTAAGTGGATTATGGAACAATTGCCTTTGTTCGGAGCGCTTCCCCAGGATGCCTCCCCCGATTTGATTGACATGTATAATCGGGCGTATATTTTGTTATGCTTAGGGGCATATCTGATGCCGGATACAAGCAATTCTTTGGTTAAGTTGATGTACCTCCCACTGCTTAGAAACGTGGACACGATTAAGAATTACAGTTGGGGTAGTGCGGTTTTAGCCTTTTTATATCGGGAGCTATGTGTAGCGACGAAGCCCGATTCGAAAGGCTGTGCTGGATTTTTAACACTAGTACAGGTATGTCAATTATATTTAATTATACTGTATTATAGTAGTGAATAAAATATTTGTTGTACGTGACAGTTATTTTTATCTTTATTGGTTGCAGCTTTGGGCTTGGGAAAGGTTGTTGTGTACACGACCAAGAAGGACATAGGGAGATGCCATACTTCAAAATGGTCAATTCTTGCCATATGGTTGCAGGTATTCTAAAATTACTTCACTAACTGCACAAAATATGTTATTTATTTATGAGGTTTTTTATTTACTACTTTTTATGTCAATTGCTCCATATGTAGGTGGCAAGGTCCCTTGTCGTTTACACATATTACCGGGCACAACCTGCATGGATACCGAGATCAACTAGCGTATCTGACTGAGAGTCAGGTTGTGTGGCGGCCATACGAAGGTGTCCAAGTTCCAGATTATTGCTTGCAGGGAAAGGGTATATGGAGAACGAAGGTGCCCCTTATTTGTTTTAATAGGGTTGAGTGGCACCTTCCAGATCGCGTTATGAGGCAGTTCGGGCTGTTACAACCTATACCTGCGGCATGTGACACGAGTACGTACCTGCATGCACTTGATCGGCGAGGTCGGTCAGAGGTTGATTGGGTGGTCTTCCACGGACAGTACATAGGATTGTGGAACAACCGAAATCATATGGTTGTTTCTGGGCAGTATGGTGTCGAGGATGTACATTACACCCATATCTATATGTCATGGTACAGACAGATTACCCGGTTATTGATCCAGCATCCAAATGATATAGAGGGGGAGGGGTACACGGCACATGGTAGTCGATACGAGGGTTTGGTAAGCTAAATACTACACAACACTTTTACCAATTTTTTGTTTTACCATTTTATCGTCATAACTATATCATCTTTAATTGATTTCGACAGATTCAAAACCTTCAGCGCGCATACCAATCCAATGAGAATGCCATAGCTATGGAAGGCCTAAACGGCCCAGCCTCAGAACACCTACTTCTTACTCGTCGTTTCATCACAGAATCCTTAGCAGCTACTAATGAGCTGAAACGACTGGATGCCGCCGAAGCTCCACCACCACCATCAGATCGTGTCCAAGGGGTGCCACAAAGGCGAAATCGGGTTCGTAGACAGGCTCGACACGTTCATTGAGATCCAGAGATACAGCCGGATATGGGGTTACATGATGAGGAAGAGGATAGAGAGGAGGCAGAGAATGAGGAGGACGATGCTGGGGATCCAAACACCTTTAGGATTCCTCCCCGGAGCGGTATCACTCAGATGGATTATACTCCACCTCCATGGATGGGTTCTACATCACATGCTTCTGGGAGTGGGACTGGAAGGCGAAGCTTTCAAATGGATTATACTCCAACTCCTCCTCCAGAAAGTGATTATCGAAGGCGAAGCTTTGGTCTACCTCCGACGTCGTTTCCGGAGTTTCCATCTTTTGGTAGTGGTACGACTCATATAGACCCCACTCAGGGTGGAGTATCGTCATCACATCAAACTTCCACATCACGAATGGGTCGTGTTTTTTCTAACCTTTTACGTAGGAGAGGTGAAAGGACACGTAATCCTCCTAACAATTACACCCCATCTGCATATCCCTGATGGATTTCCTATGTGACCGGGATGTGGTCACTACATATTTGGATTGATGTAGTATTTGTATGTCTATGAATAAAATGGATCTTTTGTGGGTATAAATCTGAGGGTAAAAAAAAATGATCTGTAACCACCACTTTTAGATTTCATGAATTTTGAGACAGGTACATCGAAAAGACTAGACATCAGTCCCAAAAATAGATGTATCAGAGCTGTCAAAAACGGTACTACTGATACCGTTTTTATCAGAACTGTCAAAAACGGCACTACTAAGCCCGATTTTATCAAAACTGTCAAAAACGGTACTGGCATTGCCGTTTTTATTCAGAATACTTTCCCTTTAAAAGGCTCGGTGACCTCAAAACTAATTCATCCATCTCTCTCAAAATTAATTCATCTCTCTCAAAACAAGATTTATAACTGTCAAAATGGATCCATCACTCCCCCGTTGGTATCTTGGACGACAACCTCTTCCTGGTCATCCCGGTCAACCCTCTAATCCGCAATCTAATCTCTCTCAAATCGAACGAGAGTTAGAATCTCCACCGCCTCATATTATACCTGGTCCCGCCGGTGTCGCACATTCCGCCATGCGTCGGCATCGCTCCGGAAAAGCTCACGCCTCTCAAGGACCCCCCCAGTCGACCCAAGAGGCCATAAGGAGAAAGCTTGAAGAGCCGGTGGAGGATGATCATTTCCAGCGCAGACCTTGGCTATCTGCAATGGACTATCTCACTTCAGAGGGTACATATTATCCGTTGAAAATGATCAAGGAGAAATGCGATAAATATGACAGGGTGGAACATGTATAATACAAACATTATTTATAGTTAAGGTTAATATTTAAAAATAATTGGTCGTTATTTTTTGGTCTATTAGGTTGTTGTTGTTGTCAAGGAGTGCACACGAAGTGATTCTGGCTCTCTTTTTGTGACTTTGAAGGATCCTACGGATACAATTGAAGCTACCATTGGTGACAAAGTGGTTAAGGAAAGTGAGTATGGAAGTGACATAGGTGTTGGTGCTGTTCTGATTCTTAAGCAGGTATGAAATATTTTCCTTAACATTGCACTCCTTAAGGATATTTTCCTTAACGTTTTGTTCTAAATGTTTTGTTTTTTTGATCTATTAGGTTGTTGTCTTCGCCGTCTGTAGATACCCCGGGGGAAACCACGGCCTTAGGCTCGAGCGCGCGTTGGTTTGTATCCTAGGATGTCTAACTTGTTTTTAGAGTCGCCACCTATGTTTTGAGGAACATAAGAAAAACCTATTGATTGTAGCCTAAGTTTGATTACGAAAACAGAGATTCTTTGTTTTGAGGTTCGGGGGTTAGATTACGAGATGGGAAGTACCGAAACACCCATCTCGCCCAACTAAAGTTGGTCTTGCTTGATCTAAATCTACATGAAAAAATGTTCTTCTTCTTCTTCTTTAAGTCATGAAAAGGGGGGATTTAAAATAGGATTTGGAATGTAGGAGATAACTCCTTAACCAACCTCAATGAGATGAGGTGATCATTAGAGTCATGTCCCAAAATGATTTGGGTGATTGCACATTTGATTAGAGTAAAAGAGAGAGAGGAGATGAAGTAAAAAAAAAAAGAAAGGAAAAGATGGACTTTTACCTACAATTTGGAGAACTTCAAACGTTGCTTGATGAAATCCTTGGAGAACCTTTAGAAAGTGATTTTGGTATAGTTTTTTGTAAGTTCAATTTTTGGTCTAAGTTTCGATCCTTGAAAATGGAGGTAAAGAGAGGTTTTTATAGGTGAAAGAGGGGTGTTTTTGGTGCCAAAACTCAGTCACCAAGAAATCCTTCCCGGGCAAAATCCTGTAAATTGAGCAAGGGAGGGAATCCTGGCCAGAAATCTGTAACTGACGCCCAGAGGCGCGCGCTTCCTGCTTTGGGGGCGGGAGGCGCGCGCGCCTGGATCCTCCTGTCGGAGGCGCGCGACTCAGAGAAGGCAATTTTGACAGAATGGACTAGAAAATCAGCCCTGTCATTCAGTTTAGTCCCTGGACTTAACGAAGTCAGTCAGGAACTTAACGGAAGTGACAAAAACTAACGAGAAACACTTAAAATGGGGAGAAACACAAAATCAAATGTGCAATCGGGGTGAGCGGTCCAAGGCGGGGTGTCTACACCGTCTCACGCTCAAAAAAAGTCCTTAACATTACACTTTCCAATGTTTTTAAGGTATTCCCTAAGGATTGTTAAGTTAATTTGTTGGACATGAAATATTTGGATTTATGTTGGATTTCCTATGTGACCGGATGTGGTCACTGAATATTTTTATTTATGTAATATTTTCCTATGTGACCGGGATGTGGTCACTGAATATTTTTATTTATGTAATATTTTCCTATGTGACCGGGATGTGGTCACTGAATAATTTTATTTATGTAATATTTTCCTACGTGACTGGGATGTGGTCAGTAAGTGTTTGCGATGATTAATGAAGTATTTGTTGGACATGTTATTTTTTATCAAGTAAAAAACCAATATTCCGCATCATTTTTTCAAACACTTAATAAAATAACATTCACAAGTAAATATATATATTACAGGTTCAATTAAAATAATAACACTTAGTAATTTAAGTTTAAGAAATAAAATAACATTCACGAATAGTTAAACATAATACCTAAACATATTACAAGTTCAAAGTTCAAATAAAACAAACATTCACGAATAGTTAAACAAACATATTACAAGTACTAGAAAATTACATTTAATTCTGCTCCCTAATAGTTGGACACCTTCTTTTAGTGTGACCTTCTCCCTTGCATATCCCGCAACGAAACTTCCTTTTCTCCACCTGCCAATCCATCCTATTTCTAATCCGCCTTGATTTAGGTCTTCCTTGCTTCTTATCACGTCGGTGCATCGGGTTAGGATAAAAACTTGGGACATGACCATCTACATCCCAATAAGCCTCGTCATGGATCGGATTAAAAGTGCCCCTCCATGTATTGTAGTACGCCTCAAGACTGTAAAAGGAATCAATGAAATTCAAACCATCGACATGTTGGGCTTTGAAGCACGCAAGAGCATGCGAACAAGGGTAATGATATTGCACCCATTTGCCACAAGTGCATGTTCGAGGACCCAACTCCACGACTTGAACCCTTCCACCTCTTTCACCGCGTTTTCCAGTTGTCACTTGATAAACCCCCATTGACGTATTGTTAAACCTTATAACATGATGATAGCCAGCCTTCTTCAAGTTGAAGTCATATTTAAGTTGAACCCTTTGACTGAACTGTAGTCTCGCATTTATGTTGGGGTTACCAGGATACCCCCCCAATGCCCTTATTGATCCTGAGAGTCTATTCTGAAAGTATTCCACACACCTATAGAAGGCAGTCTCAACAATTCCTGAAATAGGCATCCCCCGTGCTCCTTTCATGACACCATTAAAAACTTCGGACAAATTGGTAGTCTTAATGCCGTACCTATATCCAGAATCATGCGCCAATGACCACTTTCTCGCATCCAACAACTCAAACCATTTAATTGCCTCGGGATTGATTATACGAATCTGAGCCATAAAATTTTTCATCTTCCTGTCCTGGGTGGCGCTAACAGCACGCCAAAAAAGATCTTTCAAGCCTACACCCTTGTGAGCATAAAGGAAATTTGCTCGCAAATGCAACATGCACCACCTGTGCACAATAGTTCGTGGCCATGAATTATCTCCAACCGTGGCAAGGATGCCACTATGACGATCAGATATCAAACAAACTTCTCGACCCCTAATAACATGTTTGATAACAAGATGTAAGAACCAATACCAGTTTGGATGGTCCTCTTTTTCAACAATAGCAAAAGCAAGTGGAAGTAAACTATCATTTGCATCAGCACCCATAGCAATAAGTATTACCCCTTTATATCTTCCATGCAAGAAAGTGCCATCAACAGAAATGAAAGGACGACAATGAGAGAATGCTTCCAAACAAGGGCCAAATTCCCAAAACACACGGTCAAACGCCCCTGGAGGACCAACATGAGGACGGTTAGAATACTCCACAATGGTGCCAGGGTTCCACTTTTGAATAGCTCCTAACAAACGTGGCAACTTTTTGTAAGACTCTTCCCAGTCCCCAAATGCTTGAGCGATGGCTTTTTGTTTGCCACACCATGCCTTCCGATATGAAATATCCTTACCATGCATTGCTTTTATTGTTGCCTTAACAAGCGCAATCTTGTACTCAGGATCAGCCTTGATGAATTCCATAACTTCTCGTCCTATAAACTGAGCATCTAAGTTGGGATGATCTCCGGTAACATCTGATGCCAAGCAAGAATGTGGACCGTTGTACTTAGTTACTTCCCAATACCCACCATTCTTCATGCTCACATTCACATAGAAATTGCATGGAAACTCTTTCACCAAACACTCAATAGTCCACTTTCGCGTTGTGCTCCTTTTCACCCTGAACCGCAGATTTTTCTTAATATGATACTTCTTTATTTCATACTGCACTTCAATCTTCTTTGAGAAGCGAATACCTTTGGCGATTTCATCTTTCTCCGCATCCCATTCTGAAAACTTATATTGACTATCATCATAAATCTCCGACCCTTCCCCAAGATCGCGGTAAAATTGATAGTCTCCTCTATCATACAGTTGATTCTGCAGCTCATTAAAAGTAATCATGTGTGCTCCCAAATCATCACCTTCCCCATCATCACCCTCATTGTCGCTAACATCAGTTGGACTCGCACAATCTTCATATCCAGAATCACCCTCTTCATTTTCAAGGAAATGAGCTTCATAATCTATATCATCATCATCTTCACGTTCCTCTACCTCTTCTTCCTCCCCCACTTCCATTTCCTCTTCCTCTTCCACATGTGTTTCAAACTCATCAACATCTCTCTCAGGGTAGTAACTTGAAGAACCCATCTGAAAGTTATCCATGTCATGAAAATACTCATTTTGTATCGGCTCCTCTCCTGTTTCAAACTCATTAGAAGGTACATTATCAACAAAATTCATGACAACATACAACTGCAAGCTACTCATCCCACCTAATTGAGCAGAAACATCAAACATGACTTCCATACCCATATCATTCTCGACTGGAAACGGAATGTAATTTGCAAACCCATTGCCGACCAGATGAGGATATCTACAAATAACTTTCAACTTAACATTGGTTCGATCTACCCCAATTTTCTTATATAACTTCTTAATCAATTTTTTATACCTCCATCGAGTTTTTGCTTTAAGTGCACATTTCGGCCCCTGTTCAAAATGGCTACCTTCAAACGAATAAGTGGAACTCCACTCATATTTACTCCTAAACAAATGAATTCGACTGTCAAAATCCTAATTTATTAGCAATGCATATAACAAAAAAGCATCTAATAACTCGAAATTTAATTATATTAAACAAATTAACACATATAAGAAAGATTAAAATATACCTTAAATGCTTTGAATCTTCACCTCACAAAATTTGCAATTTTTTTTTTCAGCACTTGGGTTTGGATAAGAATGAAATGAGAGAGAAGAAGAGAGTGAAAATAATGCGGAAACTGAGAGAGAAGAAGAGAGTTGAAAATAATGTTTGGGAAATGCCGGTTTATCTAAGGGTAAAAACGTCACTGCCCCCAATGACGACGTTTTTGGAATTAATCAAAATCTGTGAAGAAAATGTTACTACTAGTAACGCTTTTACGTTTTTTTCCAGCACTTGAGCAGCACTTGGGTATGAATGAAATGTGAGAGAAGAAGATAGTTGAAAATAATGAAAGGAAAGGAGAGTGGGCAGTGTATTTTTTTTTTTTTTTTTTGCAAGCGGGCAGTGTATGTATGTAGAACTGAGGCTGCGCATATATAATATACCTCAAGCTGAAAACGTCACTACAAGTGACGTTTTTCGAATTTTTTGAAACCCTAAAAACGTCACTTGTAATGCCGCTTTTCATTTTTTTTTTTTTTTTTTTTTTGTGTCAGCGCACTTAAAAAACCCTAAACCGGTTCAAAAGGTCCATTAAACCCACCCAAAACCAACCCGGCTGAGGAGTCAAATTTCGGATTTTGGTCAACACTGAAAACGGCACTGGTAGTGCCGTTTTCTAGGTAAAAACGTGATTGCCAGTGACGCTTTCATAAAAAAGTGTCATTTTGGTACATGGTTGAATTTGGGTAGTACTTTGGTAGATAAAAATTCCAAACCCTATTATTTGAAAAAAAATTCGTCTGAGATAAGGCTAAAAACTAGTTTGAAGTTATTTTATAAGAGAATTATGAATCGAACTTGTAATTAGGAGGGACGGCCTCCCATTTATACATGTTTGGAGATATAGATAGTTATTTGAAGATAATCCAGGTAGAACAGACCAATAGTGATGGAGATCGATATATAGGAATGAGTTTAAAGTATAATTTTAATTATTATTGATTTTTTTTTTTTGTATTTAATGTTTCATAGATAGTATTTTCATAGTTAGAAGTAGATTAGGACTTTATTTTGATATTTCAGGAGTCTAATAGGTTATTATATAGATTAGGGTTATTTTTAGAAGTAGTTGACTTGATTTCCAAGTCTTAGGAGTCTTATAAAAATAGGTATTTTTGTAATTCCGAAAATTAGTTGATTATTAATAAAGTTTTGATATTGAGCGTGTTATTCCCTTAGAATGATTGAATTCCTTTTCGATGCCAATTATCGGTAATCGTGCGCGATTAAACGAAAATTGAAGATCTCTCACTGGTAATCGTGCGCGATTCAACAATGTTTGATACTCTACTTCCGGTATTGTTGCGACAATCAACGTAATTATAGTCTTTTTTTATCCCTTTTATCCTTTTATGTTTCCGCTGTCTACATCAATTAGGGATACGTCTCTTGTCATGCCGGGCAATTGGAGGCGATCCCCTAGTTTTTAAGAGTATATCAGGAGAGAATCTCGAATGGTTAGGGCATTTTTTTGCCGGGCAAGTCATCTGGTGACAAGCTCGCCCACCGACTAAGTCCCTTTTTTATGGTAACGAGCTGAAGCTCGTTCGCTGGGCCAAGTCGAGTTGACACGACCCACATGAGCATGGTTTTGCTGGGCGAAGTCGAGTTGACACAACCCACATGAGCCTAGTTGAAACATACGCTTTATTTATTACTTTAGGTCAAAATTCAATTTCCCCTTACCGGCAGGGTAAATACAAGCTCATGGGCGCACTTGTACCCATTAGATTGTAAACACACACTCTTTTTTATGTTTATATTTATATATTTTTTTGATTTTGTAAAGTGCGTACACCAATTTATTTAACAAACATTCACTAAAACACACCCACGTAATAATTACTTCATTTATATTTTACAAAAATTTAACACAAAATAAAATATCTGTTCTCTAAAAAAAAATATCCCTAAGTAATAATTCATTATATATTCACAAAATAGAGGAAGTGAGTAATTATTGAATTTACATTATACTTCATTGAATTTTAGTTTTTAAATATTAAATTGCCTTGAAAAAATATTAATATTGGTAACGTTTTTTTCAAATATAAGGGTGTCTTTAGAATATTATTAATCAGGGATCAAAACGGCATATAGTGTATGCTCTTTTTTTTCCAGTAATTTTAAAAGGGGTTGAGGCTGGCTAACATTAATCGTCATATATAATCGTCAATTAAAAATGTGGTACAAAAAAAAGATTGAAAATTGAAATTTTAAGAAGAAAATTTAAGAGGGGCTAAGGACAATGCTTGATAATTCAAGAAGACAAGTGAAACCAACTACCCCTACGGATTTTGAACCGCTACTATGCGAGTTAACTCTAACGGTTCATCAAAACGGAAATCAGATAATAACAGTAAAAAATGTGCTAAACGTAAATCGTAACAAATTTTCTTACAATTTTTTGCCATCGTTTACAAATTTCTATGGAATCTATTACAGATCTATGGCCCTGACTATTACAAGTTCATATCCCTATTGAAACATATTACAACGAATGATACTTTCCCTACAACCTGCAGCCGCACAACTGACCCTTTTGGAGCATAGTGCTGAAGCACTAGATCTAATCATCTAATGCTTCGAGTATTTTATACAAATAAGAAACCAAACAGTTTCATAAATTGTGAAAAAATTTCTAAAAAAGACCGCCTGGGTTGTACCAGGCGCCCGCCTGGAATTACGTACAGGAATTCCGGTTTACGTTTTTTCTCGTTTTTGGTGCAGACTTGGGTTAATTTCGAGATTTATGTTTATTTAGGTTATGTGATTTTGTTAGGAGTATAAATACTCTTTTCCTTTCATTGTTTTAGTGTTACAATTTATTTTAATCAATTGAACTTTTGTTCTTGGAGATTTATCTCACTTTCTTGGTGGATTCCAAGTTATTTGTGTTTAAGGATTCATCGCTTGTGAATTCTTGTGTTTAGTGCGCTATTCACGAATATCTATCGCTTCCGTGCCGCGTCAGTTGGCACCAGAGCAGGCCATATCATGTCTTTTGCATCACTGATTCGTTATGGGGGATCAAGGAGCAACAAAAGGTGATATCGAAGGTATGACCACCGCTATCACCAATGCGATCGCTGCTTTAACAACAACCGCACAACAAGGTCAAAACGTTAATCAGAACCGTAGGGGTGAGAGAGACAGGGTTGATCAAGTTCGAGATCCAGATCGAAATCCTCAACGGGCAGAGAATCGGGATGATGAAGAATCCAGTTCCGAAGAAGAGGTTATTGATGATAAGGAACCAAATCAGGGTAATAATCGAAACCGCCATGATTATAGAATTAAGGATGATGCTCCTTATTTCTATGGAACCATGGGGATTGAAGATTTCTTGGATTGGCAGAATGAAGTAGATCGTTTTTTCGAGGTTATGGAAGTACATGCAAATAAACAGGTAAAGATGGTGGCTATCCGATTGAAGAGTACCGCTGCAGTTTGGTGGGATAAACTAGCAGGACAGAGACGACGGCAAGGAAAGGGGCCAGTTAAAACTTGGAGGCGTATGAAGCAGTTAATTTCTGAGAGGTTTTTACCGGCGGATTATGAGCAGATCTTGTATAAACTGTATCTCAATTGTGTGCAGGGCAAGAGAAAAGTTGATGAGTATACTACTGAGTTTTAGAGGTATACTGCGCGGGTAGAGATTGAAGAGTCTGAGGATCAGAAAGTTGCTCGTTATACTAATGGCCTGAAAAGTTCCATACAGGAGAAGATGGGATTGCATCAGGTGTGGAATTTGACAGACGCTTCCACACTGGCTTTGAAGGCCGAACTCAAGGAAAAATCGATTACGAAGAATTTTAGACCTCCTTTTCGTAAATGGGTTCCACGGAGTAGTTTCGAAGCGGGGACTGATAAGGAGAAGGTGACGACGGGTAAGGACCCAACTTCGCAGACTAATGGTACTGGCAATACTACTGGTTCTGCAGGAAGCAAGGCTCCATCACAGAAGGCAGCAAACCCTTATGCCAAGCCAATGGGATATAAATGCTTTCGTTGTGGTGGACAGGGTCACAGGTCCAACGTTTGCCCCACTAGGAGAACTGCTGCGATTCTGGAGGAGGAAGAGGAGGAAGATGAGAATAATGAGTATGAAGGGGTTGAATTCGCTGAAGAGGAATCTGAGGAGCGAGTTGGCTTTGTGCTTCAATAGATGTTGCTTACTTCCAAGGATGAGGGACAACAGAAGAATCTGTTCCGAGCACATTGTTCTGTAAAGAACAAGGTATGTAACTTGATTGTTGATAATGGTTGCACTGAAAATCTAGTTTCGCATAAATTGGTTGATTTTCTAGGGCTAAAAACTGAACCTCATGAGAAACCTTATACTTGGGATGGGTGAATAAAGGTTCAGAACTTAGAGTAACATGGTCCTGCAGAGACCCTATTTCCATTGGCAAACACTATAAGGAGTAGGTTTTGTATGATGTGTTGTCTATGGATGTCTGTCATATTTTGCTTGGTCGCCCATGGCAATATGACCACGACATTACTTATCGGGGTAAGGATAATGTGCTAATATTTAAATGGGATAATCCTAAAATTGCTATAGCTTCTGTTCAGCGTTTTGGGAAGCAGGTTGAGAAAGATGAACCGGTTGTGATGCTTATACAGAACGAAAAGGATCTTACAGCAGCTATTGAAGAGGCAGAGTATTTTTGTCCGATAATTATTAAGGGACTGTTGGGTTCTGTTAGTGTGGAGATCGTGTTACCAAGGGATATTGAAGAGCTTCTTGCAGGTTTTCAGGAGTTGATTTCTAATGAATTGCCCAATGACATCCCTCCTATGACGGACATTCAGCATCAGATTGATTTGATTCCGGGAGCTAGTCTGCCAAACCTCCCGCATTACCGCATGAGTCCTAAGGAGAATGAGATAATTAGAGAGAAGATTGAAGACTTGCTGCGGAAGGGGTTTATCAGGGAGAGTATGAGCCCATGTGCAGTACCAGTCCTTTTTGTGCCGAAGAAGGGTAATCAGTGGCGTATGTGTGTTAACAGCAGGGCCATCAACAAGATCACCATCAAGTATAGATTTCCTATCCCTCGTTTAGAGGACATGCTTGATGAGTTATCCAGTTCTAGGGTGTTCACAAAACTGCATTTGCGCAGTGGGTACCATCAGATTCGGATCAGACCTGGGGATGAGTGGAAGACAGCGTTCAAGAGCAAGGATGGACTTTATGAGTGGCTTGTTATGCCATTCGGGCTATCTAATGCCCCTAGCACTTTCATGAGGTTGATGAACCAGGTATTCTGACCTTTTAGTGGCTCATTTGTTGTAGTCTATTTTGATGATATCCTGATTTATAGTAAAGATAGAACTGTACATTTGGAACACCTTAGACAAGTGTTACAGGTTTTAAACGATAATCAGTTGTATATCAATCTTAAAAAGTGCACATTTTACACCAACAAATTGCTTTTCTTGGGATCTGTTGTTAGTGAGGATGGGATTCAGGTTGATGAGGAGAAAGTGAGGGCAATCAGGGATTGGCCAGCCCCAACATCGGTCACAGAGGTGCGTAGTTTTCATGGTTTAGCTACATTTTACATGAGGTTTGTACGTAATTTCAGCACTATTACTGCACCTATCACCGAGTGTCTGAAGAAGGGTAAGTTTCAGTGGGGTTTAGAGCAAGAGCAGAGTTTTTCCCTCATCAAAGAAAAACTTTGTACTGCACCAGTTCTTACACTACCAGATTTTGATAAAATATTTCAGGTGGAGAGTGATGCTAGTGGTGTTGGGATTGGAGCTGTTCTCTCACAAGAAAAGCGTCCTGTGGCTTTCTTTAGTGAGAAGTTGAGTGAGGCTCGACAGAAGTGGAGTACGTATGATCAAGAATTCTATGCAGTCTTTTGGGCTTTGCGATAGTGGGAGAATTATCTTGTTCAGAGGGAGTTTATTCTATTTTTTAACCATCTTGCTTTAAAAAATTTCCATAGTCAGAAAAAGATATATAAGATGCATGCTCGTTGGGTTAGTTATCTGCAGAAATTCCCTTTTATTATTCAGCATAAATCGGGTGTTCAAAACAAGGTTGCTGATGCTTTGAGTAGAAGGGCTTCTTTGTTACTCACACTGTCTCAGGAAATTGTGGGTTTTGACTTGCTGAAGGAACTTTATGAAGATGATGAAGATTTCAAGGAGTTGTGGTATAAGTGTGTGGGTAGACATCCTAGTGCAGATTTTCATATTCGGGATGGTTTTCTGTTTAAAGGAGACCGGTTATGTGTTCCTGTTTAAAGGAGTTGTGGTATAAGTGTGTGGGTAGACATCCTACCGCAGGTGGAATTTGCTTACAACAGTGCAGTGCATTCGGCCACAGGTAAATCGCCTTTTTCTTTAGTTTATACTTCACTACAAGACATGTGGTGGATTTGGTACCGTTATCTACGGGTTGAGGTGTAAGTCAAGCGGCTGAGACTATGGCCAATGATGTGAAAGCTTTCAAGGAGGCGGTCAAGGCGAAGTTAGAAGCAACGGGGTTGAAGAATAAGGCGGCTGCTGAGAAGAAGAAGCGGGTCAAGGTTTTCAAGGTTGGAGATGAGGTGATGGTGTTTCTTCGCAAAGAGCGTTTTCCTGTTGGGACTTACAAAAAGTTACAGCCTCCCAAATATAGACCGTTCAAAGTGACCAGAAAATCAACGACAATGCTTATGTGGTGGCTCTTCCCAATGATTTGAACATTTCTAACACGTTCAACGTCGCTGATATTTATGAGTACCATGCGTATGGGGTTCTTTATCCTGGTGAGAACTCGGGGTCGAGTTCTTTGGAGGTGGAGGAGACTGATGTACGAGGAAACCCGGCCGACCAGCACAAGCAGCGTCCCAAGCGCCCGCCTGCAACATCATGAGCGCCCGCTTACTTGGGGTGTTCTCGGGTGTGAGTTTCTGATCCAAGCGAGCGCCCGCCAGGGTTGTACCAGACGCCCGCCTGGAATTACGTACAGGAATTCCGGTTTACATTTTTTCTCGTTTTTGGTGCAGACTTGGGTTAATTTCGGGATTTATGTTTTATTTAGGTTATGTTATATTATATTGTTAGGAGTATAAATACTTTTTTCCTTTCATTGTTTTAGGGTTACAACTTATTTTAATCAATTGAACTTATGTTCTTGGAGATTTATCTCTTTTTCTTGGTGGATTCCAAGTTATTTGTGTTTAAGGATTCATCGCTTGTGAATTCTTGTGTTTAGTGCGCTATTCACGAATATCTATAGCTTCCGTGCTGCGTCAATTATTGTATTTCAAAAATCAACATTCCATTAACTTTATGAATAACTGTGAATGTATGTGTATTTTAATTGTGTTTATATATGTAAACATTCAATAACATTTCTATTAAGAACACTCACAAACCATTGATATTATATGATGTTAATAAATAAAAAACCATAACTACATTAAAACAAAAGTTTTCCATACATTTCGGAAAAAAAAATTTACATTTAACATTAGTAACTACCAAGGTTCTAAAAAATGCTAGGCGGTCGCTAGGCGCCCCAGGGCGCCTTTCGCCTAGGCGGGATCTAAGCGGGGCCGAGAATTCAGAAATAACTATAATATCCTAGAGGGGGGGGCCTAAGCGGCCTAGGCGGGCGTCTTTTAGAACATTGGTAACTACTGCTTTAAAAAAAAAAACTTTAGTAACTACTGGATATGGTTATCAAAGTCCATCGATGAAGACTGCCCACACTCGAATTTGAATGAAAGCCTCCGGTTAGATTGTGTCAATGGCCTCCCAAAATTAAAACTCTTCTTCCATTAAATTTGGATGATAAGACTTCAACTTCCACTGCATAAAACTACATATCTATGTTACAAAGCAATATAAGTACAAAATATAAAATGAACTACACACTTCATAAAGCTTATGATTAATGTTTGCAACTAAAGTTCATAATAATATGAGATAAATCAAGCGTTACACAAATATGTAATACTCCTCTATCCTGAAAAGATGGTCTCATTTTGACTTTTTATTATAAACAAAAATAAATTTTGACCAAACATTAGTGTCAATCTAATGATCACGATAAAATTCTAAAAATTGTCATTGATAAATCACTTAATGATTTATCAATACAATTTTTGGAATTTCACTATAATGATTAGGTCGACACCAATTTTTTGTCAAAATTCATTTATGTTTACCTTAGAAAGTCGAAACGGGACTATCTTGGAGAATAAAATTTGCAATCTTCATATTGAAACATCAAACAATCGATAATGTTAGATAGAGTAAGAGAAACCTATACAAAAAGATGCATTCACAATTACGAACACAGTTTTCTGCAAATGAAAAGAATAGTACTTCCTCCGTCCCAGACTATGGTTCTTACTTTTGTTTTTGGTTTGTCTCATACTAAGGTTCTTAGTAGCGTTATTACCTAAAATGGACAATAGGAACCACCTGTCATTCTCACAACAAAAACATTCTACCCACTTTCTCTCTCATACTTTCTCATATTTTACTTTTCATACTCACAACATTTATTTTTTCTTAATCACCGTGTAAATTCAAACTAAGAACCTTAGTCCGGGATGAAGGGAGTATAATTTTTTTTGTCTCATTAGTCTTACTTTAAAAAAATGTCTAATTTTTTCTTTTATTTTCTCACCCTACCACAATTATCATCTTCACACACTTAAGTTATGGACTTCATTCTCAAATGGGAACAATAAAGTTACTTTCTTACCTGCAGAGAAGAAAGCCAACCGGGTTTTACTGAATAGATACAGTAGGAAATTATCAGAGAAGTGAGCTTGTCAAAATGTGCACGAGCTGCGGCCAAAGCTTTGAGTTATTGTCTGTAAATTCCAGAAAAACAGGTGGAGAGGTTATGGATTAACATCACAATGAACAAAAATACGAACAACAATAAGGAAGGTTATACTTATTGCAGCAGATGGATGGGCTTATGATATACTACACCCCTCGGGGTGGGGGTCCAAAATGAGTTTCACTTACACATTATCCCTAAATGAGTGTAGCTACTAAGCTCACCTTTTTTCAAATGTCATGTGTCAATGTGCACTTGCAAAGGCACAAAGGGGACTTATGTATATGTGCTACTAAAAAAATGCTTAAAAATCAATTTCCTTGATTTCCTTCAAAATATATGTGCGACTAAAAATGCTTAAAAATCAACTTCCTTAATTTCCTTCAAAATCTATACAAAATTGGATAAGCAAAGTGTGTCAAGGATTAGAGAAATAGATAGTCGGAGCCAATCACACATGAAGAGAGAGAATTGATATGAGAGACTCAAATATTATTATTGATGTACCTTGGTATTTATACAAGAGGGTGGAGTACTCTCCAATCTATTCTAGAGTCCTAATCTAATTAGGAAAGCTAATACAAAAAGGAAACTAATGTTCTAGAATAATCTAGCTTAGTTTACAAGATACAATCTTATGTTTGGTAACATGATATTTACAATATATGCTAGGAATATAATATTCCTTAATATGCCCCTGCAAGATGGACGACCGATAGAAGAGTCCAATCTTGAAAGTAATGAGATGAACCGGGTTGATGAAGCGAGTTGTTTGATGTGATCCCGGTTGTGGATGATGTTGTCATGATCTTTACATTTGTAAAAGTAGGGTTTTCTCCTCTCACATGGGAGAAGAAGTTGATGTCGCAATGACGTGCTTTGATTTTACGTCGCAAGACGGGGGTGAGGCTTTACGTCACGAGACGGGTTCGGGCATTTACGTCGCAAGACGGGGGGGGGGGGGTGAGGCATTTACGTCGCGAGACGGGGTAAGGCTTTTATGTCGCGAGACGGGGCAGGGGGTGAGGCTTTTATGTCGTGAGACGGGGTGAGGCTTTTACGTCGTGAGACGGGGTAGGGGTGTGTTTCGGCCGGGTGTGCAAAAAATATAAAATAAAATGAGTGCTACTAAGGCAAAAAATGAGTGCTACTAAGGCAAAAGACGGTTGCTACAAAAGAAACGATTGTGCTACTAAGTCAAAGTTTTGGCTCTTTTACGTCGCGAGACGGGGTGAGGCGTTTACGTCGCGAGACGGGGTGAGGCTTTTACGTCGAGAGACGGGGTGAGGCTTTTACGTCGCGAGATGGGGGAAGAGAGTTAGATTTGGTCGAGGTGGGTTGCCGAGGCGGGTTTGGGGTTGCAGCGTAATCAGGTTGTGCGGTTTTGAGGATTCCACCGCAAAAGTTGTGCAGCTTGGGAAGGTACGTAGTAAAAAAAAAGGCAGAAAGATGGGTCTTTTGGAGGTGTTTGGTTGGTTCTTGGGCAGATTTTGATGGGGATGTGAGCAGAGCAAAAACAAAAAATAAAAAATAAAAATTGGTAGTTGGGAAAGGTCTAAAGCTGGGTAAAGGTTTAGTAAGTATTAATGGATAAGGGATTGTGGAGAGGAGGTAATAAGGGTGGTCTGCTAATGTGAATAAAGAAAATAAAAATTGAGATAGGAAGAATATGGGTTAGGGCCAGGTTCTTTATGGGATTGACTCATGAAAAAGAAAAAAGAAAAAAACAAGTACCCAAAGCAACATCGATGTAGGGTATGCCATTGTATAAAGGGATTTGAGGGAATTTTGGTTAAAAAGGAAAAAAATATATATATGAGAATTTTGGCCTTGAAAAGTGGACGTGCTGAAAGAAAAAAATGGGTTTGAAAGTAGGTGGCGGAAGCGAGTGGTGGAGATAGATTGGGGCGGCTAGGGTTTTGCCACAAAGGGTTTTGGCGGAGAAGTCTCATAATGGATCATAGCTCTGATACCATATCAAGGATTAGAGAAATAGATAGTCGGAGCCAATCACACATGAAGAGAGAGAATTGATATGAGAGACTCAAATATTATTATTGATGTACCTTGGTATTTATACAAGAGGTGGAGTACTCTCCAAGCTATTCTAGAGTCCTAATCTAATTAGGAAAGCTAATACAAAAAGGAAACTAATGTTCTAGAATAATCTAGCTTAGTTTACAAGATACAATCTTTATGTTTGGTAAAATGATATTTACAATATATGCTAGGAATATAATATTCCGTAATAAAGTGCTATTCAAATTTATTAGTGGAGGAGCAAGTTAAAATGCAGCACCATGTAAAATGCATCACCATGTAAGCAAATTGTGTTGTGGAATAAGCCCTCTCAACCAAGCAAATCGCAAGAAATCAATAGCCCACAAACAAGCACAAGAAATAAATAATCCAAAGCAAAAGAAAAAAGAACAGAAGAAATTGTTTACCCAGTTCGTCAATAATCTTGACTACGTCATCGGGCACTACCAAGCCAGGATCTTGCACTATAATATGTAAATATGGAGTTACAATGAGTTATGGGGCGGAACCCTGCTTAAATACAAAACTTAGAATAAGACCTAAAACTAAACATATGAGAATTCCCGAAATTCTGCACTTTCCCGAATTCAGCTCGCGGCGACCGAGCGCCCGCTTACTCCTTACGCCAGAAACTGTTTTTTTCTGCCAAGACCAGGCGCCCGCCTGGTATGGACCAGGCGCCCGCTTGCTTCTCTGTGCTGATTTTCTTCTCCTTTGTTTCCTTTAAGATCTCTATTCCAATAATCTCCCACCTAGAGATCAACCCGTGTATCCAAGTCCCGTATCCGTCTTCAACTCATCCTTAGTGTCATAGTGCTCACCTCAATCATGGTAGTGCCGTCCTCCTCTCCTATTCTCAAAGCCCCGTTGAAGCTATGCATCGCTTCAACTTATCCTTGGTTGAGAAACCTAGAGCCTTACCATCCGATCTACACTCTCTGTTAGATCTACGCAGCGGAATATCCGGTCTTGGAGTATGTGGTTCATCTTCACTGACCCCTCGACCTTGGTCATCATAAACTGTCTTGCTCTCACCCGAGTCTGGAATATCCATGCGAATCTCACTCGCATCACAGTATTCCTTGAACTCCCCGAGCTTATACTCCCCTCCATTATCCGATCTCAAGCATTTGAGCTTAAGTCCCGTCTGATTCTCCACCAAGGTCTTCCACTTCTTAAACACCTCGAATGCCTCATCTTTGTGTTTCAAGAAATAAACCCAGACCTTCCTCGTCGAATCATCAATAAATGACATGTAATATGATGCACCACCTAAAGAAGTTACCAGGGCCGGCCCCCACAAATCCGTGTGAACCAATTTCAACTTTGCTTCCCTCAAAGGCCTACCTGTCCTCGAGAAGTTGCTTCTCGCCTGTTTTCCAAACACATAATCTTCGCAGATCCCCACGTCGACTGTCTTCAAACCCGGTAGTTTCCCTTTTGAACAAAGTACATGCATCCCCTTCTCACTCATGTGACCCAATCGACAGTGCCACAAATCCGTATCACCCTTGGCTGACGCCACCGCGATACTATCCTTAGTGTTGTTCGCTAAATATAATGTACCCTCCTTATTACCCCGAGCGATCTCAGAATCCTGCTTGGTAATAACCCAGTTCCTGCAGCTAAAAGTTACTGAGTAACCTTCTTCATCCAGCTGCCCAACTGATAACAGATTCTTTTTCAAAACTGGAATGTGTCTGACCCCGTGTAGATGTAAGACCTTCCCGTTCGATGCTCCTATTCTGACATCTCTCTTCCCCTTGATTTCCAAAGGCTCGCCATCCGCAAGATAGACCTTTCCGAAATCACCAGAAGTGTAATTTTCCATCTTCTCTGCATGCTCGCATGAGTGGAATAATGCCCCCGAATCCAGCACCCATGATTCTAGAGCACTACTAACGCTCGGAATTAGTACATCTTCACCCTCAGTTATCACATTCGCCGAATTATCCCTTCGCTGAGGACAATCCCTCTTGTAGTGTCCTAACTCCTTACAATGATAGCACTCAACCGATCCCTTGGCAACCCTCAGTGCATTCTTGCTCTCCCTAGGCCTGTACTCACCACCTCCTACGTTTTCCTTTGATTCAGTTCTCCCCTTGTTGCTATTACCCGGCTTTCCCCTGCTAGTTGTAGCTAAAGCCGATTCCAAAGTAGATGGTGTCCCCAACTTCTTTATATGATTTTCCTCGCTTAGAAGAAAGTCCTTGACATCATCATACTTCAATTTATTCTTACCCGCTGAAGCATTTAACGCTGTCACCGTTTCGATCCAACTTCCTGGTAAGGACGCTAGCAATTTACAAGCATGAACCTCATCCCCAAACGTAATAGAGAATGAGTGGGAGAGAATAGTGAATTGATTGGTGTTGTGAGTATAAAAGTAAAATAGGAGAAATAATGAGTGGGGTGAATAGCAAAGATTCTTTGGCATTTTAGGAATAGGACTCTACTCTGGGACGTACCAAAATGGAAAGTAGGACTCTTACTCTGGGACGGAGGGAGTAACTATTACACTTAACCCGTGGCGGACCCAAAGAGAATTTTAAGGGGGTGCACAATTACATTATTTTTTAACTAATTAATTATATATGTATATACATATATACACACATATATAGGAGAGTATAACTGTATAAGATGTAAGAACTAGGGATGACCAAACACGGTTCCGGTTACGGTTCCGGTTCGGAACCGCCGGTTCCGGTTCGGCTTTTATGTGAACCTTAACCGGCCTTGGTTACACCGGTTCCGGTTCCGGTTGTCACAATACGGTTCGGTTCGATTCCGGTCCGGTTCCGTTTTCCGGTTCCACGGTTCATTTTTGATGGTTTTTTAACGGTTAATTCTGATGAAACTGTTAGAAATCGGTCAAAAACACATTTTTATTATTTTCATTCACTGATTTTGGCAAAAAAATCAGTCAAAACACAACTTTTCTTGTCAACTTTCCATTAGTAACGGTTAATTCTAATGAAACTGTTAGAAATCTAATGATTTTGATGGTTTTTTAACGGTTTTACTGACGGTTCAGACGGTTCCGGTTCGCGGTTTTGGTTGGGCGGTTCGGAACCGCCGGTTCACGGTTTTTTGGGGGTTGAACCTTAACCGGCCCTTATCCAAAACGGTTCCGGTTCCCACGGTTCCGGTTTTCGTGGCGGTTCATGGCGGTTACGGTTTTTTTCGGTTCCGGTTCGGGGCCGGTTCGACGGTTCCGGTCCGGTTCCGGTCCGGTTTGGCCATCCCTAGTAAGAACTATGAGTTGGAGGGAGTGACTAGAAAGAAAGAAAGAAAAGAAAAGAAAAAAGAAAAGAAAGAAAGAAAACACAAGAGCTGCTGGGGTTAGATCCTGGGTCATTTATAAGGCAGTGAGTAATGAAAACCACTTGGCCACCTGAATTAGCTAGAAACATTAGCATATAGAAGATATTACTATTAATATTACTATCCTTGTTACCTAATTAAAATGCTATGGATGATGTGGCACCACCAAAAGCAAGAGTTACCCAAAACTTGTCCACATGGCACGATTATACGTAGATACGTAGAAAGTTCATATTCTTCGGTCATCCATAAACAATTTGTTGGTAGTACACATTGTGGTACATAAGAATGACAAAATCTCAGGTGAGAAAATTTTGGGGGAAACTAGTTTCTCCATAAGTTATAAAAAATCATATTTTTATAGGAGTTAATGTTTAGGGTTTAGGATTTAAGGTTAGGGTTTAAGGTTTAAATGTTCAATAGTGGACTTTTTATAACTATTTTCCCCCAAAACTAACTCATCTGAGTCGTCTCAAACCTACATCACCCGCCCCTTATTAATAATGAGTTATCCATTTGTCTCATATGAATAATCTCAATATTTCAATAATTTATTTGATGTAATTTTTAATAAAATTTTAAAGCAAAAATCATTGTAATGAGTTTTTATGTGTCATTGAAAATTGAAAAAGTCGTTATAAATAATACTAATAATATTTTTCTTAACCTTAATTAAATTATTTAAGTTAATGTATTTATTAAAATATAATCAAAATTTTCATAAACAGTGAAACAATCTTTCGTGAAAATGTAAATGGCCTTGGGTTTGTGAGTAAAAAACTCACGAGTGTTATCTCAAGTGTTGGATAGCACCAACAATAACACTTTGACGACAGTCTCACGAGCTTAAACATTTAAAACACTTTGAAAAAGAGTTTGCAGCGGAAATATATACCACACTATGGTATTGGTTTTTAGGAAGTTAAATATGCCAGCTGAAAGTGTTTAGAGTATGGAAACTTTCGTTTGTAACAGTGTTGTCTTGTGTGCTGAGCAACAATTGACACAACACGAAAAATCTCAGCTTTAAAAGATTGAAAGAATTAACGCAACAATGACACATAGAGATATATTTTCACGAGTTATATAAATATATAACTTGTGGTAGCCTCATGGCAAAAAAAAAACTTTCACTATATGTATATCGTTTAAGTACAAAGTCTAAACAACTCATATCCTCTAAAGAAAATAAGAGTACAAATGTGCTAGATACAAGAACCTTCAATAAAGAAACAACATTCCCATCACAATCAAAATGCTAGACCAAATTGGCTTTCAACAAATAGTTTCCTCAAGAAATTAGATTGTGATGTTGGGTTGGGTGTTGTAACATCACTAGCGCTTAGTCTAAAAGGCTATGGATTTTTGATAAATCTCTCTTGTGTATTTTTTTTTATTTCCACAGCCCTTTATATAGCCTCCAAAAATGTGGTGGCTACTCAAACATGACTGAAATCATTGTTGGAATTGTTGGAGGATAAAATCATATTCTTTAGCTCCAAGTAGATCATGGTTCCTACTTTGTAACAACCACTCCTGTCTTATGCACTTCCTCGTTGTACTCTTCATGCTTCCAGACCTTGTAACCACGTTTTCCCTAAGACTTATTGACTGAGTCTTTGACCTTTCCTTTCTCTCCAAGATTTTCACACGTAAATCTTCATTTATGTGTAAATATTTCCTTCAACCAATCCTTTGTTTGTAACTCCATTATTTTGATTAACCTTGACATAATTTTGGACCTACAAGTTTTGCACAAATGTTAAATATTAATGAAGGGGTAATTGATGGCTAAGCACAGTATACAAGGCATGTTCCATGTGCAATTTGTATCTTGGGCTCCACTCTAGGGACGGCCAAACCGACCGGAACCGGACCGGAACCGGAAAACCGGACCGGAACCGGACCGGAAAAGCCCGGAACCGGAGCAAACCGGGGAGGAAACCGGAACCGGACGAACCGGAACCGCAAGGCATGCAGGCCGGTTCAGGGTCACATATATGCCGAACCGGACCGGAACCGGAACCGGAACCGTACCGAAAATCCCTTATTTTTCAATAATTTTACCGGAACCGGACCGGAACCGGACCGAACCGGAACCGTATTGTGCCAAACCGGAACCGGGGTAAGTGCGGGCCGGTTAAGGGTCACCCATTTGACGAACCGGAACCGGTGGTTCCGAACCGGAACCGGGCCCGGAACCGGTTTTGGCCATCCCTACTCCACTCAACTTGGAGGAACCACTGTAAATTGCATCTAGCTAACTAGAGTTGTATTATGATTCATTTCCATTCATCAATCATCGTATATAAAATAAGTAAAAATGATATACCATGATTTCGTCGGTATTTTAATTTAATTTATAGTTTATGTATAATTTATTTTATTAGTATAATATATCAATTCAATATGTAAGTGTATATATTTGTGAACTTATTATGTGTCCCTATCATGCGTGCCCATTAAGAAAATAAACCACCCCAAAGCTTTAGTTTCACATTCTACCCACCGTTTCCACACCCAAACAAAACAATCCGTTCATGCCGACCCAAAAAAAATGCTACATTTTCTTTTCTGAATATATGAAAATTCAAAATAGATATCATATTTTTTAAATTGGTATATATTTTTAATGTAATTTGACCAATGTTCATGCAAAAATATTTAAAGCATATTTAAAAAAATTGTTGGCAAGTCAACCGCGACATTTAATTTAAGATGGAAGGAGTACTTTATGTAATCCGAGTAGCTAGAAAATAACACAATTATAATACAACTTTAAACTGATCTACAAATAATAAAAATTAATAATATTATTTAAATGATTTAAAATCACAATACTTAATTTGAGGAGGACATACTCTTTCCGTCCCATTTGAAGCTTCATCGTTTACCTAAAAGGGTGTCCCGTTAAAAGCTTCATCATTTCTTAAAATAGTAAAAAATGTAGGCCCCACTTGTCATACCCACTAACTTTCCCCTCTCACATATTTAAATTGTAAGTCCCACTTGTCATACTCACTAACTTCTTCCCTCACACAACCATTCTTACACTCATCACTTTTCTTAATTTGTGTGTCATCACCTAAATGGTGAAGCTTTAAATGAGAAAGAGTGCGAATATATTTGTCTCACTTATGCTTGAAAATTGACATATTTGTTCTAAAAGCTGATAGCAAGTTGGCGTGGGTTAAAAGTTTGAGCGAGCACGTTGATCATTTATGGAGAAGATAAGGGGGTAACATGCATGCATGCGTAGATAACATGATCGGTAATATTGCTTCTTTAATTTTGACGGGCGAATGATGAAGCTCAACGTAACTAACAAAATTGGTACTACCTCTGTTCCTAAATGACTGTTCAAAATTCATTTTAAAAGATATTTGAAAATCTCAAATATTTGTACAATTTGGTGGCAAAGATTCATATATAATCTTGTAATCTCATTTCCAAACATTTAGTTTTGCACGTATAAAGAGACCGGTGATAAAAATTTCGAAAAAAAACATTTAGGGACAAAGTTATGTTAAAAAAAGACTCATTTTGGGACAAATCTTTTTTTAAAATGGACACTCATTTAAAGTCAGAGGGAGTAGAAAATAAAAGTGAAGGCGGGTATAATCATTTTCACACTTGGGGTTAGAGTCCATCAATAGCTTTTGTGAGGTTGAGGATTTCGTCTCTAACGAGATCCATGGTGGCCTTGACATTTTCAACAAGCGTTGTACTTTGGGAGCGTAAGCTTTACAAGAGTTGGTATCTTGTAAAACGCGTTTTTCCTAATAGTTAGGGAAAATGTGTTATTCAAAATCATCTGGCAGTCCTCAACACACTCACTGGACATTCGTAACACAGCAACTGGTCATCCTAAACGTTGTCACTGGCTATCTATTAACACTTCTGTTACTCTAAAATAAAAATGAGAAAAAACTTTCTGGCTATCACTTTCAAAGGTTCTTGCTATCATCTCATATCCAGAAGGCTTTATATTGATATCCAGAACTGTTGGAAGTTCCGATTATTTACAAAAATGACCCTTCTGGCTATTATTTTCAAAGGTTCCGGCTATCAATCTCATATCCAGAATGTTTTATATTAATGTCCAGAACCGTTGAGAAGTTCCGATTATTTATAAAAATGTCACCACGCGTTTTTTAAAGAAGTTTCATATATTTACAAAAATGCCACCGCGTTTTTCCCAAGATTTTGTGGCTTTACAAAGGTAATTTGGTAGACTATCATATGAGTAAGAATAATCAGTATATGGTGATATAAAATCCTATAGAATGAGAATTAGTGATTTAGTCAAAACGAAAAGGCAGTGTCCTCTTAATCACACAAAATTAAATAACTGAAGAATTAAATAATTGGAGGTGTATGAAGGCATCCATGGGGGGTGATTGTTGGTCAAGTGATGGCGTATTTGCACCAAAAGGCAGTGTCTTTTTTTTTTTTTTTTTTTTTTTTTTTTTTGAGTTATGGGAGTGGGACCCACTTTAGTACTATCAGCCTGGATTCCGAGTGAAATGACGAACCCATCCAGCCAGCCACTCGCGTTTGGGCCCCAACCTAAAAGTCATACCCAAGCTTCCGTTGAGATTTTCTCTCTCTCTCTCTCTCTCTCTGTTGCATAATGCATTTATTATTGACGAGTTGAAGTTGATTTTGACGACTAAGATGCAATTTCATGGTTGACCTGAATTGTTCCAACAACAACTACCTTAAATAATTTTCTCAACCTTGTTGCACCCAAATTGTACCCGGAACCGCTCCACCGACTTAGCTCCACCCCTCCACCCAATAGCTCCGATCAAGACCACATACACACATTCATCGTCCGTGCGGTTAGGATGATTTCAATTTTTTGTGGGTTCCACCGAGCTCGGCCACATCTCAACCGTTGGGTGTAGCTAACATGACGTGGCTCCAATCGAAACCATTGGGTGGAGCTAACTCCCCGGTGGAGTGGTTCGAAATTCAGGATCTCCTTCACCTTCTACTCTTTATTATTTCAGCTTACTTTGAAAAAAAAAAAAAAAAAAAAAAAAACTCTAACTCAAACTACATCCGATAATTTTTCTGTGCAAAATAAAAAATTTAATTATTCACAAATGCATTTTCGTAGACACTAATATAATAATTTTAAGGTATTTATTAATTAAAAACCTTTAAATTTTGAGAACCTGCTGTCTATTCGTTCCACCCATATATCCATCTTTTAAAGGAAAATATCTTTTAGAGCGAATTAGAATTTTGTTAGAAAAGGTACAAATAGAATATGGAGAAGAAAACAATATTTTTATTGTGTTATTTATTTTAGAAGTTTTTTCATGAGCAAATTTATTTTCAAAAGATACATACGTCATATGTCTCATGTTTTTGTATACAATCCTATAGGTAATAGTACATAAAAGAATTCCCTACTCTTTGCTCAAAAGGCAAAACGAAAATTCTCTTTATATCATGAGTTCCCATCCTACTTAAACCAGAGAATGTCTTATTAAAAATCAGTTTTTTTTTTTTAATACTTTGGAAAATAGGGTAAAAAATGGGTGATAACATTTTTCTAACTAGGTAAAACTTCGCGTGGTGTCAATGATAGTAGTATTTAAAAGTGTAAGTTATAATGTGTAAGAGTGTCAGTTGTAGTGTTTAAGACTGATAGTTCGTGTCTCATTGAGTGTCAGTGGGGTTATTATAAGAGTGGCAGTGGTAGTTTCTAATGTCGGTTGTAGTGTTTACAAGTGACAGTTGTAGTGTTTATGAGTGATACTTTGTGTACTATATATTAATCGAGTGTGATGTGTTTAAAGAGCCCCAGTGGTAGTGTTTAAGAGTGCAAGTTTGTGTGTTTAATAGTGTCACAGTTGTAGTGCTTACAAGTGTCAGTTAATGTGTTATCGAGTGTCAATGCATGTGTTTCGAGAATATCAATGCACGTGTTTTAAAAATGTCAGCGCATGTTTTAAAAAATATTTTAAAATGTTTGTTAGTACTAAAAATGGTGAATTTATATATTTTGACCCTTTAAATTTTGATAAATTTTGCATTAGTTTTTTTTTTTAACTTTTTACATGTTAAATTTGAATACCTCAAGTGCAATATTTATCCATAAACAATCTTATCCCTCTTTTCAACTTTTAAAAAAATTATGGCTTCGCCACCGTTAAAAAGTGTTTATGTTTCAGCTTGAAACAACCGTTTAACGTGTGCTTATTGAATCTGTTGTACCATGAGCGTGGACAGTTGGACATTAAACATAAATTGTACTTTTGCATCACAAAAATAGAGATTTTGCAAGAGCCATGTAAATTAAACAAATGGATTCTCAACTTGAATAATGAATCTCAATTAAGTTAGAACTAAATACATGTATCTAATCACATATATTTACAAACTAAAAATAATAATCATAGGTCGATTTCCTACCAAAATTGTTGTTAGAAAAATCTTGCATCCAGCTTTATTCTCATGACCTTACTGTGATCCAACTGCTAGAAACAGACCAATCTGGTTTAACATCATTCATCATCAGCTCCGACAACCGACTCGCCGGAGATTTAAACATTGACCATGACTGCGCAAACTCCGGTGAGGGCAATGGAGTCATTTCACTCGACAATTCCCAGTCAGGAAAATCAAAGTGACACCTTGGAGAAGATGATGGAACTTGATCATCTTCTTTCAATAGAACAGTGTTTTCTTGATCATCATTGTCAGCAACGAATGGGTGATCTAATAGCATCTCAGCCGTCCACCTCTCCCTTGGGTTCTTGAAAAAACACTTTCCCAGAAAATCTTTTCCCTCGTCTGACAATTTCTCGGGAATCTCCGGAATTTCCTCCCCACCCCCAATTCTCATCAAAAGCGCGCCAATTGTCTCACAACCCCTCCACGCCGGCGAACCCGTCACCATCTCCGCCACCATACACCCAAGTGCCCAAATATCCGCCGGCGATTCCTGCTCTCCACGGATCACCGTCTCCGGCGACATATACAAAGGCGTACCCCTTATATCACACATTAACCCTTCAACTTTCTCGCCGGCCCTCCTTGCCAAACCGAAATCGGCAATCTTGACGGCGCCGTCTTTGCAAACAAGCACGTTTTGAAGCTTAACGTCGCAGTGAACAAACCCAATTTTATGAATAGACAAAAGCCCCTTAAGAATAGACTTTGTGTATCGCCTGACGTCAAATTCCGGCAGCCCACAATTGCCGGAATTCTTTACCTTCTCTGCTAAAGCACCGCCGGGAGCGTACTCCAACAAAACATTATACAACTTCTCGCCATTCTCAAAACTAAAATCGTCGCCGTAACAATTTATCACTTCCGAGCAATCACTAAGCTTTTCCAAAATCAACTTCTCGTTCTTGAGTGAAGCAGAGTGAGCAGCACCGCAAGACTTGATCGCCATCAATGGCGGAAATTGAGATTTCTGGTTGATGGGTTTTGCTAAACTGACAGTAGCAAAGCTTCCATGACCGATTTTATCGCCGCGAACCCACTCCATGGATGCAATTTGAGGTTACAAATTTTCTTTATCAAATTTTCTCTCTTTGAAAAAACAAGAACAGGGGTAGACGCCTTTTATATAGGGGAGGGGTCAACACTTAAAGGTTGTTAGTTAATGAACCGTGTGATATTTATTTTTGTTTTTATTTTTAAATCAAAAAAAAAAAAAAAGGGGCACGTGATAATTAAGGTTATTTCCAAATTGGCTGCAAAATCGCGTACACCAATTATGAAACGTGGTTGATAATTACACCTACATATTCCACCACGCCAAAAAGGATTTGGTATGGGATTCATATAATGGATATTAAATTACTAAAGTACCCTTATTATGGAATTAATTAAAATTAATTAAGTACTAGGATGATGTCATTAGTTGGATACAATGAACTAAAAGTGAAGTTACTAAACTGTTTTTTAAGGATTAATTGTTAATTAATGAGTTTTAAGATAGAATTAGCAAGAGCAAGTTGTGGTGGGGATAACTTACTGTAGTTTAATTGATTCAATGAACTAGGATTAGTTTAGTAATTTAGTTCATTGTCACAATTAAGTCGGTTTAGTATCCATCCAGGGATATTTCCTTTATTTACTTGGATGAGGTCAAAAGTGGTCTATTAGGAGTTGGGAAATATCACTTGTTCTTTCCAATCTCCTTGGGGGTGTGTTTTAGATAAGGATTAAATTTGGGTTATCTATTCACTTTCACTAAGGTGTTTGGCTCTTGGCATAAATATTAAGAATCCAAAACTTTTCAGTAAATTATACTACGTCTTGTGTGAGACGGTCTCATACGTGAGACGGAATTCGATAAGAGAGAAAATTGGTGTCCTGCCCTATCCATAGGAAGGCAAACCATTTATTCTCTAAACGAGACTCATCTCATGTGTGAGACCGATTAACACAAGTTTTTGTCATTTAACTTGAGTAAATTTCGTATAATAGTTTAGGTTAATTTTAACTATCTATACAAATCTAAAAGTTGTTATTTATTGTCTTTACAAATAGTGTATAAATATAGCAAATTTTAAATTTTTATTATATGAATAAAAATTAATTTAAATTACTGCTCAATATTTACTCAAGTTAACGACCAAAAGAGTGAGACTTACTTTTACGTTTCAGGACAAAAATTGATCTTAATAAGGGAGTATTATTAGTGATTTAAGGTTTATGTGTTTGAATTGTTTGATAAATCAGCCATATTAACTGCTCTCTTCATCTCAAAGTAAATGCCTAAAATTGCTCTTAGTAAGGGCTCGTCTGTTATACACTTTTAAAAACGGAGATTTTTTGGGACGCTAGTATTTTGAGCAGCCAAAATTGATCAAGATTTTTAAAAATCTCCGCTTGAAAACTCTCCATTTAGACGCTTAATTAACAAAAAACTGACTTTTTTACTCTATTTTAAAAGCACCGCTCTACCAAATGAAACCTAAAATAGTACTCGTATTATAAGAGATTTAAGGTTTGTGTGTTTGAATTGTTTGATATGTCGGTCATATTTACTGCTCTCTCCATCTCAAAATTATGAGTGATACTCCCTCCGTCCCAAAATGATCTTCACGTTTGACTATTATAACTTTTTAAAGATATGAACACTTGTTTCACTAGCCATGTTTTGTTTATGCATTTTTAAGCCTAAATTGTAGATATAGAAAGAATTTTTTGGGACAATGAGAAATGACAAATATGAAGATCATTTTGGGATGGAGGGAGTATATTATACGTATGTTTTAGAAATTAAAGACTCTTTTTTCATTGGTGATCTCTAGTTGAGGTGGTTGTCTCATATTGGGATTCTTTAAAGTTTAGCAAGATGTAACCAAGTGGGGATTTGTAACTGAGTCGGCATAAAGTTTCTAAATTGAGTAAAGATACGAGGCTTATTGGCCACGAAACCAGCAATAGTTTGCTTTTGAGTTTTTTGCAAAAGAGTAAACGGCCAAATTGACCCGCGTACTATACGAATACGACCAAATTGACCTGCGTACTATCTAAACTACCGACATAACCTGCGTACTATCCATATATTAGCCAAATCAACCTAAATTGTTAATAAAAGTTAATGAACGTTAACAATGTTAGTGATTTAACGGATATTACAATTAAATTTTTCAAAAAAGCCCCATAACCTAACAAATTCCTATCTTGTTTAACCGAATACTAAAATGCCTTGTTTTCCATCTTCTTCATCAAGAACCACCACCTCCCACCACCAACACCATCACCACCTACCACCACCCCTGCCACCACTGATTGCCACCACCAGCCATGGTCATCAATCAGCAATATGTCCAAACTTCAGCTTAGCATTTTGATTCAAAACCCCACCAAACTCAACAAAAAAATAAAAGAAAATCCTCAACATCATGAAATTCAAAAATTTGAACCATGAAACTCAAATCAAACCTTCAAATCCATCCTCACAAAATCTACGCACCGTCCTCATGCTTGACCATTTCAATTCTCGGATCCAATATTTAAATCGCCCTCACACAGAAACACACATACACAGAAAGACGCACACTCACGCACATAGACGCAGACACACACATCCTACGCGCAGATGCAAACAGAATCAATGTATATCGATGAGCCCTGTTTCCAGATCTGATTAGGGACGGGGTTGGAGTCGGACGGCGAAGGTGGAGCGGGGGGCAAAGGTTGCTGTCCAAGAAGGTGGGGAAGATGGTGAAGACATCTGAAGTTGGAGGGGGGGGGGGCTGGGGTCCTGAGGAGGATGATGTAGTGGTTTGGTCGGTGATGAGTGGGGGATGGGGGTGCGCCGGTGCAGTGGTGCGGGTGGAGATTTAGATCGGCTAAAAAAAATTAAAATTCTCCAGATTCAGAATCTAGGTATAAATTAGTTAAACCATTTATATTTAAGAAAAATGTTTTAAAGGTCAAAATTTTTAATATCGCACACATACATCCCCTCAACTTTCACATCTGCAAAGTTTTCTAATGTATGGGCAATATGATTTTTTTTGTTGTACTACCCGTTAAGTTACTAACATTGGTTATCATTTATTAACGATTTAGGTTGATTTGACTTATATATAGATAGTACGCAGGTCAATTTGGTAGTTTAGATAGTACGCGGGTCAATTTGGTTGTATACGTATAGTACGCGGGTCAATTTGGTCGTTTACTCTTTTGCAAAATGACTCTGCGTACTACTAATTTATTGCATTTTAACTTTTGTATTGTCAAAGCGTTCAATGGAGTAAACGACCAATATGACCCGCGTACTATACAAATACAACTAAAATGACATGCGTACTATCTAAACTACTAAATCAACCTGTTTATTATGCATAAATCAACCAAACCAACCTAAATCGTTAGTATACATTAATGGATGTTAATAATGTTAAAAATTTAATGGATATTACAATCAAAATTTTCAAAATTAACCCCACCACACATTAAAATAAACCAAAATACCCTCTCCTTAATCTAAACTATTTGAAGAAAAACAGGAGAAAGAAAATCATCAACCATCAACCACCACCACCTCTCACCATCTCCGGCCACCATCCCCCACCACATCACAAACCCAAACACAGTCGAATGTCGTTGCCATCACCGTGAAAATGTCAGTTCAAGCAAAATGAAATCAGATAATTTAACAACCAAAGGAAAAAAATAAAGTATTCTGGATTTTTTCACCCATTTACTGCCCAAACCTTCATTGATGACCAAGATGATGACTTTGGGAGATAAAAAAGGCTTTATTTGATTTCATAATTACAAATTGGTTTAATCCATCACCTTGTAGAGTTCTACCACCATTGTCAAATCCCCAAATCACTTCAATTGTAAGAAGACATGCTCCAACTATCTAAAATCACCGAACCCACCTCAAAAGTTCCTCTTCAATGAATGAGAACATTGATAATGAATAAAGAACAACACCAGGACACGAATACATTTCCAGATTTACCAAATTCGAAGCAAGATGGTGATGAAATACTTGAACATAACTCTAATTTTTCCAGTAAGTCTCCGTTTGTTTCGCGTAAAATAACTTCCGGAAAATGTTTTCCCGTTTTCCGGTGTTTGTTACGCACCGGAAAATGAGGAAAATATTTTCCGAAAAATGGTTTTCATTTTCTAAGTAAAATGACTTACGGATTTTTACTAAGTAAGTCATTTTCCGGAAAATGTTAACTCTCTCATTCACACCCAACTCTCCATAAAACCCCACCCTACCCACTACACCTCTAACACACCACCCCCAACTACCCCATCACCCATCCCACCCCCACCCTACCCCACCCCACCTCCCCCCTCCAAAAAAAAAAAAAAAACTTCTTTTCACTCATATTTAAAAAAATTGAACATCTCCACCACCCCAACTACCCCAGCACCCACCCCACCCTATCCCACCCAAAAAAAAAAAAAACTTCTTTTCACTCGTATTAAAAAAAATTGAACATCTCCACCACCCCACCCCTACCCCTACCCCACCCCTCACCCTACCCACCCCACCATTTTTTTACTCTTATTAAACTTATTTTTTTACAACTCCCACATTCGCGCTCCCTACCCCCATTACCCCACCACCTACCCCCACCCCACCCCCACCCAAAAAAAAAAAAAATTACTCATATTAAAATTATTTTTGAACACCTCCCCTGTAACAACCCCAAAACCCGTCCCTATTTGTTTTATATTTTTGGGAGTTTTAATTTGACATTATGTGTGCATTTTATGTTTTGCATCATATTTTATGATTTGCACATCTTACTTGATTATTTGTGTTATTTACTTAGTTAGTAGTAATAATGGTTAAGAAAGTTAAATGATTAAGTTGAAACTTTAGGGTCCTTTGTGAAAATATAAGTTTAGGGGCTAAAGTGTTAAAAATGAAACTTGGGTGACTAAAGTATAAAAATGGGTAAAAAATCTTACACTTATCCTTCTCTTTTCTCCCTCTGTGTTGCATACTTTCCAGAGAACAAATTCTCTCGTACTTTCCTAGGGTTAGGAGAAAAAGGTAAGTTCAACCTATTTCGATTTAATTCTTTTTATTTACTTATTCGTTTTAAAAACTAATTATAAAAAAATGACCAGTGCGTTGAATATGTCATTTCTACCCCAACAAAACATATTTCAGCGATACTTTTTTTGGAAATAGGTAAGTTACTAATTCCCCTTTAAATATTAAAATGGTCATATATGTTATACTTGATACTTGTACTTGTTAATTTTGTGATTTGAATGATATTTGTGATACTTGTAATTTTGGGACAAATGGAGTAATTGGAAAGTTGATGTTGGTTGTGTAAAGAAGCCGTATTTGTGTTGTATAACTCAGTTTGGTTGAATTATGTTTGGTAAGATAGATGTTGGTTTGTACTTTTGGGACGGTGAAACGAAGGGAGTAAAATTAGCAAATTTTGGGCCTGGCGGGTGTGTTGGGTGGCCGCCCAAATAGGGCGTGCGGCCGCACACTTATCTGGAAGGTTTTTGTCTTGGGGCAGAGTGTTTTGGGCGGCCGCACAGGCTGGTGTGGGCGACCGCCCTGGGTTGCTGAAAAATGGAGTTGTTCCATTTCAAGTGATTTAAAGTTCAAGCTTGGTCTAGGTCTTAGGTGATATCCTAGAGTACCTAGAGGGTTGTTGTGGAACACCATAGTGTTTGAAATTGGTTCCCTTGTGAACAAATGTGTTATGGAATGTGAATAAGTGTTACATGGGGTATTGTTGAACATCTTTTGATGTGTGTTGGATTGGTTCATCTTTGTGATGTGTTTGGCTTGATTCCCTACTTTGGAATCATTTCCCCCGGTTGTTGTTTAAGCAAGTATTCATTACTATGCTCGTTTGGAAGTCCAACTGGTACTTGTTGTAGAGTTGGGCAGTGGTAGGGATTATAATGGCACACGAGCCAAGTTCATTGTAAGGCTTCTACCATTGGTTTCCCATTTTTAACCCCCTTCCTTGGGCCACGGATTGGGTCTGGGCTAGCTCTCCCTTGAGTGAGTTTAGTCACCGTTTGGGTTATGACTATGTGTCATTTTCCCCTCTTGTTGTTGTTGTTGTTGTTGTTGTTGTTGTTTGGTTCATGAACCGGTTTCAGCCCTTTGGTGCTGCTCAGTTGATACCTCTCAGATGGTTATATGTTTGATTCAAGAACCTTGGCTTAGTATTCACGTATGAGTGTTTATTTCTGCCTTATGTGTAGTATGCTGAGTTGGTCGTTATTTCCAACCGGTATGGGACGGTTGGCGATAGGGAACCTCTCATGTTATGTGCTATGTGGATGTTTATTGACATTGTTCAATTCCGAGTATCATTTCAGCATGTAACGTAGTTGCATTTTAGTAGCTTACTGAGATTCATTCTCACCCTTATTTGTTTACTGTTTTAGATAGAGGAGAGCCCAGGGGATAGGTCACTTCACAAGGGAGGACGTCGAGGTGGTTATTTGGGTAAGACATTTTGGGAAAGTAAGTTTGGTATGTAAAGGCTACATTATGTAAATGTATAACCTTTTGGGTAGTGTACCCGTGACTTCATCTTTGTATCACCTATTTTTGGAACATGTTGGTGAGTTGTAAATTTGTAAGTAAAGTGTGTAAGCCTTATGTCTAAGTACTTTGGATTGTGAAAGTTTGTTTGTGTGGAATTGAAATCAAGTTTCAAGTAAATGTGTTTGGTTATATGAAACTTTTATGAAAGTACATTTCGAAAAATTCTCCTAAAATGTTTTATGACGTCTTCCGTGCGTGTCCTGAGCGTGGGGCCAAGTAGGACCACGGGTACGGGGCGCGACAGTTGGTATCAGAGCTAGGTTGTAGATGGTCTAGAATTACTAAGTGACCTAGGAGGGTAGTTATGTATAGAGTGAGAAACGTTGAGTGTCTTATGCAGGTACTTATTGAAAATGGTTGAGAATGAAGGAGATCGGGTTGGTTCTTCAGGGCAAGGGGATGCCAGAGAAGAGGCCCGAATCATGTTTCAAGGGATGTTCGAGGCAGCAATGAAAACTCTTAATGATCAGAGGCAAGGAGGAGAACAAGCACCTCCAAGATATGGGTTAGAACAATTCCTGAAGATGAAACCAATGGGTTATGAAGGAGAACCAGAGGTAATAAAGGTCGAGAGGTGGATAGAGTCGATGGAGAAAATATTTGATATTCTAAGATGTACTGATGAAGAACAAGTCAGGTTTGCTACTTATAAACTGAGTGGGGCTGCTGAGCACTGGTGGAGATCTTTGAAAACCAATTGGGATGAGAATCATGTACCCTATACTTGGGAGAATTTTCTGAGGAAGTTCAAGGAACATTTCATTCCTCAAGTAGATCAAGACAAGAAGGAAATGGAGTTTCTTAACTTGGAGCAGAACATTATGTCTGTGGCTCAGTATACATCCAAATTCACGGAGTTATCCAGGTACTGTACTCACTTGGTGGCAACTGAGGAAAGGAAAGAAACTAGATTTGTAAAGGGTTTGAAAACTGTGATTCGAAGTCAACTATTATCCCACAAGTTGCAAGATTTTCAAGATGCTCTTGATAGAGCATATCAGGTGGAGCATGATATAGAAGAACATAAGAGGAAAATTGAATTGGCAGGTACAGGAAGGCAAGGAAGACCTCAACCACAGCGTGGTGATAGTCGAGGAGGTCAGGGAACATTAACACAATTTAGAGGACAACCAATTGTCAGGAATCAAGGTAGAAGAATATGTAATTACTGTCAGAAGGAAGGGCACACTGAAGAGCGATGTTGGAAAAAGAAAGGAAAGTGTTTGAATTGTGGCCAGCTTGGCCATTTTCAGAATGATTGTGCAAGATCAAGGATTGTACCATATGGGAGTGGAACAGGATCGTCTCAGGCTCAGAAAAGGGATGCCTCAGGGAAGCCTAAGGTGCAAGGTCGTGTTTTTGCTATCAATCAACAACAGGCTTCAAATTCTTCTAACGTGATAGGAGGTATAATTTCTGTGTCTAGTTTGAGGGCACGAGCACTTATAGACCCTGGCTCTTCGCAGTCTTATGTGTATGTGCATTTTGCTTCTCGATTGCATGTTTCTTATGAATATCTACCTTATGTGTTAGAAGTGTCTACTCCAATAGGGGAGTGTTTGGTGAGTAATAAGGTGTTACATGGCTGTGATGTGCATATTTGGGAGCATGTTTTATTTGCTGATTTAGTTGTTTTGCCATTACAAGATTTTGATATTATCTTGGGAATGGATTGGTTGAGTAAATACCATGCTTCGGTTGATTGTTATAAAAAGGTGGTTACATTTTCTATTCCTGATGTGCCTGAATTTACTTTTGAGGCTGTTCCTTTGGGTAAGGGAATTCGTATTATTTCTTATGTGAAAGCTAGAAAGTTGTTGCATCGTGGTTGTACGGGGTATTTGGCTAGTGTTCTGGATACTACTAAAAAGTTTCTGAAGTAGAGGATGTGCATATTGTGAAAGAGTTTCCTGATGTGTTCTCTACCGAGTATTCTATGCCTCCTGATAGGGAGATCGAGTTTTGTATTGACTTACTTCCAGGTACTACACCGATATCTGAATCACCTTACAGAATGGCTCCAGCTGAATTAAAAGAGTTGAAAATTCAATTGCAAGAGTTGCTTGATAGGGGTTTCATTCGACCCAGTTTATCACCTTGGGGAGCTCCTGTATTGTTTGTAAAGAAGAAAGATGGGTCCTTGAGACTATGCTTCGACTATAGAAAACTGAATCAGGTGACTGTAAAGAACAAATATCCTTTGCCTCACATTGATGATTTATTTGATCAACTCCAAAGGTCAGTTGTCTTTTCGAAGCTTGATTTGAGGAGTGGGTATCATCAGTTGAAGATTCACTCAGAAGACATTCCTAAGACTGCTTTCCGTAGTAGGTATGGTCATTATGAGTTTCTTGTTATGCCTTTCGGGTTAACAAACACTCCAGCTGTTTTCATGGATATGATGAATCGGGTTTTCAAGCCTTATCTTGATTCTTTTGTGGTTGTGTTTATTGATGACATCCTGGTTTATTCCAAGTCTCGGGAGGAGCATGAGCAACACTTGCGAATGGTTCTATCTATTCTTAGGGAGAAGCAGTTGTTTGCAAAATTCAATAAGTGTACTTTTTGGCTCGATGAAGTTTCTTTTCTGGGACATGTGGTTTCTAATAGAGGTATATCAGTTGATCCATCAAAAATAGAAGCTATTGTGAATTGGAAGAGGCCAGAATCAGTTACAAAAATTCGAAGTGTCTTGGGGTTAGCAGGGTACTACAGAAGATTCATTGAAGGGTTTTCTAAGATTGCTACACCATTGACTCAGTTGACTCGAAAGAATATGCCATATGTGTGGGATGATAAATGTCAAGTTAGTTTTGAAGAGTTAAAGAAAAGGTTGACCACCGCTCCTATTCTTGCACTGCCTAATGGGAATGATGAATTGGTGATTTATAGTGATGCTTCAAAAGAAGGCTTGGGGTGTGTTCTAATGCAAAGTGGCAAGGTAATTGCGTATGCTTCAAGGAAGTTAACTCCTAGTGAGCAGAATTATCCAACCCATGACATGGAGCTTGCAGCTATTGTTTTTGCGTTACACAAATGGAAGCATTATCTATATGGAGCAAAGTTTGAGATTTTCACAGATCATCAGAGTTAAAAGTATCTTTTCTCCCAAAAAGAGTTGAATAATAGACAACGAAGATGGATGGAGCTGTTAAAAGATTATGATTGCATCATTTCTTATCATCCGGGCAAGGAAAATGTGGTAGCTGATGCTATTAGCCGGAATTCTTATGTAGCTTCATTGATGATACGGGAATGGAAGATGTTAGAAGATGCTCGAGATTGGTGTCCTTTTGAGTTGAGGTATGGGGCTATATTTGCGAATATCAGAGTATTGCCAACCTTAATTCAACAAATCAAGGATGCTCAGAAAGATGTTACCAAGTTAGTGAAGATAATGGGAAAAATCAAAGATGGTAGATTTGAAGACTTTTCTCTCAGTTCTGAAGGAGTATTGACTTTCAGAGGTAGATTGTGTGTTCTTAATGTTGATGGGATTAAACTTCAAGTTCTCGAGGAAGGCCATAAGTCGAGGTATACTATTCATCCCAGGAGTACCAAAATGTATCACGATTTGAAGCAACAGTTTTGGTGGAACAACATGAAGCGGGAAATAGCAGATTATGTGTCAAAGTGTTTGACTTGTCAACAAGTGAAAGCTGAACATCAAAGGCCCGCGGGATTGCTTCAACCATTAGAGATTCCGGAATGGAAGTGGGAACATGTTACTATGGATTTGTGACAGGGTTACCTCGTACTCGAAGAAGGCATGATGCAGTTTGGGTGATTGTAGACAGATTGACAAAGTCTTCTCATTTCTTGCTTATTGAGATTGGCTATTCGATGGAAAGGCTTGCTACCTTGTATATTAATGAGATAGTGAAGTTACATGGAGTTCCAGTTAGCATTGTTTCTGATCGGGATCCTAGATTCACTTCTCGGTTTTGGCAAGCATTTCAGAAGGCTTTGGGTTCAGAATTGAGGTTCAGTACTGCTTTTCATCCTCAAACAGATGGCCAGTCAGAAAAGACCATTCAGATTCTTGAGGATATGTTGAGAGCTTGTTCAGTTGATTTTACAGATTCTTGGGATATTCATTTGCCTCTCGTAGAATTTGCTTATAACAACAGTTTTCAATCGAGTATTGGGATGGCTCCTTATGAATCATTGTATGAAAGAAAATGTCGTTCACCTATTTGTTGGGATGAAGTTGGGGAAGCAAAGATTTGGGGTGTTGACATGGTTAATGATTCAGTTGAGAAGGTTAAGCTTATTCGGGATCGATTGACTACTGCTCAGAGTCGTCAAAAGAGTTATGCTGATCACCGGAGGCGAGACCTTGAGTTTGAAAAGGGTGACTTTGTGTTTCTGAAGGTTTCTCCAAAGGTGGGAATTAAAAGATATGGGAAAAAAGGTAAACTTGCTCCTAGATTTGTCGGTCCTTTTGAGATTTTAAGAAGAGTTGGAGATCGAGCTTATCGTCTTGCGTTACCTCTTTCTCTTGACAAGATTCATAATGTGTTTCATGTTTCGATGCTTCGAAAGTATGTGTATGATCCATCTCATGTGTTATTTGAGGTACCTGAAGATATTGAACCCAGTATGTCCTATGAGGAACATCCAGTTCAGGTGATTGATTCTAAAGTTCAAGAATTGAGAACTAAAAGTATTCCTCTTGTTAGAGTTTTGTGGAGAAACCATAATGTTGAGGAGTCTACTTGGGAGCTTCGGGATGAAATGGAGAGAAAATATCCTTGGTTATTTGATTCGTTTGGTAAGTTATTCTAAAATTCGGGATGGATTTTCTTTAAGGGGGAGTGATTGTAACGACTCCAAAACCCGTCCCTATTTATTTTATATTTTTGGGAGTTTTAATTTGACATTATGTGTGCATTTTATGTGTTGCATCATATTTTATGATTTACACATCTTAGTTGATTATTTGTGTTATTTACCTAGTTAGTAGTAATAATGGTTAAGGAAGTTAAATGATTAAGTTGAAACTTTAGGGTCCTTTGTAAAAATATAAGTTTAGGGGCTATGTTAAAAATGAAACTTGGGTGACTAAAGTATAAAAATGGGTAAAAAAATATTACACTTATCCTTCTCTTTTCTCCCTCTGTGTTGCATACTTTCCAGAGAAAAAATTCTCTCGTACTTTCCTAGGGTTAAGAGAAAAAGGTAAGTTCAACCTATTTCGATTTAATTCTTTTTATTTACTTATCCGTTTTAAAAACTAATTATAAAAAAATGACCAGGGCGTTGAATAGGTCGTTTCTACCCGAACAAAACATATTTCAGCGATACTTTTTCCGGAAATATGTAAGTTACTAATTCCCCTTTAAATATTAAAATGGTCATATATGTTATACTTGATACTTGTACTTGTTAATTTTGTGATTTGAATGATATTTGTGATACTTGTAATTTTGGGACAAATGGAGTATTTGGAAATTTGATGTTGGTTGTGTAAAGAAGCCATATTTGTGTCTGGGCTAGCTCTCCATTGAGTGAGTTTAGTCACCGTTTGGGTTATGACTATGTGTCATTTTCCCCATCTTGTTATTGTTGTTGTTGTTGTTGTTGTTGTTGTTTGGTTCATGAACCAGTTTCAGCTCTTTGGTGCTGCTCAGTTGATACCTCTCAGATGGTTATATGTTTGATTCAAGAACCTTGGCTCAGTATCCACGTATGAGTGTTTATTTCCGCCTTATGTGTGGTATGATGAGTTGGTCGTTATTTCCAACCGGTATGGGACGGTTGGTGATAGGGAACCAGTTTGGTTCATGAACCAGTTTCAGCTCTTTAGTGCTGCTCAGTTGATACCTCTCAGATGGTTATATGTTTGATTCAAGAACCTTGGCTCAGTATCCACGTATGAGTGTTTATTTCCGCCTTATGTGTGGTATGATGAGTTGGTCGTTATTTCCAACCGGTATGGGATGGTTGGTGATAGGGAACCTCTCATGTTATGTGCTATGTGGATGTTTATTGACATTGTTCAATTCCGAGTATCATTTCAGCATGTAACGTAGTTGCATTTTAGTAGCTTACTGAGATTCATTCTCACCCTAATTTGTTTACTGTTTTAGATAGAGGAGAGCCCAAGTGATAGGTCACTTCACAAGGGAGGACGTCGAGGTGGTGATTTGGGTAAGACATTTTGGGAAAGTAAGTTTGGTATGTAAAGGCTACATTATGTAAATGTATAACCTTTTGGGTAGTGTACCCGTGACTTCATCTTTGTATCACCTATTTTTGGAACATGTTGGTGAGTTGTATATTTGTAAGTAATGTAACACCCCAACTTTCCATAACTAATAATTAATAACTTAACTTGATAAATTCCCAAAATCAGAATGCCCAACGGTTACAATTAACCACAATTCAAACATTAACCAACATTCAAACTCTAACGGTTAGTACAGGTCACTAGCTCAACGATAACTAACAGAAAAATAAAGTCTAAAACTTAACCGTAACAGAAACATAACCACTAACTAACTTTATTAAAAAGGCAACTTCTACACAGCCGAACCTTGTAAGTCTTGAACTGCTTACTTATAATCTGGAGAGAAATAAAATGAAAGGAATGAGCGAACAATGCCCAGCAAGTTCATACGGAATCTCCTCGGTTACTAAGAGGAGATAACCGAAAGGAACGATAACAAGAACTCATAACGAAAGGATAACTCAATGATCAAACAACTTTCAGTTTGAAAACATTTAACTTGATGAAATCAATTCATTTCTTGAAAACACGTGGCTTCAGAGACAGTTTCCAAAACACAACATTTTCACAAAACTTTACTTTTCTTTACTTTACTTCATTTAGGGATTAAGCACGCGCTGTACCCAGGGCTCGGGTTTCTACTGACCGCACCCAAAATCGGTATATCATGATAACCTACGTTACTTCATCAAGCAACGCAAAGGGGTCCACATGTTCAACTTAGAACTATGGATAACTGTAAGGGTCCACTTATCCGTTTCGGGATTATGGATAACTGTAGGGGTCCACTTATCCGTTTCGGGATTATGGATAACTGTAATCACTTTACTTATTACAAAACTTCACTTTAAAGAGCTTTTACAAAACAAAGCTTAACTTTACAAACTTTACTTGATCACTTTTTAAAAGATACACATCTCACTTGGACACCAAGGTTACAAAATCAATCATACACATGATACCCCTATTGAACAATAACAATATCAATAGAGTGGATAACAAAAGACGGAACAATTCGCAGAACGGAATAGTTATTAAAAGACTATCTAGCCACACAGATAGTTTACTTTATAAAAACAAAGATTGGGAACCCTAACAAAGGACTAAGAATCAATACACCACTAAGAGCGTAATCCCTTACCTTAGCTTTGCGTCTCACTAGCTCGCTTACTCCGCTTGTACGATCTACAAACATGTAATAGTCCAATCTTAGACACGGTTAAACACTATATTTACTTCCGTCCCCAAAGTACATTACTTTACTTTATTATTAACCTACGAGTTGTATTCTTTAACTCCTTATTAATATTGGTATTCACACTAGGGTTTATACTATACATTAAACTACTACCCAAAATGCCCTTTAAGGTTTACTAACATATCTTTAGGGTTTTTATTAATCAATTCCCAACTCTCAATTTCACTATATGAATTACACACACTGATTTCACACTTTCTGCACACACTTACTGAGTACACCTACAAACTGACACACCCATCCACTCTGATACACCCACACACTGATGCACCCACCATTCTGACCACACATACTGAACACACCCCCCCCCACACACCCACACACAAACACACCCACACCAATCTACTGCACCACACGCACACACACACACGCACATCAGCAACATACACGCGTCACACACACACACACTGTAAATCACACACACGCACACACCATTTAACACACACACTTCACCTTCTTCATTATCAAACCCAAACCCAAATCCTATTTCAAACACCATAACTGCTAGGGTTTCAAAACAATCATTTATTGATGATCATGGATGAATCGAAGGGTGGAGAGAATAGAGATTATAAGTTCGATTACCTCCGATGAACGCGACCTCCTCTCCTCTTTCTCCTTTTCTTCTCCGATCACTCTTCTCTCTCTCTATGCGGCTTCTCTGGTCCGCCGCTATCTCTCGAATCTCTCTCCCGTTCTTTCTTTGCGGTGAGAAAATAACAGGTTTAGGGATTTAAAAAAAATTATAATAAAAGGGTTTTTTTTTATTCCCTAATTAATAAGTTACCATAACCTATTGGGCTTCTATTTACTAAAGCCCGAAGTAACCCAATACTTACTCTTAATTATTGAGCCCAAACTTTAATTACAAGAGTTCACAATTTAAAATGATAAGAAGAAATTGGGCCGGGTATTACAAGTAAAGTGTGTAAGCCTTATGGCTAAGTACTTTGGATTGTGAAAGTTTGTTTGTGTGGAATTGAAATCAAGTTTCAAGTAAATGTGTTTGGTTATATGAAACTTTTATGAAAGTACATTTCGAAAAATTCTCCTAAAATGTTTTATGACGTCTTCCGTGCGTGTCCCGAGCGTGGGGCCAAGTAGGACCACGGGTACGGGGCGCGACATCCCCCACCCCCACCCCCACCACTCCCCACCTCCACCCCCACCACTCCCCACCTACCCCACACACCCCCTACCCCACCCCCACAACCACCCATCCCACCCCAACCCAAAATCTCCGCCCACATTCAATTTTTTCCTCATAATAATTCTTTTCTTCATATTAAATTATTATTATTTTCATATGAAAATATTTTCCGAAAAAAAAATTCCTTATATTTACCAAACAACCAAAAACATGTTTATGTCATTTTCCGGAAAACATTTTCATTTTCCGGAAAACATTTTACGGGAAATCATTTTCCGGAAATTGTTTTACGCGAAACAAACGGAGCCTAAGTTTGCAAGCACCCAAGACTGAATCAATAACAAGAATTTCCAGCGAGCAACGAAGAAGGATCTGATGTAAAGAATGGAACTTCGTGAGTGGATTCGGAAAATCCAAACGGAGGAATTCCGCTCGAATGATAACCGTGTAGAGGTCGGAAATTCGACTGCTAAGTCCTCTATTATGTGTGCGTTTTGGCTTCCTATTTCAATAGCAGGACCCAAAAATTACCTAAAGATTGAATCAAAAAAATAAAATTTGCCTCATAAGCGGTTGTGATAATTATCGGAATAGCGTCGCGGTGGTGGAAAGGGAGGTGGGGGTGGCCGACTACGGCAAATGAAGAATTGTGCAGGTGATTCTGGGGCGGAAGCACTGATGCCATTGTTAGAAAGTATGAGTGGTAGATTGTAGATAGACTGTAGAGAAACGGTAGACTTTGGAGAAAGATGGTTGAAGAAGATGGAGCTGGGTCCTCTTTTATTTCGTAATTACAATTAAGCCCCCATTGTGTACTGGGGTCAATTTTGAAAATTTTGATAGTAATTCCGTTAAGTTTTTAACCTTCGTTAACATCCATTAATGTATACTAACAATTTGGGTTGACCTGGATGATTTAGGCATAGTACGCAGGTTGATTAGGTAGTTTAGATAGTACGCTGGTCATTTTGGTTGTATTTGTATTGTACGCGGGTCATTTTGGTCGTTTACTCGCGTTCAATGTCGCCTGTGTACTATCATTTCATAATCAATTTGACCCGATATTTTAACTGCCGCTAAAAATTTAACGGGCTTGTCCACGTAGACGTCCAATTGTTTTTTTTGTTGCTGACTGTGTGATGACTGGACTTTCAACAAGAGGTAAACTATCAAACTTTTAACCTTAATTAATTTTAATTACAATCCAAGTATGGCTTTGAGTTCTAGGTAGCTTGCTTGGGCTTCCCATTAATATGGGAGAATACCAAGTATGGCTTTGAGTATTATATATATAAATATATATAAGAAAGAAAGAAATTAATTAATTATATGATTAATTAGTTAGTTAAATGTTCTTAGACATTCCGACTGATTTGAGGTCAGGAGGGGTGTACGCAAACAACCCGTTTTGTTTGAGGCAAGGGGGATGTGTTCAGTTTGATTTGTTCGGGTGTGATTCTCCGAATGGACACCGTTGTGGCTGTTCTGAGAGACACACTTATCCGAACAAACCAGTTCAGTCAGGCATTACCACTATAAATATGATTGCCTCTACTGAATTGGATTACTGAAAATATAGAGTTCTTTCTTCTTATTAAATTTCCTCCCTTCTTCTATACAGTTTAAAAGCTTCGAGTTCTTGTTCCAGATTTATTCAAAGTAGTGTAACTTTTAATAGAGTTGAGTAGGTTTTGTATCCTGGAGGTGAAATTCGTTGAGAACCATTACACCAGTGTGGGACGAATTAAATACCTTAAAGATAACATCTTTTTCGGTGTGCCTAACCTACTGATTCCTTACCCGCAAATCGAGTCCTATATACAACAATTTTAAGGTATTTAAATTCTGAGTGATGGAGTCAGTTCTGTTGAAGGCACAACTTCCTGAAGCATATAAGTTGGAGAGGCTGAATGAGCTTAACTATAAGCGTTGGAGTTTGAGAATGGAATACCTTTTAACCATTGCAAAGGTATTCTATGTGCTATGTGATCCTTGTCCAAAGGAGAATGAAGATCCAAAAGCAACCGAGGCACAGAAAACGAAGGCTTCGGAGAAAGTGAAAAAGTAGAAGGCGGATGACTTTATTTTCCGTTTCACCATTCTGCAAGCATTGAATAACACGTTGTTCAATGTGTTCCATATCCACAAGACCGCGTTCGAAGTTTGGTTTGCAATCAAACGAAGGTATGTCAATGAAGATGCTGGTAATAAATCATTTTTGGTTAATAAATTCGTTGAATACAAGATGGTAGATTCGAGGCCTTTCATTGATCAAGTTAACGAACTCAATGACATAGCCACCGAATGTTCCGATGCGGGTGAACCCATTTCTGAGACTTTCCAAGTTTCGACCATCATTGGTAAACTTCCACCTTCATGGAAAGATTACCAAAAGAAATTGAAGCCTAAGAAGAAGGCCATCTCTTTAGATGAACTTCTTCAAGGCATCCAAATTGAGTCTGAAAGTCTCAAACGTGATGGTTCAATTTCTGAGAATAATGATGGTGTAAACTATGTGGAAAATAAAAATGTTCCCGGAACTTCCAAGGGAAACCGAGGAAATTTCAAAAGGAAGAACAACAATAAAAATGATGGAAATGGAAAAGCTAAGAAGAAGCCAAAGGGTGTTTGTTATGTTTGTGGCAAAACAAACCATGTGGCTAAAGACTGTTATCACCGCAAAGGGCAACAGAAAAATGAACAAGCAAATGTAGTTGAGAGCAACTTCATCAGCGTGCTTTCTGAAATCTGTCTAGTCAGCAATGCCGATTCAGATTGGTGGATTGATTCAGGGGCTACATGTCATGTAACTCCACATCGAAGCTTGTTCAAAACATATGAAGAAGTAAAAGAACCGAAGGCTGTTTATATGGGAAATGCTTCTACAAGCGAGGTCTTAGGCATAGGGACTATTATTATCCCCCTTACTTCGGGAAAAACTCTTACTTTGCAAAATGTGTATCATATTCCCTCTATGAGGAAAAATCTTGTATCAGTCCATAAAATGGACGAAAATGGCTTTAAAGTAACCTTCCGCGCCCAACAAGTGAATATCACTAAAAATGGGACGTTTGTTGGAAAGGGCTACATTAAAGACAATATGTATTTATTAAGCGTTGATAATAAAATTACCAGTTCTGCTTACTTTGTTGATTCTAATTTTAATGTTGAAAAGCATGATTTTTGGCATTCTAGATTAGGGCATATTGGTATGAATGCAATGAGTCGCATGATTAAATATGAATATATTCCAAAATCTTCGACTATTTATTCTATGAATAATTGTGAATGTTGCGCTCAATCTAAGTTGACTAAAACATCTTTTAAAAGTGTAGTAAGATCAACTAGGTTACTTGAGTTAATTCAACCGATATATGTGACAACAAGAAGCACTTGACAAGAGGTGGAAAACGTTATTTTATAACATTTACTGATGATTTTTTAAGTTTACTTATGTGTATTTACTTAGACTAAAAGATGAAGCTTTTGACAAGTTTAAAATTTTCAAAGCCGAAGTTGAAAATAAAACCAATTTAAGGATAAAAGAATTGAGATCGGATAGAGGTGGTGAATATTTTTCAAATGAGTTTATTTCATTTTGTCAACAAAATGGAATTGTTAGAAAATCTTCAGCACCTAATACTCCACCACAAAATGGAGTAGCCGAGAGGAAAAATCGATCCTTAATGGAGATGGTTAGTGCCATGATAATACATTCAAAGTTACCAATGTGTTTTTGGGGAGAGGCACTATTAAGTTCTGTTTACGTTAGTAACAGAATTGTGAATAAACATATGAAAACTCCATACGAATTATTTATTGGGCGTAAATCTAACATTTCACATTTTAAAGTATGCGGTTGTATTGCATATGTTTTAGATGCAACTTTGAAAAGAAATAAACTTGAGAGCAAAGCTGTGAAATCTATATTTATTGGTTATTCTTCAATAAGCAAAGCATATAGATTTATGAGAATTAATGACAATCGTGTGTTTGAAGCTACTCGTGCTATTTTTTATGAACATTTAAACATAAAAAATGTAGACAATGTAGATATAAACCGTGAATTGTCAAATGAACTTGAAGTAGAAAATGCATCAAGTTCACATGATAATGGTAATACCATTCCAAATCATGAAAATTCAGACAACAATGAAAATGATGAAATAGTTGAATTAAGGAGGAACAAAAGACAAAGAATTGAAAAGAATCTTCGTCCTGGCATGTTTACATATATGTTAGAAGAGGATCCTAAGACTTTTCAAGAAGCTATGTGTAACGACCCCAAAACCCGTTCCTATTTATTTTATATTTTTGGGAATTTTAATTTGAACTTATGTGTGCATTTTATGTGTTGCATCACATTTTATGATTTGCTTATATTATTTGCTTAATTGTGTTATTTATTTTGTTAGTAGTAATAATGGTTAAAGGAGTTAAATGATTAAGTTGAAACCTTAGGGTCCTTAGTGAAAATATAAGTTTAGGGGTTTATTTGTTCAACTTGAAAGTTGAGGGACTAAAGTGTAAATTGGGTAAAGATTTTTATAAAAATAAGTTTATCTTCTCCTTTTCTCTCTCTGTACGGAGAAGAAGCAAACATTTTCTTTCTTTTTTCATTCTCTCTGTGAAACGAAGGGAGTAAATATATTTCCTATTTTAATTTATATTTTTTTATTTATTACTCCGTTTTAGAAACTAATTATATAAAAATGATCAGGGCGTTGAATAGGTCATTTCTACCCGATCAGAAAATATTTCATTTATACTTTCTCCGGAAATAGGTAAGTTACTAATTCCCCTTAAATAGTAAAATGGTCATATATTTGCTATATGTGTGATATGTGGTGAAATTATTGTGAAAAAATTTATTTGTGATACTTGTAAAATTGGGACGAAGGGAGTATTCGTATGATAAATATGAAATAAATGGCCTTGCTCCTGGGAAGAAACTTGAAAAAAGTATTGAAAAATTATACTCCTATTCGTGAGACGGTAAAATAGTAACTTGATTTAAATATTATTTAAAAAATTATATCATTATTTGTGGTACGGGGAAATGAATGGAAGTATCCCTAAACGGGTATAATAGTATATTATAAAATTGTACTTATACTTGTGAGACGGTGAAATGAAAGGAGTGCAATTTTGGTACATTTGAAGGTTTGGGCGGTTGCACACTTTTTGTGGGAGATCGCATACTCTTTCTGGAGCAATTTGGCCTTAATTGAGTGTCTTGGGCGGCATCACACTATTTTTGGGCGATCGCACACTTTTCCCAGAAAATGGTTCAACCTTCCGGAGGCCATAACTTCTTCATACGGACTCCGATTTAGTCGTGTAAACTATCGTTTCGAAGATCTTCTTGTGTACTACGTGATGAGGTGGTTTATTCAGTTGGGTTCTAAATATTATATTACGGAAATCCAGTAGGTGTTTAATAACAAAAAGAGTATTAATGGTCCGTTGTTGTAGAGTTGGTCCTTTGTGATCGAGTTTGGAATAATGTAACCGTTTAGGTTCATTTTAAGTGTGGTACATCTTTATGATGCTTTCGTAGTATTTCTTACTTTGGAATCCCTTGTGTGAGAAATGGGTTCGACATACTTGGTTGTTGAGGATCGTGTTCAAGTGTGTGCAAGATTGTTGTTTGACTTAATGTCATTAATAAAGGATTGTGTTGTGACCTAATGTCAATGTTGTGAACTCTTTTATAAGTAACGTGGTTGCATCTTTTGATGTGTTTGGCTTGGTTCCTTATTTTAGAATCATTGCCCCGGTTGTTGTTGTTTTAGCAAGTATTTATTACTGTGCTCTTTGTTGAAAGTCCAGCTGGTTTTGTGTGTTATCGAGTGGAGGTGGAAAGAATTATAGTGGCACACTAGCCAAGTTCACTATAAGGCTTTTCCACTGGACCTATTTCCCCAGGTTTGGGTGTTATCGAGTGGAGGTGGAAAGCATTAAGGCTTTTCCACTGGACCTATTTCCCCAGTCCAGATTGGCCTTGGATCGGATGAACTCGCTCCCTCGCGTGAGCATTTAGGGGTATGACTTCGTGTCATTTTCTCCCGCTATTGTTGTTGTTGTGATTGTTTGGTTCCGGAACCGGCTTCAGCCATTGTGCTGCTTTGTTGATACCTCTCAGATGGTTATGTTTGATTCGAGAACTTTGGTTATTATGGTTATGATTTGGTTTTCGGGATCCTGGCTTCAGTTATTTATGCTGCTCAGATGGTTTTCTTTGATGGGTTCTCAGATGGTATTCTCATCGGTTATGGTTATTGGGTAAACCTTGGTTTGGTATCCACCGGAGTGTGGGCTATGTGTTAATTGTGGTATATGAGTTAATGTTATCTCTCATGTTATGTGCTATATGCTATATGCTATATGATTACTGTTGATATAGTTTCTTTATGATTATCATATCAGCATATAACGTAGTTGCATTTTAGTAGCTTACTGAGATTTATTCTCACCCTTATTTGTTTACTGTTTTAGATAAAGGCGGGTCCAGGGGATAGGACACTTGGCACGGGAGGACGTTGGTTTGGTATGAGTTGGGACTTGTTTTGTTGAAGGTTACATTATGTAAATGTAAACCCTTTGGGTAGAGTACCCGTACTTCTTGGTCACACCTATTTTGGTTAATGTGGTGTATGTACATTTGTTTAAAAGTTTGTAAGCCTTCGGGCTAAGTACTTTCGTTGTGAAAGTGTTCGTAAAAGTTTGTTTCAAGTTAAGTGAAGTCTTTGAACTTCAAGTGTGTTTTTGTTCCACTTTCTAAAAGTATATTTCGAAAAATTTTCTAAAGAGTTTTATAACGTCTTCCAATTGTGTCCCGAGCGTGGGGCCAAGTAGGACCACGGGTCTGGGGCGCGACACTATGTCTATGTCTGATTCAGACATGTGGAAAAGAGCCATGGATGATGAAATTAAGTCTATACTTGATAATCAAACATGGACTCTAGTAAATCCTCCTCCTAATGCTAAACCTATTGGCTGTAAGTGGGTTTTGAAAAAGAAAACTCAAAATAGATGGTACTATTGATAAGTACAAGGCAAGATTAGTAGCCAAAGGTTATAGTAAAAAAGAAGAAATTGACTATTTCGAAACATTTTCACCAGTTACTAAATTTACATCAATTAGAACAATGTTTGCTATAGCTTCCGTTTATGGACTAGAGGTTCATCAAATGGATGTTAAAACTGTGTTCTTAAATGGAGATTTAGATGAAGAAATTTACATACAACAACCCGATGGGTATATCTCTAAAGGAGAAGAACATAAAGTATGTAAATTAAAGAAATCTCTATATGGACTTAAACAAGCACCATTACAATGGTACAAGAAGTTTAAGCAAGAGATTCGAAAGTTTGGCTTTAAGAGTAGTAAAGTAGAAAGTTGTGTTGTTACTAAAGTTACTCTTAATTATAAAGTTGTTATAACTTTATATGTTGATGACTTGCTAATATTTGGTTCTGATATAAATTGTATAAATGAAACAAAGAACTATTTAAAGCAAGTGTTTGACATAAAGGACTTAGGTCCAGTAGATGTCATTTTAGGGGTTAGGGTGATTAAAAAGGACAAAACTTACATATTAACTCAATCTCACTACATTGAGGAAATATTAAAGAAGTTTAATTATTTTGATTGCAAAATAAGTAAAAGTCCTATTGACCCCCAAATGAAGTTAGTTCCAAATAAAGGTGAGGCTGTAAATCAAGGAGAATATGCCAAGATAATTGGTAGCATAATGTATGTGGTTAATCATACAAGACCTGATCTTGCATGTGCAATTGGCGTACTTTGTAGATTTACAAGCAATCCAAGTGAAGAACATTGGACGGAACTAAAAAGAGTACTAAGGTACTTAAAATTCACAATAAACTATGGCTTGCATTACAAGTGTAATTCACCTGTACTTGAATGCTATAGTGATGCAAATTGGGCATCAGATGTAACCAACTCCAAATCAACAAGTGGTTGGTTATTTACCATTGGAGGAACCATAGTTGCTTGGTCTTCAAAAAGACAAACATGTGTTGCTCTGTCTTCTATGGAATCTGAATACATAGCCATGTCAATGGCTAATAAAGATTTAATATGGTTTAGAAGATTTCTAAGAACAATACCTTTTAGTGATTCTAAGAAAGGAGCCACAACTTTGTATTGTGATAATCAGGCTGCCATATACAATACAAATAATGAGAGAATATCAAATCATAGCAAACACATTGCTATGAGATATAATCATATTAGAGATATTGTCAAAAAGGGAAAGATAGCGCTTGAGTATCTTCCTACAAATCAAATGTTAGCTGATCCACTAACAAAATCTTTATCAGGGGATAAAATTACAAAGGTCATGAGAGATATGAGACTATTACCGATCTAAACAATATCTTAATTGAAACCAACTTTATCTTAAGATACAAGTCATGGATTTGTCATCTTATGTTTAAAGTTAAAAGGAAATTCAATATTAGATATTGGTGAAATGGAAACTTGGACACATTTCAGTGCATAACTTAAAAATAGTGGGGTGTCACTATTTGAAAGTTTCATATCTGACCTATGCACTTTTCATTACCACAACAAGATTAGGTTGGATTAAACATCCTTAATAGACTTATAGCTTTCATAGAATGTGTTGTGGACATTCTTGATAAGTCTACCTATACAAGTAAAGAAGTGAGAGGCCGCTTCTTATGGATTACTCCGGTAAAATTCCTAGAGTACTTGTGAAACCAGGATTAAAGCACAAGGCCCAACTATAAGGTGCTGCCAAGATTGAAGGAACAAGAAATCATACATGACGAGGATATGTTTCCCTAAAGGTTTCACATTCAACCATAAAGTTTAAGGCTCGTCCACTTAATGGCTATTCGTTATGTAAAGAAGCTGTAAATGTTATTGTCTGTCTAGTGTTCAGTTTGATTTGTTCGGGTGTGATTCTCCGAATGGACACCGTTGTGGCTGTTCTGAGAGACACACTTATCCGAACAAACCAGTTCAGTCAGGCATTACCACTATAAATAGGATTGCCTCGACTGAATTGGATTACTGAAAATATAGAGTTCTTTCTTCTTATTAAATTTCCTCCCTTCTTCTATACAGTTTAAAAGCTTCGAGTTCTTGTTCCAGATTTATTCAAAGTAGTGTAACTTTGAATAGAGTTGAGTAGGTTTTGTATCCTGGAGGTGAAATTCGTTGAGAACCATTACACCAGTGTGGGACGAATTAAATACCTTAAAGATAACATTTTTTTCGTTGTGCCTAACCTACTGATTCCTTACCCGCAAATCGAGTCCTATATACAACACTTCTTTCACAAAACACAACCATCGCTACTTTCTCTCTCTTTCTGTAGACCTAGGTCTAGATTACAGTCCAACTTCGACCCAAATTTCCTTCTTGTAATTCGATCCTTACCGCGAACCCACCTTCAATTCAAGTTTTCTTTCACGAATTTACCATTGCAGGTTTGTGGAGCTTATATAGCTTTCAATGGAGTTGTAGCAATTCTGGGTTTATAAAGCTTATGAAATTGGAGGTTTTTCTTTCTTTTTTGTTGATGTTGTTGATGGTAGGTGTTAGTGTGTGCTGCATTTTTTTTTTTTTTGAAGTGGAATGAAGGTGTCCAGAAATTGTGTGGTGGTAGCGAGATGCGGTGGTGGCGGTGATGAGTCTGGGACGCAGCAAAAGAAGTATAATTAGAAATATAATTTACTTTTTGGAGAAAATATTAGTTCTAACGGTGAGGATAACTATTTGTAATAACTAATACAAATAGTTAACAATTTTTTTAAATTAATTTCACTGGAAGCTGGTGCCATGAGTGAAGGTTTGGGAGAGTGTGTTGATGCAGGTTAAAGAAAAAGAACGAAGAAGATGATCGGTGTAAGAAATTTGGGAGAAGTTTTATTTTGACTATTTTACCCTCTTAAAAAAGTCATGTGCCAATGCACATGACTATTTAACTTTAAAAAATGGATGTAGTTAGTGATAGTGATTTCAGTTGCACAAAGTGTCTAGTTGAGGTACTTTTATTGCAACAAAAATGACCTAAGGTATCAAAGTCGTACAAAGTGACCAATTGAGGTAATTTTTTGCATTTTTTCCTAAAATTAATTATTAATGAATAAATGATTGCTCACAATAAATTTAATATTAACTTTTGACCTTTCAATTTTCTATTCTAGATATATATATATATATATATATATATATATATATATATATATATATATGAGTATTGCATCTATAGAAGATAACTATAAGTAGAATTAGTATTTTATAGTATTTTAAAATAATAAATTAAAGATAATAGTATCTTATATAGTTACTAATAAAATTAGCTAAGAATGAGAAAAATAAATAGCCTCTTAGTTGTAGGGGCAATGCTAATATCGCTTCATGAGACGTGAGATTTGGTTAATTAATATTATAAATAATAATAGTAAATATATTAATAACTATTATAATTAACTAATAATATTAATAATAAAAGTTAACTTATATAGTAACTATTATGGTTAACTAATGTTATCCATAGTATTAGTTAACTTATATACTCCCTTCGTTCCCGGTAAGTTGCAACATGGAAGGGGAAGCACAAAAATTAAGAAAAGAGAATAATGAGTGGTTGGGAGGAATAGAGAGAATGAGTGGAGAATAATGAGTGGTTGAAAGGAAGAGGGAGAATGAGTGGAGGATTATAAAAGTAATAAAAAGTTTCCTTATTTGGCATTGTTGCAACTTAAGTGAAATGCCCAAAATGGTAAATTGTTGCAACTTACTAGGAACTGAGAGAGTATATAGTAACTATAATAGTTAACTAATAATATTAATGGTAATCCTTTCAAAAAAAATATTAATGGTAATAGTTAACTTTTATAGTAACTGTCATTGTTAACTAATACTACTAATAGTAATAATTAACTTATATAGTAACTATCATTGTTAACTAATATTACTAATAGTAATACTTAACTTATATAGTAACTATTATGGTTAACAACAAATACTATTAATAGTAATAGTTAACATTATGGTTAACTAATACTATTAATAGTAATAGTTAACTTAAATAGTTAACATTATAGTTAACTAATACTATTAATAGTAATAGTTAACTTAAATAGTAACTATTATGGTTAATTAATACTATTAATAGTAATAGTTAACCTATATAATAACTATTATGGTTAACTAATACTATTAATAGTAATAGTTAACCTATATAATAACTAATATCTTTAACTAATATTATTAGCTAATAAAAAGAACATCAAAAGTCACTTAAAGTTTAAGGTGGTGATGACATGGCTTCACAAAAATCAACCTTTAGCAAAAAAATGTCCACGTGGCGAATCCACATCCCTCCGCCCAAGCTTTTAATATATATAGATTCAATCATCCTATTGAAATTCAAAAAACACTTGTAAACGTGTTTGGTGGAAAAATCCGCCTCAACTTCTCCCTGCAACTTCTTTGATTATCAAAAACTTCATCATTCTTCTTCTTCTTTTATTTTTTTTTTGATTAATTTAGCAACGACACATTTGTTTGTAATTTCAATTTTTTTGTAATTTCAATCATTGAAATTACAAACAATTGTGTTGTTGTTTTCAATTTCGGTTAGTTTGTAATTTTTTGTAATTTCAATCACTATAATAAATGAAGTAAAAAAAAAGAATTTCGAAATATTTTAAAATAAAGAGTAAATAGGCAGCAAAGAGGGTTGAAAGTTAGGGAGGGAAAGGTCAGAATGAAAACAGAAGATAAATACAAAGGGGGGATATTGTCCCTCAATCCATTACCGAAAGTAAGACGGCGTATGAAATCAAAAAGGGGCAAACACTGAGAACCTCAAAATAGAGCCGACGGTGCACTCGACTGTTTTAGTCAACATCGAAAAGCTGCGTCCCACAAAGGAAGGAATTGAACAAGACATCCGTCATAAAATAATTGTAATTTGCTTAAAAATAGAAATAGAATAATACTATACTCCTTCCATATCTTATAACAAATTTTCCGTAAAATGTTTTTTTTAAAAAAAAAATCAAAAGAAATTTCTTATAAAATGTTAGGAACGAGAATTAAGGAAAGGTAGGTGGTGTGAGTGGGAAGGGGTGAGAAAGTAGGGTAAGAAATAGTAAGTGGATAGTTGACATGAGTGAGAATGAGAGAGAAAGTGAGAAGAATCTTTTCTTTTATTGGTAAGTGTGAGTTTCCAATGAGATACTCAAAATGGCAAATTGGATTGTTAACTTTACAATTTTAATTAAGATAATTAAATTGAGTCAGTTTTTTGAAAAACTTGTTTTTACACTAAATTTAGTGTAAACATTGTTTTTCAAGAAAAAACAGATTTTCTATAAGAGATGAAAAATAAGTTTTTACACTAAATTTAGTGTAAAATAAGTTTTTCACTAGATTTTCACAATTAAATTACTTAAGTTTTTATTCGTACTAATAATTAAAAAATTAAAATAATATATATTTAGAGATAGAAAGATATTTAAATTAATTTCAATATGATATAAACAATACTCCCTCCGTCCCGCTCGAATTAGATTTTTTTGGTTGGGCATGGGGATTAAGAAAAAAGTGTTAGTGGAGTAGGTGTTGTGAGTATGAAAAGGGAAGTAGGAGAGAGAAAGTGGTGTAGAGAATAATGAGTGGAAAGTTGTTGTGAGTGTGAATGCGGGTCCCATTAAATAAAACACTTCCATTTTTTAGTTGTCATAATTCAAATGGGACACCTAAATTACAAATTTATCCTAATTCGAGTGAGTCGGATGAAGTATATTAATTAAATTATATCTTAACATATTGAGAAGTTGAATGTACAGTAAAAAATATTTTTAAAAGGGAGGATGGAGTAAGTCAATTAAACTCCACATGTGAGGGAAGGCCATCCTTGAATGTTGACAGTGGTCTGCGGACGCGGTCCACTTGCTAGTCTATTTCATCCGATTTTCCACTTGCAATTTCCAGTCTATCAATCTGGCGGGACCCACTCAAATATTCTCTTTTCGTTATTTCCGCCTGTTGAGAGGGTTCAGTTTAGATCTTTTATTCATTATTCAATTTCTTAGTAGCAACTAGCAACTGTTGTGAATGATTTACTTAACTATTTAAATGAATATCGGTTTTGTCTGAGTTCTTTTCCTTCGTTGTCGATCCTCCCTTTTCCTGCACTGCTCATTGACCCTTTTTCCTGCATCGCTCATTGACCCTTTGTATCATTGATTCAAAGTAATCTCTGTAATCCCTTTTTTCACATTTATTAATTATCTATTTGATAATTAATATTTGTGAAATTAGGGATTTGATTTTTTAGATCTGTTTTTTTAGGTTTTTCAATTTCGTTTTATCATGTTTGTCTTTGTATTTCAGATTTTGTTTCTCTCTCCTTATGTGAGAGTCTGTGATTTCTCTCCTACTGTGAGAGCCTGTGATTTCTCTCCTAATGTGAGAGCCCGTGATCTCCCTTCTTCGTCAAGGGCCTTGTGTATTTTTTGTATTTTCTTTTGTAGTTTTTATTGAATATTTGTTTGGTTATCTCCATCAACTATTCAACGAAGATGATGACGGCGCATTTATGGCGGCTCGGGTTTTTACGATTCATGATCTTCTTCGGGTGGTGGCGGAAGATGCAATGACATTATTCTTTGCAATGTCGTGGGCCTTGGAGTTGGGGTTTGAAGATGTTGAATTTAAAGTGTACTCTATACTGGTTCATGATGGAGTAATGTCACAAGATCAAGTTTTAACTAAACTTTATTCAATCTTTACATGCTGCAAGGTTGTACTAAGTGAAAACTATTATTTTTCTTTGCGGTTGACAAGTCGAAACGCCAATTTGTTGGCAGATGTACTTTCTAGGGCATCATTTGTAAATGCGAGCCCCACTGTTTGGGTCGAACTTCCGACGTTTGTGGATAGTCGACTTCTAAACATTTGTTGTTATTAATAAAGTGGCTTTGTTGGTTTCAAAAAAAAAAAAAAAACTATTTAAATGAATATTTTTGTTTGTTTACAAATTTAAACTAACTTTTTTTTTTCCTTTTTAAAGTTGTAGGCTGGACCCGGAACCGCTCCACACATTTTAGCTCCACCCTTCCACCCAACGGCTCCGATCAAAGCCACATAGGTGAACTCATCATCTGTGCGGCTAAAATGATTTCAATTTTTCGTGGGTCCTACCAAGCTCGGACACATCTCATCCGTCGAATACAAAATCCAATGAGGTGGCTCTAATCGGAGCCATTGGGTGGAGCGGGTGGAGCTAACCGCTCGGTGGAGCGGTTCGAAATCCGTTGTAGGCTATAATAATGTGGAGGCCACTCGACCCAACGGCTCCGATCAAGGCCACATAGGCGAGCTCATCATTTGTGCGGCTAAGATGATTTCAATTTTTTGTGAGTCCTACCGAGCTCTGACACATCTCATCCGTCGAACACAAAATCCAATGGGGTGACTCTAATCGGAGCCATTGGGTGGAGCGGTTCGAAATATGCTGTAGGTTATAATAATGTAGAGGCCACTCGTTAATAGGGATGGGGAAGGGGATTCGAACTTAAGACCTCCCGTAGGAAGCCCCAATATTTACTCCCTCCATCCCAGCAGAAGTGTCACCAATTTTTGGGACACGGGGATTAAGAAAAGGTGGTAGGTGTGTGGTAGAAAATGAAGAGAAAGAATGAGTGGGGTAAATAGTAGTATTGGTTGAATAAAATGAGTGGTAGAAAATGAAGAGTGAGAATAAGTGGGGTTAAATGGTGGGGTTGGTTGAATATAAATATATTAAAACATTTCCATTTTGAGTAGTGACACTTGTGCTGGGACTGACCAAAAGGGAAATAAGTGACACTTCTGCTGGGACGGAGGGAGTATACCATTCGGCCAATGAAGGCTTAGGTATATATTTATACCAAGTAAAATTACATAAACAATGTTTTCTTCTTCATAATTTCAACATTTATTTCGATAAAACAGTGAAAATGTGTTATTTATTACGAGAAGATTAGTGTATTACTGTATTATTATACTCCTGTCCCAGAAAGATAATATCATTTTTTTTTTGTTATTACGAATGAACTTTGAGAAATAATTAAAGCTACTTTTAATTATTTTAATGAAAATGTAAAATTGTTATGGATATACCACTATAAATACTATCAGTATCAATTTTTAGATTTACATTAAGATAATAAAAAATATCCTTAATTATTGCTCAAAGTTCCTTCGTAATAACAACAAAAAAGGAGTATTATTTTTTATTTAAAGCCCATGTAAAGGACCGGACCGAACCAGTAAAAATCGGACCAGACCAGTACATATGGTTTGGTTCCGGTTCCAAAATATTATAGAACCAGTATATTGGTTCGGTCCTGGTTCTTGGTAAAATTTATTCTGGTTACAACCGGATCGGACTAGTTAAGCACATATACTACATATTTATTTTATACGGAGTATGTATTATCTTATAGTAAATAAATTATATACTTGCTTTTATATTATAATTTTTTAATAGCCCATTTAAATTGTTTTTTAAAAAGACTCATGTAACTATTTGTAAAATGATCAATATATGTTTCCTTTTGTTTGTTAATCAATAGTCATAATATTTAATACTATAGTGGTTATATTTTCTGAATTGAGACCTTAATTTGGTCGTATAATTTGATGGTACTTCAGTTTTTTGGGGGTTTTATCTCGATTTATAATCAATATTAAGTTTATGTTTGGGTTTGATCATGTCAATGTCGTGAGTTAAGAAAGTTTGAAAAGAAATAAACTTCAAATGATTAATAAATTGTAGAACCGGACCAGACCAAACCAGTAGAATCAGAACCAGTGTATTGGTTCTCACAAGTATTGGTTTGGTTCCGGTTCTAAATTTTTAGAGAACTAGAGTATTGGTTCCGGTTCTGGTTCTATGCGTTTTTGTCAAAAAATAGACCAGACCGGACCATGATCACCCCTAATACTTAGTAAGTTAGATTATACTATTTCCGTCCCAACTCAATTTGCACAGTTACTGTTTATTTCGTCAGCTCAATCGAACTTTGACTATAATTTTATGAAAATTTAAATATTCTTATGCACTTTTAAAAATTGTTATTACTTCACCGTTAAAAATAGTATCAATAACGTTTATTTTAAGTGCCTAGAGATATCTATATTTTCATAAAATTACGGTAAAAAATCAATTGATTTTACCAAAATTTCAAAGTGCGCACGTTGAACTGGGTCATAAGGAGTATAAGGCAAGTTAGCTAATTAATTTTTGGCAAAAACATATGTGCGGCCGGCTCACAGTGTGAGGCCGGCTCACAGTGTGAGACGGACCGCTTATGGATAACCCGGCCCACCCGCTCAGCTACACCCGCCCAGCCACAGCATTTGTCCTCCCAAATCGCGACAGTGTCGCACTTTTTAAAAAACCCCAATAACTTTAAAATGCAATATCTTGTGATTTTGAAGTAAAAAAATAAAAATAAAAATATTGTTGCTTTCGCCTCGACGAGACGAATCAAACTAGATAGGTCATGATATGGTTTGATTTTTTATTTATTTATTTTTAAAAATATACTTTTTAACACACAAAAAAAAATGTGCTGCTCGTCTCCTGAGATGTAACACCCTGTTCTGATAAAAGTAACAGTTTTGTCTTCATAAAGTAACACTTTTATTAACAAAAGTAACAACAGTTTTGCAAAAAAAAAAAAATATAAATAGTTTTGATAGTTTTTGTGATTAGAAAAAGTAATAATTGAAGTGTAACACATCGCATATATGATTGTAATTTGCAATATAGATGAATGTAACATTTTTATAGAGTAAATGTTACTCCCTCCGTCCCGGAGTAAGAGTCCTACCCCTCATTTGCACGCTTATTAATAAATATTGGTAGTGATGTAAATGTTGTGAGTGTAAAAGTAAAGTAGGAGAGAGAATGAGTGTGAGAGAATAGTGAATTGATTGGTGTTGTGGGTATAAAAGTAAAATAGGAGAGAGCATGAGTGGGTTGAATAGTAAAGATTCTTTGCCATTTTAGGAATAGGACTCTTACTCTGGGACGTACCAAAATGGAAAGTAGGACTCTTACTCTGGGACGGAGGGAGTACTTTTTTTCTTTAAAAAGAGTAAAAAATTCATGTATATAATCGGTTTTTGCATTTCAATTGAATGTAAAACCCTAGAAAAGTGTTACAATTGAGAAAAAAAAAAGTTACATTCATTTATTATAAAATGTAACATTAGTTTAGTTGTTAATATCATGCTATCTTTAATCTATTTCAGTAAAATTGTGGTATATTTTTGAAAAAAAAAAGTGTTACATATGATAAAAAAAAATGTTACATTTCTTTATAAAAAGTGTTTCTTTTGGTTGTGAGCAAAAAATGGCAGGGGAAAAAATTTAGAGAGCAAAAAAAAAAAAAAAAAAAACAACTTGGCTCGTTTTGCTCGGCGGCTTAGCTGTGAGCAATCTAATCGTGAGACGGTCTCTCAGGAGACCGGCCCTTAATTTTTTCCCTCAACTTAATACTTTGTGCATTGATCATTCTAATTGTTTTGAGTACTATTGTGAGTATGAAAAGTAAATAGGAGAGAGAAAGTGGGTAGGGAGTTTTTGTTGTGAATATGACAAGTAGGTCTCAATGTCCATTTTAAATAATAAAACAATTAAGAACCTTAATTTTGGACAAACTAAAAAGAAAAGTAAGAACCTTAACTGAGACGGGGTGAGTAGTACTCCTTCTGAAAAAATTAATCTCACTCTTTTTTTATTTGTATAGTTTAATTTAGTTTTTATTATCCTAATAAACATTTAAAATTTGTTATTAATATTATCATTTCAAAATTATTAATAGCATCTTTTAGATTTTGATAATAATCATGATAAAAGTAATTATTGTCTATAGTTTGTTCAAACTACCAATGAAGAAAGAGGATTAATTTTCCGAGATGGTAGTGTAAATAAATTCACAATTCTATAATTCTATACTCCACCCGTTTCGTAACAATGTCCACAATTTTGAGTGTACGAAAAATTAAGGAAGTACGTAATAGTAGTGGGTAGTTGTTGTGAATATGAAAAGTATGTTATGAGAAAGAAAATATGGTAGTGAATAGTAGTAAATAGTTGTTATGAGTATAATAAGTGCGTCTCATTAAATAATAAAAATATATAATTTCTCTTTAAATTTAAAGAAAGTGTGACTTAATCATGTGGATGCATAAAAGGGAAAAGAGAACTTTGTACTCCCTCCGTCCTGGATTAAGGTTTTTAGTTTGATTTTACATAGAAATTAAGAAAAAATAAATATTGTGAGTATGAAAAGTAAAGTAGGAGAGAGAAAGTGGGTTGAAAAATTTTTGTTATGAAAATGACAAGTGTGTCTCATTAATCATTTTAAATAATAAAGCAATTAAAAACTTTAGTTTGTGACAAAACAAAAAGAAAGTAAGAACTTTAGTCGGGGACAGAGTTACGGGTGACGGGACCGAGAGAAGTATTTGGTTGGAAGTTCAAGCCTCTAGACTAACAAAGAATTTCCCTTGTAGTTGAAGCTTAAACATGGGCCGTTAAAACAGGCCATGGGCACAATTTCTGGCCTTCTAAGAACAGCCACTAAGCCTGGGCCTTCCCATAACTAACGACGTCTGTGGCAACCCTGTGCTTGGTTACGGTATCCTTTCGATTTTTTAGCATGAAAATTTGTGCAGATTTTATTTTGGTAAAGGGATTTGGCACCGCTTCAGCAGCGAGCTGCTGCGAGCGGTGTCGATTAGGTCAGCTCGCTTATTTATTTTTTCGATGGACATGATCAATCTGAGGATAAGTGGAACCTGCATTTACTTAATTAATCTCAACCATGTAAAATAAAAGGCGACCAACGTGGACGACCTCGAGACCACGGGAGCAGTCTTAGGTCCCAACTAGAGGGGGGATGTAGTTAATACCATGATCTCAGTGTCCGATTTGATTAATTTTAGAATTTTATGACAATTATTATATATAAACTTAAAAAGAATATTTATCCTTACTAATCTCCTCCTCAGATTATACAAGAATCAAACAATAACTCCTTGAAATACAGAGATCTCTCCGACACAATGAAAAGTATAACTCACTACACATATACAAGTTCTCACGCCAGAAAACCCGTGTTTTCTTTAGGGCGGCCATTTGATTATCCAAATTCGATAGAATGTATCATCAAAAATAGTTTATTACTTGTTTCTTTAGACTAATAAAATAGTTTTGTACTCCCTCTGTCCCAAACTAAGGTTCTTTACTTTTCTTTTTGATTTATCAAAGACTAAGTTTTTTAGTTGCTTTATTACCTAAAATAGATAATGGGACCCAAATGTCATTCTCACAACAAAAACTTTTTACCCACTTTCTCTCTCATACTTTCTCTTACTTTACTTTTCATACTCACAACATTTACATTTTCCTAATCTCCATTTAAAGTCAAACTAAGAACCTTAGTCCGGGACTAAGGGATAGTAGTTTTTCGTACTCGAATTACTTGGTATTTGAATGCGAAAAAGTTTTCATACTTTATTTATTATTATCAAACAAAGCAATTATTCGATAGTGTCTAAGAAATAAGAGGTACTCCCCGTCCCAAACTGATGTTCTTAGTTTGACTTTACACGGAGATTAAGAAAAAATAAATGTTGTGAGTATGAAAAGTAAAGTATGAAAGAGAAAGTGGGTAGGGAGTTTTTGTTGTGAGAATTCATTTTCCATTTTAGGCAATAAAGAAAAGTAAAAACTTTAAATTGGGACAGACTAAAAAGGAAAGTAAGAACCTTAAAAAGGGACGGAGGGAGTACTCTCATTTTAGAGGAGTTGGTTACATATCATGGTCACAGAGCTGTGATTGATCCAAAATCGCTTCCGCACATTTTTTTTTTGTTTCCGTTCCTTTTTGTTCCGTTTTTTTTTTTTTGTTTTTTTGTTCCTTCTTCCCACCACCATGACGGCAACAACGAGACCAGTCGATATTCAAAATTATCGGTTTAGAACGGTGCAATGCGATGGTGAAGGGTTTCATGAAGAAGGAAATTAGAAATAAAGTCAAGTTTGCAAAGACGGCACAAGAGATTTGAGGAAACTTGCAAAACGTGTTGGGAGTAAGAGCACGCCCAGGGCATATAAACTAAAGCGTGCTATAGCCGAAACGAAGCAAGTAACGAAATAAATCAGTACAGCCGGTAAGCAGCCGTCAACCAGTAGTGGAACAAGTTGATAAGTCAGTTGTGCAGTCAGTTGATTGGTCAAGTGTACAATCAATTTTGCAGACAGAGAAGCCCAATTGTTGTGTTGTATAAAGATGTGCTATACTGTGGGAAATTGATATCTAGGGCTGTAAACGAGCCGAGCCGAGTCGGGCTTTGGGGTGTCGAGCTCAAACTCGAGCTTTTGTCGAGCTCGAGCCCACTTGCTTGTTCGAGCTCGAGTAGAATCGAGCTCGCGAGCTGCTCTCGAACAATTCGAGTCGATATCGAACTCGAGTTTTAACTAGCCGAGCTCGAGCGTAGACATTTTTTAAAGAAAAATATGGTCTTAACGAGCTTATTGAGCCGAATTCGAGCTTATCGAGCCGAGTTCGAGCTGTTCGAAAACAAAAATTCAATTTTAATGAGCTTATGAGCCGAACTCGAGCTTTTAACGAGCTAAACGAGCCGAACACGGTCGGCTCGATAACAAAAACGAGCTTGGCAATCGGTTCGAGCTCGACTCGAGCTACACCTCGAGCTTACTCGAGCTCGAGCTTTCACGCGCCGAGCCCGAACCAGCTCGGTTCGTACAACAGCCCTACTGCTATCCGAAGGACGTAAGAAGACGTGAAGGGGCAACACAGATTATGAGACACCTTGCAGACAAGGCGCAGGCGAACAGAGGTCTCTGGTTGGAATGATTGAGTTTTGTTTAGTTTTTTTAAGTTTGAAGTTGGGCGTTTGTATCCTTCACGCGCCAACTTGAGGGGGAGTGTAGAATATCATCATATCTCGGTTAGGATATCCGAGATATGCTTGAGATTTCCGAGATTTACCATATCACATTTCTAGTTTAGTTGATATTCTAATATTGTTTTCTTAGTTATCAAGATATGGTAGATTCCTACCATAGTTAGTCTTTAATATACCTAGTATATATAGGTCATTCATGTAATCAGTTTATTCAATCAAGAGAGAAAATTCAAGAATTTTATTTTAATAAATAAAAGAAGGATGAGATTTTTCTTCTTGTTCATCCTTGTCTACGCCAAATTCATCATTCATAATGCACTTTTCAAAATATAAAATGGATTATGTAACAATAGTTGACGCCTTGATGATAAAGTTGATACCGCCCGTCATTCCCCCATTCCCCAACCTCGCCTCCACCTCTACCTCCCCTACCATCGCCCCCTTCACTGGCCCCTACCCTGACATCTCACCACCCATCCATTAATCTCCCCTCAGTTATAACGGTGCTGGTGTTGTGGTGGTTATATTGGTGGTATTGGTTAGACAATGAGTGGTTGTCGGGCTTGATAGGTTTGATAGGAGGTTTTGGAAGGGGTGATGGAGGTAACGGAAAGTTAGTTATCACCTTAGCTTTTTGTTTGAATTCTTAATACCGCATTTGTCACATCATAATTTTGTTAGAATTTTTAATCTCATTGAGCTAAAAGAATTGATTTTCATTATCTAAAATAACTAAAAATACATTGTATGTTTTTGACACTAACAAATCCATTTCTTTATTTTATAAAAATCTCATTAGTACCTCGTCGTGTATTAAAGACTACTATAGTTCATTCAAAGTTGTACAGTTCAGCATCGTGACTTTAGTCTCAAGACGTAAATCATAAAGTTAAAAAATTTTCGATCTTTGTCATATATAGTTAGATAACGTTCTTTTGACTTTTAAACCGTTGGGTTAATGCCTTTGAATTTGGGACGCCGAGTTAAAGGATTAAGCAACAGGAAGATTTCGTAATTCCGAGATAGAGCAGACTTGGGTTTGGCCGAACCTAGGGTAAGACTCGGCCGAACCAGGCTAATCAGAAAATCAAGTTTGGAAGGCAGCAGTGGGTTCGGGAGAGTGGCTTGAGGGATTCGGCCGAGTCATAGTATGGGTTCGGCCGAACCAAGGAAGATTCAGGCCATAATTGTTGCAGACTTCTAGATTCGCAGAAATAAACGTTTCTAGTCCATTTTGGACTAGTATTCCAAGTTCCTACCAGATTTTGAGATAGACTTTAAGTGGTATAAATAGAGTCTACTAGTTTAGATCAAAATCACACCTCAGATTGTCATAGACAAATTATTAGAGTGCTCAGAGAGATCTGTAATTCTACAGTTGCACAGTTAGGAATTTTGTGATCAAAATTTATGCAACAGTAATAGTGTGATCTTTTATTCGTTTTACCAGATTGATAATAATATTCTCTCCACTTCCCTTGGACGTAGCCAAGTTGGTGAACCACGTAAATATGTGTTCTTGTAATTGCTTGCTTTCTCATCAAGCCTTGTTCATTGATCTAACAAGTAGTATCAGAGCTCTGGTAGTACCATCAAGGTCAGGACTCATGATGGTAGGTTTGTCACTTTGAACGAGGTTCGACACGTTCCGCTTATGACGAAGAATCTGATTTCTCTTAGTCAGTTAGATAGCAAAGGGTTTAGTTTCAAAGGTAAAGGTGGAGCAGTTAGTGTCTGTAACGGTTCAGAAGTGGTACTGAAAGGCCTTAAGCGGGGCTCCTTGTATTTCCTCCAAGGAAGGACGCTTGCAGGGTTGGCTATGGTTGCATCATCAGAGTTGAACGAGGGAGATATGTTTAAGCTGTGGTATATCAGGCTCGGTCACATGAGCACTCGAGGGATGCAGGAGCTGGCTAAAAGGGATCTTCTATATGGCCATAAGATCAAGGATCTTAAATTTTGTGAGCATTGTGTGCTATGGAAGATGAAGCGTAATAGTTTTTCCAAGGGCATACATAACACAAAAGGCGTTCTGGATTACATCCACTCAGATTTTTGGGGACCTTCACGTCAGGAATCTCTAAGGGGGAACATATATTTCTTGTCTATAGTTGATGATTATTCGAGGAGGACTTGGGTGATTATCATGAAGCAAAAGAATGAGGCTCTAAGAAATTTCAAGGACTGGAAGACGTTAGTGGAGAACCAAACAGGGAACAAGATCAATAAGCTCCGAACAGATAATGGTTTGGAGTTCTACAGTACTGAGTTCGATTCATTTTGTAGAGAGGTGGGGATTTCTAGACATCTCACCATCAGAGGCACGCCACATCAGAATGGTGTAGCAGAACGGATGAATCAGACATTGCTTGCGAGAGCAAGGTGCAAGCTCTCCAATACAGGGTTATCTAAACGTTTCTGGGCAGAAGCGGTTAGTACTGCATGTTACTTGATTAATCATGGACCTCACACCGGTATTGGCCTCAAAGTTACCCAAGAGATATAGACCGGTAAGCCTGTTGATTACTCTATTTTAAGATATTTTGGGTGTACTGCTTATTATCATGTGGATGATGGGAAGTTAGAACCTAGAGCTAGAAAGGGAGTATTCATAGGGTATGAGGACGGTGTCAAGGGATACCGTATTTGGTCTCCATCAGAAATGTTGGATTTTGATGCATCATGCGCAGCGGAATAAGCAGATAAAATCAAAAATCCAAGAGCCTGGATCCGTGCAGGTTGATTAAATTAAATACAAGATGAAAGAAACTAACCCTTGAAGATCGCATCCATGAACACGGACTTTAAGGTGCTAAAGGAAACACCCTCTATCGGTATCCACACGGCGAACGGATATCAAGAACACCTTGTTGATCTGGATTGCTAGACCCAAGGCTTGATGAAGAAACGATTTATTCGTAGGAATTATCTTGCTTCATTGATTATTGTATTTGATGATCATGGATCATTAAATAAATAATCCTACCTCTCTATATTTTATTGTTTCTAAAACAATTGTTTGTGATTTCCAAAATCACCATTAGAGGCTGTCAAACCCGGCTGTATATCATATATAAGGGTTTGACCTAATTCCAGTTGGGATCGGGATTCCTTTTCTATCAAGAAAACTGAACAACCTGGACTATTACGGGGGGCAGCCGCATGGTAGGGATGGCCAAACCGGACCGGAACCGGAAAACCGAACCGGAATCGGACCGGAAAAGCCCGGAACCGGAGCAAACCGGAACCGGAGTAACCGAAACCGTGAGTCAGCCGGTCCGGTTAAGGGTCAGGGTCTGAAAACCGGTGAACCGCCGGTTCTTCGAACCGGAACCGTGAACCGTTAACCGGAACCGGTGAACCAGTTAGAAAAACCGGCCAAGAACCGGACATCCAGTCCAATCCGGCGCTGGCTAGCTGCTGGCTGAGTGGCAGTCTCTGGTCTGGTATGCGCAGTGGGGGCGGTGGGAGGGAGTGCCGAGTAGACTGGGCTGTGGGAGGGAGTGCCGAGTAGACTGGGCTGTGGTGTCAGGTGTGGCTCAAGAAGTCAACAAGACAAGAAGTAGAGTAGTTACTAGTTAGTGTAGTGTTAGCTGTTAGTGTACTAGTGTCTTTAATTTATCTTACTCAATACTCCATCCGTCCCATTTTAAACTTTAAAAATTTTCCTTTTGGCTTTTGGGTGTCCCATCTTAAACTTCAAAATCCAAAAAAAAAAAGTTTTTTATACTTTTTATTTAGTGGGTCCTACATGTCATACACACAACAACTATCCACTAACTATTCCCTACCCCACTATTTCTATTTTATAATATAAAAAATTTCATCTTAATTCTTGTGCCCACTTTTTTTTTTAAATTTAAGATGGGACGGAGGGAGTAGTCAAAAGTCAATACTCGTCAGATTTTTTTTTTTTTTAATCAGTCGTCAGATCAAGACCAAGTTGAGTGAGAATTGAAAAAAAAAAAAAAAAAGAACCGCCGAACCGGACCGGAACCGGTTTGTGCCAACCGGAACCGGATCCGGGGTTATCACGGGCCGGTTAAGGGTCACCCATTTGCCGAACCGGAACCGGGCCCAGAACCGGTTTTGGCCATCCCTACCGTATGGCTAGATGGGAGCCGTACGGTGCCTAATCAGCCGTACGGTGGCAGCCCAAGAATTCCCAGATTTTTTGCCTTTTCAATCCGTTCTATTGTGTGTGACCTAATAGGATTATACTATGTTGGCAACGAGTCCGAACCAGTCAGAACCCGTAAGTCATAAGCGGACTCTAGCAAGCCATTATGACTACCCAATTAGTATAACTTTGAAAGTCCAAAATAACCTTATAGAACATATCACAATCCCTTTGTCACGCGATATCATATTGGACATAAGTCATGGTCCACGTCAACTTATGTTGTCCAATGCTTTCTCGATCTCGAGTAGATTGATATGAGCAAATGACATTGAACACATCAATTCATTTGGGTACGGCCGTACACTATTATCAATCTCACTCATCGAGTGGCCAAGCAGATATCTCTCTTGAGAGAGGAACAAATCCCATCTTGACTTATCATTCTTCCCTACAAGAATCCGATTATGCCAATCGTAGCCTTTATAACCACGCGGTTAGGGGTAGCGTTTGAGTATGTCAAACATAATGTTCATCATGTGAAAGACTATGATAATATTAGGTCTAAGGATAAATGATATAACCATTATGAGATTTATTTATGACATTTGACCATGACATAAATCTCATAACGGGTCTATCCAGTACTTGTTCTCCAACATGTACCCATAAGCTTAATCCGCATCCTATGCGCCATAATCATCATATGATTATCCATTAAACTCATGCTAGCCCTTCATAAGTTCTAGGGACAATGATCATTATAACAAACATGCAAAATATATAATAATCGGGTTTGTTATCTCTATAACAACGAAGCTATGATATAACGCATAGGCTTTTCTTAATGGCCTAGGGCATAATATCCAACAATCTCCCACTTGCACTAGGCCCAATCAAAATGTATCAAATACCCATTGAGCTTAGTTATGATCTCCATCATAATTGCAAACGAGCTTATGTAGGATGATTATCCTTGTTATTATCATAAGGTATTTTGCATATTTGGACATCTCCCATCTTTAACGATTTCTCGAGTAAGATAGAAACGTCTGAGTATATGTTTAGATAAGATATTAGTCCCTTGAGTTGTGTAATAACGATTATTGACACAATGAAGGTACCTTAAATTAGTGACACTAGAAACGATTTCTAGTTTACTAATTAGAATCTAAATCTTAATATTTTCTAGTTGCATCTCATGCCACTAGACACTCAACCTTTTGTAGAATAGTAATGGTCCATTTAGAACTCTTCTAACACCATTATTAAACGTAAACATGTATTTATACTGTAATATTTATCTTTGTTGGTTTGTAAGAATGCATCTATGTAACTATTACAACATCATCTTTTTATTCCATCAAAGATCAAGAACGCATCATTTTAGTTCCTTTTAGAGAACATAAAAGTGTTTCTTAACTAGTGACTTTCACTAGGATCCGATTGGTATTATCTCATCATGCTCCAAGTATATGAGACATTCGGTCTTAGTACATTAACATGGCTTACATGATAGATCAAATTGCCGAAGCATATGGAATCCTAATTATGTACTCTTGCTCATTAGTCTTCCAGTAAGACTAAATCTTGCAAAGATTAATGCCATTAGACTTTCGCAAGTAACCTCTTCAAGAGTCTTGCATAGTGAACTTTTCACTATCTTGTCTTTATTAGTATTTTGCCTTTAACCAATCAACGTTTTAGATTTATCTCCATAAATATAAATTCCAATGAGATAGGTGGCTTTATCCAAGTCTTTCATTTTGAAACTCTTTCAGAATGAATTATATGTCAACCACATATATATGACTAGAAATAATATTACGCTCCCACTAAATTTATTGTAATCACAAGTCTCATTTTGATGAATTCAAACTCTTTGATTACTACATCAAAATAAAATTTCACTCCAAGTAGTTTTCTTCAATCCATCTCATGAATTTCTGCAACTTGCATATTTTATTAGAATTTTATGGATCAATCAAAACTTTTAGGTTGTATCAAACACATCCTAATGTAACCTTATAGAACATATCACAATCCCTTTGTCACGCGATATCATATTGGACATAAGTCATGGTCCACGTCAACTTATGTTGTCCAATGCTTTCTCGATCTCGAGTAGATTGATATGAGCAAATGACATTGAACACATCAATTCGTTTGGGTATGGTCGTACACTATTATCAATCTCACTCATCGAGTGGCCAAGCAGATATCTCTCTTAAGAGAGGAACAAATCTGTTGGGTTTCGTAATAACATGCGCAGCGGAATTAAGCATTTAAAATTTAATGAAACCCAAAGCCCATAGATCCATTCATATGATTAAGTCAAATACAATATGATGAATACTTGAATACTAACCCTTGATGCCTTTGATTTTGGCAACCTTAAATTCGATGGAGGCTTGAAACCTTGATCACGAACATAGTAAGAATCACGAACTTTGAAGATGATAAGTTTCACCCTCTAGCGGTATCCACACCACGAACGAATATCAAGAACACTTGATCTTGGTTGCTAGACAAAAATTGTGAAACACGTTTTCACAATTAATATGAACTATATGGAATTTTATTTGTGTATTATTTTGTTCTTCAATCTAGGATGTCTTAGAACAAAATAAAACCTCTCTCAAACTCTTTGAGATTTGCACACAAGCATTAGCATTGATTATGGCCGAATTTTGCTGTTTATATACAAGTTAGACCTATTTCAAATAGGAAACTTGTGTCTAAACCCGTCCAAAATTCTTTTCCAAATCAAATCAGGAAACTAGTCCCGACATGGTGTGCGGCCGCCCAAACAACCTGTGCGGCCGCACATCTATCTGGAAGGTTCTGGTACTTTTTGAGCCAAGCTGTGCGGCCGCCCAAACCATTTTGTAAGGTCGCACACCTGCCCCAGATTTTCCTAATTTCCAAATTCCTCCAAAGTCCTTCGACTCAATATTCCGATATAGTCCTTATTTAAGATTTGTTCCATTGTGTGTGACCCTCTAGGATTACACTAAGTTGGCAATGGGTTCAAACATGAAACCATAAGATATGATTAGGTTCTAGCAAACCGTCATACCTACCCAAATAGTATAACTAGATACAAGTTCGCATTCCTTTAGAACATGTAACAATCCCTTTGTCCACGATGTCATTGAACACAAGTCATGGTCAATTAGTCAACTTGTATTGTTCAATACTTTCTCGATTCCGAATATGTTGATAATCCAAATGACATTGACCAATCAATCCATTTGAGTTTGGCCAAACATTTCATCAACACCATTCCTTCGAGGGGCCCAAGCTTGACATCTCTCCGAAGAAGGACAAATCCAATTAGCTTATTATTCTTCCCTACGTGAATCCGATTATGCCAATCATACCCTTTATAACTACCGTGTTAAGGCAGTGTTTGAATATGTCAAACATAATCTTCATCAAGTGGAAGACTATAATAACTTCATGTCTAAGGATTCAAATGACATAACTAATATGAGATTTATATATGACATAGACCATGACATAAATCTCATACAGCGGGTCATGTCCTGTACCTTGTTCTAAACAAGTACCTATAAATCTAACATGAACATCCCATGATCATTTAGCCTTTATACTAGTGCTTAACAAGCTCTAGGGACAAAGATTATTATAAGCAAACATGAGCAACAATAATAATCTTATTATCTCTTTATTATCATGAATAAAATGATAACTTATACAACGTTTAAGAAACGTGCTTAGGGCACCAACACCAACAAAATAAAATTTCACTCCAAGTAGTTTTCTTCAATCCATCTCATGAATTTCTGCAACTTGCATATTTTATTAGAATTTTATGGATCAATCAAAACTTTTAGGTTGTATCAAACACATCCTAATGTAACCTTATAGAACATATCACAATCCCTTTGTCACGTGATATCATATTGGACATAAGTCATGGTCCACGTCAACTTATGTTGTCCAATGCTTTCTCGATCTCGAGTAGATTGATATGAGCAAATGACATTGAACACATCAATTCATTTGGGTATGGTCGTACACTATTATCAATCTCACTCATCGAGTGGCCAAGCAGATATCTCTCTTGAGAGAGGAACGAATCCCATCTTGACTTATCATTCTTCCCTACAAGAATCCGATTATGCCAATCGTAGCCTTTATAACCACCCGGTTAGGGGTAGCGTTTGAGTACGTCAAACATAATATTCATCATGTGGAAGACTGTGATAATCTTAGGTCTAAGGATAAATGATATAACTATTATGAGATTTAATTATGACATTTGACCATGACATAAATCTCATAACGGGTCTATCCAGTACTTGTTCTCCAACATGTACCCACAAGCTTAATCCGTATCTTATGCGCTATAATCATCATATGATTATCCATTAAACGCATGCTAGCCCTTTATAAGTGCTAGGGACAATGATCATTATAACAAACATGCAAAAGATATAATAATCGGGTTTGTTATCTCTATAACAACGAAGCTATGATATAACGCATAGGCCTTTCTCAAGGGCCTAGGGCATAATATCCAACATGAAAATAGGGTGATTATCAGTAGGAACATCGTATTTGATGAGAATTCTGTTATTAACCCTATTATGAGATCCACGATTGTTTCAAGTGTTGGCGGTATTGATAAACAGGTGGAACAACAAGATACTGAAGAGTTAGTTGTCCCACAGTCAGATGTTGATCAAGATCCACCAACAGAGACAGAGACTGAAGCACCAGAAAGTTCAAGTTCAGTTCCCGAGGAATATGGGTTAGCACAAGGAAGGTCTATAAGAGCTAATTTCGGGAAGTCTCCGGAGAGGTATGGATTTGAAGACTTGGTGTCTTATGCACTGCAGGTTGCTGAGGAAGTAGATCCCGATCTTACTTTCAAGTAAGCAGTTACATGTTCAGAGTCATCTCACTGATATGCGGCAATGGGTGATGAGATGGAGTCTCTTCACAAGAATCAGACTTGGGAGTTGACCACAAGGCCAGAAGGCAGAAAGATTGTGACTTGCAAGTGGATCTTTAAGAAAAAGGAAAGGATGTCACCGGCAGAAGGGATCAAGTATAAAGCTCGCGTTGTTGCAAGAGGTTTCACACAAAGAGAAGGGGTGGATTATAATGAGATCTTCTCACCAGTGGTCAGACACACTTCGATCAGATCGTTGCTAGCAACAGTAGCACAGAGGGATTTGGAGCTTGAGCAACTAGACGACAAGACAGCTTTCTTGCATGGAGACTTGGAGGAAGAGATATACATGACACAGCCAAAAGGATTCCAAGTTCCTGGTAAGAAAGATCAAGTTTGTAGGTCGAAGAAGTCATTGTATGGACTTAAGTAGTCACCTAGGCAGTGGTACAAGAGATTTGACAGCTATATAACAGAGATCGAATATACGAGGAGCCCGTATGATTGTTGTGTGTATTGCAATAAGTTGGTAGATTGGTCGTACATCTATATGGCTCGAGTACCTTATGCTAGTGCAGTTGGTAGTTTGATGTATACAATGGTGTGCACTAGGCCAGATCTTGCACAGACAGTTATTGTTGTTAGCCGGTTCATGGGTAATCCGGGTAAGGACCACTGGCAGGCTGTGAAGCGGATCTTTAGATACCTTCGGGGTACCAGTGACGTCGGTCTCATCTATGGAAGTGGAACAGAATATGCAGTCGGGGGTTTCTCAGATTCATTTTATTCAGGTGATGTTGATACAAGAAGATCGATGACCGGATATGTATTCACGCTTGGTGGGTCAGTTGTCAGTTGGAAGGCTACATTGCAGGCGACAGTAACGTTGTCTACAACAGAAGCAGAATACATGGCATTGATAGAGTCCACTAAGGAAGGAATATGGTTGAAGGGATTAATCAGCGATCTTGGGATACATCAGGATCAGGCTGTTATTTATTGCGATAGTTTGAGCGCGATTTGTTTGGCCAAGGATCAAGTTCATCATAAGAGGACCAAGCACATTTGATGCAAATAGGGAATATAATTATATTAACTAATATAATTATATTTGTATTTTATTATTAGTTAGTTTGTAATTAGTATTTTAATTACTATTTTCGTCATTAATTCTAGTAGGTTAATTTTAGAGGTTTCTAGGATAGATTTTGATGAGATTTTCTAGTTTTTAAGTCCTATTAGGTTACTATATAGGTTAGGAGTAATTTTAAAAGGTTTTAATTTCTTTTTCAAGTTTTATGGGCACTATAAAATAGGCCTCATATTGTAATCCGAATTAGAGAGTTGATATTGATTATTTAATTGATTGCTTTGCAATTGTGAGGTTAATTCCTTGAAGCTTTTTAGTTTGTTGAAGGTGGATTCCTTCGTGAAGGTGGATTCCTTCGTTTATTCAAGAATCTCATCATCTTGATGTTTTTCTTGCCAAAACCTAATTCGTGGATTCGAATTGGGTCAATTAATTTGTTGATTCGGTTAATTGCTATCCTTTTATTTTATTGTTATTCCGCTGCAACATCTCACTACATCAGTTGGTATCATAAAAGGTCGATCCAAGGAAAGAAAGATGACAACCGTAAACAACTTTGCACAAACTTTGGAGTGGTTGAAGAAAAATCGGGTCGAGGAACGCATTGCTCAAGACAGGGAAAATCAATCCATGTATTATGATGAGGCTCAATATTGGCGTAGACTCAAAAAAAAAAATCTAACTGGTGTCGGTTATTAGAAGAGAAACTCGATGCTATGAAAGAACCGACATCCGAGGAGCCGCTAGTTGCAAGGGTGGTGGAGGACGATGATGTGCACGACTCCAGCAAACCGAAAACAGAGACGCCCCTTCTTTAAGTGGTGGTGGAGGAAGAATTTATTGTCGTCGAATCAGTGCCTCATGAACCACAAATCATGACAGTCAATTGCAACGAAAAGGCAGAAGAAGAGCCTCAAACCATGCTTGACAGTTTCCAAGAAAAGAAAGAAGAAGCCGTGGGGAAGGAAGCAGTCCAGGAACAAAGGTCCGACCGGACCAAACAAGCTACCCGGCCGGACCTCACCATTCTGTCGTTGAGCGACTTTCGACTGCAAGTGCACGACCGTGCCTCCTTTGGTGCTCGACCATGCAAATTGTCCACAACCCGCCCAGACCAGAGTGTCAGATCCGACCGCATCCAGTGAAGCACCCGCCTGGACCAGGAGTATTTAGGCCATTGCATCGCGACGTCCCAGATTTTTTGAAGCTTGGAAAAGCCCGTGTTTATTCTACATATCTATTCAAGTGGTGTGGTCGATTGCAAGTTTCCAAGATGAACTCGTGGACGAGTTCTTTTGAAGCAGGGGTGAATGATGTAAATAGGGAATATAATTATATTAACTATTATAATTATATTTGTATTTTATTATTAGTTAGGTTGTAATTAGTATCTTAATTACTATTTTCGTCATTAATTCTAGTAGGTTAATTTTAGAGGTTTCAAGGATAGATTTTGAGGAGATTTTCTAGTTTTTAAGTCCTATTAGGTTACTATATAGGTTAGGAGTAATTTTAGAAGGTTTAACTTCTTTTTCAAGTTTTATGGGCACTATAAAATAGGCCTCATATTGTAATCCGAATTAGAGAGTTGATATTGATTATTTAATTGATTGCTTTGCAATTGTGAGGTTAATTCCTTGTAGCTTTTTAGCTTGTTGAAGGTGGATTCCTTCGTGAAGGTGGATTCCTTCGTTTATTCAAGAATCTCATCATCTTGATGTTTTTCTTGCAAAACCCTAATTCGTGGATTCGAATTGGGTCAATTAATTCGTTGATTCGATTAATTGATATCCTTTTTATTTTATTGTTATTCCGCTGCAACAGCTCACTACATCAACATTGATGTTAGATATCATTTCCTAAGGGATGAGAAACGGGTAAAGGTGAAGAAGGTATGGACGGCGGATAACCCTGCAGATATGTTCACAAACCCCGTGACGGGGAGTAAGTTCCAACATTGTTTGTACTTGCTTAATGTTCGCAGCTATTAGATAGCAGAAGAGGCGGGGGGGGGGGAAGGTTTGTTGTCATTGAGATTCAAAGTCAAGGTGAAGATTGTTAGGTTAATGCCTTTGAATTTGTGACGCCGAGTTAAAGGATTAAGCAACAGGAAGATTTCGTAATTCCGGGACAGAGCAGACTTGGGCTCGGCCGAACCTAGGGTAAGACTCGGCCGAACCAGGCTAATCGGAAAATCAAGTTTGGAAAGTAGCAGAGGGTTCGGGCGATTGGCTTGAGGGATTTGGCCGAGTCATAGTATGGGTTCGGCCGAACCATACTATTGACTCGGCCGAACCAAGGAAGATTCGGGCCATAATTGTTGCAGACTTCCAGATTCGCAGAAGGAAAGGTTTCTAGTTCATTTTGGACTAGTATTCCAAGTTCCTACCAGATTTTGAGATAGACTTTAAGTGGTATAAATAGAGGCTACTAGTTTAGATCAAAATCACACCTCAGATTGTCATAGACAAATTATTAGAGTGCTCAGAGAGATCTGTAATTCTACAGTTGCACAGTTAGGAATTTTTTGATCAAAATTCGTGCAGCAGTAATAGTGTGATCTTGTATTCGTTTCTCCAGATTGATAATAATATTCTCTCCCCTCCCGGTGGACGTAGCCAAATTGGTGAACCACGTAAATCTGTGTTCTTGTGATTGCTTGCTTTTCTCATCAAGCCTTGTTTATTGCTCTAACATAAACAGTCTGGGAGGAATTTTAAAGAAGGAATTTTATGAAATTAAGAAAATTTAATGAAATTTACTCTCATTATAACTATAAAAATGGAATAATTTTTATGGGCAAACAAAAATGACAATGAGGAAATAATGCTTAAAATACTTTTTTGAGGCGGTCTCTGGTACAACCGTCGCACGGCGTGCGACGGCGCCGAGCCGAGCCCCTTTTTTTTTTTTTTTTTTCCACCCCAACTTTTCTTCGTCTAACATAAGTAACACTTATTATAACGAAATGTAACACTTTTTTAAAAAAAAAATATACCACAATTTTGCTGTAATAGATAAAGATAACATAAAGATTGGCAACTAAACTAATGTAACACTTTTTAAAAAGGAATGTAACACTCATTTTTTCAAATGTAACACTTTTTTTTCTCCCAAAATTAACATAGGATTGACAAACTAAACTAATGTTACATTTTATAAAAAATGAATGTAAAATTTTTTTTCTCAGTTGTAACAATTTATATTCTTAAATGTAACATTATATCTGAAATGTAACAATTTTTTATTGAGAAAGTAACAATTGAAATGCAAACCCAATTTTTTTTTTGTAAAATTGCTGTTACATTTGACTGTAAAAAGTGTTACTTTTTGAATATGAAACTGTTACTTTTATTAGAACAGAGTGTTACATCTCACCTGACAAAGCAACTCAAACTTTTTGGGTGTAAAAAAATGTTTTTTTTTAAAAAAAAAAATCAAACCATATCCTGACCTATGTAGTTTTATTCGTCTCGTCGAGACGAAAACAACGGTATTTTTTTAAAAAAAATCTGAGTTATAAATCTCACGATATAGCATTTTAAAGTTAATGGTTTTTTTTTTTAAGGTGACACGTGGCACAGAGCGGCTGGGTGAACCAGCAAGTGGCTCACAGCGCGCCACATGTCGATCTCGCAGTGGAGGAAAGGCTGGGCGGATGTGCGGGTCGGGTCGGGTGTGTTTGCCCGCCGCACGCCATGCGGCCTTTGTAGGTAAGAATTTGTCTTCTTTTTTTAGGAAAAATGAAAAAGAGATGATACTTGGGATAAATATTTAAGGGAAAGTCTTGTGTTAGACGTTTTCACACATGAGACGGATATTGATGAGAGAAAAAATGGGTTTGCACTGCACCGCCCCGCCCATAAGGGGCAAACCATTTACTCTCTCAACGAGATCCGTTTCACATAAGTTTTTGTCAAATATTTATATAACAACATTAGCAAGTAATCTGATGATATTTCATTATTTCTACTGATATAAGCACGAATACAAGCCCTACAGCAATAAATTATAATACAACAGTATAAACATGAGATTGATGAATAGAGATAAGTATTCAACTCATTACCAGTTACCACACATTGAGGAGACCAAAATAAGATTTATTCCATCAAAAAAAAAATAAAAAAATAATAGAGAATCCGAATTTATAAGGTGATCGGAGACGGAAGCATAGAATAGTGAATTCATCGGCTGCAACGAGTAATAGTAGAGCAACCTCTGGTGTAGGGATGAGCTGGTCCTCTAGCTACGTGACAGTTGTGAGTGTAGTACGATCTACCGGAACGCGGTGGACAGGGGACTCTGTTCGCAGAAAGGGCACCGTAAGAGATATAGTGCCTCATTCTCCTCCAGAAAAGCGATCTCCGTGCGGCGATGTTGTCGTTTGAATCGCCGTCAAAGAGATCAGACATCGCCGCCGCCGGCGACCACTCAAGGCCGTCTGTGGAGGCGATTTGTAAGGATAAGGTAGCGGCGGCGGCGGCGGCGTGAGAATCGGTGCAAGTGAGGGAGACGAGTAAGAAACAGAAGGGGATTAGGGTGGATAAAAGAGTAGACGCCATGGAAATTTGGTTTAGGTTAGGGAGAGCTAGGGAGTAGTAGTGTAGTGTATGCTAAAGAGCGGGAAAGGCGCCAATGGTGGGGACAGGGAGTCACATGCAGAGAAAGCGTGTTGTTTGGATTTTGGGTTACAGCTGTGATGTACTCCCTCCGTCCCTATTTACCTTATAAAAATTGCCATTTTTGGCGTCCCTATTTACATTATAAAATCCCAAAAAGAAAACTTTTAAACATTTTTTAAATAGTGGGACTCACTTGTCATATTCACAACAACTATCCACTTACTTTTCTCTACCCACTTTCTCTCTCACACTTTCTCTCTCCCACTCAACTATCTACACTCACAACACATCAACTTTAAAATAATTTTCTTAATTTTTGTGCAAAGGCTCATTTTTGTAAGGTAAATAGGGACGGATGGAGTATTATCAGTAAATGAATGCTCCTGTCTAGTGTTACTATCAGCTAGGAGTTTTTTTTTTTTTTCAAAATGTCCTCGCATACTATTAATTTATTACAATTTAACATTTGTACTTTCAAAGCGATTAATGTCACCTGCGTACTATCATTTGGTAATCAATTGAACCCCAAATTTTAACTGTCGTTTAAAAACTAACGGCTTTGTATACATATTTTTCAAATGTGGTCATTAAAGTTTTCTTTTTTGCAATGTCCTCATCCCTCTCATAGAATTGTCAAATTTTTAACTGGAGTTGGTCATGTGTTATAACGTGACTAACTATCGCTAAGTAAAATAACTAATGTGGAAGAATAAGGGGTTTAAGTAAAAAGTACACCACCCAAATTCGATTAGATTATTCCCCTCCACAAACCCTAAAAACAAAGCCCTTCTTCATCTTCAACGTCGCCACCTCCATCTCTAACGCTCCAACCGCCTGCACCGGTAAGATCATTGTCGGCCCGCCACCATCCAGTGCCGCCGAAACTCTTCCCTTCCCTGACGTCCCCCCCTCCCCATCCAGTTCTTCTCCTTACCCAACATCCAGCATCGCCCCAACTCTTCACTCATCAACGATCTCTCACAGGCCAATGCTGAAATCTCTTCAGTCCGACAGCCACCTCTGACAAAATTTCACCCACCCTTCTTAGATGTGAAGATTATTGTTTTATTTTGGGTCTGTGTGTATGCGTGTGCGTACGTGGATTTGATTGTAAAGTGTATTTAATTCTCATTCTTATTAATCAGATCTAGATCTGGAGTTTTTTTTTTTTTTTTTTTTAGTTTGATTGATCAAATCTGGGTTTTGGAAGGAAAGCGTAGGTCTCCACATCCGGCGGCAAGATGATTAATCAGACCGTGTTTGAATTTTAAGCTTGAAGGTTGAGGATTTTGATGATGTTTGTGTACGATTTTTAATTTTTTTGGTATTTGTGTTTCTGAACTTCAAGATTGAGGATTTTGATGATGTTTGTGATTTGGAAGGGATCATTGTTGTTTGTTGATGGTGGAATCTGTGTTGGTGATGGACGAGGGTGTATTTTTTGATTTGGAGATTTGTTGATGGTTCTTTCGTTAGGTGGTGACTGTTGTTGATGGTGGTGATGGCAGTGTTCTAAAAATTGGGCTAGGCGGCCCCCTTCCACCCCGATTTCCTTCAAGTCGTTGATATTAGGCATCAGATGGCTTAGGCGGCGATTGGGCGGGCTAGGCGGACTATGCGTTGGTAGCATCCAGGTTGTGATTCGGCGCACTAAGAGGAGATTGAAACGGCATCGGGTGTGCAGGAGGGAGAGAGAAGTGAAAGAGAAAAAGTGGGCATGGAGGAGAGGAGATGAGAGAGAAAGAAGATCTGTTGTACCTTAGCATCGCCGGAGCCATGGCATTGAAATCGCCGGATCTGGTGCAAGAATAAAGGAAGAGCGAGAGTCGTTGAAGGGAATAGCACGCCTCTTTAATTTCGAACGTTTTAAACTGCAAGTGGGTTGCCTCTTAGAAATTTGTGAGGCTGAGATAGGCTCCAATTTTAGGAATTTATCTACTGTGGTGCATCCACACCTAGCAATGGTATACTCAATTACTCATCAATAAGACATGATATGAAATCTACTTTTATTTTATACTTTCTAAATTTAATTTAAAAGAATTCTCTAAAAGGTAAACATTTTTTTAAGCCTTTTAATTTGTGAGTATAACAAATAAATAATTATTTTATTTATATATGTCTATAATTCTCGGCTCCGCCTAGGCCCCTAGGACCTAGGCCCTAGCAGCCGCCTAGCGATTTTTTTAAACACTGGGTGATGGTGGTGGATCCTGGGTGGTGATGAAATGGAGGTGGAGGTGGAGATGGAGATGGGTGTTGGAATATCAATTTAAAAGTAATACTAAATTATTTAATTCTCAAAAAATCACTAAACACAATTTATTGAAGAAAATAATTAAAAAAATTCACAATTTTATGAGAGTTAAAAATTTGACAATTCTAAGAGAGGGATGAAGAGATTGCAAAAAAGAAAACGTTAATGACCACATTTGAAAAATATGTATACAAAGCTGTTAGTTTTTAAATGGCAATTAAAATTTGGGGTTCAATTGATTACCAAATGATAGTACGCATTAGGGATGGCCAAACCGGACCGGAACCGGACCGGAACCGGACCGGAAAAGCCTGGAACCGGAGCAAACCGGGGAGGAAACCGGAACCGAACGAACCGGAACCGCAAGGCATGCGGGCCGGTTCAGGGTCACATATATGCCGAACCGGAACCGGAACCGTACCGAAAATCCCTTGTTTTTCAATAATTTTAAAGGAGTGGACCGGAACCGGACCGAACCGGAACCGTATTGTGCCAAACCGGAACCGGGGTAAGTGCGGGCCGGTTAAGGGTCACCCTTTTGACGAACCGGAACCGGGTCCGGAACCGGTTTTGGCCATCCCTAGTACGCATGTGACATTGATCGCTTTGAAAGTACAAATGTTAAATTGCAATAAATTTATAGTACGCGGGATCATTTTGCAAAAAAACTCTATCAGCTAGTACCTTTCTCCACAATTAACGCTCGGGTAAATATAAAGTCACAAATAATAGGCACAAATTGTGACTTACAAAATGATGTGTCAAAATTCTATTGTTGTTTTTAATTAGAGTGTGCCGGATCCACAATCGATGAAGTCAACAAAATATCGTCACCTCACTTTGTATCAATTAGGGGTGTAAATGGTTCGGTTTGGACATATTTAGAGATCAAACCGCTAGTACTCGGTTTGGAGAAATTCCAAACCAAACGGGACCATGAAATTTTTCAAACCGAACCAAACCACTTTGGTTTGGTTCGGTTCAGTCTCAAACCGCAGTTTCATAAACGGTTCAGACCGCTCCTCCCCGAAATGGAACTCCTTCGAACGGTTCATCCGTCGTCTGCCATTACAACCGAGAATCCCATTCCCATGTCGTCTTCTTCATCAGAAACCTTAGGAACTCAAGAACAAAACCCCCAATTAGAAACCCTAGAACAGCCTGATTCCTAACAAGATCCAAAAGAAGAAGAAGAGGAGGGAGAATGCCCGTTTTGTGCGTACATGAAAGCAGGTGGATGCAAAGAAACTTTTATTGAATGGGAAAATGTGTAGATGAATGGGAGAAGAACAAGGAGGATATTGTTCAGAAGTGTTTTGAGGTTACTAATGTGTTGAAGAAGTGTATGGAGGCAAACCCAGATCACTATGGCCCCATTTTGGAGGATTAGAAAGATGCTGAGAAGATAGCCATTGATGAATTGGAAAAAGAAAAGAATATTGAGAGAGAAAAGGAAGCTGCAACAGTCACGAGGTATCAATAAATGCAAAGTCAGAGTCTTGAAACAAAATGAAAGAACTGAGAAGTGATTTGGTAGGGTTTAGAGTCTTGATTCAAAAAATTATTTAATGAAACAAAATAAAGTTTATACCTTTCAATGGTCCAGATTAAATTTTACAAACAATCAATGGTCCACATAGAGGTTTGGAATCTCGGTTCCGCGGTTTGGTTTGGTTTATAGGAGTCAGACAGCAGACCGAACCGAGCCACAAGGCTTACGATATTTTCAAACCAAGCTGAACCACTAAAGTATAAAAACCAAACCACATGGTTTGGTTCAGTTCAGTCTCAAACCGCGGTTTTAGCCGAACCGCTGACACCTCTAGTATCCATCATTTTGTGATTTTTTTTGTTCCCCTAGCATTGCCCTTAACGCTTTGTCTGTCTTGGTCGTACTTTGTTATACCCCGCGGGTAATGCTAGGGGCACAAAAGAAGTCTACAAAATGATGGATATAAAATAAAGTGGCGATATTTTATTGGTTGCATCAATTGTGACCCGTCATACTCTTCTAATTAAAAGCACCAATAAAATCTTGACACATCATTTTGTGAGCCAAATTTTGTGAGATTTTTTTGTGACTTTATATTTACCTTATACCCCGCACACTGGTTTTATTTTAGCAATTCTAGTACTTCTGTCCCGCTTCCGCTTTAAGGTTTTTACTTTCCTTTTTACTTTGTCTTAATTTAAGGTTCTTACTTTACTTTACTATTTAAAATGGATGATGAGACCCATTTGTCATTCTCACAACAAAAACCCCCACTCACTTTCTCTTTCCTATTTTACTTTTCATGCTCACAACATTTACTTTTACTTAATCTCCGTGCAAAGTCAAACTAAGAACATTAATTTGGGACGGAAGGAGTATTACAAATTTATACTCACTCTATCCCAGTTTAAGTTTTTTAGTTTTCACGGGAATTAAGAAAAAATAAATGTTGTAAGTATGAAAAGTAAAGTAGGAGAGAGAAAGTGGGTAGAGAGTCCTTGTTATGAGAATGACAAGTGGGTCCCATTATCCATTTTAAGTAATAAAGCAAATATGAAACTTAATTTGGGACCGACCAAAAAATAAAGTAAGAACTTTAAACTAAGACATAGGGAGAGTAAATGTTTATTTACAAATGCAGTTCATAATAAAAAGTGATTGAATGTTAACTTAATGAGTTGTGAATATTACAATCATATCATCTGATTATACTAGTGATTAATCGTGCTCTGTATGGGAAACTAATTTACCAATTTTAGTTTTTTTTATTTAATAGTATTAGTTAATCTTAAATCATAATAATTGTATAATTTTTTAACTATATAACTATAATAATTATTATTAATAGTAAATGTAATTGTTAAAAGAAATAGTTAAATATTAATAGTTTACTATTTATAGTAAAATATAATAGTTAAATAGTTATAGTAAAATATAAGGCAAATTCTCGTTTGCGGCCGTCTCACGCCGTGCGACGGGCGCGCCATTTTCCACGTGTGTTAAAAAAAAAATCTTTAAAATGCTATATTTTGAGATTTATAAGTCAAAAAAAATATTCAAAAATACCGTTGTGTTCGTCTCGACGAGACGAAAAAAACTACATAGGTCATGATATGGTTTGATTTTTTTTTTTTAAAACATTTTTTTACACATAAAAAAGTTTGAGGTGCTTGCCAGCTGAAATGTAACACTTTGTTATGATAAAAGTAACACTTTCATCTTCAAAAAGTAAGACTTTTTCTACTGTCAAATGTAACATCAATTTTACAAAAAAAAAAAAAAAAAAATTGTTTGCATTTCAATTGTTACTTTCTCAATAAAAAATTGTTACATTTCATATATAATGTTACATTAAAGAATATAAACTGTTACAATTGAGAAAAAAAATGTTACATTCATTTTTATAAAATGTAACATTAGGTTAGTTGTCAATCCTATGTTATTTTCGGAGGAAAAAATGTTACATTTGAAAAAATGAGTGTTACACTCCCTTATAAAAAGTGTTACATTAATTTAGTTGTCAATCTTTATGTTATCTTTATCTATTGTAGCAAAATTGTGGTATATTTTTTTTAAAAAAAGTGTTACATATTGAATAAAAAAGTGTTACATTTTGTTATAATAAGTGTTACTTTTGTTGGAAAGAAAAAAAGTATGGGTGGTACATTTTGAAAAAAAAGTGTTACATTTGAAAAAAGAATGTTACATTCCTTTATAAAAAGTGTTACATTAATTTAGTCGTTAATTTTTATGTTATCTTTAATCTATTGCATCAAAATTGTGGTACATTTTTGAAAGAAAAAAAGTGTTACATTTGAAAAACAAAAGTGTTACATTTCATTATAAGAAGTGTTACTTTTGGTGGGAGGAAAAAAGGTTGTGGGGGCAAAAAAAAAAAAAAAAAAAAAAGGTATGGTCGGCGCCGCACCCCATGCGACCGCCGCACCAGAGACCTTCTCAAAATATAATAGTTAACTGTAATAGTAACTATAATAGTTAACTATTATAGTAACTATTACTATTATAAATATAAGTTAACTATAATAGTAACTATTACTATTATTATAAGTATTATTTATTATAATAGTTAACTATAATAGTTACCTATATAGTAACTAATACTATTATCTAATACTATTAGCTAATAGAAAAAATATGAAAAGCCACTTATTTAGTAGGGTGGAATTGATGTGGCCTCACCAAATGCTTATTTTCACCATGACTTGTCCGCATGGCAACACCATGGCTCTATTCACTAACTTTAATATATACTCCCTCCGTCCCATCACAAGTGAGACTAGAAGTCAATTAGTTGTCATTCGACAAATAATTTAAATAAAAATAATTGTTCCGATTAAAATTTTAAAACTTGATACTGAAAGTATTATAAATGGTGATACAATAATAATTGTTAAATTTTCATTAGAATTATTACATTATATTTAAATTATTAGTTAAAATTTAATCAAGTTGACCATTAATTGACTTCTAGTCTTACTTGTGGTGGGACGGAGGGAGTATATATATAAGATTTTAATAACACTCTGTAACTTTAGTTTCGCTGACTCTAGCAATGTCTAAACGGGCGGTCTGAGTTTGGCCCAGAAATTTCAACCCGTTACATCTTCCATAATCCATCTTAGCCCGCCTCGTGATATCCCGGGCTTGGCCCGTTGGATACAGTGGACTCTTTAGGCTTTGACTACTTCAAAACGGGTTGGCCCATAACATTTTCTCTTGTTTTTCTCAAAAAACTTGTAAGGGAGTAGGGCGGGCAGGGGAAGGGTTGGGGTTGGGGTTGGGGTTGGGGTTGGAGTAAAATTGTCTTTTAAGATACAAATTAGGTAAAAATGCAAAAAAAATACTCCCTCCGTCTCGGAGTAAGAGTCATACCCCTCATTTGCACGCTTATTAATAAATATTGAAAGTGATGTAAATGTTGTGAGTGTAAAAGTAAAGTAGGAGAGAGAATGAGTGAGAGCGAATAGTGAATTGATTGGTGTTGTGAGTATAAAAGTAAAATAGGAGAGAGAATGAGTGGGGTGAATAGTAAAGATTCTTTGCCATTTTAGGAATAGGACTCTTACTCTGGGACGTAACAAAATGGAAAGTAGGACTCTTACTCTGGGACAGGGGGCGTACCTCAATTGGTCACTTTGTGCAAGTTTGGTACCTAATGTCATTTTTGTTGCATGTATAATACCTCAAATGGTCACTTTGTGCAGTCAAGGTCACTTTGGCTAACACCGTTAGTATTTAGACGTTAAATATCCATGTGCTTAGTCATGTGCCATTTATTAAGGGGTAAAATAGAAAATGTACGTGAAGAAAATATCCCCACTCTTTCTCCTTCATCTTCTTCCCTCCTCCTTTATTTTCTTCACCTTCAATGGCAATTCCCTCCACCCATAACCATTTATTCCCCTTTCATCAAGAAATCACCAACATTTTTTTTTTTGTAAAATTCATAACAAATTTCTTTCCTTCTCCGAAATTGCCCTTTGTTTTCCTACCACTGCTATCTCTCCGTCGTGCATCCCAGCTCCACTCGAACCATTGGCGCCTCTCTTCATCTTATACCACAAGATGACGCCTCCGTTCCTCTCTATCCGACCCATAAATCCCATCTCTCTCATTCTTTATCTTAATTTTGGCATATCTGGAGTTGATTTATTCAAAATCGAAGACGAAATTCAAAACAAAAATGAAATCTGGAACTTGAATATGGGTCGACGTCTACCATACTAAGGTTTCCCTTGTTCATGCTCCAGTGATGAAGGAAAGTAGGTTTGGGTAGTTATTCAAATTTGAGGTCTATCAAAGTATGATTTTCGAACCCATTCTATTCTCCGACCTCTGTTCTTAAGTCTCCGATCTCCGCAGTCATGGATTCACAGCTAATGGAGGTTATCAAACACTACCTGGGTTTGGAATTTACTTTTTATTTCAATTTTGGCATTCTTTGGTCAGATATGATTTTTGATTCTTTTTTTGGTTGAAGGATTGGGTTTGCACATTGTTAATTCTTGGACCTTTTTTGTTTTAATTCTTGATGATTTTGGTGGTGATGGTAGTTCCGATTGGTGGTGTTATTTTGATGGTTGTTGTGAATAACGGTGGTGAGGGGCAGTGTTGGGTGTTGATGTTGAGTTTTAACAGGATATTGAGGAGACTTTTTGTTTAAAATGAAAATAAAAGATTTTTTTAGGGAGGAATGAAAAAAGATAAGTATTTTGACCATTATGCCCCCCTTAAAAAAGTCATGTGCTTGTCACATGTCTATTTAACGTCTAAATATTGACGGTGTTAGCCATAGTGACCTTGCTTGCACAAAATGACCACTTGAGGTACTTTTCTTGCAACAAAAATGACATTAGGTATCAAACTTGCACATAGTGACCAATTGAGGTACCTTTTTTTTTTTTTTTTTGCATTTTTACCTACAAATTAAATACGAGTAAGAATATACTCTTACCGTGAGTTGGGGTTGTTAATGTTAAAGCTTGATATACATTGCACGTGAGGGGGAGTGTTAATATGAGCATGATATACATTGTGGGTGCTCTCTATAACAGCTTAAGCTTTTAGATGAGTTGATTACTTAACAGTTAAAGGGGGTGTGAGTAAGGGAGTGTGGAGTTAATAATATATTTTTTTGTAAAAATATACTCCCTCCGTCCCACCACAAGTGAGACTAGAATGTCAACTTGATTAAACTTTGACTAATAATTAAATATAATGTAATAATCCTAATGAAAATTTAACAATTATTATTGTATCACCATAGGAATGTCATAGTAATAATTAAGCAGTGGTGGATTCAAAATTGATCTCCAGTGAACCAAAACAAATGTTTTGCGTTAATAGTATCATACAAATCAATCATTTTTTAGTTGATCATATGGTATTCGATGTATAAAGAAAAACATGAAATTAAATGTAAATTTAAAATATATTTGAAAAAGTAATATTTTTTATCCGTAACTTTTTAATTAATGTAACAATTACATAAAATCTTGCAATCCTCTTATACCATCTAGACATGCCCACGGTTCACGTTTAAACCGGAAGAACCGGCAGTTTTGAACTGTTAAAAACCGTGAACCGGATGAACCGGCAGTTTTGAACTGTTAAAAACCGTGAACCGGATGAACCGTTGAACCGTGAACCAACGGTTTACGGTTCATCTGCGGTTTGACTTCCAAAACCGGCGGTTTATACTGTATAAATTCAAAATATTTTAGAAATTTTAGAGGTAAGGCTCTTAAATATCCCCCTTAATTATAAAAGGGTTAGTTGGTTGTGTCCCTCTATGTAAATTTACTTAATATTAATACAATTATAAGGATGCCGTCCTTTTTTTTCCCAAATATTTTCGTCCCTGTAACACCTCTTAATTCAAAATTTTAGAGGTAAGGCTCTTAATTCATCAATCTAACCATGTTCCCCGCCTGCCTCTAATTTTTTCTTGATTCATGTAAAGGAACTATGTCCAACGTACAGGCAGGGGAGAATCCAGTTCTTGCTCACAGAGGCGATGTTGACTTTTGTTGGTACTCATCTTTTGTTTATCTTATATACCGAATTTCACTATAATCTACAGCAATCGTATCTAACACAGTTCATTTCGATTGTTTATCTACAGTAGGTGCTATTTGGTACTCCCTCCGTCCCAAAATGATTTTCGCGTTTGACTATTCAAACTTTTTAAGGATATGAACACTTCGCTTCCTAGCTATGCTTTGTTTATGCACTTTGGGAAGAAGACAATGAGAAATGACAAATAGGAAGATCATTTTGGGACGGAGGGAGTATTTGACAAAACATGCAGTTAACGTGTTTGATGAATTGCTTCACTTTAGTTTTGTTGGTTTACTTCCACATTCATCATGTCTGTCCTATTTTGATTTCTGAATCATACTTTTCTGTTATCACTTGGTAAAAGGTTCATTAGATTCCCAATTTGTAATTTTTGACTTGCTCTGTTGCTCATGTGAGTATATAACTGGATTTGTGTGTCTAACAACAAAATGTCTCACAACTACTCACTCCGTCCGATTTTAAGGTTCACAAACTGCCTAAATGAGTGTCCCAATTTAAGGTTCAAAATCCCAAATAGGAACGTTTTTAATAATTTTTTATTCAATGAGCCTCAAAATGTCATGCTCACAACAGTTATCCACTAACTATTTCATACCCCACTTTCTCTCTCCTACCTACTTTTTATATTTTATAATAAAAACATTCATTTCATACATCTTGTGCACATAATTTTTAGAACTTTAAAATGGGATTTAACTTGTTAGATATATAAACTGGCTATGAATGAAATTTTGATGCAAGATTGACTTCATTATAACTAAATTTGGCATCTATCTCACCAGTTTTCAACAAAAGCTTGATGTCCCATAATGTCGCAGTTAACATGTCAAACTACTAAGAACTAATACCTCCGTCTCATAGTAAGTGTCCACCTTTTTTTGCATGTTAGCACAAATGAACTTTGAACTATAATTTTAGATTGATTTAATTATGATAATGAAAATATAAAACTTGTTTCTTAGACACCATTATGTATACTATCAATAACAATTTATAAATTTTCATTAAGATAATTAAATCAACCTAAAGTTATTGATCAAGAAGAAAAATTATCACCTTTGATCTTTGGAATGGGAACTTTGGTGCTTTTTAGTTTCTTGTAATTAATGCTTTTAGAAAATGTTGTGAATTGCAGTTCAGTTCACTGGAACTAATTCCTTTTCTATTGTGTAAGGGAGTTTTGATTTCACTCAGCATTTCTCTTTCCTACCCTTTGAACAAGAGGGGTAAAATGAAGGAACTACTTTCACACACCATGTGGCTTGTGTGAAGATGAACTTCATCAAGTTAAAAGTAGAAAACCCTAGATTTTACTTGCATTTATTCCTCAGTTTCTACTTTCTGGTTCAATTTCGGTACATTTAGATAAGATTGTGAGAATTTAACTGTTTTTCTTGATATTGATATTTATTTTGTTTATAGTGTGTTTCTGAGCAGGAAAGTGTGTATTAGAGGAAGATAGTGGACGGTGTTATTACTCCATCCGTCCCGAAATGAATGTTAATTTTTCTTCTTGATCAAGAGCAAAATTAGTCATTTATTATGGTAGGAATGGAGTATTTATTTATTACTCCTCTCACCTTGTATTGCTTAAACATGACATTATGAAGTACTCTAGCCCTCTTGAATGATTCATGCTAGTTCTGAGAAAATACATCTTCATTGTTGGATCTGAATATGGCCAGCCGATAGAAGTTAATTCGAGATCTGATAATAATACTACTGATCATAGCTGAATGGATCTATGTACTCTACCTAGGTTTATAGTTCATTCACTGAAGGTGCATTTATATATGCAACTATGGTGACTTTATTGCTCAGCATTTAGCAACATTTTGTAGCTATCATGAATTACTCTAACACTATTTAGATATATATATGGAATTGTGAGCCATAGAGCCTTGGTGCAACTGTAAATTTGCTTAGTCGTGACTTGAAGGTATAACCGCGTAGTTCAAATTATGAAAATAGCAATTACATAGTTAAAAATAGTAAATTAGACGTTTCTCATAACTGAGTACATTAGACGTTTCTCAGACACCGCCCCAATGGCAGGAGCCGTGTGCACTGTATTATCTTTCTAGCACTGAGATATACTCCTTCTGTCCCACCTCAATCTACAAAAATAGTCATTTTGGGTGTCCCTTTTTAATCTACAAAATCCCCAAATCATTTTTTTTTAATTTAATTTTTAAATAATGGGACTCATTTGTTATCCTAACTACTCACTTACTATTCCTCACCCCACTTCTCTTTTCTATCTAACTATATACAATCACAGCACATCATTTTTTTTCATTTTTTTCTTAATTCTCGTGCTCAACCTTGAATTTGTAAATTAAAGTGGGACGGAGGGAGTATAGGTATCCCCATAATTTACTGCCCACCAACCAAATTCTTTTTACATGTTGAGTAACCGGTATTGGTTTATTGTATGTTTGCAGAGATATTTAGGGTAAGCAAAAAGGAGGTAGAGGAAAAAAGGAGTTGGGTGGAGAAGGAAAATATAACAGCAATGGCCAGACAAACTGATAAAGATGGAAACTCTACTGTGGCTATAGAGTTGTGCATTTGCGGCAACAAGAATAGACAACCATTTTTAAGTCAAGTAAGAATCTATAGCTATACAAAACCAACATGTGATGTGAGTGAAAGAGATCAAGGACCAGTACTTTCCCTTCCCCCCATTGGTTAGCTTAGCCTCCTTGCATTAATTAATAGCTTCTCTGGCTCTCCTATGCTATGCACTCCCTCAGACTAGGAACAATGGTTTCATACAACCTCCCCAAATTCCACACTCTTAACACTTTATCCTATCCACCTCATCTTTCATACAACCCCCTACAATGGTAAGTTGAAAAGAAAAAAAACCATCTCCCTCCCACTCATCATTCTATACCCCACTACTTTTATATCATTTTTATTTTTTATATATTCTCTATTTTTATATCAAATGGACCAATTACACCTAGCCACGTGGAACACAAACAAAAAAACAAAAACAAAAAACCCGACCCTCTGCACCACACGCGCCCTGTCGGGGGGTGTGGTGCACGCGCTAGCCGCCGAGCGAATAGGAGCCCGCCACGTGTGAATGATGCCAGCCTTCCCAAAAATTAACCCGGTATGAAAAGTTTCATCCCCCAAATTCAACCACCCCCACAATGGTTTCATACAACCACCCCCCCCCCCCCTTTTCATACACCATTTCATACCCCCATTGTGGGTAGTCTCACAAAAGGTAAATACTACTCAACTACTTATGCTTCTTGTTTCATCATACTCCTCATCTCATCCGTTCCAAAATAAATGTCATATTTTCATTTTGGTCCATCTCGAAATCTATGTCGCATAATAAAATGGATTTTTACTGCAATTTTATCATTAATGTGCGTACAAATAAATAAAACACGGATTTTAACGTTAACTAGTCAACTGCGACATTTACTTTGAAGACGGAGGGAGTGTGTTACTACATGTCCCACTCAAAATAATTGTTGATTTTTGTTTTTGATTAAAAATTTAAAATGTATACTCCTTCCGTCCCAGTTTAAGGTTCTTAGTTTAAATTTGCACGCTTATTAAGGAATCAAGACAAACTTGAGTCAAGAATAGTAGTGGGTGCAGGATATAATTGTCCATTCATAAAACAAGTGAGTAAATAGTAGATAGGTAAGTGATTTTTTTTCTGTAATATATGAACTTTATGAGGACAAGATTGTCTAAAACACTATTCATTTTTGCCATTTAAGGAATAAAGCAACACATTAAACTGGGACATAAAAAAATGTAAAAGTAAAACCTTAAACAAACTGGGACGGAGGGAGTATTTATTTTGGGACAAATGGAGTATAAGGTTTTATAATGGGTAAATTCTTGACTTGTTTTATAGCTCAGTCCATTATGCAGGTCAGTTTCGTTATAGTTTTAATGGCCTGCTATGCTTTAACTAACTTACAATCTATAGTGAAAGAAACTAAAGTTCAGCTTTTGACTTGAACTCAAAACACTTTAAATTTGAAAAACACCTTTATGCAATGAAGAACTACTATTATTAGTTCTCATTGTAACATTAGATGTTATTGTGAAGTCATTATTATACTCCCTATGTCTCTAAATGAGTGTTCATTTTCAAAAAATATTTGTCCCAAAATGAGTGTCTTTTTTTTAACATAACTTTGTCCCTAAATGTTTTTTTTCGAATTCTTTTTCACCGGTCTCTTTATACGTGCAAAACTAAATGTTTGGAAAGGAGATTACAAGATTATATATGAATCTTTGCCACCAAATTGTACAAAGAGAAGAGATTTTCAGATGTCCCTTAAAATGAAATTTGGACACTCATTTAGGGACAGATGTAGTAGTACTCTTTATGTTCCATAATAAGTGTTACACTCAATCTTTAAAATCTTTTAAAGCATATTTTTCTCATTCTGTCCTATAGTATATGTCCACCTTTCCTTTTTACTATGTCCCAAAGTATATGTCCACTTTTCTTTTTTAGTCTATCCCAGAGTATATGTCAATTTCCAAAAATGGCAAAGAATCTTTACAAATTCTCTCACTCATTCTCTCTCTTACTTTACTTTTATACTCACAACACCAATTAACTTACTACTAGTCCCTACCCCACCTTCTCTCTCATACCTCACTTTTCATACCCACAACACTTACATCACTTCCATTTCATAATCTCCGTGCAAATAGGAGGGTGGACATATACTCTGATCAGACGGATGTAGTGTATATAATTTGCATGTATAGAAATACAAATTGTTTTGACACTGACCAATAAGAAAAAATACAACCGTGAGATTCAGGAGACGAAACTCTTATAACAGCAATTATCTTTGTTTTGGAGTCTTGTGATCTGAGGAGATTTTATAAGGGCATCTCCAATGATTTTGGTACCTACCAAAGGAGTTAACATCTCCAATGAGGCAAGCTTGAGGTACCAAATTTTGAGTAAGAGTTAAGCAAGGTACCAAATTTGATACCTTGTTTAACTCTTTCTCATTGTTAAAGTATTACAAAACTTGTAAATTTTCTTCACTTTTTATTTTTTTTACTCTTGTGACTTTATTTTTATTATTAGTATTATTAATATTATTTTATTTTTATTTAAAATTAAAAAATTATTTAATTTTATTTAAAATTGTTTATATTTAATTATTAAAAATATATAAATAGTTAAATATTTTAAATATATAATAAAATTAATAGTATAAAATAAAATTTTGATTGTGATACCTAGCATTGGAATTACTCTATTACATTTTATATAGGTATCAAAAATTTGATTTTGATACCTACCATTGGAGATGAAAATTTGGTACCTTATGAATAGTACTTAGAATTGGTTTTGGGGGAAACTAGTTTCCCCCAAATGTTAAAAAAAGACCGGTTTTGACAAGCAATAATGAACCAAACTTCAACCTTTTTTAAACCGGTTCGGTCCAACATCTCGCTCATTAACAAAATTAGGGCATAAAACGTGAAAAACACTAGTAGCCGCCGACTGTTCCCTTCTTCCGCAATCTCTCTCTTTTTCTCTCTCTCCATCTCTCTACCGCCATTGCAGACGAGATGAGCTTAAAAAAAACGATTGAAAAGGTATGAATCTTTACAAGTTTGTTCATCAATTATCACATATTTTTTTTTAATTTGAAATTGAAATTGATATTCGAATTCTCTAACTGATCTAATTGAAATTGATTTTCTCCTTATAGAAGATGGATATGGAGATGGAGATAGTAGATCACAATGTCATTGAACCAGAGGAGAGTGAGATTGAAAAAGACAATGAAGATCAATTTGAAGAGATGGATATCTTCATTTGACTCAAAAACACCAAATCTACACTTAATTTGAATCCTGTAATCGTTTGCTGCTCAAATTGAAATGGAGATGTTCAAGCTGCTCAAATTGAAATTGAATTGATTTGGTGTAACTTGTTGTTTTAATATAGTAACTTGGTGTTTTGGTATTGTAACGTGATATTTTACTACAGTAACCTTTTATTTTATTAGTGCAGCCTGGTGGATAATCAAGTTATGTTGTATCAGATATATACTTGGTGTTTTTGTAATGTAACTTGGTTTTTTAACAAGAAAACTTGATATTATATAACCATGCATTTTTATTGAAATAAGCTTTTTAAACATCAGCTTATAATATAACTTGGTGTTGTTTTAGTATAGTAACTTGGTGTTTTAGTATTGTAACTTTATGTTTTAGTACAGTAACTTGATGTTTTATTAGTGCACTTGGTGGTTAATCAAAAGTATGTTGTATCAGATATATACTTGGTATTTTAATAGTATAACTTTGTGTTTTAATAAACAAACTTGATATTAGCAGTTTGAACATGAACTTTCAATACAACCGAATACGCATGTTTAGGCATAAAAAACATCAAGTTAATAACTTAAAACAACAAGTTTAGATTTCAAAACAACAAGTTACAATTTCACTGACTAACACCCTTTCTAGACCTAGTTTGCTGACATATGTTGCATTCGAACTACCAGCTTTCTTCCTCTTCTTCTCCTCGTTGTCTTTGCTCCCAAAAACTTGTCAATGTGATCATGTTTGATTGCCGGAAAGTCTTCAATTTTATTCAACAAAGACTCCTTTTATGTTTAAATCACTGAGTAACAAGTACCAAACTCAAAATACTTAATCAAGCATCACAAAAACCAAACAAAAATGTTTGAAATCAACACAATAAGCGAATAAAATAGACTGAGAATCAAGCGGGAAAAAAAAACATGAAATCAACACATACCTCCATCACGCCCCTCTTATTCTTCAATACAGATCTCTTTGTTGTAGGCTTCACTATTGATTTCATCCTCATTCTGCTTTAAATCAAACTGTAGTTTGCTTCAAATAGAGCGAAATTAACGAACGAACAACGACAATCAAAAATCGCTTTAAAATCGAGAGAAATTGACGACCATACGACGAACTTACGACAATAGTTTTCACTGGTTAGGTTTGAGAGAGAGAGAGAGAGGGGAAGAGAGAAAGAAGAAAAGGTAAAGAAGAAAAGTTGTTTTTCACGGTTTACAACAAAGGTGCGTGGAATTGTTTTGTGAACCGGTTCTTAAAGAAGCCGACTTACATACCTAGTTCCAAAACCAGTCTTTTTTTAAGTTAGGGGGAATTTCCCCCAAAATTTTGTGTAGTACTTAAAGGTACCAAAATTTGATTTTGGTACCTTTGCTTAACTCTTTCCATCGGAGTTGCCCTAAGGGAGCTTATCTTTTTCTGATCGCCTTAATGAAACAGTGTCACCTACTTTCTTAGGGTGATTGTTATATAGACCCCAATTTTACTGAGTTAATCCCCCTTCATACATTTATCTGCTGTACAATGCAATAGTTGTTCAGTACAGCAAATTGATGCATAGAAAGGGATCAACTCAGTAAAATGAGTTTTACGTACTCCTTCCGTCCCAAAATGATCTTTACATTTTTTTTTACGTTACTACGAAAGATGTTTGAGCAGTAATTTAAAGTTGACTCAATTGTACTAATGAAAATTTAAAACTTGTTATGGACACACCATCAACAATACTGTGAATAGCAAGTTCTATATTTTCATTAAAATAATTAAATCAATCTAAAATCATTGCTCAAAGTTCTTTCATATTAACGTCAAAAGAAAAAAGTGTGAATACGGAGGGAGTATATAACAATCCTTTGTTAAGTTCTTTAGAAAGGGATTGGATATTAACTGCAATTTTGTTTGGTAATTCAAGTTGTAGAGCTGAGAGCAGTGGCGGACCCAGGATTATTTCGCAAGGGGGGCAAAATTGCATAACATATTTTAAGGGGCAAAAATAAATATTAGTGCATTTATTTTTTTAAATAAAGGGGGGCAAAGTCTAAAATATTGCACTAATACCCCAAATTCTTTTAAAAAAAAATGCACTAGTATTTTTATTTTATTTTTAACCAAAAGGGGGCCATTGCCCCCCATATACTACACTTAGGTCCGCCCCTGGCTGAGAGCATGAATGTATTTTCATGGGAAATATGATAATTTTGCCCCTGTACTTATAGTTAGGACGCAGATATGCCCCCAAGTCCATTTTCCGCAAATATGCCCTTGTTTAACTCTAAAAATAGGGGAAATTAGGACATCGTTAAGTTTTCATTCAAAACTTAACGAAAACGCTGACTAGGATGGGTTTTTGGTCGTTTCACCCCTCCACATCGTTTAATTTTGCCAAATAGGCATGCTGATTCTCAAACCATAGTTTTATCAAACAAAACAAAACACTTCAATAAAGAAATACTCACATTCTCACCATAACTTGATTGATTAATAACGGCATTACAACAACAAACCATTCAACAATCCAAAACAAACAAAAACCATAAGCAGAATGTTTCAAACACTCAATTACTACAACAAGATTTATGGCAATATTTTTTTAGTAGACAGAAGGTTTAGTTTCATATTTCCTATAACTACACCAATTGTGATTGTCCAAGAAGAAAAGATTGCCAACCAAAACCAAGTCTCCTTAGCGATTCTCTTCCTGAGCTCAATCTTCAATTTCCTCTTTTTGTCTTTGGCTTTTGAAAGCAAATTTGTTTTACTGTGTGTTGCCATTGAAATATCCAACTCCAACTCATTTAGCTTCCCTTTGAGTTTTGCATTCTTTTTCATCATTCTTTCTTCCTGCTGTTTGAACCATGCTTGTTCCTTCTTCAACAACTTCATCTCCGACCTCATTGAGACAATAATCTTCTTGTACCTTATGTTAAAATCTGGATCAATCCACTCGAAGTACTTGCATGATTTTTTTTTATCCTAGAGCAATAGAACAATCAACACACTAAATAATTGAACTTTTAACCCAGCTTAACAATCAATTCGAGCTTTCAAGGTTAAAAATTTAATTTTACCTCATAAAATGGGCATCCTAGAAACCTTCTTCCTGGGTTGTCATCGGTCCACGAAGTCCACATGGGTGCTCTAATACGACAATAGCATTCTTTCATTCCTCCACTACTCAATCGAAGATTGAACTCTTCATGTGATTCCCCAATGATTTCAGTTCTTGTTTCCATCGATTTTGTTGCAGCTATCTCCAACTTCGCCCTAAATTTGCAACGCTGACACTAGCCCTAATTTATACGCAGGAATTATATCTTTGGAGTGAAGGGTGAAACGATGTAGTATCAATTGGGTGAATCAACATGTTTATTTGGCAAAATTAAACGACGTGGAGGGGTAAAATGACCAAAAACACATCCTAGTCAGCGTTTTCGTTAAGTTTTGAATGAAAACTTAACGATGTCCTAATTTCCCCTATTTTTAGAATTAAACAAGGGTATATTTGCGGAAAATTGACTTGGGGGCATATCTGCGTCCTAACTATAAGTACAGGGGCAAAATTATCATATTTCCCGTATTTTCATATATACCACCGTCCAACTCAGTTCAGACTAGTTGATCCACCTCGAGTAGTGTGCCGGGAGGAAGCAGCAGCAGTAGTAGCAGGATACCACCTCACGTAAGATACTTTAATACAACCATTCCCCCCATTTTCTCAATCTTTGGAGCTATTTTCCTTCTGACACATGTCATGTGATTGTGGGGGTTCCCTCTTGTATGTTTTCACAAGCAAAAAATAAAAATGCAAAATATATACTAGTATTTGAATTCAAGTCTTCTCACTTTTGGTTCATGCACCTTGGCTCTCTCTTTTGCTACAAAATTTATGGTTTAATTAACAAAAAGTCCAAAATAGAAGGCAAAAATTTCTAGGAGCCGTCCCATATCAATAGTACAAAGTTGCTTCTAGCACGGAAATTAAGAAAAATGTAAGTGTTGTGAGTATGAAAAAAGAGTAAGAGAGAGAAAGTATAAGTGTTGTGAGTATAAAAGTAAAGTAGGAGAGAGAATGAGTGGGAGGAATAGTATGATTCTTTGCCATATTTTTAGTAATGCGCTCATTTCAATGGGACACCGAAAAAGGAATTTGTGTCCATTGAAATGGGACACATGGAGTATACTTCATCCGTCCCATTTTAAGAGTCAAAAAGTGGGTGGGTTCAAGAATTAAGGAAAATGTGATTTGTTGTGTGTGTTGATAGTTGGGTAGGAGAGAGAAAGTGGGGTAGATCAAAGTTAGTGGACAATTATTGTGAGTTTGACATGTAAGACTCACTTTCAATTTTAGGATTTTGACTCTTAAAATTGGGACGCCCTTTTAAGAAATTTTTGACTTTTAAAATGAAACAGAGGGAGTATATTAACATGGATCCAACACCTTTGGAGTTTGCAGTGCAGTTAGACTGTCTAGCAGTCGGACCTGTACCCATTGAATTTATAAAATGGGTAGGATAATAATTTTTGTCTCATGCCCTCCTATCGAAGGGTCGTCCATTCAAAAAAGATTGGACATGAGTCGTTGATACAGTCAGACCGTTAAACAATAGTAGTGCACGCACCCACCGGTCCACTCCGAACCAGTTAAATGAGACTGTTTTCATTTTTTTTTTCTTTTTGGAGATGAGTAGTACCCAACTGAATCATGATCTCTTCAATGTCAAGACTTTGAAGTTGAGAGCCTAGTTCATTGTTTCAGATCTGGTTCAGTAATTATACACAGATAACTGAGTTACCTCTTTGTTGTTCACCTTTAGTGTAGGAGTAATTAAGAAGAGTGGGTGGACAGTGTAGATGAAAACAGAATCATCAACTTATCATACAAATGTTCTAAAAATGGCAGGAAAAGTAGTTTACTTTTACTGATTCACTTGCTTAGCTCAAAATGAGTATATATGCATTCAATATGCACATATTCACACATAACTCTTATGTCAAGTACTCCTTTCATTTAATAGTTTACATCTCTTTTTTTTTTTTTTTTTTATGTTCTATATTAATAGACTATTTTCAAAACTTAAATAATACTTACTACCTTTGTCTCAGCTCAATGTGCACAGTTTGACTACTTTGGTCAACTCAATCGAACGTTGACCATAGTTTTATGAAAATCTAGATATTTTTATGTAATTCTGAAAATTGTTATTGATGCTATTCCTAACGGTGAAACAGTAACAATTTTTAGAATTGCATAGGAACATCTAGATTTTTTTAAATGATGATTAAAGTTCGATTGAGTTGACCAAATGAATAGTAACTATGCACATTGAGCTGGGACAGAGGTGGAATTATTTTTTCTCAAAAAAGATATTCATGTTCATGACATGATAATTTTACTGTAAATTGTAGGAAAGATTTATAACTTTAGTATATAAGTAACAATAAATAAAGAGATGCAAACTAATTACAATGTTAATAAACCAAGCTTTCAAACATTGACTGTTTTCATGCAACTGTGGAAGTATATCTGTATCCCATTTTTGACTGTTATTACCAGTAAGATTTTTGGACCATACTGGTAATTGAATTTTAACATTTTTATTCTTGTTTTATATTTTTTTTGAAATTTTGAAACCAAAATAGACAACCTAATTTGCTCTAAATTTTGAACAGTGTGTTGTCACAGTTAGTTGAGATATGTATGCATGGTTACATCTCCATTTTCTATAAGTGAATGCTAGAGGCTAGTTTATTAGTAGTACAAATACTCCTTCCGGCCTGAAAATATAGTCTAGGAATAGTCTCATTCGAGTTTTGATGGTCAAAACAAGTGAATTTTGACCTAACAGTATCGGCAATCTAATCATCTTAAAGTCTTAACCAACTACTACATCACAATAGAAATTGATTAGAAATTTGTTCCTCCCTTCTCTAAAACCCTTCCATCTTCAATAGGATAAAATATACTCTCTCCGTCCCACTCGAAATAGGATTCATAGTCTCGACACAGAGATTAAGGAATACTAATAATTTATTGGAAAAAGTGGTTTGAAAAGTAAGTATTGTGAGTATGAAGGAGAGAGAAAGTGGGTAGAGAATAATAAATGAAAAATTGATGTGAGTATGACAAGTATGTCTCATTAATAAAAAAGTAATAAAAACTTTTTATTTTGGAATGTCTTATTTTGAACGAGACATCCAAAATGGCAAAACGTCTTATTTCGGGTGGGATAGAGTGAGTATAGATTGTGACTAATTAACCTAAATCTATCCACACTGTCAATCTTTGTTATAGTTAAATCATTTGACATACAGAGAGAGAAATGTTAAATAATCACTAGATATTGAAAAAGAGATAAATTCCTTTTGGGGGACCTCTGAATGGTTGAATTTTGTAGTGTAGGAGCAATAAATATGATTGCATGTTATTATTAAATTATTAGGTGACCGACCACTTGTTATTTATACCCTTTCTCCCCTGACATATTCCTACACCACCACTGTGCTAATATTATCCCCAGAGATAACTGATAAACCCTAATTCTTTTAACCCTTCTTCCCCCTTCAACTTTCCCATCCCTCTGATCATCATCCACTGCAACATATATTTAATAACAATGGAGATGATGACAATGAACATGATGATGGATCTTGATAAGCTCCCTGACCCCTTCTCCAACCTCCCTTTCCAAGAATTCCCGGAATTCGAATTTTCCGGTGGAAGCACCACCACCGGATCTCCACCACCACTTCCGGCCACCTCACCACCACCCTCCTCCTCCTCTGTAGAAGCCATGAGGGAGATGATATTCCGGATGGCTGCAATGCAGCCAGTCCATATAGACCCGGAATCTGTAAAACCGCCTAAACGAAAGAACGTGAAGATATCGAAGGACCCACAAAGCGTGGCGGCGAGGCATAGGAGAGAGAGGATTAGTGAGAGGATTAGGATATTGCAGAGATTAGTACCGGGAGGGACTAAAATGGACACTGCATCAATGCTTGATGAAGCTGTTCATTACATGAAGTTCTTGAAAAAGCAAGTGCAATCATTAGAAGAACAAGCTGCAAGTAATAATTTTATGTCCACCACCCCCATTATGGGTGGGGGAATGGGGGTTTTGGGGTACCCTACTAGCACTATGAATTATTCGCCTTTTGCGAAAGCTTGCGGCCAGGTTACTTCTTCTTCTCAAATGGTGGGTGGTTCTATGCAGATGCAGCTCAGGTGATTGAAAAGGAGAGATCTTTAATTTACTAAGGAAAGTTTGGATTTATGGGGGTATTTATTTATGATGTAAATGTAATCTTGGGTTTATTAGTTAGTAATTAATTACCACTTTGTTCTAATTAAGTGTGATTGTGAAGGGTTTCTTGATATGGGTCTTTGTTGTAGATGGAAACTTAGACCAGATTTGGGTTGTTACTTTGGATTAACAAGATTTGTAGTTCTAATTTGTCTGAGAAATATAGATGTTTAACTTTGTTAAGAACTAATGGTGTACTAATAGTAGTCGCAAGTTGTCGATTATAACAACAAAAAATGATACATTTTGGGACAAGGTATTGATATAATTATATACTCGATCCGAGTGTAATTTTCATTTTTTTTGGCCCCAAGGAAGAATTTGGGGTTGGGGCTTTCGACTGTATAGCAGTCAGGCAAGAGTAGTCGCTCGATGATAAAGTAACGGACAAGATGCGAGCAAGGTGGAAATGTCTGAAATAACCCAACATAAGTAACATATTATAATAATTATAATAAGCTAGTTGTACGAGTATGTTATAATAGATGGATGACATGTTAATTTCCCTTTACTTCCACATTTTGAAGACTGTTACTTTGCTTGAAATCCATGTTACCACCTTTTCGTCTACTTGTTGCAGGCCATTACAAAACCATGTGAAAACAAAAGAAATGAAAAGGAAAGCTGATAAAGTTGACATTTTGGTATAGATATATGTAAATACAACTTAGTTGATCCTGATGCAACACTATCTACCGTTGGATTTCAGACGGCTATACAAGTGAGTTAAGTTTGGTATTTGATCTATATATTTTAACTTTCTATTTGGAACTGAAACAACAAAAATGAGCTTGGGTGATATTACAAGGTTGATTTAATTATGCAAAGGATTATAATTGCACTTTGAATTTTTGAAACTTAATCTTATAAAGTTTGTATGAGTTTCATGTTGCTATAAAGCATCATATTGTTTGATTTTCCCATATCCGATTTCTGAAGAAAATTACAAATTAAACGTAAAATAAGTGTATTACTCTCACTACTAGAATCACTGAAAACAGCAACCAATTTTAGCAACGACTCTATGGGTTGCAAATTAGGGACGTATAAATCGGAAATAGGGACGACTTTGCCGTGGTTATATATGGAACTCAACTAAAACGACTAAGTCGTTGCGGAATTGGAAGAAGTCGTCCGCTTTTTCCAACTGACGTGGCCAAAATTTCAGCGGGAATAAGCGGGAATAAATAGTGAAATTGGGGACGACTAAGTCGTCACCAATAATATATCGAAAATTGTGAAAATATGGCAACGATTTAGTCGTTTCCAAAATTACTGGTTCGTTGCCAATTTTAGTTATATAAAAGATTTCCCCTCTTTCTTTTTTTTTTTAAGCAACACGATTTCCCCTTTTCTGAAAGACAAAAACTTGTGTGCACACATGCATGATCCGTCTCATCCATGAGACGGGTCGGTTTTTGACCCACCCGCCCGACCCACGAACCGGCTCCAGGACCCAAGGGTCGAACCTGCCACGTGGCAGCCTCTCATAGACCAATTTTTTTTTAGTTTTTTTTTTATGCTTTTTTAAAAATTTTATATTTTTTTTTTGGTTTTTTTTCGGTTTGTCAAAAGTAATAGTTACTATAACATAATGTAATGAATGTATACATATAAAGTAACAGCTTGTATACATAAAAGTAATACATATATATAGAAAAGTAACAGTGTATTTTTTATGTTTTCTTCGTTTGCCAAAAGTAATATTTATTACAACTAAAATGTAACGAACGTGTTACTTATATGTAATAATGTTTATACATAATTGTAACACATATGTATAGAAAAAGTAATAATTCAACCATTTATATTTTTAGAGCTAAAAACACTTGATTAGTGTTACATGTAAAAGTATTACATTATCTATAGAAATATGTTATAATTTCTTTTATTAAAGTGTTACATTTACTTGTACAAACAATTACATTCATATATGAGTTGTTACTTTTCAAATGTTACTTTCTTTCAAAAAATTAAATCAAAATACACAATATTTTACATTTTTGCAAAAGCATTATTACATTTCAGTATAAATGATAATTACATTTAGATATTGTTTGGGTTACATGTAATTATAGTTAGTATTACATTTGAAAAAATGGGTAAAACTTGCTTTTGTTTTTGTAAAACAAGTGTTATGTTTACTTATGAACAATGTTACTTTATATGTATACAGTCATTACATTAAGTTATGGTAACTATTAGTTTTGGTGAACGGCTGAAAAGCCGAAAAAATAATATAAAAACTCAAAAAAAAAAAAAAAAAAAATTGACCTCTGGGAGGCTGCCACGTGACGGGTCATGCCCTATGGGTCATGGGTCGACCCGTCTCATGCATGAGACGGATCCCCTTGTTCTCACGGGAGGAGACCACCTCTTTCTGAAAACCCTTCTCTCCCGATCAGTTTCACCATGGCGCCGCACCCCCCCCCCTCTCTCTAAATTAACCGGCCGTTCCCCCCCCCCCCTTTTTCCGGCTATTGCTTCATTTCTTACCTAGGTTTTATCTTATTCGAGTAAGTATGAACTAAATTCTCATTTCAATTTTCAGATTTTGATTTGTTTTCGAAATTTCAAATTGTAACTCTAATCTTTCATCGTGTTGTTTACTTGCTAGGTCATCACTTACCCACACATCGCCGGCGATTTCAAGCCTGTTTTACGTCGGCCGACGGCTACCCAACTATCCAAGTAAGTGTTTTCTTTTTATTTTGTGTATTTTCGTTAGGTTTTGGTAAATAGTTGGCGTTTTTGTTTGTTTAGCTAGTGGTTTTCGTTAGATTTGTCAAGATTCGTAATGTTTATATGAAATTAGTTAAATATGTTAGTTTTTGTTAGTTTCTCAAAACATGTTAGCTAATCATTTTTGTTAGTTTTATGTTTTGTTATGCTGTATGATATAAATATGCATAACTATGTTAGGCTTTGTTAGTTTTCTTAAAAGTGTTAGTCTTCCTTTTGTTGATTTTGTAAGTATTGTTAAGTTTGTTAGTTTTTTATATTATACATAAAGTGAATTAATTAGCTAGTTGTTAAGTTTTGGAAAATGTTAGCCTTTGCTTAGTTAAGTTTGTTAGTTATGTTTCACCATTTGTAAATATATGTTAATGTATTTGTATATGTGATTTTATTGATAGATTTGTACATGATGGTGCTCTTTCTACTGCTCGGTGGTTCCGTTCGAAGTTCCATACACTTAATATGGAAAACTGGTACCAAACTTGGAGAATGATTCCTAAAGAAAAAATTATAGAATGGTTTGAGTTGTTTAAGGTAAATTTTATTTAGTGATCAAGTTGTTATTATATACTACTGGAATATATATTTTTATATAAATAATCTATATATTTTCAGGAAGAATATTCTTGTCCCGGCCAGTCTGATCAGGTATTTTTTGCGGCATTTAAGATCATGCTTTCTAAACGGTATAGAGGGATTGTAAGCAAGATGAAGTCAGACTGGTTTGAGTTGAAAAAGAAGCCGCCTGTTATTCATGAAGATGTTTGGAGGTGTTGGCTTGATTGGTGGGAAAATCCAAAAGCTAAGAGAAAAGCTGATCAGAATAGGGAAAATAGGACTAAAGTTAAAATTGTATCTACTGCTGGATGTGTTGGCGCTGCTGATCAATTGAGTCGTATGGTAAGTAATTTACACATTACTGTTGATATATTTGTTTTTATATGTTGTTAAATTTTACTGTATAATATTGAGATACTCTTTTTTATTGTTTTTGTAGAGAAAATCATATGGACCTCAAATAGATGAAGGGGATATCTTTGCTGCTCTACACACTCGAAAGGGGAAAAATGATGGAGAGTTGGAGTGGTCTTCCGAAGCAACCGCGGCACTTTATGTAAGTTTAGCTTATAACACCCAATCATGATCAAACTTCCAGTTTATTGAATGCAATTGAATGTATCTTTGCTGCACTTTTATGTGTTGGATGGGAGTGAAAAGATAGTATGATTTTCATTTTTAAATGTCATATTTGCTGCACTTTCAAGTTGTTGATTTGGGCAATAGTTTTGGGACGGAAGGAGTAAGATATGATTTTCATTTTCACCTATCCCTTCTCTGCTTCTCTTATTTGGTGTTCCTGGTAATAATTTATTTTGTTTTATTTATTTTTAATAGGATGACTACAAAGAGATTGCAAAGCAAAAGGCTTTGAAAAAGGGATTATCGATCCCGATGTTGCTCCAAACACTCGTCTCGCCTTTCAAAATGATGCTTGGGAAGTTGCTGCTGCGAACCATGCCAAAGCTGAAGGACATAGAGAAAATATGGGAACTAGAATTGTTGGCTTTGGGCAGATGGGAAGACCGATGATCAGACTGCCTACTGCTCGAGAGTCATTTTTTTTTACTCAAGCGATTGCCCCTACACCTACCCCATCTTCCAGTAACTTGGAGCCTACTAGGGAACAATTGATGGAAGAGCTTAGTGATTTGAAGAATTTAGTATACAAATTGGTTGAAGAAAATGAGCAGCAGCGGAGGGAGAGGGAGCGGGAGCAATCTCAACGACAACAGTTTGAGCAGTTGATGTCACAACGAGGGCCAAGTTGGGGTCCCCCACCCACGGGTTTTTTCCCACCTGGTATGTTCCCTACTCAAATGCAGTCTCAACATCAGTTCTATCAGCCCCATTATCAATACCAATATCAACAGCAACCGAATAGCGGACAAAGCTCGGCCTCCCCTAATAATGTAGTTGGTAACAATGTGGTTGGTAATGGTGGCACTTTTGGCACTTTTGGCACTTTTGGCACTTTTATGGACTTGTTGAATGGTGGTGGGGCCGGTGGCAGCGGGGTCGGTGGCCGGGCAAGTGGCAGTGGGGGGAATTAGCACAACATTATTTTGTTTAGTATTGTACAGTAGTTGGTTTTTGGAAGCCTGTTGTACTGCAGTTTTTTTTGAAAGAAGCCTGTACTGCAGTTTTTTTTTTTTTTTTTTTTTTGAAGGATCCTGGTACTGCAGTTGGTAACTATGAAGGGTGAATCAATTATTTTGTTTGAACTTATTTATGTTATATGCATTATGCAGTTTGAACTAACTTAATATGCAGTTTGAACTAAGTTATGTTATATTTGTGTTGTCAAATTAATTATTTAATTTTGATAATTTTGATATATGTGAAATATTTAAATAATATTTATTATTTTTTTTATCCAGAGAATTACAAGTTAGAGTAGACTAAGTCGTCTCTAAATGGGGACTGGTCGTGGCTATTTGGGAACGACTAAGTCGTCACTACTTTAGGAAAGAGAAATGGTTCCCAATTGGCGACGACCAAATTAGGGACGAAAATAAAACTTCAGCCACGTCTTAGTCGTTGCCAATCTTTTAGCGACCAGAAATAAGGGACGCACAAATTCGTTGCCAAATTTCAATTTAGGGACGAATTTAGCTGTTTAGGAGCGGAATTGTTCGTTCTTGAACCTAATTTTTCTAGTAGTGTCTTGTTTTTAAACATTGCATATTCATGTTGTTTGTTTAATTGTTTCAATAAGAATTCTCTTTTCTAGTTTGTGAGTATTTATAGTAGAATAATACTATGGGCACAAAAAATTCATAAAAATTTGCTTACAAAATCCTAGGTGTAATAATGTTATTGGTGTTTTTAATTAGAGTGTGGCGGATCCATTATCGATGTAACCAATAAAATATCAACACCTCATTTTGTGACCTTATTTTGTACCCCTAGCATTGCTATTTATAGTATAAAGGTTATGTTCTTTATGAGGAAGTAGATATTAGGTAGTTTTAGAGACAAGGAATTTTGTAGTGGACTGAAGATTTGGCATGGTTCCTCTTTTTGGTATATAAGGCCGGATTAATTTGATTTGAGGTGTGTTCCACATAATCTGACTGAATAATTTTAACTACTGATCCACTAATGTATATTTTAAGAAAAATAAATTATAATAACACAGTAACAATTTGTAGTAAGAGCGAGATGACTGTTGCAACCAACTCGGGTCTCTCAAAGCATCGCGCAAAAGAGGTCTTCAACAACGGGCAACAACAACTCGAAAATCTACCTATTTTGAAGCAGGGTGAAAATTGCGCCAAATCTGGCGCAAGTTTTATCCAGTGTTATCTCTCTTTTCCCTTTTTTTTTATTTTTGGTGTAAGATTTGAACAAAATAAAGAATATTTTAAGAACATTTTTTTTAAAAGATTTCAAGCAGACTGTTGAAAATGGTGAATGATATTTAGCGCGGAGATTACATCATTATATATATATATATATAAAAAAAAAAAAAAAAAAAATGTCCTTTCGGCATCAAATTGTTAGAAATGGCCTCATAATAAAAAGCCAAAATTTGTGTCAAAATTAAAAGTAGCTAGAGATAATTTAAACAACCCTAAAATTTAGAAGTGGGTCAAACTAGATCTAGGAAGAAAGAAAAGAATATATCCATTAGAGAGACAAACCCACTAAGGCCCTGCCCGCAACATACTCATTTGGATGCTAGCTTCTAATTCATTTGATTTTACTTTTGTATTTGTATTTTGTTTGATTTATTGAAGAGAATGCCTTTTTTTACATGATCAATTTAGTGCACACTCCCAACCTCTCAAGTGCATTGCATCTTTCCCTCTGACAAGTTCCATATCTCTTTCCATCTTCTACTTGTTCCTCTATTTTTCTATCTTTTTTTCCTCAATTTATATAATTATCATAAGTTTTGTGCTCACGTGTATTTTATGACTACACTGTGCACATCATACATACCTTCAACTATACATATGTATCTCTTCCATTGTGAAATGAGTGTTTGTTTTTTCTATTTTAATGAGCATATTAAAAATTGTTGACCATTTTTATTTGGAATAAAATAAATTGATGAATATATATATATATATATATATATATATATATATATATATATATTTGATAGGAAAAAAATATTTGATAGGAAAAAAAGGGAGAGAAAGAGGAGGATGAATCAGGGGAAGGGGTGATGCGGTAACGTGGCGGAGGGGTGGAGGAAAGTAAACATTAGGAAAAAGGTATATCATGGTGGAAAGTAGTAATTGGGCAATGCTAGGGTTACAAAAGAAGTTTACAAAATGATGGATACAATGTGTGGTGGCGATATTTCATTGGCTACATTGATAGTAGACCCGGAACACTTCAATTAAAAACACCAACACAGTTATGACACCTTATTTTGTAAGCCACATTTTGTAGCCATCTTTTGTAACTTTATTATTTTTCGTAGTAATTTTTCCAGTTTTTTTTTTTCATTTCTCTATTTTTTAAATATTTTTGTTTATTTAAATTACAAATTAATATAATTAGTTCACCAAAAAAAAATTCCAAAAAAAAAATATGTTGTAGATTTAAATATGAGCTTCTGTTTAAAAAAATAATCATACCAATCGGATATGTGTAGCTTCACAAACATCTTAAAACGTCATGTGCTAGTCACATGACATAAAATCTGTTAGAAAACTAACACCCAGTTACTTTTGTAGTCGGATTGCAACAAATTGACAAAGTGAGTATATCAATTGGCGAAATTGAAAAGATAGCATCAACATTGCAAATTTTGAAAAAAATCAGGAACCGAATTGCAATTAACCCTAATGTAAAAATGTGCCAGTGTAAAGAGTGCTAGCAAAGTCAGTCTATGTGTGTTTATATGCAAGCGAGGAAAAATGGTTTTTTCTTAAGCTTAGGAAAAACACATTTTTCATAAGACCAACTCATAAAACCGTGCATCGCACGGGCGTTAATCTAGTACCCAATAAATATTAGTGAAATTTGTTTTGAGACAAAGGAGCATCCTATAAATTGTCTAATTTTGTTTAAGGGAATGAGTAATTTTGTTTACGGGAATGGGTTTTGGTGAGAACACCAAAACCCATCTCATAGTAGAGACGAGTCATGGATCATAGTTATTGGTGTGTTTTTGACTCACGACCCGGACCTATGACCAGCGTGTAATTTTTTTTTTTTTTTTTAAGGTTTTATATTATTTTTTTGATGTTTTTTTTCCGTTTGCCAAAAGTAATAGTTACTATAACTAAATGTAGCAAATGCGTTACTTATATGTAACAGTTTGTATACATAAAAGTAATACATATACTCCCTCCGTCCCACCTCACTTGAGACTTATTTCCATTTTGGTCCGTCCCACTTCACTTGAGACTCCCCAAAACGGTAATCTTTTTATAATTTTATATTCAATCTATCTCACCCACTCATTCTCTCTCTTCATTTTCCACCACACAATTCATTCAACCAACATACTATTAACCCCACTCATTCTCTCTCTTCATTTTCTACCACACATTTTCCTTATATTATTATTTTTCCTTAGTTATTGTGCCCACCTCTTAGGTCTCAAGTGAGGTGGGACGGTGGGAGTATATAGAAAAGTAACAGTGTTTTTTTTATGTTTTCTTCATTTGCCAAAAGTAATACTTATTATAACTAAAATGTAACAAACGTGTTGCTTATATGTAACAGTGTTTATACATAATTGTAACGCATATGTATAAAAAATTAGTAATTCAACCATTTACACTTTCGAACTAAAAACACTTGTGTTAGTAACATTGTAAAAATAAAAAAGTAACAATTTTTATAAATGAATGTTACATTTTACTTGTATAGTAACATTGTAAAACAGTTATGTTTACTTGTATAATAGTATATCCATATGTTTTTAAATAATAAGTTATAATGGGTTCAATTTATCATGATACATGTAAAAGTATTACATTATATATAGAAATCTGTTACAATTTCGTCCACTAAAGTGTTACATTTACTTGTACAAACAATTACATTCATGTATATAAGTTGTTATTTTTCAAATGTTACTTTCTTTTAAAAATTAAAATCAAAATACTCAAAAAAATAAAAAAAATCTGCAAACACACTATTACATTTCAGTATAAAGATAATTACATTTAGTTATTGTTAGTGTTACACGTATTTATAGTTAGTAATACATTCGAAAGATAAGTAAATGAACCTTTTTTTTTTTTGTAAAACATGTGTTACATTTGCTTATAAACAATGTTACTTATAAGTAACACATTTGTTACATTTTGTTGTACTAAGTATTACTTTTGGCAAACGAAAACAACAAAAAAAAAATATAAAAACTAAAAAAACGATTTTTTTTTAAATGGATTTTTTTTTGTCATGGGTTGTTGCCACGTGGCAGATTTTGAGTGGATCATGGATTGGGATCCTATGCTTCGTAGAAAATTTTGTACACAAATCATTGATCAACCCGTCTCTACTATGAAACGGATCTAGGTGTTCTCACAAGAGACCATCTCTTTCTTTCCTACAGAGAAGACATCACTCAGTTAGGAGGAAACTAAGATTGGTGTGTGATTTTTCTTGAAAAAATAAAAAAAGAAGAAGAATATTGGTGTGTGATTTTTCTTACAAAAGTAGAAAAATATTGGTGTGCGATGGGCTGAGTCCATGTGCAAGTATGGCTCGTCTGGTGCACATTTTTAAAAATAAAAAATGAAGATTTTTTAAAATAAACATTTTTTTGGACGATACTATTTTGAGCGGCTAAAATACGTCAAGATTTTTAAAAAACTCCGCTCAAAAACTTTCTATTGAGACGTTTAATTAGCAAAAAGTTAACTTTTTTTCACTCTATTTTAGACGCACCGCTCTATCAGACGAGACGAAACCAGATACGATTGTATTGGACATTTTCCCACAAATGGTAGCTCAGTGTATGGGCTGGGCTGGTTTGCTGCGTTTCTTGGTTAGGCCCAAATATCAATATAACTATTATAGACTGTGCGGTGTCATTAGTTGCTTGCAATTTAAAAGCCCACGAATAAGCAAGGATGTCATCTCATGGATTTTCTTGGTATTTTTAAGTAAAGTGTGGGGGTCCATTATCATCGATTCAACCAATAAAATATCACCACCTCATTTTTTGTGAGCAAGATTTTGTGAGCTTATTTTGTGCTTCTAGCATTGTTCTTTCTTTTATTTAATTTAATGAAATGGTGATCTTATGGAATTTGAATTTGGAGCATTGTATTATTGGTTAGGGAAAAATTACACCCCTCTTCTCTCTCTGTATCCACCAATTACGATTTGTTGGACTCTACAAAATACAAATTAGGTTTCACGTATAATAGTCTTTTCAAGAAACAGGTGGTCTCCCATGAGAACAAGGGGGTCCGTCTCATTAATGAGACGGGTCGACCCATGACCCATGGGGCATAACCCGCCACGTGTCAGCCTCTCATTGGTTTTTTTTTTTTTATATATATTATTTTTTCGGCTTTTCCGTCGTTTACCAAAAGTAATAGTTACCATAACTTAATGTAATGAATGTATACATATAAAGTAACATTGTTCATAAGTAAACGTAACACCTGTTTTACAAAAACAAAAGCTCGTTTTACCCATTTTTTTCAAATGTAATAGTAACTATAATTACATGTAACCCAAACAATATCTAAATGTAATTATCATTTATACTAAAATGTAATAGTGCTTTTGCAAAAATGTAAAATATTGTGTATTTTGATTTAATTTTTTGAACGAAAGTAACATTTGAAAAGTAACAACTCATATATATGAATGTAATTGTTTGTACAAGTAAATGTAACACTTTAATAAAAGAAATTATAACATATTTCTATAGATAATGTAATACTTTTACATGAAACACTAATCAAGTGTTTTTAGCTCTAAAATGTAAATGGTTGAATTATTACTTTTTCTATACATATGTGTTACAATTATGTATAAACATTATTACATATAAGTAACACGTTCGTTACATTTTAGTTGTAATAAGTATTACTTTTGGCAAACGAAGAAAACATAGAAAAAAACACTGTTACTTTTCTGTATATATATATTACTTTTATGTATACAAACTGTTACTTTTATGTATACAAACTGTTACATTTAGTTATAGTAACTATTACTTTTGACAAACCGAAAAAAAAAAGCAAAAAAATAAGAGGCTTTGACCAATAAGTCCTTCAGCCAAATAAAAACTACCAATAAGGACTGATATTTACAAAACCCCCCAAAAAGTCCCTAGATCATCTCAACCTTCTAATTTGGCGCTGGTAAAAATGAAATTACTAAACTAACCTTTGACTTGTTGCCCGTATAAAATGAAAGGTTCATTTTCAAATAGGTAAACACGACATTCTTTTTCTCTCGACCGTTTCTCTCTCTTCTTTCGACGGTGCAGCTCGGAGACACAATCGAGTTCCGATCAAAATCAACCGTGAAAATCGAAGGTAATGTACTTCTATTCATCTATTTTCAAGTTTATTTCAATATTATGTTTTGATTTCGGGGTTTTTGAAGAAGATTCATGGATTTCACTGTTTTCGAACTAGGTTTTGTTGTTTATTTTGGGTTTTTGTTTTATTTTTGCTTAAAATAACTGATAAACTTCAAAACATGTGTTATACCTCAACGATTTTGAATTTTATTTCTCATTTATGGCCGATTTCACTGTTTTCGAAAAAGGTTTTGTTGTTTATTTTGGGTTTTTGTTTGATTTTTGCTTAAAATAACTGATAAACTTCAAAATATGTGTTATACCTCAACGATTTTGAATTTTATTTCTCATTTATGGTCGATTTCACTGTTTTCGAACTAGATTTTAAGATTTCTCAGTTGTTAGTGAGCTTATGTGTTAATGTGTTATAGGTTTCTCAGTTGTTCAACATTTCCACACATACAAATGGTTTTATCAGTTATTATGCTTGTTGTTTTTTTATCAGTTATTGTGTTTGCATATAACTGTGTTGTATGTTTATCAGTTACTGTTGGTTTTTTTTTTTTAATCAAAATGCATCTTATGTTTCTCAGTTGCTACTGTATTGTAGATTTCTCAGTTGTTAGTGGGCTTATGTGTTAATGTGTTATAGGTTTCTCAGTTGTTCAACCTTTCCACACATACAAATGGTTTTATCAGTTATTATGCTTGTTGTTTTTTATCAGTTATTGTGTTTGCATATAACTGTGTTGTATGTTTATCAGTTACTGTTGGTTTTTTTTAATCAAAAATGCATCTTATGTTTCTCAGTTGCTACTGTATTGTAGATTTCTCAGTTGTTAGTAGGCTTATGTGTTAATGTGTTATAGGTTTCTCAGTTGTTCAACATTTCCATACATACAAATGGTTTTATCAGGTATTGTGCTTGTTGTTTTTTATCAGTTATTGTGTTTGCATAACTGTGTTGTATGTTTATCAGTTATTGTGTTTCCATACATACAAATGGCCGATTTCACTGTTTTCGAACTAGGTTTTGTTGGTTTTTTTTTTTTTTTTATCAAAATGCATCTTATGTTTCTCAGCTGCTACTGTATTGTAGATTTATCAGTTAGATTTTAAGATTTCTCAGTTGTTCATCATTGTTTTTTTTTTTTTTTTTTTGTGATTATAGATGACTAAGAAAAAATTGGCAAAGAAGAAGGGTTCAACCGGGGGAAAGTCAAAAGGTAAAGAAGTAGTTAAAGCAACTAAGGATAAATCAGCAATAGAGAGGAACAAAAACTCTTCGTTTCGTTCAAATATAGAAGCCACATTGAAACTGCTAAAAAAGCTGCAGTTAAAAGACCATCATATTGAGAAATTGAAGCTCTGTCCGTTTTTCAACTTTTTTAAGGCACTGAACAACCACCAGGATATCAAAATTAGGAAGTCAGATATGGCAAGTGTGGACATCATAGGTGCTATGACCCTCAAACAAATAAATTCAAGCTTGGTAGTACTCATCTTGCTTTGACTGTTCATGATGTGTCTGTGGTATTTGGGATCAAATCTGGGGATAAGAAAATGAATATTAAGATGAAAGGATTTGTAGCGGAGACATTTGAACTGGTTCAAAGGCGATTCATAGTTAATAATAAACCGACAACAATCACAGTAAACACAGTAAAAGATTTGTTGGAGGAACTGTGTACAAGTGATAAAGAAGAGGATATTGAGGATGTGGTCAGGTTGTTAACAATGTTTGCAATGGCGACATTGTTCTTTGCTAGCAAGGGTACGTACATATCTGCTGCATCTACGTGGAGAAGATAGAAAGTATGAAGGACTTCAACTGGGCTCAAGAAATTCTTGAAAATCTGATGAAATCGATTAGGAAACACTACCAACAGCCACAGCGAGTGTCCGGTTGTGTTTCTTTGTTATCAGTAAGTCATATATGATTTTTTTTCTTCTCTTACTATGCTTTTTATATATCCATAGAAAATTGCTACATACTAATTTTTAACTATTGATGCAGTATTGGTACAGTGAACACACCAACACAGTGGAACCAAAAAGGGAACTCATTCCAAGATTCATGAAGTGGGATTTGCCGAAGAGGATTGAAAATTTCAAAGAGATGTGGATTGACATATTGCAAAAGGGGAATGTGAGTTATACTATTCTTCTTTTGATTATTTAGAAGCCAATTTCTCGGTTTAACATCAGAATTATTAGTTGAGAATTCTACTTATCAATTATTTTTGTGCTTAATATTTGCTTAGTCTTCGCTTAGTGTTATTGAACATAAACTGGGATGTGCATTCACCATTTTTTGTTAAATAACTGTCTAGTGACTTTGACATTTACAAAATCCTAAGAACTGTGTATTGATTTTAAATAACTTTGTAGTATGTTTAAAGTTGAGAAATACAATTTTCAGTTGTTAATGTTATTTCGCTGACAACCCAAACTAAATCATTTACTTTGAATTATTGACCTTTTCTGATAGATGAAAGCCGATGCATTAGTTTTGACAATTGAAGAAGAAGAGATGCTAGGAGTAAGAAGGAACAATGATGATCTCCCTGATGATGTGGACCTTTTGGGAAATGGATATGAAGAAGGAACTGAAAATAATAATGAGGGAGAGGAGGAACTGAAACAGACAGGTTCTGTAGGTAGTGAAAGAACCTTATCTATCAATATGACTCAATATCAAGCAAGTCCAATTCAAATATCTGAGTCTCATACTCCAGTTCACAAATCTAAACCAACTCCAATTCAAATATCTGAGTCTCATACTCTAGTTCACAAATCTAAACCAAGAACTCCGTTATCGCTGTCGATGGAAGAAGAGGTTGATGAAATAGTGACAACAACTTTGGATCACGTGAATAGAGTAATGGGACTTGAAGGATTGAATTTTGACAAAGAAGAGATGCAAAAGGAGAATGAAAAACTGAAGAAGGAAAGAGAGAAAATTGTGAAAGAGAATGATAGGTTGGAAAGTGAAAATGAGGAGGTTTTACAAGAAAAGCTTGCATTGGAAGCTGAAAAGGAGCATCTTATAAAACAACTCAGTGTTGCAACTGCAAGGATCAAACAACTGGAAGAAGAGAAGAACAACAGTGAGATTGCTCACCACAAACAACTCAAGGAATTACATGCCAAGCATACAGCCCATGTAGCAAAATTGGAATCAGAAGCCTCTACTTTAGCACTGGATAGTGAAGATCAAATGGGAAAACTGAATGAAAAGGATGAACTTATGAAAGAACTTTATGAAAGAATTGGCATGTTGCAAGCTGAATTAAATGAATCAGAATTTGAAAGGCAGGATAAGGATTTACCTCAAAAGGGAAAAGCAATTGGTGTAACAGGATCAATGTATAGGAGGGTTAAGGAAAAACAGAGGAAGCCAAAGGAGGATGATGATTTTGTTCCTTTTGTACCAAAGAGGAAGAAGAATGATGAAAACAATGAAGACAAAGACAAACACGAAAACATTGAGATTGCTGATGATTTGGCACCAAAGAAGAAAAAAGCCAGACGTGTTGAACAACTCAAATTCAAGAAACATTTCAGTTACACAACAAAAATGGTGGCGCAATCATATATTGACAAGTATAACAATTTAATGAAAGTTCGAACAAAGCAGTAAGTACCAAACACAAATTTTAATATGTTTGAATGATCTTTTATAATGTGAATTAATTTATATTTATGTTTGTGCAGTGGTGATGCATGAGTACTTGGAAATATTCATATAAATGTTGAAGAATTGTTCAAGATTGCCCATGACATGTCTGCTGATGCTTGGGTATGTTTACTCTTGCATTGCTTTATAAACTGATAAATAAGTTGTCTTGCTTTATTATTGAGAAATAAGTTTCACATTAGTTACTTATGGCAGATAATTGATGGTTACCTTCATATAATGCAAAAGCAATACATGGACAATGCACCTTCAAACTCACAGAATAATACTGTTGCAGTCATCACTGCTAGTGCAATGGTAAATACACTTACATTTATATTTTCTTTATATAAATTGTTCTTGTTAATGTATTATAGATATTTAATAAATGTTTACATGCAGACATTTCTGGAAATGAATTATACAAAATGCGTTAAGGAGCAGATTGACGATTCCATTTTCGAATTTATAAAAGCTGATAAAAGGTTCATTCTCTTCCCAATTCACATACCATCAAAACCAAGGCTAGCTGAACACTGGACTCTTCTGGTCCTTGATCTTGAAAATGGGGAGTTCTTGTTTCATAACTAAATGCGTCCAAGGACAAAAACGACAAAAGACCCGTATGCCGTGTATGCTCGATTGACGGTAACAACATCTACATATTTCTATTTTTTAAAAAAATTATATTTTTCTCTCAATTTATGACATTACAATTTTCTTTTGATTTTTTCAGTTTGATTACATCAGACACTTGCCCTCTGTTTTGGAAGGCATGAGTCAAGAAAATACCCCTTCTGAAAAGTTCATCGAAGTTATGCATACACCACAACAAAGAATGGCAAGTCTTGATTGTGGATTTCACGTTCTTATGAATTGCAAAGACTACTTTGATTTAGGAGCTGTGAGGAAGAGCTATGGAAAAGATGAAGTTCATGCATTTAGGGCAAAAGTATTTAGCGAATTTCTGAATGATGAGAATAGAGTGATTGTGGGTTGATAGTGACTAGAACATGTAGTTTTTGTGAATGTCCTCTTTTGTCTGTTAAGATCAACTGATAAATCAAATTGCATGTTATTTTGAGAACATATGTACTTGCACAATTCCAGATTTCAATGGATGATCTATGAGACCTCTGTTTGTGTTTGTTGTTTTTTTATCAGTTATTTTGCTTGGCATTTGATTTTATTGTTACACATTTATTAGTATAAAAAGTGTGCAGTGTTATTCATGGTTTTTATCTGTGTACATACAAATGTACTTTGTGTTTCTCAATTATTTTATGGATTTAAGATTTCACAGTTATATATCATGACTAAATGAGTAGTATAACATAACTGATAAAAAGTGTTTATCAGTTATATATCATGACTAACTGTGTAGTACTCCCTCCGTCCCTGACTAAGGTTCTTAGTTGACATTACACGGAGATTAAGAAAAAGTAAATGTTGTGAGTATGGAAAGTGAAGAAAAAGAAAGTAAGAGAGATAAAGTGGGTAAAAAGTTTTTGTTGTGAGAATGAGAAGTGGGTCCCATTGTCCATTTTGGGTAATAAAGCAACTAAGAACCTTAGTCTGTCAAAAAGGAAAGTAAGAACCTTAGTCTGGGACGGAGGGAGTATAACATAACTGATAAAACATAATATACATTTTGATAAACAACCATCAGTAACTGATAAAACATAATATACAAACTGATAAATAAAAACCACCATTGTGAAACAAACAAAAAACTCTACTTTATAACTGAGAAAATGATTTATCCATTATAAAGGGAACAAAGTCTGAATGCCACAACTGAAATACTCAAAATAGAAAGTTCACCAAAAACAACAAAAAAAAAACTTAAAATAAAAAAATATCATCAAATAGGTTCCCTGCAAGACTTCCTATTGTGAGTTCCTATTTTTCCACAACGACCACACTTCATTTTCCTTTTCATAACCTCACTCCTAGCAGGAAACCGATTCTTTCTTGGCCTCCCAGGAGGACGCCTCGTCATTGGCGGAAGTATAACTGGTGATTCAGAACTAGGAGCTTGACCAAATGAAACATAGGCCTGGATAGGCGAAGCATAACACTCTTTGTAGTAACTGCAAAAGAAATACGGTTCAATATATGAGAATGGATCGGGCTTAGCACTGAACAAAGCCGAAACTGCATGCACACAAGGGAAACCTTCGTGCTGCCACTTTCCACATGAACACGTACAATCATCAACGTTAACAACCATTGGTGGAATGCAACGCACTTCAAACACATTGGCTGAAGATGAGTGTACCAACCATGTTCTACCAATTTGTTTAAGTTCTTCATACTTTTTATGCATAACAGGACAAAGTTTTGTATTCCACTTTGTTGAGCCTTCTCTGCGTTTTGCCATTTGAGTCATCAACTTCAACCTAATAGTATCAATTAACTCCATAATAGGCAACGAACGAGCACTTTTGAACTGAGAATTAAATGATTTCGCAGCATTGGAAGACATCTCACCATATCGACTACCGTTAAAGAATGCATTAGCATAATTTTCAGCAGGTAGGTTATTCAAAAATTCTTCAACAATTGTCCCACCTTCACCTATCATTTCATTGAGAAAAGTATTGAAAAGTTCTTCAGTTGGAGCTTCTGCACACTGACTGAGTTTATAGGTCATCCTGTTCTTGAAGCTTATATGACAACCTCTCATCTTATCCTTCAAATTATGCTTCAGATGAACAATGCAAAACGAATGGAAACACTCAGTCATCACCTCTTTAACTGCTGTAATAATTCCTTGATGGCGATCAGAAACAAATGTGACTTGCCTACAATCTATGAGAGGTTTAAGTTGCTCCAAAAACCATTTCCAATTATCTGTATCTTCACCACCAACAATGGCAAAAGCAATGTTAAAAATCCCTGCATAAAAAAAATACAGTAAGAACAATTCACAAACAAACTGATAACTACATTTTACTATTAATTAAAAGAACAATACATACCAGAGTTGCCATCTTTGGCTGTTGCTGCAAGTAGAGTCCCCTTGTATTTTCCATGTAAAAATGTACCATCTACAAACAACAAAGGACGACAGAACTGGAAACCTCTTATACACGCCCCAAATTCAACAAAATATCTTCTGAAGTGACCCAATTTATCAGACTCAAGCACAAACTGGTTATTCTCATCCAACTCCTTCATCTTCTTAAAGTAACCTCTCAAATTATCATAAGATGCCGATTCTTCACCGTAAAGTACTGCCCTAGCTTTCTCAACAGCTCTCCAACCAACTTTATAAGTTACATCAAGCCCATAACTATTCTTAAGAGTCCTAAGAATTTCAGCAGTACCAATCGAAGGCGAAGAACGAATAACATCAACTATAGTTTCAGAAAGCACGTCAGAACTAACCCTACTACCCTTTCCACTATTATGCACATCACCACATGTGTGACTTGAATTAAATGTTTTTATGTAAACAAATCCATTTGACTTCTCAACGGACGCATGGATCCTCCAAGGGCAGCCTAAAGTAATTTTATGCTTGCAGTGTACGATAACACGTGTTTTGTCATTTTTGGCATACACAAAACTAAATCCAACCTCAGAAGCATACTCACACAATTTGATACGAAACTCAGTTATTCCTCCTTCAAAAACCTGTCCGATACCTATTATTTCCTTAGCCCACTTTGTTGTTAACAATTCTTTTTCTCCATGATGGAAAAAGTTAACAGGCATCTCAAGTTGAAGCCTACTAGAACTGCTAGCACCGCAACTCATGGTCGATGTAGATGATTCATATGCACAAATAGCTCCACAACTCTCATTAACATGAACATCAACACACTTTGCCCCACTATAACCTAACATAATGCTCATATTTGAAAAATCCTCTTCACTCTCCAATAAACAACTTGAAATATCAGGTAAATCATATAACAATGAAATACCATTCTTATTCAATGAAGGCCATCTTGAACAAACAAAATCAACAACTGATAAGAATGAAGAAAACTGAGCAATTCTTGCTATTGCATTCAATTCACCAAATTTAAACTTAAGGAGCACCACACTATCCATCTCAGTACGACTTAACAAAGCTGCATAGAATAAACAGAACATGTATCACAAAACTGATAAATTTATTTAACAACATATGATCATCATAGATCTAGATTGTTTGAAACAATTAGAAACTCATCAACACACAATGTATTACAGAAAATTCGAAACTACAATAGATTTCGTTCACAATAATAAGAAAATCAACAATATAGAGGTTGATATTGCATACCTTAGCAACAGAGGGAAAAAATCCACAAATCTGAATTGAAATCAGAGATTAACAAATCTCAATCGATCTTCAAGCATTAACCAGTAAATCGAAACTCAGAAAGCAAGGGAATAATTCGAATTATGAGAAATCGACAGAAGAATGCAAGGAGAATTGCTCCATATATACGCTGTTTTTTAATGCGCCGACAATGAGCTCTGCGTTATTCCTTGTACGCAACGGAGTGGAAAAACTAACCCTAACGTATATACGCAGGGGCATTTTCGGCATTATGAAATGTCTTAAACGGTCATAACTGACCCGAGGGATGTATTGGTAAAATCCATTTCCAATTAGGGACCCTAAGGTAAAATAGGAAAATCACTGTTTTTATTGGTAAATTCCATCTAGTATGAGGGACTTATTGGTAAAAATCCCAAAAAATAATATATATATATATATATATATATATATATATATATATATATTTGACCTATGAGAGGCTGCCACGTGGCAGGGGGCGCCCCTGGGTCATGGAGCCGGTTCGTGTGGCGGGGCGGGCGGGTAAAAAAAAACCGTCTCATGGATGAGACGGACCTTCCATGTTCGCATGGAAGTTTTTGTCTTCACGAAATACAATGTCTGCAATTTGAAAGGAGGAACCAAAATTTTGCTATTTTAAACTACTCCATCTGTCCCAGAAAAATAGTCCAATTTTAACTTTTTATGGTCAACTTAAATAAATTTTGACCAAGCATTGGTGTCAATCTAATGATCGCAATGAAATTTTAAAAATTGTTATTGATAAATCACTTAGTGATTTGTCGATTACAATTTTTACAATTTCACTAGTGTGAGTAGATCAACATTAATGTTTGGTCAAAGTTCATTTATGTTCACCATAAAAAATCAATACGAGACTATCTTTTCGAGACAGAGGAAGAAGTAAGTTGAATAGAATAAGTGTGACTTGGGAGATAGTGAGAAACTTCTAAATTTTGCATATAATGGAAATGATTATAAGGAAGGGAAGATTCAGCGAGCTAGAATAACTGAATTGGTACTAGTTGCATGGTTGCTTAATTATGACCGTCATGTTTACAATAATTTCATCAGATATCTATACAGACACCATCATTTAGATTATTAATTCGTCGTTGTTGTACCTGAGAATCTGATTTGTTGTAGCCTAGTACTATTGAAATTGAAAGACATTTGATTTCATTAGGAGTATTTGCAAACAGGGGCGGATCTATTAAGGGCTGAGCGGGTGCGACGGCCCCCCACTGAATTTTCAAAACCATTTTTATTTTATTTTTACAAATATGGAATATATACTTTGATTGTTAAAGATAAGCATATATCCATGGTTGCCAAGCTGATGAAGCTAGTTAGTAGTAACATGAATGATCTAGGTTTGAACCCCACCATTCCTAGTTTTACATTTTTCATTCATTATTTAAGAAACCTACTATAACTACATTCATACTTAAAAAGTCACTTCAATTGTTTTTATCCCTAAAATTGTACACTTTAAATAATGAGTTTTTTTTTAAAAAAAAATGCATTGTATAGTATAATGTTACTTTTTTATCGTTTTGATGAATATATTAAAATTGAATTAAATTCTATTCTTTGCAATCTTTTTAGACATTATTATGAGACGGAAGAGGTATTTAATATTTTGGTGCTATTCGTGCTATGGAGCCTTGTATGTAAAACTTTTATCTATATAATATAGAAGGGGGCAAAAGTTTCAAGTAATTGTTATGTTAAATATTTTTTCAATTACCATGCAATTATTTTAATGTATTTGATATTTTGCATTTATTATGTCATTTTATCATACATTTAATATTATTAAACAAAGTAAAAATAACTAATTTAAATAATGTCACAATGTGAAGAAAAATTTAGCCCCTACTGACCAAACTCCCTGGATCCGCCACTGTTTGTAAAGCAGCGTGTACAATTGTTTCATTTTATTGATAACGTGATAAATAAATCAATAATGATATGGCGTTGTAATATGTTAATTATCTTTTTATTCGCGTTTCATGCATTTATTTTTTCTCTATTACTTTGTAGTAGAAAAATACTTTGTATGAGTGATAAATAATGTCTTTTATTTCTGTATGTTGTTACGCAATTCTATCCAACTCCGTTGTTGCGTAGTCTGATTTTATACATGACAACCCGCACCGTTTTGTTTTTCTTTCTCTTCTTCTCTTGAACCATTAATTTAAAGATACATTTTCCAAAAGCCTCTAAATTAAAATATTAATTTTAAAAAGAACTCTAGATTTTTTTTTTAAAAAAGTTCACAAAGTTAAGTTTTACTGCTCAAAAGCCCTTATCAGAGGGTTTTTTAGACTCTGAGACACAACTATTAGAGATTTTTTGGATTGCATACACTGATATCAGAGTGTTTGATAGACGTGTTTCAGGGCGAAAGATGGAGCTTAGAGAAATAAAAAAAATGTAAAGTCCTTATAAAGATTAAATGTTTGACCAGAGAGCCTTTGAAAAAAATGTCCCAAAATTTAATCTTAATTGAAGGTAGGGCCGGCAAATTTTGTGAATCTGTACCAACCAACTCGTGTACCAACCGTACCAATTATAATTGGTACAGCCAAATCGATATACCGACATTGTTGTAGGTACTACCGTATCAATTATGTATAAGATAGATGGAGGTAGTATAATTTAAATTAAATTTCAATGGTCTTCCTCCTACATGACGCAGAGCAAGTTGAATACAAAAAATCTTTCAAAGATAATTTGTATGTTTATAAATATTTGGCTTTTCATATATGGGACCATTCAGTGGCTTGGATGAATAAATTTAACATGTTTTAAAAGATTATATACAGTTACACTTCTCCATGATTCTTTTAATCTAGTAGATACATTTTTTTCCCTCTTGTTCTTATATACTCCCTCCGTCTTGGCACAAGTGATATCAACTTTTGGGACACGGAGATTAAGAAAAAATATAGATATGTGTGTTAGAAAATGAAGAGAGAGAACGAGTGGGGTAAATAGCAGTGTTGGTTGAATAAATTGAATGGTGGAAAATGAAGAGAGAGAATGAGTGGGTTTAAATGGTGGGGTTGGTTGAATATAAATATATTAAAATATTTTCATTTTGGGTGGTGTTGGGTAGTGTCACTTGTGGTGGGACAGACCGAAAAGGAAATAATAAGTGTTACTTGTGCTAGGACGAAGGGAGTACTTGTTTCTTTCTCTCTCAGCTGATAATGTCTCATTGATGAATTTCATGCCTAGATTCATATCTCAACAAGGTATGCAGGTTAATATTTCTTTGTGACCTTTACATAACATGTAACAGCTCAATACAAGTACAAGAACACTCAAGCGGATGTCAGTTTGCCTGTTGAAAAAGACTACTCTCAAGTTGTTGTTTTTTTTACATTACATTTTACATTTGGTATAGGTTTGTACCAACCGAGTACCAACCGTACCAACTAAGTTGATATACCGACTTAGTTGGTTGGTAATGGTACATAATTTTATGTACCAAGTTAAACTTGGTTGGTACATGGTATAAGCAAAATGTAACTGGTATACCTACCGATCCAGCCTTGAAGGTATAGGGTGTACTTAGGAAATTGAAGGTGCGAATAGCGCGACTCTTGCAATGCACCAATTTCTAGTTGGACGATTGGAAGCACGTGTATCATAAAACTCGGGTTAATTTCAGTGCCCACCCCTGAGGTTTGGATAAGTCTCACTGCCCCCCTTATGGTTTAGATTCGTCTTAGTGACCACCCTTTTGTCAATCAATTGACTATTTTACCCTTACTTGACTATATACCCCTTATAAGTTAATTTAAAATACTACATAATCTCACATTATAAAAAGTTATACGTAATTTTCATACTTAAAATTTATTCTCCATTACCAATAAATACCATTTTTATTAATAAATATTGTCTATGATTTATACTTCTTTTTATTCATTTTTTAAATCAAAATAAATATAGAGAAGCATGCACATATGAATATTTTTAAACTTGATAATTATAAAGACATAAAAAATATAAAAATTAAATAAAATTAAATATTTTAAAGCTTACATATTTACTTATTTTGAGTTAGAGATAACATGTTATGGATTTTAGAACCGAGAGATAGAATAATATGCAATCTAAATCATTAGATACTCATTAATGTGGGCATAGTAAAAACTTATTCAAAATTAATATAAAAGATATGCATGCTTATATATTTTTATTTTCTATGTTTTTTTTTATTTTAGCTTATAATAGAAAATAAATTTAATACAACACTTGTGTTCAAAGATATATTTTGTTGATATTATGTGAAATTTTGTAATGAATTAAATTTAGTTAAATCGTTATGAAATCTCAAATAATACCAGAATATATATATATATATATATATATATATATATATATATATATATATATATATATATATAAAAGGGTTGTCTTTAAATTTATTCACTTTTTCAAGTGTTTTTAAATATCAATATAAAAATATTCATGCTTCTCTATTTTTATTTTATTTGAGTAAAAAAATGAATAAAAAAAGTATAATTCATTTACAATTATTCATAGATAGAAATAATATTTATTGAAAATGGAGAATAAATTTAAATACAACTTGTGTTCAATTTTTTTTTTTAATTAGGTGAGAGTTTTTAGTGATTTAAATGTAGTTAGTGAGAGATGTTTAATCAATTAAGGGTAAAATAGTCAATTGATTGATAAAAGGGTGGTTATTGAGACGAATCTAAACTTCAAGGGGGGCAGTGAGATTTATGCAAACCTCAGGGGTGGGCACTGAAATTAACCCCATAAAACTCGTTAAAGATAGAGAGAGAGAGAGAGAGAGAGCGAGAGAGAGCGAGAGCCCCCGTAGCTGAGCGGCGCCTGACGAGAGGAGAGACGAGAGGCAAAAGAGATTAAGAGAGAGATCTCTGCTTGTTTAGGGTTTTGAAATTTCCAAATCCCTAATCGATTCAAGGTTAGTGAGCGTGAATTTTCTCAATAATAATCGTCAATTTACTCAATACTATACATTTTAGGTTTTTCTTCTTGTTCTAGAACAACAATGGTGAGTTTGCTTTGGTATATGATGATGGTGTGTGAGAAAGAGGTGTGTCTATTGTGTGCAGGAGTGTTGTTCGAGTGTGAGAGATTAATTGAGAGAGAAGAGGAGAGAGAGACGAGAAGGAAGTGGAGAGAGAATCTGAGTGTTGCTTTCTCTGCCATTGATTTTATCGCACTCTTAAATCTCAATTTTGCTTTCTTTCTTCTCCATCATTCGACATGTCTGACAGGAAGCTGGTGGTAAGGGTTTTCTTTTTTCAATTTGTTGTTTGAAGTTGTTTCTAATTTGTAATTTTTGATATGGAGATTTTTGTGTTTTTTTCTGGTGTGTATTTGGATTGTTGTTTGTCTGTGAATTAGGTATTGGGTATCCCATGGGACGTGGAGACAGATGGCTTGAAGGAATACATGACCAAATTTGGAGAAATGGAGGACTGTATTGTGATGAAGGTTAGTTTTTTTGTCATTGAGGGCAATCTTTGTTTTTGCTATTAATTCTGTAACATTGCATTTCAGCCAAATTAACATGAATGCCATGTGTTTTTTATTTTGTCTACTCATGGATTGTTGTAGTTTCTGCCACATTAACATGAATATAATATGTGTTGATTTCATCCTCCAAGTTTTTGTTTTCTTACTAAGCTTGTGTTTTGCATGAAGCTTACTAATAAGAGGTGGAAAGAAATATTTTTGATTGTGCCAAGTCCTTGCGAACCAATAACTGATTTTTTTCAATGGTGTAATGTATGATAATATGAGTGAGGTGGAGGCAGTGTTTCATTTTTTGGGGCATCTGTATATTATTTTATTTTTTTATTGAAATTTGATCAATTTTTGTACCTTTGTTGTGTTGTCGAGCAAATACAGCCTTTCAAAGGCACACTGTTCCTACCTAGAATCTAGGGCTCCATTATCATTTTGTAGCTCTACAATTTGGTAACACTCCCTCAGTCCCATAATATTAAGTGTTGCATTTTCCTTTTTTAGTCCATCCAAAAATAAGTGTCGTGATTCTAAATAAGGAAATTGTCTTAGTGCAAATTTACCATGATATAAGAAATGTACAAACAATTAAAGCACGTTCCTAAAAAATCTTGACAATCCAATGCAACACTTAATTATCAGACGGAGGTAGTAGTGTTTTTTCTGTTGTGCTTCAAGATTTGATCGATGGATGAATGATTCAATTTATTTCCTTTTTTCCCATTCATTCAATTTGTTTGTTGTGTGGATACATCCCTGAAATTGGATGTGAAAAAGATAACAAATGCATCCATGCCCTTGCACTTGCACTTGCACTTGCATTTGAGAGTCTCTCGCACTATAGACACAATCAAACGAATATGAATTATTTTCTCTCTACTTATTGCACTGCTTCCCAATTTGAGTAGGTGAGAGTTATAAAATGGCATTATGAGCTTTTGATGTATGCTTTTACATGTACTGTAGCGACTAGATCTTTTAGTGGCTGAAGACCTGGCCCAAGAACAGTTAGTCTAGGGTTGCATGCCAAAATACTGGTTTTATTGTATGGAGTCCGGGTTCTGCTGTGGAATTGAATTTATATTGTGTTTTCTATGTAAATGGCGAAATTACGGGGTGATGTACATTTTTTCTCAATGTTATTGTCTGTGGTGCAACGGAATTTAAGTTGAAGTATGTGCTTTGCCATTATTTATTTTGACCGCCCAATCTAATACATGATCTATCTATCGTTGTTAGCGTGTCTATATAAATGGGTCTGAACTCCCAAATTTATATATTATGCCTATAGAAGTGCTATGAAAGATGGCATGCATGTGATCTCATTTCTTTTGTTTTAGGAGCGATCAACTGGCCGATCCCGTGGTTTTGGATATGTGACATTTGCTAAAACTGAAGATGCTAAGGTAACTGTCAAGCTTATTCGTGCACTGCTTTACACAATCTTGTAACCATTATATGTGAGCATAGTTTCTCTAGACTACAATAAGTGTAATTGTTTGTTTCTTTGTTGGACACAGACTGCACTGTCGAGTGAGCACTTCTTAGGTAATAGAATTCTGGAAGTAAAGGTTGCAACTCCAAAGGTAGTGTTCTGCTCATATCTGGCTCTGCAAATCTTTATTTAGTTCAATGGTTGCTAGTGACATTATTGTTGGCAAAATTCCTTCTGAAAGTTTTTATTATTCTTGCAGGAGGAAATGCGATCATCATCAAAGAAAGTCACCAGGATATTTGTGGCGAGGATTCCACCTTCTGTTACGGAAGCTGAATTTCGGAGGTAGTTTACGTGTTTAATTATATGTGGGAGACAATAACTTCCTTGTACCTTGGTTATTTTCTGGAAGAATGTTTGCTTCATTGATCTTAAGTCTAGCATTTATTTTTTGGTAAATGGTAAATACGTTTGTTGTATGCTTTTCTCCTTGCAGTCACTTTGAGAAGTATGGAGAAATAACAGACTTGTACATGCCAAAGGTTCTCGCTTTCTGTGAATTTCTGAATTGAACACACTTCATTCATCCATATAAATGCTTCGACTTTTAACCTATTTGACTTGGAATGCAATAAAGTTCATTTAATCTGTTATGATCTCTGCAGGATCCAAGTACCAAGGGACATCGTGGAATTGGGTTTATCACTTTCGCAAATGCTGGTAAGTTCATTTGACATTTGATGCCGTGTATTTCATGTCACTTGGTGCACTGAACCTGTAAAATTTACATCATGATAATTGTGTATAAAGTCTGAACTCATATAATGGCCGTGATAATTGATTAATCACCTAAAGTAAAGGTCCTTGTTACTGCTTTAAAATAGACCAAATAATCACCCACAAAAGATTGTAAATACGTTCGGATTATTTCACCCGAATCAGAAAAGGAAGTAGGAACATAATCCCACACAAAACTAGTCATAGATTTAAAACATATCTTTACTTTTTGGTGCATCCATGGTCACTCAAGCTAACACCATCCAATATGTATTCAAATTTATGGTGCGTCTAAAAAGAATTGCGCATGCCACTTAACATTATAATGTGGATGATGTTGACTGGATTTACCATGGATGCGCCAAAAAGTTAGATGAGATTCTTAACGCAACATAAAATACTTTGGTTATCAAATCCAAACAAACCAAATAGTTAGGTGACCTTAGATGCAATGTTTTTCTATAATTTGTAAGCCTTGCTTTTCCACAAGCCTCCTTATATGTCCCCAAATTAATGATATTGGTAGAACTTCAATGGAACATATGAAGGGTACTTTAAACCTAATAGATAAAGTCAACTCAAGGTGTATGGCCGATAATGAAACTGCCTTTGTTGGCAGAACACAATGGCACACAGTTTTTAGGTATCGACGTTAATGTTCCCAACTTTTGGTTAACTTCCCTATTCAGTAGTGGGGAACTCGGTTTCATGGGCCCAATTGAAAGTTCAGCCGTACCCCTTTTCATCCATATCAGTTTTCCCTCCAAGTCCAAACAGAGGATACCTCTATTCACTTTCGAGCCACCACTTCCGTTTCTGAATCTTTGTTACAACTATTGTAAGGTAGCAATCACTGCGCTCTGTATGCTTTACACTGGATGACCATGTTGATGAACTTGTAGAGGTGTGCAATTAGCAGTTCTGGTAATGAGTAACGTACGTCTTGAGGTGGTTTGTTCAGTGAGAGCATAATTTAGGGCCAAAATGATCTTGAGTAGCACATAATTGTTAGAAGAATGTGTTTGGTACCACATGTCACAAGCTTTTTCATTAAGGTATCTAACTGTGAAGATCAGCAAAAATCCTCTCCTCTCGTACCGAGTATATGATGCAAAATCTGTATTTGACTCACTAGAAAAGTAAGGGCAGAGAAGGATTTGGTTGAGTTGAGGAGTTACGGGGTAGAATCTTTCTACTAAGTGCTCGGTGCTCCTATAGAATTTAGTTCTTGTTGAGGTGTGCACGATCAGTTCTCTTCTTCTTTGGATCGCGTTCAAGATCAATGTGGTTTGATGTGGTTGTCTTCTGCCCATGTTCGTTGGCATTAATGCTATTGCGATTCTTACTTTATTTTTGTCCAAAAGAAAAGTGATAAAAATGCACTGATAACTTCAAGCCTGCTCGTGCATTTACTATTGCGACTCTCATGATGTTCCTTGCTATGTGGGCAACTTATCGTTAGCTCCTCTTCATTTTCCCTTTGACAACTTACCTTCTAATTCTAATGCTTGATTAATGTTTAATTCTTCACTGTTTGTGGGTTTTATCATCTGCAAGTCGAAATTAACTTCTATTGTATGGTTTGTTTACAGAAGCTGTGGACGATCTGATGGGTGAAACCCATGAATTGGGAGGTTCCAACGTAGTTGTCGACAGAGCTACACCCAAGGCAATTTCATTGTCCATTAACACCTTACTTCCGTTCTTTTTTGTTTTTTATTCAATACAATCTTGGTGTTTGTCAGTACTGAATTTTCTTGGGTTCTCCCTTTTGACCCAAAATAATGAGTCAGCCTCAAGATGATGAGTCACCTGAGTATCTTCTTTTCAGAATTATACTTTTGTCCCACCTTTCCGATAGTACCCTGAGGATAGAGTTGCCTTAGTGAGTTGTAGCCTACACTGTATAGGGTTATAATGACGTCTTTGATATATATTAATATATACTCCCTCTATCCCGAAATGATCTTCTCATTTGCTATTTTTCATTGTCCCAAAAAGTTCTCGTTTCCACAATTTAGGCTTAAATGTGCATAAACACAACATGGCTAGTGAAGCAAGTGTTGATATCCTTAAAAAGTTTGAATAGTCAAATGTGAAGATCATTTTGAGACGGAGGGAATATACATACATATATATATATATATATACACACACACACACACTCTCTCTCTCTTTAAGATATTCTTAAAAAGAAACACTTTGTCCTCATTGTTGTGGTGACGACCCTCATAGTGGATCTGGAGGGATTTTGTTACCTTTTTCCTTTTACAAGTGAGATTTTAATTGCTCTTGCATACATCATATTTCAGGAGGATGAATTCAGGCCTGTGAGTCGACTGCCGCCACAGGGGGGTGGTGGATATGGTGGATATGGTGCATATAATGCCTATATTACTGCAGCTACTAGATATGCAGCTCTAGGTGCCCCTACATTATATGATCATCCAGGCCCCGCATATGGAAGTAAGTTTGTTTCAGAGTGCTACTAGGCTTTCTTTCGTGTTACACACCTGAATTATCACTCAAGTTCATTGCTTTGTTGAATTAGGAGGAGAACCCACTCGCGGAATGGGCAAGAAGATATTTGTCGGTAGGCTTCCACAAGAGGCAAGTGTCGAAGATCTTCGCCAATATTTTGGACGATTCGGCCGCATTATAGATGTTTATGTTCCAAAGGTAGGTAGAGCATATTTGGTATCTACTCCCTCTGTCCCATAATAAGGGGCACACATTTCCTCTTTGGGTGTTCCATTGATAAGCCACATTACTTAAAAATAGAAATTTTAAAATACTTCTTTATTCAATGACCCTTGCCATACTCACAACAACGCCACTTACTATTTCATCCTTACTTTCTCTCTCCTACCTAACTTTTCATGCTCACAACACCTTCTCCACTACTATTTATATATACTTTCACCTTATTCTCATGCATGACCATTTTTGTGCCCCTTACTGTGGGACGGAGGGAGTATGTGTCAGCAGAACTTGCCTCCCCATAATTAACACGCACAGTTGTTAATTTGATGTACTTATCTGGGAGTTTGTTGATTAGGATCCCAAGCGAAGTGGACATAGAGGGTTTGGATTTGTAACCTTTGCTGAGGAGGGGGTTGCGGATCGTGTTTCTCGGAGGTCGCATGAGATTTGTGGACAGCAGGTAATGTAATGTGTGAAATGGATTGATCTCTTTTTTTCTGATTGGTTGCATTTATTGTTTACCCCGAATAGATGGGACGTGCAGTACCTCCAAATCACTTTATTAAGCTTTTGGTCTGTATATTCATTCTTTTTGCAGGTTGCAATAGATTCTGCTACACCTGTTGATGAGCCCGGTGCAAGTGCAAGTCATATGATGGAACCTCCTGAGCCGTATGGAGGTTATGGTCCCATGCGTGGTTACGGTGGCAGGATGTATGGAAACCTTGACTATGACGATGTGAGTATGAGAACAACTTTTCAGTTTTGACTTTTTTTTTTTTTTTTTCCGTTTCCGTCAAGAAAAATAGAAATAGTTGTATTTGCAGTGGACATCTAGACGAGGCTTTATGTATGACTTGAACATTTGACTTGGTTTTTGCAGTGGGGTTATGGCATGGGTGGTGGGGGAATGGGTCCTCCAGCCAGGCCCACTCGTGGAGATATGAGGTATAGGCCTTACTAAGAGTTGGAGAGGTCTCGTCGTGAAATGAAAAACATTAATAGACTTGTTCGAGTTACTGATGACTCCCCTATGAATTTTAAACGGTGGTTAAGTACTGGTTGTTGAGAACGTTAATAACTCTGCTTTCTAGTTAGTTTTTGAAGGAATTCATGTTATGTTTCTAGTTTTATCTCTAAAGTTTGGAGGCCGGATTTCTTGAATTTTGTTCTAGTTGTTGAGGAGTTGTACTATCTGAACTCTTTCATTTTGTCCATTAAAACGAAAAGGCCTTAGTGAAAGGGTTCAGAGAGTTGCTGTGGCGGTTGTATGGGTAAAGGCCACATCTGCCTCTTTGAATAATGGATGACATAGGTTAAATGAGCTGTATGTTGGCCCAACGACATACTTGTTCAACCATTTAATCCTTCCTACCTACCGCGCACATTAAAATACTCGCTCCGTCCCCAAAAATGATATTACCATTTTTTTCATTTGTCATTTCTTATTGTCTTATAAAGTTGTTTCCATTTCTACAACCTGATTTTAAAAGTGCATAAACAAAACATAAATGCGTTGTTGAAGTGGTTACAAATCCGTGCTAGATTGTTTATCTTTTGGTAGACTATACGACAACTTAAACTTGGGCACAGGAAAGTCAAATCAATGACTCGGGGCATGGTGTGTCGTCTTATCTAATCATTGCTTTCTTCAACGGTCTACATCGTTTCGTTTGTTACAAACTATGCCTTTTGGGCACGGTGTAGTTGGCAAATTCTGTGCCCATTCGTAAAATTAACAAACGCATAAACCCTTGTGCGCAGAGAAAATTGTACAACTGGAACTACATGTTGCTTCTTTGTCTATTTCTACATCATCTGGAAAGTCAACAACTAAATGAATGTCCGAAAATTTTTCAAATTTACTCTTGGCCAAGAGCAAATTTGAAAGTTTTTCGGACATTCATTTCAAGACGGAGTGAGTCTATAAAAGAATAAATTATCTATAGAAAACTCACACATTTTCAAGCACTTTAGATCTTCCTAGGTGATTCGGGAGGTTTCACACATTTCTGCAGGACATATATACCTCAATATCACATTAAATTTCCATAGGCAGGAAACGGTACATATATTTGGAAAGGTTCCCACCAGAAAACTGCAAACCAAATTTCCGCAAGAGTCATGATACTATGTACCTCAAGTTTGAGTATGGCATAAGGGATTTTACATATATAGCACTCTTCCTATTCTCAAGGGAAGAAAGGGAAGGGCAATTCCTATTTTACTTTCACTACTTAGAAACAGCAGGCTGAAGACGGAGAATCCGGTCCATCCAAAAAATAACATCGCTTCAGCTTTAAATTCTTCTTTCGACAGCAATGAAACTTATGTTGAATCAGCTAGTCTTCAGTTATTAAATCTTACACCAGAACTAACTGAGGCCCAAACCTGCCATCAGGACGTGTGATTGTATCACAAATATCATAAAAAAAAAAAATGCTAAATGCAGAACAACATCAAAGCATAATTGTCAGTCTGTCAGCAACGAAGACAGACAAATGCGTACCTCTTCCTAACATGAGTCTTTTTCATGGCCTTTTTATTCTGCCTTTTTATCATATAAAACCTACTAGGTCCGCGAATTACAGTGCAACAGCTGGGATAATACATGTTTTCATGCTTAAACAAGCTAATTCACGTCTGCATTTTATTTTATCGAGATTCTCCGAAATTCGTAACATTTTAAATCTTCTAAATAATACTCCCTCCATCCCAAAATGATCTCCCCATTTGACTATTCAAACTTTTTAAGGATATGAACACTTGCTTCACTAGCCATGTTGTGTTTATGCTCTTTTAAGCCCAAATTGTAGAAATGGGAAGAACTTTTTGGGACGATGAAAAGTGATGAATAGGAAGATCATTTTGGGACGGATGGAGTATTTGTTTATATAGAAAAAGCTCTAGTTCAAACGTTAAATAACATAGTATATCAAGAGAAATTAACAATAAAAAATTGAAAGGAAAGCTGCATGAAGTCAATATTACCTGGTCTGAAGGATGATCTGAAAGACGAATGACAACAAGCTAGGATGCATGGCAAGTAAAACAACCATTGAGAGAATGCATCTTGACAAACTTGCGGAATGACAGAACTTTAGAGGAGTTCCTGAGATCCTGATCTCTAGGCCTTTCTGACATGGAGTTTCTCATATCTTGTGCTTTCATTTGTGCAACTCTCAGCTTGTTCAAGATCTTATCCATAGATGCTGATCTCTTCTTTTCAAGTTTCATCTGAAGAAACATCGACATCAGTAAAGGCCAGACAACCTTGTGGCTGTCAGGCATCTATGTTTGAATCCTAGGACCTTTGACTAAGAAAATTCAAAACAAAACTTATGAATGAAAATAATAAGATGGGTGTTACAAAACAGAAAATAGCATTAATATGGCCACCATCATAAGCTCATCCAGTTAATGTTTGTCTAAAGAAATCGCGGTGAGTTCACACCTCAAGTTTCTGTATAGCTGCCTCTGCTTTTGCATTCTGCAGGTTCTCCCACGCAGTAATCCTGGCTTGCTCTTTCTGGTGCCTGTAAAGACAAGAAAGAGAATATATCCATGATGGGTAGCATAATCAATTGCAAAGTGAAATACAAGGGCACAAAAACACTATTATCCTTCCCGGCCTTGACCAGGAAGTAAAAATGTCATTGAAGATCATAATAGCTGCTCTCCTTTTCCAACTTGTTCTCAATAATATAGGCACGAGCAATGGAATGAACATATATATAGTTGGTGGAAGATGTATAAGTGCTTTCTTTGACCATGGTGAAAATGCACCAATTTTCTAACATAATGTACAAACCCATACGCCCCTCGTTCCTAACAAAGTGTCCAGTATTCCATTTTTTTAATAATTACAAAATTTCTAGACTTCCTTTTCTCACACTATCAATCTCACCAACTCCACCGTTAGCTAATTAGTTCCCTAAAAAAAAGGGCCCTGCTCCTAGATAGGCAACAATGGGAAGTCGAAAAACTACACAGTCTATCTAAATACATAGTCCCATCTGACAAGTCTAGATCTTATAAGATTGTAGATTACCTTATTTGTACCTCCTTGAAATTACACTGAAATTTCGCCCTTTTCGGGAACAAAGACATTTTCTTTTGGACAAACCAAAACGAAAAGTGGGACTATTTTTTTGCAGATGGAGGGGTTAGTATTATTGTAGAATCAATTGAACTTTCTAAATCCGTGTGCAAGGTAAAAGAAGGCATTTTTAGGGAAGCAGTGAGTGATATTTAGTCAAATGAAACAAAATTTGCTTCTTTCCTATGCTGGCAAATTGCTCCTCCAAACATTAATTTATGAGCCAGGCAAGAAAACAAATACTCCCTCCGTCCCACCCGACTTAGGATTCTTGGTCAAACAATTTATACTTTGACCAAATATTTGAAGAAATATAATGATGCTAGTAAAATTTAAAACCTGCTATTGTATCACGATTAATAATAAACTAAATAACTATTTTTAGATTTTCATTAAGATAATTATTTTTGTTCAAATTGTTGGTCAAAGTATAAATTGCTTGACCAAGAATCCTAAGTCCGGCGGGACAGAGGGGGTATATGCAAAAGACACGAGCTAACATTATAACATACTTTGATGTCCTCATAGATCCTTCTGCCGTCTCCCAAGTTAAAGCCAACTCCTTAACATCTGGTGATCGTTTCTTTGTCTTTCTCACCCCATGTCTCTTGGACGACCTTGTAATAGTGGTTCCTTTGTCCACCTGAACGTCTCTAACTTCCAGCCTAGCAGAACTGTTCTCGCCCTGATCCACAGCAGAAAGTATTGAGGGAGGTGAGGTAGATAATGGCAGCTTCCCTTTGGGAGATGAGGCATTGCTGCCAACAGGGCTCATCTGGGTTGCCATATCTCGTCGTGAAATGACCCGAGAAATGGTGTCCTCTGCATCAGTGGTTTCATCATGCTTCTCATCTGTACATTTAGTTCATCAGTTTTTCCATTTTTGATAAATAAACATATGCTATTATGAAGCCCCAAGGGGTGTAACCATGTACACTAGGAATATAGTCCTGATTCATCAGTGACAGGAACAAATCACAAACAGAAAATAAATCACTCCCACAGTTATGCTTAAAAGAGATCTCGTTTCTACTTTAACGTAAGCAAGTCCTATATGACAACTAGTTATTTCTTTGAAAAAGCTTTAAAGCTAACTACATATTAACTCTTTTCCTGGGAGAAAATGTAAAGGAATGTAGGCTTCTCTTATGGGACCGAGGAGCAGTATATACATGTGCAAGGAAGAGAAACGGAAAAGATATTTCTTGCTTTGCATATTCATGAAATACTTATATGAGCAAGAGGGAGAGATGAAAAAAAACTAATAGGTCATTAGGATGATAGAGAAAAGGCGGACATGGACATCACTTGTTAATATAGACAAGGTGTCAGACACTGTGACCTTCAAAGCCAAACACAAATGAACACACAAATATAAAATATCTAAAAGCCTCCTTAATGGTATCATACCTCTGTAAGCATATGTTGTTTCCATATAAACACCGTGAGAAATTGGTAACTGACTTAGCTTTCCAGTTTCCATGAAGCAAAAAATTCTACTTTCTAGAAAACCTAATTTCATAAGTTAGCACTCATTAACGTGTGTAACATAGTTAGGTAGTTTATTACTCCATCCAAAAATGAGTGCCCATATTCCAATGTATACTAGGAATACTCAAGTCCATAAGATGGATAGTAAGGTTACTTACATATATTTGCAACTATAAGTGCTTAAAAGTCAACTTTTTCAAAATGTCACTAGAAGTCAAAAATCGGGCACTCATATTTGGACGGAGTACTAATTAAAACCTTAATGTTTATGACTAAATGAATTTTAAAGTTAGTTTTGCTTCGTAGAAGTACTAAAAGGGCCAGATTGTTAATCGGATCACGTCACCATTGATCACAATCATTTTGTTGTACTAACTGGTTAAAAATTAGGAGCTTAGTGGAATAATGGAATTTCAAGTTTGCACATAATATATCTGAAAATTAAACCGGATGCTGATCAAACTCAAACTACATAAAATCCACTGAGAGGCTACAAACTTGTGCATCTGATTGCTAGGTCAAGTAAATGAGCTAATACTAGCAAGTATACTCATTGAAATGGGGCCATTTCTCTTGTTAGTGTTAAAATGCTAAGTTTTCGCAATGCATTTTTTTTCTGATAAAAAAACAAGTAAATCTTAAGGAGAGGCAAGGGCACATAACCTATGCGTACTTGGTTTATGCAGTGGAAAATGCAAAAAGCCATACACTGCACACAGGGAATTAACCAATAACCTAAACTATGTTATGTTCCTAACGAACACTCCTCAAGAAAAGGTAAAGACTGCCCACAGACACTGTGAAGGACTTACTGGGAGATATTCAGCTCCAAGCATACATTTCCTCGAATTTTCATTTTCGTCAGTGTACCCATGACGAAATAGGAGTGAGTGTGGTAGCAGTTTTAGAGAGAAAAAAAAAACTTTGGGGATACAAGGTTTGCACTTGCATCTGAGTCCAGAGCCGAGAAATCCATTCTTTCAAAGTTTCTGATGCTCCTCTCCATCCAAATACCCCATATCGGTCAAGGAAGATACTGGCCATCTTCGCTATCATTTTTGCCAATGCGAGGCCCTGGCCGGAGATGAAAAAGAGCCATAATAGTTTTCGGTAACAGTTTTCATCCCGAAATGCGCCAACAAGGTATCCATGACTACCTTCATCAAAAATAAAAAAAGGGTATCCATGACTCCCTGGCCAATCACAATGCTGCAATTGGATGCTTGATTCGACATCCCTCTTGTATGTGCAGACCAATCGCAATCAACCGTCTTCATTTCCATTTATTTCACTGATAGCTTTCTTCCCAGCAGTCCCCAACAGGAAAAAAAAAAAAAAAAACATATTTGACCACGGCAACATCCTTGATCTACACACAACCATTTCCACTGGAGCTCATTACTTGGTTTAGCATTAAAAACTCCACTTTACTCAATCTTCCATTCCAAAATATATGTCTCACCTCCTGGCGTAGCCACCTTATAAATAATATATAACGTTCATGAAATGCTTAATTTAGTCTAACCTATTTTTCCCAGGCATTACATAATTTTCTCGGCTGCTTCTTTGTAAACACTAATATCAAAAGAAACTGTGAAATTTTATGTGCATCAGCCAGTCTATTGATGCATCCATAGCTCGATCGCTACTTCCTTTAAAGCATATCATCAAACGAGCTCCAACCTCCTGCAACAAATTTCCATAACCCGGTGCGGCAAACAAATCCTTATTTCACCTCTTAGGCCCAAAGCGATTTCTAATCAATTTCTCTCATAGCGAATTATTCTCCTTTGAAAAACCCAACAGTCATTTATCCAGTAAAGCCTTGTCAAAACAAACTAGATTCTCAATGCCTTAGCCCACTTTTTAATAGGCTGGTTTTCTACACAAGAATGACCAAAGCTAGAATGTAAGTAAATCTGATGCTAGAATGAAGTATCCTTTCTCATTGTTCTATTTAGCCACAAACATGGATTGATGGAAGGAATCAAATGAAAATTCTGAAAGTAATAATAATTTGGTATCAAAGGATGACTATTTCTTTGTCCAAGAGGTGGAAAAACTATTCTAGGTAATTGTACTCTCTATACAAATAACTGCTCTACCTTTGCAGAAACCAAGAAACATTAGCAACTTCGGTAGTAAGACCACCATATTATTAGTCATTGCCACTAGCAGTCATGTGCAACCATGCATGATCTGGCAGAAGAGTGAGAGGCACTGAATATACTATTATTGTGTATAAAAGGAAAAAAATAATAATACAGAACTTACCCTTGCAGCTTTGTGATTGTAGACAGCACAGCCATTGCTTAAATACATAAAAGTATTCATACTTGTATCTACTGGTAGGAGAGGGACACTTAGGAAAAGAAAATGATGATGATGTTAAACTGTTAGGAATAATTCAAATTTAGTATTTTGTGCTATGCCACCTTACATTCTAATCTTATCACCAGAACACAATACCTAACAAAGTAACTCCAAAAAAACTCAAAAAATCCACTTTTCCTTCTTCACGCAGGCCTGCCCTTCACCTTCCACACAAAAATACACACAACGACTCTGTTTGCATCTCGGTAATTCACGTAGATATCACACTACATTTCAGTTGACTTCCAAATTTAACAGTTTTAACACAGAGTATGCAAGTTTAATTATCACAAAATGCTAATACCAATCCAGACAACAGAACGAGGCATGCAACAACAGAGAGTAATATATCATGGAGCTCTATTGTAAAGCATAAGCCCGCTGCATAATACAACCTTTGCAGCCAAATACCTGTTTGTATAAGTTTGATAGCCCGTGGAACTACTGAAATGACTAGATGAATCAATGCATTTTAGTTTCACAAAGATTTCTAATTGTTTAGACTAAAAGGTAAATCCTAAATCATTAATGTGATCATTTTCCAATATGAATACATGAGAAGGTACTTACTCCCTCCGTCGCATTTGAAGCTTCACCATTTTGGTGATGGCACGCAAATTATGACAAGTGATGAGTGTAAAAAGGATTGTGAGAGGGAATAAGTTAGTGGGTATGACTTGTGGGGCCTCCAATTTAAATATGTGAGAGGAGAAAGTTAGTGAGTATGACAAGTGGGCCCCATAATTTAAGTATGTATGTGAGAGGAAGAAGTGAGTGGGTATGACAAGTGGGGCCTACATTTTTTTTTACCATTTTAGGAAATGGTGAAGCTTTTAACGGGACACCCATTTGGGTAATTGGTGAAGCTTCAAATGGGACGGAGGGAGTATATGATTACATCAAAATGAAATTCAAGAAACTAGGCTATAAGAGTTCATAAAATATTCAAGGAATAGAACAATACCTCCGGAGCTGGGCAAAGAAGACTCAATCAACAATTCTGACCATCCAGGTATGCTACTGCTAGACCGGACCACGCCATACTCAGCATATGCAGGGTTAGAATGTGCGCTGATCCCACCACCATAATTAATGGATAGACCATCAGGTACCAGTACACCAGTAGTAAGAGATGATCCTGCAATAAAACTCCTTGTGCTACCTCCTTCAAGTACTGGAACTGCGGGTGAATAGTTCGAAAAGTGCGCAACAACGGGATTTCCCCCTAGGGGACCACTTTTTGACTTAAGACTTCTTTGAGGTGGACCAACCACAGTCTTGCAAACACCAAAACCAGAGACCGGGCTAGTAATCCACCTCTCAGCGTCATCCCATTTCGAAGGCAAGGTCCTTCCACTATTGAATGGCATCAATGCAGCTGCACTAATATGGCTCCTGCTACCATTGTTTGGTAACGGAACTCTTTCTGAATACCAACCCTTATTGTTATCCCTGTAATCTGGAGTTCCTGGGCTTGTGTATGTACCTGAATTGCGAAACGAATTTGAGCTTTTCCTCATTCCTCTCAATTATGAGCAAGCAGCCACTCGCATTGCAACCCAGAATTACTTTTCACACCTGGTAAACATACTGAATTAGGGTTCTACAAAAAAAAAAAAATGAAATTGAAGATCAATAAACTGTTTATAATAGCCTCCTATCCTGACAACTTCATCTACTCACTCCTTGTTTCCTGTAAATTGTCAGACAAAAGTAACAGAATGTCTGTTGTCGTAGCCCTAAAATATCCTTAGTTGTACCTCACGTTTATTTACATGTACAAACCCACACATTCTAGAGATAGATTTTGACATTCACATGTACATATCAAGCTTTACTTGTGGTGAACAGTTTTCCTGGACCACTGCGACACTCGTGATTCGTGGGTTAACATACTGATATCAAAACAAACGCAAAATTACAACATAATCCAGACATTTTCAGTGTGAATACCGTTTACAAATTAAACATAACCAACAAATTGGTCGTTTTCGTGTCTTCTTCCTTAACTTCAATCTCTCCTTCAACCATTTCAAAACCAGTAAAACACAAACACACAGAGCGAGATAAAGAAATGCACGAAATTTCATTAAAAAAAAAAATGGTTTGATTCTGTAACATACCTTCTTCATAGCTGAATTTGATGAGAAAAATCATGAAAACCCCAGCAAATGAAGCTTGTCGTTGAGCTTGACTTTAATTGAAAATCTAGAAACCGGATAATGTGTAAACAATTTGAAGGAAGAAGAATGTCGGATTTGGTGCAAATATGGAGTATTTAATTACGATTGGACAAACCTGATTGATTAATGTGATGGGAGCCGCTGGCTTTGAATGTTCATTAGGTGTTTGACGAAATGCCTCTACAAGACGAGGGCGGGCGCTACTTTTGGAGTGTTGGGGGTAAAGTGTGAATTTGAAGAGTAAAATAAGTGGGGAAGTCGTCAGAGAATTGTCCCAGGTGAGGTTTGTCTGAGGCCCCGAGGCGATTCCCATGTGACAATGTCCATAAATTAAGGGACTGGCGGTTCGGCCGCTTCTGTTCATACAATGCGTTACAATGTGAACTCGTAGCTGCGATATTTAGGGGTATGGAAAAACAGCTGCACCGACGTGAAAGTTGCACAACGTATTGTAAAACGTTTTCTACACAATGTTTAGTGCACTACACAACGTAAAAACGATCGAAAAAATGTTAGCTCTTGAAAAACATTTTACATTTGCATGTACATGTTTTACAATTTTCACATCGGTGCAGCGGTGCACCTAACGTGTTGGTGCAACGGTTCGAAATCCCGATATTTAGGTGCTCTCATCATTATTTAATGGAAATTGTTTTGTATGACATGATAATCAATGGATTTTGATGAGTGTAATAAGTGAAACATGTAATTATTCTTATTAAATTAATACCCCCTCCGTTCCAATTTAAACTTCAAAAAAAAATTTGAGTTCAAGAATTAAGAAAAATGTGATGTGTTGTGAGTGTAGATGGTTTGGTAGGAGAGAGAAAGTGGGTAGAAAATAGTTAGTGGGTAATTGTTTTGAGTATGACATGTGGGGCACAAATAAAAAAAAAAAAATCTTTTTAGGTTTTGAAGTTTACTCAAAATGGAAATTTTTAAAGTTTAAAATGGGACAGAAGGAGTATTCATTTTGTTTCAAAATAAATACTAGAAAAAAATTACTCAAATAAGTGTCAATTTTTAATGATGTTACTACCAAGCAATTATTATTCTAGCATGTGAATATTAACATTTTTTTAATAAACATGTGGATATTAACTATTAGTCATGTCAATTAGGGATGGCAACGGGGCGGGTTTTGACAAAACCGAACCCGACCCTAATGTCAAAAGGTGTGACCCGAACCCGACCCGGCCCGAAGATAAGGAAACCTGAACCCGACCCGATCCGACCCGAAACGCACAAAATTAGTTTAAAATCATCAAATCTCACCTAAAAACAACTATAAAAATAAATTGAACAACATATGATATGATTACCTAACATGATATCTTGACTTTGTACATGAGGGTGCGGGTCGGGTCCGATCACGGCGGGTCAATATCAAAACCCGAACCCGACCCTAACCCGCTCGGGTCATGAAAATCACAACCCGAACCCTACATTTTCGGGGCGGATCGCCTTCGGATTCGGATCGGGTTCGGTCAAATTGCCATCCCTAATGTCAATAAGCGATAACTCACCCGACATATACTCTTACCTTCCTACAATAAAGTCTCAAAAATTCTCCCCACCCCATTGTCCAAAAGAAACAAAAAAAATAAAAAAAATAAATAGTCACTTAATAGTCAATAGTAAGGGAGCGGATATTTCACCACCGACATACTCTCTCCGTTTCATGTGAATTGAGACTTATTTCCCTTTTTATCCGTTTCACCTCAATTGAGACTGCCCAAAATGGCAAATTTTTTAATATTTTATATTCACCCAACCCCACCCATTTAACCCCACTAATTCTCTCTCTTCATTTTCCACCACTCATTTTATCCAACCAACACTACTATTTACCCTATTCATTCTCTCTCTTCATTTTCCACCACACATTCACTACTTTCTCTTAATTATTGTGCCTTTTTTTTTTAGTCTCAATTCACATGAAACGGAGGGAGTATATTTTTTTTAAAAAAAATGCACAATTATATTGATATTTTAAGTTGGTTAAATAAGGTGGATCGAGATCGAGCCGGACCAAGTCAAAGATATACGAGATCGAGATCAAAGTAAACCGAAGATATGCACGAGATCAAGTTGAATGGAATAAGGAGATTGTGCATATCTCTAGTAAATATTCTGAATATATTTTGTTAATAATGTTACCTTATTTAGTGGATGTAAATTATGAATAGAGTATTAATCAAGTATTAGGGTTTAGGTTTGTGTATAAATAGATGACGTAGGCTATTGTAAATTTGGGAGAGAGTGAATAAACAATATTACCATCATACTCCTCTTCCCCACCGATTTCTCAACATGGTATCAGAGCCTCCGATTTGGGGTGCCTGATTACTCATATGCTTCCGCAATGAAACCGCCGTTGATATGGTCGTCAGCATGGTGGAGAAGAACAAATGACGGGAGGAGCCCGTGGAAGCCTCTTCGCGGCACGGGAAGTGCACGACAAATGCGTTAAGGAGGGGCCCGTTCATGAAGGCCAGAACCAGAAACGGCGGAGACAAGAAATCATGGTTGCGTGAATAGCATCTTGTGTGGAAGAAATTTGGGCTGCGTGACAAGCAACTTGTGTGTCGAGTTGTTCAGACACTTGTGTGATTATTTTGACACACAAGTGACTGAGACGATTTTTTTTATCCCCGTTATAAATGTCATATTCGCAAGTAGGGTATCTACGTTGTAGATCCTCTAACTTGAGGGGGGAGTTGGAGAATAAGGTGGATCGAGATCGAGCCGGACCAAGTCAAAGATATACGAGATCGAGATCAAAGCAAACCGAAGATATGCACGAGATCAAGTTGAATGGAATAAGGAGATTGTGTATATCTCTAGTAAATATTCTGAATATATTTTGTTAATAACGTTACCTTATTTAGTGGATGTAAATTAGGAATAGAGTATTGATCAAGTATTAGGGTTTAGATTTGTGTATAAATAGATGACTTAGGCTATTGTAAATCTGGGAGAGAGTGAATAAACAATATTACCATCATACTCCTCTCGGACCTCTCCCCACCGATTTCTCAACAAAATATTTTAGGCTCATTTTATATCCACTATTTCACTTATTTATAAAATTTATTTAATTATGATCATGACACAACTTGCCTACAAAATATTTATTTTATACTATTATAAATGAGTTAATTTTTAGAGTGATAAATATATTCGATTTTATTTCCAATTTATTTTTCATTGTGGTCTTATCTATCCATTGTCCATGGTAACATGATCAATTACATTCTATTCATTTTTTGATACTCCGTTCTCCGTATATAAAATTGAAGAAACTTGAATTTTTGCTGATAATACTACAAAGACTTACAAAAACTATGACTTAGCCAACAATTTTTTAAAATATTTTAACATACTTTTGAGGATAATATCTATAATACAATACAGGAAGGCTTTAACTGCCTCTTATCTTGGGATAAAGAGCGGTCATGATCAATTGGTAACCGTTCCATCAGACGGCCTCTCTTCCTCTCCGTCCCACGATCTCTCTTCTCGAATGTGTGACGTGACGAGAAGCGAAGCCGGTTGATGAGCAGTTCCCCCCTCCGGCATCACAACCGCTATCCAGCGAATTACCGCCCCTCTCTTTCAACATCCGATCCATCTCGATCCTCCGATCATTTTCAGGTTTCTTGATTAAATTAAATTATTTGAGTTAATCGTACTTTTTTTTCTCCATTTTATTGTTCTCAATTAGAGTTGATTAGGGATTTCGCTGGTTGATGAACAGTTCCCCCCTCCGGCTATCCAGCGAATTACCGTCCCCCTCGATCAAACTACCTGAGTTAAATAACAAAGGGTCATAAGTTTCCTTGAAGAATTGGGATTGAAACTTTGATTTAGGGTTTCTGAAAATTCTTTTGGGTGGGATTTTTTTTTTTTTTGGGTTCTCTGCCATTCATATATCCCAGAATGAGTTTATTTGGTACTTCATGTTGCGTAATTGCATATTGTTTTTATACTGTCACCGTGCCATCGGCACGGGTTGGAGTACTAGTTTATTAACAATACATGGTTAAAATAAATATATCTAATTTTTTGCTTATGAAATAACTAGGTGAAAATAAATATATCTATTTTCTACTAGTATTTTTCTATCCATTTTCTTATTTATTGTATATAAATTATTTATGTCAAACATATTTAGCTCAAGCGACATCCGTTATTACTTTCTATATGAAATGAAAGATCAGTAGTTCAATCCCCATCCAATGCACTTTCAAGTACGCTCTTCTAATAGCTTAAGACATTTGTTAATAAAAAAAGACTATTTTTTTTAAGAAAAGTAAAGACTCAATTTTTTTGTATATAAATTATTATCGATTAATGAATTGTTTTTGAAACCAAAAAAAATATTATAGTGAAAATATTCCATATATCATATTTAGTTTTTGTTTTTGTTTTGTTTTGTTTTTATGTTTGGAAAATTGTCCAGTAAATTTTTAATTTACTAGACTTTATTAAATGAAACTATTATAGTGGAAATAGTCCATTCATTTGTTAATAAAACTTCTTATAGACGATCATTCACTTATACCTTCTCAGAAATACATTATGCCATTGTCTTTTATTTTTTTCACTTTTTTCAGTACTCACTAGTCCATAACCCGTGCTTCGCACGTGAACTTATGTACTATTTATTTTCTAAAGTTTATTTATATCTGATGATAATTATAATTTAAATTAGTTGTCATCATAAAACTTTGTTTTTCAAGTATTTTTAGTTGATTGTAATTCTAATTTTTACTTATAGTTTTTCAATAAATCTTAAGTGTTGCACCAAAAAAAGTAATGTAGAGTACTAAATCAAGTCATTTTTTAATTAATGCATATAAGATGTTATTCAACAAAACTAACAAATCAATAAGTACTATTTATTTATCATATTATAAATATTTATATATGCTTTAATTTATGTATTTCAAATCTATATATATTAAAAGTCGAGGCGGGGGGCTTCGGATTCGCCATGTGGACATGTTTTGGCTAATACTTGCTTTTGGTGAAGCCACATCATCACCATTCTTAATTATAAGTGACTTTTGATATTCTTATTATTAGCTAATAATATTAGTTAATACTAATAGTTATTATATATGTTAACTATTACTATTAATAGTATTAGTTAACTGTAATAGTTAATATATAAGTTAACTATTACTATTAATAGTACTAGTTAACTATAATAGTTACTATATAAGTTAACCATTACTATGAATAGTATTAGTTAACGTTAATAGTTACTATATAAGTTAAATATTACTATTAATAGTATTAGTTAACGTTAATAGTTACTATATAAGTTAACTGTTCCTATTTATAGTATTAGTTAACCATAATAGTAATATAATAGAAAAGTAATGTCTAATAGTTGTATTCTTCTGATGTAGTAACTACTATAGTATGCTAATACTATTAGCTAAGAGAGAAAAAAAATGAAAAGTCATATTGTTGTGGGGTACATGTTGATGTGGCTTCACGAAAAGTCTTTTATTCAATAAAAAAACCACATTCTTAAAAAGGAAAATCATTCTTATTCATCAAAGACGGATAAAAATGTATTTTTTATAATAATAAAAAAGTAAAAAAAAATATATATATGTCATACTCTTTTTAACATAATTTATAATATATGCATTTATATTTTATTCATGAAAAAAAATTATTAGCGTATGAGAGTGTCTTAATTTAATTTAATGTGTATAGGTTTTTCCAATTTCATAATCCTTGTCATTAGATTTGTAATAATAACACACACATAATGATGAATGTAATAATTTCAAAATTTAATAGCTAAACTCTTCATCTACCTCATCTTTTCTCTATTAGTATACTCCCTCCGTTCCACCCCACTTGAGACCTAAGAGGTGGGCACAATAACTAAAGAAAAAGAATAAAATAAGGAAAATGTGTGATAGAAAATGAAGAGAAAGAATGAGTGTGGTTAATAGTAGGTTGGTTGAATGAATTGTGTGGTGGAAATGAAGAGAGAGAATGAGTGGGTGGGGTAAATTGAATATAAAATTATAAAAAAATACTATTTAGGGGAGTCTCAAGTAAAGTAGGACATACCAAAATGGAAATAAGTCTCAAGTGAGGTGTAACGGATGGAGTATATATTAGCATACTATTCTATTAGTATCCAATAGTAGAATATGATTATCTATAACAATAGTAGAATGGTAATGTCTAATAGTTGTATTCTTCTAATGTAGTAGTCCCTCCGTCCCAATTTAAAGTTCCTAGTTTGACTTTGCACGGAGATTAAGAAAAAGTAAATGTTGTGAGTATGAAAAGTAAAGTGTGAGAGAGAAAGTGGGTGGGAAGTTTTTGTTGTGAGAATGACAAGTAGGTCTCACTTTCCATTTTAGGTAATAAAACAAAGTAAGAACCTTAAATTGAGACAGACTAAAAAGGAAAGTAAAAACTTTAAAGCGGGACAGAGGGAGTAACTATTATAGTATGCTAATACTATTAGCTAAAAGAGAAAAAAATGAAAATTCATATTGTTGTGGGGTACATGGTGATGTGGCTTCACGAAATGAAAGATTTCGATAAAATTTGTCCACGTGTCACATCCATAGGACTCCGCATCGACTTTTATATACTCCCTCCGTCCCACCTCACTTGAGACCTAAGAGGTGGGCACAATAACTAAGTAAAAAGAATAAAATAAAGAAAATATGTGGTAGAAAATGAAGAGAGAATGAGTGGGTGGGGTAGATTGAATATAAAATTATAAAAAGATTACCATTTTAGGAAGTCTCAAGTGAAGTGAGACGGACCAAAATGGAAATAAGTCTCATGTGAGGTGGGACGGAGGGAGTATATAGATTTTGGGTGTAAGCATTCATAACTATTACTCCCTATGTCACGGAAAGATAGTCCCTCTTTTTTCATCGTTACTACGAATGAAATTTGAGCAATCATTTAGGCTATTTTTAGTTATCATAATGAGAATCTAAAAAATGATATTGATAGTATTTATGTTAATTCAGATTGCTATAAGGTTTATTATATTGTACTCTTGCACATGACACTTAAATAGTGAAATTGGATTGCATTAGCAATATTAATGAAAAATCAAAAAATGAAAACTAAGACTGACTTGAATGTGCTAGTTAGGGAGAACAATGGTTATTCAGTGTATATTATCTATTAAAAATGTGGCATATTAAATTTTGTGTATTGTGTTAATTGAGTACATTGTGTTTTCGGTAAGAAACTGGTAAGTGGTACGAGGAAAAGAAGTTTTGTGACCAAAACAGGTTTAATTCCAATAACTAAGTGATTTTCTCTTACCTTTTCTAATACACATATTAATATAAAAGTGCCTACCTTCTACCAAACTCTTATCACCATTAACATGCAACAAGTGATCCTAAAAAAAATTCTAATATACATATTAATATAAACTTGCCTACCTTGTACCAAACTCTTATCACCATTAACATGCAACAAGTGATCCTAGAAATGTTGGTACTTGTTTTTTTTTATATAAATAAAATAAAATGCTGGTAGTTGCCCCCTCGTTAGAGCAATTAAACGAGACTTGATGAGAAAAGCAAACAATTACAAGAACACAGATTTTCGTGGTTTACCAACTTGTCTACGTCCACGGGCGGAGGAAGAATATATTATTAATATGGAGATCACAGATACAAATCACACTAATCTAGTTGCACGAATTATTGATCACAATAATTCATGACTGTGCAAACCCTAGATCTAGAATTACAGATTTGGAACTTCTGTCTAACATCTTGAACTTCTTGAACTACTCTCTAGTTCTAGCTCTAGTTGACAAGTTTACAAGTTGATTATTATGCTAGGGGAAGGTTATTTATAGTCACATAAATAACTAAAACCCTAAAAGGGGAAGGAATCACATTTCTTCTGTACAAAGTAATTATATTCTCATTAGGAAATAACTTTCCTAATTCTTGAATAATTCCTTGTACCAATAAGAAACTTAATTAAACTTTAATCCTTGTATCAAAAGTATTTCATTTTTCTTAGAGATAAAGCAATTCTATTCTCATAAGGACACCACAATCCTTATTCTTGAATAAATCTTTAATGCCTTTCCAAAAGGAATTCACAATTCTCAGTCCCAGGAATTACCGAACTTGTTGCGGATCTATCCTTAACCAATGCGCATATTGATTCAAAGGCATATTCCCAACAATCTCCACATTGACTTTGAATCTCCCCTATCAATAATCCAGATCTACGAAACACTGACACAACTCCACCTTGAGTCGCATCCTTCGTATCATAACATATCCCTTCCCCTCCGCCATTCTGTGGATATTGATCTACCGACTGTGGACCATCTGCCCGTTCACCTTCAACTGTAGTAACTGGCTCCACCTATTTCTCAACCATCCTACTCTGCTCTAGCTTGGAATTACAAAATTTTCCTGTTGTATAATCCTCTAACTTGGCGTCCCAAATTCAAAGGCATTATCCCAACAATCTCTACCTCTGTCACTATTTCCATAGCAACCTCAACGAGAAATCATCACTAAGACACATGATGATTTGTGAATGCGCCTTCTCCTCCAGAGAATCCATCACTTTCTCGTTTCCCCTCCCATTCTTGTAGAAATTACAAACTTTATCAGGTCTCGGGCCCCTCTTGCTAGATGATTTTTGAGAATTCTCCTTCTTGCTAGAACCCTTGCTGCCTTCCGCAACTATTCCTGCTGACTGGCTGTCTGTGCTAAATCTACTTGCCATGAGGGTGTCAATAACCCTTGTTTTTTTCAACATGGCTTCTGTCTTGATCTGTGTCCAACCTAGACACCAAATTTATGCACGGACATTGCACGTGCAATGCACGTTTTCTGCACACGGACTGCACGTGCACTGCACGTTTTCTACACGCGGACTGCACGTTCGGTGCACGTGCACTCATCTTGATCTGCCAGAGACTAATAATTATTCCTCCCGTTGAACTTGTCGATCGATTCTGATCCTTGACCCATCTTCTCGTTTTCTACAGCGGAACCCTGAATTTCTAACCACGAATGGTGCCACTTGTTACCAGAGCTCTGATACCACTTGTTAGAGCAATTAAACGAGACTTGATGAGAAAAGCAAGCAATCACAAGAACACATATTTACGTGGTTCACCAACTTGGCTACGTCCACGGGAGGAGGAAGAATATATTATTAATATGGAGATCACTGATACAAATCACACTAATCTAGTTGCACGAATTATTGATCACAATAATCCATGACTATGAAAACCCTAGATCTAGAATTACAGATTTGGAACTTCTGTCTAACATCTTGAACTTCTTGAACTACTCTCTAGTTCTAGCTCTAGTTGACAAGTTTACAAGTTGATTATTATGCTAGGGGAAGAGTTGTATTTATAGTCACATAAATAACTAAAACCCTAAAAGAAGAAGGAATCCTATTTCTTCTGTACAAAGTAATTATATTCTCATTAGAAAATAACTTTCCTAATTCTTGAACAATTCCTTGTACCAATAAGAAACCTAATTAAACTTTAATCCTTGTATCAAAAGGATTTCCTTTTTTTTCAGAGATAAAAAAATTCTATTCTCATAAGGACACCACAATCCTTATTCTTGAATAAATCCTTAATCCCTTTCCAAAAGGAATTCACAATTCTCAGTCCCAGGAATTACCGAACTTGTTGCGGATCTATCCTTAACCAATACGCATATTGATTCAAAGGCATATTCCCAACAACCCTTCACACAAAAAGTAAAGTTACCTACTTTCTAGCCTTCCATATCTGTTTATCAATTGTCACTAATTTTTGACAGTTGTAACATATAATTTCATTCAAAGGCAATTGTCATCGTTTACAAATCCCTATAGATTCTATTACAGATCTATGGTCCGGTCTCTTACAAATTAGCATGGAGTTTCACCACTAGAACCTATTACAACGAAAGATTTCCGCTCTACATGTTGCTCTAATGATTGTCCATAGCGTCTGACACCATCTGGTAGTTTTCTTGCCATAGATGTCCTTGCGCCATCTAGTAGTCCGCTTGCCATAAACGTCTCGCGTCATCTGAATGATCACATGTAGACGCACAACTAACCCTTATGGAGTTATGGAACTAAGGGCTCTCTACTTCCTCCCCAAACTCAAGACCTCTACTAAAAAAGACCATTTAACACACTACATACCACTTGGCCAGAAAGCCTTTGGTGGTTGTTACTAGTTAAAATGCTAAAATGGATAAGGTAATTCAAAATTTGTTACTCCCTCCATTTAAGAGTGTAAAATTTTACTTTATAGTCCGTCTTAAAGTAATGTTTTTCTTTAAAATGACTAATATCGAGGAGTATTTGGAATGCTTTTATTTTCTTAAACACTTTCTATTTATAAAATTGGTAAAATAACAAAAGAAAAAAAACAGATATATAACAAACTAATTATAATTATTTACCTAACCTAACCATAATTAATTAAAGAGGCTTTGACCAATAAGTCCTTTGTTCAGATGAAAACGATCAATAAGGACGGACATTTTTGAAACTCGCCAAAAAGTCCTTGAAAATTTCGTTGGACAACATTGCCCCTGGGTTATGGATGTGCATGCTTGGGTTATGGACGTTGCGTCCTGGAGGCCGTAAGAAACGCAGTTCGAACACGCGTTTTATCTTCTTCTTCTAGATTCTCTTTCCCTTTCTTTTTCTTCTTTTTTTTCCACCCAGATTTTCAAAATGTTATATCTCAAAATCTAAAAATAAGAAAAATAATCCGAAACCAGTGTTTTGATCGTGTTGTCAAAACGAATCAAACAATTACACTCAACACATAATTCAAAATTTAAATATAAAAATTTCATTTTTCTCATTTGTATAACATTAAGAAAATCATTTTTATTTCTAAATTGATTTCACAATTGTTTGATTTCACAGTTGTGTAATTTTTTAATTTTTCACTTGTAAAATCATTTCTTCACTGATTTCACAGTTGTGTCATTTTTTTTTTAATTTTTCACTTGTAAAATTATTTCTCAATTAATTTTACAGTTGTAGATTTTACAGTTGTTTAATTACACAATTGTGTGATTTTAACATTTGAGAAATCAATTTACCAATTGTGTAAAACAAAACATATTTAGTTAATAAATGTAATGACACACACCATTTGAACACTAAATATCCAATTTATCACTTATTTCTCACTTGTACGATTGTAAAATTCATTTCTCAATTTTCACATTTAAAACTGATAAATTCATTTATCGATTATTCTCACTTGTTCATTATTGAGTATAGTACTGAGCTATTTATTCCTTATTTGTTCATAAATGAGTATAAAACTGATAAACTAATTTCTCAATTTCCACAATTGATAGTCAAATGTGACATATGTTTAAATTAAAAAATTGACGCACTCATTTTTCATTTTTTTTCTTTCATAATTGAGTATAAAACTGATTAATTTATCTCTCAATTTTCACAAATGATACTCCTTTTCACAATTACGCAAAAAAATCATTTTGCAATTGTAAAATTGATAAATTCATTTCTCAATTTTTCACAAATAAAAATAAATTTTTATTTCTCACTTATAAAAGAAAAATCAATCTTCATCAATTTATCTACTCCCTCCTCCAAAAAATGAAATTGTATCAACCAAATTCGAAAGCCAGATCTGAATTATCGGGCTCTAAAGCGATCGCCCCATTTAATGCTTTCAACGCTTCAGATTGATTTTTCAAATTCTGAAGAAAAAACTTTGGCCTGGTTTTCCTAAGCAAAGTCCTAGTAAGTAAAGACCAACACCCTTTAAATGCTTGTTTAATCCTACTGAATTTGATATTAACCTTTGTGCATACCCCACTCCCTCTGCAGCAAGAAGGTTATCTTCACTACAGATCTACAGCTGATAATAACAACATGATATCATCTGGCTTGGAATAAACCAGAATCAGGAATCACAAAATAGGGTTTGTGAAATTGAGTAAAATGATACGAATTTATAAATTATGTAGGAAACTAAAAAGGAATTAATGGAATAAATTGGAATCAGTAAATTCATCGCCGGAGATGAAGAAAAGGGACTGGAGGTCAGAGAGAGGGGAGGGGCCATCGGATTTGGGGAAGAGGAAAGGAAAGTGTGCATGTGCGTCTGCTGTGTGCGCAAGGAAGGGGGAGGGATTTTTTTGGGTTAGGGGTAGTTTGGTCATTTAGGGTTATTATAAAGAGTGATAGGGATTTATTGGTAAAATTGATTTCAATTCAGGACCCTAAGGTAGAATATGAAATGTTATGTTTTTATTGACAAATACCACCTTATGTCAGGAACTTATTGGTAAAAATCTCATAATTAAATTAATTAACGTATTTTACCCGTAGATATAAATTTTAAATGAAACCCTACTTCACACACAACGCAAAATTTGACCCCTATCTCCATCATCTCTCTCAGTTTCCCAGCACAGCCCCTCCATTTGTTGGTCGATCAAATGTCTTGTACTGGCTTGATTACTTTCCATATATTCCTCCCTTCTCTCTTCCCATATTCCATTTCATTTCTCTGCGTGAAACCCCCAAAACCTCAGGCCAAAGCGTATTTGAAATTAAATTAAAGTTGGATCTTAGCCCATTTAAATTATATTATACATTGAATGTAAAAAGAAAGTTATATAATTTAGTGGGAATATTTTTGAAAAAATACATTATTTATCTCTTTAATGAGATTGGTACTTGTAAAATTTTTGAAATTTTGCATGAGTTGTAGATTATGACAACTAACTTCGTTGCGATCAATCCTTGATAATGATAAGCTTCAAGAGAATGGTACAAACTTCATGGATTGGATCCTGAGCCTAATAATCGTTCTAAGGCAAAAGAAGGGTTGTACATTCTTGATAGGCCTATTCCTAAAGGAACCCAAAGCCAATGCCCCTAGGGCGGAGGAGACAATCACAAGAAACATGAGTATGATTTTAGGGATGTGAGTTGTCTCATGCTCGCGATTATGTGCTCAAAACTCCAACAAAGTTTGGAACTTGTGGAAGCTTATTAGATAAGCGTGGAGTTAAGAGACATGTTTTAAGAGCAATCTAAGCAAGAAAGGTATAAAACCATTGTTGCATTCACTTATTGCAAAATGAGTGAAGGGCAACAAGTAGAACCTCACATGCTTAAGATGAAAGGCTACGTAGAGCATCTTGAGAAACTTGGTTGTCCAATTGGATTGGAGCAAGCCATGGATCTCATTCTTAAATTCATTGCCTAAGAGTTATAATCACTTTGTGATGAATTATAACATGCTTGGAATGGATAAAGAATCTCTCCGAGTTGCATGACATGCTTAAAACTGCAGAGATGAAGAGGGTGGAGAAAAGGTTCTCCAATGCTCATGGTTCATGATGGAAAGGGGCAAATGCCAAAAGATAGTCATAACAGACATTGTCAAAAGGAAATAATTGTTGCTAAAATTATAACTCTAATTGATGCAATTTGTAACGTGGCAATTGGATTGACCATTTAAAATTGTAATCAAAATTCTGGATGATCAACAAAAGAGAATGGTAGTGGGACTTCCACTTGGGATATTTATGTTATAAAATTAATCTTTCTAAATTTTATTATTGGGTATTGGATACCGGATGTGGATTCCACATTTGTATAAATGTGCAATAATTAGTAAACTGAAAGACTACTTACAGTAAAGTTAGACCTACTAATGGTAATGATGCAATGGTTGCACCATTGTTCGTAGAACACTGATAAAGTGACTTTACTCATGAAGTAGAAAGTATTATTTTGTATTAAGATAGTGAAGGATATTTATTTCTTATTTGGAAAAAAAAAGGTGCTTTATTTATTATGATTTACTTCATTGTGTTATCATATAAATAAATTTTATATCCTAAATCTTGAAGAACAAAATAATAAATGAGACTATAACATAAGTAATTAAATTCCTTATGCATTATTGTTTTGATCAAATAAATGAGAAATGCATATCTAAAATTCCATGGGACGGAGTTTTAAAGTTATATGATTTGGAATCATACGATTTATGCAAGACTTATTTTCTTGGACCAAGACATCTTTTACTATGATTAGTAAAAGGCTAACATCTTACTTGACCTAATACATTTCGATGTATATGGTGCATTAAGTAGCAATGCTGAAAGAGAATTTTGGTTGTACTTGGTAAACTTATTCAAAGATTCTGATTCAATCATGATGATGAATAATTGGACCAAGAATTTGACAGTCATCATTGAGGTTGTGAAATAGTTTCACAATTAACTCCACCAATAACACAATTTGTAATGATGTGTCTATGCGGAGATATAGAACCTTATTGGATATGGTTCATTAGATGATAAAGTCAAATTGATCTTCCATTATTTGTTTTGGGGTTATGTATTGAAAACCGCTATAGTTACACTAATTTGAGTTCCATCAAAAGATGTTAAAAGATGAAAGAAAACTTGGTTTGTCTTTCATGAAGATTTAAAATGGTGAGACCTTTTGGAAAGGAGATGTCTGGGACACACTCACATTTAAATCTAATAAATATATTTTCATGGGATATCCTAAGGAAACTTGAGGACATTATTTTACTAATAAGAAACAAACGGTTTGTTGCTTATGATGGTGCTTTTCTAGATAAATTGTTTATCTCTAAAAGAATCAGTGGGAGTAAAATATACCTCGAATGGTTCGAGACCCAGAAAATAGCATTTAACCTAAGATGGAAGTTGAACAAACTTTCACAAGGGATTGTGAAAATCCGTTCAAGATATACAAGTACTTGCATACATGATAGGATACAATCTATTACAAGAAATATTGGATATTTCGAAATAGAAAGTATTAAGGTAAAGCTCATTGAGAATGACAAGTTTACCACCTATCAAAATGCAGTGTCCGCTCCACATTTAGATTAATGACTTGGAGTCATGAAATCTAAAAGGCAATCCATGTATAATAATCAAGTTTGGAACTCGATCATTCTATCCTAAGGTGTAAAAACCAAAGGATGAGATTGAGTTTTCTTGGAGAAAACTTACATGGGTAGCAAGGAACATACTAGAATTCTCATGATCATATCTTCATATTTGGAATATGAAATTTGACAAGATGGATGTCAAAACAGTGTTCCTTAATGGGAACTCACTAAAGGATGTATTGGATACAACTTAAAGGTTTTGATAGTCAAGGAAAATTCTAATAAAGTATGTAAGTTGCGGAAATCCATGTGATGGATTGAAGCAAGCTTCTGGGAGTTGGAATCTCCGTGTTGATGAATCAAAGGGTTTGGTTTCATCAAGAACGAAGAAGAATCTTGTATATACAAGAAGATTAGTGGGAGCATAGTGTTATTTCTTATCTTATATGTGGATGACATATTACTCATTGGAAATGACATTCCTATACGTGAGTCTGTAAAGACTTGGTTAAGAAAGTGTTTCGCAATGAAAGATATGGATGAAGCCACATATGTCCTTGGTATTAAGATCTACAGAGATAGATCAAGGAAGCTAAATTGGTGTAAGCCAAAGTACATACATTGACAAGGTCATTAGAAGATTTCGCATGAAAAATTCTAAGAGATGACAGTTGCCAATGATACATGGAGTTTCTCTAAGCAAGATTCAATGTCCTAAGACAAAATATGAGCATGAGAAAATATGTGAGATGCCATTTGATTCGGCAATTGGATCCACCATGCCATGATAAGTACTAAGCCGGATATATCTAATGCTTGGAGCATGACGAGTAGATATCAATCTGACCCCAGTGAGAATCACTGGATGGTTGTGAAAGCGATTCTTAAGTACTTGAGAAGGACTAAAGATTCTTTTTGACCTATGAAGGTATGGAAGATGATCTCGGATGCAAGCTTCCAAACTGACAAAGATGATTGTAGATCGCAATCTGTTTTTGTGTTTATGTCGAATAGTGAAGCTGTAAGTTGGAATAGTTCCAAGCAGAGTACAGTCACTTAATTCTACTTCTAAAGCTAAGTATATTGCTGCATTGGATGCTGCTAGTGAAACTGTTTGGATTAAGAAGTTCATTGGTGAACTTAAAGTGGTTCCTAGCATTGCTAATCCAATAGACCTTATTAGTGATAATAGTGGTGCTATCGATCAAGCAAAGGAACCAAGGGCACATCCTAAATCCAAACACATACTTAGACGTTTTTCATATCGTTTGAGAAATCGTTGATAAAGGAAACGTAAATATATATAGAGTACCAAGTAATGATAACGTTACGGACATGCTAACAAAGGGACTTCCACAAGCTAAACATGATGGTCATGTTAGGTCCATGGGTATTAGATACCTAAGTGATTGGGCCTAGGGCAAGTGTGAGATTATTGGTGTTGGTACCCTAGGCACGTTTGTTAAACGTTGTATGCGTTATCATTATATTCATATTGATGAAGAGATATTTTGATTACTATTAATGCTCATGTTTGCTTATAATAATCTCCGTCCCTAGAGCTTGTTAAGCACTAGTATAAAGGCTAAATGATCATGGGATGATCATGTTAGATTTATGGGTACTTGTTTGGAACAAGGTACTGGACATGACCCGCTGTATGAGATTTATATCATGGTCTATGTCGTACATATATCTCATATTAGTTATGTTATTTGAATCCTTAGACATGAAGTTATTATAGTCTTCCACTTGATGAAGATTATGTTTGACATATTCAAACGCTACCTTTAACCAGGTAGTTATAAAGGGTATGATTGGCATAATCGTATTCACGTAGGGAAGAATAATAAGCTAATTGGATGTGTCCCTCTTCGGAGAGATGTCAAGCTTTGGCCCCTCGAAGGAATGATGTTTATGAAATGTTTGGCCAAACTCAAATGGATTGATTGGATCAATGTCATTTGGATTATCAACATATTCGGAATCGAGAAAGTATTGAACAATACAAGTTGATTTGTTGACCATGACTTGTGTTCAAAGACATTGTGGACAAAGGGATTGCGACATGTTCTAAAGGAATGTGAACTTGTATCTAGTTACACTATTTGGGTAGGTATGACGGTTTGCTAGAACCTAATCATATCTTATGGATTCATGTTTGGGTCCATTGCCAACTTAGTATAATCCTAGAGGGTCACACACAATAGAACGAATCTTAAAAGGACTTAATTAGAATTATAGGTCGAAGGGCCTTTGAGGAATATTAGGAATTTAGAGGAGAAAACTGGAAAAAGGGGTGGTCCGGGCGGACCTCCTAAAGAACCCGGGCGGACCTCCTATAAGACCCGGGCGGACCTCTAGGGTTTCTGCCCAGAACTTTCCTGTTCCGTTTTCTTGCGGGTTTGGTCACTTGTTACCTATTTGGAATAGGTGAAACAAGTATAAAACTCCCCTCTAGTTGCCCTAATCAGTCCTATGCATTGTGTTATGTTTGTGAGTGCCTCAAAGGGTTTGAGAGGGTTTATTTCTTGTTCTAAGTATCCCTAGATTGAAGAACAAGAATATCATATACATAATAATTCCATAAAGTTCTATACATCGTGAAAGCGTGTTTCATGATTAGGTCTAGCAACCAAGATCAAGTGTTCTTGATATTCGTTCGTGGTGTGGATACCGCTAGAGAGTGAAACTTATCATCTTCATACTTCGTGATTCTTGCTTTGTTCTTGATCAAGATTTCAAGCCTCAATCGAATTCAAGGTTGTAAAATCAAAGGCATCAAGGGTTAGTATTCTAGTATTCATTATGTTGTATTTGACTTAATCATATGAATGGATCTATATGCTTTGGGTTTCATTAAATTTTAAATGCTTAATTCCGCTGCGCATGTTACTCCGAAACCCAACATTCTTAACATTTCATGGTGATTCCCATGGCCATGTGTTATTGTGTGGGTGGGTGTTATTGTGTGACTCTTATACTTTATTGATGATTGTGGTGTTAATGTTGATGAAGATTGTGTCCGTGATAATAATGATGTTAACGAGAGTATAAATTTTATTAAATTTCTCACATATATGGACAAAATTGATTTATTTTTAATTATTTTTTTGTCAATTTTATTAGTTTTCGTTAAATGCCAGTAACGAATGACATCTTTACCCTTAAAATGCCAAGACTCGCACATGCTATAAATTAAGTTATAGAAATAAATAACGTTTCGTTATTCTTTACAACACATTGCGTCTATTTAACAAACCTAATATAACATTTACACACTAAATAATTAATTGCAAAAACTTTTAAAATCTAAATAACTTTATAATTTACATTTTAATTTTTAAATAACTATCCATAGTTTTCAAAGTGGATAATAATTTCTAAATTTTGCATGTTTACTCTATAAGCCAATTTAGAAATAAGAATTCAAAGCATCTAGCTCTTCTAATTTTAATTTTGACATCTATATGGGAATATCTCGAGTGGTTAATACGATAGGTATCTAAATAAAAGTTAGTACTACCTCCGTCCCAGCTCAATGTGCACACTTACCTTTTAAGTGGGTGTCGTTGATATGTGCACAATCCAAAAAAGGAAAGTTTTTTATTATTTTTATAATCTTCCACTCATTCTCTCTCTTCCTCCCAACCACTCATTATTCTCCACTCATTCTCTTTCTTCCTCTCAACCACTCATTATTCTCCACTCATTCTCTTTCTTCCTCCCAACCACTCATTATTCTCCACTCACAATACTTTTGAATATAAATAATCTCTCCTTAAATATTGTGCCAAACAGTAAAGATGCGTATTGAGTTGGGACGGAGGTAGTACTTAGAATGGTAGCAAGTTTGTTGTAGTCATAAATACCAACTCAAATTTGATAAGAACATCAATTAAATGAAAAACAATTTTTGATAAACAACATTCATATTTTTACGTTATATTCTTTTTTCGTATTTTTGTATCGTGTTTTTTTTTTTTAATTTTGGGTGAATAATCCAAATACGCAGCGTACTTTCATGCGATTCTCAATGAAATGTACTTTTTCAAGTGGTTTACTTTGCTCTCCATTAACTCATTTTTATTGCATTCAACTCATCATCATCCATCTTATCACAAGAATCAACTTCATTTATTTCTCCCTCCACTTGATCCTCCCCGTAATTCAGACACCCCTTACCTCCTCAAATCCAATTTCAATTTTTCCCACTATCAAATTTAAAACCCAAGTTAGAATAAAAAAATTAAAATATAAAACCCAACTTAATTTTCCTCTCCTCCCATAAACCTACCTGCCAAATGCTTCATTCTTAAATCTCAAAGTTTAAAGATCCACCTAGAAGAAGCAATGTTGAAGGCCTACCTTGCATAAATACGCAAGCATCAAACTTAAGGCCGCTTATGCTGGTTATGACCCAAGAGCGAAATTTAAATTCTCTTAGACAAGATGAAGTCAACTCTTAGAATTAGAAATGGGGTAAGAAGCAGAGAGAGGCTCAAGCGTGAGCATGGGCTGGACTGGCGGTACTAGACTATATTGGAGGTTCCATCTTAAAACCAATTGGTGCTAAGGGGAGCAACTCCTCAAGTCTATATATCGGTCCATGTTTCTTTATTTAGTAGATATGAGATAATTGTCTAACACGCCCCCTCACGTGTAGCCGGGTTTTGCCAAAGCTTACAATGTGGACTTATTAATTGGGTGGTACAGAGCATCGTGGGCTGTTGGGCCTTACACGTGTAAGGGGCCTTGTAGAAGAGTTGACATAGGGACCATGTAGAAGCAGCGAAAGTAATCAGGCCACCATAGATCGGTGACTCTGATACCATCTAAGAATTAGAGATGGGGTAAGAAGCAGAGAGAGGTTCAAGTGTGAGCATGGGCTGGTCTGGGCCAGTACTAGACTATATTGGAGGTTCCACATTAAAACCAATTGGTGCTAAGGAGAGTAACTCCTCAAGTCTATATACCGGTCCATGTTTCTATCTTTAGTAGATGTGTGATAATTGTCTAACATCAACTACTTAAAAATCTCTTTAAACAGATCCTAGACTCACTAGCACGCAATATTGTAACCCCCCCAATGCATGTGATACTTCTCCGACACCGACCACATTGCATATTGATCTTGAATATTTATTTTTTATTAGATTTACTTTTGTGTCATAGTTGACTGGAATTGGTCCCATTGATTTTTGTTTTTGGATGTTTGATTTTTGTAGGGGAATGAATTTTATTTGGGTTGCAGCAATGTTGTAATTCAATTTTCTGTCATAGGTAGTAAATAATAAAATTTGTTTTTTCTTTGAAATTAAATTGATGTTTGGGAGACGCAATGATGATTTAAGAGAAAATTTTGGGGGAAACTAGTTCCTCCTGTTTTTATAGGGTTTAAGGTTTAGGGTTTAAGATTTAATGTTGTTTTATAGGGTTTAAGGTTGTTTTATATGGTTTAGGGTTTAAGGTTGTTTTATAGGGTTATAAGTACCCCAATCCGGGCTCAACCCCTCTATAAGGCATAAAAACCAAGTTAGAGGTAATCTTAGTACTATTTAGGGATAAACCTGATAGGCTAGGATCTCATAGGAATAAACAGAAAACCTTAGGACCAATCTGGAATAAAAAGAAGAAAGTTCCAGATTCTCGCCAAGACTGTCCGTACGGATGGTTTGGCCATGGGGAAGGACCAGCCGTACGGATGGTTTAGGTCCTTCAGGTCCCTATAAATTGAGACCCTTGCTGATTATTTCAGGGGGGGGGGATAGTTTTAAGCACCAAGATTCTGCATAAATACAGTCCCAAAGAAATACCCTTAGGAAGTAGAAGAAGATTGGTAAAGCCACATTCTCCCCATCTATTCTTCATCCTACACATTTTTTGTTCCTCTTATTTACATTTCTTGTCATTTACAATTCTTGTCATTTATATTCTTGTCACTTACACTCAGCGGCGTATCCAGGATTTACAGTGGGGGGGTCAAAAAATTATATATATTAAAAATACACTAATAGAAATAACAATAAAAAACTCACATATAAACCTTTTTTTTTTCCACATAAATTCAAATTTTGATGATATAATAAGAAAAGTGTTACACAAGTGGTTTCCTATTCTTCATTTTTTTAAAATACTCTGTAAGTTGGTGACTCTTCATTAGTTTGTGAAGGTTTCAATTTTTTGAAATAGTTTTCCAACACTGTTTCACAATACATATAATAATTTAAAATGCGAGTAACTATAAGTCTATAATCAAATATACTCACGAGGCTACGGGTCATAATCATATAATAGGAATGATGAAAAACTTAACAATATTATATTTTAAAATTTTTAACCTCCGGGACGGGGAGCCTCATTCACTTTAGAGCCGGAAGTAGCCGGCCCACGTGATCTTTTCAAATCTCGACGAGGACCCATTTTTCTGTAAGGAAAACAAGCTGCAATTATAATCCCATCAGAATTTGAAGAAAAAAATTAACTGTTACATAAGCACAAATACAAATACAAACAAAATCGAAGAACTAAAATGAAATTAACCACTTTTCAGAGACAGGGAGAAATAGTTCAAATTCAAACAGTGAAATTTATAAACAATTGAAATAAAAATATATTCATAATTTCATATTGTTCATCACACTTCGAAAATCAACGAAATCATATATTCATAATTTCAAACAGTGAAATAAAAATATATTCATAATTTCATATTGTTCATCACACTTCAAATTCAAACAGTGAAATTTATAAACAATTGGTGGAATCATATATTCATAATTTCATATTGTTCATCACAATTCGAAATCAATGAAATTAAAACAAAAACGAATTTCAGATTAGGGTTAAACCAAAAACCCTATTTTTTTATTCTTTGTTGGGAAATTTAGGGATTTAGGGTTTGAGCTTAGAGATAGAGGAGAGAATAGTACCTGTTAAATAGGCGAAGGTTTTTAATGAACTCCGAATTGGGTTCTCCGGCCTCCGTATGGTTCCATCGCTCGCTCCAGTTGTGTCGTCGACCCCGTCTCTCCTCCTCGTCAATCGCTCGACTCATGGATATCGCCAACGGCAAACTTTATCAAATAAGTGAAGGTATATTATGTAAACTGAGTTTATATATGTGAGGGTTGGGGTGAATTTTGAGGGGGGTTAATTGATTTTTTTTAGGGGGGTTAAAATGATAATTTGGAATTTTTCAAGGGATCAAAGTGGGTATAAACGGGAAAGTCAGGGGGGTCAATTAACCCCCTCCTCATGTACGTGCGTCCGCCCCTGCTTACACTTCAAGTCTTTTACTTTCCTTGTCATTTACTTTCATGTAATCCCCTATTTTTATCTTGGAACCAAATCATGAAGTGAATCCAAGGTGCCCTCACATTCAATATGTGATTAAGGGTTAAAACCAAAAGATGATCATGATTTGTTACATTTATGTCTTATTATTGCTTGATGATCCATTTCAATGGGGAAAACTTGTACCTTTATGATGTATTTGATAATATTTGGCCATGATGATCATGTTTGGGTGATAAAGCTTTGATCTTTATTCATCCAAACCTTGATTTAGCCATAATACATCACACTTGGGTGATAAAGTTTCAATCTTTAATCATCCAAGTGTTGATTTTGTTGTCCCAAAGGTTTAATCTTTCATAAAAGGCTCATTTGGGTGAGAAAGCCATAATCTTTACTCATCCAAATGTTTGCCTTGGCTCAAAGCCATGTTCATCACCTTTCCCCTTTTTCCTCCGATGATTGCCTTGATCATGCCCAACATCCCTGTTTTGGTGTACAAATTGATGGTCAAAGGCATAGGCATAATTACATGTAATGTTTATGTACATAATCATAAACTGAAAAGAAACAATTTAGTCCAGTTTCAGCAGAATGCTCCGTTTTTGCCTGAAACTGGACTGTTTCTGATGAAACTGTAAAATCCCAGGGATGACCCCAACCATCCGTACGGATGGTTTGGTCAGAGGGACTAAATTATGATTCAGTCCAGTTTCTGTTAAGTTTATAACATTTTAGCCCTTTTTTGTTAAATATTTTGTACAGTTTGTTAGATTACAGTTTATTTCTCCAAAATACACACACACACACACACACACACACACACACTTTGCACATTTTTGGTTAACAAAGTTAGGGAGACTCGGTTTTCCGAGGCGGATTGGGTGAACCATGAAACTTTCTTCCCAAGACTTAACGTGACCTCCGAACTCACCATCTCAAACCATTTTAATTTATTGGGTTTTAAAATTAATAAATGTGGCGACTCCGTTTTGTAAATGTTTAATGTTCCGTGTTCGATCCCGAGGAAACCATCCGTTTCCCCCGGGTATCTTACAGGTTTAACGTTGTTTTATATGGTTTAAGGTTTAGGGTTTAAGGTTGTTTTATAGGGTTCAAGGTTTAGCGACGCAGCACGGAAGCGATAAGTTTCGTGAGTAGCGCACTACACATAAGATCTCATCCAGCGATGAAACCTTAAACGCAATAATCTTGGAATCCACCAAGAAAACCTGGAATCCACCAGATAAAAGAGAAAAATCTCTTTGAATAAAATTCAATCAATCAAAATAAAAGTTGTCCCCTAAAACAATGATACTAAAGTATTTATACTACTAACAAATAAAAACCATAATCAACAAATAACAAAACCTAGGAAAACAAAAATACCGAAACTAACCCTAATTGTCTGCGCAATAAACGTAAAAACGAAACTGGGATTTTCCTCCCGACAAGCGAGCGGGCGCTCGCCCTAGACCAAGCGGGCGCTCATCATGGCAGAAAGATAAGCCGTTCTGAAATCAATTCCAGGCGGGCGCCTGGTCTGCTGCAGGCGGGCGCTCGGTCTGCTGCTGCGCTGGAATTCCTCATACATCATTTAGGGTTTAAAGTTTAGGATTTAGGGTTTACGGGTTATAAACAAGACTTTTTATATCTTATGGAGGAACTAGTTTCCTCCAAAATGTACTCATAATTTAATGTGATGAGGGTGTTTGGAGTGATTATTCCGGAAAACAAAAAAGAGAAAAAGAAAAAGAAAAAGAAAAGAAGAGGAAACAGAGGGAAGGATTACAGAACTCATCAGGAGAGGGTAGATGGGAGGAGATGAATGGCGATGTGTTGGGTGTAAATGGAAAGAAAAAGGTTGATGGAGAAGGGTGCACCAAAAATACCATATAAAAAGTCACGTACAATGTGATGCAAGTGATGATGATGCATGCGTAATTTGGTTCAAAAATCGACAATGTGGAATGCTACAAAATTCGCACATGACTCGCAAAACGACGTGTAGATATCAAATTACAGAATCGCGGTGATTAGACGTGATTTTAGCCATCCGGGATCGTTTACGTTATTTTGCTATTTATAGAATTTTAATTTTGTATGATTTCTTTTATTTATTTTATTTCTCAATGTTTAGTGGGTTTAGTGGGGCAGTTATTTGACCATGTATATATATGCAGTTTAGGAGTAATGGAAGAGACATTTTTTGGTTATTGTTGAATGAAATTTTAGTTTCTCTTTGAAACTATCTCTGTTCTTGAACTGTCTCTTGGTGATTCGGTCATTCTCACTGGTGTCGGCATCACAATGTTACTATATGACTATTTAACGAAAAAAAATTTAACAGTGTTAGTGAAAATAACCATAAATACAAAATAAAAGAGTTAAATGCGTTGGGAAAAAAATTGAGTTTGATAAGTTCAACAAACTTTTTGATAGTTGAGAGACCTTTTTTTTTCTTTAAAGCTATTTTTCTAAAGTTCTTTAATTTGGATTTCGAGCTGCTGCACCGAGCAGTTAGCTCCACCTAATGGTGGAGATTGAAGCCACCTCATTTTAGCTCCACCCAACGGTTCAGATGTGTTCGAGCTCGGTGAGACCCACAAAAAATTGAAATTATCTTAGCCGCACAGATGATGAGCTCGCCTATGTGGTCTCGATCTGAGCCATTGGATAGAGTGGTGCAGCGTTGTTGAGTGGAGCGGTTCCGGGTCCCTTAATTTTAATACCCACCCAAAGTATGAGATGAGTTGACGGACTACCGGCAACCACAATTTCATGAAAGCTACTGTCAGAGATATTTGTATGCTTATTTTCTCTATTTTCTTTGGTTAATGAGCTCATAAAATTGAGGCCAAGGGACACCACGATTGTGTTGGATAGTGCCACATGTCCACAGAATCTCCATCATTGGTGCTCCTCTTCCCACCCTTTTAACTCCCTCCGATTGGCTCTTATCCTTCCCTGCCCCACCACCACCGTCTTCCTCACACACACACACACACACACACACACACACACTTCTCCAATTAACTACCTCCACAACAATTTCCATTTTCTTTCTCCTAAATTCGATTTTGAGCCAAGAAAGAACAGTATCTTGAACTTGGTTGTCCTAATTTTTGAACTCAAAACACCATCTTTAATTAAGTTGTTCTTTAATATTCATAATACCTTAATCATTATGGCTTCACAACTATTCTGCAGCTCAATCAACCAATCAACAACACTTTTGCCAAGAACCCACTTCCCTAAAGATTCCTCAATCGAGTTCTTGAGCTCTGTTCACTACAAATTCCACCATCTCAAGAGCAAAGAAACTGGATTTTCCAAGATCAAGAAACAGACCCACCTCAAAGCTTCAGTGATTGAAGCACCGCCGCAGTCAACAGCGGCCGTTGGTGGTGGGAATTCGTCGGAAGTGAAGAAGAAGGTGAAGGTGCTGGTGGCCGGAGGTGGAATTGGCGGGCTGGTTTTCGCTTTGGCGGCGAAAAAGAAGGGGTTTGAGGTAGTGGTGTTTGAGAGAGATCTGAGTGCAATTAGAGGGGAAGGGCAATACAGGGGACCAATTCAGATACAGAGTAATGCTTTGGCGGCTTTGGAAGCTATTGATTTGGATGTTGCTGATGAAGTTATGAAAGCTGGTTGTATTACTGGTCAACGGATTAATGGATTGGTTGATGGTATTTCTGGTAACTGGTAAGATCTTTTATTTTATACTTTAATCATTAAATTTTGCAACTTTTTATTTAATTATTTTATGGATGGTCATGTATCTTGTTTTCTTTATGTTTATTTGTCTCTTATAGATATGTTTTCTCTGTGTTTGTTGTGTCTACATACCATGATATATACATATATGTGTGTGTATATATTGATTTCTACCAAATAGTTTACGCGTTTTAGTAGTCTATCTTTGTAGTTAGTTAATTACAGAAGGAATGGCATGAGGTTGAGGAATTGCGTAAATGGCATGAGGTTGAGGAATTGCCTAAATGGCATGAGGTTGAGGAGGTTTTGTGATCCATTTTTAGGTTGATAAGTGACTTTAGATTGCTGATCGCCTTAATTTGCTGCGGAAGAATGTTTAAGCACTTTCTTTCGCATGTTAGGGGAAACCTATCATAGTATAAGACGCCTTCTGGGAGACTGAATGTACAAATTCTTCTTGTAATGCTAAAGATTAGGGATTTTGTTTGAATAGTACTCCCTCCGCCCCAAAATGATTGTCCAATTTTATTTTATTTTTCCAAATTTACTCTTGATCAAGAGCAAATCTGAAGTCTTTTTGGACAATCATTTTGGGACGGAGGGAGTAAGATTTTTAGGCTGCATTTGCTATGGAAAATAATTGTCTTTCTTTCTCTTAAGCTACCACCGAACATGAAATGATATGTAGTTGATCATCAGGTACATCAAGTTTGATACATTCACTCCTGCAGTTGAACGAGGCCTTCCAGTAACTAGAGTTGTTAGCCGCATGACTTTGCAAAAGATTCTGGCTGATGCTGTCGGAGAGGATATTATTTTGAATGGTAGCAATGTAGTTAACTTTGAGGATCATGGCGATAAGGTAATATTTTTCCAAATATTTACGAGCACCTTTTTTCTTTTTTTCACTCTTTCCATTCAGATTATCTTCATGCTGCCTATAGTTAAAGGGTCATCTTTTTTGTTCCACAATCTTAGGTTACCGCAATTCTTGAGGATGGACAGCGTTTCGAGGGTGATCTTCTAGTTGGTGCTGATGGAATTTGGTCAAAGGTTGACTTTTTACCTCTCTCTTTCTACATGGATATCCTCTGAAGAGTTGCTTAATTACAAAGAGTCCATTTATGTAAAAGATTTATTATGGAATCTGAAACTACCCCTTTGTATTAAATAGGTGAGAAAAAATCTATTTGGATTCAAAGATGTCACGTACTCTGGCTACACTTGTTACACTGGCATTGCTGATTTTGTGCCTGCTGATATTAACACCGTCGGGTATGCTATTTCTTCTGTTTTTATTTGATTAATTGCTCGAATATATATCCTTGTTGATTTAATTTGACTAGTCATCATGGTAAAAACTTACATTAAAATCCTCTCTCAAGGTATCGTGTGTTCTTGGGCCACAAACAATACTTTGTTTCTTCTGACGTTGGCGGAGGAAAAATGCAGTGGTACGCATTTCACAATGAGCCAGCTGGCGGCACTGATGGTCCTAATGGTAAATCTACTTTCATTTTGTTTTTTCTTTTCTTTTCTATAGTCCTTTATGGTATCGTGAAAGATGAAAGTAATAATCCCCTTGTTCCTCAAAAGACTCCTACTTTCTGTACAATAACTTGTGTTAAACTTTGATGGCATTCTTGTGACAAATTTTTAGTATTGCTTTGTTCCTCTTTTAACATTTTTGATGTACTTTAGGGAAGAAGGAAAGGTTACTGCAAATATTTGGGGGATGGTGCGATAACGTGATAGATCTGTTGAATGCCACGGACGAAGAGGCAATTCTAAGGCGTGATATATTTGACCGCACGCCAAAGTTCACATGGGGAAAGGGTCGTGTTACTTTACTTGGGGACTCTGTTCATGCTATGCAGCCCAATTTGGGTCAAGGTGGATGCATGGCTATTGAGGTGCATATTCTTTAGCCTTTAGCTTTTACTAACCTAGCCCCATCCCTGAATAAATGTCGGGCTTGACTTGTCAACGTTTAAAAAGTGTGCTTTACTTGTTTGTACAGTGATTTGTACCATGGTAAAAATGCACTAAGGTTGTTTCTTTATTTAAAAATGTCACATTTATTTTGGGACAGACTAAAAAGGAAAGCGGGGCATTTTGGGACGGAGGAAGTATAATAGGACATTCCTTGTTCCATTTGTATTAGATAGCATGCTGTGATGTAGTTTTGCATGAACATTTAACACGACCTTTCTTGGCATGCTCTTATCTTCAGGATGGCTATCAATTAGCTCTTGAGCTTGACAAAGCTTGGAAACAAAGCACGGAATCAGGAACCCCAATTGACATTACCTCTTCCCTACGGAGGTAACAAGAAATATGAATGGCAATCACGTAATTAAGCTCAATTCATGAGACTAAGGGTGTGATCCGTGCCTTTAATTACCTTTTATTTTGGAATTCTTAGGTATGAGAATGCGAGAAAGCTAAGAGTTGCAGTTATCCATGGATTGGCTAGAATGGCCGCTATTATGGCTTCAACTTATAAGGCATATTTAGGTGTAGGCCTTGGCCCATTGTCGGTAAGATTATTGGAAAAATAAGAGAAAATTTAATTAAACAAACATGTAAAAAGTAAAGTTTTACATCTTCTTTTGCTTTGCAGTTTTTAACGAATTTCAGAATTCCTCACCCGGGACGTGTTGGTGGAAGATTTTTCATAGACATTGGGATGCCTTTGATGCTCAGTTGGGTCTTAGGCGGCAATGGGTAAGATCTAACAATCCAGTTCTTTACTCCAAAAATTAATCTTACTTTCTTCAAAACGTCTTTTCTGAATTAATTGGTTTATGTTTACTGCAGATCAAAACTTGAGGGGAGACCACAACAGTGCAGACTCACAGACAAAGTATGCCCCTTTTGCCTTAGAACTAGTCTTACTTTAACTTCAGTTGGATTTTCAAGTTACAGGAACTGAAATAATGAGCTAATTTTGTGATAATATATATATTTTTTTATTGTGAAGGCAAACAATGAATTGCAAACGTGGTTTAAAGACGATGATGCCCTTGAGCGCGCTCTTAATGGAGAGTATGTATCTTTCATCTGCCCAAAACCTACAATTAAACCGTCTCAATTGTGCTGACATTCATCACTCATTTTGCAGCTGGTTTCTACTTCCGGTTGGAGGCACGAATAGTGTTTCTCAGCCTGTTTCTCTTAGCCGGGATGAGAAAAGCCCTAGCATAATCGGGTAGGCCATCAATTTAACTCATAAAAATACTTTTTCTTCGTTTTTGAGCCTTTGTAGAATGGAAATTAGTACGGAGACCTAACACTATTTTGTGGTTACAGGAGTGTACCACACACAAGTATGCCCGGAACATCAATTGTCATTCCTTCAGACCAGGTACTTTCCTGAGTTTTTTTTTTTTTTCCGATTATAAGTTTAGTTTTTTCCTTCTTCCATACTAAGTTATGTTCTGTCTTAGGTTTCCAAATTGCACGCGCGAATAAGTTGCAAAGACGGTGCCTTTTATTTGACTGATTTGAGGAGTGAACATGGTACTTGGATCATCGAGTAAGTACAATTTTATACACACTCCCTCCATCCCGAGAAAATTAGTCCCATTTGACTAAACATGCATGGGCAACCCAAGTGAAGATTGACCATAAAAAGTCAAATGAGACTGATTAAATTTCTAAGATAGAGGGAGTATATAGTAGCTATTGCCATTTCTACATCTTGTTCTTGGAAGATTTCTCAAATTTATCGACTTGTTTACATTACAGTAATGAGGGGAGACGGTATCGTGCACCCCCTAACTCTCCCACTCGTTTTCACCCATCCGATGTTATTGAGTTTGGTCCAAATAGAACGGTAACCACCATCTTTCGTTTCTCTTTCTTATCTACTGTATATATGTATAAGATGATGGCAGCTGAGCAATTTGACGAAAATATTTACAGGTAGCATTTCGGGTAAAGGTGATGGCTTCTCCGGTTAAGGCAGCAGAGAAGGAAGAAGGAATGGGAATTCTACAAGCAGCATAGCATCATTGTGTGAGGAAGAGGTTTCTTGTTTTGAGAAGGGATACATTAATTTGTACATTGTACAGTAATTGTAATTTGTAATAACGGGTAGCTAGCAGAGCATTGTAAAGCTGCTATATATCCGTTAAATATATAGGATCACACGAACAAGATTAATGGAATGATACCAACTTCATTTTTGAATCATTCTGGCGTATAAATATAGAAAGAAGAAAGCTGTATATGTCGTTATCCAACGCTGATTCCTGTTACTCTGGACTGCATTTGAGACTATACATTATGTATTTAACGGAGCCACAGTTGGTTCCGTTAAATCTATAGTATGAATATCATTTGTTAACCTCCATTGTTCAAGCTCTAGTGGTTCACGAATCACAGCTACTGCAATTTCTCAGCCTAAACAAGAGATAAAGCTGTATATATCGTTATCAATAACAAATTTTAAAATTTCATTCTAATCATTAGATTGCCACCAATGCTTAGTCAAAGTTCATTTATGTGTCTATAAAAATTCAAATTGTTACAAACTTTTTGGGGCAGAGGGAGGGAGTAAAACCTACCATGATCTAGTTACTAGATCATGGTGAACACGTTTTGCAGTTACGGGTTTGCCCGTTCACGGTTCATTCATGGGTCACAGGTATACGGTTTCAATCAGGGTACGGTTTCACAGGTCGACGCGGGTTCGGGTACGAGTTGACCATGTCTAATCTAGTAACCCTACTAACAATACAGATGACTAAAATCACGTCTAATCATAATCTAGAAGTGACTCGATATAGTGAACACGTTTTGCAAGTGATGACCAAATTTTAGCATTTCGAGTAGGGATGGCAATCCCGAAGGCGACACGCCCCGAAAAAGTAGTGTTTCGGGTTGCAATTTTCATGACCCGAGCGGTTTAGGGTCGGGTTCGGGTTTTGATATTGACCCGCCGTGATCCGACCCGACCCGCAACTTCATGTACAAAGTCTAGATATTATGTTAGTTAATCATATCATATGTTGTTCAATTTATTTTTATAGTTGTTTTTTAGTGAGGTTTGATGATTTTAAATTAATTTCTATAACGAATTAAAATTTAAGCTTATACATAGATTGAGCCTAAGCAAATATGAGCTAATTTTTCTTATAATTTTGTACGCTTCGGGTTCGGGTTTCCTTGCCTTCGGGTCACTCCTTTTGACATTAGTGTCGGGTTCAGTTTTGACGAACCCCAAACCCGACCCGTTGACATCCATAATTTCGAGATTATGACTTTCGGAACTAAAACATTGACCAGCTCCGAAAAACAAGTGTACGCGACGGAATGAAGGGCACCTGGATTTCTAACTAAGCTTTGATTGTAGAAACCTGAGATGTCCAAACATGGGCAGAGCCCACCAAGCCTGACCCATTAAAAGGCCTGCTAAAGTGCTAATCCAGACCTAGATTTGTCATTTCAGTGTCAGTCCCTTCAGCCTAGAGGCTCAATGAGGTCGATCCACCCTTCTAATTTTGGAGTTGAGATCTCTTGTACCACTTTTATATGCCACTCTATGTATCACTTGTAATCCAACCGTTCACATGTTTGCAAAATATTACTATAATACCAATTTCAATAACTGTGAGCCATTAGATCACTTGTGGCACATGAAGTGGTACACAAAGTGGCACAGGGGATTTGGACTCCTAATTTTGAAACTCTTATCTTTTTCACCATTTTAAATTTTTTAAGAGCACTTTTATTTGCTCAAAAAAAAAAAAAAAAAAACGACAGCACTTTTAGCATTAAAATTATTTCTTTTTTGCAATTTGGACCCCCTAAATTTTGAAAAAATACCACCATATTAGCATTTCAACCCCTTCATATTGAATCCTAGCTTCGCCACTGGGACCCCTCGAAGTCTGCCAAATGTTCCTTTACACAGTTGTGTTATTAAACGCTAGGGCATGTATTACAATTTACAAGTAAGAAACCAGTTGGACTAAAAGTGGGTCTAGTCAAAGCCCAGTCATAGCCCGAGAGATAACATGGGCCAGACCACACCATGCTCAAATCAAAGTACCCTTTCTGACCGATGCAACTCCACCCGTTTGCCCAATTCAAGTAGTAACTACCATGATTCGGAAACGCAACAATTGGCTCAGTAAATAAATTATGAAAATGAATGTTCATTTCTGTTCTTATTTATGAGCCTAAATGAACATTCATATTCATATTCATATTTTTTGAGTAAACAGTTGTTATTTCGAGATGAATCTTACATCGGATTTGTCTACGTAAAACATTTGGATCGTTCGGATAACCTAAACCAGTCGGTCATAAGGAGAAACAAGCAATTGGGCATGTCTTTCTCATCAAGTTGGTTCAATTCATTGAACTTGACTCAAAATTTCAACACTTATTATTTGTAGCATTTCCTTCTCTACCTAATAAATGTCAATGACCAACAGTACCCATTTTGACAAATTCCCCTGACTATTCTACAAAATTCTAAGGACAAAATTTCTTCCTCTTCTTCTTCTCTCTCTCTCTCTCTGTGTGCAGGTGCAGGCCCCTTGTTATAAATGTCAATGTTGTGAGTTCTCACTGTCAGTGTTCTTGAATTCCCCCAAACCCCATACCTTATATTCAACCCTATGTGGCTAATGTCTCCCTTGTCTCTTCACAATCCCTCTTCATACATCAACACCACAAACCAATATGAGACACTCCACCATCTCCTCTTCAACAATTTCAAGACAAAACATTTGATTCACCACCACCTTCTTCCCCTTTCTTTTTTATTCGCGTGGCGGATATTGATTTGAAAGATGTGGATCCCACTCGATACAAAATTATTTGTTTTGTCGAGCTCCAAAAAAAAAAAAGGAAAAAAAGGGCAACGTGGGTGTTTTTGACTCATCACAGGGAGACGGGATTACATGTATCATTTTTGTGTAGCATATGGATTTCGAACCGCTGCACCAACACGTTAGGTGCACCGCTGCACCGATGTGAAAATTGTAAAACGTTTTCTACCTAATGTAACACGTGTACTTGCAAATGTAAATCGTTTTTCAGAAGCTAACACTTTTTCGGTCGTTTTTACGTTGTGTAGTGCACTAAAACGTTGTGTAGAAAACGTTTTACAATACGCTGTGCAACTTTCACATCGGTGCAGCGGTGCACCGAATCTCCATGCAACGGTTCCATACCCGTAGCATATCAGCGATTCATGGTTGCTCATAATTGTTGACGCGCCTAGTGGAAGTGGATTAGTTATTCAAGTTTAAGGATTTAAAAAAAAAAAAAAAAAAAAGGAAAAACAAAACTGATTTTGTCGTTAGGTGTAGTACCACGAGACAGTAGGCACCTAGTGGAGAACTCGGCTCCATACCCTTATTTAATGCCTCCCTCAAACTGTTTCATCGATATGTTCTTTTCCACTCCTAATCCTGTACGTTAATTTCTCGTTTCCTGAGATATCATTTGCACGTGACACACGATATATACTACTCTCTCTGTTCCAGAAAGATAGTCTCATTTTAATTTTTATATAGTCAATAAAAATATATTTTGACAAAACATTGGTGTCAATTTAATGATCACAATAAAATTATAAAAATTGTTATTAATAAATCACTTAATGATTAATCAATTACAAATTTTAAAATTTTACTAAAATAATTAAATTGCCTTCTATAGTTGGAGGTGTCGGAGTAGTAGCACGTGAAGAGGAGTAAATGGTGCTCTGAACGCACGTGATTGACCAACGGTCTTTTCAGTTTGGTAGTTAACTCTGTTTAATAGGAACCGTCACCGCCTCACTGGCTTAAACCATTTCATTTCATTTCTTCATTTATTTATTTTTAGACCTAGAACCGCTCCACTCCTCCACCCAACAGATCCGATCAAGGCCACATAGGCGAGCTCATCATTTGTACGGCTAAAATGGTTTCAATTCTTTGTGGGTTCTACCGAGCTCGGACACATCTCATCCGTCGAAAAAAAAAATGAGGTGACTCTAATCTCCACCATTGGGTGGACCGGGGTGGAGCTAACCGCTCGGTGAAGCGGTTCGAAATCCATTTTTTGAGGTGGATGGATATTCAACTAATTAAACGACTTTGTTTTGAAATTACACTGTAAATATAATTATTTATTTCATTCTTTAGTTACAAAATATATTTTCGTGATAGTATTTGTTAAAAGAAGACCCAATTATTATAAAGAAAAAAAGTGTTTTTTTTTTGAACAACTGAACTACATCATTCATTTCAAGGCAATTGTCATCGTTTACAAATTCCTATGAAATCTATTACAGTCTTATCTAAAGCCCTGCCGATCAATAACCCTACCTATTACAACTTCCTATGGAGTTTCACCATTATCGAACCTATTACAGCGAATATGACTTTTTTTTTGGGTGAGTACTGAACAAAAGTGGGTTTGGTAACTAATTATGGAAGAAAGGTTACTTCGACAAAGAGTGTGATTGGTATACAATAACAAAAAGAATTGAAAATAGTAAAAAAATAAATATTTTGAAACAAAAATCAACTCTCAAAGTGACAGTATATTTTAAGACGGAAAGCGTAATTTACTACAAGTCAGGGATTCTGTTTTTCCACGGAATCCATGTTGCTAATATTTTAAAGTTGACTATCCAGTAAACGACCTCTTTTTATATATGTTGCCCATAATTGAATACAGATTATAGCCCTAAATTTGAGGTGAGATAATTGATTACTAAATATAAAATAAAATTGAAGTGGGATGAGGTAATTGCAATGATATAGCTAAACAAGAGAAAAAGTTGACTATCCAGTAAATGCGTCTTTTTATATATGTGCAATATAAAATTACGAGTTAAGATCTCATGTACCGCTTTTGTGTGACACTCCATGTATCACTTGTAATCTAACCGTTCACATGTTTGCATAATATTACCATAATACCAATCTCAATAACTGTGAGGCATTAGATCACTTGTGGCACATGAAGTGGTACACATAGTGGCACAGAGGATTTGGACTCAAAGATTACAAAGATTGTTTATACTCACAATAACTTTTCACTCATATTTCATACTCCACTTGTTCTCTCGTTCATACTCATACTCCATCTATTCTAAAATGCATGTCATTTTAGAAGTTAATTTTTGTTCTAAAATACTTGATATTTTATTATTTTCAAAACATTTTTAATGAGGTATACTAATTATACCCTTATTTATGATAGACAACTATCGCTTGCACAATCAATGAATTGTCTAGGCAATTGGATTATTTTTGGGGTACATGAGATTTTTCACGTGTATTAATTTTATTTCTTAATATGTGTGAAAAAGTTTAAAACAATTTATATTTTAAAAAAAAAGTAACACTTACTTTTAAAGCATTTTTCGTTAATTTCAGTCTCTAAAATGAAATGGGTTACATTATTTGTTATGAGACGAAAAGATTATGATTTTATGGATTTAAACCGGATAATAGGTATTTTGGTACCCGATATAAAAACAGATAATTGAGGGAATATATTTTTCAAGATATTTAGCAAAGAATAGACGATCAGATCTTGTCATCATGGTAATATAATGTACCTCCAAAGCACCTGAAAAATCTGAAGATCCAATTATATAGCACCTGCAAAACTCTTGTTTCAACAAACTGTTAGGTTTGTTTGTTTGTTTGCACATTCAGGCAGTTTTCTAATAAATGTATAATTGTACTAAAGTGAACTATTATAATGTTTCATCCTTTTCGCTCATTCATTGGATGCAACGTGCCTCCTAATTTCTTTTTCAACTTTTTGCTTACAAGAGATGCAGTTAGGCTCCGGTTGTTTCGCATAAAACAACTCCTACAAAATGATTTACTGGAAAATGTTTTTCAAAAAATAAAAAGTGTCTTCTAGAAAATGATATAAACATGTTTTTGATTGTTTGGTAAATCTAAGAAAAATATTTGCATATGAGAAAAAAAAAGTAATATGAGAAACAATTTGAATGGGTGAGGGTTGGGGTGGGATGGGTGGTCTTCGGGGGGGGGGGGGGTAGGGGAGGTGTTCAAAAATAATTTTAATATGAGTGAAGATTTTTTTTTTTTTTGTTTGAGGGAGGAGGAGGGGTGGGGGAGGGTATTCAAAAATAATTTTAATATGAGTGGAAAGAAGTTTTTTAGTGGGGTGGGTGGGTGGTGGGGTAGTGGTAGTGGGAGTGTTGTTAGAAAACAATTTTAATAAGAGAAAAAAAAAATTATTTTTTTTGGTGAGGGGGCGGGGGATGTGTTCAAAAATAATTTTATTATGAGTGAAAAGAAGTTTTTTTTTTTTTTTTGGGGGGGGGGGGTGGTGGTGGGGTAGTGGGGGGGGGGGGGTAGGGAGCGGGATTGTGGGAGTTAGAAAATAATTTTAACAAGAGTAATTTTTTTTTCTTTTTTGGGGGGTGGGTCGGGTAGGGGGTGGAGTAGATGTTAAAAGATAATTTTAATATGAGTGATTTTTTTTTCTTTTTTTTTGGAAGGGGGTAGGTGGTGGGGGAGGGAAGGTAAGGTTGGGGATATGATGGATGGAGGGGGTAGTGTTGGAGGTGGAGTAGGTAGCGTGGGGTTGTATGATGAGTTGGGTGTGTGTGTGTGTGTGAGTGAGGGAGTTAACATTTTTTGAAAAATTGTTTACGGAGTAGAAATTCATAAGTCATTTTACTTAGAAAAGTGGGAAAACCATTTTCCGGAAAATATTTTCCCCATTTTCTGGTGCGCGAAACATACGGAGCCTTAGAATTGGATTTTCATCCTTTTATATTATTAAGGGGTGGAGTTAGTCACTTTATATAATTGATCAATTTTATTTTCTAAGTTGATATGGGATACATAGGATTTCATCATGTACTAATAAATATTCCAAGCTGCAAAAACAACCAACAGTTTCTACTTTCTCCTCATTCTTTAGTCTTCTAAAGAAACTATAACGTTGCATTTGGTGCATCAAGCATCAAGTACTTGATGCTTAATATAATGTAGGGTAATTTGGAGGTAAGATGAACTTGATCACATTGGGCTGCTAGATGTTGAATGTTGAGTGAGACTCTTATTCGTTAAGCAAAGATTTTGATTCTCATCCATTAAGAAGATGTTAGACATATTCTTGTTGAGTGAAAGAATTCAATCATAAATTCTACCTCCAAAGTACCCTACAATATACTCCCTCTGTTCCAAAAAAGTTGAAATATTTACTTTGGAGTTGGGAAATTAAGGATATAATAGTATATTGAGAACGAAATGTAGAGAGGAAGAGAGAGAATTACTGGGGGTGGAAAGAGAATGAGTGGAGAATAATGAGTGGTTGTGAGGAAGAGAGAGAATGAGTGGAGGATTATAAAAGTAATAAAGAGCTTTCATTTTTGGATTGTTGCAACTTTTGTGAAATACCCTAAATGGCAAAATGTTGCAACTTCCTTGGAACGGAGGGAGTATTAAGTGTCAAGCATCAAGTGCTTGATGTTATCAAACGCAAAAATAAGTCTGTAATAGTAAAAGAAAATGATTTTTATATTTTTTAGTGGTATATAATTTGGAAAATAATAAAGTTACAAAAAATGACTACAAAATGTGGCTTGCAAAATGAGGTGTCATAATTGTATTGGTGTTTTTAATTAGAGTGTGCCGGGTCCACTATCAATATAGCCAATAAAATATCGCCACCATATCTTGTATCCTTCATTTTGTAACCTTGTTTTGTAAGCCTACATTGCCCATACAATTTCTTGTAACATCATTACATGACATGTTTCTAAAGGTTTGATGATAGATAAGAGAGGAATTAATAACGTCACTAAAAACAAGTAGGGACTAATTTTATCGGCATGCATTTAGAGAAGAAAAAGTACTATTCTTGATAATACGCTTTCAATCTTTAAGAAAATATACATTTAAAATAAAGTCTTCCTAAATAATTGTTACACTTTCTGTTTTTGAAAGATAGTTTGACTTTTCTATGGTCAGTTTGATTGAACGTTAACCATAGACTTATGAAAAACTAATAATCTCTGTAAATTTAATACAATATATTTTAATGGTGCACCATTACAAATACAAATAATACTCTCTCCGCCTCAAAGTATAGTAAATATATACTTTTTCTTTTTAATTTGTTCCAGAGTAAGTGTCTATTTCTTAAAATGATAAAAAAAACTTCAATATTCCTCTCGCTCATTCTCTCGCATACTTTACTTTTATACTCACAACATCAATTATCTTACTATTTTCTACCACATATTCTCTCTCAACCCTCATTTTCCATACTAACAACACTTACATCACTTTCACAATGTTTTAATCTCCGTGCAAATGAAAGAGTAAACAGTTACTCCCGGGCGAGTATCAATCTTTAGACTTTTTATTGATATAACTAAATTAACTTAAATCGTTGATTTTTTTTATTTTATTTTTAAAACAACAACAACGATGGGTGATACTATTTTTTTTTCAAAAAAGAGAGTATATTTCAATAAAAATATAGAATGTATAGTCTATAACCAGTAAGAAATTTGAACTTTTAATATATTTGACAACCTCCAACAGAACTAAATGGCTATACTCCCTCCGTCCTTATTTACGTTACAAAAATTGCCATTTTGGGTGTCCCTATTTACATTACAAAATCCCAAAAAGGAAACTTTTAAACATTTTTTAAATAGTGGGACCCACTTGTCATACTCACAACAACTATCTACTTACTTTTCTCTACCCACTTTCTCTCTCCCACTCAACTATCTACACTCACAACACATCAACTTTACAATCATTTTCTTAATTTTTGTGCAAAACCTTATTTTTGTAAAGTAAATAGGGACGGAGTGAGTATAAGTTAATGATCAAAAAACAACTTGTTGAATGAGGAAAAACAATAGAAATAAGAATGCATTATTTTTGTCTCACTTTTAGGTTAAAGAAGGTTGAACAAATGCAGAGGGAAGGCTGCCTGTGCCTGCATGCCTCGTTGTTGTGTCTGTGAATAGCTAAACGGCTAGAATGTTTACAACAGTAACTTCCCTTCCCGCATTTCCAGGGAAGGCCAAAACTGGGCATCCATCCCTCCTTCCCTTAAAAGAATACACTTTCCTACTACATTTATCTCACCCTCACGCAGCATCATTCTGTAATACTCCCTCCGTCCCATCTTAAGATTAAAAAATTTCCATTTTAGGCGTTCCAACTTAAGATTTAAAATTCTAAAATAGAAAGTGGGGCCTACATGTCATACTCACAAGAATTATCCACTAACTCTTCTCTACCCACTTTCTCTCTCTCACTCAACTATCAAACACTCACAACACATCACCTTTTTCTTAATTCTATAACCCACCCATTTTTTTTACCCTTAAGACCATGAGCAATGGATTAAACAAGATTTCTCATTCAACACCCACTTTATCACTCCACATCAGCTTCTCTCTCTTCCAACTCATCCATTCAACACTCATTCAACTTTACACCCTACAATGGTTTGTTTAATCCACATTCAACACCTTTCCCACTCATCATCCTATACCCCACTACTTAAAATTTATTTTTTATTTTTATGATTAGTGTTGAAATAGTTATTATTGAGATCCATTTCAAGAAAAAAAAATGGTTTTTTTTTTTGTGTCGGAATACAATGAAACTTACGTCAATTTAAAGAGATTTTTTAAAGGAATTTTGGTGTTAAAAAAAAACAATTTCTGTGAAATAATTGAGCTCAAATAATTGGGATAAAAGTAAAAAAATAGCGCCAGTCAATCAGAATCCAACATGTGTCACAGCCAGAGAAAAAAAAAAAAAAAAAAAAACTCGCCGGCCTTGACGCGCCTTGTCTGGCGCGTGTGGCGCACGCGCCATGGCCAACCTCTCTTCCGCCGCCGCGTGTCCCAGCGCTGACCACTTTCTCCCATTCACACTTGTTTAACCCATTAAACAAAACTATTCACACCCCCCCCCCCCCCCCCATTAAACAACCATTGGAGCAATTAAACACCTCCATTTTGTGTGAATTGCCATTCAACACCCAAAACTTTTGCCATTGTAGATGGTCTAAGATGGGACGGAGGGAGTATACTCTATCCGTTCCAGGTCACTTCTATCCGTTCCAGCCCACTTGACACTTATTATTATTTTGTTCCATCTCAATTCACTTGACAATTCCCAAAATAGCATTTTTTATAATTTTATATCCTCTCTACCCCACCACTCAATTTATTCAACAAACATTACTATTTAACTCACTCATTCTCTCTCTTTATTTTCTATCATACATTTTCTTTATTTTATTCTTTTTCTTTAGTTATTGTGTCCTCCTCTTGGGCCTCAAGTGAGGTGAGACGGAGTGAGTATTTCACATTTTCTCTTTTATTCATTTCAAAACAAGTAGTATTATATTTATATATAAAATAATCATATTAATGAAATTTATATAGACAAAGATACACATTTTTTAAAAACTTCGACAATTCGAAATATGATATTTATTATGGAACAAGTTGACGAGCACCAGACATCTCTCTTCTAGCTAAGATTCAGTTGTGGATACCTCCTGACAGCAGCGTTCCTCATTTAAACTACAATTTTTCGATCATTCATAACTAACTAAAACATTATTACTCGGCTTTATAAAGTCGAAAAATTAATTTTTCTCACACAAGCAAGGGATAAACCCTAGAACAATCGAACGCGCACCAATCAGACACTATAGATTGTTTTTGTGACCATAATTTCAAAAACTTTTTGTTTACAAGTTTTGTGAATTTGATCACTTTACAATATATTTAGGTGATAAATTCAATGATTTTTCGAGTGAAGGCATACTTGGTTACGAAAAGTGCATAATTGAGTTAATTGGTTCATTGGATGAGGCCTTTGGTTTGGTGAGTAGAAGTAATTAGTGATGCTAACGACAATTGTCCCACAAACCAGCGCATGCACATTTGATATCCCTATGTCTCAGTTTCAATTTAAAATTTTATTTTTATTTTTAATTTGTTTTTGTTTAAAACTTTTAATTGTTTTTTTTTTTTAAAACAAACAAGCGAATCAATGCATTAATATATGAAACGGAGATGGTCCTCCACTAATCGGAAACTCATTCCATACACAAAGATTATTATACAAACATGAAACTCTTGAAAAACAATCAATCGCATTATTTGTGATTCGGTTAACACAAACTACATAAAAGTTAGAGTTCAAGACTAATAAAATCTTACAATTGAAAATGACATCTCCGAACTCGTTCATAACTTGTGATAATGAGGACAAAGACCCTTGTTCACCGATGCATCCTTGGATTAAACTCGAACTCGTAGTAATAAGCACTCCACTCCATGATCAAATCGAACAATATATTGGGGCGTGCAGATGCTCCTCCAAATAAAATTTTGACACTGCCCGTTCTGGGTATTCAACAAATTCCCCCTATGAAAAAAATATTGTTTTGAGCACATAACTTCTTGAAGCATCAGGATCGGCAACAAGTGGCCAATCAAACTTCCCGAGAATTGTTAAGTTGAACAACAAAGAACATATCAACACACCAAACACAAGGTCTCAACAAAGGAGACAAAACAAAGGGTCTCAACGAAGGAGACGATAGCAATTTATTTATTATAAGACAAAAAAAGAAAAATGCAAATGAGATCAACAAACAATTGTTTATAATCTCAAAGTTGAGATTACAAACAATTGTAAGAGATCAAAGTTGAAATAGATGGACAATCAAACAATTGTTTGTAATCCCAAATTAATTGTTTTATTTATTAAAATGGACAATATACTTATTTGCCATTTTCACTGTAAAAATTTCTACTCATGTTCTTTCGCGTACTGACTTTTTGAACTCACAATATTCTTTTTTTTTTTTAATTTTTATTTATTTAACGTTCTTGATTACTCTTGCTTTTAAGGCTCTTTTTCTCAGGTTTCGAAAACGTGGGACCCATTATTAACGTCTCTTTCCTCCACAAAGGCACACACGTGCACTCCCCCATTTATTTAGAAACTTGTGCCAGTTTGCCCAAATCAAACCTCTGAAGTCTCAATGAACCACTACATTATATCTAGTATACTCCATTATACACTACATAATTGTACTAGTATTAGCTGTAAATCAGCTTCTCATTTTACTCCTTCCGTTTCACAAAACATGTCTGTTTTAGGTGTTTAATTTTGTTCCAAAATATTTGACACTTTTCAATTATCTAGGAACTTTTACCATTACTTACCAATTATACCCTAATTTAATAATTGACACACCCTTTGTAAATGCATTTAAGTACCTAGGTAAATGAATTGTTATATGGGTGTTTGAGTCTTTCTTACATGTAATAGTTGTTTTTCTTAATCTAAGTGAAGAATGTTAAAACGTCAAGTATTACGAAACGGAGGGAGTATAAACAATCAACAAATTCAGTGTTCCGGTCCTTCATACGGGTCCTTCTTTGCTACCATCAGTTAAACTGTAGGGATGTGTTTGAATGATCATGCAGAAGAGAGTATAATGCTCCCATCAAGAATCGGACCCACTGCATGCCTCTAACAAGATCTTATGACCACCTCCTTTACCATCCAGCTATGCCCCGGAGGAGACGTAGACAAGAGTTTCTTAGACATATTATTTCTTCCATCTCAGACAAACAAAATTAAAAGGGGATATCCTCTCTCTCAAAATATTTATACTATAAAGAGTAGTATAAATATTTTCTAAAATATCCATTGTTTTGCTATTATATTATATTTTTTCCTTTCGTTATTGGTTATAAGTTTATTTTTAATGATGAATTTTTCATAGTAAAAGTATTTTATTGCTTTAAGTAATTGAATTTTTTTAGAGGTAATTTTATCTTTAATTGCGTTTTTACTTAATGTATGTGAAAAATTTTAAACTACAAATATTTTTAGACAAATATTTTTTATTGATTACCTCAAAATTGTACTGAATAATAAATGTACTATTCCATCCGTTACAAAATAATTGCCGCTTTAGTCTTGGACACATATAAAGAAATGTAATAAATGTATGTTAAAAAGACTTAATCACCCTTAAAATAATCAAATTATCTAGATGATTAAATTTTTATACAAGACATACTTTACAATTATTAATAAGTATAAAATTGACACAAATGAGTAAAGATGCCTTGATAACGGTAAATTGACAAATATTTTAGAACAAACTTTTACTTTTAAAACGACAATTATTTTGAAACGAAAGAATTAGTAAATAAAACTATAAATTATTTAACGATAAAATATTTTTATAGGATGATCAAAGTGTTCTCTCAGTCACAAAATTAGAGTAGCAATTATATTCCTTTATAAAAAAAAAAAACATAGAGAAGGAAATTGAAATCTTGACCTCATACATACAGTAGCGGTTCCATGTATAGACGAACTGAAATTCAGAAAAAGTTATTTTTTGCGTTTTAACTTTTGTTTTTGTTTTTTTCTTCCAAAAAAACCTTCTTTTTTTTTTTGAGAAAAACTTTTGTTTATGTTAAACAATTAAAACAAGTCAATACATTACTCCCTTCGTCCCATTAAAATATGCGCCATTTTCTCTAACACGAGTGAGTATATATGTTCAATGTTCAATAGTATTGTGAGTATAAAAGGAGTTGTGAGTATAGTGATTTAGAGTGTGATCCACTATTTATTTAAGTGTGTGCGTAAGACAATTGAAGTTGAGGATTTTTATTTTTTTTAATAAAGATGAAAGTTGCACATTTTAGAATAATGAGACTTACCAATGAAACACTCAATCAGAAGATTGGTGCAAGTGGTTACGAGACGGAAGAAATACTTAATTTATTTAAGATTTGGGGCTAATGCAATTCGACTGTACAATAGTCCAAATTTTATGTAATTCGTTTATTATAAAATTTAACTCATGTAATGAATTCCTTCAAAAAAAAAAAAAAAAAACTCGTGTAATGAAAATTTATCACATTTACTAAAGAGAATTCACTATTGTTTATTAACAAGGTAAAGCTTTTGTGTATTGAAAAACATGTGAATAAGGTCATTAAAATTTTTGGCCCACACTAATATAATTTTCTAGATCCGCCACTGCATACATATTATAATCATGACGTGTAACTTAACGTTCGTTGACTCAATCTAATTCGTTTAACATTCGTTGACTCAATCTATATACTATTTCTAGATCTTCTGGTTAAAAAAAAAAAAAAAAAAACTCGTGTAATGAAAATTAATTAATCTTATTAATTACTCCATTCGGTTCAAAATAACTGTTTTTTTTTTTTTGCTTTTGCACAATTCTTAAGGAAAGCAATTAATATCATGATTTAGTGACAAAAGTGTCAACTTTACCCTTATTAAATAGGGTATCATTACTACACTAATGTCTCACAACTAAGACAATTAATAAAGCAAAACAAGTTTCAAGGCGAGGGTAAGAAGGTCATTTAGCTCAAAAGTGACAGTTATTTTGGACCAATTTTTTGACTCAAAAGTGACAGTTATTTTGGACCAATTTTTTGATTCAAAAGTGACAGTTATTTTGGACCGGAGGGAGTAATTTAAAACATTTATTGTATGGATTAATTATTGTCCTTTTACAATTACTTCCTCCCCATTATTTCTCTTAATCACTCACTTTAATCAATTTACATACACCAATAATAATTGCACACAATATAATTAGACACTATTAATCTTTTACAGTAGTTAATAAATTCAATCAATTTACATGCCAAAGCTTCATTAACAAATTATTTTAAATATTGGAGATAATAATTAGTAGTAGTATTTCGATTGCATTGCGGTTAGTTATTAGAATAAAAATATTGATAGTTTTTTTAAGGTCTAAAAATATTGATTGTTAGAAATATATAACGACTACTACAAATGCAAATAGCTCTTATAGTTTTTTTTTTTTTTTTTGAAATTGGCTCGGCTACTTTTCCATTAACACATGATAATAGTTGTGATATTGAACAAGCAACAAGAAAATCATTAAAAAATAGTTTGGAAATGGAGAATTTGATACTGATGCTTGCTTTAATTTCTTAATAATCTGATTGAAATAATATGATATAATGATTGAACGAAAAAAACACGCGATAACAAATGTTGTACTCCCTCCGTCCCAGTTTAAGGTTCTTAGTTTGACTATGCACGCCTATTAATTAAGAAACCAAAGCAAGAACAAATTAAATGAGTCAACCAAAAATAGAAAGTGAATGATATAAATGTTCGAAACACTATTCATGAAGCAAATTGGTGAAAGTTAGTTAGGTAAGTAATGATTTTCTTGTAATTAAATTGACTTTTTGAGGGTAAGATTCTCTAAAGCACTATTCATTATTTTCCAATTATGAAAGAAAGCAACTAAAAACCTTAAACTGGGACAGACCAAAAAGGAAAGTAAAAACTTTAAACTGTGACGGAGGGAGTAGTTCTTATAAAATGATGATATTATTTTTAATAAAAAGCATGCTATTGAAATCAAAATAAAAAACTAAAAACCGTGCATCGCACAGGTATATTTCAATTTTTCAAAAATTAAATTGTATAATGAATTAAAAAATGAAAGATTGGGACTAGATAATAAGTTTCATTTCATTCTGTAAGTATAATACAGCCTTATGATGTTTTTCATTCTCCCTATAATTCTTTTTTATCATAGTACAACAACGCGTTTCCAGAGTTTTGTCTCTCTCTTTTTAATGTTTTCTCTATATTTTCATTTTACCAAAAAAAAAAAAAAAAAAAAAGAGGCAATCGCAAACCCGAGGTTTCGTAAATGTCAAAAGCATAAAAAGAAAAAAGAATCTCGATGTTTTGCCGGTTGCCGGTAAAGAAAATGCCCCTCTATTATCGCCTTGATACCGACTCAGCCAGTTTCCCGATTTTCACTACCAATTCCGGCGACAGTTTTTTCGCCGGCCTACTCTCTTTCTCCGGCCGAAAATCAAATCCGAACGCATCCGAAACTTCGTCGGAGCTCCACCCAGCTTTCTGGAGCGAGTCCGAGAACCGATCCACTTTGAGTAGTAGAGAGTCCAGTACTGCTTGGTTGTCTAACAAAATCATTTCTTCTTCAAAGAATCCTGATGACGACACGTGTACCATCTCCGAGACGTCTGATTCTGCCCACCCGCCTTCTCTCAGCACCGACCCGATTTGCTGTACGTAATCTTCAACCCATTTCGGGACTCCGGACCTTGGGATTTCGAAATACCGATCCGGTGACGATGATGAGGACGAAGAGGAGTTAGAGTTTCTCCTCCGGCGATCCACGGCGGCGTCGCTCCAGAACTCTATCCATCTCGGCGTTTTTCCTACGGTTATGGCGTCGAGACTTCTTCTTGAGTAATTGGTTGACGACCCGGATGATCTTTCGCTGAGAGACCGTTGCTTTGTGAGGATTTGTGAGTTCTGAAACAGAGAAGATTCCCTATCAAAGAAATCGGAGAGATCAAAACCACAACAGAATATCCGATTTTCGTCGACGTAAAATATGGGGTTTCCGGCCAAACAAGGGTTACAGGGAATGTAGCAACGATTGAAAATGGGAATCAGCAACGGAGCTCTTTTCAGAGCATTTCTTGCAATTTTAATGGCCTTTTCCGGCTCCGTCGGCCGTTGTCCCCAAGATTTAGACCAAAGAGCGTTCCGGGCGATGTGAAATGAAATAGCAGCGATGGGTAAATCAAGGGAGGCGCGTAGTTGGTGGCGAGCTAATCCGGCGGAGCGCCAGTCAGGAAACCCAGGCCCGATCGGTAACCCAGCTGAAAGAACTGCTTTAAGGTCAGGAGGAAAAGCAAACCCAAATTCAGCTTCCGCTCGGGCGAATTCAGTGTCGGATAATCCAGATTGAACTTGGACGCCGGAGGTTTTAAGGTGTGTGATGACTTTATCGGCGAGGGAAGTGAAAGAGATGAGACTGTTGCGGGCAGGGAGAGGAGTAGAGGGAGCAGAAGCGGCGGCTCGAGCAGAGAGACGGCGGAGACCAGCAACGTGAGCCGGATTAAGACCGGTCATCCTCCGGTCTACATCAACCATTGTCGTTAAGAGGAGAGAAAATCTGTATAAAATATTAGCCGGAGAATGGAATCTGAGAGTCGATCGTTGAGATGGGTTTACTTTTAGAGAGAGAAAGGGATGTGTAAACTACAAAGTGATGATGGTGAAGTGAAAACAGGGGAAAATTGAGAGAGAGAAATGCTTTTGGATGGATTGTAAAGAGAGAATGGATACTTATACTGGTATCGAGTTTGGGTCCCACCTTTTTTATTTTGCAATATGAAATGAACAGTTGGACTATTTTAATTCTACTTTAATTTGAGTTTAATTTTGTTTCCTTTTTGTTTTGTGTTCTTGCGTTTAAATAAATGACTTTCATCAATTGGTTTAATGTCGACTGTCTAAATTCTAAGACCTTTTGCAATGTCATATTGAATGCCTTGCTTAATTGGTTTCAATATGTTGAATTTAGACACCAAAAAAATCTTCGTCATTTCTCGTATTTATTTAATTGCAATTAAAAATTTAATTAAGTGTGAACCAAGTTTAGCTTGTTACATTAATATTTACTCCAGTTCAAAATAATTACATTATTTTCTTACTTAATAATTGTCACTAAATATGTGTAATTTTTGAAGTAAAAATTATTCAAAACTTTATTTTATTTTTATATTGGAACTTGTTAGATTTTAAGTTATAGAGGGTCGTGCTTCTGTGAGAACCAAGGTTCTAAAAAACGCTAGGCGGTCGCTGGGCGCTGCAGGGCCGCCTAGGCGGGGCCGAGAATTCAGAAATAACTATAATATCCTAAACGGGACCTAGGCATTTCATGAACGCCTAGGCGGAGCTTAGACGGGGGTCTTTTAGAACACTGGTGAGAACCTAAATATCATGAGGACCGTGAGAACTTGGATACATTAGGTAAAAGACTAATGTATCCAATGGTACACTTGGATATATCATTGGATACCTTACTTGGATACATTAGTTAAAAACTAATGTATCCAAGTGTGCACTTGGATACATCATTGGATACATTAAGTTATCATGGTTCTCACAATATTTAGGTTCTCATTTGAACGCCTACTTATATATATATATATATATATGTATATATATATATATATATACATATATATATATACATATACTTATATATAGGGTCGTGCTCCTGGTGAGAACCTAAATATCGTGAGAACCGTGAGAACTTTGATACATTAGGTTTTTACCTAATGTATCCAATGGTTCACTTGGATACATTAGGTTCTTACCTAATGTATTCAAGTTCTCACGGTTCTCACGATATTTTGGTTCTCATTTGAGCACCTACATATATATTGGACAAAATATTTGTATATCTCAATATCTTTAAAATTCCATGATTCGTTCTTTGTATCTTTCTTCTGTTTAAAATTTTGGTTTTGAGTTCAGAACCTACTTTGTTTGTTAAATGTAAGATACTAGCATTGTTATTATTACTTAACATCACGCTTTAGTCTTTTGTTGTGTTTCATTTTTTTTTTGTCGAGAGACATTGTGTGATTTGTACTCCATATCCATGGAAAATTCGATTGCTTTTTTCTTTGTCTTTGGCATACATGGTTATATGAGTTTTTGCGATCTTCTCTTCGATCCTAACGGTGTTAATGTAGCAAAAAAAAAATTCCAATATTTTCTCATAAGAATACTCACTTAATATAGATTTAAGTATCTATCTAAGGATTTGGGTCTTTCCTGCGCAGCTTAGGTGGCCTTGGGCCCAGATCTCGAAGAAAAGACCTAAACAACTCGCTTAAGTGAGTGTTGTCTACTAAATCTATTTCTCGGTTCTCAATATTTTGGGGCTAACCACTGATCCTAAGAAGTGAATATGGACAATGCGCAGAAAGTAGTCGAAGGGCATGAGTAGTCTCTTAGTAGTGATAAGTAAATTTAGACAATGATCGGTTTTGTCGTTTGTGTGTTCTAAAGGGGTAGGTGCGTGAGATTCTATGATATTCAAATCTTCTCTATAGCAATGTTTGAAAATTTTGTTTCGAAACTTCTTGTTGATCGGAAGGCTTTGATTTCTTGTGTCTTTAAAAAGTTAAATATTATCCGCTATAGAATTTTTTGAAACCCAATACTGAGTAGTTTTCATATTATACTTTGGAAAACCTTTTCCTTCTTGTTGTATCAATTGTGTCCTTATTTATTTAGAAAACTTTATATCATATGTAATTTTTATTTCATGTTATTTAACTAGGTATTAAATTTAAATCAAACTCCAAAAATTGACCAGAGTCTGACCAAAAATTTAATCGATTTGTTACCATCGTAGAATTTGATTATCATATGACCACAAGAGAGCCATAGTTTGTCTCTCAGAATTGGACCATATAGGCTGTGGCGGGCTCCAATTTTGAAACCTAAATTGTAGGCAACATCCGTCGAACCATCAATTTAAATTTATTTATTTATTTATTTACTTATTGTTTCAAAGTGAAGCAACTTAAAATTTACTTATGAAGATGACCGTTAACTAACAGAAGTGTTTTGACTTGGTTATTTTAGTGATGAAGAGAGATTCGTAATTTCAATTCTTCTGAGAATGTTTAAACATTTTCTACTAAATTACTTTTGCTTTGCTGCATCATTTTTATTGTCTTCTTTATTTTCGGAATTAATGAGTTATTGGTGATTTGATTAGTGATGGGTTTAGGGAAATAAAAGATAGTGCAAAAATGTTGATAAGATAATGGTAAGAGACATGAATGTGGGATAAGTTTCCTTTTTTAAAGGTGCTAGAGAGTTGAAGAAAATGAAAGACAATTACTCTTGTCGGCTCAAAAAAATATATATATATATATACTTTAACTTATTAAAATTGAAAGATAATTAGCCTTTTTAAACTTTTAAAGTCAATGCAAAAATTGTCATGTCAATTCAATTATACTTTAACTTAAAATTACAAAAAAGAAAAAAAAATAAAATGAACTATCATAATGATATTATAAAACTTGTTATCATTTCACCATTAGTTGTAGTTTCATATAAAATTTTAGATTTTCATTAGGACAATCAATTTTTCTACCAACTCTTGGTCAAAATGCGATCGAGTGAACCATGAATTTAAAGTGGAGAAAATTACCATCTAATCCCTCATCCTAATCAAATGTACCACTTAATCCAAGGCACTATTTTGATTTACCACCTAGTCCAACAATTAAAAATAAATTTCCACGGGGTCCATATTATTTTGAAACCCCGAAACCACCCTTATCAAACTAAAACCCTCCCCTCTAACCCTCTGATCTCATTCAACGCACCCACCCACCCACTCGCCAATTTCTCTCTCTAGCCGCAATCCATCTGTAATCCAATCTCTGGCAACCCCCTCCCCATCTCCGGCGAAGCCCTCGGACCCTTTTCTCACCTCCAGCAGTCTCTCTACCCTCCCTTCCCTCTTTGGCGCCCTCCCCTCTTCTCCGGCATAACTCCAAACACCAGTCGGCAATTCCACAAGCATCGACCCTCTAAAATACCGGCACAAAATCGACCGACGATCTTCCCTCCCCCACCCAGCCATATGTCACACACCTCCGCCTTTCCTCTCTCTTTACCATCTCCGGCACCCCCTCAGAACACTCTCTCTTTCTCTCTCTATAAACTCCAGCTATTTCTCTCTCTACCTTCGACCTTCGCCAGATTTGGATGTCCGACCAGAGGTTGTTGTTGACGGCGGCCGGAGGCCGCCGGTGTAGGTGATGGCATCCCGAAGTGGGCGATTGACCAGATCTGCATACATTTGACCAAACCTCTTCTGGGTACTCATCAAGTCTCCATTGATCTTCTTGCTAAACTGTGTTGGTTGGTTGGTCTCACTCTATGCTTCAATTCAAGGCATTTTTGTCTCATTTCCCAGTTTAATTCTCTCTTTCTATATAAATTCCCGATAGTTATGCTTCCAATGGCTTCAATTCAATGCAATTTTATTCATAACTTCCAGTTCCGATTCATCTTCTTGCTTTAATTATTGACCAATGTTGTTGGTTCATTTTTTATTTCTTCTTTAATTAATAACAAATTTATATTTTTGTTATGAAAATTAAATTAATCTAAAACTATCACTCAAAAAATTTCTTTCTTATTAACAAAAAAAAAAGTAGGAACGTCATTTTGAGAAGGAAGGAGTAATATTTTTTTCGGCACTTACATATAAGTTCTAATTCGATTGATCGACTGAGTTGATTATGTCGTTAATAGTTCACAATAGAGAACTTACTGATAAATTATTGATAAATTCTCGGTTGTTTTGGTCGCCGGAGTTGTTCGTGTTCTTAGTAGTTTATTTGACAACTGAGAACTTACTGATAAGTTCTCAATTGTTTGGTCGTCGGAGTTGCTAGTCGCCGGAGTTGATCGTGTTCTTAGTAGTTTAATTGACAAATGAGAACTTACTGATAAGTTCTCATCTGTTCGCTCGTCGGAATTGGTGGTCGCCGTAGTTGATCGTGTTTTTAGTAGGTAAGTTGACAATTGAGAACTTACTGAAAAGTTCTCAATTGTTTGGTCGCCGGAGTTGATGGTCGTCGGAGTTAATCGTGTTCTTTGTAGTTTATTTGACAACTGAGAACTTTCTGATAAGTTCTCAATTGTTTGGTCGCCGGAGTAGGTCGCCGGAGTTGGTGGTCGCTGGAGTTGTTCGTGTTCTTAGTAGTTTAGTTAATAACTGAGAACTTACTGATAAGTTCTCAACTGTTTGGTCGCCGGAGTTGTTCATGTTCTTAGTAATTTGGTTGACAACTGAGAACTTACTGATAAGTTCTCAGTTGTTTGGTCGCCGGAGTTGGTGGTCGCCGGAATTGTTCGTGTTATTAGTAGTTTATTTGACAACTGAGAACTTACTGATAAATTCTCAACTGTTTGGTTGCTGGAAGGTCACTGAAGCTTAAAAAAAATAAAAAAATGCCGGAGTTGGTGGTCGCCGGAGTTGTTGACTGGAGAAGGTGGTGAGGGATAGCTTAAGGGGATAGTGGTTGGGGTGAAAGTAAAATGTTGAGAGGTTGTAGTTAGTAAAATGTTGAGGAAGATATAAGCTAGGGAGTATATGGTTAGTTAAAATATTTTATGTCTTAAGAGGTAAATAAAGTTATGTTGAGGGACAATACGGTAAATGCCCCATTAAAGTGAGACAGAGGGAGTGTTCTGTGTAAAGAAAATAATCTCATTCATTTGTTGTCGTAATAAACAAATTCTCATAAAAAGTTGACCAAAAGTTTATTTAGTAGTGGGGTGAGTGGTAAAAAAAAATAAAATAATAATAATAATGAAAAGGAGGTCTAGAAAGGTTTCTAATTCCCCACTCACTCTCTTCGTTCCTACTTGATTCAACCCGTAGAATCATCCAAACCAATACGGCAATAAGAATGGAAATTTCCTGTACATATTTATTATTAATAATAATGCAACATACGTACCTTTTTTTTTTATTAATTGATAATGCCAATGAAGGCTACAACTGAGCCTATAATAGGCTAACACAAATGTCATGAGTAGGCTAACACAAATGTCATGAAGGCTATAACTAGGCATGTAAATATGCTAACACAAATCTCCCTAACGGGATTCGAACTCGTGACCTCCGCATGGGAAACTAACACCGGATACCACTTGAGCTAGAGCTCTTGAGATTCGAACTCGTGACCTCCGCATGGGAAACTAACACTGGATACCACTTGAGCTAGAGCTCTTTGGTAATGCTACGTACCTAATAACCAATTCTGAATCAATTATAAATATATTTATGAATTATTTTACATATAGCTGTGTACGTACCAATAAAACTAAGAATCAAATTCTGTATAACAACAAAATAAACATTTAAATGGGCGGGCCACAACAACCATCTGAATTTCGTACTATGTTCATATGCCAGCTTCCTCGACCCCTCACTATTTGGACATATTTATTCCCAATTATTATCGGTTTTTTGATTTCTGATTTTCATCATCATCAGCCTGCAAATACAAGTGACTTTTTTCATTTCACATGTTTTAATTATTTTTTTCTTTTGTTCTTGATATTGAAAATTTAATCATTTCTAAAGATCAAAATAATATTCTTCATTTCAAGTTTAAAGTAACAACTACTGTGAAATAATGCTCCACTTTTAATTAATAGCTTAATTTCTTTTTCATACTGAAGTATAATTTTTAACCTACAAGTAGACGTGTCCATGCCGGTTAACCGCCGGTTAGCCGGTTATAACCGCCGGTTAACTTTACCGGTAATCCCTAACCGTGGAGTAACCTTCTAACCGCCACATCCGGTTACGGTTATCCGGTTAACGGTTAAACCGGTTTTGCCGGTTAACCCGGTAATGAGACTTTTTCAATTATTATTTTTTTTATTTTAAAAAGAAACAGTTTTTTAGGATTTTGTTAGAAAACTGACTAAAAATCATTAAGAAACTAACTGAAAATGAAATAAAAACACCAATTTTGTTAGAAAACTAACTGAAATCATTAAAAAACTGACTGAAAATGTTAAAAAAACTGACTGTAATTCTTAAAACTAACTCGAACATGGTAAGAAACTGACGGTTATTATAGACGGTTGAACAGGCGGTTAGCTTCCCGGTTATAACCGCCGTTTGACGGTTATCAAAATGGACTAACCTTAACCGAACCTTGAAAATACGGTTGACGGTTGAGACGGTTCACGGTTAACCGGTTCCGGTTAGATTTTGGACACGTCTACCTAAAAGTTTGGTCTGGGTGATGGATGATGTTGATATTCAATTGTTTTCAAGATTATGGTGTTACCCTCAATGAGGTGGATGACTTTGAAAATAGTATAATTATCTGCAAATTATTGTTTACTTTCAATTATTCTTTAATTTATATTGTGCTTGTAAAATGTACCGTTACTTTTGAGGCCCATTATATCATCACAACCGTCTACAAATATACCAAAATGAACGGATTTCGAACCGTTGCACCCCGTAGTTAGCTCCACCCAATGGTTCTGATTGGAGTCACCTCATTTTAGCTTCACCCAACGGTTGAAATGTGTCCGAGCTCGGTGGGACCCAAAAAAAATTGAAATCATCTTAGCCGCACAGATGAAGAGCTCGCATATGTGGCATCGATCTGAGCTATTGGGTGGAGGGGTGCAGCGGTTTTTGGTGGATCTATTCCGGGTCCAAAATGAACTATGAATAACAATTATTACAATCGTCCCAAAATTATAGGATAAAGTGTGACATGCAACAGTAAAATAAGGTGATATTTGTTGTTTTTCGTATACATGGAGTATTGTTTTTTTTTGTTGGTCCCAAAGGGCAACAAGGGTATGAAAAATAGCTAAAGGGGGGGGGGGGTGAATAGCTGTTTTAATAATCTTTTCGTACCCTTGATAATCTCAATTGCAAATGCGCACTTTATCAAGTAAGCGTTATGAAATGCGCCTAAGTGAGTGAGTGAAATGCACAGCGGAATTTAGTAATGAAAATAGGCGCAAAATATGATAAAGGGGCGCACACACACTCTAAGTATTTTGGCTCAAAGTGGTTGAAATAAGGAACTAAGGCAAGTGAAATAACAACACAACACAATTCAGATCAAACAATCTACAAAGAGTAAACAAGCAAATAGTGAGTGAAAATAACTTGAAAGTAAATGACAAGATAATAACACGAGCTATTTGGAGAGGTTCGATCAATGAAAGATCTACGTCCTCTACCAAGATGGTTAGTCTTGGATTTCTAATGGAGATCTTATATAATGAGTGAGTGTTACAAATTACAACTTTTGAGCTTCTACACTAACTCAAGATCTAATATTCTATGATTGACCAAATCCAAAACAATAACCGGTGTATCTCTAAAAGATGGATCTAAATGATCAAACTTAAAGAGGTGCGTGTGTGAATTTAGGATCAAGGCTCTTTAGATCTTTATGATTTAGAGCACAATGAAACTAAAGTGTTATAGCTTGAAGATCTGGGCTAAGGATGAAGGTATGAAGATGTTCTTGAGAAATTCTGGAAAAAATACGAAGGCAATCTTCAAATCCTCAACAAATGCTTTGAGAGAGAAATTTTTGAAATTCTTAGCAAAACTCAGCAACTTCAAAATGTTGAAGTTATGGGGTATTTATAGTGAACTTCAAAAAAACTAGCCGTTGGAAATCCTTGTGGATAAGATGTGCTGTCACTCGTTGATTGGAGCATGCGAATATTATGGCCACTTTGACAATCAACATAAATATGACAGTTATGGACACGTGTCAATAGATTAGGCTCATATGCATTTTAACCACCGTTGGATCATTGGCGTAATTTGAATTCTCTTCAAGTCTTTGAGTCTTCAATAAATCACTGAGTGTTGAATAAACACTTTGAGGCGCGAGAGCCAGAGGAGCGCATGGCGCATTAAAAAACATTAGAGGCGCATGAGCTATAATCTAGGTGCATGGTTGCTGCGCGTGATCAAGAGGCGCATATAATTTCACAGGCGCGTATCAGTAGCGCGTGAGCAAATGGAGCGCATGGCGCATATAGGTGCATGGCGCATAGGCGCATGGTCACTTGGCTCAAACTCAGAATGTGATTTTTCTTGAATCTTGATCTTCTTGCCCTGTTTCTAAGCCTATTCTATAACAATGGACAACCTAAAAAATGAAGTATAAATACTTCTTACATGTGGGTCTAAAGTCCATGAAATAAAACTTAGGTGATGGATCAATCAAATCTAATAAATCCTATTACATTAAAACTGAGATATATATGGGCATACCCAACATTTTTCATTTTTTTTTTTTTTTGAGCAAGAGTATGTCTTATTATTTTTTTAGAAAAATATAATAAAAGTATTTTTATTGGGGAAAAATGAAATGCAACCATTTTAATATGGGAGAAAACATGTGAATGAGAAGAAAAGGGAGGGTGGCGGGTGGCCTTTTCCCTTAAAAACACTGAGTTCATATGAGGAGGATCATTGTGCCGCCATTTCATGTGATAAGCCACGGGCCTTACATGACCACTTTACCCTCCTTATTGCCCACCGCCTCTCATTTAACCCCTACTATGGTTAAAAAAGCTTACAAATATCAAATACTCCATCCGTTTCACCCAAATTAGGATTTTTGAGTTGGACACGGGGATTAAGGAATTTTTTTGTAGTAGAGTAGGTTTTGTGAGTATGAAAAGTGAAGTAGGAGAGAGAAAGTGGGGTAGAGAATAATTATGTGAAAGTTATTGTGAGTGTGAATCTGGGTTCCATTAAATAAAACACTTCCATTTTGGGGTTGTTCTAATTCGAATGAGACACTCAAAATGGAAATTTGTCCTAATTAAAGTTGGACGGAGGGAGTATGTACTCCCCGCTCTGAAAAACAAATAAAAATATGTACTCTGTCCTCATCGTTGATCATGATTTTGTCTACTAAAAAAACTAATGGATGATTTGAGTGTGTTAGAAAAATAATTTTTAAAAACACTATTCATAATTGAAATGAGTAAAAAATAAGTTAATCAATAGTATTTTTGTAATTATTTATAAAATACAACGATATGTCCAATACCCTATCCATTTTTCGCTAATTGAAAATAATGTAATGTATGAATATTACAGAGGGAGGGAGCAAATGTTTATTTTTATTCAAGCCTTTAGAAATTTCTATTTTTCTCATAAGTGTTGCCTTATTCGTATCAAATATGAATTTTTATTTAATGAATAATTTGAAAAAGAATTCCTTTTGAATATTATAATAGCAGAATTATAAATGTTATCCCTTTTCGATTGTTTTTATTTTGAAAACTAGGAATTTATTTTGAGACAATTCTTTTAAGAAAATAAACATTTATTTTTGGATGAGGAGAGTAGTACTCCCTGTCCCTAAATGAGTGTCCAAATTTCATTTTAAGGGACACTGAAAATCTCAACTTTTTGAACAATTTGGTAACAACGATTCATATCTAATCTTGTAATCTCCTTTCCAAACTTTTAGTTTTGCACGTATAAAGAAACCGGTGAATTTTTTTTCGAAAAAAAACGTTTAGGGAGAAAGTTATGCTAAAAAAAAAGACGCTCATTTAGGGACAAAGATTTCTTGAAAATGGACACGCATTTAGGGGCAGAGGGAGTATTATATAGTAGCAGTCCTTCTCCTCGTTATACTTAAGAAGTTGTACCGTTGAACTAACGGTCATTTATTTTTTATTTATTTTAATTGTTTAAATTTTGAATATTATTTCATTGCAATTTGCGGTGGAAGACTGATTATTTGCAGAGAGGGGAGGAACAAACATGTGGGAACTGACATTGAACCTCGTTGTTTCATTAAATAAATTATTTTTGTTTACTTTATAACCAGTGAAATTAATTATTTGTCATAATCATTTGGTCATGGGAAAATTATGTAATCTAATAACAAGTCAACGATTTTGAATGTTCCCGGTAATTTTTACTTTTAATTAATTAAATTCACAGTTCACACCAAATTCTTTTGATTTAATATAAATCCTACTACATAACTTGGCAATCTCATTTCCCTCTCTTTTCCTTTCTTAAGCAAGTTGCAAATACCTTTGTTGGGAAGTAACGTAAATTTGTACTATACTACTTATACTCCTTCCGTTTAAAAATACATGTCGTTTTAAGAGTTAAATTTTGTTTCAAAATATTTGTCGTTTTACTATTCCCAAGACATTTTTACTCTTGTTTTCTAATTATACTCTCATTCATTAATTACGAACTATCTTTTATTTAAGCATTTAATTATGTAAGTAGTTGGATTCTTTTAGAGGTATATAAGTTTTTTTTATATGTATTATGTATGAAAAAGTTTAAAACCGACACGTGTTTTGAAACAAAGAGAGTACTCTCTTTTGTATGTGATGTGAGAGAGAGCTTTTACGCGGTGAAGCCGAGTTTACTTCCAAGGCTTTATTCATATATTTTTTTGTTAGTTGAATTTACATTAGATGTGATTTATTTATTCTGTCTTTTATTGTTAAAATGTGATTAAACTTTAAAAGTATGCAGTAAAATTAACTCGGGTATATTGGTCCCAGGCTCCCAGCGCAAAATAAATAAATATATTTTCTTTTTGAGATGATTCAAAACAAATAATTATTTTTCCTTTTTTAGAATATTAAATTAACTTGTGTCCACAATTTTTCTGGGAGCCCATTTATACTCAAAGCATTTGTTGCACTAAATTTAGGTCAAACAACCTCTTATCATTTGACCAATTTGAATGAGAATGGAGTGCGTTGTAATCCAACACGACCTTTTTATTGTGCGTTGTAATTGATCAGTTGTGTAATATTGCAAATATTGATTAGTTGTGTAATAACTGGCAATTATGGCCCAATTATTTATTTTGTGGGACTCTTTTACTTATCTTGGACTCAATTAATTAATGAGTAAGTATTGGGTTTACGTTGGGCTTTAGGAAATTAAAACCCAATTGTGTTAGAATTCCTTTGTGAGTTAGGAAGCTAAAACCCTAAACTATAAATACACCCTAGGTCCCTAATATTATTATCGTTAGTCACAAAAGAAAGAAAAGAACGGAAGAGAAGAGAGAAGCGGAGGACAGAAGGGTAACGCAGAGAGAGAAGAGGAAGAAGAAGAAGAAGAAAGAAAGAGAAGAAGAAGAGGAGGAAATCACCCAAGGTATAAACCCTAAACCTTTTTATTCTTATTCATCCTAGAAGTCAAAATCAATAAACCCTAAAAAGCTAGGTGGATGAACTAGGGTTTGTAGGATTTGGGTTGAATAAGGAAGATGTTGGTACGGGTGATTGTACGTATGTGTGTGTGCGAAGTGTGTGTTCAGAAGGTGTGTGTGTGTGTGCGTTGGTGCTGTGTGTGTGTGTTTCGTGTATGCAGGGTATGTGTGCGTTGGTACAGAGTGGTGTGTGTGTTATGCGTGTATGTGTGGGTGTTTTAAAAGGTGAAATCTGCGATGAATAGTAACTGGAATAGTAACGGGAATAGTAACTGTGAATAGTAATCGTGAATAGTAACTGGGAATAGTAACGGGAATAGTAACTAGAATAGTAACGTGAATAGTAACTGGAATAGTAACGGGAATAGTAACTGTGAATAGTAATCGTGAATAGTAACTGGGAATAGTAACGGGAATAGTAACTGGAATAGTAACGTGAATAGTAACTGGAATAGTAACCGTGAATAGTGACTGTGAATAGTAAAAGTGAATAGTAATTGGGTGAGTATAATGGAACCCTAAAAGCATATTAATTGGGAATAGAAACAATGAAACCCTAGGGGTATTTTGGTAAACCAAAAAGGGTATTTTGGGAATACAAATAAAGGGTAGTACAACCCTAGATTGAATATCAACCTTAAAAAGGGGTCAAAGGAGATAAACCCATAAGGTTAAGAAGTAAAGTAAAGTATTTTGGGGACGGAGTAAAAATAGTATTACTTGTCCTAAAACCATTTTTTATGCATGATTGTAGATTCGTGCACGAGATTTGCTAAGTGGAATACGCAAACCTAAGGTAAGGGATTACGTTCCTTAAAGTATTTGAATATCATCCTTTGAAATAGGATCCCTTTTATTCTTTCAAGTGTAGCTACTTATGGCCGTAGCATTTGAACTCTTATGACTCGAACGTCTTTGAACTATCTTACCCATGATACGTGTTGTTCATAGGGTATCAAAGAGAATTGAAATTGCTTTAAGTATTCTTGTACCTAGAATGCTTTGTGGAACATTGCTAATCTAAAAGAAACGGGTATAGTTAGCTTAGTCTGATAGAAAAGGGCTTAGCTAGAATTAGTCTGACTGAAAAGGGCTAATTTAGATAGTCTAATTTGAGAGAAAAGAATTAGACGCAACGCTACTTGATGAAGTGGCTTAATGATCATGATCAAACTTAAGAGGGAGCACCGTGAGAAGGTGTAAGGTCCCTCGACACCCTGAAAAGGTGTAACACCTGAAAAGGTGATGAATGTAACTATGGAATTGACGGACCTGTATTAGGGCCATAACTTCTTGAACTTGATAACTGTGCTTTCGTATATATGTACAGTTAAGATTATTGATTTTAGCCTTTCATTGAAGATATTATGTTGGCTCCGTTCTTTCGGTCATCTCTCCTTAGTACCCGGAGAGATCCCGTATGAACTTACTGAGCATTGTTCGCTCACCCCTTCTCCTATTATCTTTCCCAGTAAAGATTAAGGACCTAGAAGGATTGCAAGGAAGGGCAGTCGGTGGTCAAACGAAGGGTTTATGATACTTTTATGTTTTTATATTGAGCTAGTGGGATGTACTAGCCGTTAGAATTTAAATGTTAGTTACGCTTCCGCACTATTTTGAATTATGGTTAGATTAAACTAGCCGTTGTTGTGAACGTTGGATTTGAATTATGTTTGACGTTTGAGATTTCCCATGGTTTATGGATATTATTTATTATATGAAAGTTTGGGTCGTTACAGTTGGTATCAGAGCTATGGGATTAGAGCTTAAGGGATAGGAACTCTGATATTGAATAGGTTTGATTTGAGCGTTCTATGAAGACTAGGGTTGCTTGAAGTCAAACCAGATATTTAGGAAACTTTCTAATTTAGGAAACCTTCTAAGTTGGGAACTTTCCAAATATGGAAACTTACTATTTTAGGAAATGACCTAAGATAAAATTTCCTCAAAGAATGTAGAGGAATATAAAGGATTATAAGTGAACACCTTGGGAGTGAAACTTGAAGGGTTACACTAGAACGTTATTCTTTAAGTTGCTTATGCAAATAATGATTATGGGCATATACTTTTGAGTTATATGGTACTGATAATAGTTATGTCCAAATTGAAAGTTATTGACGGACTTAGAAGAAACCCGAAGATGAACTTGAAGAATAGAACCATTAAGAAAGAGTGATCCAGAAGGCATGCACTCAAGATTCAGAAGCTAAATGAAGAATTGAAAGTTCAAAAGGCAAGAGTGAATCTTACACTAGAGAAGTGGATGCGAGATAGGAAGGCATTGCTAGACACTCGCAAAGAATTGGAAGAAGTAAAGGAGATCATGAACCAAAATGAGAAGTACTATCATGAAACCAGAGAAGAAGCTTACCAATGGTTTACGAATTGAAAGATTTAAGGAAACTAGAACTAGAGAGTCGGAACCGACAACACTCATAGGCAATGAAGCACCAAATGAAGAAGAATTGTAGCTAAAGATGAAGTCGAGGAAATAGACATTAACCTTGGGGACAATGAAGCTACCCCGATTATGATTGACGATAATGAACCACCAGTGGTACCGGTTCGTAGAACCAGAGGAAGACCAAGAGGATCTAAGAAGGCTCCAAAGGTGCCAAGTGGAAGGCCTAGGGGAAGGTCTAGGAAAGTGATATTCCATGATTGAAAAGTGGAGCATGGGGTTATTTCTATCTATAGTAATGATAGTTATTTCTAGTTTGAAGAAAAATACTGGAGTTTTGTTGACTTTTATTCCAAGAAGATCCTCGTAATAAAAGTTATGAATTATTTAAAGCAAATGGCTTGTAAATTGTTTTGTTCTTAAGTTTATAACGTGTGAGCTATTTAGAACAAAGAAGTATTAGTCAAGTGAAAAGACCATGAGTATAATTGGCCTAGTGAAACGACCAATGAAAGTATTAATCGGCTTATTGAAACGGCCAAGTAAAATTAGTTTTGGTCCAGTAGAATGATCAAAGCAAGAATAAAATGACCTATTGAAACGGTCAAATGAAATTAATTTTGATCTAGTAAACCGATCTTTTGTAAAAGTTACGTCTTTTGGGGACGGCCTTTTTATGTGAAAGTATTAAGCATAGTACAATGCTTGTATTGGCGTGAGTAATAGTGTTAAATGTGCGAGTTAACCTGGAACAAGTAAGAATGGTCTATTGAAATGACCGATGAAAATAGTCATGGTCTAATGAAACGATCAATAAGTCTAGTAAAGTTGACTAATGAAGATAGTGCTGGTATATTGAAACGACCAGTGGTCTAGTAAATGACCTATAAATTTAATGTTAGTCTGTGGAGACGATCTATAGTATGAGAGTGCGTGAAAACGTCTTGTATTCATGATACTAATGATAGTATCATATTATCCGGCGAGTGTTCGAAACGCCAGAGTGTCTGAGTTTATAATGTTAATTCAAGGAAGTATGACGGTGGACAACTATGATGCTAGATTCACCGAATTGTTAGAATTTACCCAATGTTCTTCGATGATGAAAAGCAGAAAGACCAAAAGTTTGAATATGGTTTGAACGACCGAATCAGATACAGAATTACTCCGTTAATGCTATCAACCTATGATCAAGTGTTGGATAGAGCAAGGATAGTGGAGGAAGAAGCAGATAGTTATCGCAGTAAACGAGAAGAGAAGAAAAAAAAAAAATCAACGGAGAAGGAGTCGACTGGATCTAAGGGAAGCTAGAACCGCGATGGGAATAACAATAAGCGGAAGGCTACTGAGGATCGTGAACAGGACAGTACTGCTAGTAAGTACCAGAGTGAAAGTCATGGAAATCGAATGGATGGTGATAAGAACGACGCCAAAGGGCAAGGTTCTGATGAGAAGTGCCAAATGATGGCGTGGCTAAGAAAATGAATTTAATTCCTGAGGCGTTAGAGAATTCTTTAGTTATAGATATTCAAACTAGAGAATCGATCCCTATTACGTCTATATATAGGAAATGTCCTTTGAAATTGGACGGGAAAAAGCTTGAGGTTGATCTCATTAGCTTGGAAATCGAAGAATTTGATGTGATATTGGGAATGGACGGGTTAGCTGCATACCATGCCCATGTAGATTTCTTTAAGAAGGAAGTTCACTTCAGATTACTATCTAGAGAAGAGTGATGTTCTCAAGGAACGAAACCTAGCACCCGATCGAACCTTATATCGGTAATGAAGAATCGTAAGCTTTTAAATAAAGGATGTGAAGAATTCTTGGCGTACATTGGTGATACGCGCAAGAAGGAAGTAACCGTAGAATCACTTTCTGTGATTAGAGATTTCAAGGACGTGTTTCCTGAGGATTTACCGGGAATACCTCCATAAAGAGAAGTAGAATTTTCTATCGATTTGATACCGGAGACTTCACCAATATCGAAGGCGCCGTATAGAATGGCTCCGTCAGGATTGAAGAATTAAAGGAGCAACTGCAAGAGTTGTTGAATAAGAGTTTGATTAGACTGAATGTATCATCATGGGGTGCACCGGTGTTGTTGTGAAGAATAAGGATGGGTCGATAAGATTATGTATCGACTATCGTGAATTAAACCGCGTGACGGTAAGGAATCAATACCGTTGCCAAGAATAGATGATTCGTTTGATCAACTTCGTGGAGCGTATTATTTCTCGAAGATAGACTTGAGGTCTAGTTATCATCAACTAAGAGCGAGGAAGAATGGTATAGCTAAGACAACATTTAGAACAAGGTGTGGTCATTATGAATTTGTAGTAATGCCGTTTGGATTGACTAACGCAACGTCAGCGTTTATAGAGCTTATGAATAGGATATTTCAGAAGTTTCCGGATAAATATGTGATAGTGTTCATTGATGATAACTTGGTGTATTCGAGGACCAAGGAAGAGCATGAAGAGCACTTAAGACTAGTGTTGCAAGTCTTAAGAGAGCAAAGGTTATATGCTAAATTCAAGAAGTTGAATTTTGGTTAGAGGAGGTGGCATTTTTAGGTCATGTGGTGTCAAAGGATGGGACTGCTGTAGATCCAACAAAGATAGAAACTATCGTGGATTGGGAAAGACCAACTTCGGTAAGTGAGATCAGAAGTTTCTTAGGTTTGGCTGTCTACTATAGGAGATTCATAGAAGATTTTTCGAAGTTGTCAGTTCCATTGACGAGGTTAACTCAGAAAGGAGCAAAGTTTGTTTGGTCAGAAGAATGTGAAAAAAAAAAAGTTTTGAGGAATTGAAGCGACGATTGGTGTCCGCACCAGTTCTTGCTTTACCATCAGGATCGGATGGGTTTGTAAAATACAGTGATGCTTCACTTAAAGGACTAGGCTGCGTGTTAATGCAGAATGATAAGGTTATAGCCTACGTATCTAGGCAGTTGAAGAACCATGAGAAGAATTATCCAACCCATGATCTAGAATTAGCCGCAGTGGTGTTCGCCTTGAAGATATGGAGGCACTACTTGTATGGGGTGACGTGTCAGATTTACACTGATCATAAGAGCCTTAAGTATATATTTACCCAGAAGGAGCTTAATATGAGACAAAGAAGATGGTTGGAGTTATTAAAAGATTATGATTGTACAATTTGTACCACCCTGGGAAAGCTGATAAGGTGGCAGATGCATTGAGTAGGAAGAATCGCGGAACGTTAGCGACGTTAATTTCTAAGGAGGAAAGCGCGTGGAACCGCATAGAAATTTCAAGCATGGAAGTACAAGTTAAGGGCCATTTGGCTCAAATGAGTGCTCAGCCAACGCTTATGGTTAGAATTAAAGAAGCACAAGAAATTGACGAAGAAGTAATGAAAGTACATGAGAGTATCGCTAAGGGAAAAACAAAAGACTTTCATGTAGGAGAAGATGGAATCATGAGGTACCAATCTAGGGTATGGGTGCCAGATAATGAGGATATTATGAGGGAGATTTTGAAGTTAGCTCATTGTTCGAGATTCTCCGTACATCCTGGAAGTACGAAGATGTATAGAAACTTGAGATAGACGTTTTGGTGGAACAATATGAAAGGAGACATAGCCGAGTTTGTATCAAAGTGTTTGGTGTGTCAACAAGTGAAAAGTGAGTACCAGAAACTGGCAGGATTACTCCAGTCATTACCTATTCCGAAGTGGAAGTGGGAACATATAGCTATGGATTTGGTGGTATGGTTACCAAAGACGTTGAGGGGCTACAATGCAATTTGGGTTATTGTAGATAGACTTACGAAGTCGGCTCACTTTCTAGCGACTAAGGTGAATGATTCGTTAGAGAAATTGGCCAAGTTGTATATTGATGAAATTGTGAGATTACATGGAATACCAGTTTCGATAGTGTCTGATAGGGATGCGAGGTTTAGATCAAAATTCTGGAAGAGTTTACAACAAGCATTGGGTACGGAATTGGCAATGAGTACAGCCTTTCACCCACAGACGGATGGACAGTCGGAAAGGACTATTCAGACTCTAGAAGATATGTTGAGAGCTACGTCGTTGGACTGGCAAGGAACATGGGACGAACATTTGACGCTAGTAGAATTCGCGCACAACAACAGTTTTCATGCTAGTATCGGAATGGCACCGTACGAGGCATTGTATGGAAGGAAGTGTAGATCACCTACTTGCTGGGATGAAGTTGGTGAGAGAAAGTTAACTGGACCAGAACTTATCCAAGTAACCGCTGATAAGGTTCAACAAATTCAGAATTGGTTGTTGACCGCTCAAGTAGACAGAAGTCGTATGCCGATCGCCGAAAACGCGATTTAGAGTTTCAATTGGGTGATCATGTGTTCTTGAAAATTTCGCCAACTAAAGGAGTCATGAGGTTCGGTATTCGCGGAAAGTTAAGCCCATGATATGTTGGACTATTTGAGAAATTGGAACGAGTTGGGACGGTAGCTTATAGTTAGCTTTACCACCTGTGCTAGCTAGAGTGCACAATGTACTTCATGAGTCAATGTTAAGGAAGTACATTCCCGATCCGAGTCACGCGATCGAGTATAAGCAACTAAGAGTTCGTGCTGATTTAAGTTACGACGAAGAACCTAAAAAGATTGTAGATCGGAAGGATCAAATACTAAGGAAGAAAGTGATTCCTTATGTGAAGGTACAATGGAGCAACCACTCAGAAAGAGAAGCTACGTGGGAACTCGAGAGCGAGATGCGAGAGGCGTATCCCGCCCTGTTTCCTGATTAAAGTACGTTTAGTTTGGAGGACCAAACTCTTTTAAGGAGGAAAGAATGTAATAACTGGCAATTATGGCCCAATTATTTATTTTCGTGGGACTCTTTTACTTATCTTGGACTCAATTAATTAATGAGTAAGTATTGGGTTTACGTTGGGCTTTAGGAAATTAAAACCCAATTGTGTTAGAATTCCTTTGTGAGTTAGGAAGCTAAAACCCTAAACTATAAATACACCCTAGATCCCTAATATTATTATCGTTAGTCACAAAAGAAAGAAAAGAACGGGAAGAGAAGAGAGAAGCGGAGGACAGAAGGGTAACGCAGAGAGAGAAGAGGAAGAAGAAGAAGAAGAAAGAAAGAGAAGAAGAAGAGGAGGAAATCACCCAAGGTATAAACCCTAAACCTTTTTATTCTTATTCATCCTAGAAGTCAAAATCAATAAACCCTAAAAAGCTAGGTGGATGAACTAGGGTTTGTAGGATTTGGGTTGAATAAGGAAGATGTTGGTACGGGTGATTGTACGTATGTGTGTGTGCGAAGTGTGTGTTCAGAAGGTGTGTGTGTGTGTGCGTTGGTGCTGTGTGTGTGTGTTTCGTGTATGCAGGGTATGTGTGCGTTGGTACAGAGTGTGTGTGTGTGTTATGCGTGTATGTGTGGGTGTTTTAAAAGGTGAAATCTGCGATGAATAGTAACTGGAATAGTAACGGGAATAGTAACTGTGAATAGTAATCGTGAATAGTAACTGGGAATAGTAACGGGAATAGTAACTAGAATAGTAACGTGAATAGTAACTGGAATAGTAACGGGAATAGTAACTGTGAATAGTAATCGTGAATAGTAACTGGGAATAGTAACGGGAATAGTAACTGGAATAGTAACGTGAATAGTAACTGGAATAGTAACCGTGAATAGTGACTGTGAATAGTAAAAGTGAATAGTAATTGGGTGAGTATAATGGAACCCTAAAAGCATATTAATTGGGAATAGAAACAATGAAACCCTAGGGTATTTTGGTAAACCAAAAAGGGTATTTTGGGAATACAAATAAAGGGTAGTACAACCCTAGATTGAATATCAACCTTAAAAAGGGGTCAAAGGAGATAAACCCATAAGGTTAAGAAGTAAAGTAAAGTATTTTGGGGACGGAGTAAAAATAGTATTACTTGTCCTAAAACCATTTTTTATGCATGATTGTAGATTCGTGCACGAGATTTGCTAAGTGGAATACGCAAACCTAAGGTAAGGGATTACGTTCCTTAAAGTATTTGAATATCATCCTTTGAAATAGGATCCCTTTTATTCTTTCAAGTGTAGCTACTTATGGCCGTAGCATTTGAACTCTTATGACTCGAACGTCTTTTGAACTATCTTACCCATGATACGTGTTGTTCATAGGGTATCAAAGAGAATTGAAATTGCTTTAAGTATTCTTGTACCTAGAATGCTTTGTGGAACATTGCTATATCTAAAAGAAACGGGTATAGTTAGCTTAGTCTGATAGAAAAAGGCTTAGCTAGAATTAGTCTGACTGAAAAGGGCTAATTTAGATAGTCTAATTTGAGAGAAAAGAATTAGACGCAACGCTACTTGATGAAGTGGCTTAATGATCATGATCAAACTTAAGAGGGAGCACCGTGAGAAGGTGTAAGGTCCCTCGACACCCTGAAAAGGTGTAACACCCTGAAAAGGTGATGAATGTAACTATGGAATTGACGGACCTGTATTAGGGCCATAACTTCTTGAACTTGATAACTGTGCTTTCGTATATATGTACAGTTAAGATTATTGATTTTAGCCTTTCATTGAAGATATTATGTTGGCTCCGTTCTTTCGGTCATCTCTCCTTAGTACCCGGAGAGATCCCGTATGAACTTACTGAGCATTGTTCGCTCACCCCTTCCCCTATTATCTTTCCCAAGTAAAGATTAAGGACCTAGAAGGATTGCAAGGAAGGGCAGTCGGTGGTCAAACGAAGGGTTTATGATACTTTTATGTTTTTATATTGAGCTAGTGGGATGTACTAGCCGTTAGAATTTAAATGTTAGTTACGCTTCCGCACTATTTTGAATTTGGTTAGATTAAACTAGCCGTTGTTAGAATTAAATTAGTTTGACGTTTGAGATTTCCCATGTTTATTTGGATATATTTATTATGAGAAAGTTTGGGTCGTTACAAGTTGTTACTATGTTTTCATGGTATTTGCTCCATTTGTTTTCCACTTAATTAACATTTTGACATCCCTCCTTCTTGTAGATATAGGTTGTGGGCAATAGTATGACATTGCTCTCAATCTAACGGCGAAAGTCGAGTGTGATCTGCGACTCGTTTGAACAATCGAATTGAGCAAGCTTAGTGTAAAATTGTTTAGGATCTATTTAAACTAACATGTGATCTCAAGCTTAAGATCTTAAAAGTCAAACTAGCTTATTTACATCCCTAAGAGCACATGAACACTACAAGAAAAAAGGGATGGTCCCAAGTATGCATTTTGAAACCAAATCTAGAGATAGATTATGATGGAGGGAAAGAGATGTGGGATTAGATATGTAGGAGAATGGGGAGAGAATGGACCAACCACAACATGGTAATCGGTCACTATAACTTAATACTACTATCTCATATCTCATAATAAATGTCGCACTTTCTTTTTTAATCTGTCTTAAATAAATTTTTTTATTTTTAAATAAAAAAAATAGCTTTAGTACAATTTTACCATTGCCGTGTGACCTGGAGGTCACTACATTTCACCCTTGTGGTAGGGACCCTTCCCCGGACCCTCGCTATGCGGGGATGCCTTGTGCACCAGGCTGCCCTTTTATTTATTATAAGGTGGAGGAATTAAATAGTACTGCTAGGAGTAGGGAGGGGAGATCACAAAGATGTCACAAATTTGGTTGGGAGAGTGTGGAACCAATGGGGCTAAATACAATTTCCTTGTCCATGGAAATCAAGAAACAAGTGAAGGTGTGGAGGGATTTGGAGGGGGTGGGGGGGTCCATGTATAGAAAATACACAAGCAAATATCATCCTTATTGATCTTGATCACTCTTGTTAGTGGGAACCCATTTGCTTGCTTGTCTTCCTCCACTCAAACATAAATGTTACCCAAAGGATTGATTAGTCAACTATCAATATCACTATTGAACATAAATTTGTCTACTTAATTACTCATTTAGTACAATGATATGTTTGTTTTCATAGTTAATTTTGTTAGGTGCCAAGAAAATGAGATGACACATTTAATACGGACGAGGCGAGGGATTGCTGCTCTCGTTCTCTCAGTAATTATGATTATTTCGTATCTTGCACTTTGTGAGATGAGTGATCAGGATTAAATGAGTATTTGGTGAGACTTATATGTTACTCAATTCATTCATCTATACATCTCTAACAATTTTATGAGCGTAATCAACTTGCTTTTACTTAGTTAAGTTGTATTTACATTTTAAGACACGAGACAACATTTTTTTTAAACAAACCAAAATGAAAAATAACCATAATGATGAGATCAGACTCCATGGATCGGGCTCAATGGCGCTACACTCACTCCAACTGGACCGGCCTGCTGATGGACAACACCACCACCACCACCACCACCCGAGCTCACCCCATGCGGACTGCATTTCGCACACGGGCTCACATTTGCGGACTCACTGCCCGTACACTCTGACTTTGAGTTCTGACCTGTCTCATCACATTGAATGGTTGTTGGCGTGCCCACCTGCCTACTGTCTACGAATCTGCTTTTTGTCTACGAATCTGCTTTATATACATCACGTTCAAGTCTCAACCTTGTCCTGTAGGATATTATCATATCTCGGTTAGGATATCCGAGATATGCTTGGGATTTCCAAGATATTCACCATATCTCATTCCTTGTTTAGTTGATATTCTGATATGTTTTCTTATTTATCAAGATATGATTGAGTCCTACCATACTTAGTCTTTAGTATACCTAGTATAAATAGGTGTCTCTTGTAATCATTTTTAATTGAATCAAGAATAGAAGTTCAAGAATTGTTTATTTTATAAACATGAAGTTTCTCTTCTTGTTCATCCTTCTCTACGCCAAATCCATGTCCCATCTAGAAGGGAGACAAATGGGAGACTGTCATGTGTCCCTGACAAATTGTTCTTTAACCTAAACAATAATCACTCTCAGGTAAGAGCCATGCTATATATATAGAAATATATCTTTCCTCCTCTACATGGTACGTGAACATTCATACTCAAACCTTAAAGCTAAGCCATTTCAAGTCTTCTTGCTCAGCTGAGAGTATATCTCCATTCCTCCGTAAATCTTACTCTCACGTCTGAGGTTCTGAACTGGCTTCAAACCCAATTGAATTAACGGTGTTCTTGTGTGTAGGTTTCAATCGATCCAAAGCTAGATACTCTTACGACAATCCAAGATCTTTGGCGACATCACGTAACTTTCTCATGTATTTCCTATAGTATGAGACTTGATATCTCAACTTCCGTTCCAAATTTTGCTCGATAACCAATTGAACAGCCAATTTGGTTTTGCTATCGAGATCACAAATTAAATTAGATTGTTATAATAAGTGTTACAGTAGCTTTTTCCTACAAGATTAAGTAACGTGCAATACTTATTTTATTTGTACATAATTTATAACGTATTGAAATTGCTCTAAAATTATTTTTTAATTAAATGCAATAATTATTTTGACATGAAAAAAAAATACTAAAAGGTTTGATGTAGCTAGGAATGTCAGAAAAATAACTCACGCAAATCAGATAATGGATGTGTGTGTGGATGTGGTCACAACCTCACACACAACCAACATAAACGCATCTGAATTTAAATGACACAAAGAAATAATCGTCTGCAGTTTCAACTTCAGCAAACTAGGATTTAAGCTCAAAATGATTTCACTATATAAAACTGTTTTACATATCAAAATAAAAATAAGTGAAATATGAAAAGCTTATGAAAATACTATAACAAATTCTATTTCTAAGATTTAATGAAAACTTATGATATGTTGCACAACTGCACAAGGATTGCAACACACCTCTCAAATACAATCTTGAAGCTAAAAGACGTGTGAGAGCTCTTTAGCACAAGTCTTCAAGAATGTGTATCCAAGGTTGAAAGATGTAGTCTTCTTTTATAGCTTTTGGAATCCTTATTCAACTTGGACTTTGATCATCTTTTAATTCCTTGGACTCCAAGTAGCCGAGTCCTACACAAGGAAGATAAGCACAACTCCAAAAATATCTTATTAGGGTTAGCATGTTAGTCCTAAAAGACAAAAACTTGTATGAGACGGTCTCATGTATGAGACGAGTTTCGTTGAGAGAGTAAATGGTTTGCCCCCTTATGGGCGAGGCGGGGCAAGCCCATTTTCTCTTTAGTCGAGACACGTCTCATACATGAGACAGTCTCACAAAAAACTTCCTCGTCCTAAAATATAGTTAGTGATTTATATACAAAAATAAACTAAAGTGCATAAATAAAGAATCTTATTTTAAAATAAATAGAAACATATTAAAATAAAAAGATCTATAACCCAAAATCTTGCTAGAAATTACAAAAGTTTAAACTTAGCTAGCATTACACGACTTTACAAAAGTTTGAGATGCTCATGAATTCTCACTCTTTCGAGTACTATTTTATGCTATATCATATGGGATGGAGGGATATTATAATGCATTTTACTAGTTGCAACCAAAGGTTAAAAGGATTAACTAATAATTTGGTCCCTAAACTTGGCAATTTTTATTAGTTTGGTCCTTCATGAATAGATTTTATTAGTTTGGTCCCTTGTGATGTTTTTTTTGCCAGTTTGCCCCTTCCTTCTGTGAGATTTTTCAAAATACCGAATATACCCCTGAAACTAATGATAATTTGGTCCCTAAACTTGGCCCTTATATCAATTTGGTCCTTCATGATGGATTTATATCTTAGTTTGCCTCTTTTATTTATATTTACTAATTTTATACTATTAAATTATATTTAAAAACTGTTTATAATGCGCTAAAAATAATTAATTAATTTCAAAAGAATCTCAAATATTTTTCTCCTCTAATTTTTTCGAGTCATTCAAAACTTTTTTTAATAATTTGAATTTTAAAAAGGAAATTCATTATTAATTTCATGGATTAAAGGCATCATTTTTTAATTTTTAAATACTTAATTTGGTATATTATTACATTTTTTAAAAATGATCATATAAACTTTGTCAACATACAAACTCATCAAAGAGTTAATTTTACGGTTGAATAACTCGAAAAAATTAGAGGATAAAAATATTTGAGACTCTTTTAAAATTAATTAATTATTTTAGCGCATTATAAACAATTTTAAATATAATTTAATAGTAGAAAATTAGTAAAAATAAATAAAAGAGGAAAACTAATATATAGATCCATCATGGAGGACTAAATTAATATAAGCGCCAAGTTTTGGGACCAAACTATCATTAGTTTCAGGGGTATATTCGGCATTTTGAAAAATCTCACAGAAGAAAGGGGCAAACTGGCAAAACAAGCCATCATAAGGGACCAAACTAATAAAATTTATTCATGAAGGACCAAACTAATAAAAACTGCCAAATTTAAGGAACACATTATTATTTAATCCAATGTTAAAATAAAAAATGATTAATAATCAAATGTATATAATAGATGTAGACCCCCGGTTCAATGAAAATCTGGTCAGAAACTAACCATCAAAATCAATTGTCAAAGACTATTTTTGTTTGTAAACAAGACACAGTTATAATTATTTCCACGTATTGTCGTAATTGGTACAAAACTAATTGGGTCCATAATGTTCCCCCCGTACAATTTTTAAATATTTTGTGCCTTAATTTCTACGTATTTGATGAATTAATTAACCTACTCCCTTCCTTGTAAAATAGATTCAGTTCCATCTTAAATTTTGATTTGATGACATCACCATGATGTGTGTAATGTGTGAGAGAGAAATAGAAGTTAAGAGAAATTTAGCTATTTAATCACAATACTTAACAGAAGGAATAGCCTTTAATTAAATTAATCTAAAGGGAGTAAGATTTTGGTAAACATTGATTGGAATGATTTTTATAAATTAAAAAAAATAAAAAAAATGGCAAGGATGGAAGGCATGCTTAAGAAAATACAATGAAGTCTAGAATCAATTTTGTAGGGTAGACTCATAGCACACTTACCTTTTCTAATTATTTATACACTCTTTAATTTGCACTAATTATATAATTGATTACTAGTAATAAAAAGTACTCCCTCCGGCCCGAAAGATAGTCCACTTTTTTTCGTTGTTACTACGAGGGAACTTTGAGCAGTTATAAATGCTACTTATAATTATGTTAATGTGAATCTAAAAATTGATATTAATAGTATTTATAATGGTGTATCAAGAACAATTTCAAAAATTTCATTAGAATAATTAAAAGTATCTTTAATTATTACTCAAAGTTCCTTTGTAAAACCCATGAAAATAGAGGGACTATCATTCTGGGACAGAGAGAGTATAAAGTAATTAATTAATATGAAGAAGATACACCTCCCATGTGCTCTATCGACCTCTCTATGATATTAAAAACCCATTAGAGAAGAATTAATAATTGAAAATTATTGGATAGGTTTGTAGGAATAAAGGGTAGTTAAAGCCTAACATGATGATGGTTTGGAAAAGAATTGGATTGCGATAGATGCATCGACTGTGTCTAATTGTTTATTGACCTAGTTTAATTAGTACTTGGTTCATTATTTATATTGAGTTCCAAAAAGTTAAATTAGATCATGGTATATCTAGCTCAACATTGTTGTATTCACAGTTCTCGAACTCAAAACCTCTGATTAATCTAAAAACCACCATACCAGGTGATTTAGGTGTTTGCTGGTTTTTACCATTGCTCTTACGAGTGTTTAGACAACGGGGTTCTTCAGAGATTCAGGTGTGTGCATTCTTGAAGTCAGATTTATGTTACTATAAAATGTAACACATGTAATAAAATTAAGATTACGTACTATAACATGCAACTCAACTTCTATAACCCGTAGTTTATCTACTATATACAAAAAAATAATAATATTGTGCAATCGAGCTATATAGACATCAGATCCGGTCATTCAGATAACAACAAAAAGAAGTTGCTGATTTAAACGACCGTTACCGTTACGTGCTAGTAAAAAAGTTGGTTTGAGGGGTAGGTTGGGATTAGTAAGAATAGAGTTAGTTGTAGCAAATAGAAATAGTATGTATCAAGTATGTGTTGAGAGTCGTGGGTGGTAAGGTAGGTCCAAACAACAGCTAATGCATGGGTTGCAGGCTAGGCTAATGGTTTTATGCTTTTTAAACACACCCACCAATTTGATTAATTAAAGTAAATAATATAATAATCAAATAATTAATCAAAAATAAATCAGGATCACCCCCCGTGTGGTGGTTGAACCTTTTGATCTGATCTAGTAATCTGCCTAGCAACTATAGACAGGCATATTTGTAGATAGCTAGTGAAAAAAAGTGTGAACAAGATTTAACGAAACAGAAAAAAGAAGATTGAAAAGTGTAAGAAGGAGAAAGATTAAAGTTATAAAATAAGTAGGAATATCTTTTTGTTTGTAAAAACCAAGATGGGCGTGCGTGTCTGTGATTGCGATGGGGAATAAAGCTTTTGCTTTTATGTGTGTGTTGCACGGGAACGTTACGCAGTTATAAAAAACGCATTTTTATTTTAATCAATCTCAAAATAAATCTCGCTTTTTCATATAAAAAGTTTTCTTACCGCAATTTCATCATTGTACAAGCAATGAACAAGCACATATAAAAGCACGCCCATATAAAGAATATTGACAAGTCAAATGTAAAATTTATGGTTAAGATTGATATTCTCTAACTCCCGGATAAGAGTTTCATTTGGTAGACAAGACACCAATAATTAGTTGGAAAATTAGTAAGCCAAAACAAAAAGATGTTTACATTTTGATTGATTGATTGATATCTAAGTAAAGCATCTCATCCTCACACTTATGTTGTCTACTTAATTTTTTTTCAGAAAAGATTACTGCTTTTTACCCACCAAAATAAACCCGCAGAATGGTCCTTCAATAATACTTTCTCTCTCCCGGAAAGTTAGTGCCTCATTTTTCGTTGTTATCACGAATGAACTTTAAGCTATAATTAAAATTATTTTTAATTATCCTCATGAAAATTTTCAACTTGTTGTTGATGCACCATTACAAATACTATCAATACTAATTTTTAAATTATCATTAAGATAATCATAAGTAGCCTAAATTATTGCTCAAAGTTCATTCGTTGTAATAATGAAAAAAAGGGGACAAACATTTTGGGACAGAGGGAGAATTAATTTAAACACTTCTGGAGTCACGTACACATTATAAATACTTGGTATCATTAATAATTAAACATCATTACAAGCGCAAACAAGGTGTGCTCAAACATTTCACAACAAAAATAGCACTCATTCTCAGACAAATTCTTGAAAAAATGGTCATACATTTTGAGGCTTTGAGCACAGCAAGTAAAAATTACTCCCTTTCATAATACATTTCATAATACATGTCATTTCAGACTTCTTCACACATATTAAAAATTGCAATTAATACATAATAAAAAGTCATATGTGCCCCTAAAAGTATCCAATTAGCTAGGCATTTAAATGCTTATACAAGAAATAGTAGTTCACAACTAATGAATAAGGGTATAATAGGTAAACAAGAGTAATTCTTTCTTGGTAATAGTAAAACATCAAGTATTTTGGAACAAAAAATTGATCCTAAAACGTCATGTATTATGAAACGGAAGGAGTACCGTACGACAACAAACTTTATCCCCACAATTGCTGAAGACAGACAACTGAGTTAAATTTAGCAAGGCGCGGTTTTAATTATTAAGATCTATACAAGAAAGGGGCAACAAAGGCCAATGCTTCATGTGCACAACTACACGAATGTTTAATGTTGAATAAATTGTCATACGCCTCCTCGGAAACTTTGATTAAATCCTTGCTGTTCATAACTATAATTGTCCCATACAACATTAAATACCAAACAACAAACAAACAAAAAGACAGTTTTGCCAACCCCCCAAGATTGAGGTTTTGTCATTTAAAACTTGCAACACTAGTTCTTCAATGCCTGGCACGACTTCGGCTTCCCGCCCTGCAATCATGACAATCTCATTAGTACACCTAACTTGAGAAATACTCCCTCCGTCCCAAAATGATCTTTCCAGTTGTCATTTTTCATTATCTCAAAAAGTTTTTCCCATTTCTACAATTTGGGCTTAAATGAGCATAAACAAAACATGGGTAGTGAAGCAAGTGTTCATATCCTTATAAAGTTTGAACAGTCAAATGTGAAGATCATTAGGACGGAGGAGTATTAAGATGATATTCTCAACAAAAAAAAAAAAACAAATGGAACTATTAAGGAGAAAATTTTGGGGGAAACTAGTTTCTCATTAAGTTATAAAAAGTGATGTTTTTACAGGGTTTAGGGTTTGGGAAGATCATTAGGACGGAGGAGTATTAAGATGATATTCTCAACAAATAAAAAAAAATAAAAATGGAACTATTAAGGAGAAAATTTTGGGGGAAACTAGTTTCTCCATATGTTATAAAAAGTCATGTTTTTACAGGGTTTACGGTTTACGGATTAGGGTTTAGGGTTTAAGGGTTAAAAACAGGATTTTTTATAACTTATGGAGAAAACTCCACAAGTTATAAAAAGTCCTATTTTTATAGGGTTTAAGGTTTAGAGTTTAAGGTTTAGGGTTTAGAGTTTAAGATTTAGGGTTTAAGGGTTAAAAACAGGACTTTTTATAACTGATGGAGGAACTAGTTTCCTCCAAAACACACTCACTATTAATATGATACTATCATTTTGTTTTTGGTGGTCAACTTGAATGAACATTTTTTCACAAAATTACTATCCTAGTGAAATTCTAAAAATTAGTACTGATAGTATTTTTGATAGTGGTGCATCAATAACAATTTTTAAAGCCTCTTAGGATAATTAAATTTCAAAAAGGTAAGTAAAAGTTCAATCAAGTTGACCACCAAGAATAAAATGAGACTTATCTTTCAAGGAAAAGGAGGAGTGTTACGTTAGAAAAGATGTGCAAATGAAAACAACCCAGATACAAAGAGATATGACATCGGATGAATGTTGTGTTTACCGAGGTGAACGGGAATGGGAAATGGAACGAGAGGAGCGTGAATGAGATCGGTGGGGTGAGCGAGAAGGCGAACGGTATCTCTGAGAAGTGCCATCTCTGCTTGGACTTCTACTTCGCCTATATCTCCTGTGAAATAAACACAAATTATCCAACAGTAATGGTCTGTTTTATCATTTCACTTTTACTAAATGTTTGAACTCTCTATAAAAGACTGTTAAAAATTCAATTCACATATTTGATCCATAAAAATAAAAGAAACAATGAAAGAGAAAGAAAAAACTACTTGATACACAAATCTGCATGTCAAAGCAATTTCTCAGTCAGAAATTTTTCCAGTGATTTTAATTTTGATTAGATCCATTTAATCAAAAACAGTGATAAGGACATTGTTTGAATTTATCCACATATGTAGAGCATATTCGACCATATTTATTGACCTTTTTCTTACACTCAAACAAGCATAAGAAAAGAAGGAACCTACAATCCACCCCACCACTTCTCCTCAATAGATTAAAATCTAAGCGAGTTCAAATTCAATGTGCATGAGTACGAATTGTTAGGACTGACATCATGATGATGTCATGGATAATGTTAAGTCATTGGATCATTCGTGGAACACAATGTAACACATATAGGTAGTATTGAGGATTTGGATTCCTAGTACACTAGCCTTGGGAAGAGGTATCTGTACAAAAGATTTCTGACCAGTATCAGCAAAAGAATGACCATAATTGACCAAAAGAACGTCAAGACAGAAAAGATAAATGACAATAACCCATTGAAACTATAAAACAACAACAACATTACCCCAGTGCCGCAAAGGCTCCCACCTATGGTGGGGTAAGGGGGGGTCGGATGTACGCAGCCTTGCCCCTGTATTAAAGCACAGAGAGGCTGTTTCCAGATGACCCATGATGAAAATTGCGTCGAAAATTGCATGGACTGACTGCTGCTTCATCACAAAGAAGAGCAGACAGTTTAGTGACCCATTTTGCTTTATTCCATCATATTCCCAAGCCAAAAAATAGTGAGTCTTTGGCTCCATCGGAAATGATGGAAAAACCCATTGAAACTATATCTACCAAATTTCATTCCCATATGTCCCATCTGTACAATCACATTAATACAAGTATACAATACTAGTCTAGAGTATCAGGTTACTTTCGTAAAGGCTTCACCAGAACCTGAACAGGAGGATCCAGCTGAGCACTAAAGCAACTCATGCACTATAAACGCAGCAGTATAAAAAAATACTCCCTCCGTCCCATTTTAAGGTTAAAAAATATCCCAAATGAGTGTCCCAATTTAAGATTCAAAATCTCATGAAGGAAAGTTTTTAATACTTCTTTATTCGATGGGTCCCACATGTCATACTCACAACAACTATCCACTAACTATTTCATACCCCACTTTCTCTCTCCTACCTACTTTCTACTCACAACACTCTACCCCACTATGTATATTTTTAGAATAAAAATATTACTTCCTTAAATCTTGTGCCCAAAAAATTTTTTGAATCTTAGAATGGGACAGAGGGAGTACCTTGGAGGAGAGCGACTGAAACTCCTGCTACGGCTTCGGCGCCTATATCGACTTACTCGATTAGTTTCTGCAAGTTTTTCAAGCCTCTGCTTCTCCTGTTCTCGTTTCTTAGCCATTTCCACAGCAGTATCTTTTTTAACTGTAGCAAACCATTAGGCATGACAAATGTTACAAATCACAATTGTGTATAGATTTGATAGCAGAAGACTTGCATCAAAGAGAAGCACCACAAAAGAAAGACAAAAATAAAAGGAATGTGAAGCACCTCCACATATAACTGCAATTTCAAACATCATATCACATAATAAAATAAAATGATTAGAAAATACAGTGACCAAGGATAAAGTAGTTACTTTGTTTGTTCAGTTGTTTGCTCATAATCCGTTTAAGCCGCTCTTGAGGTGTTTCTTTTTTCTCCCCTGGTTGTTTAGAGAGGCCACCACTACTAATGGGTTTACTTAACTTTGCTATTCCCGAGGAAGTACTGTCACAGAAAAAAGCAATAAACGATTTTGACAAAACAAGCCAAAACAAACATACTAAAGATTAGCGACCAAGACTAAAGTTCAAAAACAGATAGGGTACCTCACAGATGGTTTCAACAATTTGGCGTTCTTTTCCTTATCAAGGGACACACCAGATGCAGGATCAATATGCAGGGCCTCAAGAATTTGACCAGATGACGGCCTGCAGAATGGACGCAGTGTTAGAAACACCCATTTCAAAACTCGTACGTAAATGGGAGGCAATCATAAAAAGTCCATCTTGAGGAAAGCATGAGCTCCAGAATGGAAGCTTCCTTCTCTCTCCATCTATAATGTTAATCTGATAACCCTAAAACCTGATCTATTCTAGACCACGATAGTTTCCCTCAGGTAACAAAATGGTGGATAAGCTGCAGCAGAGAAAAAGTGTCCAATCTATCTTTGCAAGAATTAAAGGTCGAGTGCTCCGACCGGTTCAGCGAGTCAACTCGTGAAGGAGAAGCTGGTGGAGAATATCCTAGGATCTTTGGTCCGTCACCATCAGCTGAGCTCCCAAACTCGGTAATGTACTCAATCTTAGGAGTCCTTGACTTGCTTCGAAGAACATCATCAGAATGATTGCTGCGACCATGGCGCCTTGATTGTGCTGGGGAATATGACCTAGACCTTGATCTTGATCTGCAAAAGAAGGAGAGCAATTAAACTCGGTGGATTCAAATCAATTGAGCATCTCCCAATTACTTGGGGCCCAGCAATCTACTGACATCAATTGTCCTGGGATGAAGGAAAGGTGAACACCCACCTTCTGGAACGTGAATAAGCTTCATATGTTGGACTTCTCCTAGACTCCCTGCAACAATATCCCAATTTAATAACACGGCACATATTCTTCAGATTTTGTTGGCTTATTGCAAAGATCAAAAAAAAAAAATGATAGCAAATATGTATATAGAAAATAAAAAAAGATAACCCATAACATACCTGTAGGGATCATGATGAAGAACTCGAGTTCCAGTGTCTCGAGCGGATTCTCTTTCCCTCTCTCTTTCTATCTGAGAAACCTTTCTTCGTTCTTTTCGGCTCAGCTTCCTCTGCAAAAAAAAAAAAAAAAAAAAAAAATGCAGTTCTTAAAGCATAACTAGCTGTAAAATTAAAGAAACTATGATCACGATTAATAATCAACACTTACAATTGCAGGATCTCCCTTAACTACTTCTTTTTGCCTCTTTTCTTCCTCTTTAGCCTTTTTATCCTTGTACACAAGCCACCCATACCTCTTCACTCCAAACTCTTTAGCAATGGTGTCCATTCCTTCATCATTGCTATCATCACTGTTAAATTCCTCATCTTCCTCATCATCTTCATCCTCATCGTTGTCATCACCGTCTGAGTCATGAGACTCCTCCTTTCCATCGTAGGAGAAGCCCACTTGGGAATAAGAGCCCTTGCTTGTTGTAGGAGGAGCTGTGTGCGATCTGCCAGATTTAAAAAAGACATGAAAGATATGTACTTAAATTGTTTGAAAAGAAGAGCAAGGTTACATACTGTATCATATCCACATGAAAAAATTGGTGATAGATTTCAGAGATAAATAAAATGTAGCCCTTATCATGATCACCAGTCAATAATAGTCTCAATTGAGGTTCAACACAATTCAACCATTCCAGATATAATTGGATTAAGGTAAACTGGTGTAAATGCACGGAAGATTTAGTATGATACTATTTATCAAAAAAAAAATAGTATTATGCAAAAAGGTCCACATAAAATGATATTAAAGACTCAAAACATCTTATCATCACTCTTGTGCGTGAGTCAGGACCTTCCATAAGAAGCACTTTCTCCATCCTAGAGACAGCCTTGTTTAATTATTTATACAAGCCAAGAAACCTACACAGATACTAATTTCACATATTATAACCAAAACCAAATTTCATTGTCATATAACTTAGTTTTTTTCCATTATAGTTGTTTTTTAATGGGCACAAATAAGAAGTATTGATCAATCATCTGGTTTGTTTGTTTTTTAATTATTTACTTCACTTCATGAAGACAAAAGCTAGAACCCATGAATCATTCAATTTACAGGAGGGAGTATTGAAGAGCTTGATTGAAGGAGGGAAGAGAAATGGAAAGCTACCTGTCCGGACCAAATAAAGCAGCAGCCTTCGCTTCCATTTCAAAATTAACATGCAGTAGCCCATCCTCGTCGCTAACTGATAATAGATAACACTAGCTTGTAAACATATATCAAAATAATACACTTGGAGGGAGTAGCATGGTAATTCTTGCAGATTGCCTTGTTGTTAACAGAATATATGAAGGCAAATACATTTTAAAGAGGCATGAATTTAACAGATGATCAAAAATCAAAAGAAGTACCGACATCCTCTACGTCGATGCTTAATTAAATCCCGATAACGCTCAAAATTAACAAACTCTTCTAATTCTTCTTCTTCCTCGGTTTTCTCTGCAACCCTTAACCGGTGGGAATCAGAATTTCTTATAAAATCAAGAAGAGCACGCCCATCAAATCTGAATAGAAATTTCACGCACTAAGAGGCAAAGATTCAAAATTCACACAAACTTCCAAAAGGGAAAAGGAGACTATACCTGTCAATCAATATGTCCTGTTTCCCATTCCAAGGTATCCTGATATATAAGGGAAATGTAAGCTCACTACTTTATATGTTACTAAAATATCCCATTACAAAAACCCTTCGTATGTAGATTAGCCAACAATTATTCAATCAAGAACCTGAATTTCGTCATTGCAATTTAGGTTACAGATTGGACTGCATTTCAGTGACGGAGCCAGGAAATTTACTCAATGGGGGCAAAATGAATCTTCGTGTATTTTTTCCTTTAAATCAAGGGGGGGGGGGGGCAAGTTATAAAAAATCACACTAAACCCCCATAATTTCGAAAAATTTGCACTACCAAAAGAAAAAATTGTTCAAATCAATAGGGGCAATTGCCCCCCTTAGCACCTTCTTAGCTCCGCCTCTGCTGCATTTCACATGTAATTCCAAACTAACATGTGGGGTAATGAGACGTAAGGAAGCTTCTCTAACTAAGGAAGTGCCTTGTGATAGACATTTTCTGGTTTCAAAAGACTACGGTTTCAAGATGTCAGTTTGGTGTTTCAACACCCATTTGATATAAAGAAGTATGAATAATCGCAAAATAGATATTCTGAGCAATTAATATATACTATTGCCCATAGAATGTTCAAATTTAATTTTATGAAATGTCAATATATTTTCATCCTTAATTCCAATTGCGAAAAGCACAACCTAGAGTATAACAGCAGGCAGCCCAGTCTTTCGTAACTTCGCCTCCCAAGGAGTACGGACCAATTACTTTTTACAGCTTATGACATAACCAATCATATACGAAACATTAGATTGCAGGTTTGTTTAAGCACCTTAGTTCTAACGTAATTCCTCAGGGTCATAACAATAACTTGATATGAAAATGGCAAATTATAGTAGTACTTGAATCATAACCCTAATTCCCAAATTGAAAACGATCAAATAAACCTCAACTTGGGGGGGGGGGGATTTTACAGGCAATGAGCACTGGGAAAGTCAGAGTAAAAGGTACATACAGTCCTTGCAAATCCTCGGCGGCTTGGTACAGTCCATCGTCACGGTAGATCCGGCAACGAGATCCGGTGACCTGGATGGCTTGCTGGGGGTCGCCGCGTCTTTTGGCCAGGTAAATGGCTCGTCTTTGAGCTCTCTTCCTGGCCGCGTCCATCATGTCGTGGACCTTCCTCTCCGACCTCCTCGCTTCGTGCCACATCTTCGCCGGAGTTGATAGTGGTCGTCTATGGAGAATGAATGATAGAGTGGAACCCTAAAACAATAAACGATGAACAACAGCACTCTGTTTGGAAGTTTGGACATCAGGAAATAGAAAACGCGAATAAGAAATTTACACTTTACTCCCTGGTTATCTATTATCTGTTACTTTGGTAACGCAGTTCGATCTTTTTTTTCTTTTACACTTCATTCTTTAATTATTCTTCACTTTTTAAAGATTCTTCCATACCTTTTCAGAAATAATTTAAAAAATATATATATCTTCTATTATCCATGCTATGTGCTCCATCCGGTTCAAAATAATTCCCGCTTTAGCATATTTGGTTGTGTTACAGCAGTTAGTATCTCTAATACAACAATGGGAAAATATAGATTTATGTCCTTGTACTTAAGTCAAAGATGCAGATATACCCTTATACAAGTTAATTGTCATATTAGCCCTCCTACTTATAAAAAAGGTGTGGAGATTAGGAATCCGTCATCTTTCCGTCCAAAATCTAACGAAATGGCTTACTGAGATGCTTAGTTGGCCATGAAAAGTTTATACATGGAAACAAAATGCCTAAGTGGAATTTGATGAGTTTGATAGGCTTAATTAAAACTACGTCGTCTGACACTCAATATGGCTAAACTACGTCGTTTTAAAACAAAAAGTACACTTCTTCTTCCTCCCTCGCGCAACCACCCACCCACTTTTTCAATAATTTGTATGTAATTATTTGTATTTATCTAAAAAATAGTGCTACATAATATTTAATTTTAATAATTAATAATTTATACTACATAAATTGATAAATAACATACACGCACAAAATTAAACATAGATAAGGGAGAATGGGGATTTGTACCCCTGTACTTAGGGTTTACATGCAGATATGTCCTTAGACCAGTTTATTGGCAATTATGCCCCTATACTCAACTTTTGGACCCGAAAATATGACCTCCGTTATATTTTCGTTCAAAATTTAACGGAATTGTTAACTGGGCATCCTGATTGGCAAAATTACTTGTACACGTGGACCATTTAACAAAACGAAGTCGTTTGGTTGAATAAAGGAACGACCTCACCTTGTGTTAAGTGGTCTCGTTTCACCTAAGTGTTGGTATCTATTCTTCCATTCATCTTTCTGCTTCGACCAAACTAATACTCCCTCCGTCCCATCTTATACTTCAAAAAAAAAAGTGGCCACAAGAATTAAGACGAAAATCTTTATATTATCTCTATCTATATAAAAGCAAAATGGTGAGATGAGTTTTCCCGCTCAAAAACATCACTATCAAAGGGCAGTTTGGTCATTGTTATTCATGGTAAACTTGAAATTACAATTGATGGAAAATAAAAATGAAATCTGAGGTTTATTTCGGTATTTTGTGGAATTGCCCAAAACAAAATGGAACTCACTAGAAGACAACTGTCCTCCATGCAGCCTATCTTCAAATGGTGTATGCATTTGATTGGTCCATTTTTTGAGTACAGCTATCACTCCTTTTGAATCAAGTACAGCTGCCATTTTTTCAATTTGCTATAAATGAGCTCTTTCACCCTCCATTGTTAACTACTGAGAGTTCAAATTCAAGTGGAAAAAATGGCTCCTTCCTTTAGCCTCGTGAGTGAGTTGAATCCCAGCAGAGTGGAGTGGGCAATGAAACTTCGTTTAATTCGAGTTTACTCTTTGCATGCATTTGGTGAGCAAGATAATGTCTACAGCACAGAATGTCTGTTTCATGATTCAGAGGTAATTTATTTCAATTTTCAGATTCGCTCTTTACTTTAGTGTCAAATATATTTGGGGTAAACAAAACCTATTTCCATTTTCTAGCTGATTGTGATTTTATTTCGTAAATAGGGCAATCGGCTTCATGCAACAATAAAACGGAACTTGATGTCTAAGTTCACTGGAATGTTGCGAGAAGAGCATCTGTACGCAATAAAGAATTTTGTCGTTGCAGATAATGGGATGAAGTTTAAGACGTCAATCAGCCCGTATAAGATAATATTCATTGGAAAAACACATTTGGTTGAAATTTTCGACTCAAATTTTCCTAGACTCATTTTCGACTTCAAAATGTATGATGATCCATCAAGCCTTTCAGAGCTAGATGAATCACTTCTTATAGGTGTGAAATTTTATTCAAGTAAAATTAATTTTAAAAATATTCTCAGTATTTATGGAGAAGTCAAACAATTTTTTTTTGTTTTTTTTTTTAAAAGACGTCATAGGGCGTCTATCGAGCAGGGGAACACATCAGAAGAAGGAAATTCAAGGAAAAGAGACTTCAATGCTAGATATAACTTTGGAAAACTTGCAGTAAGTTTTACTTTTATGAAATATGTCTTCTTCTGGGTTCAATTTATGTGCAAGTTAGTAATTAATTTCCTCTTTTGAATATGAAATCAAAATAGGGGAATTACCTTGGCTTGCACCATTTGGGGTGATATTGCTGACGAACTGTTTCACTACCTGGAAAATAACAATGACATGTTAGTGATTGTGATGCAATTGTGTCGAATGAGGAAGTATAAGGGTGAAGTCCGAGTTTCAAATACATACCATGTCTCAAAGGTCATTTACGATCAGACTGTAAGAGAAATTGAGGACTTCAGATCTCGGTATGTTCTTTGTCTAACTGCTAAAAGAAAAAAAAATGAATACAATATTTGTTCGAGAAAGTAATTATTTACAGTAAATGTTCCAAAAAAAACATTGTACTATTCTCATTCCCTTTATTTCCTTTTCTATGTTTTAATTTCTTTTAATCTTTGACAAAACTCAACAGAATTGTGTTGGAAGGTGCTGCTCCTGGAGCTGTTCATAATGTGCCTTTGGCAATGTCTGAAAGTGCAGAAGAGGATTTGGAGTCCTCTAAGGACCGTGTTAGGACATTGGATCAAATCCTTAAAACACGTGAGGTATACATTTATTTTTTTCCTTTGAGTCTAATGTTTGCTTTTAATTGACTGCATGCACTATTTTTCAAAAGAATGTGAGTCAAATAAGTGTGTTTAAATCTATTCACAGATTGGCAACTATTGGGTGTATTGCGAGATTGTCGCTGTTGAAAACATGTATGAGTGGTACTACATATCGTGCAAGCATTGTTACAAGAAATTGACTCCCGCTGGTGGTATATTTTATTGTGAATACTGTGATTCATTTGAACGTTTTGGGAACCCAAGGTAGTCGCTACATATCTATATGCTATATTCGATTAACTGTTTGATGCTGATCCTTCGAATGTGTTTGTAGGTATAAAATTCAAGTTCGAGTGGTTGACAATTGTGGGACTTCATCTCTAATTCTGTGGGATAAGGAATGCTCACAGATTATTGGGAAGTCTGCTGTTGAACTAGCTGCTTCTGCTAATGGAGATGTAAGAAATTTTTCATAAACTTATGTGTAAAAAAAATTATTTGTTATGCATTTATGTTTTTTTTTTTTTTGTATTTTTTTTTTGTAGTTGATAGTATTCCTGCTAAACAAAATTTTGGGTACAGGATGTTCCTGTTGAGATTGCTATGATGGTAGGTTTGGTGGCTTTCTTCAAGATACAAATTAAAGGTCTTATTATTGGTTACAACGTTGGTCCTCATTCGGTTGTTAAGATGACAAGTGACAAGCGCGTAATTGAAAAGTATTCTTTGATTGATTGTAAACCTGACATTAAAGACAAAGGCAAAGGTCCAGCAGAAGGCTCCTCCAGTTCTGTAAATGTACACACTACTCCAACTCTTTCATTTACAAAAAATGTTATTTATCTTTCATTCAATTCCTTCATTCAAAGCTACTTTATCTCCTACCTATTTGACCCTCTAATATTTCATTTTTATCAGGGATTTCTTAATGAAGGAGAGACTGAGTGGCTTAATTTCGATACTCCCAAGGGCATCTCAAAGATGAAAACAGTTGGTGCTGAAGTTTGTTTGGGCGTGAAGAGGTGTTTGATGGATGACTATTCTCCTAATCATGGGACTGAGCAGAAGCCTGCAAAAGTGGCTAAGTGTGATGGTGATGCTGGACTTAGTTTGAGGGATGACTAATTTGTGGTGCTGTAATATTTAACTGCTACTACTACTTTTATATTTTGGTCTGTAATCAAACTTAAACTCCTATTAGGGGAGACTACCTACTATGAGTTCTCTAGGTTGTAATAAGTATGTTTTAAGCTTTTGTAAGAGCTGTGATGAAGATGAAGCGACATCGAGGTGTTGAAGAAGGAGGCCAGTTTTGGGGGAGCATGTGATGGATGGGTAATTTTAGTAAATTATTGTCCTTCCTAAAAATAGTTTCAGGATGATGCTAACTAATGTTTCATGTCTTTTTGCAGCAAATGTTCTGAAGTGAAGGGTTGGTGAAGAAGGACACAAGTGGCTAGCCAAAGTATTTGTTGTTTGAAGTTTTTGGGTTTTCCTCGATGTACTATTTTGTTGATATTAATGGAACTTAGTGCTATTTAGTATTTCGGTTGCAAATCTCTATATTTGTTTCCTACTTATTTATGGTTTAAAATTATCTACTCATTACTTCTAAATTAAACTGAAACACTAAGTTTGTAAACAATGTTTGAATGAGTTAGATTGTAAATAAGAAGCAAGTAAAACAGAGCAAGGACCATGACTTTATGAATCATCATAGCATCATAGTCACATACATAAAGTTCTCAACTATATCTATACAAAACTACTCATCTTATTAATTAATTCTTTAAAAAAAAAAAGTGAAATTCTATAAACCAATTATTAATTAATTCTTTAAAAAAAAAAAAGTGAAATTCTATAAACCAATTTAGTATCCTTGAAAAAAATATTATATGGAAATAGTTTGGCCTTTGTTAAACTAATTGGTTTTCAAGGAGACGATATGGAATATATATTGCTCAAAATTAGATATTTTCAATAAATAAAAGATTACACTTTGAGCAATAATTAAAGATGTTTTTATTATTTTGATGTGAATCTAAAAATTGGTAATGTTAGTTTTTTTTGTTTTTTGAAAGCCAAAAAAATTCTGAATTAAGGAGCAAGCAAAGTTTACCCATTGGACGTCCTAGAATTTGTAAATGTGGCAAAACCACCACATGTTAGGAACACTACTTCCAATAAGTTATTAGAGGGTCTAAATATAATGGTCCTACTCCTTAGAAAGAGAAATTTTAAGTATTCCTCCTTTATACAGTGGTGTTCTTTGAACTTAAAAATTCTGATTTGGATATCTAACCAACAATTCCTTGAAAAAAAACATCTAGCAGGTTGCTACATCTAACTCTTTCAACTAATAGTATGAAGATGACGAAGTCTTTCACTATTGGTAAGAAGCGTGCAATTGATGATGACCAAAATACAGGTATGTTCTCACATAAGATAGCAAAATTGTTTGTTTATTGCATATATTTATGACTGTTAATCAATTTCAAATATTATTCGATGTTATGATCTACATATATTGCTACTTACAAACATTTTTCTTATAGGAAATTATAGAACATGCAATAAAAATTAGAAGCGAATTTTCTTTAGGATGAATATTTAAGTACCTGATATATGGAAGCCATCTTCCATTCTGAGTCTTCTGTAGATTAGCCTGCTTTTTGTTCTTCAAACGATTCTTCATGCCTTTTTTTCCCTCTAACATCACCTGATTTTAATTTACTGTCTGCTTTTGAAAATTAGGGACATCCATATTTTTTGGGCTAATCTTCTTGCCAGATATTCAATGCCCTTAGACTGATGGTTGCTACTTTCTTCCTTCAACTTATTCTTTAGTTGGTAGCTGATGAAAAATTAGAAGAAATGAATTAGTCAACAAGTGAGTATAGCAGTTAAGGAAATTTGGACTTCAAAAGTAATAACAACCTATGCAAAATAGAATACAGATTTTTCTTCCATTAACTTTTAAAATATTTTTATGTATACTAAAAATCCCTGTTTTATTTTATTGCAGGGAGTGAAAGCCGTCATACATTCCGAATTGGCTCTAACTCATTTGATCGAGCTCCATTATCTGACATATCCAATGGTAATTGTTTGGGAATAAAATTGGCTCATGAAATGGGAATTCTTTATCATGTAAGAAGATAATAAGCTTTATATGAAATAAATCAATTAAACTTCAGTTATCGTCACCGTTCTCTAACAGGTTCTTCGTGGCGTCCAGCTTTATCATCGTACACTTTTCCTTTTGATCGGAATCCCCCTTCTAACCATTTGGATGGTATGACATTGAAAACTTTGTACAGTATGTATTTTATTTTATTTTTTAAATTCATAATACTATCTCCAATACCACATACTATATGTTCATTATCTATTTATTTGACATGCTTTGTACTCTCTCATTTTTTTTCCAACTTTTTACATTTCTTTTTTACACTGTTTATTTAAATTTATACCTTCAAATGAATATTTATTTTATTTGGTTGAGTTAATCAATGATTTGATTATATTCTTTTCCTTTGTGTTTAAGGTGTCACAATGAGACGATTAAGACAATCAATCCCTTCTACTGCATCGACTGATTCAACTATTTCACTCAACCAAACCTCAAATCTCTCATCCGAAACCAATAATGTTGATCATAATTTCACTGAGAATGATTTCAACCCTTCAGTATCACGTACGAGATGTCAAGCTCATCGTTTGAAAAAAAAAAAACCCTATATTCTCTATGTCCCAAAGTAAGTACTTACTTCGCTGTTATACGACACTTTCTCTATCCCTTAGATTATTAATTCTATCTATAGTACTTTATACTCCACCAACGGTAATTTTAAATACTATTGTATAGGTTATTGGGATATAGGTGACCCGAAATTTAATTGCAGCTACTGTGGTGCTTTTGAGAGGTTATCTAAAACATACAATTCAAACTCTCCAAAGTATGGTACATGTTGCAGTCATGGAAAGATATCTTTGCCCTTTCTGAAAAGACCTCCTGCCCAATTAGAAGAATTATTGTTTGGAGATTCAGAGAGAAGTAAGTTGTACAAACAAAATATTCGATCATATAACAATATGTTTTGCTTTACGTCTATGGGGGGGGGGGGAAGATTGATAATAGTATCAATCGAGGAGGTTCACCACCGATCTTTAAATTGCACGGCCAAAATTATCATTTGATTGGCAGTTTGTTGCCAAAAAACGGTGAAACACCAAAATTTGCACAATTGTACATTTATGATACTGAGAATGAGGTGGCAAATCGTAAATCTTCCGTCAGGTATGTTTAAAGAGTTCATTGCTTATGAAATTTATATTTGAATTTCCATTTATTTGGATGTGTAATATCTAATTGTTCTTTTTTCTTATAGACCTGATTCAGCTGTCGATGATTTACATGATGAGATTGTTGAGGATTTGAAAAATATGCTTGACGAGCACAATGTTTTGGTCCGTTCTTTTCGCATGGCTAGAGAAAAGATTTTTGTGGATGGGGCTACAGATGTGAGGTTGAAATTGATTGGGAGACGTTCAGGGGATGGAAGACTTTACAATTTACCAAGTGTGTCTGAAGTCGCTGCTTTAGTCGTTGGGGACTTTGATGGTTCTGTGGCAGACCGAGATATACTTATAGAAACCCGTCCCGGTGATCTGCAGCGAATAACCCAGTTAAATCCATCGTATTTGGGATTACAGTATCCGTTGCTGTTTCCGTACGGTGAAGATGGATTTAGAGAAGATATACCGTTCTCAAACGTTGGAAATGGTTCGAAAGGGCGTAAGAAAATAAGTTTACGCGAGTTTTTTGTATATCGGTTGCACGGAAGGACTAACGATGCGAAAACATTGTTGTTTTCAAGACGGTTGTCGCAACAGTTTTTTGTTGATGCGTACACCATGGTTGAATCCTCAAGATTGACATATATAAGGTCGAATCAGAAACAGTTACGGTCTGAAATGTACAGAGGTTTGCAAGATGCTCTATTCAAAGGTGATTGTGATGCTTCGAAACAAGGGAAGCGGATTATTTTGCCATCATCTTTTACTGGTGGGGCTAGATATATGATTCAGAATTATCAAGATGCAATGGCTATTTGCAAATGGGTTGGTTATCCAGATTTATTTTTTACAATGACTTGCAATCCTAAGTGGCCCGAAATTGTTCGTTTCTTAGATGAAAATAGATTGAAGGCTGAAGATCGACCAGATATTTTGTGCCGTATATTCAAAGCGAAATTAGATGGATTAGTTCGAGACATTCGCAAGAACAAAATTTTTGGTGAGGTTAAATCAGGTAAATGACTTCCTTTCTCAATTGGTTGTGCAATATATATTACATTTCATTCACTTCATTTTCCACTATATACTATAATGATCTATATCCTGAGTAAGTCAATATGTAACTACATTTCTTCGTGTATATCAGTGATTTACACTATCGAATTTCAAAAACGTGGGTTGCCGCACGCACATATCTTGATTTTTCTTGCGACTAATTTTAAAAGTCGTACGGCCGAGGAGATTGATGACATCATATCTGCAGAGATTCCGGATGAAAATGAAGATCCAGAATATTACGAAGCGGTAAAGGAGTTGATGGTTCATGGTCCATGTGGTATGGACAAGCCTAATTCTCCATGTATGGTCGATGGGCGTTGTTCTAAACATTACCCGAAGAAGTTTAACGAAAGCACTAAAATTGATGATGATGGTTTTGTTGTATATAGGCGTCGAGACAATGGGCGTACTATCACAAAGAATGGTGTCACATTTGATAACAGACACGTCGTCCCTCATAACAGGTATTTGCTAATAACTTATGGAGCGCATTTGAATGTGGAGTGGTGTAACCAATCAAGAGCCATAAAATATTTGTTCAAGTACATCCATAAGGGTAATGATCATGTCACAGTAACTTTTATCCGAGTATCCAGAGAGGAGAGCTCAGAACAAATTATTGACGAGGTCAAATTATATTACGATTGTCGATATGTATCTTCATGTGAGGCTGTGTGGAGGATATTTGGGTTTGAAATCCAATATAAGGATCCTCCTGTTGAAAGATTAAGCTTTCACTTGCCCAATGAGCAGAATGTGGTATTCTCAGATTCCGATAATATCCAGAGGGTTATGCAGAGAGAATCTGTTGGTCATAGTATGTTTATGGCGTGGATGGAGGCAAATAAGCTGTATGAGGATGCTAGAAAGTTAACCTATGCAGAGTTCCCTACAAAATTTGTTTGGAAGGCCGATATTCGTCAATGGGTACCGAGAAAGAAGGGATTTGCGATTGGAAGGATATTTTTTGTGCCTCCAGGATCAGGGGATATGTATTACTTGAGATGTTTGTTGAATAAAGTTCGTGGAGCGACATGCTTTAGTGATCTTACGGTTGTAAATGGTAATCAATGCGGTACATATCGTAATGCTTGCTATGAGTTGGGTCTATTGAACGATGACAAAGAATATATCGATGGTATAAAAGAAGCGAGTGATTTTGCAACAGCTTCTTCTTTGAGAAGTTTATTTGTAAGGTTATTGATTTCGAGCTCGATCAGTAGACCGGAAGTTGTTTGGGAATCATGTTGGCCCTATTTGTCAGACGGTGTCCTTTATAATCAAAAGCGAATACTAAATCATCCAGGTTGGTCCAGACTACTTATTTTGTTCAACTACAAGTTGCAAATAAAAAATATACTCCTTCTGTCCCTAAATGAGTGTCCGAAAAGTTTTCAAATTTGCTCTTGATCAAGAGCAAATTTGAAAACTTTTTGGACACTCATTTAGGGAAAGAGGTAGTAGTTTATTTATTATTGAAATATATTTCTCCGTTAATAATCGTAGGGTTGACGCTAACCGAAACTGAAATTCGGAATTATGCCTTGGCGGAGATTGAGAAATTGCTTAGAGTGCAGGGACGGAGCCTTCGTGAGTTCAGCACAATGCCTTTTCCAGATTCTGATTTTTTTTCAAGTGCCTTCAAACCGATTGATATATGATGAGTTGAATTATAATCGTTCCACTATGAAAGAAGAATACAACAACTTGGTTGGCAACTTGAATGATGATCAGAAGCAAGTTTACCAGCTTATAGTTGACTCATGTTCTAATGATATTGGAAAGATGTTTTTCGTTTATGGGTACGGTGGTAGCGGCAAGACATACGTTTGGCGAACTCTTTCATCTTTTCTCAGATCAGAAGGTCGAATCGTTCTCAATGTTGCTTCAAGTGGAATAGCGTCGTTGTTGTTGCCTGGGGGTAGGACAGCTCATTCGAGGTTCTCAATTCCTTTTAATTTGACCGAAGATTCAGTTTGCAATATTCGACAAGGGAGTCCCTTAGCTGAACTGATAATTAAAGCTGATTTGGTTATTTGGGATGAAGCACCTATGATGCATAAGCACTGTTTTGAAGCTTTGGATAGAAGCATGAGAGATATTATGAGGGTAAGAGATGCACAGAGAAATGACTTTCCTTTTGGAGGGAAAACAGTTGTTTTTGGAGGACACTTTAGGCAAATATTGCCCGTCATACCAAAAGGTTCTAGGCAAGATATTGTTCGTGCGTCAATTAATTCCTCATATTTGTGGCGTCATTGTGTTTTGTTGAGGTTAACGAAGAACATGTAGGAAATTCTACAGTCAGTTATATATTCTTATAATTTGATATTCTCTGATGATGCCAAGTGTCTTCCATGCACATTTTTTGGCTTCAAATTTGATAATGCATGCTATTTGATTGGTCCACGTGCAAGGCAATGGCTTTTTCTTTCATAGAATTCTAACAGCCAATTTAGCTACTGCCTTTAAAAGGAGTCGTTTGTCCTGACTCCTTCATTTATTCCAGCTGAAAATACTTTCTGAAATAACAATGCCTCATAATAGACTTTTACCATCTGAGCGTGTTGGTAATCCAAGGTACTCCCTACCTAATTGCAATTTAAATTTAGAATAACTATGTGATACTGACCCATCTATGCTGTATTTAGGTACAAGATTCAGGTCAGAGTAGTTGATGATTATGGAAATGCATCTTTAACTCTATGGGATAAGGAATGTATTCAGTTGATTGGGAAGCCTGCAAGTGAACTTATTGCTGCTGTTTATGGTGATGTAAGTCACTATGATACATGTATTTCCTTCTTATATATTATCTAAAGAGCTAAAGTATTTTCTATTATGTATGCTTAAATATGCACATGCATTCCATTTTCATTGATTAGGATGTACCTGTTGAGTTTGCAATGTTGGTTGGGTTGAAAGCTTTCTTTAAGATCCAAACTAAAGGTGTTGTCCTGGACGTCAATCTTGGTCCTCATTCAGTTATCAAAATGACAATGGACAAGAGTATTCTTGATAAGCTATCTCCAATTGCTTCCAAGGCTGTTGTTAATCTCCCCATAGCCACATCTGAAAGTGTAGAAGAGGATTTAGAGTCATCCAGATCTTATATTCCAACATTGGATCAAATTATCAGAACCCGTGAGGTATAAAAAGTATTCTGCTACAATTAAGTATTTCATGAAAATTAAAATAATTGAATTATCATATGTAATTTTTCTTTGACTTTCATGCAGATTGGAAATTTTTGGGTGTATTGCAAAATTGTTGATGTTGAGAATTTGTATGACTGGTACTATATTTCTTGCAAACATTGTTTCAAGGAACTTACCCCTGCCGGTGGTATATTTTACTGTGACTTATTTGAGCATGTTGGTGCTCCGAGGTATTTTCTACATACTTGAAACTTATGTTCTAAATAACTATAACTATATGATGATGACTTATCTATGGTGTATTTAGGTATAGGATTCAGGTCAGAGTTGTTGATGATTATGGGAATGGATCCTTACTTCTGAGGGATAAGGAATGTATGACATTGATTGGGAAGCCTGCAAGTGAACTGATTGCTGCTGTTAATGGAAATGTACGTTACTTACAGATATTAATTTACTTACTACATACTGTCTTAATAGTTAAATTATTTGTACTTTATAATCTTCCATACTCACGCATTTCATTTTCATTTATTAGGATGTACCTGTTGAGATTTCTAGGTTGGTTGGGTTGGAAGCTTTCTTTAAGATCCAAATTAAAGGTGTTATTCTAGGTTTCAATATTGGTCCTCATCCTGTTATCAAAATGACGAGTGACAAGCATGCTGTTGATAAGGTTTTTTTCATTGATTCGACATCTTACATTTGTGGAAAAGGAAAAGGTCCAGCAGAACTTAATCATCAGGTGCAGGTGAATGTATATACCATTTCTTCCTCCATCTTGCTTCTATATGTTCTTTCTATCTTAATTGTTATTCTAATGAACCTGTTCTTACAAACAGGGAACGAATAACAATGGAGGTGTTGATGCACTGTCTTTTCTGACTCCCAGTCCAGCATCAAAGCAGGTGTCAGTTAGTGATGAGGTTCGTGTGGGTGTCAAAAGGTGTTTAAGTGATGAATTTCCTCGAACTCACTTAGTTGAGAAGCTTGCAAAACTGCCAAAGCACGATGGTGAAGGTGGACTGAATTTGAGGGATGCTTAGAATCTCGATGTTAAATCTTAACTATTTGATTTTGGTCTGTAATAACACTTAATCTTACTTTTGGGAGACTTTTTGCTTTTGGTCTGTAATCCAACTAAACTTAAAGGAGAGGAATCTATCTCCGTAATGCTACCTAGACGTTAGTATTAACATTAAGGTTTTTCTACTATTGGCAATGTCTATGGAGGAGGCGTCGAAGGGTTGAAGGTGGTCACTGTTTTTGGGCATCATGAGATAGAAGGGTAATTTAACTTTCCTTTACTTCTCAACACTAATATTTACTTATAATGCTAACTACTTTTCTACATTATTTTTGAATTTTCCAGGTAATCCAAGGAAGAAGTTTGAGAAAGGGTCACTTTGGGAGCATCAAAGTTTTTTGTATTTTCCAATTTTTGTACTCCCTTGGATGTATTCTAATATTAATAGCAATAAATTGAAACTTCCTTAAACCACTTATTTTTCCTTTTGTATTTCATATTTGTCAATGGTAAACAACAATTTTATACATCCTAATGATATGTATGTAGTTTGGATAAAAAAAAAAAAATTGCTAAAGCTATCTCCCAGACATTCCTATTTATTAATTATGCATATGTATGAGCATTGATAAACTTCAGAGCATACCCAGTATTCTTAATTGCAAGAAAGACAAAGTAGTTATATTTAACCAAACTGCAACTAAAAATATGCAGTAAGCAATTTTAATTTCCACACACCTGAAAGCTTCGACCATTCATTCTGTCCATACTCTCTGTTTACTTGCCATCTTCAATGTCTTCACAACTTTATTCAATCTATTTCCACCAAGTATAAAATTATTCTTATGAATGATTATGCTGCTTGCACATACTGATTTATTATATCAAACATATTTCCTAATCAGACAACACATTGTGTATAAGTAGGCATTATAAATTTAGAATCAAAAATCCTAATACATGCAGACTAATAGTATGCTTCCTCCCATTATGGATTACACTATAAATAAACTGATATGACTACAGAAAAATTATTGACGAAATTGGGCTTGAACATTATGAAGTACAAATAGTTCTAATTGGTTAAATGTTATAGGAGTATGTGTTACTGTGAAGTGTACATCTGAGCGTAACTACTACTCCCTCTATCCCAAAACAACTTGCACCATTTTGACCAAAATGGTCAAATTAGTTAAACTTTGACTAACAATTTGTAAAAGATTTGATAATTATAATAAAAATCTCAAATGGTATAAGTTATTTTGGGACGAAAGGAGTATTTATTTTCATCAGTACCTTGATTTTAAGAGATTCCAGATGATTACTATAGTAAACCGAAATTAAATCTTCAAATAACACAATGATCTGGGTTTTTCAAGAAATAAAACAAGAATGAAATTTACCTCACAATATATTGCATATCTCCTTTGTTCCTGAAGCTTCAACGGTGAAATATTTTGCAACTCAGATCCTGCATAGTTGAATGATTTCAAGTTTTAAAATGTGAAAAATTGTATAGATTTAGTAGAATTCCATTAAGAGTATGGATTTCAAAGAACTTACCTTTTCTTTTATTTTGTCAACAGAGCAAAATTATGAGTATGATGGAAGAAGTAGCAAGATTCAACGGGGTAGTTAGATTCCAATGGCGTAAGGTTTTTTTTGGTGTTTAATGAGGCTGAATAAATGCTTTCTTGGTAAGGTAAAGAAAGAGAGAGAGAAGGAGATTGGTGTAAATGGCGGTGGATGCAAGTACATACTCCATCCATCCCTCTTTAGCTTACTCCCTCCGTCCCGCAAAAGTCCTACTCTTCATTTTATCATTTTAGTATGTCCTAGAATAAGAGTTATATTCTTAAAATGACAAAAAATATTTATTATTCACCCCACTCATTTTCTCTACTATTTTACTTTTATATTCATAACACCAATCAATTCACTATTATCTCCCACTCATTCTCTCTCCTACTTTACTTTTACACTCACAATATTTACATCACTTCCAATATTGATTAATAAGCGTGTAAATGAGGGGTATGACTCTCACTCCGGAACGGAGGGAGTACAATTTTTTGTTTTGGCATTATTTAAGGAAAAAAGTTAAAAAGTTGTTGTGAGTGTAGGTAGTTGAGTGGGAAAAAAAAAGTGAGGTTTAGAATAGTAAGTGGATAGTTGTTGTGAGTGGGATAAACGGGTTCCATTATTTTAAAAGTATTACTCCCTCCGTCCCAGAGTAAGAGTTCTACTTTCCATTTTGGTACGTCCCAGAATAAGAGTCATATTCCTAAAATGGCAAAGAATATTTACTATTCACCCCACTCATTATCTCTCATATTTTACTTTTATACTCACAACATCAATCAATTCACTATTATCTCCCACGCATTCTCTCTCCTACTTTACTTTTACACTCACAACATTTAAAAAGCGTGCAAATAAGGGGTAGGACTCTTACTCCGGGACGGAGGGAGTAAAACATTTCTTTATTGGGGACTTTGTAGATTAAAGGACATAACGTTTGGTACAATTTGGTAGCAAAGTTTTATATATAATCTTATAATACTCTTTGCAAACCTTTCGTTTTGCAAGGATAAAGAGATTGTTGAAAAAAAAATAAAAAAAAAAACGTTTAGGGACAAAGTTATGGTCAAAATAGACACTCATTTTGGGTCAAATTTTTTCTGAAACTGGACACTCATTTAGAAACAGATGGAGTAATTGTTTTTGCTTAAACAATATGATTTTGCACACGCGCCGTGCATCGCACGGGTGTACTGCTAGTATAATATAGATAGTGGGGTAGAGTGTTGTGAGTATAGAAAGTGGGTAGGAGAGAGAAATTGGAGTAAGGAATAGTTAGTGGATAGTTATTGTGTGCATGACATGTATGTCCCCCTAAATAAAAAATTATAAAAACTTTCCTTTTATGGATTTTGAAGTTTAAAATGGGACACCCAAAAAGGAAATTTTTGATGTTTAAAATGGGATGGAGGGATTATGTACCAAATTAGGTCCCTTTTCTCTTTAAAAGCACCAATAAAAGATAGAAAGCACTTAATTTTTGGATGTATAAATTTCAGTTAATCCATCATGGTTATGAATTTAAAATTGGTAATATAAAATAAGTTTACGTAATTAATTCTATTCTGGTAGTTTCAAATTCAACAAATCAAAAGAACATACAATTAATTTATTTATTAATATTTTTATTGGTATATTTTATGCTTCAAAAAATTAATTTAAACTCAATTGAAATTTGAAGATTTTAATAAAAAAAATTATACTAATAAAATTAAAATTATTATTGGTAATATGTTTGTAATAAACAAAGAATTTGTGATATCTTAATTACAATTATTGAAATTTTATTAAAAATAATCACCAATTAGTTAAAATTCACTTATATTAAATGTAAAAAAAAATGAGCAATTATCTGTAAGAAATTAAACAGAATAAGTTGATATTATTGTGATAAAAGATAGTATGGAGAAATTTATGTTATACAACCCATTATATTTAAATATGTAGTGCACCGTGTTGGTGGAAGCAAAAAGGGCGTGCATACGTTTAAGTATCAAGTGATGATGGTGTGCCATTACTAATTAAAGTGAAATAAATTAATAATTACGTTAAAATGCAATAAATTTATGATTAAAAGCACCAATAAAATCTTGACACATCATTTTGTGAGTCAAATTTTGTGACTTTATATTTACCCTTTAAAATGCTATAAATTTTTGGATGCCTAGTTAAAAATCCTGTTAAATTTTGAGCGAAAATGTAACGAAGATCGTATTTGCGGGTCCAAAAGTTGAGTATAGGGGCATAATTGCCAATAAACTGGTCTAATGGCATATCTGCATGTAAACCTTAAGTACAGGGGTACAAATCCCCATTCTCCCCATAGATAATGAAACTAAAATAAGCATCATACAAGTGACAAAAAAAAGGAAAAAAAAAAGGGAAGAACACCCAGTCTCACGCACGCACGCACTGGCCAATTATTTGAAGAAAAAAAAAAGGAAAAGAGTAAACACCACATGACCACACATGTAGCAGCCGTACACACATGCACACATTTGAATTTTAAGTGATTTGTATTCTCTCTCTCTCTCTCTCTCTCTCTTCCCTCATTTATTTTCAGATCTAAAATTAAACCCTAACCTATTTTCTCTCTATCTTTTCTTCATTGACGTTCTCTCGCAGCGCCACCGTCGACTAACTTATGCATAATCAAGCGACGTTGTCAACCACTACGAGAAGGTGTCTTTTCTTTTTCTTTTCTCTTCCTCTTTCTCTTGTCGTCTCTCTTCTATCTTTACCGGCGATCGAGTTTCTGATGACTATCACCGAGTGGATCTGAGGCAGTCGGTGGTGCCTAGACCGCCTAATGGGCACCGAGGTCGCCTAATCGGCTTCGTAGTTGAAGGACGATTTTTTCCGGTGACTTGGTAGTCGGCACATCGATGCAATGCCGCCCAATGCCATGTAGGCGGCCGCCTAGGGCGCTTTTTAGAGAACTGATTTCAGTGTAAAAATTTGGATAAAACCCACTCACTTTGCTTTGTTTTAATTTAGTGACTCTATCTATCGATCTTATATAAATAAAATGGGAAATGATGATGGAAAATGTTGGATATGCTTGCTCTTTAACCCTGCTAAACTTGTTTAGAATTGATTGATACAATCAACTAATTTAATTTTATGAACTTTAGGACCATATGTAAGAAAGCTTTTAGCTACATCCATTTTATATAATAGACTTTTCTTAGGCTTTGAGATAAGGGTTTATACTTAGATTTGAGGTTTCATAAGCAGAAGACCAATAGCGATGCGCATGACAATCTATGCGCAAAACACCATTTGCGCACTTATTGTGTGCATTACATCCATGCGATACGCAAATCATCCCTGATCCTTGTACTTATCATTCAACATACCTTAGATTCTAGAAGCTTTGAAAATGTGAAGACAAACTAAGCTTTTTGGAATGAGCCAAAATGCTGATGTGTGCCGATACGACAAAAAAAGCACAATCAGTAAATCCAACGATGGAGATGCGCCCATATGAAATATTTCAAATGAAGACAACTGTCAACTTTCTAGAAGAATATTTGAAATTTTAGTCTTCATGCTCTATCTCCAACGGCTCCAAAGAACACCTGCGCACTAATCAGGGCATGCAAGCTCATTCTCCTTGAACAGATCTTCAACTGCTAGTTTTATGACCTTAAGTGTAAAAACTAGTGTTCTTCTTCATTTCAAGTGGCTTGAGTTTTTTCTTCTAAATAAAAACTTTGAAGTTTTGAAGATTGTCTGCTTATTTCCAGAATCCTCAAGAACAACCTTCATACCTTCATATCACCAAACCAAGCCCAGCTCCTATAAGTCTTTATAACACCAGAATTCTTGTGCTCTTGATTATCCAAATCTAAAGAGCCCAGAGTTCTCAAACACATACACAACTCTTGAAGTTTTGACCATTCAGATCTAAATTCTTGAGATACACTTGTTTAGTCTAGATTTGTTCTTCATTGAACAAATAGATAGATTTGATCAGTTTTAATTTTTTGTAGTTTGTAATCTTGTAAAAGCTCTTCGTAAACTAATCTATATATCTTATAGTTAGAAAATCCTAGACTAACCATCTTGGTAGAGGACGTAGATTCTTTCACAATCGATCCTCTCCAAATATTGTGTTCTTAATTTCTGTTTTTTATTTGAAGTTCATAATATTTCTGATATATTCTCTTTGTTTGATCTGTTTAGGCTGTGCAACATTGTTGAAATTGTGTTTGGTTGTCTTTTTCCCTAGTAACATTTTACATGCCTCATTTTTGTCAAACTTAAGTTGCGTGCGTTTTTGTGCTTCTACGCATATTCCTTACGCATTTATACTCGCTTTAATTTATGCCGTGCATTTCACCTACTCTCTTTATGCGTTTTACGTAACTAAAGTAAGATTTGTGCGTATTAGCCATAGCTTTTGCAAAAGGGTTTGAAAATGTTTCAAAACAGCTATTTACCCTAGCTATTTTTCGCACTCTTGTTACCCCTTTTGAGCCAACGGAAACTTTAAACCTTGTTAGAAATGCAGAAAGATGATATTAAGGTTTTAATTTTTGATTTAAAATAAATAAAAATACTAACAAAAGATCGGCTTGTCTTAGTAGGCAAATTTAGTGCCACATTCGTTTCCGCTACCCGTAAGCCAAATCGAATCATGAAATGCACCCCCACCCTGCACACTCGTGCGTGAGATAGAGTCTCTATGCTACACAATCTTGACTACTATTATTGTACTCAAGACTTGTTATAGTATGACTTTGAAAAAGAAGTCAAGTTTGAGAAGAAAAAGGAAAGTAATTAAATCCTTTTGGGATTTAATTAAGGACTCTTTATGTCTTCTGGTTTAGGTCTCTAGCGCTATAAATACTAGACATAAATTAGCATTTTTCTATGTGTGATTCAATTGACATTGAGAGAGAGATCGGTAATTCTAGATATATGGATTTACATATCTAGGAACTTTGTGATCAAAGTTCATGCAAACATAGATTAGTGTGATCATCTTCTTGTAATTGTTTCTCCACCATAATAATATATGTTTCCCTTTGCCCGTGGACGTAGCCAATAGGTTGTTGGTGAACCACGTAAAATTTGTGTTGTTGGTTTGCGTTCATTATTTTCTGCTATCTCTTGGGTCTGATTTACTAACAAGTGGCACCAAAGCCTTGTTAGTTGAGAAAAATCAAGGCATTCCGCTGCAGAAGAAGAGATAGATTCTGGGATGGACCAGAAGATTGACAAGTCAGAAGAACAGATTGATTTTATGGTAGAAGATTGTGCATTGGACATGCAAAAAACGTGCAGTGCACGTGCAGTCCGCGTGCAGTTTCGTGCATCGCACGTGTGCAGGTTCCGTGCAGAAATCTTGGTTTCTAGGTTGGACACATCTGGTATTGTATTCTATTGCCTCTGACATATTTGGATTTGGAATTTTCCTGGTTATTCTGAAACTCTTCACTGTAGAGGATCGAGAATCAATAAATCTGAGAGCAGTCAGTGATTGCTCATCTGTTCTAGCAATAGCAAATCTGGTAAATCTGAATCCGAAAGTTTGTCTGGTGTTCATTGGTGATCCAAGAACCCATCTGTAACGTTTCGGTGTCTGGTATCTGCATCTGAAGTCGGAGATCTGAAGCTAGGGTTCTGTGATCAGAAGTTAGCTATCTGGTATAATCTGAAGATCTAACATCTGGTGTAGTCTATTCTAGTGATCTAGAAGTAGATACAAAATCTTTGTTGGCCGAGGCAATAAATCTGGTTAGATTTCAGAGTTGTACATCTGACTCCGCATCTGAAGAATTCTGAGTCGGCTGTAGCGATGGCAAGCAGTGACAATCTGGATGAGGATTATGATTATGCCCTAGTAACTGAAGAAGAAGCGTGCAAGGAAGTTGCATGTTCGGGTACGTCTTATCACATGTGTTCACGCAAGGAGTAGTTTACAACGTATGAGTAGAAGGATGGAAACCGTATTTATATAGCTAATGGATCTGTCTGCGAGGTAGTTGGCATGGGCTCTGTAAAGGTGAGAACTTCTGGTGATAAATTTCTCACATTGAACAAGGTGAGACATGTTCCACAAGTATCAAAGAATCTGATATCACTTAGTCGGTTGGACAAGAAGGGATACAGTTTAAAAGGTGAAGGTGGAGTTCTGGATGTCTACAAAGGTTTAGATGTGATTCTGAAGGGCGAGAGAAAAGGTTCCTTGTATATCCTCCAAGGTTCTGAGATGGGTGAGGGTGTTGACGAGCAGGTGGAGCAGCGTTTTACTCTAGGCGGGAGTGAACTGGGCAAGCCACGGCTAGAAGATCAACACACACCAGTTTTATCGGTCATGGTTGGCAAGATCCAAGGTCGACTGGATGGGCCACATCTGAATGACTGTTAATTGCCCGTTGGGGAGATTCTGAGTGCCTGTAGGTGCACGTCTGGGTGTCCGTAGGATACATGCATGCAGAATATCTGATTGTTCAGAGGACAAAGTTTTTTGTCTGGTGAGGCAAATTCTGAGTGTCTTGAAGATACATGGCGCGCGAAAAATCAGGTTGTCCGGAGGACAAATCTAGTGTCTTTGACGAAAGACAGACTGAGATAAAGGTGGAAAAATATGTTTTTGGTACGAGGGATGTGGCTCAAGGTGAAGTCTATGTCGGTAGCTCGTGCATCTGAATTATTAGGGGAGATTCAAAGTCAAGGTGGAGATTGTTAGAGTATGACTTTGAAAAAGAAGTCAAATTTGAGAAGAAAAAGGAAAGTAATTAAATCATTTTGGGATTTAATTAAGGACTCCTTCTGTCTTCTGGTTTAGGTCTCTAGCGCTATAAATACTAGCCATAAATTAGTATTTTTATGTGTGTGATTCAATTGACATTGAGAGAGAGATCAGTAATTCTAGATCTATGGATTTGCATAGCTAGGAACTTTGTAATCAAAGTTCATGCAAACATAGATTAGTTTGATCATCTTCTTGTAATTGTTTCTCCGCCATAATAATATATGTTTCCCTTTGCCTGTGGACGTAGCCAATAGGTTGTTGGTGAACCACGTAAAATATGTGCTGTTGATTTGCGTTCATTATTATCTGCTATCTATTGGGTCTGATTTACTAACAAGACTTTATACTAGCAAAAGATTTAATTTCTTTCCATGTGTGGGAAACCACATTTATAAGTCACTTTTCCCTTACATGCAAAAGGTCTATTTCCTTTTAATGTGGGAAAACACTTTTAACATTTTCCAACTCACTCACTTTGAGCCTTAATATGTCATTCATCTAACAATCATTTTGGTCAAATAAATATTTTATTTCATTGTTCGTATGGAGTACTCCCTCCGTCCCAGCTCACTTGAGACTTTTTGACCAAAACTGGTCAACTTAAGGTCGGTTTGACCAACACTTTATAGAAATATTTATGTTCCAAAAAACTTTTTAAAAATTGTTATTGAGAGGATTTTTAATGGTGGTCATTTTACATTTTTTTAATTTTTGTTCGGATCATAAATATTTCTATAAAGTGTTGGTCAAACCGACCTTAAGTTGACCAGTTTTGGTCAAAAAGTCTCAAGTGAGCTGGGACGGAGGGAGTATAATACAAACCCATAAACAATTTTATCATTTGACAAGATTATCCTTGAGGAAATAATTCTTAATTTCCTTCGCACAAACACATTATTCCAACAACATATAATAGACTTGTATTAATTTCAAAAGGAGAAATGGTGATGGAAATCCAATAATTAACGTGTATTTGGTGTAGATTATATTCGTGACCTTTCTCATATAAAAGAATATCATATGCCTCATGAGGAGTATGTCTTTTGACAACGTGATTGTACTTGTGTACCACTTCATATACAGAGTCTAAGAAATTGTTTCCTTCGTTGTATTAAAATTGTATTTATTTCAAAATCAAATGCGCTCATTCTTCTTGCTTTAACATATTTCTAATTATATTTTGATATCAAAGTAATGTGATAATCATACTTAAAAAATGATCAATAAAATTATAGGTTTTTTTTTTTTTTTGAAGCGAAAGAAAATACTTATGATTTATTCAGAGATAACGTTCAGTAGGCACTCCACATCAGCCGAAGTCTCTACCCAAATATAGAAATTACAAACTTGTTGAGAATCTCTAGAAAACCAATATGCTACATCTTTGAAGATCCTTGGGATATGAAGAACCGTGTTGATATCAGTCTTTCGCCGAAGCCCCATTTGAACATGAACCCGAGACACCCAGATGCTCCGTCATGTAAAACTTGGTCACTGCTTACAATTGGCATTTAAATAAACTGCTTCACAATAAGATTTAGCATTGAAAATATGAGAAAATAGAGGCATGAAAATGCCAACCAAACATCCCGAGCAAGACAAAGTTGAGTAGATATGCATGATTTGAAACTTAAGCCCCTTAACATTTTTGCACTTGCTAAAACGGGAAAATGACTTTTAATAAACACCGCGAGCATTATCCTTGGACTTCACCAACCAAAATTAAACCATAATAATTGCCAATAAAAAGTTAGTGAAGATCAATGTAAAATTAAAATACAAAGCAAAGGCTTTCAACTTAGAGAGAATGAGGCTCTCAATTAATAGAGAGAAACAAACAACATACAACCAAATCACTTATTCAACTTCAATTAAAAACTTAGATTTGAAGAAATACAAAAAAAAAAAAAAAAATCCCGATTTCACTTTTATTAATTGACAAATTAGAAATTAATAAATGTGAAATTTGCAATTTTACAAACTTTAGGCTCCGTTTGTTTTGGGAAAACATTTTCCGGAAAATGATTTCTCGGAAAATGTTTTTCGGAAAATGACATAAACATGAATTTGGTTGTTTGGTAAATCTAAGGAAAATGTTTTTCGGAAAATATTTTCATATGAGCAAAAAATAATTTAATATGAGAAAAAAGTTATTATGGATTTTTTTTGAAGGGAGGTGGGATGGGTGGTGTTGGGGAAGGGGTAGAGGAGGTGGTGGGGTAGGGGTGAGGTGGGGTGGGGAGGTGTTCGAAAATAAATTTAATTTGTGTGAAAAGAAAGTTTTTATTTGAGGGTGGGGTGTATGGTGGGGTAGGGTGAGGGTGGAGGTGGGTGGGTGGGTGAGTGGTGGGGGTAGTAGGGGTGGGGGAGGTGTTCAAAAATAATTTTAATATGAGTGAAAAGAAGTTTTTTTTTTATTTTTTTTTTGTTGGGTGGGGGGGGGGTAGGTGCGGGGAGTGGGATGGGTGGTGTGGTGTGGGAAAGGGGCGAGGCGGAGGTGGAGGAGTGTTCAAAAATAATTTTGTGTCATCATTATTTTCCGAAAAATGTTTTTCTTAGGTGGAGATAAAGAAAACGTTTTCCTTAGAAAAGGGGGAAAACCATTTTCAGAAAACATTTTCCCCATTTTCTGGTGCTTAACAAACACCGAAAAATGTTTTCCGGAAAACAAACGGAGCCTAATTGAATCAAGAATGAAAGAACTATCAAAGATAAAAGTTTAAAAGATGAGATTGTGTTGGGACCGCGACCACCCCCACCACTCCACATTAGTATGATATTGTCTGCATTGGGCCCAGCCCGCACGAATTTGTTTTTGGGTCATCTCCCAAAAATCCTCATACTAATGGAATGGGTGGACACCTTTATATACTAGACAATTGTTCTTTCAATTGCCGATGTGAGACTTGGGTTGACACCATAACAAACCTCCCCTCAAATCAAGGACCACCTCTAGCGAAGTTTACTTGCACCGCCGCTATTCACCGGGGAATACTTTCGACACAAGGCACACATAGTGCTCAATTCGTGAGGTCACACCAGAGTAAATCCCACATATCTCACATACGCGGTCCACTGCGCGTCGGGCTCATCCATCAACCTGGGATCTGATACCAGTTGTTGGGACCGCGACCACCCCCACCACTCCACATTAGTATGATATTGTCTGCTTTGGGCCCAGCCCGCATGGATTTATTTTTGGGTTATCTCCCAAAAAGCCTCATACTAATGGAATGGGTGGACACCTTTATATACTAGGCAATTCTTCTTTCAATTGCCGATGTGGGACTTGGGTTGTTACATTTATTTATAGTAACTATTACTTTTGGCAAATTGAAAAAAATAAATATAAAAACTAAAAAAAACATTTTTTTTGTCCGGGTCATGGATAAAAAATGACCCGCCTCTACTATGAGACGGGTTATAGTGTTCTCACACAAATTTTTGTTAAATAATAAAGGGGTTGGGAGAATTCAAGGAGAGTTCATAACAGAAAAGGAAACCGAAAAGTGGCAGAGAAACGGAGGTGTGGCCGAACTCAAATCAAAGAAAATAACACTAGTAACACTAATAAACTAATAAAGAGCAATGCTAGGGGCACAAAATAAGATCACACAATCTTGCTCACAAGATGAGGTGGCGATATTTTATTGGTTGCATCGATAATGGACCCGCCACACTCTAATTAAAAACACCAATAAAATTATTAAATAAGATTTTGTGATGAAGTTTTTGTGACTTTTTTGTGCCCCTAGTATTACTCCTAATAAAATTAAGACGCGAACATTATAATGTGACGAAGGAGTAACGAAGAATAACACTCTAGCGGAATATATATATATATATATATATATATATATATATATATATATATAGGGTCGCGCTCCTGTGAGAACCATTTTATATGAGAACCGTGAGAACCAATTATAACCATTAGATTATAAAAAAATCAAGGGTCCAGATGTTAGATACATTGGATACACTTGGATACATTAGTTAATTTTCGAAAAACAATTGGATACATTAGTTTTTAACATAGTGTATCCAAGTGCAACACTTAGATACAATACTTATTAACCTATTGTATCCAAGTGTAATCGAATTTTTTGTAATGTATCTAAGTGTATCAATTGTATCTAACATATGGACCCTTGATTTTTTTTTTCTAATCTAATGGTTATGATTGGTTCTCACGGTTCTCATGATATTTAGGTTCTCATTTGAGCACACACACACACACACACACACACACATATATATATATATATATATATATATATTGACATGTGGACAAACAATTGAGAAAGCTTGCATTTGGAGAAGCCACATCAACAATATACTAATAAATAAGTGACTTTTCATTTTCTTTTCATTAGCTAATGCTATTAGCTAATGCTATTAGCTAATAATAATAGTTACTATAAAGGATAACTATAATAGTTAACTATTATAGTAACTATTACTATTATTAGTAATAGTTAACTATAATAGTTAACCATTATAGTTAACTATTACTCTTATTAGTAATAGTTACTATTATAGTAACTATATTAGTTAACTATTACTATTATTATTAATAGCTATTATAATAGTTACCTTATGTAGTAACTAATAATATTAGCTAATGGTATTAAGCAAATAACAGTTATCTATTAATAGTAAGAGTTATGGTTAATTATAATAGTTATTATATAAGTTAGATATTAATTTTTAATATTAATTAATCATAATAGTCACTATATCAATTAACTATTACTATTAATAATATTAGTTTATTAAAATTATTATTATTCTCTCAGTCTCAGTTTAAAGTTCTTACTTTCCTTTTTGGCGTGTCCCAATTTATATTTAACTATTATAATTAACTATTAAATAAAATAAAAATTACTATTAATAGTATTAGTTAATCATAATAGTTACTATATATATTAATTATTACTATTAATAGTATTATTAGTTAATCATAATAGTTACTATATTATATAAGTTAACTATTATTATTAATAGTATTAGTTAACCATTATACAATAAATGTTAATATTTAATATTAATAGTACTCGCTCCGTTCGAGAGTAAGAGTCATACTTTCTATTTTTGTACGTCCCACTAAAAGTTTATTTCCTAAAAGGACACATGATGAGAAAAAATGAATAGTGATTTGGACAATTATACCCTCAACACATTTGCAATGTTTACCAATTTTCTATTGTGTATTTAATAAGTGTGCACAAACAAGATAGGACTCTTACTCTAGGGCGTAGGGAGTATTAATTAATTATAATAGTTAATATAGATGTTAATTATAACTATTAGTATTATTAGTGAATAATAATAGTTATTATATATGTTAATAAGTACAATTAATAATATTAGTTAATTATAATAATTATTTTAATTATTACTAAAAAATTAACACAAAGCCAATCAACTTATTATTCCCTCCCATTCATTTTCTCTCATAATTTACTTTTACACTCACAACACTTACTTTAATTCCATCATTTCTTAATCTCCGTGCAAATAGGAGGTAGGACTCTTACTCCGGGACGGAGAGAGTGATATTTAATCATTATAACTAACTAATACTAATAATAGTATTAGTTAATTATAATAGTTAAATATAATTGTTAACTATAATAGTTACTATATAAGTTTATTATTATTATTAATAGTATTAGTTAATCATAATTGTTATAATATATTTTAACTATTACTATTGATTATATTATTTAATCATAATAGTTAATATATATGTTAATAATACTATTAATACCATTAAGTTTTTTAAATATTCATACAACAAACTTAAATATAATTCTAAATTAATTAAAAAATATATTTATTACAACTATGCACAACCAAAGCTATGAAAATGTTTTGATTAATTTAAAATATACATATATTTTCAAATAAAATTATTATGTTAATTTATCAATTAAAAACATAAAAAAATGAAAATACAAAAACATTAACGGAATAGATTCCCGTACGGAGCACGAGTTACCTACTAGTCAGTGGAGTAATTGAACCAAAGAGAATCAAGAAATAACACTCGAATTTCAAAGCTAGACTTCTCAACGGGAGGAAGTGGAAAAGAAAAGATTATACTACCTATACATATGTCTCTAAATGAGTGTCCAAATTTTATTTTAATGAACATCTGAAAATATCAACTTTTTGTACACTTTGGTGGCAAAAATTCATATATAATCTTGTAATCTCTTTTCCAAACATTTAGTTTTGTGCGTAGACCGGTGATTTTTTTTTCGAAAAAAAACATTTAGGAACAAAGTTATGCTAAAAAAAGACACTCATTTTGGGACAAAAATTTCTTGAAAATGGACACTCATTTAGAGACAGGGAGTACTAAAGTTGGAACGGCGGAGGAACTTATTAATTGTATAGAAACTAGATTATCTAAATCATTCTAAATTGGAGTCTTAACACTTTCTTGGCATCATCATGTAAGCATCTACTAGAAGTTTGTAAATTCACTCTACTTTATTTATATAGCAAGTGGTGATTAAATCACTAAATTAATGAATTATTGGCGTGACGGAAAGCAGCCACCATCCATGATCATACTCTCTCCGTCTCAACTTAAACTTAAAAAAAAAATTGGGTTCAAGAATTAAGAAAAATATGATGTGTTGTGAGTGTAGATGGTTTGGCATGAGAGAGAAAGTGTGGTAGGGAATAGTTAGTGGGTAATTGTTGTGAGTATGACTTGTGGGGCCCACAAATAAAGAAGTATAAAAAACTTTCTTTTTTAGGTTTTGAAGTTTAAAATGGGACAACCAAAATGAAAATTTGTGAAGTTTAAAATGGGACGGGGGAGTATGTCTTGGTGGTATATTCCGATGTTAGTTTTGGTTCCAAAGAGCGACATTGAATTGTTTTGGTTGTTTCCCATAATCTATTTGGCTCAAATAAGTACTTTAGATATTTTAAAAAATTATTTTATTTTAATCGTCAACGTAATTAAATTTTGACTATTTTTTAAATTTATTTTAATGAAGTCAGTCTTATGGAAAACATGTTTTACACTAAGAGATGTGTAAAATTTGTTTTGCAATAAGAGATTTTGTTTTACATTAAGAGATGAAAACATGTTTTACACTAACACAAGTATAAAACAAGTTTTTCTCAAGATTTTCACATCTTAATGATTTTTAAGATTTTGAAGTTTTTTTTCCAGAACTAATCAAATTGATTTTTATTTTCTTTTTTGTTCGAAAGGCAAAACTCGTATATTGGACTCTTAACTTTTGGCTATTTTCAAATGTAATCAATGAAGTTTATTTTTCTTAAAGGTCAACTCTGAACTTTGACATTTTTTCAAATGTACTCACTCAATCAAAATAATTTAAAAGAACATTTTTTACCCCAAGGTAGTCACCTCAGAAAACGCACACTACACAATAACAAGATCACTACCCATACATCACAATCAATAAACCAACACAAGGCGAAGAGTTGGGTTGGGGGCGCGAGGCTGCAGATGGGGAGGATGAGTTCAAGAAGAAAGCTATGTAATTTCGCCTTCAATTTCTCATAAAAAACAAGAAATCCGCCCAATAATTACTAAAGGTGATAATGTTAGCCATTTGATCCACCCTCAATAATATTCGTCGAATCAATCCACCGCTTAACCACATATTGCTTCGGTGATTTCTGCACAGGAAGGTATTCATATCCTAACTGGAGCGTGTAAATATGATTCTTAAACTTGATAATCACATGATATTGGCTCAATAAGAATATGGGGAAGGGGGAGTAGGGGTTGTGGAGGAAGAGGGAAGGGGGGACGAAGAGGGAAGTATACGGGTGGGTGGGGAAGGGGAAGCAAGAGTTGGGGGGGGGGGGGGGGGGGAAGAGGGAGGGTGGTGTAATTTGAGACAAAATTTCTCTTTTTATTTTATTGGCACTAACCAGTTTTAATATAGGTTAGTTACATAGGTCACTTGATCAAATTTTGTTATATTTTTAATAATTTTTTGGATGGAGTGAGCACATTGGAAAAAGTGTAAAACAACAGTGATGACATTTAAGAAGTACAATTCAGGGTTCACATCTAAAAAATGACTAAAAGTTCTGTGACCAAAATATGGGGTTTGCCATTAAAAAAGTATGAAGAAAGTCAAGAAAATATAGATAAAGTATTGTGAGTGTGAAAATTGCGCACATATCTTGAATGACTTAAGAAATAGTAAGTTAATTGTTGTTGTAAGCATGACATGTAAAATCAGTAAAGAAATACTCCTATATTACATTATAAACTGTCAATTTTTTTATTTTTTTAGATTTTGAGAATAATGTTTTAAAGTGAAAAATAAATAAATTACAAGCTCTCAATTGATACAACATAGATACTTTATAGTGTTGGAGTAGAGATCCTCAAAGGAACAAAAAGGGAGAATTCCAGGCGCAGGGAGCGAGCGGGCGCTCGTTACCCAGCAGGCGGGCGCTCATTTGGACAGTAGGTTTGGTTTTACGGAAATCCATATCGAGCGGGCGCTTGGGATAGTCCAGGCGGGCGCTTGGTCCGCCGACGGGATTTCGGGATTCCTTCTTTGTTTATGTTTAGATCTTATTCCAGGGCATTATTTAAAGCAATGTTCCGCCCCAAACTCATTGTAACTTCAGAATAACATATTATAGTGCAAGATCCTGGCTTGGTAGTGCCCCAGACGTAGTCAAACATATTGACGAACTGGGTGAACAATTTCTTGTGTCTTTTCTTTGCTTTATTTCTTGTGCTTTGTTTGTGTGCCATTATTTTCTTGGGGTTATTGCTTGGGTTGTGAGGGTCTAATCCACAACAACTGGTATCAAGAGCTCTGGTTGGAGATCAGGGTTAATCGATCGATTGGTTTATCGGACGATTAGGGTTTGTCAAGCAATCAAGAATGGGCAAGGATAAACAAGCGGTGGAGAAATTTGATGGTTCTGACTATGGGTTTTGGAGGATGCAAATAGAGGATCTCTTGTACAACAAAGATCTCTATAAGCCTCTAAAGGGAGTCAAGCCGGAAGGAGAAAAGCAAGAAGATTGGGATCTCATGGATCGGAAAGCCCTAGGGGTGGTTAGATCTACTTTGTCAAAGTGGATCGCAAAGACTACCAAGAAGGCAAAAAACCACAAAGGAGCTATTGGATTATCTTACTGAGAGATTTGAAACTCCATCTGCTGCAAACAAGGTTGATTTGATACGCAAGATGGGCAGTCTCAAGATGCAAGAGGGAGGATCCTTAGCTAAACACATCGATGAGTTTATGGATGTTATAGACTCATTGACTGCGTTGGATATTACGTTTGATGATGAGGTTCATGCGTGCTTGTTGCTAGCGTCTTTACCAGGAAGTTGGAGTGGAACGGTGACAACGATCAATGCTTCAGCGGGTAAGAACAAATTGAAGTATGATGATGTTAAGGATTTCTTGTTGGGCGAAAAAAATCGTTTGAAGAAGTTGGGGACATCGTCTACTTCGGGATCGGCCTTAGCTACTACTAGCAGGGGAAGGCCGGGTACTAGCAATAAAGGGAGAACTGAATCAAGGGGAAAACGTAGTGGGTGGTAAGGGCAAGGCCGTGGAGATCAGAGATAAACCAAGGGTTGCGAAAGGATCGGTGCAGTGTTATCATTGCAAGGAGTTAGGACACTACAAGAAGGATTGTCCCAATCGTGGGGGCAATTCGGTGAATGTGACAGTCGAAGGTGATGATGTACTGGTTCTGAGTGTTAGTAGTGCACTAGAATCATGGGTGCTGGATTCGGGGGCATCATTCCACTCTTGCGGGCATGCAGAAGAGATGGAGAATTATACTTCCGGTGATTTCGGTAAGGTCTATCTGGCGGATGACGAGCCTTTGGAAATCAAGGGGAAGGGGGATGTCACAATAGGAGCATCGGACGGGAAGGTCTTACATTTGAACGGGGTCAGGCACATTCCGGGTTTGAAAAAGAACCTATTATCAGTTGGGCAGTTGGATGAAGAAGGTTACAAGGTAACATTCGGCTGCAGGAACTGGGTTATTACCAAGGAGGATTCTGAGATCGCTCGGGGTAATAAGGAGGGGACATTGTATTTGGCGAATAACACCAAGGCAAGTATCGCGGTGGCTTCAGCCAAGGGTGATACGGATTTGTGGCTGTGAGAGCCCGCGCCCGTACCCGCGTGGGGATCCGTGCGAAACGCGGCTGGAATCCGCTCGGTTTCTCAAAATGGTTACCCTACTTTGGTTTTGAAAAGAAGAGTCGCCACCTCATTTTATTTAGGAAAATAGAGATAAAACCTTTTTGATTGAAAAGTGGGTTCGGGGGCTATGTTACGAGAGGAGAAGGTGTTAGGCACTCCGCTCGCCCTTTCGGTCTCTAGCATGCTTCCGCCTACGCTTGATTTTAGTTTGCCTTTTGAAAATGTGTTTTATGTCCTAACTTTTAAAAAATGTGTATGTTTATGTACAGAGGAGTCTCCTAGTCTAGGCACGTTTGTTTTAATTCGCAACCGGGGATCGGTTTGGGTGGATTCCCGATTGGTTTTGAAAAAAGGTTTGAATCATATATACAAGTATGAGCAATTAAAGGGGGAAGGGGAAATATTGTACAAATAATACATATATACAAAAAATGGGATAAATCCCATGAAAAGAATATCCGAGTGCAAGATTGATCCTCCAGATTCACGGGGCTGCTGTGAATCACCATGGATTGTACTTGTGAAACACCTATCCAAAAAGAGATCTAAAGATTGGGATTCACTCCCAAGATGTTAGATAACATGTATGAATTTTGGTTGGATTTATGGACAAATATTTCATGCTTAACTCATGCCGCCAAAAACATTAACATAAAATCAGCCCAGCACAGCAAAGCATTGCATATCATATTTTGATGGACAATTTACACTATCATAACCCATGAATCTTAGAAAACTCAAAACATTAAACTTGAAGATCACATATTGAATATTATGTACCCAAAACAGTTCGTGAATAAAACGAGTTTAAGTGCATCAAAAGACCTCTGACATTTTCATGTCAGAATCTGGAAATGTTAGTCTGAGAGCAGACACTTGATTTAGAAAATGTAAAGGGGTCTTTCCTTAGGTCCTAAAATTATTTCAAGAACATGAACATCTTTATTAGTCTTTTAGAACAAATTTCATGTTTTGACTTTGACTTGAAAATCGAGTTTTGGTAGGTTTTTGGACTTAAGAACTCAGACTAATCCAGAGTGCAGCAAGCAAGGCAGCAGTTCTGTACTACGAAAATTCCTACCAAAACATGACCTAGACATGGATGTAAACCACGAAACTTGTCAAGTATCATATTCAATATGCAAGGAACAACTTTGATATTTTGAGTTACATCTATAAACAAAGTTATGATAGAGGAAACAGCACATCAAAATCCTTGGTTGAAACTAAACATGCTGGACAGATTATATATGGCATGAAGATGGAGGTCAAAACGTGATATAAACTTGGAACAAACCCATGGAACTTAGGGAACTTGTTTATTGATATATTATTAACATTATCATGTGTCTATTTATGAAAAAACATAAACAAAAATGAGAATAAACAAGAAAGAAGGAGATGAGGGCAGAATATACACATGCAGAGCAAATGGACTATATCTTGCTGGGATTTGAGATCTAAAGCATGAGATTAACACCAAAATGAACTCAAGACATATATACACATGCTAGGACTGAAGTATGAACATTTAGAATATATAGAACATGTTTATTTACAAAGTAAAACATAGATTACATAGGTAATAAGGGGAATCTAGTCACTAGTTGACTAGATTCCCAAACAACTCATTTAAACTTACATTTTATCAAATCTATGATATATAAAAAGGAAACTTACCTATATTAAGAGAGGGTGGTGTGCTTCCTTTGTCTCCAAGGGAAGACCTTTTTTTGTTTGGTTGAAGTTGTTGTTGTTGTGGTGGTTGTGGTTGTTGTTGTTGTTGTTGTTGTTGCTTGTTGTTGTTGTTGCTTGAGATTTGAAGGGGTTGTATGAGGTGTTTGGGTGGTGGTTTAGTAGTGGAGATGTGGTGGAGGAGTGGTGGTAGTGGTGGTGGAATGGTGGTAGTAAGAGCAAGAGTGAAAGTGTATGGAGAGAGTGTGTAGTGTAATATGTGTGTTGAATGAGTCCTCCTTGTTGAATGACTCCTTTTGTTCAATGAATGTCCCCCTCTTTCTTGGATCAACATAGGAAGTATATGGAGGAGGGAGGTGATATTTCTTGGACCAAAATGCCCCTAGAGTAGGGGTAGTATGGGGGGAGAGTCCTCTTACCCGAAATTCATGCAAGAGGGGTGGAAAAAATGGTCAAAAGTGATGGTGTTGTCTTGACTTTGTGCAATTTCCACTTTTTGAATGCCACTTGTCAATCCTTGGTTGATTTTGGCCCATGTGACCCCCCCTAATGCAGCCATATGTCCAGGAAATGTGGGAGTAAACATGTCATTATTTCCGGCTCTGTGTTCCCGCTCCGCAACAGCTTGCAACTGCTCCGTCGTGCGCGTTCCGGTGTCCCGGTTGTCCGCGGGTTCAACACAAAAGTTGCTCTTCTCAATTTTCTGGTCAAGATGGCATATCTAGATTATGTTAAAGAGTAAGGAATAAAATAATATAATTTTAAATGCAAGGGATGTCCGGTAAAAGGCGTTCTAGGGGTGCGGGGCCCGCCGTAGGGTCCCGACGCTCAATTTTCGAAGAATACGCCTGTTTACTCGGTTTTGAGCCCTGATCATGAATCCGGACATGGTTTTTCCATCCGATGCACCGATAAGGCGTACGGTAATCCCGAACGGCCAAATCTGGGGTTTTAGGCCAATTATCGCGCTTAGACCGAATCAAATGGTTGGTTTTAGGGGTGCGAGATCGGGGTGTCTACAGAGCCCCTCGTCGAATTCACTTGTGATGTAAAGTGGATTCGACGATACAATATAGACAACCGATCTCGTCTAGGGTTCGACGGCTGAGCCCAAAGTAGGGCTTCCTACGTATCCCTTGCGGGAATCAAGCCTCCGTAGTTCTACTCAAGCAAGCAAGCAAACACAATCACATGGTCGAACTCGGGAACCCGAGATTCCTACGTATCTCTTGCGAGAATCAGACCAATCGTAGTTCGGATGGATGCTGGGGATGCATTGAGAAACTGAATTCTCTTTGCTGGGGATTGGAATGGGTGAACGGCTTATGGGTTGGTGAGATCACATACATCTCTGAGCCGGGGTTGAGGTAACATCAATTCGATAGAACGTCCGACTGAAACTCTTGTTATCGAGCTGCCTACGTATCCCTTTCGGGAATCAAGTCGGGGCGTAGTTCTGAGGGAGGTCCAACCCGAGCGCTCGAGTGGACCAGAGAGTAACCAAATATTCGAGGGGGGTCAAATTCGGGGGAAGGCCGAACAGACCGGGGTAACCAAGCATTTTGAAAATGTCAAATTCGGGGGACGGCCGAATAGACCAGAGTAACCAAGCATTCGAGGGGGGTCAAATTCGGGGGACGGCCGAACAGACCAAAGTAACCAAATTTTTTGAGATTCAAGACATTTCAAACACTCGAGAGAAATATCATGAAAGAAAATTCAAGGATACGCTGCACGTTGTGGTTTTGCTCCAATCCTTTAGCTTTGAGATTGCAACGTGATGAGATTCTGAGCTTTGCCTTACAGTGAACCACTGTTAAGCGGGAACGGAGTTGATAAGCTCGGGAGCGCACCTGTTCAAGCATAAACATTTGCAAGCCACAAAAGTACTTATGCTAGTGCCAATTGCATTTGATTTTTGATTGTGACCTAGATGCACAAGTTTCTTTTCTCTTTTAAAAACTCACATTTTTACCAAAGATTATGATTAGATTTGACGTGATGGTGGCCGCAATTACGATGTTAGCATGGTAAGTATATGGATGTGAAAATGACATGCTGGGGATGGGGGGTGCAACATTGTATATGACATTACATGATAATGGCATGATAGGAACAAGATGATCTAAAATTCAACACACATTCATATTTGATAAATCAAGGATACGCTGCAAGCTGCTGCCATGGGGGATCCTTTGGCTTTGTAGTTGCTGTGTGATGAGATTTTTGATTCTTGGCTTGAGGAGAACGATCCAATTACCATGCTTTCATGTCTGGAACTGTTTGGATTTATCGGGGGGCCATTTCGGGTTTCTGCGAGCTGCTTCGATGAGTGCATGAACAAACTTGCTTTGGGATATTTTGAGGCGTTTGTGGCCAAGCTCCCCTTCTCAACATTTTGATGCGTTTTGTGGCCGGACTTGCGGTGCCAAGACCTCCATTGCAACGTTTTGATGCGTGTGTGGTCGGACTTGTGGTGCCAAGATCTCCATTGCAACGTTTTGATGCGTGTGTGGTCGGACCTGAGGTGACAGGCTGCCTACGTATCCCTTTCGGGAATCAGACCTTACGTAGTTCGAGTTTGTGAAAAACTCGAAAAACACAATTTGATTGGAACAGATGTGGTGTGATGTTGAAGAAGACCTTTATTGAGGGGTTTGGACGTGACCTGGCCTCGGAGATTGGATTTGAGTACCTGCATAAGACCTTTCACAAGAATACATATATATCGTGACATTCATTTGCAGAGAGTGTGTCATACACGCAAACAAATCATCATGATTAAAAGATCGAGAGATAAAGAACATATCACATTGAGAACTGCTCGCTTTCCATCATTTCGATGTGTTTGTGGTCGGACTCGCCGAAGCAAGCTGCCTACGTATCCCTTTCGGGAATCAGACCTTACGTAGTTCGAGTTTGTGAAAAACTCGAAAAACACATTTTGATTGGAGACGATTTGTTGGAGATGACCCTTCTTGCGATGGGGTACCTGCATGAGATTAGATTTGGACACCTGCAAAATATTCTCACAAGTATGCAATATCATAACACGCATTTTTCACTTCAAAAACTTCTCATTGTCATTGATGATTGAAGGACTTCAAACGAGGATTTCCTTTTCAAATGATTTTGAAATTTAAATTTCGCCATTCTTTTTTCAGAATTGAAAACACTCCTTTTTTTTTAATTTGACACGTGTGCATTGCTTGCATTTCAGCCTTTGCTTTTTATAAAATGAACAAAATGTTTATGTGCAAAGAGGGAAAATCGGGAAACGAATGAACTGTGCATTTTTCTTTTGAAAACTTTGCGAGGAATGTGAATCGAGGTGGAGACATATGGTGGAGCGAGATTGGAGGCCTAGCGCGAGTACTCGAAAGGTCAATTCTCTACACCCATTTGATCATGTTTACTCGACGGTGTCTCTCCTGGTGGATTGCTTTGAATTGCCCCAGATGTTGGCTGTAGAAGCCCCATTTGTTCTTTTTTATATCAACCCTCAACATTCTTGCTGGTGAAGCCCCAGTGTCATTCAAAGATCAACCTCAGATGTTGGCTACGGAAGCCCCAATCATGTTATAGGACAAGCCCCTGAATCTGGCATATGAAGCTCTTGTTTCACTTGAAGGGTGAATCTCATGTTGATCCAAACTGTCGTATCGAGACCACTTCATGTTTTGGCTTAGGGGCTCTAACTGTCATTGCGAGTTTTTCAAATGTTCGATGTCTCGCTGTCGGAGGTACTTCACAATTTCTGCCATGCGATACCCAATCGGTAGGGAGTCAACTGTCTTTGAGAGTTGTTGCAGATTTGATGTTTCGCTGCTGGGAGTAACTCACATATTGTGATAGTCACATTTCCATTCGACGCTTTGATGGGGAAATCAACTGCCTTCGAGAATTAACCAATTATACACAGCCCCCAGTATTGCCGGTGATTGAGCTTTGTGACCTGTGGCCCAAACTGCTAATCTGAAAAACTTCCCTCCGATGATTCTCTTGAAAGGGACCTAACCATCTGTGACGGTTGTCTCACAAATTCTGATGATTTTTGATGTTAAAACTTCCAAGGACCAACTATCTGTGAGAGTTGTCCTACCCCTGAGACGTTTTGCATTAACGGGGAACCCATCTATCATTTCTGAATCCTGACGCGCAGCCCCAGTTCACATTCATTCATTTGAGCACTTCCAGATTTTGGATTTTGAGAGTCAGAGGATCACATTCCCTCGCCTCCCTTGCTGTGACAATTACAGGAATTGGAAGAGGAAGGCACAAGGCCAGTGTTTTGGGAAAAGCAAATAAAGACCCCGTGAGATCTTTGACATCGTGTTTGCACAGAAAAATTGACGGAAGGACGAGAGTAGGGGAAGCCCCTAGACTCGAGGAAATTGCTCGCATTCGAAATCAATGACTCAAGATTAGAATTCGCATTAATGGTCAAGCGCTTCAAAATCAAAAGTTAATTTCTATTTTTTAGAAAAGATTTATTTGGACTCAAATTAGACCGTGACAAATCGAGATGAGAACATCGTCCAACAATTGTAATTAGCACCGCCTGTTGACCTCATGGGTGGGAGGTCCTTGTCGTCGTTGTCGCACTTTTGAGATTGATTAGAGGCTGTATGACCTTTGGCCGCTGGGCTCCCTCAGTGTAAGGGTTTGGCAGAGCATGTTGGTCTCCAACAAAAGACACCAGTTGTCGTCGTTGATGGTGCTTGCCCAAATTCGAGAGATCGAGATCTTCTTCAATTTAGATTAGCCTCATATGCGCGGTGCTCTCCATGTCGTCTTCGTTGTCTCCTTTTCTTGATATTGATCACACCATTGGTGGCTGCACGATTTTTTGGTTCTTGGGCTCCCTCAGTGTAAGGAATTGGTAGAGCACGTTGGTCTCCAACAAAAGCCACCCATTGTCGTCGTTGATGGTGCTTTGCCCAAAGTTGATGGAGCGAGATCTCCTTAGTGCAGATTGGCTTCGCATGCGCGGGGCTCCTTGAAACTGTGTCACATGAAATGGTCTGACCCTCGGTCCCTGTCTTGACTTTGATACGAGCGATGAAGTCTTCAGAATGAAATGCCATTTGCCATCGTTGACGGCACACACATGAATTTGTAGTGTCGCGATATCATTTCTAAAACAATTGAATTAAAGCAAATGGAATATGTACCAAAATAAATGAATAATGCTTCTTCTTCTTTTTTTTTTTTTTTTTTTTTTTTTTTGCACTCAAGAAGAAACATCATAGCGTGCGGAATACAACTATTTTTACAAAAACATAAACATACAATATTCGAGAATTTACAATGCATCATACATTAAAGGAAAATCGCCGACACTTGTGTTGGCATGACTGTGATAATCTTCGGCCTTTACCATTTGATTGGCCTCTTTGATTATGCCCTTGATTGCACCCTGAAATCTTCGTTCGTCGGATGACTTCGTCGATCGCCTTCGTGAACTTCATTGATTGCCTTCGTTTGTGAATTCCGTTGAGCACTGTCAACCCTAGTTCTCACCTCAATTAATCGCAGTCTAGAATTAGTCCCGTTTATTATCGTTTGCTTTTAATTAAGTGCGATTAATCATTTGTGGGACCAAATTTATAAAATATGTGATTATGAAGGCACTTGATTATAACGCGAGTTCATTAACTGAAAACATATTTACAAGACAAGCAAGCAAATAAATATATTACAGAAAAGATGACACGCAAGCATGGAGTTGGAAAGCAAAAGAAGTGTGAGCGCATTTTAGGAAGGGCCCGAAAGCAAAAGGGATTAGAGTTAGGCGGTGTGCCCTATTCACAGCAAAAGGAGACATAATCCCTCGGGTCGGTAAACTTCCATTATTCACAAGAGGAACATTTTCTCGCGCCGGTACACTGCGGTCATCATCTAACAAAAGAGAACTCCTTCCTTGGGGCTCAGTGAGCCCCTAGGATGACACCTTCGAACTTGAAGCCTTTGGGGGAGGCTTTGGGATAGCTTCTTTATCAATAAGGTCCTGGAGGGCGTGCTTGAGAGACCAACACGAGTCTGTATCGTGACCCCAAACTTGATGATACATGCAGAGCTTTGAGGGGTCCCAAGATTTAGGCAACGGGTTGGGTAACTTATACCCTTCCATAGGTTTCAATAAGCCTCGAGCCATTAAGTCGTGGAGTATCACACTCATGGGAGCATTCAATTCATCGAAGTGCCTATCATGACGACTGAACCTTCTCTGTGAACGACTTGGTTTTTGATCCCCAACATTATGCAAACTTGAATTGTTATTTGTCATCTGCTGCGCATTACCATTACATGTCATGAACCTCGTATCTCGGGGGAAGAAGAGTTGAGATCGGAACCGATATTTTGGAATTGGGGTGCTTGGAGCTCGTTGAGCTCCAATTTACTTTGATCCCTCAAGAGGCTCGCCATCTGATCCAACATCCCTTTCTGAAATTCTTGCATAAGGCTGATCATGCGATTGCTGTGTTCGTTCAAGCGCCATTCCAACCATTGTTCCACTGCATTCCTCAGCTCAATGTTAAGTGAGCCCCTAGCCCCATTTCCTGATTTCTGTCCGCTGTTGGCCATGCTTGATGAGAAAACCCGGAGTAGACCTTGATCAAAGTGATATTTGGAACTGACCTTGAATGTCGCGCTAGAAAACGGAGCGAGATTCTCCCTCTACAAAAATGGATTGGAAAAAGAATGTTTTAAATTTTTGAAATGGGCTTTCTTTTATGTACAAAAATAAAAGCACAAAGAGAAGAAAAGTATAAGGAACAAAATCATTTTTGAGAAAGGTTGAAGCGCAAGCAACGCACAAAAACCTAAGAAGCCGGACAAGCACTGTGCTTTGTTTTGACACGTTCAATGATTAAATCCTGGAATAATGGATACCGTCTCCAAAGTATAGGACCAACGTTTTTCACCTGTACTAATGGCCGTCCGAAACCCCTAGCGAAGGGCCTATACTCTTTCTGGGATCCACCATTCGGGTTACGGTCAATGTGAAGGTCTTGATAATTTCGGGTCAACCCAATCGTTCCAAAATATCCACACTTTAGGTTGTTTATAACCTTTTAGGAATGCATAAGGTTGAAGAGAAATTATTAGACAAAAACCGGCTTAAAGTCGAGGACGTGTCATTTTGAAAATTCGGACATCGAGGCTTTTGATGGATGGCTTGCATGTGGCTTACACCCGCAGCGACGACTAGTAGCCACGCTTTGGGGCGGGAATGTCAACCGGGAGCCTTATCGGAGGATCGGTGACCCCCCTTCACTCACCGGGTAACACCCCCTAAGGTTTTTACGGTTGCTAAGTCGTAAGTTTGAAAACGTGCATCGTGTGTGAGGTCTCTAATTTTGAAAAATGATTTTTTGAGAAAAAGAAAGAAATGCACGTATTTTTTTTTTGTTTTTGTTTTCTTTTTATTTACACAAACAAAAGAGAAGGTAAAAACCTGCAAAACAAAGTTAGGACAAGTATATACAAGGCAAAGGCAAGTAATGGCGAAAGCACACAAAATTGAGTCTAGCCCACTTTTGAAAATGATCCCCAGCGGAGTCGCCACTGTGAGAGCCCGCGCCCGTACCCGCGTAAGGATCCGTGCGAAACGCGGCTGGAATCCGCTCGGTTTCTCAAAATGGTTACCCTACTTTGGTTTTGAAAAGAAGAGTCGCCACCTCATTTTATTTAGGAAAATAGAGATAAAACCTTTTTGATTGAAAAGTGGGTTCGGGGGCTATGTTACGAGAGGAGAAGGTGTTAGGCACTCCGCTCGCCCTTTCGGTCTCTAGCATGCTTCCGCCTACGCTTGATTTTAGTTTGCCTTTTGAAAATGTGTTTTATGTCCTAACTTATAAAAAATGTGTATGTTTATGTACAGAGGAGTCTCCTAGTCTAGGCACGTTTGTTTTAATTCGCAACCGGGGATCGGTTTGGGTGGATTCCCGATTGGTTTTGAAAAAAGGTTTGAATCATATATACAAGTATGAGCAATTAAAGGGGGAAGGGGAAATATTGTACAAATAATACATATATACAAAAAATGGGATAAATCCCATGAAAAGAATATCCGAGTGCAAGATTGATCCTCCAGATTCACGGGGCTGCTGTGAGTCACCATGGATTGTACTTGTGAAACACCTATCCAAAAAGAGATCTAAAGATTGGGATTCACTCCCAAGATGTTAGATAACATGTATGAATTTTGGTTGGATTTATGGACAAATATTTCATGCTTAACTCATGCCGCCAAAAACATTAACATAAAATCAGCCCAGCACAGCAAAGCATTGCATATCATATTTTGATGGACAATTTACACTATCATAACCCATGAATCTTAGAAAACTCAAAACATTAAACTTGAAGATCACATATTGAATATTATGTACCCAAAACAGTTCGTGAATAAAACGAGTTTAAGTGCATCAAAAGACCTCTGACATTTTCATGTCAGAATCTGGAAATGTTAGTCTGAGAGCAGACACTTGATTTAGAAAATGTAAAGGGGTCTTTCCTTAGGTCCTAAAATTATTTCAAGAACATGAACATCTTTATTAGTCTTTTAGAACAAATTTCATGTTTTGACTTTGACTTGAAAATCGAGTTTTGGTAGGTTTTTGGACTTAAGAACTCAGACTAATCCAGAGTGCAGCAAGCAAGGCAGCAGTTCTGTACTACGAAAATTCCTACCAAAACATGACCTAGACATGGATGTAAACCACGAAACTTGTCAAGTATCATATTCAATATGCAAGGAACAACTTTGATATTTTGAGTTACATCTATAAACAAAGTTATGATAGAGGAAACAGCACATCAAAATCCTTGGTTGAAACTAAACATGCTGGACAGATTATATATGGCATGAAGATGGAGGTCAAAACGTGATATAAACTTGGAACAAACCCATGGAACTTAGGGAACTTGTTTATTGATATATTATTAACATTATCATGTGTCTATTTATGAAAAAACATAAACAAAAATGAGAATAAACAAGAAAGAAGGAGATGAGGGCAGAATATACACATGCAGAGCAAATGGACTATATCTTGCTGGGATTTGAGATCTAAAGCATGAGATTAACACCAAAATGAACTCAAGACATATATACACATGCTAGGACTGAAGTATGAACATTTAGAATATATAGAACATGTTTATTTACAAAGTAAAACATAGATTACATAGGTAATAAGGGGAATCTAGTCACTAGTTGACTAGATTCCCAAACAACTCATTTAAACTTACATTTTATCAAATCTATGATATATAAAAAGGAAACTTACCTATATTAAGAGAGGGTGGTGTGCTTCCTTTGTCTCCAAGGGAAGACCTTTTTTTGTTTGGTTGAAGTTGTTGTTGTTGTGGTGGTTGTGGTTGTTGTTGTTGTTGTTGTTGTTGTTGCTTGTTGTTGTTGTTGCTTGAGATTTGAAGGGGTTGTATGAGGTGTTTGGGTGGTGGTTTAGTAGTGGAGATGTGGTGGAGGAGTGGTGGTAGTGGTGGTGGAATGGTGGTAGTAAGAGCAAGAGTGAAAGTGTATGGAGAGAGTGTGTAGTGTAATATGTGTGTTGAATGAGTCCTCCTTGTTGAATGACTCCTTTTGTTCAATGAATGTCCCCCTCTTTCTTGGATCAACATAGGAAGTATATGGAGGAGGGAGGTGATATTTCTTGGACCAAAATGCCCCTAGAGTAGGGGTAGTATGGGGGGAGAGTCCTCTTACCCGAAATTCATGCAAGAGGGGTGGAAAAAATGGTCAAAAGTGATGGTGTTGTCTTGACTTTGTGCAATTTCCACTTTTTGAATGCCACTTGTCAATCCTTGGTTGATTTTGGCCCATGTGACCCCCCCTAATGCAGCCATATGTCCAGGAAATGTGGGAGTAAACATGTCATTATTTCCGGCTCTGTGTTCCCGCTCCGCAACAGCTTGCAACTGCTCCGTCGTGCGCGTTCCGGTGTCCCGGTTGTCCGCGGGTTCAACACAAAAGTTGCTCTTCTCAATTTTCTGGTCAAGATGGCATATCTAGATTATGTTAAAGAGTAAGGAATAAAATAATATAATTTTAAATGCAAGGGATGTCCGGTAAAAGGCGTTCTAGGGGTGCGGGGCCCGCCGTAGGGTCCCGACGCTCAATTTTCGAAGAATACGCCTGTTTACTCGGTTTTGAGCCCTGATCATGAATCCGGACATGGTTTTTCCATCCGATGCACCGATAAGGCGTACGGTAATCCCGAACGGCCAAATCTGGGGTTTTAGGCCAATTATCGCGCTTAGACCGAATCAAATGGTTGGTTTTAGGGGTGCGAGATCGGGGTGTCTACAGTGGCACTGTCGATTGGGTCACATGAGTGAGAAGGGGATGTAAGTACTTTCCTCAAAGGGAAGACTACCGGGTTTGAAGACAGTCGACGTGAGGATCTGCGAAGATTGTGTGTTTGGCAAACAGGCGAGAAGTAATTTCTCGAGGACGGGTAGGGCTTTGAGGGAAGCAAAGTTGGATTTGGTCCACACGGATTTTTGGGGGCCGGCCCCGGTAACTTCTCTAGGTGGTGCGTCATACTACATGACCTTTATTGATGATTCAACAAGGAAAGTCTGGGTTTATTTCTTGAAACACAAAGATGAGGCATTCGAGGTGTTTAAGAAATGGAAGGCTTTGGTGGAGAATCGGACGGGACTTAAGCTTAAGTGCTTGAAGTCAGATAACGGAGGGGAGTATGAGCTCGGGGAGTTCAAGGAATATTGTGCAGCGAATGGCATTCGCATGGAGAAGACTCCAAAGGGCACACCACAACACAACGGGGTTGCAGAGAGGATGAACAGGACTTTGAACGAGCGGGCTAGAAGTATGAGGTTGAAGTGTGGACTTCCGAAGACGTTCTGGGCATATGCGGTTGACACGGCTGCTTTATTGATCAATATGGGACCATCGGTACCATTGAGGAACGAAATTCCAGAGGAAGCATGGAGTGGCAAGCAGGTAAATCTGTCTTTTCTTCGCATATTTGGCTGCGTTTCATATGTTCATATTGACTCTGCTGATAGAACTAAGTTAGATGCAAAATCTGTAAAATGCACGTTTATTGGGTATGTTGGGGATGACTTCGGGTATAAGTTTTGGGATGACCAAAACCATAAAATTATTCGTAGTCGAGATGTGGTATTCAATGAACAGGTATTGTACAAGGACAGAAAGGGGGCATCTGATAATATTAGTTCGGAACCGGAGGTTGTAGAGGTGGATATTCCAGACTCGGGTGGGAGCAGGACGGTTCATGATGACCACAGTCAGGGGGTCACTGAAGATGAACCACATACTCCGGAACCGGATATTCCGCTACGTAGATCCAGCAGGTTGCGTGGATCACCTGCAGGTATACTCCTTCAAATTACTATTTGTTGTTGACAGATAGTGGGGGAACCAGAATGTTATGCGGAGGCTGTTCGTAGTTCACTTCGTGATAAGTGGAAAGCTGCGATGGATGATGAGATGGACTCATTGAAAGCCAACAAAACTTGGGAGTTGATTAGACTGTCTAAGGGGAAGAAGGCATTGCATAACAAGTGGGTTTACAGGATTAAGGAGGAAGCAAACGGCAGTAAGCGTTACAAGGCAAGGTTGGTTGTAAAAGGGTTTCAGCAAAAGTACGGTATAGACTAGACCGAGGTATTCACTCCTGTTGTGAAGATGACCACTATCAGAATGGTTCTGGGGATAGTAGTGGCGGATAACTTGTTGCTGGAACAGATGGATGTAAAGACGGCCTTTCTTCATGGTGATTTGGAGGAAGAAATTTACATGGTACAACCAGAGGGTTACTTGTCTTAGGGTAGCGAGGAACTGGTTTGCAGGTTGACTAAGAGCTTGTATGGCCTTAAACAAGCTCCTAGGCAGTGGTACAGGAAGTTCGATGGATTCATGCACGATATTGATTTTATCAGATGTGAGGCGGATCATTGTTGCTACTTCAAGAACACGGACAATGGGTATATAATCTTGCTGTTATATGTGGATGACATGGTAATAGCGGGCTCTAGCAGTAGAGAGGTAAACAGATTGAAGGCTCAGTTGTCAGAACGGTTCGAGATGAAGGATTTGGGGGAGGCCAGAAAAATCTTAGGCATGCGGATTGACCGGAATAGGGAGTCGGGTAAGTTGGTTCTTTCACAAGCAGAATACGTTGAGAAAGTCTTGGCAAGGTTTTGCATGGAAGAGGCGAAGCCAACAGGGACACCATTGGGTATGCACATCAATCTATCCGAGAAGGACTCACCTAAGGGCAAGGAGGAGCGTGACAAGATGGAGAGGACTCCATATGCTTCGGCAGTGGGGAGTCTAATGTATGCAATGGTGTGTACAAGGCCGGACATTGCACATGCGGTGGGAGTAGTCAGCCGGTACATGGGCAATCCAGGGAAGCAACATTGGGAAGCGGTTAAATGGATCCTGCGTTACTTAAAGGGTACGGCTGGTAAGACTCTATGTTTCTCAAGCAAGGAGGTCGTGTTAGCGGGTTATGTTGATGCGGATTTGGCATCAAGCGATCTAGACAAGAGGAGAAGTACTACGGGTTATGTTTTTACATTTGGTGGTACGGCAATCTCCTGGGCTTCTAAACTGCAGAAGATCGTTGCTCAGTCGACTGCGGAAGCAGAATATGTGGCAGTGACAGAGGCAAGTAAAGAGATTGTATGGTTGCAGAACTTCATGGGTGAACTTGGGAAGACGCGAAGTGGTAATGCTCTCTACAGTGACAGTCAGAGTGCAATTCATTTGGCAAGGAATCCGGCGTTTCATTCTAGGACGAAGCACATTGAGCTGAGGTTTCACTACATCAGGCATCTCTTGGAGAGGAAGATCTTAAGGCTGGAGAAGATTTTGGGATCGGAGAACCCGGCTGACATATTGACCAAGGTGGTAAACCTTGAAAAGTTGAAGCTATGTAAAGCTTCAATTGGGCTTGGAGAATAAGAGAGGAGGAAGACACTACCATGATCGAGGTGAGCACTAGGACGACACCAATGATGAGTTGAAGACGGATATGGGGCTTGTATATGCGGTTGATCTCTAGGTGGGAGATTGTTGGAGTAGATATCCTCAAAGGAACAAAAAGGGAGAATTCCAGGTGCAGGGAGCGAGCGGGCGCTAGGTACCCAGCAGGCGGGCGCTCATTTGGACAGTATGTTTGGTTTTACGGAAATCCATATCGAGCGGGCGCTTGGGGTAGTCCAGGCGGGCGCCTGGGCCGCCACGGGATTTCGGGATTCCTTCTTTGTTTAGGTTTAGATCTTATTCCAGGGCATTATTTAAAGCAATGTTCCGCCCCCAAACTCATTGTAACTTCAGAATAACATATTATAGTGCAAGATCCTGGCTTGGTAGTGCCCCTAGACGTATTCAAACATATTGACGAACTGGGTAAACAATTTCTTGTGTCTTTTCTTTGCTTTATTTCTTGTGCTTTGTTTGTGTGCCATTATTTTCTTGGGGTTATTGCTTGGGTTCTGAGGGTCTAATCCACAACACATACTAGTAAAATGAGATTACTACATTGACATATTAGAATTTTAGGTACAAGCATGTGAGTAAGTTTGACAATTAAAACGAGAGTATAATACAAGTAAACCAACTTACGAGGCATTTAACTTATTTTTTAATAAACAATTAAAGTGTCAATAACTCTTTAGACCAACTCAACTTTTATTATAGAGTATGACTGATGAGCTCCATCGAGATTTTAAATCTTGGTCTATTGTAAAATATTTTTATTTTTTGTTTTAAATTAAGTGCAAGAAATAATCCTCCCTTTTTTTTTTAAAACTCTTTTTTCATTTGGTTTTTTATATTAGTATAAAAAAATATATACTATATAGTATAGTATAACAGCAAGATAGTGAGTTTCCCTCTTAAAAGTGTCATTTTTAAAGGTAAAATTAGAAATCTCTCATGAAACAAAGAGTAAATATGTCATAATTTTTAATTTAGTATAAATAATCAACTTTGCATGTAAATTAATTATTATATGATACTTTTCACTTTTTTTTAGTTATTTAGTGAAAAAAATTGAATATTGATCAATATTTAGTGAAAAATTACTAATTAATGCGGACATCAAGGCGTTGAAAGTCTTTGGAGTCATTTGAGCGCGTGCGCTGAAACAGTCGTAACTTTTGACTCTGGATGAATCACGGAATACAATGCATATCAAATTGAGCGTCAGAGTGAGATGAACAATAATCAAAGGGCGAAACCCCTTGATGTAGGGTTTAAAAATCCCAAAAAACATTTGTTAGGGCCTCAAACGGGCTTCTATATTTTTATCAGTTTTAGACATTTTTTCGTAATTTTTTGCTTAATTAGGATTTATTTCGTTTCAGGGTTCCAAAACGTATAAATATTTTGTTTTAGATTTTTTGAAGACAAATTTTGTCATTTTATGATATCGATTACTTATCCAAATATTAGGGCACGTTCATAGATTAGATAGTCGAGTTTTTATTTGTGTTAGTTTCCTATTATTTTTTATTAAAAGATTTTGTATATATTTTAAAAATATTTTTATTATTTGATATAGAATAATTGTTTATGTTTATGTCGTGCCTTTAGCTTTATTTTCTTATGATGGCTGATGGAGTCACAGTTGCCCCTCTTTAGATAGTCACTAAAAAAAAAATATGCAGTTAAAGTAATAAATTGTTGTCTTAATCATTTTTGTAAGATTTTTTTAGCATTCATGTTGTAAGATAATTATTACTCCTTTCGTCCCAGAGGAATATTGAAGATTCTTTGCTATTGTTAGAAATGGACATATACTCTAAGACAGACTACAAATAAAAGGTGAACATATACTCAGAGACAGAGGGAGTACTGTTATAATATTTTCTAAAATTTCACATCGAAAATACATATATGTTTGAGATTATTTACATATTTTTCTATCGCGCCGTGCATCGCTCGCGTGTATCATTAGTTCTCATAAAAAATAGCATATACTCCCTCTGTCCCAAATAACACTATTACCCCTTTGAGTTTGCCATTATAAACTACGCACTTCCTAAAATGGAAAAAAATATACTTTCTCCGTCTTAAAATTAGTGTTACCTTAGTTTTGCATCTCTATCCTTAATAAGAAAACAATATAAAATGGATAAACATCTCAAATAAGTAGAAGATATAATTGTTCAAAATACTATTCATAAAACAAATGGGTAAAAAGTAAATTGACAAGTGTTGGTTATACAAATTTTATAAAGACGAAGTTGTCCATAGCAAAATTCAACATTTGTTATTTTGAGCTCCGTCTTAAAATTAGTGTTACCTTAGTTTTGCATCTCTATCCTTAATAAGAAAACAATATAAAATGGATAAACATCTCAAATAAGTAGAAGATATAATTGTTCAAAACACTATTCATAAAACAAATGGGTAAAAAGTAAATTGACAAGTGTTGGTTATACAAATTTTATAAAGACGAAGTTGTCCATAGCAAAATTCAACATTTGTTATTTTGAGAATGAGATACTTAACTTTAAGGCATAATAATCCTTCAAAAAAAAAACTTTAAGGCATAATAAGAAAATAAAGTATGACTTTTACTTTGAAACGGGAATAATAATTTTTCATTCACTAGGATCCACTTTCACACATAACACCTACTTTATTTGAAGCATCCACAATGATAGAACAATTTTGAAATCTTTTAATGTATTCCTTATGTGCCACATCACTATAAGTAGAAACCTAAACACCTCAATCAATTTTCCACAATGATAAACTTTCTTTTCCACTATTTTATGTCAGAACCGCGTTAGATCCGCGTCAAAACTCGCCAGATTTTTTGAAATTATGTTAGTTTTCTAACATAATCTGTTAAAAATATAACATTTCATTAATTTTAACAAAAAACTGTTACTTTTTAAACATATTTTGTTATGTTTTTAACAAATTTTGTTAAGTTTTTAACAGATTATGTTAGGTTTTCAACAAAATCTGTAAATAATTTAACAAAACTTTTAAAATTTAACAGTTAAATTTGGGGAAAAAGAAGAAGGACCCGTCTAGACCCAAGGATCCGAAACTGCAGAACCCGTACTCTTACCCGTAATCATGTAGTATACCACAGTTCGAATTTGATTCCCCTTTTTCTCAACCCGAACATGGTGGTTCAGATCCATACCGTACCCGAATTTGGATTTCGAACCGCTGCACTCCTAGTTAGCTCCACCCAATGGTTCCGATTGGAGCCACCTCATTTTAGCTAGACGTGTCCAAAATCTAACCGGAACCGGCTAACCGGAGATTTTTTAACCGGTCAAAACCGGTCAAACCCGGCTAACCGGTTAACCGTGAACCGTCTCAACCGTTAACCGTATTTTCAAGGTTCGGTTAAGGTTAGTCCATTTTGATAACCGTCAAACGGCGGTTATAACCGGGAAGCTAACCGCCGGTTCAACCGTCTATACTAACCATCGGTTTCTTACCATTTTCGAGTTAGTTTTAAGAATTACAGTCAGTTTTTTTTAACAATTTCAGTCAGTTTTTTAATGATTTCAGTTAGTTTTCTAACAAAATTGGTGTTTTTATTTCATTTTCAGTTAGTTTCTTAATGATTTTTAGTCAGTTTTCTAACAAAATCCTAAAAAACTGTTTCTTTTTAAAATAAATAAAAAAAAAATTGAAAAAGTCTCATAACCGGGTTAACCGGCAAAACCGGCTTAACCGGTTTAACCGTTAACCGGATAACCGTAACCGGATGTGGCGGTTAGAAGGTTACTCCACGGTTAGGGATTACCGGTAAAATTAACCGGCGGTTATAACCGGCTAACCGGCGGTTAACCGGCATGGACACGTCTATTTTAGCTCCACCCAACGGTTGATATGTGTCCGAACTCGGTGGGCCTCACAAAAAGTTGAAATCTTCTTAGCCGCACACTCAAACCGCTCGCCTATGTGACCTTGATCGGAGCCGTTGAGTGGAGGGGTGGAACTAACTTGGGTGGAGCGGTTCCGAGTCCCCCGAATTTGGTCACGCTAAGCTTGGTGATGCTCTTACAATTATTTTCCAAATAAAACTTAGCTTACGATTACAAATACACACATTTCAGGTTCAAGGGTCCTGCCACCATGGCAACCAAAATGTGGGGCCGCATTGATAACCAATAAGGACCCAGTATTGAATGAGCAACATCGTTCACGGATCATAATTGAGTCCCAATGTGGCAAACATTATTGACCATTGCAAACATTTCTTTCCTAAGTCTTGAAGAAATTACTCCGTCCCGGACTAAGGTTCTTAGTTTGATTTTACACGGATAAGTAAGTGTTATGAGTATTAAAAAGAAAGTAAGAGAGATAAAGTGGGTAGAAAGTTTTTGTTGTTAAAATAACAAGTGGGTCACATATTCCATTTTAGGTAATAAAGCAATTAAGAACTTTAGTTTGAGACAAACTGAAAAAGAAAGTAAGAACCTGAGTATGTATGGGGATAGAGGAATTAACAAATTTTTTAAAGCTAGGTAACGATGACGCGGACCAACCATATTTGGCCAGCTACCCGGTCCCACCACCAATTCCACCACCAATATAAGCCCATTTTTCCTCTCTAATTTCCGTGAAAAGCGCGATTCAAACCAATCGGGCTTACCCGCAAGGTCTCCCGACCCTAAGGGGGGCTTGGGCGGCCACCATGTCATATCCCCACGCGCCGCCGTCACTACCACCACCATCACTGACCTCATCCCACCCACTTCCCCCGCCGCCGCTAGCCTCCCCTCTCTACAAACAGAAATCCTGGTCGCCGGACCTTTACCGCGACGAGGCTTGGCTCAGGCGGAAAGGCAACCACGATCACCGTCGACGTAGACGGAGCAAGAGCGTAACCGACGAGGATGTGGACGAGCTAAAAGCCTGCATCGAACTCGGATTCGGGTTCGGATCTGATTCGCCAATTCCGGACGACGATCGGCTCTCCGACACGTTACCCGCTTTAGGCCTCTACTATGCTGTCAACAAGCAGTATTACGACACCGTTTCGAAGTCATCCCTGTCAACTTCATCGTTTTCATCTACCGCTTCAGAACCGGATATTCCCTCTCCATTGGGTAGCCCCCACACCATATTCAGCCCCGGTAAGTTTATTATTTCTACCCAAAAAAAAAGTCGCTTTTTTCTCAATCAATTTATTTGCATTTCGTTAATTATACTACATGTCCAGAATAAATGTTACAGTTTTTTGTATGTTCGTACGAAAGAATTTTGAGCAATAATTGCAAGTTCATGTAATCATTCTAATGAAAATTTAAAAATTGTTATTGATAGTATTTATAAAAGCGTATCAATAACAAGTTTCCCAATTTTATTAGGATAAAAATCAACCTTAATTTATTGCTCAAACTTCTTTCGTACTAGTGTTCAAAAAAAAAAACTTCTTTCGTACTAAAGTACTCCTTCCGTCCCATAACAATGGGCACAATTTGACTTTTTTGGTCAATTGAGTCAATCTTTGACCATCATTTTATGAATATCTAAATATTTCTATGAAATTTTAAAAATTGTTATTGTTTTACTATTAGAAATACTATCATTAACAATTTTTAGAATTGTCTAGAGATATCTAGATATTCATAAAATTATGATCAAATATTGATATAATTGACCAAAAAAGTCAAAGTGTGTCCATTATTATGGGACGGATGAAGTAGAAAAAAGGGTGACATTTATTCCGGGTGAGAGGGATCGATTAAAGATTAAGAACACACGAGAGCATAAAAAGTTAGAAATTTGGCATGGATTATATCACTTGATGAATTATGAGTATAATTTTTAAAAAATATAACTAAATATAATTATTATTTGGTTAATTGAAAATGGGTGTAGGTGATAATCCGCAGACGGTGAAGACAAGGTTGAGACAGTGGGCACAAGTGGTGGCTTGCAGCGTCCGGCAGTCGCCGGCGAGCTAAATCAGAAAAGAAGGAAATATCACTAAACCAGAGAAGGTTAATTGAATTGGGCGAAAACTCAACCAGAGTTTAAAAAATTAACCAAACAGACCGACTGCGCACTGTTGTTTGATAGAGATGGAGTTAGATATTTTGGGAAAATGATGATTAGGTTACTACAATTGTGTCCACCGACAATGTTTTTGGGCAGATGTGTAACGTGTTAACCACCCTAGCAAATGTGAAAGAATATTGAAATTTTGACCTTTTTTTTTTTTTTTTTTGAATTTTGTTGCTTGTAGTTTTTTTTTTCCGAAAGGTGTTTTTTTTGAATGTTTGTATCATATATTGCCATCGTGTTACATGCTCTTATGAAGTCTATTACAGATCTATTGCTCTATCTATTACAAATTCCTATATTGGAATCTATTACAGTGATAGTTGTCTTTCAAAAAATCTCTCATAGACATCTTGCTAAGAGAGGACTCTATCCTTCCTCAGGATACCATTGAGCTATAAGCTCATCGATGAAAGGTGTTGCTTTTAGTTTTGCCTTTATTGAGTTGAGATACTACTTGATATTATAATTATTGCTGTTTAAGGCACCTTTATGTCTCATATGAAAGTTCACTTTAAACCTAGAGATGCTATGTTAATTCACCAATTACGTGTAGAGTAACACCGAGTAGAATCTGATTCAAAGCATGTCTTCAGCTGTTTTTAGTCGTTCAAACACTCATTAAAAGCAGATTTTCTTCTATACACCGTTCTCTTACCAATAGATGCATTAATTAATACTCTTTCCTTCCAGGGGTAAAAGTCCTACCCCTCATTTGCACGCTTATTAATAAATATTGGAAGTGATGTAAATGTCGTGAGTGTAAACGTAAAGTAGGAGAGAGAATGTGTGGGAGAGAATAGTGAATTGATTGGTGTTGTGTGTATAAAAGTAAAATAGGAGAAAGAATGAGTGATGTGAATAGTAAAGATTTTTTGCCATTTTAGAAATAGGATCCTTACTCTGGAACGTACCAAAATAACAAGTAGGACTCTTACTTACTCTGGACTGAGGAAATACGAATTATTGGTGACTGACTGTTGTGCGCTCAATTGCATATACCAAATCTACGTGTAGTCACGAAGCAGAGAAACCCACATCTTTTTACAAATATGATAAATTGGAAAATTGCACTCCCCTCCGACTGTAGTCATGAAGTATGAAGTGTTGGGATCGCTCACCAACAAGAGAAATCGCAACAAGAGATATCAAAATAACAGACGCACACAATCGAAGACAAAATACACAATTTTTCCGTGGTTCGGCTTAAAGCCTGTTTCACCCAATAATAAATATATTAAACTTCTCGATATTACAAGAATTGAGACTCTTTCTTGCTCAAAACGCATACAAGCATAAAATTTCTCTCTCTAAATTATATGTCTATGCTAACTCTCTCTTGAGTTCTTACGAAAAACCTAACTAGTCATGCCTATTTGTATAGGGGAGGCACACTCACTAATCCCCTCTTCCTCACATTCTCCCCTAAGGGGAGCCCCTCTTGGCACCACAAGGCACACCCAAATTATAAGCCATATATTCTTTATAATACTATAAGAAAATCACTTTTTCCTTCACCCATAAGGATTCACGATTGACGAAGACTCATGTGAGAACATGAGAACACGTCTCATGGATGAGACGGGTCATTTTTTGACCCATGACCCGGCCCATTGAAGCAGCTCCATGACCCAAGGGCGACCCTGCCACGTGGCAGCCTCTCATAGGCCCGAAAAAAAACTTTTTTTTTTTGTTGCTTTTTTTTTAAAAAATTTTTATATTACTTTTTGGTTTTTTTTTTCGGTTTGTCAAAAGTAATAGCTACTATAACTTAATGTAATGAATGTATACATATAAAGTAACAGTTTGTATACATAAAAGTAATACATATATACAAAAAAGTAACAGTGTTTTTTTCTATGTTTTCTTCATTTGCCAAAAGTAATACTTATTACAACTAAAATGTAACGAACGTGTTACTTATATGTAATAATGTTTATACATAATTGTAACACATATGTATAGAAAAAGTAATAATTCAACCATTTACATTTTTAGAGCTAAAAACACTTGATTAGTGCTACATGTAAAAGTATTACATTATCTATATAAATATGTTATAATTTATTTTATTAAAGTGTTACATTTACTTGTACAAACAATTACATTCGTATATATGAGTTGTTACTTTTCAAATGTTACTTTCTTTCAAAAAATTAAATCAAAATACACAATATTTTACATTTTTGCAAAAGCATTATTACATTTCAGTATAAATGATAATTACATTTAGATATTGTTTGGGTTACATGTAATTATAGTTAGTATTACATTTGAAAAAATGGGTAAAAAGAGCTTTTGTTTTTGTAAAACAGGCGTTACGTTTACTTATGAACAATGTTACTTTATATGTATACAGTCATTACATTAAGTTATGGTAACTATTACTTTTGGTAAACGACGGAAAAGCCGAAAAAATAATATAAAAACTAAAAAAAAAAAACCATTTTTTTGGGACCTATGGGAGGCTGCCACGTGGCGGGTCATGGGTCGACCCGTCTCATACATGAGACGGATCCCCTTGTTCTCATGGGAGACCACCTCTTCACGATTTCCTTCCACACTTGCATTAGGAAACAATCCTCCTCTCCTATTACAATTAGGAAATAGAATTCTTCACATGATTTTGACAATTCTATTAGAATTTGAGACAAAAAATCCCAAAATGAAGGATAGAAACCATAACTTTCACAAATATGAAAAATAAGAAAATAATGGTTGACAAAACTCAGTTTTCTTTGAGAAATGGCTCAACTCATAAGAAGAGAAAATGATAGAGAGTAAATGAAAATGTGATGATTGTCCTTCACTATAACTATATATCTCTGTGTAATGCAATGGTCATATAGAAAAATATAGAGATACACTTATTTATTTTTTGAAAAAAAAAAAGTAACCACACTAATATTTTTTCTCATTACATAAATAGATACCGCATTTCCTATAATCAACACACTTTTTAAAGAAATATGATGCTATTACTACTATTTTTAGTCCGTTTAAGCATAATAAGAAAGGCTTAATTTCAGTTTTTCAAGTTTCCAAAGGAGTGACTCAGTGGTAAAGCCAAGCCTCACCTTCGGTGAGCGCTAGAGTTCGATCCTTCGCCTACCTTTCTTCTAGTGTGGATATCCTCAAAAAAGTTAATAAAATAAAATTCAAACTAAGGTTGTGGATGCCCTTATGTTTCGGCATTACTAGGTTAAGTTAGATTTTGTGGTGGGAAGTTTGATTCTAAAAAGTCAAAAGTTAGTTGCTTAGATTATACATATTCTCATCGCGCTTTCCAACTTTGGGGTATTATTAAGGTTTAGGTTGAACAACCTTCATAGATACGAAAACTTTTTCTTTTTCTTCTTTCGGGAAGGAAAAAAATTGGCATCATAATACTATTCCATCTTGGCAATTTTATTAACTTTACACTGACATGTTATTACTATTATCATGAATACATCTCCAATAGTTTAGTGTAAAAATTGCACTATCCCTTTAAAATAGTGCAAATTATACCCTAAAATATCTATTATCATCTCCAAGCATAATACTTCAAATCTTGCATAAAAAAAAAACATATTTTTATATTATTCTTTATCACTTCATATTATTGACGCGATATTGGTCTTTTGTTGTTGTCAAGATAGCTTAAGGCTCTTCAATTAGACTTCTATCATATCAAAAATTCCAAAGACTAAAAGTTGTGCGAGACGGTCTCACACGTGCGACGGATCTCGTTGACTAAATGGTTTACCCTCTATGGACGGAGCGGGGCAATCCCATTTCCTATCTCATTAAGCCCCGTCTCATACAAGACTTCCTTTATATCAAAGTCATGGGACCCATATCCATTCTTGTAGGTTAAATTGTGAGTTGTATTTAACTCTAATCTATGTTTTGAGAAATCCCGTTACTTTTTAACTTTGATTTGTTTTACTATTCTTTTTTTTTTTTTAGCTTTATTTATGAAAATGACTATTTTATTTCTAAATCTCTCCAATATAAATTCAAAGGCACTTTAAAATTTTAGGAGATAAATAGTCATTTAGAATAAATAAATGGCAAGGACTTATATGCGGCCGTCTCACAGTGTGAGCTGGACCGCTCACCTCTTGTCCTCCCAGCACGCGACACATGACACTTTAAAAAAACCTCCAATAACTTTAAATGCAATATTTTATGATTTTGAAGTCGAAAAAAAAAATATAAAAATACCGTTGTGTTCGTCTCGACGAGACGAATCAAACTAGATTAGTCATAATATGGTTTGAATTTTTTTTTTTTCAAAACATATTTTTTAACAAAGAAATAAAATATTCTATTCGTCAACCAAAATGTAACACGTTGTTATGAAAAAAGTAACCGTGGTCTTTAAAAGGCAACACTTTTAACTAAGATGTAACAACAGTTTTTTCTTTAAAATTTAAATAATTTAATAGTTTTTTGGGGTTATAAAAAGTAATAATATATGATTGTAATTTGTTATATAGATGAATGAAATAGTTTTATAAATTAAATTTTAAACTTTTTGTAATTAATAAATCATTAAGAGTTTTACCAATAAAAAAATCCCACAATTTTTTTTTAAACTACTATGTTACATAACGTAATAGAAACTGTTACAATTAAGGAAAAAAAGATTACATTCATTAATTATAAAATGTAACATTAGTTTTTTGTAGTCAATATTGTGTTATCATTAATCTATTTTTAGTCAAATTATAGTTATATTTCTAAATAAAAACCGTTACATATCTAAAAAAAAAAGTGTTATATTCCTTTATTGAAGTGTTACATTTGTTGACGGAAAAAAAATGACAGGGAGAAAAAAGTTGGAGGGCTAAAAAATAAAAATAAAAATTGTCGGCTTGGCTCGCTGTGAGCCGTCTCACAGGAGACCGCCCTAAATAAATTGGGCAAAATGCGATAGTGAAATAAAACAAAATTCAGCATAAGATTTGCTCAAACCTAATTAAATTTATAGCTCGAACCAATTCTCCTCTCGTTTGGTTGCCGGATAAGGATAAGCAATATTATTAGTGAGGAGATTATTAAGCCTCTCATTATTAGCGACGGTACTAATAATCCTATTTTTAGGTGGTGGGGGGAGGGGGGATGACGTTTGGTAGGAAGGAGATTATCATTTATTAAAGTAAATGAACTATTCATCTTCCAACAATACCCCTAAGTCCTAACTCACATTTACCAAATTATCTCTCGAAACTCGGATTTCGAACCGCTGCACCCCTTAGTTAGCTCCACCCAATGGTTCTGATTGGAGCCACCTCATTTTAGCTCCACCCAACGGCTGAGATGTGTCCAAGCTCGGTGGGACCCACAAAAAATTGAAACCATCTTAGCCGCACACCCAAACCGCTCGCCTATGTGGCCTTGATCGGAGCCGTTGGGTGGAGGGGCGTAGCTAACTTGGGTGGAGCGATTCCGGGTCCTTAAAACCCTATCAATGAATTAAATTGGGGTTCCTTTTTTTTTTTTTCGAACCATTTTAGGTTTCTCATTTATAAATGCATGTACTCAGTATGTTTGATGCCACTTCAAATTCACCCCAGGATAATTAAGAAAACCTCTATGCTAGATTTCTTTACCACTATAAAAACAGGAAAGGGCATAATTGAGAAAAGGGTTGTAATCCGTTTGTCCCGAGAGCAGATCTCATGTGCCCATTCGGTGTGCCACTTCATGTGCCCAAAGTGATCCAACGGCTCACAGTTTTTAAGATTAACATTTTATTAATATTATTCAAACATATTAACGGCCGGATCACTTTGGGCACATGGATGGCACACCGGATGAGCACATGAGATCTGCTCTCGTTTGTCCCGTACGTACAATTAATTATACCACCCTTCACCCAAGGATAATTAAGAAGGGGATAAGGTCTTAATCCTGATAATTAAGATAATTAATACCATTACCTTATTATCAACCAAACGCCAGATTAGTCGGGTTAATATTATTACCGGGTACCAAACGGCAGTCTTAAAGTAGTGACCGACTGTCACCAACTACTTCACTTGGATCGTACAAAGAGTGCCAATATTCACACCCTTAACCTTTTAAGTACACTCAAAAGTTTAATTCAAATACTTGTATAATATCGTATTTTAAAGAATAAAATGGTGTGCGTATAAATTTGACGATCCTGACAATCCTTGTTGATCCAAACTACTACTAAGGTTGAATGTTTACTACTCTCCCTGTTCCTAAATGAGTGTCCATTTTCAGAAAAAATTTGTCTCAAAATGAGTGTCAATTTTGATCATAACTTTGTCCTTAAATGTTTTTTTTTTTCGATTTTTTTTTTCCACCCGAACTTGCAAAAACTAAATGTTTGTAAATATGATTACAAGATTATATATGAATTTTGCCACCAAATTGTATAAAAAGTTATGTATCTTAAAATGAAATTTGTACACTCATTTAGGGACATGTAGTATTTTATTTGATTGCAATTTGCAAATGTAGCTAGTTCGCCAGTATTGGATTTCTACCTAATGGGCCTATTAGTTTCAGCCCAAAATACACTTAGCACCTATCACCTACTCACTTTTACATTTATTTTGAGACAAACGAAAATGAAAAGTAGAATATTTATTCGAGGACAAGGAATAATGAACGCAGAAACTTAGAAAGTTCCAGAGGTTATTCCTTACTTTCTTCTTATTTCCAGTTAATATTTCTATATGAATTAATATTTTAGAGGCTAAAACTAAGGTTGCGTTTGGTGCATCAAACACTTGATGCTTGATGCTTAATATGATATAGGGTAATCTGGAGATATGATGCATTTGATCACATCGAGTGCTAGATGTGGAGTGTTGAGTGAGGCTCTTAATCGTTAAGCAATGGTTTTGATTCTCAAATCATTAAGAGGATGTTGGACTTGGACATATCCATGTTGAATGAAAGAATTAAATCATGCATCATACCTCCAAATTAGCCTATATTGTATTAAGCATCAAGCATCAAGCATCAAGTGGTGGATGCTATCAAACGCAACCTAAGTTGGCATATTCTGATAACGAATAAGATAATTGTTGATGTACCCAAACCGAAATTATTTTGGAGTCCCATATGTGATTAGTGAGCCCATTTGGAAAAAGGGGCGAATCGATACCGGGCCCAGATCGCCCCAAGAGAATATAGGAGGACTTGAGATAAGTTGGCGTTGAAGCCCAGGTAGGCCCAAGAGATTTAAGCTTTTGGGAATGAGGTCAACATGAAAGCTCGACATTATGCTCAAATCGACACTAGGCTAAGGTTGTGTTCGATATCTCACTTGAATGCCCGATGCTTAATACTTTGTAAGGTGATTTGAAAGTAGAGTGAGTTTGATAACGTTGAGTGAGACTATTAATGATTGAGAATCAAAATCGTTACTTAACCATTAAGAGGCTCACCCAACATTCAACATCTAGCGCTCAATGTTATCAAACTTAATGTTTAATCAAAGTTCACTTGTGTTTTTTGAAACATATTTTTTTTTAAAAAAATTACATTAACATTTAATCAAAGTTTACTTGTATTAACTAACGTGATTAATATAAATAAGACTGAGAAAGTATTTACTTTTCAAAAATCACATCTACAAACACTACTACTATGTTTCAAAACAAAAAAAAACATTGTTGCTGCCAATGTAATTACTTGACCAAAAAGTCAATGTTGGAAAATGTAGGTGGACTTTAACACTTTCACACTGTTGAAAAGTAGCAAGTCTTTGAAGATGATGTTCATCAACTACGCACCTTATAGTTCAAACAGAGTGATCAAATATCTTTGGGTTGGTAGATTCTTAAAGAAATTAGATAAGAAAAATAATTACTCCCTCCGTCCCAAAATTATCTTCTCATTTGCCATTTCTCATTGTCCCAAAAAGTTCTTCACATTTTTACATTTTAGGCTTAAACAAAGCATGGCTAATAAAGCAAGTGTTCATATCCTTAAAAAAATTTGAATAGTAAAACGCGAAAATCATTTTGGAACGGAGGGAGTAATACGCTAATCTTGAACAATTGCCAATTGGTGCGTAAGAAAACAAAGATAAAATAATAAAGCAATGTAAATCATCCATTTTTGGCTTAATTCATCATTCACTTTATTCAAAATTCAGAATCAAATACCTCTAGAAAAAGGTCGACTAGTTGAAAAATACCAGCTTTCTATTTCTATTTGCATTTTTCAAACGAATGTGTGTCCGATTTTTTGGGATCAATTTTTTTCATAGCAATTCTAGCAAAATTGTCAGTATCCTAATTGAAATTGTTTGCTTAAACCTTTTTTTATTTATAAAAAAATTTGGATTTTCTTATTTATATTAACTCATAAAGGCAACTCCAATGGTAGGGGTTAAATAAAAATTTATGTTGAAGTACTAGTATCTCCAATGGTAAAATCAATCTATATAGTAATATAAAAACAAGATTGTCTTACCATTTTTAGAATGAGGCCCACATGCACCTCCAAAATAGGATAGTTGAGTAAATAAGGTCAAATATGTCATTATCTTTAATTTGGCACAAATAGTCAACTTTGCATGTAGATTGATTTTTATGTGATACTTTTTATTTTTATTTTTTTATTTAGTGAAAAAAATTTGAATTATGATCAATATATAGTGAAAAATTACTAATTGATGCGGACGAAAAGCGTAGAAGTTTTTGGAGTCATTTGAGCGCGTGCGCTGGAAACGGTCGTAACTTTTGACTCCGGATCAACCACGGAGCGCGCTACATATAAAATCGAATATCGGAGCGAGACGAACAAGAGTCATTGGGCTCAAACACGCTTCTAAACTTTTTATAAGTTTTTAATTTTTAATTTTTAATTTTTTTTTTCATAATTTGGGTTTATTCAGTTTTATGGTTGTCGAACGTTTAAATACTTTGTTCTAGGATTTTCGGACACAATTTTTGTCGTTTTACGATATTGATTATTTATTCCAATATTACTGCACGTTCATATATTAGATAGTCGGGTTTTTAATTATGTTAATTTTCTTTAAAAAAAATATATTACAAAAGTATTTATATTTTTATAATTATTTCACTGTTTGAGAGTATATTCTTACTGTTTAAGATGTCGGCAAGATGTTCCGTATTTTGCGAAAATGGCAATTTAACGTTAGATGTTGTTACTGCAACTAACGAATACAGGCGACATAAGTGTTGATCTTATATTGAAGAAACTGGTGTTTTCTCATTGTCTGTTGCCCTATCTCGCGTTAAAGATGTAGCTAACCTTAAGATATTGACATGCAACGATACCTTTCCTCCTAGCCAAATTGATGTTATACTAATAATATTGTCTTCAAAGAAATTTTTCATAATTATAATGTGTCATTCTAATTCAACTCATCTAAATTTATTCAAATTGAGTATAAGTGATAGTCTGTGCATCGCACGGGAGTAACACTAGTGGGTATTAAAATTTGGTGTGGTACTAAGTAATGTAGCAAATTTACTACTTTGCTTAGCACCACACCAAATTTTGGTACCCATTGCTAAAGCTTTAACCAATTGTTAAGCATAATATAAAATTATTTATCATGTTAAAAGTATTATTTACAAAATATATAATTTAAAATATATATATTTAATATTTATATGGGTTTTTATATTATTATCACAAAATTATTAATTTAACTAAAACATAATTAATTAAAATAATGATCATGTTTTGAAATTATTTTTCATGTTAAAAATATTATTATAGTCAATAATTTTTTTATAAAGTTAATAACTATCAAAAATTAATTTGGTACATGTGGTTGGAGATAGTTTTTTGACACCTTGTGAATAATGCTCCATAAGCTAGTACCATTGTTGAAGTTGCCCTAATGCCATGAAAGCTACGGCTGGACCTATAAATAAGTTAACACAAATTTCACTAACGGGATTCGAATTCGTGACCTTCACATGAGAAACTAACGAGTCGAGATCTCCTGTACCACTCTTGTGTGCCACTCCATGTACCACTTCCAATCCAACCTTTAACATGTTTGAATAATATTAATATCATGTAAATCTCAATAAATGTTAGTCGTTAGATCACTTCTGACACATGGAGTGGCACACAAAGTGTTACAGAGGATTTTGGCTTGAAACTAAAACTAGATAGCTTGAGGTAGAGCTTTTTGGTAACTGTTTGCTTAAACCCAAGAATAACGTTAAAAGAAATTTGTTTCATGTATAAATATTAAGTTTTATAAAATTCCAAAAGTTAAAAGGGTCTTATAAACATTTAGACTGACGCATGTAGTGATGGTGTTAAGGATTGCCAGTTGTAGTATTAAGAGTTGCTGGCTATAGTGTTAAATAATTCCCGTGGTAATGCTGAAACAAGTGTCTGTACTAGTGTTAAAAAATGTCTGTTGTAGTTTTGAAAAATGTCTGTTACATCATTAAAAAGTTTCACGTATGCTTTTGTAAGTTTAAAAACAAGTCCATGTCCTAATGTTAAAAAATGCCTATTGTAGTATTCAAAAATCTCGGTTACAGTGTCAAAATGTGTCAGGTGATTTTTTATAAGTTTAGATTATTTACAAAATGCCACCGCATATTGTAAAAAAGTTTTACTTATTTACAAAAATGCTAATCCGCATTTTGAAAATACGTTTTACACTAATACGAGCATAAAACACGTTTATTATGAGATTTTCACATTTTTTTTTAACTTGTAAATGAGTCTTTTTAAAGCCCGAAAAAGCAAGTGTTTCTTATTGTGTAGGAAAACAGATTTTTCATATTCCTTCTGGATTAAACTACCAAATTGACCTGCGTACTACTCCACAATTTCACTTATACCTTTGTACTACCTAAACAACAAAAGTAACATGCGTACTATTGGTAAATTCACGAAAGTGACCAAACTCGTCAATGAATGTTAATCGATGATAACATACGTTAGTAATTTAAAAGAGATTATTACTAAAATATTCAAATTGCCCCCATAACCAAACAAGCCTAAAATGACCTATTTGGCCTCGCTGATAAATAATACTCCCCCTGTCCCTAAATGAGTGTCCAAATTCCATTTTAAGGGACATTGAAAATCTCAACTTTTTGAACAATTTGGTAACAACGATTCATATATAATCTTGTAATCTCCTTTCCAAACCTTTAGTTTTGCACGTATAAAGAAACCGGTGAATTTTTTTTCGAAAAAAAACGTTTAGGGAGAAAGTTATGTTAAAAAAAAGACACTCATTTAGGGACAAAGATTTCTTGAAAATGGACACTCATTTAGGGACAGAGGGAGTAACATTCTAATTAGAACTTCCCACCCATCTCAAACCTAATTCAGCCTTCTCTCTCTACCTAACAGTCAATCCCTCCGACCGTTTCTCACCCAGTTCTCACTTCCCAGTTTCTTGAATTTCTTTCATTAATTCAATTCTCTCTTTCTATGAGCTTTCTCAAGCATTCACTATCCTGCGAATCAATCTCAATCTTTGACTATCCTCCCAATCAATCCCCTTCCCCAATTTCATTTCTCAAGCTCAATTTCAATCCAATTTCAGTTCCCCTAAACAAAAAAATTGAAGCAAGATTATAATTTCCATCAATCTCTTCTTTTCCATCGGATTATAATTTCCGGCAAAAGTAACTGTTAGGATTAATGCCTTTGAAATTGGGGACGCCTAATTTAAATGGATTAAATTAACAAGTTTGTAATTCCGAGACAGAAGGAAGTAGTATAATGAGACGGAAGGAGTTTAGGCTAAGGCTTTAAGCCTAAGCCATATGAACTGGGAGTACACAGATGTTTAAGCGGAAGCCTTAATTTTTTTTTGGTACGTAAGCGGAAGCCTTAATAGCATCTCCAATGGAGAACACCAAATTTGGTGTAAGTTTTACACCAAATGTTACACTAAATAAAAATCTTCTCCAATGTATCACACTATTTTTCACACTAAAAAGGAATATTCTCTATCCACCTCATTTTTTCACTAACACTCATTGTTACACAAACAATACTTGAAGTCTATGATTTTACATATAAACCCCTCTCTTTTAATTGAGATGATATAATATTATGTTTTTATAATTATTTTTATGCATTGTACTTTTATAATTAAGTAAAATATATTATATAATTTATTAACATATAAGTTAATTAACATAATTTACAATGTGTGAGTTTTTACAATTTAGAGGGACTAAATGTGACAAGTGAAACTATTACACCAAATTTGGTGTAATGAATAGTGTTACACCAAATTTGGTGCAACACTATTCATTTACACCAAATTTGGTGTAAAATTTAGTGTCCATTGGAGGGATGAATAGTGGCCAATTTAGTGTTATAGTGTGAGAAATGGTGTCCATTGGAGATGCCCTAAGTGACTGCCATATTCATGAAGTTGACGTTAAGTAGTTGTCAAGAAAGTGGGCCAAGCGATTGGGCCTCTTGACTTGGTCTATGAACGTGGTCTTCAAACAAGGCAAACAAGGCAAACAAGAATAAGGAAAGAGTATTTGGACATTTTTGTTTACAGCCTTTTGTTTGGAGAAGGATACTTGGTGTCCTTATAGAATAAGTATTAGGACCCTTTTCTCTACGTAATTGTTAGGGAATTCGGATGAGTATATTCCCTCCGTCCTAAATTAATTCAGTTACTCAGTTTGCTCAGTTTTACACAGAATAGAGAGATCAATCATTCTAGATCTAGGGTTTGCACAGTTAGGAATTTTTGTGATCAAAATTCGTGCAAAGTAGATTAGTGTGATCTTGCGTAATTGTTTCACCAATGATAATAATATTCTCTCCCCTCCCCGTGAACGTAGCCAAGTTGGTGAACCACGTAAATCCGTGTTCTTGTGATTGCTTTATTTTCTCATCAAGTCTTGTTCAATTGCTCTAACAGTAACATGTGAGAATCTGAACAGGACATCGGCGATTACGAGCTCCTAGTGGTGTTGGGATATAAAGTCCGGTCATCGGACAGGACCTGAATAGCTCAAAAGCTTGAACACCTCGAAGAAGTTATGGGTCAAGCTCAAGAAGATGGCTTCAACCATCTACGTGTTGGGTTTCGTGGTCACATGCGCAGCGGAATTAAGCATTTAAATTTTATGAAACCCAAAGCCCATAGATCCATTCATATGATTAAGTCAAATACAACAATATGAATACTAGAAAAACTAACCCTTGATAACTTTGAATTTGCAACCTTGAATTCGATAGAAGCTTGAAATCTTGATCACGAACAAAGCAAGAATCACGAACTTTGAAGATGATGAATTTCACCCTCTAGCGGTATCCACACGCGAACGAATATCAAGAACACTTGATCTTGGTTGCTAGACCAAATTATGAAACACGTTTTCATAATTAAACATGAACTATATGGAATATTATTTGTGTATAATTTTGTTCTTCAATCTAGGATCTCTTAGAACAAAATAATTCTCTCAAAACTCTTTTGAAAACTTACACAAACATTGGTAGTGATTTTAGCCAACTTAGGGAAGTTAGGAAAGTCCAAAACGTTTCCATAATTTGTTTCCTTTTGGAATTAGGAAACCAGTCCCCGGCAGTACTGTGCGGCCGCCCAAGAACACTTGTGCGGTCGCCCAAGTCATCTGGAACAAACTGGTACAAACTGACTCAAGCTGTGCGGCCGCCCAGTACAATTTGGGCGGTCGCCCACTTGCCCATTTTTCCAGAATTTCCAAATTTCCACAATTTCCAATATAGTCCTTATTTAGGATTCGTTCTATTGTGTGTGACACTCTAGGATTATACTAAGTTGGCAATGGGTTCAAACATGAAACCATAAGATATGATTAGGTTCTAGCAAACCGTCATACCTACCCAAATAGTATAACTAGATACAAGTTCGTATTCCTTTTTAGAACATGTCATAATCCCTTTGTCCACGATGTCATTGAACACAAGTCATGGTCAACAAGTCAACTTGTATTGTTCAATACTTTCTCGATTCCGAACATGTTGATAATCCAAATGACATTGATCCAATCAATCCATTTGAGTTTGGCCAAACATTTCATCAACATCATTCCTTCGAGGGGCCCAAGCTTGACATCTCTCTGAAGAGGGACAAATCCATTTAGCTTATTATTCTTCCCTACGTGAATCCGATTATACCAATCATACCCTTTATAACTACCGTGTTAAGGTAGCGTTTGAATATGTCAAACATAATGTTCATCAAGTGGAAGACTATAATAACTTCATGTCTAAGGATTCAAATGACATAACTAATATGAGATTTATATATGACATCGACCATGACATAAATCTCATGCCGCAGGTCATGTCCAGTACTTTGTTCCAAACAAGTACCTATAAATCTAACATGATCATCCCATGATCATTTAGCCTTTATACTAGTGCTTAACAAGCTCTAGGGACGGAGATTATTATAAGCAAACACGAGCCATAATAATAATCTTATTATCTCTTTATTATTATGAATAAAATGATAACTTATACAACGTTTAACAAACGTGCCTTGGGCACCAACACTAACAATCTCCCACTTTCCCTAGGCCCAATTCCCTAGGTATCCAATACCCATGGACCTAACATGACCATCATGTTTAGCTTTATGGAATTTCCATTGTTTAGCGTGTTCGTAACGTTATCATAAGTAAGGTACTTTGCATATATATATACGTCTTTCTTATCAACGATTTCTCGAACGATAAGAAAACGCCTAAGTATGTGTTTGGATTTAGGATGTGCCCTTGGTTCCTTTGCTTGATCAATAGCACGACTATTATCACTAATAAAGTCTATTGAATTAGCAATACTAGGAACCATCTTAAGTTCACCAATGAACTTCTTAATCCAAACAACTTCCTTTGCAGCATCCAATGCAGCAATATACTTAGATTTTAGTCGTAGAATTAGTGACTGTACTCTTCTTACAGCTTCACTATTATTTATAAAACCCGATTGCGATTTCTACCATTTTTGTCGGTTTGGAAGCATGCATCCGTGTATCCATATACATCGAGATCATCGTCTATCCCTCCATAGATCATAACAATTCTTTAGTCCTTCTTAAGTACTTTAAGAATTGTTTCACAGCCATCCAGTGATTCTCACCGGTTGTCGGATTAATATCTACTCGTCATGCTCCAAGCATTTATATATATCCGGCTTAGTACTTATCATGGTATGATGGATCCAATTGCCGAAGCAAATGGCATCCCATTCATTCTTCTCATGCTCATCATTTGTCTCAGGACATTTGAGTCTTTGCATAGAAAACTCCATGTAACATTAACAACCGTCCTCTCTTAGAATTTTCTTTGCGGAATCTTCTAATGACTTTGTCAATGTATGTACTTTGGCTTAATCAATTAGCTTCTTCGATCTATCTCTATAGATCTTAATGCCAAAGACATATGCAGTTTCATCCATATTCTTTATTGCGAAACACTTTCTTAACAAAGTCTTTGCAGACTAACGTATAGGAATTTCGTTTCCAATGAGCAATATGTCATCCACATATTTAATTTAAGGAATATTACTATGCTCCCACTAATCTTCTTGTATATATACAAGGTTCATCTTCGTTATTGATCAAGTCAAACTCTTTTGATTTATCAAAACAGAGATTCCAACTCCCACAAGTTTGCTTTATCCAATGGATTTCTGCAACTTTCATAATTTATCAGAATTTTCTTTGACTGTCAAAACCTATAGGTTGTCTCCAATACATCTTTAAGTGAGTTCCCGTTGAAGAACACTTGTTTTGACATCATTTTGTCAATTTTCATATTCCAAATATGAACATGTGACTACGAGAATTCTAATAAATTTTTATGCTATCCATGTAAAATTTTCTCCAAGAAAACTCATTCCTCTCCTTTGGTTTTACACCTTAGGTTAGAATGATCAAGTTCCAAACTTGATTATTACACATGGGTTGCCTTTTAGATTTCATGACTCCAAGTCATTAATCTAAATATGTGGAGTTGACATTGCATCTTTGATAGATGGTAAATACTTCATTCCAAATGAACTTTACCTCAACACTTTCTATTTCGAAATATCCAATATTTCTTGCAATAGATTGTGTCCTATCACATACGCAAGTTCTTGTATATCTTTTGAACGGACTTTTCACGACTCCTTGTGAAAACTTGTTCAACTTCCATCTTAGGTTAAAATATATATTTTCTAGGTCTCGAACCATTCGAGATACATTTTACTCCCACTGATTCTTTTAGAGATAAACCATTTATCTAGAAAAGTATCATCATAATCAACAGACCATTTGTTTCTTATGAGTAAAATTATATCCTCAAGTTTTCTTAAGATATCCTATGAAAGTATATTTATTAGATTTAAATGTGAGTGTGTCCCAGACAGCTCCTTTTCAAAAGGTCTCACCGTCTTAAATCTTTATGAAAGACAAACCGAGTTTTCTTTCATTATTTAACCTCTCTTGATGGAATTCAGATTAGTATAATCATAGCGGTTTCAAATACATAACCCCAAAACAAATAACGGAAGATCTATTTGACTTAGTCATCCAATTAACCATATCCAATAAGGTTCTTATACTTCCATGCAGACACATCATTTAAAATGATGTTCTTAGTGAAGTTAATTTGTGAAACCATTTCACAACTTTAATGATGACTGTCAAATTCTTAGTTCAATTATTCGTCATCATGATCCAATCAGAATCTTTGAATAGTTTTACCAAGTATAATAAAAATTTCTTTTAGCATTGCTTCTTAATGCACCATACACATCAAAATGTATTAGGTCAATTAAGATATTAGCCTTTTACCAATCATAGTAAAAGATGTCTTGGTCCAAGTAAATAAGATTTGCATAAATCATGTGATTCCAAATCATATGACTTAAAACTCCGTCCCATGGAATTCTAGATATGCATCTTTTATTTATTTGATCAAAACAATAATGCATAAAGAATTTTTAATTATTTATGTTATAGCCTTTATTACTTTGTTCTTCAAGATTTAGGATATAAGATTTATTTATATGATAACACAATGAAGTAAATCATAATAAATAAAGCACTTTTCTTATTCCAAACAAGAAATTAATATCCTTCATTATCTTTTAACAAAATAATGTTTTTCTACTTCATCAGTAAAGTCACTTTACAAGTGTTCTACGAACAATGTTGCAACCATTACATCATTATCGTTTGTAGATAAAACTTTACTATAAGTAGTCTTTCATTTTACTAATTATTCTGGTATCCAATACCCAATAATTAAATTTAGAAAGAATAATTTATAACATAAAATTCCCAAGTGGTAGTCCTACTACCATTCATTTTATTGATCATCCAGAATTTTGACTACAATTCTAAATGGTCAATCCAATTGCCATTTTACCAAATTGCATCAATTAGAGTTATTATTTTAACCATAATTATTTCTTTTAGGTTTGACAACTATTGTCTTACCTTTCTTTTGGCACTTGGCCCTTTTCCTTATGAACCATGAGCTCTGGAGAACCATTCTCCAATATCTTCATCTTCGCAGTTTTTAGCATGTTAATGCAATTCGAAGAAATTCTTATTCATTCTAAACATGTTATAGTCCATCACAAAGTGATTATAACCCTTAGTCAATGAATTAAGAATAATATCCATGGCTAGCTCCAATCCAATTGGACTCCCAAGTTTCTCAAGATGCTCTTTGTAGCCATTATCTTAAGCATGTGAGGTTCCACTTATTACCCTTTACTCCTTTTGCAAGAAGTGAATGCAATAATGGTTTTATACCTCTCTTGCTTAGATTGCTCTTTGAAACATGTAACTCAACTCCACGCCCATTTAATAGGCTTCCACAAGTTCCAAACTTTGTTGGAGTTTAAGAGCACATAATCGTGAGCATAAGACAACTCACATTCCTAGAATCATAATCATGATTCTTGTGATTGTCTACTCCGGCATTAGGTTCTTTAGGAATAGGCCCATCAAGAATGTACAACCCATCATCTTGCCTTAGAACGATTCTTAGGCTCAGGATCCAATCCATGAAGTTTGTACCATTCTCTTGAAGCATTATCCTTATCAAGGATTAATCGCAACGATTTTAGTTGTCATCTACAACCAATGCAAAATTTCCAAAATTTTACAAGTACCAATCTCATTAAAGAGATAAATAATGTATTTTCCAAAAAAACTCCCACTAAATTATATAACCTTCTTATACATCCAATGTATAATATAATTTAAATGGGCTAAGATCCAACTTTAATTAAATTTTAAGTACGCTTTGGCGCACCGCTCAAAATTAAATTAATTAGGTAGACAACCCTGTCAATCATATCCCATATGACTCTTAGATTCCTTTTTGAGATTCTCTTAAATTGGGCTAAGATCCAACTTTAATTTAATCTTGAGTCCACGGAGGCGGACCGCTCAAAACCAAATTAATTAGGTAGACAATTTCTTGTCAATCATATCTCATATGATTCTTAGGGATCCAATTTTAAAAGCATGTTTAATCTCATCTTTGCCTAAGGCCCAAAACTGTTTTGACGCCCAATTAAGTCTAACCATTTTAAACGCATGGTTGATGTGCCTCGCTAGGGAGTGCCCACATCATCCATCTTGCTCATACATAGATAAAGTTAATGCACCTCGCTAGGGCGAACCCACATAAAAATCACCCATGCACTAACAAGTGTTTTAATCATGGCGTGGCAAAAAGACTTAAAACTTTATTTGAAGGTTCATCACATATAGCATACAACATATTTATGAGCACACAAGATAAACATGTTACGCATCAAGTTTAGCCACTAAATTAATCATCATTAATTTAAGCATAACATTTATGTGTCATTAGTTTCTCCATGATTATGAGGATGATACTATTTCAACTTTGGTTATTATCTCCAAATCAAGACAACAAGAAGTGCGGTCGAACTAAGCCATTAGGCAACCACAATCCCGCACTAATTCAAGAAACCAAGAAAGTAGTCCATGTGGCCGAAACTAAGCAATAGATGGTCTCGATGAACGTAGGCCAATTGCATTCACAATTCCACATGGATCTCCAATCATTGAATCAAGAACTTTGTTTCTCAATTTTAGAAATTATGAACTCTTCATAATTCTAACTTCGTTTTATCTTTGAAACTTTGATTGCGATCAAGTTTGGGAAACACAATCTCGATGAACGTAGACTAGCCATCCAAACCTTGAACCAATCTTGGAATCACAAGACTAAAACAAATAGGAAAATCAAACCCCAAGATCCACACCCAAACCAACTACCCAAAACCCATTCCAGATCAGCAGGTCTGGACTGGTTCTGTTACTGGTTTTGTTGGACCTCTCGAAAATTCCAAATTCTGATTTCAACAAAAATCAGACAATCTGATCAGTATGTGCGGCCGCCCAAAAATTACTGTGCGGTCGCCCAACCTTGGGCGGTCGCCCGGGTAATTTTGTGCGGTCGCACGGTGAGATCAGAGGGTAGTTTTTCAGTTTGAAAATTTGTCTCAAAATTGTTTTTCCCTGATTATTAAAACCATGATCCAATCAGAATTAATAATCAAACAATTCAGAATCCATCATAATATTTATTGCGATTGAATCGTGCGATTAAAGTTGTAAAACAATAAACCACATAAAATCACATAACACATAAACATCATATATCCCAATATTCATATCATGCAAGGCATATAAACAATTTATATACACACAACATGATCTAGTATTGAAATAATCAACATGAACGGGGCTCTGATACCACTGTTGGGTTTCGTGGTCACATGCGCAGCGGAATTAAGCATTTAAATTTTATGAAACCCAAAGCCCATAGATCCATTCATATGATTAAGTCAAATACAACAATATGAATACTAGAAAAACTAACCCTTGATAACTTTGAATTTGCAACCTTGAATTCGATAGAAGCTTGAAATCTTGATCACGAACAAAGCAAGAATCACGAACTTTGAAGATGATGAATTTCACCCTCTAGCGGTATCCACACGCGAACGAATATCAAGAACACTTGATCTTGGTTGCTAGACCAAATTATGAAACACGTTTTCATAATTAAACATGAACTATATGGAATATTATTTGTGTATAATTTTGTTCTTCAATCTAGGATCTCTTAGAACAAAATAATTCTCTCAAAACTCTTTTGAAAACTTACACAAACATTGGTAGTGATTTTAGCCAACTTAGGGATGTTTATATTCAAGTTAGACCTATTCCAAATAGGTAACTTGTGTCTAAACCCGCAAGGAATCTCAGTTAGGAAAGTCCAAAACGTTTCCATAATTTGTTTCCTTTTGGAATTAGGAAACCAGTCCCCGACAGTACTGTGCGGCCGCCCAAGAACACTTGTGCGGTCGCCCAAGTCATCTGGAACAAACTGGTACAAACTAACTCAAGCTGTGCGGCCGCCCAGTACAATTTGGGCGATCGCCCACTTGCCCATTTTTCCAGAATTTCCAAATTTCCACAATTTCCAATATAGTCCTTATTTAGGATTCGTTCTATTGTGTGTGACCCTCTAGGATTATATTAAGTTGGCAATGGGTTCAAACATGAAACCATAAGATATGATTAGGTTCTAGCAAACCGTCATACCTACCCAAATAGTATAACTAGATACAAGTTCGTATTCCTTTTTAGAACATGTCATAATCCCTTTGTCCACGATGTCATTGAACACAAGTCATGGTCAACAAGTCAACTTGTATTGTTCAATACTTTCTCGATTCCGAACATGTTGATAATCCAAATGACATTGATCCAATCAATCCATTTGAGTTTGGCCAAACATTTCATCAACATCATTCCTTCGAGGGGCCCAAGCTTGACATCTCTCCGAAGAGGGACAAATCCATTTAGCTTATTATTCTTCCCTACGTGAATCCGATTATGCCAATCATACCCTTTATAACTACCGTGTTAAGGTAGCGTTTGAATATGTCAAACATAATGTTCATCAAGTGGAAGACTATAATAACTTCATGTCTAAGGATTCAAATGACATAACTAATATGAGATTTATATATGACATCGACCATGACATAAATCTCATGCCGCGGGTCATGTCCAGTACCTTGTTCCAAACAAGTACCTATAAATCTAACATGATCATCCCATGATCATTTAGCCTTTATACTAGAGCTTAACAAGCTCTAGGGACGGAGATTATTATAAGCAAACACGAGCCATAATAATAATCTTATTATCTCTTTATTATTATGAATAAAATGATAACTTATACAACGTTTAACAAACGTGCCTAGGGCACCAACACCAACACTACGTACCGACACCGTTCACTATAACCGGTCAATCTGTCCTCCTGGTTTGAATCTTAGATCTCTCAACCCATCTCAACCAACTACCACTTCCGCCACCGCAAGCTCTAGAATCTTCCAAGACGATTATGATCACGAAGTCATCCCCGACAAGGCCGTCTACCCACCAACTAAGAAAATGAAGCTGTCGTCGTTGTCGACTTCATCTTCAAATATGGCCGGTCGGAGTTTGGTTTTTGTTGGTAAAGAGAAAAGGGTTTAGTTTTTGTTTTTTTATTATTATGTATTTCAAGTTTCAAACTTATTTTTTTAAACCAAACATACTAATATAAATATATAATAAAAAGATATCTGTTAAATTAAAAACGTTCGTTAAATTTATTAACATTCATTAACGATTTTGGCCATTTTTGTTAATTTATTAATAGTACGCATGTTACTTTTGTTGTTTCGATAGTACAAAGGTATAAGTGAAATTTTGGAGTAGTACGCGGGTTAATTTGGTATTTACTCAGTCCTTCTGTCCCGAATAAAGACTCCATTCGAATTTAGACGGTCAGAACAATTAATTTTAATTAAATATTATTATCAATCTAATTATTTTGAAAAATTTTAGAAATTATTATTGATGATTTATTAATAACAATTTCTAGATTTTCAAAATGATGATTACTTTACTATTTGTGTTTGGTCACAATTCACTTATGTAGACCATCAACGATCAAATGAGACTATCTTTTCAGAACGGAAGAAGTCTTATGAAAAATAAGTTTTTCTACAACATTATGAAAAAGTTGCTTCTTATTTTCCGCAATAAATATCTAATACTCCTTTTTAAAATGACATTTTTCGCAATTTTAATTTTCATATTTATAAGAGAAGATGATACAGTTACACTCAGTGTAATTGAAATCTTTTATACTTTTATCCCCATTCTGACATCTGGCAAGTTAAAAATGATTTTGTGTTTTATTTGAGAGGGTAAATATTTGCAATGGAAGGAAAATAATTTTTAAAAATGATGAATAAACCAAACATAATTAGAGGGAAAATATGTTTTTAAAAATTTAACTCTTTTTCACTTTTTCTTCTCTTTCTTAATTACTTAAAAAAATTCTTAGAATAATTAGTATGCAATATGTTTATATATTGTTTTTAAGACAATTAAAAATGATCATTCTTTTAAAAATAATAATTTTACTATAGTAAAAAAAATATTTAATGTTAGCGTTAAAAATGTTGGTATTTTCGTTATGTTTTCAACATTTCATTAAAGTTTTAACATTTTCATTGAGTTCTAACATCGTTTGATTAAAGGAAGAAAATGACGGCAAAATTCATAGTACAATGATTAAATATGTAGGTAAACTCAAAATACAGTAACAATTTTTATATTTTTCCGAGAGAAAATCATTTATATTACTTTTTGTGTAACACTTGTGTACAAAAGTGATCTAATGGTTATAAGTTATTAACACTGAAACGAGTATAATGTTAAAAATGATTCATAACCCTCAGATCACTTGCGGTGCACACAAAGTGGATAAAAAAAAATCATCTCAATTATTCTAGAAACAGGGTGAGTAAAAAGACAACATGACTTGACTTGGCTGGTGGTGCAACATAGGGATGCAAGGAGTCACATACTAAGTTGACTGAACTCCTGCATATTTGCTTGCACATAATTGTATAAGTTGTTAGCTCAATTCTGGTAGCAATTGTTTCTGATGAGATTTTTAATTGAATAGTTTTATACTCCATCCGTCCCAAAATGATCTTCACACTTTTTTCAATGTTACTACCAAAGAACTTTGAGCCACAATTTTGAGTTGATTCAATTATCTTAATAAAAATCTAAAATTTGTTATTGATAGTATTGTTGATGGTGTGTCAATAACAAGTTTTAGCTTTTCATTAGGATAATTAAATCAACTTGAAATCATTGCTCAAAATTCTTTCGTAATAACATCGAAAAAAGTATGAAGATCATTTTGAGACGGAGGGAGTATCCATTTAGAAGTGAATTTATTTTAATTCTAGCTTCCATCCATGGACTGTTGTGAACATAGCCGAAGTATATTAGGAGTTAGGGGTGATCATGGTCCGGCCTGGTCCATTTATTGACAAAAAATCACAGAATCAGAACCGAAACCAATACGCTGGTTCTATAAAAATTTAGAACCGGAACCAAACCAGTACTTGTTAGAACCAATACACTGGTTCTGGTTCTACTGGTCTGGTCTGGTTCTAATCACTTGAAGTTTATTTGTTTTCAAATAAACCAATATTTGGGAGGGAGAGATGCGGCGCAGTTGAAGAATCGAAGACTAAGGTTTCACTCTTTGGGTAAATTGAAAAGAGGATATGAATTATGAAATATAAAACTTGAAAAGTGAAACTGAATAAGGATTAGGAGTCTAGGACTTGATGGTGATTTGGGACTTTGGGGCTTAAGTTGGGTATAAAGTTACAAATAATTAAATGAGTATTTTTTTATTAAGCAATTTAAATGGATCTTTAAAAAATTATAATACAAAAATAAGTATATAATTTTATTAACTATATAATAATACATATAAAATAAATATATATAGAATATATGCACAACTGGTCCGCTCCGGTTCTAACCGGAATTAATTTTACCAAGAACCAGGACCAAACCAATATACTGGTTCTATAATATTTTAGAACCGGAACCAAACCATATGTACTGGTCTGGTCTAGTTTTAACTGGTCTGGTCCGGTTCCACTGGTCCGGTCCGGTTCCATAATTTTTTTGCTCACCCCTAGGAGTAACCAATTTCGTGTTTGAAATGAAAATGGGTGGATCAATATTACTATTTTGAGTTGCTAATCTTAGGTTAACACCTTAAATAGACACCACACCTTTTTAATCACATGTATCACTTTAGTTTGTAATAATATAAACAAAAAACTTTAGTTAGGATAGTATCTGATATTAGTTTTCAAAATAAAAGTTGCGAGTTAAAATTTTGTTAATGACATGTACTAGCATATTTATTAGCCATTTGATGTAACCTAAAAAACAATTTATCTATTATTAATACAATAAAAAACTTATTTTTTTAAAAAATAATTTGTAAGAATATATGATTGTCTCACTATTTTTAACTTCTAGTATCAACATAAATGAATGGACTACAACATTCCCATTTGATTACGACAATCACATTCCATTGTACTAGGAAAAAACCCGTGCTACGCACGGGAATTTATTACAATTTGTTTTTTATTTTAGTTAGTCAAGTAAATTTTATTATTCATAAAAAGTAAATAATCAATTACATTGTGATTTTTAATTTAGTTTAAGGGGATAAATTAAAGAGTAAAACGTTTTCTAACTTTTGGATTTAAAGCTAAGATTATTGTTTTTTGTGACTTTCTTTTGATTACTGGATTACTTAAAAGTTGCCTTAACATAAACTTTTTAATGTGGATTTATATTTTAATTATGACTTTTCATTTCTTATATCCTAGAAGTTAAAGTTACTTTATCTTAATAATTGTTAATGTATTAAGTTATATTGAGACTTTTCATATTTCAGTTACAGTTGCACTTATATGAATGCATATAGTTATTTTTTCACAAATGAATCCATATAAAAAATTTATATTGATGCAAATTTATAGTATTAATACAATCATAATTATTAATGTAATAATTTTAAAGTTAGTATAATTATACAAACGTATAATATTAACACACTTATTATAATAAATGTAATGATTTTAAATTAATGTAGACTCTTCACCTATCTTCTTCTCTGCTCTATTTGTATATATTGTATATTAGTACAGTACTTTAATAGTACTGAATAATAGAATCTGCCTATCTATTACAATAGTAGAATGTTATTGTATAATAGTTATTTTTTCTAATATAGTAACTAATAGTCTAATATAGTATGTTAATGGTTAACCAATGTCATTTTAAGAATATTTATTTTAATAGAAAAATCATAAAGATATTTATTATTTACTCTCAAAATTTTTGTTTGCCAAAAAATATAATGATCTATGAAAATAATTTTTAGGTACAAAATTATTTGAAGGTAAAATTAAAAAAAAAACATTTATTTTAGGACAAAACATGACATTCAATTTGGAATAATGAGATTAACTATTATGATTTACTAATATTAGTAATCCTAATAATTATTTTTTAAAAAAATAATAATTAATTATATAATAGCTATTAGGATTAACTAATACTACTAATAGTAAAGGTTATTATATATATATATATATATATATATATATATATATATATATATATAACTATTATTATCAATAGTAAAAGTTAACCTATATAATAACTATTATGGTTAACTAATACTATAAATAGGAATAGTTAACTTATACAATAACTATTAACGTTAACTAATACTATTAATAGTAATATTTAACTTATATAGTAACTATTAACGTTAACTAATACTATTAATAGTAACAGTTAACTTATATAGTAACTATTATAGTTAACTAATACTATTCATAGCAATGGTTAACTTATATAGTAACTATTGCAGTTAACTAATATTATTAATAGTAATAGTTAACTTATATATTAACTATTATAGTTAACTAAAACTATTAATAGTAATAGTTAACCTATATAATAACTATTAGTATTAACTAATATTATTAGCTAATAATAAGAATATCAAGAGACACTTATAATTAAGAATGGTGATGGTGTGGCTTCACCAAAAGCAAGTATTAGCCAAAACATGTCAACGTGGCGAATTCGTAGCCCTCCGCCTCGACTTTTAATATATATAGATTTTCATCCTTTTCTAAAAATACTCTCTTTGTCCCAGAAAAATAGTCTTATTTTAACTTTTTATGGTCAACATAAATGAACTTTAACGAAACATTGATGTTGATCTACTCATTCTAGTGAAATTGTAAAAATTGTAATCAACAAATTATTAAGTGATTTATCAATAACAATTTTTTAAATATCATTGTGATCATTAGATTGATACTAATGCTTGGTCAAAGTTCATTTCATTTAACCATAAAAAATCAAAATTAAACTACCTTTCTGGGACAGAGAAAATATTAAAGTTAGGATAAAAACATGATGGAAATATTAATTTTGGCCTGCCGCCACTCACCGCCTAATTTCTTGAGGCACGTGGTGGCGAAGAACAACTTACGGATAAAGGGTTGCTTTTCAATAATGTATACTCCCTCCTTATCATACTTATCGGTACTTATTTTCATTTTGGGCGTCTATACTTATTGATATTTACTTAAAATATTCAATTTTCTTTCTCTTATCCGCTCAGAACAACTATCCAATAACTTATTTTCCCTTTCCTACCAACTAAAAATACTTACTATTCTAAAATATTTTTTTAATCCTTATGCACTCTCATTTGGTAATAATAAATATGGGAAAGGGAGTAATCAATAAATTACTTGGCAGTTGTCGCATACTTCTTCCATCCCCCCAATGAGGATAATTACTATTTTATGCAATGTAATTTACCATAATTTTGAAATAATGTACTAGCACATTATTAGTGAGAAGTATGAGCAATATATTTTTGCTTTTATTATCAATAACGCAATGAACTTATTTTTATTTTTTTTCTTACAACGTTTAAAAGTTAACGAAACTGTTCACGTGACATTGTCATGTATGCAGTATGTTAATGACATGTCACCATTAATTTTGAAATTGATGACGGGATGTGACGCTATACATGTGGCAATGCAATGTCAGTTGTCCCCTTAATTTTTTGACGTCGTACATAAAAAAGACGAAGTTAATTGTATTATTTGAACAAATACAAAAATATTTATCATGTTTGTCACTAACTACCAAGTAAATTGCATATGTAAGTCGATTGGCGAACTGAAAGGATACTCACACTTTTTTGTTGTTAATTACAAATGAACTTGTGCATTTGTTTTAGCTTATTTTAATTATTTTAATTAAAAATTTAAAAAATGTTATTAATGCATGGTATTTAAAATGGTGTATCATCAACAAGATTTTGTATTTTATTAGAATAACTAATTAAATTAAATTATTTCTCAAAGTTCAATCATATTGGTTTAGAACAAAGGTCAGCAACATCATTCTCAGATGGAGAGTATATAAATTTGGTAAAAAAAATGGTGAAGTACCATTTTTTTAGACTCAATTCCTACATTTTAATGTGAAATGGAGGGATCATGGTTATAAATAAAACTAAATAAAATATGAGCTGGATTTATTTGTTTATTATCTACTTATGTGAGCCAAAAGCTGGATTAATGTACAATCCGTTTTACTTTTCCATGGTGAAAGGCTAGAACTAGTGCGAAAATATCAAACTTTGAACGGTTAGTAGATTTCAACATACCGTCCGGGAAAAGAAAAATTTATGTAGAGTGTAAGAAGAAAATATGGCTTCACCCACAAAAATAGCAATGGAAAAGATTTTTTTTCAAAAAAGAGAGAAAATATTAGTCGAGATCTCTTGTACTACTTTTGTGTGCCACTCCATGTACCACTTCTAATCTAACCGTTCACATGTTTGCATAATATTACAATAATACCACTCGTAACAATTGTGAGTCATTAAATCACTTGTGGCACATAAAGTGGTACAGGGGATTTGGACTCAGAAAATATGGGTTCACCAATATAGAGAGCAACGGACAAGTCAAAAAAAGAGAAAATATGGGTTCACCTACAAAAAGATCAATAGAAAAGTGAAAGAATAAAGAGAAAAATCATTATATATACTACCTCTCTCTCTCAGCACAATGTGTACAGTTACTATCATTTTGGTTAACTCAATTGAACTTTGGCCACAATTATATGAAAATTGAGATATTCATACCCAATTCTAAAATTTGTTATTGTTTCACAATTAGAAATAATATCAATGACATTTTTTAAAATTGTATAGAGATTGTATAGAGATATTTAGATTTTCATAAAATTATGGAAAAAGTTTAATTGAGTTGACCAAAAAAATTGAACGTTGCACATTGAGCTAAGATGGAAGTAGTATAATACATACATACATTTAATATATATATATATATATATATATATACTCCCTCCGTCCCAACTCGCTTGACATTTATTTCTTTTTTTAGTCCATCCCAGCTCACTTGACACTCCCCAAAATAGCTTACTTTTTATAATTTTATATTCGCTCTAACCCACCACTCATTCTCTCTCTACATTATCCACGACTCAATTTATTTAACTAACACTACTATTTACCCTACTCATTCTCTCTCTTCATTTTCTACCATACATAAATTATTTTCCTTAATTATTGTGCTCACCTCATAAATGTCATGTGAGATGGGACGGAGGGAGTACACACACACACATATATAGAGTTTTTTTGCAAAAGTGACATTCGTACTTTGTACAATATATCAATTTGACTCGCGTACTTAGTAAACATCAAATGTGACATGCGTACTTATGATTGACAAGATTTTTAAACTAATTTTTAACCCCCGTTAAAATTTTAACGGGACAGTCCATGTAAGCTCCCAGATCGACCTAAATTGCTAACAGGCGTTAGTGAATGTTAACTATCGCTAATAAGTTAACAGATATTACAATCGAAAATTTCAAATTGACCCTTAATTAAGAGACATTTTTCTGATTAACTTGTAATAATAAAATCAAAATACACCCTAATATAATGTTTGCAACTGTTACACAGCCACCGTCCACCGCCGGTCACCACCGCCACCGCCGCGCACCACCGCCGCCGCCGCCACAATCAAATTTGAAAAAAAAAAAAAACTCTGTAAACATGTCAATTTCTCAAGAGTAAAGAAGCATTAATACTCTAAGCATCACAAGTCACAACTCACATTAAACAAGAACCAGATATAATAACTGCGTGATAAAAAATTAAAAAAAAGGCATAAAATCAAATATTCCCAAGTCAATGAACAATTAGAATCAACAAAATCTCCAGCAAGAAGTATATGCTCATTCCAATCATAACATCAAACACAAACTCCATTTTACTAAATTCAGAATTGCATCATTGATAAAATGGATTACAAAACAGTCAATTTGAAAACTATAGATCCTTTACATCCCCAACCAAACAAATTCTTTCTAATAACCCTAGATCCCTATCTCTAAGAACTTGTAAACTTGGTAACAGCCTTGGTACCTTCAGAAACAGCATGCTTAGCCAATTCACCAGGAAGAACAAGTCTAACAGCAGTCTGGATTTCCCGATAGGTAATAGTAGGCTTCTTATTGTACCTAGCAAATCTGGACGATTACTGAGCGAGCTTCTCGAAAATGTCATTGATGAAGCTGTTCATGATTCCCATGGCCTTGCTGGAGATTCCGATGTCGGGATGGACAAGACCTTGAAGATGTCGGCGTGTAGATCTGGAGCGAAGTGGCTGTGGCTTGAGGTTTTTGAAATAGGTAAACCATCAAAAGAGAAGAAGATAAACAAAAGAGGGAGAGAGAAACGGAAGTGGTGGTTGCAGAGGACGATGGCGGCGGTGGAAAAGGAGGACGGTGGTTGTCTTTTAGAGAGAGGAGTTTTTGTGTGGTAGAGAGAGAAGGTTTGGTAAAATCATTTAGGGGGAGGGAGTACTAGTTTATTTTGTTTTATGTTATCAAAATATCATAAAAGAGGGAGTACTATTTTCTTTTGTTAACTTATTAACGATCGTTAACATTCATTAATGCCAGTTAGCAATTTAGGTCGATTTGGGAGCTTAATGGGCCGTCCCGTTAAAATTTTAACGGGGGTTAAAAATTAGTCTAAAAATCTTGTCAATCATAAGTACGCATGTCACATTTGATGTTTATTAAGTACGCGAGTCAAATTGATATATTGCACAAAGTACGCATGTCACTTTTGCAAAAAACTCCACATATATATATATATATATATATGTATATATATATATATATTATAATATAATATACTAGTTTCCCTTAGTTCAAAATGACAGTCATTATTTCAGTTTATGTTTGTCTTAAAAAGATAGTCATATTTCTAAAATTTGTGCGTTAAAAATGTTTGAAGTTTCAAACTTACAAGCTTGTGATGAATTTATTTAGTGATGTATGGCTGTTGCAAGAGAAAGCTTGTGATGAATTTATTCACTAACGATAGTGATAAAATAAACATGAACGACATAAACCGACTTGGTAGATGGGAACCCAGACACAAGGCCCATCGTACCTAACGGACCTATACTGAGAGGCCCACAAACGAGAAGCCCATGTTTATAGGCCGACATCAATAAGGCCGAGCAGGCAGTCCTTGTCTAGGCCTAGTTCGAGACGCCTCACCATCCCTAGCCGGCCTCTATGACGAGCCGAGTTGGAAGACGGGCCGACTTGCATCATAAACTTCCCATTATCGTCGGGAAACCTCTTACAGAGTTATATTACAACTCTAAGATTAAGAGTCCTTATCTGAACCAAGATAACTCTCCTATCAGATAACAGGATATCATCCATCCTTATCAGGAGTCTATCTCCAAGGAATATGAGTCCTACATCACCACGGGCTTCCTGGCTTTCCTATCAAGTCAGAACTCATACACCCACGCCTATATAAACAAGTCCTCAACGCAGGAAAGGGGTAATGAACTTTTGGCTCTAATCTAGTCAATTGATTCTCTATTTTCTAATCACCCATATCCTTATTCTTACACCGGAGGGCCTTCGCCGGTGAAGCCCCGGTGTAGTTTACGTTTGTTTCGTGTGTGCAGATTCCATCATCAAGAACTGTTGCTGGGATTATCCGACCCGTTAGACGAAGACTGATCCAACCAGATTTTGGCGTCATCAGTTTGGTTCCATTGCCGGGAATATCGATTGATCAGTTCTTTAGTCAGACAATTCCAAGATCATGGCCGGAGAATTAGTTGACGGGCGAGAGGCCACCCCTTCTAAAGAAACCACAAGGGATGCACCGCCCCCCGACAACACAAACACTGCTGCACAGAACCAGAGGCTCCCACCTACGGCACCCGCACAAGGGGGAGGGATGCATACCCGCTCTAAGGGTCCGGCCCCCAATGTTGTTAACCAATACGGGCGTCGCCGACGGACAGGATCCCGCAATAATGGGGCAGGACCATCACAACCGCCGCCACTGGACAAAAGAGCGTTGCTTCAACAGAACGTTCACACACTCCAACAGCTGGCTGAAGCCCAGCGGGCCCTGATAGATCTTGACCCCGAAAATTCCATGGCTAACCTACTTCAGCCATCTGGAACGAGGGGGACAAATCTGGACGACAGAGTGAGCAGAAGGGAGCCCCTACAAAATTATAGACGGGATATGCCTCCCCGGAGCCGAGCAAGTCGCCCAGACGGACAGTTAGGAAGACCCAATCTAGATGAAGATCTGAGGGACCGCATTAATCGCCGTCGGGAAGAACAAGAAGATGAATCCCCTGGAGTGAGAATTGTAGGGGAAAGACGTCGTGGGGACGCCCGACGTCATTCGCCTCTCAGACTAGATCCGCCAAGGCGCACCCCACCCGGCAGGATCCGCCCCGGCACACTCCACCTCGCCGTACTCCTTCAAAGCATCGCCTTGAACCGATCCAAGGTGCAAGAGGACGCCATGATCGAAGCACAGTAAGTTCCAGTCATACCTCGGCATTCAGCACAAGGGACATTGTTGACCTTAGAGAGAGACTCAACAACATTGAGATGATGAATCAGGGGCACAGGAAACCCAATAATGATTACGATGCTATGCGCCCTTTCGCGCAGAGGATTAAGGATGCACCACCTAATCCGCAGTTAAAGCTCCCACATCTAGACAAATACTCCGGCAACGCCGACGCTCTGGATCACATACAAGCCTTTGAGGCCACCATGGCCCTAGTGTCCAATCAGGATGACGTGCTGTGCAAGGCCTTTGCAAGCACCTTAACAAAGGCAGCTCGGTCCTGGTTCATGGACCTTGAGAAAAGTAGCATCAATTCATTTGCCAGATTGAAATCACAATTTCTGGAATATTTTGCTACTGCAGGTGCTAGAAAGAAAAGGTTGTCTAACCTAGCCAACATGGTCCAGAGCAAGAATGAGTCCACCCTAAGTTTCTACAACCGATTTAGGGATCTTGCAGACTCAATAGAGGAACGCCTGACCGACAGGGAGATAATTGTGTGCTTCACGAATGGTCATAGATCAGAGCAGCTAACTTATGAATTGTCAGTCAGAGAGCCCCTCACCAAAGCTGAGTTGTACCACGTTGCTTATGCCACGGCCATCGCCGAGGAGAAGAAAAAGACGTTATATGGTCATAAGGAACGAGACCGAGATCATGACAAGTCACATAACGGGAACTCTTCCCAGGGGACCAACGGGGGAAACAGCAAGGGCAAAAACAGGACCAGGGGGACCGAGACATTCACCACATTCAATAAACCGATCTCTGAGATCATGAATCTGGTGGATCTTCCCAACCCCAAGCCTCTAAAAGACAACCCGAAATACCCAAGGATACCACAAAGTATTGCTCCTATCACAGAGATAACGGTCACGACACCGAGAACTGTTTTGCCCTGAAGAAGATTCTGCAGAAATGGGCGGACCAAGGCAAGCTCAATCAGTTCATGGCCAAGGACAATAAACGCCCAAGAGAAGAAGACAAAACCAATGATCAGGTCGACAGGCCACCTCGGGCTAGGTTGATAGGTGTGATCCGAGAGGAAATTCCATCCAACAAGAAACTCAAGGAGCAGATTTACGAGCTAAGTAAAGTCTTCCACATCCCTCCCTGGATCCATGAGAGGGAGGAAGTGATCAGTTTTTCTCCGAATGAATTGGCGGGAAACCGTGCAATGAGAGAACAACCATTAGTCATCACAGGCCGCATTGATAACTGCGAGTCGGACAGACTCCTCATAGACTCCGGAGCGGCTAAGGATGTGCTATATTATCGCACCTTTAAAGAGATGGAACTTCCTGATACAATGCTGACCCCGTATAATGGAAGGCTAGAAGGGTTCACTAATCATAAGGCCGATGCCAAAGGAACCGTTGACTTACTCCTGGAAGTCGGCACTCACCCCTACAAAACCTCGGCCACGGTCACCTTCATAGTCATGGATCTAGACAGTGATTACCATGCAATCCTAGGTGCACCCAGTCAAGGAAAGCTGGGTCTGGTTGCTTCCCTCCCTCACCAAAGGGTGAAGTTCCCCATCCCGGCTGGAATCGGGTGCGTCCCAGGGTCACCGAAAGATTTTCTGGAGCACGTGATGAAGTCCAGGAAAGCAAAGGCCAAAATGGAAATTGATACTCCTGATAAAAGAATCACGGTTTCAAAATCAACCACGGTCACAACCTCAACGCCACATATCGGTGTTATATTGGCGTGCATTGAAGATGAATCTGACGAGTGGGTTATTCCTAACAACGACATCCCAACTAGGGACGAGGTTACCTACGGTTTAGACGGCTTTGGCTGCATCTCGATGAATACAGCTACGAACAACTGGGCTCTCGCCGTTGTCCCTAGCTCGGGGGCCACACAGCCAACTAATATGGAAACTGAGATCGAGAGACTGTTGGACATGGAAAACCTAAGTTTGGAAGGGGAAGACAAGGAAAAGGTCAAGCAGATCATTGTCGAGACCCTAGAGTTCAGAGACGGCCCCGAACTTAAACCAGTGGATCAGTTAGACGAGGTCGTCATCAACCCAGACCATCCAGATCAAAAAGTGAAGATTGGGAAGCAGCTCTCCCAACAAGAACGAGAAGAGCTCATTTCCTTGCTCCAAAACAATTTGGACGTATTTGCGTGGAAAGTAGATGACATGGTGGGAGTGAAGGAAGCTGTTGCTCTCCACAAACTGGAAGTCGACAAGTTCTTCAAACCGGTCAAGCAGACAAGACGAGTTTTCTCTACCGACAAGGAAAAAGCAATTGAGACCGAGGTCGATAAACTCCTCAAAGCCGGCATCATAAGAGAGGCAACTTACCCTGAGTGGCTTGCAAACGTAGTCATGGTAAAAAAGCACAATGGTAAATGGAGGATGTGCGTTGACTTTACGGACCTGAACAAGGCCTGTCCCAAGGATAGCTATCCCCTCCCCAGGATCGACAAGCTCGTAGACTCCATTGCCGGCCATCAAACCCTCAGTTTCTTGGACGCCTACTCTGGCTATCATCAAGTCAAAATGGAAGAGGACGACATAGAAAAGACGGCTTTCCAAGCTGCAGGCGGCGTATACTGCTACGTCATGATGCCTTTCGGCTTAAAGAATGCAGGAGCCACCTATCAGAGGATGGTGAACAAGGTCTTCAAATCTCAGATAGGCCAGAATATGGAAGCCTACATTGATGATATGGTGATCAAGACCAAGATCGGCTGCCATATACCAGATCTGGAGGAAACCATTAACAACTTAAAAGCTAACGATATGAAGCTCAACCCTAGCAAGTGCGTCTTCGGGGTTACAGCAGGCAAGTTTCTAGGTTTTATGGTCTCTCAGCGAGGCATCGAGGCTAATCCAGAAAAGATCCAAGCCTTGATCGATATGAGGGAGCCGACTTGTATTAAAGAGATTCAGAGGTTGAATGGGAGAGTAGCAGTACTCGGTAGGTTTATTGCTAAATCAGCAGAAAAATCCCTCCCCTTCTTCAAAGCCTTGAAGGGAACCAAGGATTTTGCTTGGACGCCAGAGTGTTCGACCTCGTTCCAACAACTGAAAGACTACCTCGGCTCTCCACCCCTACTTAGTAGCCCGGTCATGGGTGAGACATTGTACGTTTTCTTAGCTGCAACCGACCGAGCCGTGGCAGCCGTGCTAGTCAGGGAAGAAGGCGGTATCCAGAAGCCGGTCTACTACGTCAGCAAAGTACTGTCGGATACCGAGAGCAGGTACTTCAATGCCGAGAAAATTGCTTATGCCTTGGTAATTGCAGCCAGAAAACTACGAGCTTACTTCTCGGCCCATCCCATCACAGTCTATACCAACGCTCCTCTTAGAAAAATACTTCACAAGATGGACAGCTCAGGACGCCTACTTAACTGGTCAATCGAACTGACCGAGTTCGATATAACCTACAAGCCAAGGAAGACTCTTTTGGCCCAACCTCTTGCTGACTTCTTAGTCGAGACCGCCTTTATAAGTGAACGCACGGCGACCACCCGAAAAAGGAAGTTCCCTATGGATAGAGAGCCCTTGGAAGAACTACCGCCCAACTGTTGGGTCCTATACACCGATAGGTCAACTACCCAAGGAAGAAGCGGCGCCGGGGTCTACTTGACTAGTCCTGCCGGTGAGCATGTTGCACGTGATTTTATCAGGTTCAAGTTCCCTGCCTCGAATAATCAGGCTGAATATGAAGCCCTAATCCTGGGACTTGAAAGAGCCAAGTTCTTTGGCGCAACAAGACTGGTAGCATACAGCGACTCCCAACTGGTAGTGAACCAAGTTAAAGGGGAATACAACACCGAAAACCACATGCTGACCAAATACAAAGACCTCGTCCTAAACCTGACCAAGAACTTTGAGTTCTGGGATATACGACAAGTCGGTAGAGAACACAACCTGGAAGCCGATCTACTTTCAAAGATGGCAACAGCTGAAGACTCGGACCCCCTGATCATTTACACCGATCAGCCTGCCTATGAGAGACTGGAGATTTTGCTCCTAGATGACGAAGAAAGGACATGGATTGACGATTACAGGGACTATTTGGAGAAGGGAAAACTTCCCGAGGACGAGTTAGAGGCTAAATCGATCAAAAAGAAGACGGCAAGGTACATGGTCTGGAATGGCATCCTGTACAGAAGGTCATTCTCTAGACCTCTCCTAAGATGTGTTGCGCCAAAAAGCACCGAGAAACTCCTCGCCGAGGTATATGGGGGAATCTGTGGGGGACACCCGGGGGCCAGAACCCTTGCCGACAAAATCATCACACTTGGCTACTATTGGCCAAACATGAGGGAGGATGCCCAAGCCTACATAAAAAGGTGCAACAAATGTCAACGCTACTCCGACCTGCCAAAAGTACCTGCCGTAGAGCAAAGCTTGGTCATACCGACATGGCCATTCGACATGTGGGGAGTCGATATCATTGGACCATTTCCATTAGCCAAAGGGAGCAACAAATATGTAATCGTGGCGGTCGATTACTTCACAAAGTGGGTAGAGGCAAAACCACTAGCAAAGATCACTGAAGAAAACGCCATCAACTTCATTCATGACTATATATGGTGCCGTTTTGGCGTGCCGCACACTATAGTGACAGATAATGGCCTACAATTCTCTGATGTCTTCACCGAGGAGTTGAATAGATTGGGAGTCAAACACAAGAAGTCATCGGTCAGCCATCCTCAAGGCAATGGACAGGCCGAGGCCGCCAACAAACTTGTCTTAAAAGCACTCACCAAGAATTTGGAAGGCAGTCAAGGAAAGTGGCTGGACGAACTCCCCCTAGCTCTATGGGCCGTCCGTACAACCACTCGGGGGCCAACTGGGGAGACACCCTTTGCTATGACTTATGGTTCAAAAGCGATGGCACCAGCCGAGATGGCCTTGCCGACTTTCAGAGTAACCAACTACGACGAGGTCGTCAATGAGTACAACCGACTACTAGACCTAGACCTAGTCGACGAGAAAAGGGTGACCGCCCAACTCAGAATGATCAATTACAAGCAAAGAACCAAGGCCTACCATGACAGCAAGGTAAAAAAGAGAACCTTTGAAGTAGGTGACTGGGTACTCAGAAAAATTGAGTCGACACACCTGAAGTCACAACAGAATAAGCTCTCGCCAAACTGGGAAGGCCCTTACGTCATCACCCACATTATACGGGAAGGGACCTACATGCTCAAAACTCCAGAAGGAAAAGAGCTTAAACACCCATGGCATTCCGAGCACTTAAGAAAGTACTATCAGTAGCATCTCGGTTAGCTATTTATTCTTTTTATCAAATTTTCAGTTTAGATTTCTATAGTCGATATCTAGTTGTCTTAGTTTGGTTTTATCAATAAAATTTCCTTTATTTCATTTACATCAAGACTTGATTATAGCACATGACACGGTCTCAGCGTTGTTTATAACGACGAGATCATCTAACGAAGTTGACAAGCACACTTATGCATAACTTCTAAAGCCTAGTTTCAATAACTAGCAACCTAACGAAGTCGATGAGTATACTTAAAGCATGACTTCTAAAGCCTAGTTTCAATAGCTAGCACCCTAACGAAGTTGACGATCACACTTATGCATAACTTTTAAAGCCTAGTTTCAATAACTAGCAACCTAACGAAGTCGATGAGCATACTTAAAGCATGACTTCTAAAGCCTAGTTTCAATATCTAGCACCCTAACGAAGTTGACGAGCACACTTATGCATAACTTCTAAAAGCCTAGTTCTAACAACTAGCACATAAGACGACTTCAGCTGGTCCTAAGGGTCAGACTCAACGTATCAAAATCAGGCATTAGATGTTCGACAGAGCTCAACGGTAGACCACCTCGGCCCGAACATATAAGCCTATTTTGGCTTTCCATAATGGCGAGCGACCACGCCCTGTGTCGCAACCTAATTGTCTCATCTCATGACAAGGTCGACGTTTCAAACCGAGATAAAATAACCTGATCAAATGATGAGAACACCTGACTACCTAACTGTTGGGAGAACGGGATTACACCTCGCACCGAGTTGAACAAATCCTTACAAAAGAAAATTGTTTGCGCCCCCCAGACCACGCTGGGCCCCGGCGTACAGATACTAAACAAAAAACAAATTGTTTCAAGCCAAACCGGCTTACAGTGACAAAACAAACAATGTATCAAGAGACCCCACCGGCCTAAGCACCTCAAACAAATAAAGAGCATCACGGAGCCTGCCGCTCCTCATCACCTTCCTCTTCTTCCTCTTCGTCCGAGCCCAGCTCTTCCTGAAAATGCTCCACCAGAGCATGAAAGTTATTGGGATCAACAGGAGGAACGTTCCAAACCGGCCTTCCTTCAGCCTCGTCCTGCCGAGCGATCAACTTAAGGGTATTATCAGAATAAGGGATCAGAGAATGTGCTGCGCGGGCTTCCACACCGTAAGCATCATTCAGTAAGAGACGAGCCCACTTCTCAATGGGAACGTTCACTTCGGGATCTATCTGGAATTGGCGAGCTGCGTGTGTATATCCATCAACATATGTAGACTTAACTTGATCATCAATAATCGATGGCATAACGGTGTGTTGAAAGTTCGTTACAGCAGCTTTTTCCTTCGCCGGAATGCTCTCTTCCAATTGTTGAAACTTGATCTCCGCCTCCTCCTTCTCCCTAGCCAAAAGAGCAGTGTTCTCTCTTTCTCTCTCAAGCTCATCCCGAAGTGACTTAGCCTCCTCTTCAAACCGACTAGCAGCTGCCTTCAGTTTCTCTACCTCGGCCTCGGCATCCTTGACAGCTTTAACCCTCTCGGCATGAGCCAGTTTGGCACTCTCGCGAGCTCTATTAACCAATTCCACGGTCTGGCCTAGCTTTACTTGAGCACGGGATGCCCTACCTTCCAGGTCAGCCATCTTCTTGCCCACTCTAGCCCATTGCGCCGCCTCATGCTTGGCAAGAGTGGCAAGCTGAACGAGAAAATTGAAATCAATCGCGAGAAGGGAGATCAATCAAAAAGTAAACAAGTTAATACAGTTACCTCGGCAATGATGAGCCCCTTGCGTTCTGCCATATGGGCGTACGTAGGCGGCATGGAATCTAAACCCCGTAGAAGATCGGCATCAAAAGCTCGCTCCAGAATTGGACGACCAAGTCTCAGCATAGGACCTTGCCGGGCAGTAACATCCAGGCTCTTCAAGGGACGAACGTCTGAAAAATCCGCTATCAAAGCATCAATCTCCTCCGAGGAAAACGGAAACGGGGTGTCAGTAGGTGGAACAGTGGAAGGCCTTTTGGGTGAGGGCTCCTCTGACAAATCGTCACCACCGTCCCTGGCCCTTTTCTCACTAAGGTGATCACCGCCGTCCGCTTCCCCTGCCTCTTCGGAAACGGCGGCCTCGGTCTGGATCGGCATGGAAGTACCCGCTGCGGCCGCGGAGTCGCCTGCCGGAACAATATCTCGTCCCCCAGCAGCAACATCAACAGTGGGCAGAGGACCGACATCTTTGACAGACAAAGCCTCATGCCGAGCGCCCATGTCGGCATGCCTCCTTGTGCGGCCAGAAGCTCTTGACTTCAATCTCCTCCTCTTCAGAAGTCTGTTGGGATCAGACGAGTACGCTTCCGCCAGCTCCCTCTCCTCTTCCATGGTCAAATCTACAACAAAAGAACGGGAACAAGATTATAAGACGAGGGCTAAATGATAAATCAAGATTATAAAAAAGGGTTAGGAAGCATACATCCTACAACCTCCCTAACTTTCAAGCACAGCTCGTCTTGAGTCCGGCACACCCTACAGTCTCGATAAAAGACAAAGTTGGGATGAACAACCCAATCAGGAAATCGGTTACCCCTGTTAACAATCACCATCGTCTCAACGCCAGCCCACGGCCCCGGCATCACACCAACCTGGACGTAATAGCCATGATTGGATTCCAATGCTGACCATTCCAGTTGCTGAACTGAAGCAAACTCAGTTAACCGATGGACTAAAGCGTCGCTCTAGGGAGCTTTGTAGCAAGATTCCGGCGCCACAGGAGTGTGGTTTGGAACGGGAAATTCCCAGCCAAGACGGTTCTTGACTTTAATGACATGTTTATTCCAGCCTGACACCTTACTCACCGAGCTCGAAATAGGAGCAATAATCTTTGGGCGCCTCTGCCTACTCCTCAGAGTTAAAACTTGGGTGGTCTCGTTAAAGCTGCCCTCAAAGAATTGGTAGAAGGCCCAAGGACACGGCTCAAAACACAAGCTACGGCAAAGAACTATGAAAGAGGTGAGATATCTAACGGCGTTAGCACCTAGCATAGCCGGAACAGCCTGCCAGTCCTCCAGGAATTCACAAATAAAGGGATCAAGGGGTAGGCGTAGTCCTAACTCGAACTGCTTAAAAAAGAAGGCCACCTCAGTAGGGTTCAGGTAAAAGGCTGCCCTTTCCTCATTAGTGGTCTGGGCGGAAGCACGCTGATACACTAAGTCATACTCCTCACGAGAGATCCTGCAGCTATCATATAAATAAGTTATCATCTCGTCCCCAGCCTTGGGTTGATTTGATTTAGAAGGGCCCGCAGTATTCCCCCTACGGCCAAGGTTCCTACGGACTCGACCTCGGCCCCCCTCGCGAACATCGTCTCGGAATTCATCAACTATTCTGGCAGAAGTGCTCTCCCCCGACATAACTGCAGAGGAAAGAGGGAGGTTAACGTCAGAAATCAAGATAGGAGCTGGATTTACCCCCCTCTCCCCATCCATTGAAGCCGGGGGGAGCACCCCGTCCTCACTCAGTATATAATGGGAGGCAATGTGGGTTAGAAGGTCAGGCAAAGATGAAACAATCATTAGGTTGGGATTCATCACTCCTAAACGATCGAAGCGACGACTGTCAACCGACCATTTCACAATTCCGGCGAACGCCCGATGCACTTCAAGAAAGTCTATAATTTCACTTAATGGCACTAAAAGCCAAGGGCCATCGAGCCTCCGATAAATCCTACGGTTGTTTCTGTGAATGCCCAAGCGAGCCGGCAGAAAGTCATCCATGGACATACCCGCACCGGAATAGCGTGAAGCAAGAATTGTCGGAGCAAAAGGAAAGCAGCAAAGAGAAATAGAAGGACAAAAGAAACAGGGGGATACCTGGTCAAATGCTTCCGGCAAGAAAGGGGCGAAGTGTGAGCGAAAGATGGAAGAAAGTCTGAATCGCCGGTGAGCGTCAACCGAAATCGTACAGTCTCCGGAACGCCGGTTAGTTGTCTGGTGGATAAACCGTAGAGTGAGAGTTTTGACGGTTCGAGTAAAAAGGTAAAAAGGGGGCCTATGGATTTCAATCGTTTGAAATTTGTGGGTCAATTAATGGTCCGAGAAATTGACTCCCGCTCGCTCAAAATCTCGCGAAAATCCCGTGACAAATGGCGGATTTTACACGTCACCACACTAAACCATCATTGCCTACAAATAAGGCTAGTGGTTATCCCATAAAGCAAATGTCTTATCACTCACTCTCCGCTGCCCAAAGTCAGTGACACCACCATTGCATGACATCATGAATCTGGGGAATGGTGAGCGGCCGAGAGGTTGCTAGTGTAAGACCGACGTGAGCGCAGTAACACCACGGCTTTAATCAAGACCAGACCAAAGCTCGGGAAAACAAAGGTACCTTACACCGACCTAACCAAGTGGTCGGCACTTGTTAAAGGCCGACATCTAGGGTTGAGTTGTTGATACAGACTTGAAACAAGAAATACAGTTAGCCAAAAGTCATCAAAGCTTCACATAAACAAATATTCTGGAAATTCTGAAAGAAGCAAAGGCTAAGAACGCAAAAGCTGGTTTTCATTGATATAGATATACAAGAAAAGACCCCCGCAGTGAGGTCGGGGGATGGACCTTTACAAAATCAAAAAGAAAAGCTACGAAATTAGGCTAAATTCAAGACTCATCACAATCTTGATCTGGTTCTTCAGTGCCTTCTTCCCACTCATCATCCTCATCATCATCATCCCCATCCTCATCCTCTGACTCTTCTGCACTAGAGTCGTCGGAAAATTCATCAACAGGGTCCGGCTCCGAATATTCGCCATTACTATCGGACGGAGTTTCTTCCGCCGGAAAAGATGAACGTTTCTTAGGTAGGAACATGGAATCGTCGCTGCTCCAAGAATCATCGTTCTCAGTTCGATTTTCTGAATCCGTACTAACCTCTTCTGGGAAGGCATCGTCATAAACCCTTTTGGTAGCCATAAGAAGATTTCTTGAAGGTTTTCAGAGAAGGAAGAAATTTGGAGGAAGGGGATATCAAGAAACAGCCCTTATATAATCCCAGAATATGAGGGGGTGTAAGATTTACTTTGGTAGTAAGGGAGGCACAATTAATGTACACCACTTTCCAAGAGGAGTAATGATTTCTCCTGCAATAAATTGTGATGAGATCAGCATATCCAAGTAAGGATTTTGGCGGCTGGCTGCCCAATCAACAATAAATGCAGCACAGAGCCAGTACAAGGGGCATAGTTCCTACTCGGCATGCCGAGATAGTAACTCGGGGGCCACTGAACGACATAAACCGACTTGGTAGATGGGAACCCAGACACAAGGCCCATCGTACCTAACGGACCTATACCGAGAGGCCCACAAACGAGAAGCCCATGTTTATAGGCCGACATCAGTAAGGCCGAGTAGGCAGTCCTTGTCTAGGCCTAGTTCGAGACGCCTCACCATCCCTAGCCGGCCTCTATGACGAGCCGAGTTGGAAGACGGGCCGACTTGCATCATAAACTTCCCATTATCGTCGGGAAACCTCTTACAGAGTTATATTACAACTCTAAGATTAAGAGTCCTTATCTGAACCAAGATAACTCTCCTATCAGATAACAGGATATCATCCATCCTTATCAGGAGTCTATCTCCAAGGAATATGAGTCCTACATCACCACGGGCTTCCTGGCTTTCCTATCAAGTCAGAACTCATACACCCACGCCTATATAAACAGGTCCTCAACGCAGGAAAGGGGTAATGAACTTTTGGCTCTAATCTAGTCAATTGATTCTCTATTTTCTAATCACCCATATCCTTATTCTTACACCGGAGGGCCTTCGCCGGTGAAGCCCCGGTGTAGTTTACGTTTGTTTCGTGTGTGCAGATTCCATCATCAAGAACTGTTGCTGGGATTATCCGACCCGTTAGACGAAGACTGATCCAACCAGATTTTGGCGTCATCAAAACAATATATTGTTAATATGTTTAAATTCTTAAACGAAATTATAATTAACAATTTAGCCTCCAAAATTGAGGTGTTAGATTTTTGACGAGTACGTTTTGAGGGAAACTAGTTTCTCCCTAAATTACAGAAAGTCGACATATTTTTTTCTGCAAGTAAGCATTTGGCAAACATTTAAAAACAATTTAAAAAACAAGACTTTTTATAATTTATAGAAAATCTAATTTTCCCAAAATCTTTTAATTTTTGACATACAATTCTGCAATTGACATTATGTTAACTAGCAAGAAGCCCGTTCTTCGCACGGGAACTTTGCGCATAAATATTTGTTTGGTAAATCTAAATCATTATAGTTTTTTTAAAATAATTAATAAATTCAATTTCTAATTTATGGTGTATTTGATTATATAGACTTGTTGTAGGTGTTCATTTTTTTTTCCGTAATAACTAAATTCTTATTTTATTTAATATTACAACAACACTAAGCTCAAATTAGTCTCAATATTTCACAGGACTGCAACAAAACGTTAATGTGGAAAAGAGGGTTGAAAAGAATAAATTGTGTCTAAAGCCTCAATTCTTTTTTTAAGCTCCATATTTAAGTTTTTTTTTTTTAATCTTTGTTCTTATATATTAAGTCATTTTTTGTCTAGTTCATCAAAGGAGGGTCTTCCTACTATGGATGAAAATAACAATATATATTCCTAGCATCAGTTTATGAATTTCATCCTCAAACACTAACATTAAAATTTTACTTTCCATCTTTAAACGTTTAACCTTTTCAAATCTAGCCATAATTAGTGGAAGAAAAAAAAACTCTATGAATATCACAGTTTCTAAAGTGCAAGTATTCATATTCTTAACTTTATTAAATGATTGAACCTTCAAATATAACTCACTGCCATTAATTAGTTAGGTGCATTATGCATGCATCAAATGAATTTTAACACACCTGACACTTCATATTCCAGCATCTATTATTTTACTAATTCATATGAACGAATGTTTTATATGAGCTAAATATTTATTAATTAACTAATTAGACTAATTAATGGATGTATTATGATAAAGAGTGACTATTCAACTATCGCTTGCATTCATTGACGGTATACATTGAACGAAAAAGTAATTTCCACTTTTTAATATTTCTGAAAAACTCTTGTTAGCATTAAATATTTATGTTTAAATGCGAGTCTGATACAATTAATACGAATATGAGTATTTTTTTTTCTTTTATCCTTGTTAGTTATTAGCATCACATTTTTTTAATCATTAATGAAGATTAAAAATTAAATCATTAATTGGATAGTTAGAATTGTGACATTTATATGTGTAAGTTCAAATGACATTAGTATTAATGTGATTTATTGAAACACCATTAATGATTTTCACATTTCACAAAGAATACCATAATTTTTTGTTAAAGTTTAGAAAATAATTAATAAAAACGAAAAAACTTTCCAATAAATAAATATGATGAAGTGATTTGTTTCAATAAATGGTCATTAATTATCTAATTAGATTGGATAGATTAATGTATGTAAACACAAAATGATGACTATTCAATTATCAGTTACAATCATTCTACTAAACATGAACAGAAATATAATTGCAACTTTTGATATTGCCATAGAACATTTAATGACATTATATAAAGTATCAATTATGAATTATCTATTATATTAAATAGATTAATAAAGTGTGAAATAGTCAATATTAAATAATACAAAAGGCTTGAAATTGAAAATATATGATAACTCACGGTCTAATAAATATTATCATATTAAGTCTTCTAGTTTTTAAATTTATGTAGTTGATATCACATTTAATTAAACATGATTTTCATTAGAAATGAGCGGACTCTTTTTAAAAGACGCTTAATGTCATTTTCTCACATGTGATTTTTGTAAATATAATCATGTATATTTCAAATTATTAGTATAATATAATTTAGATAAACATAATAGTGATCACCTTGAAAACTACATCTATCAAACAAAAATAATATATTTTTAACATTATATTATTAAAAGCTTAAAGTATAGTATATACACCCTCTGTCCCACTAAAATTTACATTTTTGGTAACTTAATTATACTTTGATCAATAATTTAAATAAAAAAATAATTATTTTAACAAAATTCTAATAATTGTTAGTGAGAATATTTTTAATCATGATGTAATAATATTTTTTTTTAATTTTCATTAGAATCATTAGTTTTTCTTTAAAAGATTGATCAAAGTGCAATCAAGTTGACAAAAAGTGTAAGTTTTAGTGGGACATAAGACGTATATGTTTAAAAGTGAATAAGCAGTATGAAAGAGTTTTTTTTTTTTTTTTTTTTAAAAGAAAATAAAAGGAGTATGAAATAGTTGAGCATTGAACTTTGTTTATATATATATATATATATATAGTCCATATGCTTTATATGTAGTCCATATTTAAAAGTTTAACTTATAAATTTTATACAGAATTTCGGATAAAGGGCAACATTGATGACATAATATTTCAGATAATTTCCTAATTAAATTTTATATTTTGAATTCAATTGTTATAGAATTTCGGATAAAGGACAAAGATGACATAATATTTGATTTTAGATTTTTTATATCTATGGCTCTCTCTTTGTATCAATTTTTACATATGAACCTATAATAAAGTTCATAATATAATCAATAAAAAAATTAATATAAAATGTTAAACTCTCTTGATCCTTTTGTTGCTCCTATATTTTTTGTTGGCAAACACAGTACAAACAGTTTCAATCTTTAAATCGCAAACCTATATAATTTAGTCATAATACAACATAAAAATTAAGATAGAAATAAATTATAAAATATAGGAAAAATAGTAAAATTAAATCAAAACATATTAAACTATATTAACTGTAATGCCCTGAGCCCGGCGTACCGGGTCGGTACGTTATTACATTTGATGGACTGGCCTCAGAAACCACCACGGGTCTTTCCAGCACGTTTTGTCCTCACTCACGTGCTCACTGAGAAACTTCCCAATGGGTCACCTATCCCAGAATTGCTCCAAGTCAAGCACGCTTAACCTTGAAGTTCTTATGAGATGAGCTTCCGAAAAGAAGATGCATCTTGGTAGTATGAGTAGCACCAATCAAATCATATCAAACAGATCACGCACACACTGTGGGATATCACAATCTCCCCACCTTGGATCCTTGCCGTCCCCGACAAGACCTACTTGGATTGGAACCTCGGGCAGTGTGGATTCAAGAGGTCGCTCGTACGGATTCAAGAGGTGACTCCCACCGACTCCGCGGTGTGCACTTTGTTCCGCACAACACTTTGCTCCACACTTCTGGCCGGGACCCGCTCTGATACCAACTGTCGCGCCCCGACCCGTGGTCCTACTTGGCCCCACGTTCGGGACACGCGCGGAAGACGTCATAATACATTTTAGGAAAAATTTTCGAAATGTCATTTCATAAAAGTTTCATATAACCCTTAAGTTTTCAACTTAATCATTTAACTCCCTTAACCATTATTACTACTAACTAAGGAAATAACACATTTAATCAAGTAAGGTGTGCAAGTCATAAAATATGATGCAACACATAAAATGCACATATAAGTTCAAATTAAAATCCCCAAAAATATAAAATAAATAGGGACGGGTTTTTGGGGTCGTTACAATAACAGTAGTCATAATATAAATTATAAATATTATCATAGTTATCTTTTGTACATATGAATGAACAAATCAAAGTATTAAATATATATAATTTAACTAATGTCAACATGGAAAATCTAATGAATATAATTAAGAATAATAAAAACAAAGGAAAACAAAAATAAAAATCTTAATAATTTAAATAATTATTATAGTTATTTTTTTAAAGGCAGCTAATAGATTTTATGATTTGTTTTATTGTTTTTTTCCCCATAATTTCAACAACTTGATATGATTCATTCATAGAAATGACTAAAATAGACCAAAAAAAAAAGACAACAACAAATAAAAAGAATAAAAAAAAACTTACTAAAGCAAATCAAAAGTAAAACTAAATCCAAGATAAAAAAAAGATAAAATTAAATTAAAAATAAAAAAATCATATATTAATCAATAAAAAATAATAAAAAATCAAGAATATAATTAAAATAGATAACTGAAACATATAAATATAAAAAAATAAAAATTATAAAGATAATAAAAAATCAAAGTAAAAAATTATAAAAAAAAATAAATAGAAATATGGAAGTCAAATATTAATAAAAAAATGATAAAAAAGAAGCATTCACAAACACAAATCAAACTACACAAAAATCTTCTTTTTTTAAATTTAATAAATAAAATAAAAAAGATATACAAAAATTCAATTTTTAATTAAAATAAATTAATAATAATATTCTCAAACTGAATCAATGAAAATATCAAAAAATCAAAGCGAAAAATTAAATATTACAAAAGTATAAATAGTAGAATTAAATAACTTTTAAAATAACAAACATAAAATCAAAAGTACAGATAAACGTATAAATCAATCTTAATAAAAAAAAACTAAAAGAAAGAAGACAAAACAATGATTGTACTTAAACAAAGGTGTAAATTGGCTTAAAAGTTACAAAAGCAAAACAAAATTTAAATACATAAGAAATACAAAATGACATTTACTAAAAATATACAATATCAAAATTAAAAAACAAAAGAGAGAAAAGTAAATAAAAATATGAAAATTTAAATTTAATAATATAAAATAAAAAAAACATTCACAAACATAATCGAATTAGAACAATCAAGAAAAAAATCAAGACAAATAAAAAAACTTACAAAATAATAAAGAAATTTAAAACTAAAATAAATATGAAAATAACAAACATAAAATAAACATAAATCAAGAATCAAATCATAATCATAATCAAAAGAAATGAAAAGAAGTTAAGCATTCTAAACCATCCGAGAGAGGATACACAAAACGAAAAAAAGCGAGATTATGGAATACTTACAAATATCAATATTTTGAACTTGACATATTTTTCTATTTGCAATGGATTCTTCTTTGTAAAAAGTGAGCGAGAGCAAACATTTGTGAAATGAGAATGAGCAAATTCTTCATGCTTATTTGTTTGAATGAGGGAAATGAATGACTCTTCAAATATTAAGTCCGTTGCGCTTCCACTCTTACCAAGTATATTAGAAAAGTTAATGATCTTCTTATATTAGTTGATAATTCTATTCATCTAATCTAAGAACTACATATATAGTAATATGTTCTAAGTAAGTTGTATAGTCCTATATCAATTGTAATTAATCATCTATAATGAATTCTACCTATTCTTATTCCAACTGAATGAGGTATAATGCTATGTACTAAGACTTATTAGACGTATCATTTACATTGTAATAATTGATATGTATTTACATAATGCATGAGTACAATGTATGGATACATTGTATTTATGAGTATAATTGTTATATATGATAAGACACTTTGTAATTATGAGTAGACTTCTTACATATTTTTGAAGTATCTATACCCATAACTAAGCATGTAACCTATTGTTTGTGACTAATTAGCAACAACCGAAAGGTTTTAGTATTAATGCCATGAATCCGACGTGGCAAGCTTAGAAGCAAGAAAAACAAAAAAAAAATAATGAGATGTCGTTCCCATAGTCATTTTGGCCTACTTTAATATATTATAAGTATAGATTTCTATTGGGAAGATGTCAATGTTAAAATTGAGAGGGCCATGCTTTCCTTAAAAAAAAATTGAAAAAAAAATAAAAAATTGAGAGGGCCATAGGAAAGAACTTCTAGCCGAAAGTTCTTTTATTTCACATCTCGAATTAGGTCAAGTCTAACTCATAACTTAACTCATCAATTATCAAAGGCTTTTCTGATCAAAAGTAGTATGTGTGGGTGTTAAAAAGTTTCCTTTAAAAGGGGTTTGGGGTTAGACTCGTAACCCATAGAGGTTATCATTAATGGTGAAACTCAATAGAAACTTGTAATAGACAGAAACTTGTAATAGACGCGACTATATATCTGTAATAGACTAAATAGAGGTTTGTAAACGATGACAATTGCCTTGAAGTGAATGATATGTTGTAACTTGTAAAAAAAAAAAAAAAAAAAAACTTAACTCATCAATTCTTGATTTCCAGAGCATTCGCATTGGTGAGTGTTTTTTTTTTTTTTTAATATATTTTCAAAAGCCACATTATTTTTTAGGCCAATACTAATTTCTTTTATAATTTCTTCACTAGAGTAAAGCTTAATTTTTCCGTAAGAAATTGGTGATATTAATAAAAAAACGAGTTTATTGCGTAGTATTGCCAGATTGACGAATTGCCCTCGTACTCACGAAACTCACACTATGACCTGCGTGCTATGGTTTTAATAAAAAAAAATGACCAGGGATAACGCTGAGTTGTTAGAAACTTAACGGGATGTCAATATATGTTAAAAAATTAACATACTTATAATAGGAAAAAATCAAATGTGACCCTGATAATTATATTAATGTCATATAGGTCCAAAAAATATTTATATTCATATTTATTTTCTTTTTTTTTTATTTGAATTTGGGTGTAATTTGATGCATTTGGAGTTTGAATATAACGACAATTATGTAATTAGATTTGACCATCACTATTACACAACCACCACTATTGTCCTCATCACTGCCCACCATCAGTTATCACCGCCCACCACGAGTCACCACTGCCGACCACCACGAGTCACCACCAACTGCCACCGTCAAATCTTGATTTAGAGCACACACATAAACACACACAGAGACTTGGATTTGAGAACATAGAGACACACTTGGATAGATCTGGATTTGAAAACATAAAAACACACATATGCACACACTAAAAAGAGAGTGAAAAGAGAGAGATGGGAAAGAGAGGAGGGGATAGGGGGAGAGAGAGAGAGAGAGAGAGAGAGAGAGAGAGAGAGAGAGAGACGATCTATATGGGCGGAGATGGCGAATTCCCCAAATTGGCCAGAATTCCCATCTGAAACCGGTTATCATTGAGATCAATTCATGTGACGACAGTTAGTGAGAGTTGGGGACGGAAGAGGTGCAGAAAAGGCCGCCATAAGAGCAGACATTAGGGCCGGTACAGTTGGGGGTGAAGTTGAGTGGATCAGAGACTATGGCGGACGGAAAAGGGGATCAGTTAGGGATAAAGGAGATTATGAGAGAACCCAGAATCTGTGATGGCATAGTAGAAGGAAATCAGAAGAATGGTTGTTGGGCAGAGACGAGGGTTGCCAACGGGATTTTTGAATGGGGAAAAGGGGATTAGTTAGGGATGAAGAAGTGTTGGTCCCAAAGGGGCAACAAGGGTATGAAAATATCTAGATGAGGGGTGAATAGCGTTTTAAAATCCTTTTTAAATCAATGGCTTATGCGCACAGTTCTCAAATAACCTAAGTATAGCGCGCAAAGAGAGTGTGAAATGCACAGCAGAAATTAAAGCAGCTACTGCGCAGGGTATACTACGCAGAGATTAAAAACGCACGCGCTAAGTTTGGCTAAAGAGTTGTAAAAATAGTGCTAAGGCAATAAGAAATAACAAACACAGCAGCGAAGATAGCAATCTGATAAGATCAAACAAAGCAGTAATTAAGAACTAAAGTAAGCAGGAAATAAGCAGTAAGATTAATGAACAAGCTATTTGGAGATGTTCGATCGATGAAAGATCTACGTCCTCTACCAAGATGGTTAGTCTTGGATTTTCTAACTATGAGATTTATATTGATATGAGGAGCTTTTACAAGATTACAAGGAATCAAAACTCAAATCAAAATCTATTCTATGAAGAGCAAATCCTAGACTAAACCAGTGTATCTCAAGAAGTAATATCTAAATGATCGAAGCTTCAAGAGGTGTGTGCGTGTCAGAAATTCTGGGCTCTAAGAATCTATGAGATGAAGAGTACAAAGAATTTTAGGTGTTACAAGGCTTAGGATCTGGGCAGGAGTTTGAAGGTATGAAGGTTTGAAGGTTGTTCTTGAGAATTTGGGATTCAAGCAACAATCTTCAGAACTTCAAAGTTTCTCTTAGAAAGCAAAAACCCAAGCAACTTGGAAATGAAGATGAGAAGGCTATTTATATCTGAGAGCTTAAAACTAGCCGTTGGAGCTCTGAGCAAGGACAATGAGCTGGCACAATGTGATTGGTGCGCATGTGTCCTTTGTAGCCGTTGAAGACAGAGCATGAAGACAAAATTCAAATCTTCTTCTAGAAGGTTGACAGCTGTCTTCATTCGAAATATTTCATCTGAGCGCATCTCCATCGTTGGATTTGCTGAGTGTACTTGTTTTGTTGTTTCTGCACACCTCAACACTTTAAGAAGCGTACATCTTCTAAGCGCTTTCCAAGTTTGGGAATCTGAGAACATTGAAAACTGAGCAAGGATGTATGCTGTGCAGTAATGTCCTGCGCAGTGACCAAAGTCCTGCTTAGTTCTTCGATCCTTTTTCGCTCCAAGTCCTATATTCTAAGCCTATGCAATAAAATGGACTAAGCTAAAAATTAAAGTTATTAAACTTCTTACATAGGGTCCTAAAGTCCATAAAATACTAATAGGTGATGGTATCAATCAATTCTAACATAATTAGGAGGGTTAAGTGATAAGCATACCCAATAAGAAGATTACGGCTCCTTAGGGACTAGTGGTGGCCAGCGCTTTGTTGTTGACGGCAAGAAAAGCGCTGACAAAGATGGATCTCCTGTCAATTTGGGGTAAGAAAGAGAGGAAGATGAAGAAAATGGATTTGAGAGAGAAGAAGGCAGCGGATCTGTGGTACTGTGATAGCCAGCGGTTTTTTTTTGATATTAGTAGTATAACAATTTATTTACTTTTTTTATTCTCTCTTAATAAAAAATATAGAGAAATATGATATACATATTTTTTAGACCTTTACGACATTAATATAATTATCAGGGCCACATTTGATTTTTTCTTATTATAAGTCTGTTAATTTTTTAACATATATTGACAGCCCGTTAAGTTTTTAACGAATCAGCGTTATCCCAAGTCACTTTTTTATTAAAACCATAGTACGCAGGTCATAGTGTAAGTTTCGTGAGTACGAGGGCAATTCGTCAATCTGGCACTAGTACGCAGGTTCAAATGGCAATAAACTCAATAAAAAGCCAATGAAGTAACTTTTCGTAGAAGTGGCTACTTTTTAGTAAAATTTCTTTAAGGGATTCCACAGTAATAAAAAGTTTTACATAGTTTTTCCCTCAAACAAAAAACTATATATATAAAAAAAGAAAGAAAATCTCTCATTGTTAGATGCTCTTAATATATTTACCGAAGGACTATTACTGTTATTTTTTATTTTTTTTAACAGCTGAACTATATAATTCATTTCAAGGCAACTGCCATCTGTTACAATTCATATCGAATCTATTACAGTCTTATCAAAAGCCTTGCCGATCTATAGCCCTGCCTATTACAAGTTCCTATGGAGTTTCACCATTGTCGAACCTATTACAGCGAATGATATTTTGCTTCCACAAGTTGATGTCGCAATCTTTCATAGACGTCTCCGCACCATCTGGTAGTTTTGTTTGACATGTACGTCCTTGCGCCATCTGGTAGTCCTCTTGACATAGACGTCGCGCCATCTGAATGATCACCTGTAGCTGCACAGTCAACTCAGAACCTGCCCTTCAAAGGATGCCCTTACTCACCCACCCGATACCACACGGACAGATGACCATTGGTTGCTATTTTATTTTTAATAGCTTAAAAAGACTTCCCTGAGTTTTTTTTTGTACCCTCCGAGAAGGACCTTATTTATTTAGAGTTGTAACTTCATTTGCATAATACTCCTTCCGTCCCAGCACAAGTAGGGGTTCTTTCCCTTTTATGTCGTCTCAAAACAATTAAGACTGCTCAAAATAGAAATGTTTTAATATATTTATATTCAACCAACCCCACTATTTAAACCCACTCATTCTCTCTCTTCATTTTCCACCACTCAATTTATTCAATCAACACTACTATTTACCCCACTCATTCTCTCTTTATTTTTTTACCACACATACACTACTTTTCTCTTAATTATTGTGCTCACTCCTTTAGTCCTATTGGTGTTGAGACGGTAGGGGTGTCAGTGGTTCGAGACCGAACCGAACCAGACCGAGCAGTTTGGTTCGGTTTTTACACACCTGCGGTTCAGCTACGGTTCCAAAAATCAGCAAACCGTATGGTTCGGTTCAGCTTACGGTTTTTCCACTGAAGTCGAACCAAACCGAACCAAATCGAGTTAAACCGAACCGTGCAATCCGAACCGCGCAAACCGAACCTATAAACCGAACCCCTAAACCGAACCAAGTAATTTGGACCATTGATATTTTACCTCTGTTGGTTATCACCGTTCATTTTAGGTTAAGCTTATTTTTATCATTAAAGACTAGGGGTTTCAACTTTCAATTCATTAGTTCATTTCATTCCAAGCGGCGGCTCTCTCTCTCTCTCTCTCTCAAATTCTCTCGATCCCGATCTCCATCTCGACAGGCGACCCCTTCTTCTTCTTCCTCTCCCCATCGCCTCCACCTTCCTCCGCCTCCACCTTCCTCAGTTCCTCCATCTCAAATTCTCAAGCGTCTTAACTGTCGACTGAATTTCTCCGGCATTACCAGTACCACGACCTCTTCACCGTCACTCCGACTTTCAAGTTCCAGCACCGTCACTCCGACTTATATTTTGAAGTTTGTAAAAACCTTGGCTGAATTTCTCCGGCATATTGACATCTTGATGCTGTTGTATTATATTTTGGCTGCAACTTTGGCTCCTTGATTGTTTTTGCAATAAATACTTTTTTGTTCTGTGACTTTATTTGGTTTTGAAGTTTGTAAAAGCCTTTCTGGTGGTTGTTAGAACTTAGAAGGGTTTGTAGCAGTAGTTGCTCCTCACTTTTGAAAGCCATTATTTCAGTAAGCCTGGTTAAGAATTTCTGCGGTTTGAACCGTAGTTTAGACCGCGGTTCAAACCGATATATTAAACCGCGGTTTGAGCTGAACCGAACCGAACCATTGTGGTTTGGTTCAGTTCGGTTTGGAGGTTTTTGGCGGTTCAGCTCGGTTTGAGATTTTCTCAAACCGATGACTAGCGGTTCGGTCTCTAAAATCGCCCAAACCGAGCTAAACCGAACCGTTTACACACCTATGAGACGGAGGGAGTATACTCAAATTGCAACAGTTCTACGGCAATATCAATTGAGGAAGAAAAAAAAAATCCCTTTCTCTTATGTGAAAATCTAGTAAAAAACTTGTTTTACACTAGCGTTAGTGTAAAACTTGTTTTCATCTTTTGAAACCTTGTTTTATATTGTGAGATGAAAACAAGTTTTACATTAACACAAGTGTAAAACAAGTTTTTTCTAAGACTAACTCTTCTCTTATACTACTGGCTTCTAAAAAATTAAAATTTGTTACAAAAAACTTGTCACTTTATTATTGGAGAAGCTAAATTTTTCTATAATAGTTTACCATGGATTGTTATTCTTATTGAAATTTATCATTTTACGACAAGTATCTTGAAACGGCTCGAGTATAGTATGAGCACAAAGGTTAGCAAATAAATAGGTGTGAATTGTTCTTGTTCACTCAAGGAATTTTTTATGTTTTACTTTTCAATTTTATATTTGTCATAAAAAATGATTGTAATTTTATTTTTGAAATAATATCTGTGCAATTTAACCAAGGCGGTGCTTTATTGATTTGCAAATGTTTAAAAGTCTTGTACCAAAAAAAATGTTTAAAAGTCTTGGATAAATGATTACAATTATACTAATTCATCAATTGAGGAAGAAAAAAAAAACCCCTTTCTCTTATACTACTTGTTATCTAAAAAATTAAAATTTGTTACAAAGTGAAAAACTGGGAAAAAACGGCTTTTTCCTTAAGCAAGCGTAAAACGTGTTTTTAAGTTTGGCGCGGTGGCATTTTTGTAATTAACGGGAAGTTGTTTGGCGTTGATCGGAAGTGCCAGCGATAGTGTAAAAAAATGCCAGCACATGTACACTGGCACTTATTGACACTAACCCTGGCAGTTTTTAATAAGTGTCACTATCAATGTTAAAAAGTGCCAGTGTAATAGCTGACACTTATTAACACTACCACTGGCACTTTTAATAAGTGTCAGTATCAATGTAAAAAAGTGTCAGTGTACTCACTGGCAATTTTTAACATTACCACTGGCAATTAAGAAAAGTTCCAGTTTCATGTTTATAAAACGCCAGTATGAAATCACTGGCTATTTCTAATATTAACACTGAGCATTTATCATGGTTGCCAGTATTTACGAAAATGCCACCCCTTATTTTTGAATAATAATGCCAGCGTCTTTGAAAAACACGTTTTTCCATTGCGTAAGGAAAAACGTGTTTTTCCTAAGACTCACTCTGTTACAAAATACTTGTCACTTTATTATTGCACAAAATCTTGGGAAAAACTTGTTTTACACTACCTTAGGGTAAAACGTGTTTTTGGATCGAGCGGTGGCAAACATGTAAATATTAGTCGAACGCATAAAAAACACACGGTTCATTAACCGCAAACCGGTTAATGAAGGTACGACCGGTTCAAAATATGCTTGTTATCAATTTGATTTATGCCTTATCATTCATTGTTTTATGCCTTCTCATGTGTAATGATATGCCTTCTCATTAGTTTTAATATGCCTGTTGTTAATAAATGTCTTCTTGTCTTTCATATTTTTATGCATGCCTTTTCTTTCATTTTTTTATGCATTCTCATTACTTTTAATATGCATGTTGTTGATAAATGCCTTCCTTGTCTTTCATTTTATTATGCCTGCCTTCTCATTAGTTTTAGCATGCCTGTTGTTATTTTTAGTTATGCCTTCTCATTAGTTTTAATATGCTTGTTGTTCTTTTGGTTTATGCCTTGTCCTTAATTTTCAATTTCCTTTTCAATTATATGAGTGCCTTCCCATTTGTAATTATATGCCTTCCCATGTGTAATGATATGCCTTCTCATTAGTTTTAATATGCATGTTGTTAATAAATAGGCCAAAATACATTTACCCCCCCCCCCCAAAGTATCCACCGAATCCCACTTTGCCCCCCAGCGCCAAATTTGTCCCACTTTGCCCCCCAAAGCTTCAATTTGTCCCACTTTCCCCCCCAGCTCCTGACCAGCGTTAGAAAACTAACGGGAATTCCCACGTGACTCATCACGTGGTGGGCATCACCAAAAAAATCATAAAAAAAACGCAGGGCTATTTCGTAAATTCCACATCTGGGCCCATTTATTTTTTATTTTTTTATTTTTTCAACTTTTCAAATAAATACTTTTTACTTTTTGACTGGTTTTGTCTCTCAGGTTCATTTTTCGAAAGCTACAAAACAATTGAAGTGTGCTTTTTCAACTTTCGAAAGCTACAAAACAATTGAGGGAGTATATATATATATATATATATATATACTCCCTCCGTCCCATAACAATGGGCACAATTTGACTTTTTTGGTCAACTTTGACCATAATTTTATGAATATCTAAATATCTCTATGAAATTCTAAAAATTGTTATTGTTTCACTATTAGAAATACTATCATTAACAATTTTTAGAATTGTCTAGAGATATCTAGATATTCATAAAATTATGGTCAAAGTTGACAAAAAAAGTCAAACTGTGCCCATTGTTATGGGACGGAGGGAGTATATATATATATGTCAGAAATTTCCCCCCAATTGCACTCACTTTTCTGGACAGAATTGCCCATCACGTGATGAGTCACGTGGGAATTCCCGTTAGTTTTCTAACGCTGGTCTGGAGCTGGGGGGAAAATGGGACAAATTGAAGCTTTGGGGGGGCAAAGTGAGACAAATTTGGCGCTGGGGGGCAAAGTGGGATTCGGTGGATACTTTGGGGGGGGGGGTAAATGTATTTTGGCCTAATAAATACCTTCTTGTCTTTTCATATTTTTATGCCTGCCTTTTCTTTCATTTATTTTTTTATGCCTTCTCATTACTTTTAATATGCCTGTTGTTGATAAATGCCTTCTTTGTTTTTCATTTTTTTATGCCTGCCTTCTCATTAGTGAATTTTCTACGGCGTATGGATCTGTGTGTATTTAGTGTGTAATTTTGAATTTTTGGAGTATTTTATACTGATCGGCTAAATAAAAACCCGGTCTATGCTCGATCTATAATGAGCGGTGTCGTTCTTATCTAGGAACGCGTTCTACACTAGCGTTAGTGTAGAACGCGTTCTACATAAGAACGACTCTTATTATTGAAATACCAAATTTTTTCTATTATAGTTCATCATGGACTATTATTCTTATTGAAATTTATCATTTTACGAAAGTATCTTGAAACGGCTCGAGTACACTATGAGCACAAAGGTTAGCAAATAAATACTCCTTCCGTCCCATTCGAATTAAAACAAATTTTTATTTTGAGTGTCCCATTCGAATTAGGACAACCCAAAAATAGAAGTGTTTTATTTAATGGGACCCACATTCACACTCACAACAACTTTTCGCTCATTATTTTCTACCCCACTTTCTCTCTCCTAATTTACTTTTCATACTCACAACACCTACTCCACTAACACTGTTTCCTTAATCTCCGTGCCCAACCCAAAAATCCTAATTCGGGTGGGACGGAGGGAGTATGTGTGAATTGTTCTTGTTCACTCATGGATTTTTTTATGTTTTACTTTTCAATTTTGTTTGTCATAAAATAATGATTGTAATTTTAATTTTATTTTGTTTTTGAAATAATATCTGTGCAATTTAACCAAGGTGGTGCTTTATTGATTTAAAAATGTTTAAAAGTCTTGGATAAATGATTACAATTATTTAAAATATTTTATTGGCATCTCTTAGGGAACGTTTTCTATTTTTTTCTTCTTGATTGAAAATATTTTATCTAACATGGCATGCATAAAAAGGAAGATAGATATAGCTTTTAAAGAAAGAAACTTAGTGGCAATGACCAAAAATTTACTACCAATTGAATGTTTATTTTTTTGAAAAAATATGTATGTAAATAAATATTGTCTAATTTATATTTGTTTTTAATGATTTGTTACCCAAATTAATATAATCAATAATATTTTTTTTCTTAAATATTTAAAATGAAAATATAATATTTTATTTAGGGATGGATAGACCATATATATTATTAACAAGAGATCCAATGACATGATACAAAAGACTCTTGCCCACAAAATCGGAAACTAGTTTCTCCCTAAATTATAAATTTTTTTGCTTTTCAAACAGTTTTAAAATGTTCGTCAAATGATTGTATGTAGAAAAAAAATGGATTTTCTGTAATTTAGAGAGAAACTAGTTTCCCCCAAAACCTACTTTTTCGTGTCTGGCCTTGCAGGAAATTTATATTATCAGACCCTACCGCAATTGCAAACTTGCAAAGTACTTGCCTTAATAACCTCAAAAAATAAATAATAACAATAATAATAAAAACCATCTTCTAATGAATACTAATGTCCAACTTTTTTTAGCTTGATGTGGAATTTATTAAAAAAAGTACTAAATACTTGCTCATGAAACATCATACTATTATAACTTTCACGTATAATCTACTAAGAACACCAAAAACTCACACATATCATTATAGTGTTATAGTACAATTTTAAGTAAAAACGCAACCATGAACAACTGCAATTTTAACATGCACTTGCAGTGGCAAATTTAGATATTTTTTGTGAAAAATATAATTGTTATAAGGAGTGGCGAACTCTGAAATTTTGGTAAAGGGGGAGGGGGGTTCTCAAGTTTTAAGGTAAAAAAATGTACCATCAAAGATATAAAATATAAAAATGTTTAAAAACTATTTTTTATAGTCATGAGTTCAAATAATAGTGATGATCATAGTAATAATAATAATAATGTTTATATCGAATTAAACTTTGACTATCACACTAGTGACAAATAAATAACATAACATTAACCGGGGTCCAAACAAATATTATCCAAAATTTAGTTAATCATCGGTTACAAGCATATAAGGAAATAAAATTTAACTTGGCTGCAAAGCAAAAGTAGAGTGGATCTCATAAAAGACTGGTTTTTCATTTGGAAAATTTGATTATTAGAACATAAATATGTATTCCCGTCAATTAAAATTCTTAGCTAGTCAACTAAAATTTGATGGACTATATTGTTTTACTATAAAATATACTTCATTTATCCTAAACAAATGTCATATTCAATTTGCCAATAATTTATAAAATGCGTTTTACTGTATATTACTTGTATGTATGATAGTAAAATTGCACAAAAATTGTTTTTTTACTTCAAAGTGAAATATTTACTTTGGTGCAAACTAAAAACAGAGAGCACTACGTATATTATGGGATGGAGGGAGAAGTTTACAATTTTGAGGGGTTCAGATATAAAATTTGAGGGAGATCAATTACAAAGCGAAGAAAAAAATAATAAAAAAATCTCAAGGCCCAATGTGGAGTAAACGAAAAATTCAGGGGGGTGGGTGGGTTAAGTGACTCGGCTTCTACGTACATCCAGCAATGGTTATAGGATTTGAACTCACAACTTTAAAGTACATAAGCTAACAATTTATCACTGAATTTGACACACAATAAAGTACATAAGCTAACAATTTATCACTGAATTTGACACACAATGTAGTTTGATGGGTGCACTTGCAAACCTATACAAAGGCATAGATCACCCTGACACTGTATGATTTTTTTTTTTTTTTTTTTTTTTTACAATGTTCTTGCTAGCCAGGAATCAAAGAGATGATCGAACTCTAGACACTACAGATTGTGAGACTTAACTTTTACTATTGAGCCAGTCATTAGAAAATTTATTATTTATCTTGAAGGCAAACAAAATATATAAATTAGGAAAAGAAGGTACTCCTTTGACGTAGCGCGTGATCGAGAACAGCAGCCCAACCGAAGGACCGAGCGCCCGCTTGGGTGAGACCAGGCGCCCGCCTGGAATTCAAGCAATCGTTCTGCCGTCAAGGGTGCCCGCCTGGTCAAGGCCAAGCGCCCGCCTGCTTGCCAGACAGGATTTTTATGCAGTTTACGTTTTTGGTTTAATTAAACAATTTAGGGTATTTTTGGTATTTTTCTTGCTTTCGTTTTTGGGAGTATAAAACCTATTTTAGGGTTTGTAAACATTATTCATTGTGTTTAGTTATTCAATTGCAACTTTGGGTTAAACCCTAGAAAACCATTGTTGGTTTGTTTGAAGGTGGATTCCTTCGTTTACACAAGAATCTCATCATCTTGGTGTTGTTCTTGCCAAACCCTAATTCGTGGATTCGAATTGGGTCAATTAATTCGTTGATTCGATTAATTGCCTATCCGGTTATTTTTATTTTAATTCCGCTGCAACTCTTTTACATCAATTGGTATCAGAAAAGGACGATCCTTGGAGGATGGCCAACGATATCAAGAACCTTATCGCCGCTTTGACAACCAGTATGCAAGACAGTATGCGACAACTTACTGAATCTCAGGCGCAGCTAGTACAGGCAACTACTACCGCGTCACAAGAAGCAGCAGCTCGTCATACTGAACTTCTGGCAGTATTAGCGAATGGTATTGGTGGGCGTGACAACAAAAAACCTAGAAATCGGGCAGATCCTCGTGGGGAACACCTCCGCCGCGAAGATCCGGTTCAAGGGGATTTCCGAGATGGTGGTTTTTATGAGGCCAGGGTAGTGCCTCCTGCAGCTCAACGACCCAAGATTCGGGCTGATATGTTAGGATTGGAGTCCTAAACTATGAGGAAGAAAAGGAGTCTAAGTCGGGGGAGTTGGTGGAGATCAAAAAGGGTTCAAACCGGAGGTGGAGTTCCTGGCGGAAGAGCAGGCGGGCGCTTGCCCTGGACCAGGCGGGCGCTCAAGTGGACAGTGAGTTGATCCGCCTGGGGGAAATTAATTCAAGCGGGCGCTCGCCTCGACCCAAGTGGGCGCTTTGTATGCGGCTGGGCTGACTTGTTTCATATTTTGACACAATCTCTTCTTAATTTGATTTAGATCTTCCTTGTACTGCTATATAAGCATAGTCACGACCTAGGACACATTGTAGCAACATATTAGAAGGTGTCTAATAATATATTGACTTGGCAATTGCCCCCGGACGTAGTTCATGTGTTGAACGAACCGGGTAAACAATTCTTGTGTTCTTGTATGTGTGATTCTCTCATTATTGTGCTTGTGGGTTTGTTGTTCTTTATCTAGATTGCAACGGGGTACCACTAAATTCCCAACCACTGGTATCAAGAGCTTTGGTTAGGAGGATTCAAAGTTTCATTAGTTGATTATTTTGAATCACGTTCTTGGGGACTTTGTGACAATCAAGATGAAGAACTCAATCGAGAAATTCAACGGTGTGAATTTCACGTTTTTGAGGACAAGGGTTGAAGATTACCTATATTGTACGGATCTTCATAAACCCTTAAAGGAGAAACCCGAAGACATGTCACAAGGGGATTGGGAGACGTTAGATCGGAAGGCGTTAGGATCAGTAAGGAGCGCTCTAACCGACGACGTTGCACGGAACGCGATGGAGGCCAAGACAACAGTGGGGTTGCTACAGATGCTGTCAGACATGTATGAGAAGCCGTCTAATATCAATAAGGTGCACTTGATAAAGAGGTTTGCGAATACGAAGATGTCGGAGGGGCAGACAGGAGCGAGTCATATCGGCAGTTTCAAAGGTATGGTGGACCAATTGAAAAGTGTTGATGTTACTTTCTCCGATGAAGTGTTAGCATGTTTTCTACTAGAATCGTTGCCAGATAGTTGGGAGGTAACTGTCACAACGATTAGTACGTCGAAAACACCATTGGCGTATACGGAAGTTAGAGATCTCATCCTTCAAGAGGAGTTGAGATAGAAAGAGAAAAGGGGAGAGTCTTCTGCATATGGGGCTGCACTTAGGGTGGAGAGAACAAGGGGAAGGGGAGGACCGAAAAAGGGGAAAAAGTCGGTCAAGTGCTAAAATTGTGGCGCGATGGGTCATATCAGTTATGACTGTCCGGATAAGGATGGTGATGCACACGTGGTGGATGATGGAGATGTATTAATCCTAGGAGAGGATCAGTCGGGTGAAGATTGGGTGTTGGATTCTAGAGCTTCTTGTCATGCTAGTGGGGATGCAGAAACAATGGAGCGATACACACCGGGAGATTTTGGGGTTGTTTATCTTGGTGATGATCAACCTTTGAAGATCAAAGGTAAGGGGGATATGATGATGAAGACACCTAACGGGGATGTTTTACAATTGCACGATGTGATGCATGTTCCGGACTTGAGAAGGAGGGTGATTTCCGTGGGACAACTTGATGATGAAGGGTATGGTGTGACCTTCACTGGTGGGTCTTGGGAAGTCACAAAAGGAGCTAAGGTGATAGCCCATGGGGTTAAAGAGAAGATGTTGTACTCTATGTAACGACCCGAAACCCCGGCACTATTTTTTTAGTAATAAGTTGAGCATTTATGGGTGACGAACCGTCCCAATTTTATATAAATTTTACACTGAATATTATCTTATAACTTAATTTTGTCAGTTTGATTATTTTTTTTAAAAAAAAAAAGACTTATTTGATTCTAGTAAAATGTTGAATAAAAATATTTTAGTTGCAAAAAGATTTATTAGCTTGAGTAGAAGCTAAAATAGTTGAGTTAGTATTTGTGATTTATGGCAAGGGGTTTAAATGTTAAAGTCGAAACCTTGGGGTTTAAATGTAATTGGTTAATCTTGGAGGGGCCTAAGTGTAACATGGAAATTATATAAACCATTTTCTCCCTCTCTCTCTGCCGACACCCACACTTTCCCTTTTCTTTCTTTTTCTTTCTTTCTCTGGGAAGATTTCCCCTCTCTACTCCTTCTGTTCTACGAAGAGTTCATCCACTCTCTCTTCAATTACTCCTTCAATATTTATTTGTTTCAAGATCCGACTTCACCAAAATGTTCGTGGCATCGAGTAGATCAAATCCGGCTATTCAGAAAAAAATGTCATCGGTATTATTTTCGGTTCTATTTTTGTAGCAAGTAAGTTACTTACCCCTTTTCTTGTATATTAACACTCATAATTATGATCTATGATGCTTGGGTTGTTAATTGTTGGTTTATAGGAAGTTTGGAATTTAATTGTGTTTTGGGTAGTTTTAGGATAAATTGTTGTTGTTATGGAAAGCTTTTATAAGCTTAGAGGTCATTTTTAGACTTCATTATACAAATTAGATATTGTGAATTACAGGTGAAATCCGGGTTGGATGAGTAGTAATGGACCACAAGTACCATTTGTTAACTTTGATATCACTCTCTATATGTATTTGGTTCTTGAATTGAAACTAGGTTGAGTCAACAATGTTGAGTTTGAGTGTTAGGATGAAAGGAGGAAATTCCTGGTAGTTCGATGGAGTTGTGCGGCCGCCCAGTTTGGGTGTGCGACCGCACAATCTTCTGAAAGGTTTTGTTCTTGGAAAATACTAAAGTGTGCGACCGCACAGATCATTCCGGGCGACCGCACAGTGTTCTGAAAAACTGATAAATCCTAGAATCAATGTGTTTAGGTTCCGACTTGGTCTAGAACCTAGGGGTTGACCTCGAATAGCTAGATAAGCGTATTGTGAGCTAAGTAGCTCCGATGAGTGGCCAATAATGAGTGTGTTTAATGTGTATTATCTTAGGAATGTACCTAGGAGTACGGATTCAAATTGTGAATGGAATAGTTAACAATTATTTGACTATGATGATTGTATGGAGATTATTTTAGACACTTAATGTGCTAAATGCGTACCTGTGAATGTGCAATGATTACATTCCACATTATTAAAGAAAAAGGGCTAGTCCACTACTTTTGGATTTGCCCCAAGTTGAAATTTGTTTCCCGTATTTCAATCAAGTAAATACTACTTGTGTGAATTTTATGTGTGTCCAGCTGGTTTACTTGTCGGGGGTGTATAGGTTTGCGCATATTGTGAGAGCTGGGGCTTAGCAATAAACGTAGGCCTATGCATCTGTGGCCGTTGCTCTTACTTTTGGCCAAAGTAAGGGTCTTGCTTCCCTAATTATTGGAGCAATCATGCACAATAGTTAGATAGCTTTTAATTGTTCTTGGGTTGGGGTACTGGGTAACAGGTCTCCACCAATATTGTGAAGCTACATCAAATATGAGAGCTGACTTCAACGACTGCAACATCGTCAGTTATGGTATATGAATGGGTTGGAGGAATAAGGTGCAAGAAATATCTTTTGTAATGTGTGCTTCCGCTTTATATGTTGCATAATGGGTTGGTATAACTACCCGTGTTGTATGCTACTTGATGATACGTGATACGTGATGTTATTTCTTGTTCATACTTACATGTATGCATATCATGTAGTTAATGTAGTAACTTACTGAGATTTATCTCACCCCGTTTCTTTTTATCTTTGTTTCCTTAACCCCCCCCCCCCAGGAAGCAAGTGATAGTACGTTGTGAGATCGAATGTGGCTGAGATCGGTCGAGCAGGTTACCTTCTCTTAGGGTAATGCTCCATGGCGCTTTTGTATATCATTCGTTGAGATCGTGGTCGTTTAAAGTATGTATGTCCGGTTGTACTTTGGTTATATCTGCTGCTAGATGTTCTTTCTTCCGCCTTTGTAAGTTGTCTCCGAGTTGTAATCTCGTTGAGGTGTTATTTGATGGTATTGGATTGAGGGTTGGATTCACGCGCCAAGTTTGGTATTTAGTATTTTGGAGTTGCATATTATGTAAATTTTATATATATGGGATTATTGATTTCCGGGGCGTGACAGTTGGTATCAGAGCTTTGTGATTAGATCTTGAAAGGGATAAGAACTCTAGTATTGAGTAGGTTTGGATACTCATATATTATGATTTTGGACGATTAGGAAAACTAAGCTTTCCTTGAGGACAATTAGTTGCATTTTTTTTATGGAGGATTTGAGGAACATGATCCTAGAGGATTCGAGAACGAATTTCCTTTAAGGGAAAAGAATGTAATACCTCGAAAATTTATGAATTTCATTCTTGGGGTTTGGTCATTTGTTTTGATCGTTAGTTATCATTTAGTAAGAAATATTTTTGGTTTTATTTGGGTTTTATTTCTACAAGGTTATTGGACTACTTGAGAAATTATAGTTTGAGATGGTTTAAATTATTATGAGATGTATGAATTGGCGACTGTATCAAGGACTCTTGAGATAGCAATTACTTTTTGTATATAAATCGCATATTTGAGATAAGAATATTGTAATAGTATGATATTGATGTCGACTGTTCCTACTCTTATGGTATACCAGGCATGGGACTGGTGGTAATATTGTTGGTTTCATTGGGGATAGTTGGTTTGAGAATCGAGAATGTGAGTCTTTGAAGACTTAGGCATATCTATTTCGTAAAGTGGACAATGTTTTGTGCTATATATGCATGTTTGTCCTCACTCTTTGATTTATGTTGAGGTGTATTCTCGGATACGGGACTATCAAATTTCTACCTGATACAGGAAAATCTATTAGAGGAAAGTATATTGAGGGGCAGAGCAAAGGTTAAGAAAACAAATTTAATGAAGCCGAGTTTAAGATATTTCAGAACCAGATTTTTAAGTCGACTTCGTAGAATTAACTGTTCTGATCTAGAAGTTTCCAGAATGCGTGTAAACATTCGTTGGGTATAATCTATCAGCATAACAGTTTTAGCAACTTTTGTTTCCTAGTTCATGTATTGTTCTTGTACATGCATTGTCTATGGAATGGAGGAGTGCTCCATTTAGCCTATCTAAACCCCATTGTGAGATAAATTCAGATTTTGGGATGTATTTGAGTCCTTGGTATTTAATAGAAGATGGATTTTCTCTTCGGTTGCTCTTGGTGGGTTCTAAAGAGTGTTGGGTGTTTATTTCTTTTAAACGTTTCACTTGTGTTTCCTCGTTGTATTTTCCATGTTCCAGTATCACTATCGGTATATATAAGAAACCCGATAGAATTGTGGGCGATAACACGCTAAAGGTTATGAGTTGATTTAGTTATGTTATCTATACGGGGTATTGGTGAAATAAGTGGTACGACCTAGCTTTCTGCACGTCGTGAATTTCTTGGTTGCCATCGGTAGATGGTGAAGATTCCTCTACTGATAAGTGTGACTTTGCTTAGAAGTAGAATGGGTATATTTTATAATAAGTACAATATGTCATTGGATCGATTGGAACCTGAGTCATAGGATGAGTTGAAATAGGTGTGAGTGAAGTGACTTAACATGAAAGTATGATTTTAAACGGGTTTAATTGAAATTATGATTAGTTGGCCATTTGACTGTTGATTTTAAGTGAATGCATCTTCTGTGAGAAGTTATATTAATTTTTATGAAAGAAAAGTGTTACTGAGATTTGTGGGAAAACACAAAGATGAGTATTTTCGGATATTTCATTTTGGTCATTGAGTTGTCGAGGTTTCAGACCAGTTCTCGTGTAGTTTCGAAAACTTGGTGAATTTGTGTTTAGTCACTTATTTATTTGAAATCGGAATAAAGTGATTCTTGAACCTAAATTGATCATCTTTTCGAGAGATTTCCGTTTGAGTGATTCTTTAAATTTAAATATGCGTGGAACAGCCACCGAATTTCAGTTTCTGTGCTATTGAAGTATTTACAGATTTGGAAAATTAGTAAATTTCAAATGATCGTAAGTTATTCATTTTAAATTGAAATTTGATGATTCAAGTGTCTAAATTGAATATATTTTCAAGACCTTTGCAGTGATCTCATTTTCATAAGATGATTTCCTTTATACTGTTCCCAAAATCCGAGTCTTGGTTCAGTCGAACCGTAGAGATATATTGAATAGTGTGAATCTTAGATATATCGTGAGAAATAAGTCCGAGCACGTATTAGAGTGAGAATTAATATCCATTGGGGAAAATCTATTGAAATTACTTGAAAGAAGCAATGGTTTGCAAGATATAGCAAGAGTTAGAGGATGTATTGTTTTGAAATGATTTATTTCAGATATTGATTGATCTTTACAAGTGGAAAGAATACTTAAACTGAGATCCGCATATTATTGGGATTTAATTGACTTTAGTAAGATTGATAAACGTGAGTTAGTCTTCGATATTGAAATGATGAATTATGATAATTTTAGCATTGATATTGTTTTGTGGATTTGATTGTTATTACTGTTAAAAGTATGACCAGTGTTAATGTTTTCTTGGAAATATGCTAAGTTTCCCATTATATTAAAAATTGATAAATCCATTATCTATAGTGATGCTTCTAAATAGGGATTGAGGTATTTAACGATTCAAGGTAAAATCGTGTGTGTATATGTTTCGATGATTAACTCTTGATAAATAGAACTATCTATGACTTGGGATTGATTGTGATTTTATTGAGATTACCCTAGCAGATTAGAGTTTCCTTTTGAGAACCAAGTTCGAAATGTTATGTTATTAGACTACCAATAATTGATGGATATATTTCCTAATTGATGGATATATTTCGTTAGAAAAGATAAATATGAGATAAGGCAAGTGGGACGGAGAAATTCAAATATTATGACTGTATTGTGTTTTCTCGCATAAGAAGGATGAGTGTATTAGTGAAATTACTGAACATGTAAATGTGTACATCATGTTGGGTACCGCTGAATGGAAGATGTTGGAAGATTTGACTTAGTCGAATGAAACACGTGTAGTGGAAATTTGACTAGAGGTACTTAAAGAGAGTCACGAGACCAAGTAAGTTACCATTCGATTAGAAACAAAATATATTGGGATGAATTTGAGGAATCATATTTGATTGAGTAGTTGATAACGATAATTTTTCATGTATATAAATGAATTCGTGGGTGACAATAATTGGTATGATATTAGGAAATCCTTTAGGATGCTTGTGGAGATGATATATGACAGAGACCATTATGGTACATCTTGATCTTAATAAAATTTTCCGAGTGTTATGGATATTTATTTGGGTCTTGTTATAATATTAGGAAATCCTTGGGACCGAGATATATACTTATAAGGATATACTACGTGTGTGGAGTTGATTCCAAATACTATTGGGATGATGGAAAAATAAAACTTATGGGTATTGATGATTTAAGGGATTGATTAAGAGCTTAATGCTAATCAGAAATAGATTATTTATGATTGGTAAACAAGTAATACTGCTAACCGGAAACGAGATCTTAAGATCAAGTGAGGAATTTAGTTTTCTTGAAAGAATTATTTGTAAAAATAGTTGATGCAAAGGAACAAGTTTTAAGTAAAACTATATCTTGTGAAAGTATTAAGGAAACTCGTGAAATGGAGGTGATTATAGAAGAAACAGACAAAAAGTGGGAAAATAGACATCCATAGTGGTTTAATGGATTTCATGAATACTCTTGGGCATGTTTTATTCAGTTAAGAATGAGAGTTTCGGAGTTTATGAAAGTGAGAAAACAAATGATTAGTGAAATTGATACCAATTAATGGAAATTGGATTTGGGGTTTAAGTTGGATTTATGGAGACTATGTCCGAAATATTTAATAAGTCCTTGATTGTGATTAGTACTTGCTATATGAGTATTGATATATATGTAGCCTCGATATGACTACGTGTTATAATAAGTGATAGGTGAATTCGCGGACGAAATCTTTTTAAGGGGGGTAGAATGTAACGACCCGAAACCCCGGCACTATTTTTTTAGTAATAAGTTGAGCATTTATGGGTGACGAACCGTCCCAATTTTATATAAATTTTACACTGAATATTATCTTATAACTTAATTTTGTCAGTTTGATTATTTTTTTTTAAAAAAAAAAGACTTATTTGATTCTAGTAAAATGTTGAATAAAAATATTTTAGTTGCAAAAAGATTTATTAGCTTGAGTAGAAGCTAAAATAGTTGAGTTAGTATTTGTGATTTATGGCAAGGGGTTTAAATGTTAAAGTCGAAACCTTGGGGTTTAAATGTAATTGGTTAATCTTGGAGGGGCCTAAGTGTAACATGGAAATTATATAAACCATTTTCTCCCTCTCTCTCTGCCGACACCCACACTTTCCCTTTTCTTTCTTTTTCTTTCTTTCTCTGGGAAGATTTCCCCTCTCTACTCCTTCTGTTCTACGAAGAGTTCATCCACTCTCTCTTCAATTACTCCTTCAATATTTATTTGTTTCAAGATCCGACTTCACCAAAATGTTCGTGGCATCGAGTAGATCAAATCCGGCTATTCAGAAAAAAATGTCATCGGTATTATTTTCGGTTCTATTTTTGTAGCAAGTAAGTTACTTACCCCTTTTCTTGTATATTAACACTCATAATTATGATCTATGATGCTTGGGTTGTTAATTGTTGGTTTATAGGAAGTTTGGAATTTAATTGTGTTTTGGGTAGTTTTAGGATAAATTGTTGTTGTTATGGAAAGCTTTTATAAGCTTAGAGGTCATTTTTAGACTTCATTATACAAATTAGATATTGTGAATTACAGGTGAAATCCGGGTTGGATGAGTAGTAATGGACCACAAGTACCATTTGTTAACTTTGATATCACTCTCTATATGTATTTGGTTCTTGAATTGAAACTAGGTTGAGTCAACAATGTTGAGTTTGAGTGTTAGGATGAAAGGAGGAAATTCCTGGTAGTTCGATGGAGTTGTGCGGCCGCCCAGTTTGGGTGTGCGACCGCACAATCTTCTGAAAGGTTTTGTTCTTGGAAAATACCAAAGTGTGCGACCGCACAGATCATTCCGGGCGACCGCACAGTGTCCTGAAAAACTGATAAATCCTAGAATCAATGTGTTTAGGTTCCGACTTGGTCTAGAACCTAGGGGTTGACCTCGAATATCTAGATAAGCGTATTGTGAGCTAAGTAGCTCCGAAGAGTGGCCAATAATGGGTGTGTTTAATGTGTATTATCTTAGGAATGTACCTAGGAGTACGAATTCAAATTGTGAATGGAATAGTTAACAATTATTTGACTATGATGATTGTATGGAGATTATTTTAGACACTTAATGTGCTAAATGCGTACCTGTGAATGTGCAATGATTACATGCCACATTATTAAAGAAAAAGGGCTAGTCCACTACTTTTGGATTTGCCCCAAGTTGAAATTTGTTTCCCGTATTTCAATCAAGTAAATACTACTTGTGTGAATTTTATGTGTGTCCAGCTGGTTTACTTGTCGGGGGTGTATAGGTTTCCGCATATTGTGAGAGCTGGGGCTTAGCAATAAACGTAGGCCTATGCATCTGTGGCCGTTGCTCTTACTTTTGGCCAAAGTAAGGGCCTTGCTTCCCTAATTATTGGAGCAATCATGCACAATAGTTAGATAGCTTTTAATTGTTCTTGGGTTGGGGTACTGGGTAACAGGTCTCCACCAATATTGTGAAGCTACATCAAATATGAGAGCTGACTTCAACGACTGCAACATCGTCAGTTATGGTATATGAATGGGTTGGAGGAATAAGGTGCAAGAAATATCTTTTGTAATGTGTGCTTCCGCTTTATATGTTGCATAATGGGTTGGTATAACTACCCGTGTTGTATGCTACTTGATGATACGTGATACGTGATGTTATTTCTTGTTCATACTTACATGTATGCATATCATGTAGTTAATGTAGTAACTTACTGAGATTTATCTCACCCCGTTTCTTTTTATCTTTGTTTCCTTACCCCCCCCCAGGAAGCAAGTGATAGTACGTTGTGAGATCGAATGTGGCTGAGATCGGTCGAGCAGGTTACCTTCTCTTAGGGTAATGCTCCATGGCGCTTTTGTATATCATTCGTTGAGATCGTGGTCGTTTAAAGTATGTATGTCCGGTTGTACTTTGGTTATATCTGCTGCTAGATGTTCTTTCTTTCGCCTTTGTAAGTTGTCTCCGAGTTGTAATCTCGTTGAGGTGTTATTTGATGGTATTGGATTGAGGGTTGGATTCACGCGCCAAGTTTGGTATTTAGTATTTTGGAGTTGCATATTATGTAAATTTTATATATATGGGATTATTGATTTCCGGGGCGTGACACTCTACCTACAATGTCGACATTCGCTCGGGTGGGAGCAAGAGGCTAAAGAACCGGCCTATTGGTGTAGAAAGGAGAGACATCAAGAAATGGTATGTTAGGGGGGAGAGGGACACAAAGTTGATCAACGCGGTGTGGAAGTCCAAGTGCCCTAACAGAGAGCGTGTTCAGACCAAGAAAAGACGATGCAAGAAACAAGGTGTGCCCAAGTTTCAAGGGGAAGCATTACGAGGAAGGTGGGTCTGGAGGGAGAAGGCGAAGTTAGACTTGCGGAGAGAAATCAAGGTAGAAGCTGATTTGGGGAGGCAAGAACTATCTAACACGGAGAGGTTGAAACGTCGCTTGGTTTCAACTCGCCTTAGTACTTGAGCGGGAGGCTCGGTAATGTCAAGTCAATATAGGAGTAAAATGTGTTCAAAGGTTTCACTCCGTGGTGGGAGTTGATGGGTGTTTCTATGCTTATGAGTTTAGTCTCCAGGTGGGAGATTGTTAGGATTGGAGTCCTAAACTATGAGGAAGAAAAGGAGTCTAAGTCGGGGGAGTTGGTGGAGATCAAAAAGGGTTCAAACCGGAGGTGGAGTTCCTGGCGGAGGAGAAGGCGGGCGCTTGCCCTGGACCAGGCGGGCGCTCAAGTGGACAGTGAGTTGATCCGCCTTAGGGAAATTAATTCAAGCGGGCGCTCGCCTAGACCCAAGCGGGCGCTTGGTATGCGGCTGGGCTGATTTGTTTCCTATTTTGACACAATCTCTTCTTAATTTGATTTAGATCTTCCTTGTACTGCTATATAAGCATAGTCACAACCTAGGACACATTGTAGCAACATATTAGAAGGTGTCTAATAATATATTGACTTGGCAATTGCCCCCGGACGTAGTTCATGTGTTGAATGAACCGGGTAAACAATTCTTGTATTCTTGTGTGTGTGATTCTCTCATTATTGTGCTTGTGGGTTTGTTGTTCTTTATCTAGATTGCAAAAGGGTACCACTAAATTCCCAACATGATATACCGTTTTTCTCCAGTGAGTTGAATATTGAAGATTTTATGGATTGGCTTTCTGAAGTTGAGAAATTCTTTGATTTAATGCAAACTGAGGATGATCGTAAAGTTCCTTATGTTGCATATAAATTACGTGGGGGTGCTTCTGCGTGGTGGACGCAAGTGACGAGACAGTGAATTCGTAACAATTGGCAGCCTATTCGACGTTGGATAGACATGAAGACTACACTGAAGGACCGTTTTCTACCCGACGATTTTGATCAGGAAATTTATCGTCAATTTTTGAAGTGTAAACAGGGTAACCGGACAGTCGATGAATATGCTCACGATTTTTATACCCGTTCCGCCCGCAGGGATGTGAATGAAACAGAATCTCTTCAAGTCGCACGCTTTATCGAGGGTCTTCATCCTCCCATCCGAAATCAGGTAGACTTATTTACTACTCATTCACTCAGTGAAACTATCACCAGAGCGAAAAAGGTGGAACGCCAGTTGTCCTCTACATTTCATTCTGGCACCATATAGAAAATTTGGAGAGGGCACGTCGAACAGTAGCAAGAGTCAACCTTCTGTGATTTTTCCTGCTACGGATAATACACATACTGCAGCTTCGGGTACTAGGAATGATGATGGTAAACATGTAACCCCCGTGATTGGGTCAATTAATTCGTTGATTCAATTAATTGCCTATCCTTTTATTTTATTGTTATTCCGCTGCAACAACCCTATTACATCAATTGGTATCAGAAAATGACGATCCTTGGACGATGGCCAACGATGATATCAAGGACCTTATCGCCGCTTTGACAACCAGTATGCAAGATAGTATGAGACAACTTTCTGAATCTCAGGCACAACTAGCACAGGCAACTACTACCGCGTCACAAGAAGCAGCAGCTCGTCATACTGAACTTCTGGCAGTATTAGCGACTGGTCTTGGTGGGCGTAACAACGAAAACCCTAGAATTCGGGCAGATCCTCGTGGGGAACACCTCCGCCGCGAAGATCCGGTTCAAGGGGATTTCCGAGATAGTGGTTTTTATGAGGCCAGGGTAGTGCCTCCTGCAGATCAACGACCCAAGATTCGGGCTGATATACCGTTCTCCTCTGGTGAGTTGAATACTGAAGATTTTATGGATTGGCTTTCTGAAGTTGAAAAATTCTTTGATTTAATGCAAACTGAGGAAGATCGTAAAGTTCCTTATGTTGCATATAAATTACGTGGGGATGCTTCTGCGTGGTGGACGCAAGTGACGAGACAGCAAATTCGTAACAATTGGCAGCCTATTTGACATTGGCCATCGGTGTGCTGATGATGATGATGGTGATTGCGAGGAGGTTTATGATCCTAATGAGGAGGATGACGACGGCGACGAACATACCGCGTGTGTCGCGCCCCGTACCCGTGGTCCTACATGGCCCCACGCTCGGGACGCGCACGGAAGACGTCATAAATCACATTTAACAAAACTTTTCGAAAAACTATCATAAAGATAAACGAAATCCATTTTGGAGTGCAAAACCTCCACTTAACTTTCAAATAACTTTCACAACTAAAATACTTGGCACGAAGGCCTACATTCACTTATACAAAAGAGTGAACACCAACGTTATCCAAAATAGGTGTTACAAGATCAAGTCACGGATACACTACCCAATAAGGTTATACATTTACATAATGTAGCCTTTACAAACATACCCCAAAAGAAATTACCACCTCGACGCCTTCCTTGTGATAAGTGACCTATCCCGGATGCACGCCCTTATCTAAAACAGTAAACAAATAAGGGGTGAGATAAAATCTCAGTAAGCTACTAATATGCAACTACATTTCATGCCAACATGATAATCACAAAGGAACAATCAATAGGCAGTCACCTATGCATATAACACAAAAGATACAGTCCACTCATCACATAACACATAATGCGGAAATAAACACTCATAAGTGGATACTGAGTCAAGGTTCTATAAACGGAACACCATCCTTTGAGAAGAGTCCGTTGAGCAGCATGAACGAGCTGAAGCCGGTTCCGGAACCAAGTAACAACAACAACCAGAAGTGGGAGAAACAACACATAGTCATCCCCCCACGCGAATAGCTAGAATACTCACCGAAGGAGCTAGCTCATCCCAACCACGATCACGGGAAGGGGCATCCCACTCAAGGCCACTGAACATGGGGAAACTGGGTTACCAGTGAAGTACATTATATTGGACTCGGCTCGTGCCATTATAATATACATCACTGCCCAAAACAAACACAACAATGCCAGCTGGACTCTATACAAGCACATAGTAATAAATACTCGCTTGAAACAACAACGGGGCAATGATTCCAAAGTAGGGAACCAAGCCAAATTCATCACAAAGGATTCAAACTAATTCTCATGAAGAGATCAATCAATACAACATCACACTTGAAGTTACTCAAAAAGAGCACAGTGGTTACACACCTTAACACATTACAAACATGATCACGAACGGACCCAAACCAACACTCCCAACCAATACTTAGACATTTCATTTAATAAACCCGCTCATCTCGGAGTACTCAAAAGGAGCTTTAAAACGATAGCTTACACAACTAGAACGGAGTCCGGGTGAGGAAGTTATGACTTACCGAAGATTGAACGAGAAACGAGAAATTATCAGAACAGGGGAGGGGAAGCGCGCGCCTCATACAAAGGGGGTGCGCACGCCTCCTGATATCAGAAGGAACCTTAATCAAATGGGAAGCAAGGATGCGCACGCCTCCCCAAAAGGGATGCGCACGCCTCCTTAGACCAGAAGGACATAGCCAAAAGAAAGATTGAGGGTGCGCGCGCCTCATTCCAGAGGAAGCGCGCGCCTCCTTCGACGCACAGAGAAATCTGCAGAAACTCCTGGGTTCTTCCCCAAAATTCTTACCCAAATCAACCCAACTTTGTACCCAACGAATTTAACCCTTCTTTTTGCATACCTAAGCACTCAACATAACATAGAAGTCTACAAGAACTCAAATAACATCAACTAAGGATCCAAACCAAGGTTAAAGCTCAACATTACCCAAAATTCACCAAAGATGATCCAAGGTACAAATCAACATTTAAATTCACAACTAAACATGAAATCATCATCCAATGTTCACACCAAACATAAATGACCAATTTTAAGCTAAAGGGGGGGCTTAGTAACTTACCTCAAAGGAATCCAAACTCAACCAAATCAACTTCTATTGAGCTTCCCACGAACCTAGCGACGATCTAGACATTTGGTACAACATGAACAATGAGAGGAAATGGGGGGAAGATGAATGAAATGAAGAGAGAAGGAAGAGGAGAGTTTTACCTTTCTATGGACAAGGAGGGAGAGGAAGAACTGGGAAATGAGAGGTGAGGGAAGGGGGAGGTGAGGGAGAAGAGAGGGAGTAGTTGATTATTTTGAAAAGTTACACCTAGGCCCCCTCTTCCACTACTACCCTTAAAAATAAACTCCCCACTAACAATTAAGATCCAATTATCCTACACTAGCACAAAATCAATTAAATGCTAGGTATAAAGTATTATAACACACAAAATGCACACCTAAACTTTTAATTAAATAAATACTTAAATGAACAGTTAAGCAAGTAAACAAACAAATAAATAATTATTTATACTAAAAATAGGGACGGGGTTTCGGGTCGTGACATTCACTCCTCCTTAAGGAAAATTCGACCCGAATTTTAACACTTACCAGGATTTTCGAACAACCACGGATACTTCCGTTCCATCTCATCCCGCAATTCCCAAGTCGACTCCTCAACTTCGTGATTCCTCCATACCACTCTGACTAGGGCAATGCTCTTGTTTCTCAACCCTTGCACCTTGGTATCAATCACTCGAATTGGTTTCTCCTCATAAGACATATTCGGCTCAATATCTTCCGGTACTTCTGACAACACATGAGACGGATCATACACATATTTACGAAGCGCTGAAACATGAAACACATTATGAAATCGGCTTAAAGAAGGCGGTAACGCAAGACGATAAGCAAGATTCCCAACTTTATCCAATATCTCGAAAGGCCCAACAAACCTTGGAGCAAGCTTTCCCTTCTTACCAAACCTTCGGATTCCCACCTTCGGAGACACTTTCAAAAACACGAAGTCACCCGACTGAAACTCAAGATCTCGCCTGCGGTGGTCGGCATAGCTCTTATCTCTACTTTGAGCGGTGAATAGACGATTTCGAATAAGCTTTACCTTTTCAACCGAATCATTAACCAAATCGACACCCCAAATTTTAGCTTCCCCGACTTCATCCCAACAAATAGGAGACCGACACTTCCTACCATACAAAGCTTCGTAAGGAGCCATCTCGATACTCGATTGAAAACTGTTGTTATAAGCAAACTCCACTAAAGGTAAATGAGTATCCCAAGAATCATCGAAGTCGATCGAACAAGCCCGCAACATGTCTTCAAGAATCTGAATCGTTCTCTCCGATTGACCATCGGTTTGTGGATGAAAAGCCGTGCTAAACCTCAATTCGAAACCCAAAGCCTTCTGAAATGCTTGCCAAAACCGAGATGTAAATCTAGGATCCCGATCAGAAACAATACTAACTGGAACCCCATGCAATTTCACGATCTCGTTGATATACAAAGTCGCAAGCCTTTCCATTGAATAGCTAATCTCGATAGGTAGAAAATTAGAAGACTTTGTCAATCTATCTACGACTACCCAAACTGCATCATGCCTTCTTCTCGTACGCGGTAATCCGGACACAAAATCCATCGTCACATGTTCCCATTTCCATTCCGGTATCTCAAGAGGTTGAAGTAACCCCGCGGGTCTTTGATGTTCCGCTTTCACCTGTTGGCAAGTCAAACATCTCGATACATAATCCGCTATTTCCCGCTTCATGCCACTCCACCAGAAATGCTGTTTCAAATCCCGATACATCTTGGTACTCCCGGGGTGAATAGTATACTTCGACTTGTGGCCCTCATCCAGAACTGGGCGCTTTACTCCTCCCACATTGGGAACACACAAACGACCTCTATAACTCAAAACCCCTTCAGAACTAAGAGAAAACTCTTCAAACTTTTTGTCCCCAATCTTACTCGAAATCTTCATCAACTCGGGATCATCCTTCTGAGTATCCCTAATTTGTTGAATTAAGGCAGGTAATACCTTAATGTTCGCAAAGATATCCCCATGCTTGGACTCATAAGGATCCCAATCTCGAACATCTTCCAACATTTTCCATTCACGCACCATCAATGAAGCTACATAGGATTTCCGACTAATGGCATCAGCGACCACATTTGCTTTACCCGGATGATAAGAAATGGTGCAATCAAAATCCTTCAACAATTCCATCCATCTGCGCTGTCTATTGTTCAACTCCTTTTGTGAGAAAAGATACTTCAGACTTTGGTGATCGGTAAAAATTTCAAACTTTGTCCCATATAAATAATGCTTCCACTTGTGCAACGCAAAGACAATAGCCGCAAGTTCCATGTCATGGGTAGGATAATTTTGCTCACTCGGAGTCAACTTCCTTGAAGCATACGCAATCACTTTCCCATTTTGCATTAAAACGCACCCGAGGCCTTCTTTAGAAGCGTCACTATAAATAACCAGTTCATCTTTCCCATTTGGTAACACAAGTACATGAGCGGTGGTCAACCTCCTTTTCAACTCATCGAAACTCAATTGACATTTTTCTTCCCACACAAACGGCACGTTCTTTCTGGTCAACTGAGTCAACGGGGTAGCAATTTTGGAAAATCCCTCAATAAATCTTCTATAGTACCCGGCTAAGCCCAAGAAACTCCGAATCTCCGTAACTGATTCCGGCCTCTTCCAATCCACAATAGCTTCAATCTTTGAAGGATCTACGGATATCCCTCCATTAGAAACCACGTGCCCCAGAAAAGAAACTTCTTCAAGCCAAAAGGCACACTTACTGAACTTCGCAAACAATTGCTTCTCCCGAAGAATAGATAAGACCATTCGCAAATGTTGTTCGTGCTCCTCCCGAGACTTCGAATAAACTAGAATGTCATCGATGAACACCACCACGAAAGTATCAAGATACGGTTTAAAAACCCGATTCATCATATCCATAAATACCGCAGGAGCATTCGTTAACCCGAAAGGCATGACAAGAAATTCATAGTGCCCATACCTACTACGGAAAGCAGTCTTGGGAACGTCTTCAGAACGAATTTTCAACTGGTGATAACCACTCCTCAAATCAAGCTTCGAAAAGACAACCGACCCCTGAAGCTGATCAAACAAGTCATCAATATGGGGAAGAGGATATTTGTTTTTGATAGTTACCTGATTTAGCTTCCTGTAATCGATACACAGCCTCAAGGATCCATCCTTCTTCTTGACAAACAATACCGGAGCTCCCCACGGTGACACACTAGGGTGGATAAACCCACGATCAAGTAACTCTTGTAACTGCTCCTTCAATTCTTTCAATTCAACCGGAGCCATTCTATAAGGTGCCGCCGATATAGGAGTTGTACCTGGAAGCAAGTCTAAACAAAATTCGATCTCTCTATCAGGAGGCATAGAGTACTCCGTAGAAAACACATCCGGAAACTCCCTAACAATATTTACCTCTTCCACACTAGAAACCTTTTTCGTAGTATCCAGAACATTGGCCAGAAACCCCACACAACCACGGTTCAACAACTTTCTAGCTTTTAAATACGAAATAACATGAACCTTTTTACTCAAATGAATCGCCTCAAAAGAAAATTCAGGGGCATTAGGGGCAGAAAAAGTAACCACCTTTTTAAAACAATCAACAGTAGCATGGTATCGACTCAACCAATCCATACCCAAAATGATATCAAAATCTTGCAATGGCAATAATATCAAATCAGCAAGTAAAACATGCTCACGTATATGCACATCACAGTCACGCAATATCTTATCGGTCACCAAACTCTTACCCATAGGGGTAGACACTTCTAACACAAAAGGTAGAGACTCAGGCAAAGAAGACAACTGAGATGCAAAATGCACAGACACATAAGAATGCGAAGAACCGGGGTCTATTAGTGCACGTGCCCTCCTATTAAACATAGAAATAATACCTCCAATCACGTCAGAAGCATTCGAAGCCTGATGTTGGTTGATGGCGAAAACACGACCTTGTACCTTGGGCTTGCCCGAGGCATCCCTCTTCTGACCCGAAGACGACCCGGTACCACTACCAACTGACTGATTCTTCGATTTAGGACAACTAAATTGAAAGTGACCCAACTGACCGCAATTCAAGCACTTCCCCTGCTTTTTCCAACACTTCTCTTCGGAGTGCCCTCCCTTTTGACAATAATTGCAAACCCGATTATTCTGACTCCCCGAGGTGTTACCTTGATTCCTGTTGCCCTGTTGCCCTTGAGAAGTTCCCCTGAAAAGTGAATACATGTTCTGTGCTCCTCTAGAGTCACCACGATGAGGTTGTGGCTTCCCTTGACCTCCTTGTTTCGCTACACTTGTTGATTCCGTCCTCTTCTTATGCTCTACTATGTCCTGCTCCACCTGGTAGGCACGATCAATGGCATCTTGTAGGTCTTGGAATTTGTGGGAAGTAAGTTGGGTTCTGATCACGGTCTTCAACCCTTTGACAAACCTCGAGGTCTTCCTTTCTTCAGTCGAAACCATGTAATTGCAATAGCGAGCCAATTCCGTGAATTTGGCAACATACTCGGCCACCGTCAACAAGTTTTGTTCCAAGCTAAGAAACTCGGATTCCTTCCTATCTTGGTCCACCTTAGGAATGAAATGCTCTTTGAACTTTTTCTTGAACGTCTCCCAAACATGGGGTATCCGTGCCTCCTCCCAACTAGCTTTCAACGATTTCCACCAATACTCTGCACCTCCAACTAGCTTGTAGGTCGCAAATCTTACCCTATCCTCATCGGAGCTTTGTAAGACCTCAAAGATCTTTTCCATAGACTCGACCCACCTTTCCGCTGTAGCCACATCTGACCCTCCATCAAATTCTGTCGGTTTCATCCTCAGAAATTGTTCCAATCCAGTCCTCGGAGCCAATGGTGCCTCTCTGCGATTGTTATCATTCATGGTTTTCAATGCCGCCTCGAATATCCCTTGAAACATTGCTAGGGCTTCTTCCCTTGCATTTCCCTGTTCGGCAGGTCCACCCTGTTCATTATCAGACCCGACCATGATTACCGAGTACCTGCATAAGACACTCATCGTTACTCACTCTATACTCGATTACCCTCCTAGGTCATTTAGTCACTCTAGACTATCTACAACCTAGCTCTGATACCAACTGTCGCGCCCCGTACCCGTGGTCCTACATGGCCCCACGCTCGGGACGAGCACGGAAGACGTCATAAATCACATTTAACAAAAACTTTTCGAAAAACTATCATAAAGATAAACGAAATCCATTTTGGAGTGCAAAACCTCCACTTAACTTTCAAAAAACTTTCACAACTAAAATACTTGGCACGAAGGCCTACATTCACTTATACAAAAGAGTGAACACCAACGTTATCCAAAATAGGTGTTACAAGATCAAGTCACGGATACACTACCCAATAAGGTTATACATTTACATAATGTAGCCTTTACAAACATACCCCAAAAGAAATTACCACCTCGACGCCTTCCTTGTGATAAGTGACCTATCCCGGATGCACGCCCTTATCTAAAACAGTAAACAAATAAGGGGTGAGATAAAATCTCAGTAAGCTACTAATATGCAACTACATTTCATGCCAACATGATAATCACAAAGGAACAATCAATAGGCAGTCACCTATGCATATAACACAAAAGATACAGTCCACTCATCACATAACACATAATGCGGAAATAAACACTCATAAGTGGATACTGAGCCAAGGTTCTATAAACGGAACACCATCCTTTGAGAAGAGTCCGTTGAGCAGCATGAACGAGCTGAAGCCGGTTCCGGAACCAAGTAACAACAACAACCAGAAGTGGGAGAAACAACACATAGTCATCCCCCCACGCGAATAGCTAGAATACTCACCGAAGGAGCTAGCTCATCCCAACCACGATCACGGGAAGGGGCATCCCACTCAAGGCCACTGAACATGGGGAAACTGGGTTACCAGTGAAGTACATTATACTGGACTCGGCTCGTGCCATTATAATATACATCACTGCCCAAAACAAACACAACAATGCCAGCTGGACTCTATACAAGCACATAGTAATAAATACTCGCTTGAAACAACAACGGGGCAATGATTCCAAAGTAGGGAACCAAGCCAAATTCATCACAAAGGATTCAAACTAATTCTCATGAAGAGATCAATCAATACAATATCACACTTGAAGTTACTCAAAAAGAGCACAGTGGTTACACACCTTAACACATTACAAACATGATCACGAACGGACCCAAACCAACACTCCCAACCAATACTTAGACATTTCATTTAATAAACCCGCTCATCTCGGAGTACTCAAAAGGAGCTTTAAAACGATAGCTTACACAACTAGAACGGAGTCCGGGTGAGGAAGTTATGACTTACCGAAGATTGAACGAGAAACGAGAAATTATCAGAACAGGGGAGGGGAAGCGCGCGCCTCATACAAAGGGGGTGCGCACGCCTCCTGATATCAGAAGGAACCTTAATCAAATGGGAAGCGAGGATGCGCACGCCTCCCCAAAAGGTATGCGCACGCCTCCTTAGACCAGAAGGACATAGCCAAAAGAAAGATTGAGGGTGCGCGCGCCTCATTCCAGAGGAAGCGCGCGCCTCCTTCGACGCACAGAGAAATCTGCAGAAACTCCTGGGTTCTTCCCCAAAATTCTTACCCAAATCAACCCAACTTTGTACCCAACGAATTTAACCCTTCTTTTTGCATACCTAAGCACTCAACATAACATAGAAGTCTACAAGAACTCAAATAACATCAACTAAGGATCCAAACCAAGGTTAAAGCTCAACATTACCCAAAATTCACCAAAGATGATCCAAGGTACAAATCAACATTTAAATTCACAACTAAACATGAAATCATCATCCAATGTTCACACCAAACATAAATGACCAATTTTAAGCTAAAGGGGGGGGCTTAGTAACTTACCTCAAAGGAATCCAAACTCAACCAAATCAACTTCTATTGAGCTTCCCACGAACCTAGCGACGATCTAGACATTTGGTATAACATGAACAATGAGAGGAAATGGGGGGAAGATGAATGAAATGAAGAGAGAAGGAAGAGGAGAGTTTTACCTTTCTATGGACAAGGAGGGAGAGGAAGAACTGGGAAATGAGAGGTGAGGGAAGGGGGAGGTGAGGGAGAAGAGAGGGAGTAGTTGATTATTTTGAAAAGTTACACCTAGGCCCCCTCTTCCACTACTACCCTTAAAAATAAACTCCCCACTAACAATTAAGATCCAATTATCCTACACTAGCACAAAATCAATTAAATGCTAGGTATAAAGTATTATAACACACAAAATGCACACCTAAACTTTTAATTAAATAAATACTTAAATGAACAGTTAAGCAAGTAAACAAACAAATAAATAATTATTTATACTAAAAATAGGGACGGGGTTTCGGGTCGTGATAGCGTGTGTGGTTCGTAAATTGACTACTCCCACGGCGGAGGTTAATCCTGCACGTCATAATATTTTTCGAACAAAGGGAAAGGTCAATGATACGGTGGTTCGCTTTATTATAGATAGTGGCAGCAGTGAGAACTTGGTGGCACGAGGTTTGGTCAATAAGCTCAGGCTCGAGGTGCGTACCCATCCGTCCCCGTATATCATTGGATGGATCAATGCTACTGGTTCTGTGAAGGTAACACAACAATGTATCATTCCCTTTTCAATTGGCAAATATAAGTATGTGATTACGTGCGATGTTGTGGATATGAGCGCTTGTCAACTATTGCTTGGTAGACCGTGGCATTTTGATGTGGGTTCTATGCATTGTGGGAGTACTAATGTGATCCGTTTGGTTAAGCATGGGCGTAGATTTGCTTTGTACCCATTGACGGATATAGAGAATGGTGGGTGCAAGGGCAACGGCACATATCTTAGTTCTCTTTGCATTCCTAAGAATTTTGTTTCAGGTTCATTGCCTAAGAAGAAAAGACGGCTGATCGCCAAAGGGAAGTCCGAGCCTGGCATTCCATTTTCCATACCTCGCACACCGATGGCCACGAGATGTTCTTTTATGGTACATGATTCCGGGACGAATCATTTTCAAGTGGAGGCGCATGATGTAGCACGTGATCGAGAACAGCAGCCCAGCCGAAGGACCGAGCGCCCGCCTGGGTGAGACCAGGCAGCCCAGCCGAAGGACCGAGCGCCCGCCTGGGTGAGACCAAGCGCCCGCCTGGAATTCAAGCAATCGTTCTGCCGTCAAGGGCGCCCGCCTGGTCAAGGCCAAGCGCCCGCCTGCTTGCCGAACAGGATTTTTATGCAGTTTACGTTTTTGGTTTAATTAAACAATTTAGAGTATTTTTGGTATTTTTCTTGCTTTCGTTTTTGGGAGTATAAAACTTATTTTAGGGTTTGTAAACATTATTAATTGTTTTTAGTTATTCAATTGCAACTTTGGGTTAAACCCTAGAAAACCATTGTTGGTTTGTTTGAAGGTGGATTTCTTCGTTTACACAAGAATCTCATCATCTTGGTGTTGTTCTTGCTAAACCCTAATTCGTGAATTCGAATTGGGTCAATTAATTCGTTGATTCGATTAATTGCCTATCCGGTTATTTTTATTTTAATTCCGCTGCAACTCTTTTACATCATCCTTATGTTTCAAAAATACTTGGAGATTTTTTTTTGCCTCAACATACTTGCAGTTTTACGGTTTTTCATAAATTTTTAACATAATTTGCTTAAACTACCATTATTTATGATTATATAGCTGTTATTGTAAAAAAAGTTAATTGTTTAAGTACTTAAAATATTATAGAATGGAAAGATTAATGGGACCACAAATTCGAAAATGACCACTACTACTATCAAACGGCATTCATGCAAATGAAATGGTGTGCGGCCTACCGGAGCAACGAGTTAGGCTAGCCGTCATGAAAAGTGAACCAACTTGGGCATGCAGACTCTAACTAGTCTCTTGCAACAACAGTCAACATACTATGAAATGTATTGGAACCTTCTCAAACTTAAATATTCACTCCATCCCCAAAATGTAAAATCACTTTTATTTTACTTCTCAACATAATTGATTTTTTATCAAAATATTAATTTTATTAACGATTTAAAATATGTTATTGAAGATAGAATCTTTAACAAATACTAATTCTTTTTTTTTTAGCAAACAAATATTAATTCTTAAAATTTAGTTTATTTTTTGAGAAAGGATTCTTAAAATTTAGTTGAGATAACAAAATTGTACTACATCAAAGTCCAAATTGACAAGTAATCCTATTGTTTGATCTTGAATCCATCACATCCTTCCATTCTTAACCAATAATTTAATGATACATCAAAATTTTACATCTGAAATTTGAAGTACAATTAAAAAAACGGTTTTTCTATCCTATAAGCACTATATGGTAAAGAAATTAATATTTAATCTTGGGCAATCTTGAGAAGTCTTGTAAAATTTTATCCAACCAATTTACTCCATTTTTCGTCCTAAACGTTAGGCTTTCCTTTATAACAAACCAGATTCAATATTATATTTCCGTAATCAAAATATTATGTTTTATTACACAATTATAATATCCAACCAATTCTTTCAAAAAAAAAAAAATTATTAAGAAGTTAATACAAAATATTTTAGAAAGATAATATGTAAAAACAAATTCGTTTTTTTAAAAAAAACATGTAAAAACAAATTATTAAGAAGTTAATACAAAATAAAAAAAAATCATGATATGTAGAAGTTATGCATTACAAGTTTCAATATTATTTTTTTCGTTACTAAATTCTTCAATGTAAGATATGCATTAAATGAAAGTACAAATTGTTTGGAGAAATTATGTTTTCAATTCATGATACTTCTCTTTAAGTTTTATATTAATAATGAATTATTGCGGCATATTATGAAAATATTATTATTATTTAATTTTTTGGTATGTTTTTTTACATGTTATCTTTTAAAATCTTTTTAGTGTATTTAATAATAATTGTTTATATTAAAAATAAAATGAAAAAAGGAGGGGATTTTTTTTTTGGATGGGTATTGGTTGTAGGGACATTTTCTTAAAAGCCCTTTATTCTAACTTTTATTTCTAAAGAAGACACAATATTTTTTTAATTGCTTAAGAACCCAAGGGACAAAAATAGCCAAGAATACCCCTAACTACCCCTTATAAGGGTGCTCCCCCTTTCCAGGCCATATTTTCAGGTCATATTTTCATCCCGCTCTGAGATTCATGTCTCAGACTCTTAGAAACACTGAGAATCATGTCACAGACCTATAAAAATACTGAGACAAGTGTCTCAGACCTATAAAAACACAGAGAAACATATCTCAAAGCTATAAAAACACTGAGAGACGTGTCTCAAACCTATAAAAACACTGAGAGACGTATCTCAGACCTATAAAAACACTGAGAGACATATCTCAGACCTATAGAAACACTGAGAGACGTGTCGCAGACCTATAAAAACACTGAGAGACATGTCACATACGTATAAAAAAATACTTAGAACTATGTTGCAAACCTTTAAAACACTGAGAAACGTGTCACAGACCTATAACAATACTGACAGACATGTCACATACTTATAAAAACACTGAGAGACATGTCGCAGACCTATAAAAATAGTGAGAGACAAGTCACATACCTATAAAAACACTGAGAGCCATGTCGCATATCTATAAAAACACTAAGAGACATGTCGCAGACCTATAGCCATGTCTTACACCTGTTAAAACATTGAGAGCCATGTCGTAGACCAATAAAAACATTGATATCCATGTCTCAAACCTATAAAAACATTGAGAGTCATGTCTCCGACATATAAAAACACTGAGAGCTATGTCACATACCTATAAAAATACTGAGACAAGTGTCTCAGACCTATAAAAACCCTGAGAGACATATCTCAAACCTATAAAAACACTGAAAGACGTGTCTCAAACCTATAAAAACACTGAGAGATGTATCTCAGACCTATAAAAACACTGAGAGACATATCTCAGACCTATAGAAACACTAAGAGACGTGTCACAGACCTATAAAAACACTGAGAGACATGTCACATACGTATTAAAACACTGAGAAACGTGTCGCAGACCTATAACAATACTGAGAGACATGTCACATACCTATAAAAATACTGAGAGACATGTCGCGGACATATAAAAATAGTGAGAGACAAGTCACATACCTATAAAAACACACTGAGAGCCATGTCACAGATCTATAAAAACACTAAGAGACATGTCGCAGACCTATAGCCATGTCTTACACCTGTTAAAACACTGAGAGCCATGTCGTAGACCAATAAAAATATTGATATACATTCCTCTCGGACTAAGGTTCTTACTTTGAATTTACATGAAGATTAAGAAAAAATAATTGTTGTGAGTATGAAAAATAAAATAGGAGAGAAAAAGTGGGTAAAAAGTTTTTTTTTTTTAGAATGACAAATGAGTCACGTTATACATTATACTCCCTCCATCCCTCTTTAACTTACAAAAATTGAGTTGGTCACATTAATTAAGGAGAAAGAGAAAAAGTTGATTGTTGTGAGTATAGATGGTTCGGTAGGAGAGAGAAAGTGGGGTAGAGAATAGTGAGTTGATAGTTATTGTGAGTATGACAAGTGGGTCTCATTCTTTTAAAAGTATTAAGACATTTCCATTTTGGGTCTTTGTAGATTAAAGTGGGACAACCAAAAGGGTAATTTTTGTAGATTTAAGAGAGACGGAGAGAGTAAGTAATACTCCCTCCGTTTCATGTCACTGGAGACTTATTTCATTTTTTGTCCGTTCCACATCACGAGACTGCCCAAAATGATAAAGAATATTTACTATTCTTCCCACTCATTATCTCTCATACTTTACTTTTACACTCACAATACCAATCAACTTACTATTCCACCCACTCATTTTCTCTCCTATTTAATTTTTCATACTCACAAAAGAGACTGCCCAAAATGATAAAGAATATTTACTATTCTTCCCACTCATTATCTCTCCTACTTTACTTTTACACTCACAATACCAATCAACTTACTATTCCACCCACTCATTCTCTCTCCTATTTAATTTTTCATACTCACAAACACCTTCTCCCACTATTTCTCTTCTTACTTTTCTATAATTTGTGTGCCAAAATTTTTGCTCTTCAAGTCACATGAAACGGAAGGAGTAAATAACTAAGAATTATAGTCCGGAATAAAATAAAAAATAAAATAAAAACATTTTTAGTATGGGAGAGAGAGAGTATCACACTTTCTCACTCATGTTCACATAATTTTATTTTATTTTATTGTTCTTATTTTTTTGTAATTAAACTTTGAGAGTAATATTACTGTATTTGATTGAATATCCTCTCAACTGTCTTATCTGACTCTCTCTACTCAAGTGCCCTAGAGGCTTCTCTTCCAAAACACAACTTGGCAGCACCATACACTACAACCACCTTTCACCTCACTCTATTTCCTACAAAAAGATTATAAAGAGTCAAAAAAAAAAAAACCCATCACTTCTCTCTGCAAAAAGCTTTCACTATTCACTTATTATAAACCCAAAAACCAAATCAAATTAGACACATCTCACTCTCTCTCACACACTTCCTCTTTCTGCAACTGGAACCATGGACTTCCATCTGAAGCAATGGAGAAACCAGCAACAACAGCCTAAATTGTCACACCCCTCTTCTTCCCCCTCCCTCCCTGATTCTCCCCTCTTTATGTTTTTCTGAATCCACCATTACTGCCTGCAATTTCATCTTCATCTCTTACGTTGACGTGTGCCATAGGATCTTTATCTTTTCCTTAGCGGTGCCGTCAATGATTTGTATCTCCCTCCGCCAAACCCAGCAAGTTAGCAGAACCATCAAAGATCTGCTGGCTATTGCACCATCTATGCAGCCATAGCCGATCTAAAATCTCCGGTGTGTCAAAAGACCGTCGACGAAGTTAACTTGGAAGAGGGAAAAGGGCCCCAAGTTTTCAGGTCTAATTGACGATGGTGGCGTGGTATGTTCGCCGGAATATGCAGATCTGACCGGCGATTGAGGAGATTGGCCGGACATCTTCGCCCTCCAAGTCTTGGCCAGAATGGAGAGGGGGAACCGGCGCCGGATCCGAACGAAGAAGCAAAGGAGAAGCTAGATTTGGGAGGTCGAAGTCCTAAAGGTCGCCGGAGAGGTCGCCGACGGGTGAGATGGATGACGGGAAAGGAGGTTTTACCGTTTTAGAGAGAGAGAGAGAGAGAGAGAGAGGGTTGAGAGAGAAAGTGTCTGTGAATGAGTGAAGGAGGGGAGGGGTAATTTTGGGATTAAAGTATGTCATTAAAAAACAGAGGACCTAATGGAAATAAGCTTTCCATCTAGTGGACCCAAACGAAATAAAGGAAATTGTCTGTCCTTTTTGAAAAATTTCTTTTGTTTAAAGGACTTTTGAGAAATTTTTCCTTGGTTGTATAGTATAATGTGTATCAAAAAAAAATGGGAGTAAAGTGATGTTAAATCTGGTTAGTATGAGAGGAAGCCTAAAATTTAGGAGAAAAAAATGGTGTATTTTGGTTGGGTAAAAGTTTACAAGACTTTTTAAATGCCGGATGGAGGCAGTTTTCAAGTTTTACTTGGAGTAAAATCCGAACGTCTCAAAATTTGGATAAAAAATGTATTTGTTGTAGTCTAAGAGATGAAACATCTACGCACATTTGGAATGAGCCTTCGATCTTTGTGAAGTGCCATTTCTTTATTATTGTGAATGAATAGGATTTGTCATTTGTTCAAAAAAAAAAAGTTTACAAGATTTACAAAGATTTTCTTAGATATAAATCAATTTCATTACTATAATTATAGTTCTTATCCTATGCTCTTAGGGCATACTCCCTCCGTCCCATCCGAATTAGGATTTTGTGGTTGGGTACGAGGATTAAGGAAAAAGTGTTAGTGGAGTAGGTGTTGTGAGTATGAAAAGTGAAGTAGGAGAGAGAAAGTGGGATAGAGAATAATGAGTGAAAAATTGTTGTGAGTGTGAATGTGAGTCCCATTAAATAAAATACTTCCATTTTTGGGTTGTCCTAATTTGAATGGGACACCCAAAATAAAAATTTATCCTAATTCGAGTGAGACAGAGGGAGTAGGTTAGAAAATCCGTTAAAAAATCGTTAAAAATTAGTGGCAAAGTTAAAAAAGGAACTCAATTACTACTTGTCAAAATAATCATATCTTAATTTTTTTTGAAACAAAAGTGAAGTGAAATCAAATACAGTAAAAACGCACTCATACTTATTTAACGTGTAAAGCATACTAGTATTCATTCCATGGTGAAATTTTCTTCTAAAATGACCAAACTTTATCTACCTTTTCCTTGACTAAATCCCTATTAAAATACAAAAACGATGAGTGGGTGTGGGTCTTCTTTTTCTAAGTTTTCTGCTTCTTCATTCTTTTTCTTAATTCTAATTAATTCCGTCTATGTTCTTCTTTTCTTTTCTAGAACTTCCAATTTTTCTTCCTTTAGTGGCCATCTTTTTTTTTTTTTTTTTTTTTCTCTCTCTCTCTCTCTCTTCATTCAACCCCCTTCTCCCCTAACTTTATTCATCAATCTCTCTCTATATATCTATATATAATCTTAACCAGACCCGTGTACGAATTCAATAGAAAGAATACTTCATACTTGTGATTTCGACTCTTAATTTCTCTCTCTCTCTCTCTCTAAAAGTATTTGTTAGGAAGTTATGATCGTGTCATTTGTGTGTTTGATTATTATTCAGATTTCTGTTCATCGACGAAGCTTAAATTAATGGCAGCTGTTTCGATAATCAAGATTAATCACCTCCCAAATCAAGAGCTGGCTCTTTCCCCTTCTTTCCTTTCTGGGTTTTATTGCTGGGACTGGGAATTCCTCACCGCTCTCTTGCTCTTTAGTCATTAATTCCTTCCACCAATTAATTAATTTTCCTTTTCAGTTCTAGAATTAATTAATCAATCATATACAGATTTTATTGGGAAGGGGGATTTTTTTTTTTAATTTTAGTTTTGATTTTAGAAGGGTGTGTGGTAGGTGAGAAATGGCGCAGAGGTCGGTTCCGGCACCGTTTCTGACGAAGACGTATCAAATGGTGGACGATCCGGCGACGGACGAGGTGATTTCATGGAACGACGACGGATCAACGTTCGTCGTTTGGAAAACTGCTGATTTTGCGAGAGATTTGCTTCCTAATTCTTTCAAGCACAACAACTTTTCCAGCTTCGTTCGTCAGCTTAATACTTATGTACGTTCACTTTCCTCCCTATTTTATTTACATCATATATATATGGAGTATGCTAGTATTAAAATGGAGTAGAAAATATTTAGTCAAAATTTTCAATTTTATTTAATTTTATTCATTTTTATTTAATTTAAGAAACACACAAGAAAATTATCATATTTTTAACATGAAAGTAAAATTATTAGTAAAATATTATTGAAAAGAATTGTAGTCAATTAGATGGATGAATTATCAGTTGTGTGATCTTTGCTGTTTGTACTAATCATTGGAAGCTGTACATTATAATTAGTACTATATACGTACTTATAAATTTATTTTGCTATATTATGGAAAATTGGTGAATAGTAAATAAATGATTTATGATTTTATGTGCCTTAGATATACTCCCTCCGTCCTATTTTAAGAGTCAAAAAATGAGTGGGTTCAAGAATTAAGGAAAAAGTGATGTGTTGTGAGTGTTGATAGTTGTGTAAGAGAGAGAAAGTGGGGTAGTGTAGGACCCACTTTCTATTTTAGGATTTTGACTCTTAAAATTGGACGCCCTTTTAGGAAATTTTTGACTCATAAAATGGGACAGAGGGAGGTCAAGCACTTTTTTTTTTGAACAGATGTTTTATCAAGCATTAAATTTGCTTCCTTGTTGGAAACTTTGGTAAATACATGTATCTTAAAGCTGTGTATAATCTAAGTTATGATGGAAATTGTTCTTGTGACAATTGTTAAACTTTTGTTAATGAAAACGAATTAAATAAAAATCTATCCTATTCTCAGTGTTGTGAAAGTTAAAAGCAGAATATTTTTGATTTTAATACATTTCTTAATTAGAAAACTCTAGCAAGTGTGAATGTGACAACTGTGGTACGCGTTGGTGTGGACATTTCGTAATTAGCACTGGCCTAGGGCATGTACACGTCACTCTCGATTAACATCTTAATTCTTTTTTAAACTCAAATCTTAAATTTTGTAGAAAGTTATTAGTTGAGATGTTGGACTAAATAAAAAAAAATGTGAACATGTATGTATATATGGATTAGGTAGCCTCTTATGTTCAAGCGTTACATCATTTCATTCATTTTTTTTTATTTGAGCAAACATCATTTCATTCATTAATGAACTGAAAATGTAATGGAGTTGGTTTGGGGGAAACTAGTTCCTCCATAAGTTATAAAAAATCCTGTTTTTTTTTACCCTTCTTTAACCTTAAAAGGCCTAAACCCTATACCCTAAACCCTAAACTTTAACCCCTATAAAAACAGGACTTTTTATAACTTATGGAGAAACTAGTTTCCCCCAAAATTTTCTCAATGTAATATACCGTCCATCCCCAGCTATGATTGTGCTGGTTAGCGTACTATTCTCTTTTTTCTTTTTTAAATAACCATTTTAAGTTACAAAATAAGGTCACAAAATCATGCTCACAAAATGAGGTGGCGATATTTTATTGGTTGCATCGATAATTGACTCGCCACACTCTACTTAAAAACACCAATAAAATCATTACACCTAGGATTTTGTGCCCCTAGTATCATTCTTTTAAGTTTTTTTCTAGTAATATGTTCCGAGGAATAATCAATTGGTCTTATTCCATACAGTATATATTACTAGTATCCTATATACAATCTATAAAGATCCAAAACAAGATATAAATTTGTTTTAAATCTAAAAAAGAGGCTCTTTAATTTCATTAGTGTTCTAAATTCCAAAATGATAACTTTATAACCATCATTATCGCGTTAATGTTTGGACCGTAATGGTTGTGGCCCCCATTAGGATTGAAATTTGGATGCAACATAAGTATGTTCACATTAAGATGATTACTAGTTCCATGTAATGTTAAATCTCACCAACTATTTAGAGAAATCGTGATGCCTTTTTTTTTGGGAAGATTAGGGAGTTGGTGGCTCTTTGTTTAAAAAAAATGTAATCTTCATTTTAAATAAGCTTTCCCAATTTGGAACGTTTAGTCAAAAATTGAAAGGAACCTCTTTTGAAAAATCTTCTTGCAAGGAGCTGTTAGTCAAAAGATTAGGAAGGCCACAACTATAGATACAAATTTTCAGCTTTGAGTATATATCTTCTTTGACTTTTTGGTGAAAGTACAATTGTTTTGACCAAGTAATGTTATTGGTCAAAGTATTGTTGTTGACTTGTCACATTTACAGTTTTAAATATTACGTCCAAATGCAATAAAATTTGTAAGACAAAATGTTGATCTCTGTCGAATTGATCAGTCCATTATAAATCTGTATCAGGTTTAGAACATTTTCTTGCTAGTTTGTGGATACATTTCCTTATTTGTGACATGTTTAGACCAAATAACTTTAGTTTTGATGGTATCTGGTATTAGCTTCCACAACAGTGGAGGTAGCTAGTTTGAATCTTGTTAAGGACATGTGTTAGCCTAGTTATGGGCCATTTGATGTAGCTTAAGGGCAATTTATATATCATTAGTGGGGAAAAAAAAACAATTAGAGAAAAAAGTAACTTGTTTAGCGATAATTCAAGTGATCAATGTAATATTGCTAATTGGTAATTAAACTAATGTGTGCAGGGATTCCGCAAGACTGTGCCAGACAAGTGGGAATTTGCCAACGAAAATTTCAAACGCGGACAGAAAGAGCTGTTGACCGCCATTCGCCGCAGGAAAACGGCTCTGGTGGCCGGTAAAGTGGCCGGAGGTCCGATTTCTCCCTCTAATTCCGGCGAGGACCTCGGATCAACCTCAACATCATCTCCGGACTCCAAGAATCCAGGGTCAGTGGACATGCCAACAGTCGAGAAATTGGGCAATTTGTCAGAGGAGAACGAGAAGCTGAAGAGAGAGAAGGAGATACTGAGTTCTGAACTGGCTCAGACGAAGAAAAACTGCGATGAACTCGTTGCTTTTCTGACCCACTATGTAAAAGTGGCACCTGATCAAATCAATCGCATCATGAGCCATGGATGTCGTGGGTCTACCGGCCGCGATAATGATAATGGGGTTGGTGAGAGTGGAGATGATGATGATGATGATGATGACGACGAAAAGGAAGGGTGTTTTAAATTGTTTGGGGTGTTGGTGAAAGATGGAAAGAAAAAGAGGGGCCGGGATGATGAAAGTGAATCTTCTGGGACCCAAAAGAAAGAAGTGAAGATTGGTGGCATAGAGGCTCCATGGATGAATAGGTTTCCCGCTACTGGGGAATGTAGCAAGGTGTGTAACTGACCAATCAGCGCGTGACACCTATGGGAGGAATATAAATATACTAGTAGTACCACCGTAAGGATGGTCTGTGAAATGTGAAATAAAATAACGTAGTTGGTTTTTAATATTTTTTTGGTTAAAAGTTATGAGATCAAGACATAAAAGGGTGCCCTTTGAGTTTTTCATATTTGCACTTTATGATATCAATGAAGGTTATTTGTGTTGTACTTTTTTCTTATCACAAAAAGCTTGTGTGAGACGGTTTCACACACGTGAGATGAGTCTCATTGAAAGAGTAAATAATTTACCCCCTTTATGAGCGGGGCGGCCATTTTCTTCTCAATAAAACTCATATCACGTGTGAGAGACCATTTTACACAAAACTTCCTCTTTTATTTTCTTTATCTCAAGCCTATGTACTTAATTTAAATTCAGTACCCATGATGGGCAAAAATCTGAATTTATGATATCTCTTCCGTCTTGTTTACTCTCTTTCTGGGCCTGGACTGTGTTTCTTCAAGTTCCAGGAGTGAGGAATTGCAAGTTGAGGGAGTAGTTTACATTCCATCGTTTAGGGTGCCCAACAAAAACCCAAAAAATACAGAAAACTATACTAAAGTCGAAAATATCGAACAAAAAATAATGCAACTGCAAATACCGCTAATTTACAGTACTTAATTTTTCTAGAACTTAAGTTTCGGTTCTGATTTTGGTTTAGTGTTCAAGTGCTATCCCGTCCCAAACCGATAAATTAAAACTACGTCGTATTATATACTGTGTGTGTATTGTGCTCCTCCGTCTCAAAATGTTCTCATTTTTTTAAATTATTATCAATAACAAGTTATTTATTTGAAAGCTAGGTTTACAGACTTAGGTACGTGAAACTTTAGATTTTGGGATTGTTAGCAAACTTAGTTTCATCAAGTAAAGTGAATATCTCTTTGCTCTGAAGTTTCAAGGGGTTCAAATGTATTGTATGCATGTAGATCATCATCCTCTATAGCGTTTTATTTACTTGATATCTTTTTCTTTTGAGACTTATTAGCTCAACCTTTACTAAGAACCAAATCATATCCCGAACCGATTAATCCCGATTTGAGAACCGATGGAATCGTACCATTTAGAACCGAATCGTAACGGTTTAAAATTTTACGTACAGAAGATATACGGTTCGATTGCGGTATTACCTCAATCCCGAACCATCCCGGACCATGCTCACCCCTACCATCTCCCTTGTCAGTTATAATGTGTGGATAACAGAACTATGAAGTCACATAGTTGACTTATATACACAATGCTCTGCCACTAAACTCATTGTATAACCAAATTATATTATTATAGTGCAAGATCCTGACTTGATAATGCTCTCAGACATAGTAAATCGGTTGAGTAAAAGTAAAAAAAATAAATATCTCAACTCACATCAAGAAACTGTCCACAACGCTTCTCCCCTGCATAAAGTTTCCTAATCTCTTATGCAGGATCCGTAAAACCAAAGTTTTGGAACCTCTGAAGTCCCGGAGGAAGTCTTGTGTGAAACGGTCTCACACATGAGAAGGATCTCAATGTGAGATGGAATGGGATTGCCTACCCCGCCCATAAGAGGCGAACCATTTACTCTCTCAACGAGACTCGTCTCACGTGTGAGATCGCCTCACACAAGTTTTTGTCAAAGTCCCGACTCATTGTGCATGGTCTATTTCAACATTAGGCTTTAATTGAAGAGTTTGCATTCGGGTGCAACCTAATACATAAAAAGGGGAACGTTAATCCGGGCTTTTGTTTCGGTGTAGTGTATACATCTTAGATGCAGTCAGGTTTTATATTTTGATGTACGAAGTCGAGATTAATTAGGAAAGAAGTGGGTCCCAGAATACATTTGTATGACTAACATATAAATTAATGCGTACGATGATACATCTCTTAAGATGAATTCGTCAGAATTGCGCTTGCGTAAGACTTTCGTTTGCGAACCCACAAATCCTTATCACCCTTAGCTCTCGCTACCTCGATACAATCCTTGGTGTTACTCGCCAAATACAACGTACCCTCATTATTACCTTGAGCAATCTTAGAAGCTTTGGTAATAACCAGTTCCTGTAGTGTAACCTTTTCCATCCAGCTGCCCAATTGATAACATGATCTTTTTCAAATCCAGAAAGTGTATGACCCCATGAAGCTGTAGAACCGACCCCTTCGATTCTCTTATTCTGACAACCCCATTCCCCATGATTTGTAAAGGTTCTCCATCTGCAAGATAGACATTTCCAAAATCCTCGAAAGTGTTATTCTCCGTCTCCTTCGTGTGTCCGCGAGAATGGAACGATGTCCTTTAATCCAACACCCATGATTCTAGCGCACCTATTGGGTTTTATTCATGTTTATCTTTCGCTGCGCATGATTGCACGAAACCCTGCCTAGATCCGCTATGAACAATAATTCATAATAACAAGATGAAAGAAACTAACCCTTGTAGATCGTTTTGTAAAACTTGGATTAAGCGTTAAGATAAACGCCCTCTATCGGTGATCCACACAATGAACAGATTTCAAGAACTATTCTTGAACTTGACTGCTAGGTCATTCGAATTGAAAAACTTTGATGAAGAACGATTCTTCAATTGCTCCTAACGATTATTCAAGTTTGATAATTGGGAATAATCAAACTAAATAACCCAAGTATATTATGTGTGTTTTCTTTCTCCAAGAAAGAGTTTGGAATTGATCAAATCAACATTGTGGGAACAATTCCCGGCTGTACATAGTATATACAAGAGGTTTCCAAAACCCTTTAGGACTTAGGTCTTCTTGTCCAACAAGAAGAGACTTAAAATAAATTGATTGTCGGGAGGGCGGCCGTACGGCACCCTCCTAGCCGTACGACAGCTATGGAGCCATACGGCTCCCTTGACCAGTTTCCTCGTTTTTCGCTCCTTTTTAATATCTGTTCTGCGTGTGTGACCCAATAGGATTATACTAAGTTGGAAACGAGTTCGAACCAGTCAAACCTCGTAAGTCATAAGCGGACTCTAGCAAGCCATTATGACTACCCAATTAGTATGACTTTGAAATTCAAAGTTTCCTAAATAGAACATATCACAATCTCTTTGTTACACGATGTCTATTGAACATAAGCCATGGTCAACGGTCAAGTTCAATGCTTTCTCGATCCCGAATATATTGATAACACAAATGATATTGATCCAATCAATTCATTTGAGCGCGGCCGAGCATTTAATCAATACTATTTGATAAATGGCTATTTTATAGACATTTAAGGCTCTATAATGTTATATTTTCATCTTAGTTTAGTTAGATTTTAGTTATCTTTAATTCATTTTTATCTATGTTTTGCGGATTTTATGCTTGTTGGTGTTTTGTGGTGGGAACAGGTTATATAGGTACTTTTCAGGGTGAAATATAGCGTATATGGTGAAAACGGAGCAAAGGAATTAAAAATGGAACCAAATAGAGCAAACTGGGAAGAAAATGAGTAAAATCAGAAATTTCAGATGGCACGATCGTGCTTCAAAATCAGCACGACCGTGCCATTCAAGTCGACAATCAACATCAGAAATGGATTTCAACACGGCCGCGCCAACTTCAAAGCACGACCGTGCCAAGTCTCACAGCACGGCCGTGCCACTTTCAAAGCACGACCGTGCCAGAGTGACTGTTCAAACATGGCTTTTCGTTTGAAGACTTTTTCTTGAAGGGACTTGACTTTTAGTCTCAAAATATTATTATTTCTCCATTCATTAAAGTGTTCTTGAGGAAGTTTTTGAGTGAAGTAATACAAGTTTTTCAGCCTTTGTTCTTCTTATTATTTGCAAGAATAAGTTTTCTTTTTCCTTAATCTTTATAATTCTATTCTTATATCTTGTTTATCCTATTATAACAATGGCTAGTGAGTAATCCATCCTATTCTTAGGATTGGATACTCAACAATTTTATGTTCATCATTTTTAATTCATGCTCACTTTACTTCTCTTCATCTTAAATCAATCTCTTTGTATTATACTTAAACGCCTACGACCATGATGACGTCCATGATTTGTATGAATCCTAGTTAATCGAGAGAAGGACCTAGCGGTGAATCTCGATTAACGGAACCATACAAAGTGACTGGGTTTTTATTAATCACGAGAGTAGATTAATGGCCTAGGGATGTCCTTGAGTGGAAGTACGTGGATTTTTATGAACTTAATGGGTTTTTACTAATTATGGGCCATCGAGAGATATGGCATAATTAGTATTAAAATACATGTGTTTTAAGCCTTGGTGTCGCGCCCCGACCCATGGTCCTACTTGGCCCCACGTCCGGGACACGCACGGAAGACGTCATAAAACATTTTAGGAAAATTTTTCGAAATATACTTTCATAAAAAGTTCATATAACCAAACAACATTTACTAGACTTGACTACAAGTCACAAAACAAACTTTCACAAACAAGTACTTAGCCACTTGGCCACACACTTTACTTACTATTTACAAATCACCAACATAAACCAAAAAGAGGTGATACAACGATCAAGTCACGGGTACACTACCCACAAGGTTGTACATTTACATAATGTAGCCTTACACAACACTTCCCAAATGTCTTACCCAAAATTATTTCTCGACGTCCTCCCTGTGATGTGACTTATCCCCTGGGCTCCTTCTTATCTAAAACAGTAAACAAATAAGGGTGAGAATAAATCTCAGTGAGTTACTAAAATGCAACTACATTACATGCTGATATGATAAACATAAAATAACAATGTCACCAAATAATCATATATCATATAACACATAATATGAGAGGCTCCCTATCGCCAACCGTCCCATACCGGTTGGAAATAACGACCAACTCATCATACAACAAATAAAGCGGAAATAAACACTCATACGTGGATACTGAGCCAAGGTTCTCGAACCAAAACAATAACCATCTGAGAGGCTTCAACTGAGCAGCACCGAAGGCTGAAACGGGTTCCGGAACCAAACAACAACAACAACAACGGGGAAAATGACACAGAGTCATAACCCAAAGTGCCCAACATTTGGCCTAAGGAAGGGGGTTAAAAATGGGAAACCAATGATAGGAGGCCTGCAATGAACTTGGCTCGTGTGCCATTATAATCCCTACCATTGCCTGAACACACACAAAAAGTACCAGCTGGACTTTACACAAAACGTAGCAAAGAATACTTGCTTAAACAACAACCAGGGCAATGATTCCAAAGTAGGGAATCAAGCCAAACACATCAACAAGATGAACCAATCTCAAAACACATCACAAGATGTTCAACCATGCCCACTTAATCAATCAATCAAGTTTTACAACACATACGTTCACAACGGAACCAATTCTACCACTTTAGTAATCCACAACAATCATCTAAGTACTTTAGGACATTACCCAAAAACTAGACCAATATTGACCTCTAAATCACTTGGTTGGAAACTCTGAACTTTTCAGATGACCTGGGCGGTCGCCCAAACAGGGCCGTGCGGCCGCCCAAAACACTCTGTCCCAAGAGTAAAATCTTCCAGATAGATGTGCGGCCGCACGCCCTTTTTGGGCGGCCGCCCACATCACCCGGCAGGCCAAAACTTAACTAAATTGTACTCCCTTCATTCCACCGACCCAAAAGTACTAACATTAGTAACACTCAACATTTGCAACTTTCACAAAGGCTACAAACTCAGCCTAGGAACAATACTAACACCAACTTCTATAGCATTCCCATCAATAACAAGCTATGTAACAAGTTCTTACTACTCCATCTGTCCCAAATTTACAAGTATATAAAAACATTCAAAACATTATTCTTTCAACATATATAGCATATAGAACATACTCATGACCATTTTAACAATTAAAGGGGGATTAGTAACTTACCTATTTTCCAGAAAAGTATCGCATATATAATATTTGTTCGGGTAGACTTACTCTATTCAACTCTCTGATCATTTATATATAATTAGATTTTAAAATAGAGTAGTAAATTAAAAGAAGGAAAATTAACAAAACAAAATTCTTACCTAGCTTCTTTCTATCAACAATGGAGGAATTTGGGAAAGTTGGTGAATATGTGTGTAGTGAAAACGCAGGAGGAGGGGAGGGAGATAACAATGAAATGACTTGACCCACTTCTTAAAATAACTCATTCAATTTCCAATTTTAGCAATTAAGCCCCTAAGACTTCAATTTAATCAATTAACTCTTTACAATTATTACTACCAACAAAACAAATAACACAACTAATCAAATAAAATGTGCAACTTATGAGATATGATGCAACACATAAAATGCACATATAAATTAATTTAAATTCAAGAAAATTAGGAACGGGTTTTGGGGTCGTTACACTGGTTAAGAAGTTGACACAACATAGTGTACCATCTTTGTTTTAATATGAACCTTTAAATCTAAAGAGCATGATTATTTGATGAATGTTTATTGTTTGAGTCCCAATCTCGAGAGTTCCTCAAAATACAAGAGTTTTCAATCTAAAGTTATAGTATTTGCAATTTATTTCTAATCAAGTGACAAACCATTTTACCCCAATCAATCATTTTTTCTATATTTTTATTAAAGCAATTATTTTCCAAAGTACACATTTTCTCTGTGGGATCGACCCGCATTTTCCGTATTCTATACTATAACAACACCGTGCACTTGCGGTATTTATAACTAAGCCGTGCATTTCGGCCTAACAAGTTTTTGGCGCCGTTGCAGGGGACAAACGGTTTATTTTTTTATTTTTGCTTTATATTTTCAGTTTTTATTTTTATTTTTTATTATTTAACATCCCTTCGAAGAATTTGTGTCTTTGAAAATTTCTTTAGGTACTCTCGAGAGTATATGAAAAGAATCCGGACCTTACTCCAAGAGTTTGATCCGGAACTAGAAAGAACCTTTCACGAAAGGTTAAGAAGATTGAGAGAAGTGCTAGAAGAAGAAATGGCACAAAACGGAGAAGGAGATCCCGCTTTGAAATAAAGCCACAACTTCTACATATGGTAATGAACAATCAGTTTGGAGGCTCAGCACTTGAAGATCCCCACCTTCACATCCAATCCTTCTTGGTGTATTGTGACACCACCCGAATCCTAGGTGTCACACCCGAAGCCATAAGGATGCGCCTTTTCCCATTCTCTTTGAAGGACAAGGCGAAATAATGGTTGAACTCGGTCCCCCACAACTCTTTAACAACATGGGACCAAGTTCAAGAGGCATTCCTAGGGCGTTTCTTCCCAACATCCAAGACCGCTCATATCCGGACTAAAATCACAAACTTTAGTCAAAACGATAATGAGTCGCTCTATGATGCTTGGGAGAGATACAAGGAACTCCTAAGGATGTTCCCACACCACAGGCTCGAGAAGTGGTTGATAGTGCACACCTTTTACAACGGTCTCACGTTCAAGACAAGGGAGACGATTGATGCCGCAGCAGGAGGAGCATTGATGAATAAAGTAGTCGATGAAGCATATGACTTGATCGATAATATAGCATTGAACCATTATCAATGGTCTAATGAGAGGGAGCAAGCGCAAGGGACTCCAGGTAAGTATAATATAGATGCTGTTACTCTCCTCTCATCTAAAGTTGACATGCTCCTTAAAAAGTTTGAAAACTTGAATGTAAATCCCGTGGCTAGTATTAACGTTTTTTGTGAGTTATGTGGGTCAAACTCACATAACTCTGAAAGTTGTGAATTATTGCTTGACACTACTTCTAGTGAGCAAGCCAATTTTGTTGCCTCTAATGGACAAAGAGGGGGTATGTATTCAAACACATACAATCCTGAATGGAAAAATCACCCCAACTTTTCCTACAGAAGCAACAACGTTTTAAACCCACAACCTTCTACACAACCACCGGGATTTGCACAAAGGACTTTCAACAATGCTTTCCCTCCCCCTAAATCTAAATTAGATCTTTTTATGGACTATATTGTAGAACAAAATAAAAATCAATAGAAGATTAATAATGAATTTAGGGAAAACTTTAAAGTTTTGAATAATAGGTTTGATAATCTAGCCGCCCATAATAAGATGCTAGAGAACCAACAAGCCCAACAAGCCGGGACCTCAAATAGACCACAAGGGAGTTTTCCCGGTCAACCGCAAAGGCCCGATGAGCATGCTAAGGCGGTTGTACTTAGAAGCGGAAAAGAACTAGTATATCCCCCTCCTAAAGAAATTATCAAACCTAGTGAGGAGAACGTTAGTCCAACCCCACCGTTGGCTGAGACTAATGAAGAAGATGGAAAGGGGACGGAATCCCCTAAGATTTCTAGAAATTTTGATCCGCCAATACCTTACCCCCAAAGGTTGGTGAAGGCGAAATTAGATAAACAATTTGCAAAATTTTTGGAAGTTTTAAAATCAATTTACATCAACATACCTTTTACCGATGCTTTGCAACAAATGCCATCTTATACTAAATTTTTAAAAGACATTATTTCTAACAAAATAAAACTATAAGAGTATGAGACTATTGCATTAACGGAAGAGGTAAGTGTTGTTTTACAAAAAAAATTACCTCCAAAATTGAAAGATCCCGGCACTTTCTCTATCCCTTGCAACATAGGTAAATTTGATGTTGATAATGCATTGTTAGATCTTGGGGCAAGCGTAAGCCTCATTCCGCTATCCGTTAGTAAAAAAATAGGTGTGGGGGAAATCAAACCCACCACAATATCTTTGCAATTAGTGGACCGTTCCATTAAGTACCCGATGGGTGTTATGGAAGATATTCCTTGTCGAGTTGGGAAATTGATCATCCCAGTCGACTTTGTTGTTCTCGAGATGGAGGAGGACCATCACATTTCCATTATCTTAGGTAGACCATTTCTTGCCACCGCTGGGGCAATTATAGATGTTAAAAATGGTAACCTTTCATTGAATGTAGGGAATGAGAAGGTAAAATTTAATTTGACAAAATTGATGAAAGATCCCAATCTTGAGAACCCTTGCTCCGATATGAATATGCTAGAATCTATAATCAAGGAACTAGAATCACCCCAATATAAAGATCCACTTGAAAAAAGTCTTATAGATTGGAAAAGAACATTGCATGATGATGATGATGATGAAATTGAAAATTATACAATGTATTTAGATGCTAATCATGCAGGGAAGTTTAGTGGAAACACTAAATTTGAAAAGTTGGAGGCTAAAGCGGAGCCATCCGACAAAGAGGTTCTTGAGGTACGTAAGGCACCTCAAGTTGAATTAAAGCCTATCGCTCCAAATCTACGGTATGAATTTCTTGGACCTGATTCTACTTACCCGGTAATTGTTAATGCAAGTCTAAGTCCACTTGAGACTGAAAAGTTATTAAGAGAACTTAGATTGCATCAAAAAGCTATCGAGTATACCATTGATGATTTAAAAGGAATTCACCCTAAAATTTTCATGCATAGGATTGATTTAGAGGAGGACCATAAACCCTCCATAGAACATCAAAGAAGATTAAATCCTAACATGAAAGAGGTAGTTAAAAAAGAAGTCCTTAAATTACTTGATGCGGGCATTATTTATCCGATCTCAGATAGTAAGTGGGTAAGCCCCGTACAAGAAATCCCTAAGAAGGGCGGAATGACGGTCATCCGGAATGATAAGGATGAATTAATCCCAACTAGGACCGTCACGGGATGGCGTATGTGCATAGATTATAGGAAATTAAACAAAGCCACCCGAAAAGATCATTTTCCCTTACCTTTCATTGACCAAATGCTTGAAAGGTTGGCAAAGATTTCATATTTTTGTTACTTGGATGGTTACTCAGGATTTTTTCAAATACCCATACATCCAAGTGATCAAGAAAAAACAACTTTTACTTTCCTTATGGCACCTTCGCTTATAGGAGAATGCCATTTGGATTATGCAATGCTCCCGCCACCTTTCAACGTTGCATGATGGCAATATTTTCAGATTTTATAAAAAATATAATGGAAGTTTTTATGGACGATTTTTCAGTTTATGGTTCCTCTTTCGATGAATGCTTGAAAAATTTATCAAAAGTTTTACAAAGATGTGAAGAGGTAAACCTAGTTTTAAATTGGGAAAAATGACATTTCATGGTCAATGAAGGGATTGTTATTGGACACGTGGTGTCCGAGAAAGGAATTGAAGTAGATAAGGCAAAGGTTGAAGTTATAGAAAAATTACCTCCACCCACCAATGTTAAGGGTGTGAGAAGCTTTCTAGGGCATGCCGGTTTCTACCGGCGATTTATAAAAGATTTTTCAAAAATTTCTAAGCCTTTAACTAATCTACTCTTGAAAGATGCTCCATTTTTGTTTGATGATCTTTATCTTGAAGCTTTCAACAGGTTAAAGGAAGCTTTGGTGTCCGCTCCTATAGTGCAACCACCCGATTGGGATCTCCCTTTTGAGATTATATGTGATGCAAGTGACTATGCGGTGGGAGCAGTTTTGGGGCAAAGAAAAGACAAGAAGGTGCATGCCATTTATTATGCAAGTCGAACACTTGACGAGGCACAAGTCAATTATGCCACCACAGAAAAAGAGTTATTGGCCGTGGTATTTGCAATCGACAAATTCCGGTCATATTTGGTGGGTTCAAAGGTAATAGTATACACGGATCATGCGGCTCTAAGATATTTATTGGCAAAGAAGGATGTCAAACCAAGACTCATAAGATGGATCCTTCTTCTCCAAGAATTCGATTTGGAGATCCGTGACAAGAAGGGGACGGAGAATTTAGTAGCGGACCATTTGTCCCGTCTTCCCAAAATTATGGAAGAATCCGATGAAGAAGAACTTCAAATTGATGATTCATTCCCGGATGAACATCTACTAGCCATAAACAATGTCGAAGCCCCGTGGTTTGCGGACATTGTTAATTATTTGGCTTGTAAAATTCTTCCTCCGGAAATGAGTTATCAACAAAGGAAGAGATTCTTTTCGGAAGTCAAAAACTATTTTTGGGAAGACCCGCTCCTTTTTAAGCAATGCGCAGACGGGATCATTAGGCGGTGTGTGCCTAATGAGGAGGTGAGTAGCATTCTTCATCATTGTCACTCCTCTCCTTATGGCGGACATGCAAGCACATCCAAAACCACCGCCAACGTTCTTCAATCGGGTTTCTATTGGCCCACGCTATACAAAGACACTCGAAACTTCGTGATCTCTTGCGATCGTTGCCAACGTACTGAAAACATTTCAAGAAGGAACGAAATGCCTCTTAACAACATTTTAGAGGTCGAGATCTTTGATGTTTGGGGAATAGATTTCATGGGGTCATTTCCATCATCCTACAACAACAAATACATACTTGTAGCGGTGGATTATATGTCCAAATGGGTAGAAGCCATATCATCTCCAACAAACGACTCAAAGGTCGTCATGAAGCTCTTCAAAAATGTCATTTTTCCAAGGTTCGGGGTTCCAAAAGTAGTAATAAGCGATGGTGGTTCTCACTTCTCACACCGCCAATTTGAGGCTCTCTTAAAAAAGTATGGTGTCCATCACAAAACGGGCACCGGATATCACCCTCAAACTAGCGGTTAAGTGGAAGTTTCAAACCGAGAATTGAAGTGGATCCTAGAGAAGACGATCACGAGTTTGAGGAAGGATTGGTCAATCAAGTTGAACGACGCTCTATGGGAATATCGCACCGCTTTAAAAACACCCATCGGAACCACACCTTTTCGTTTGGTGTATGGGAAGCCGTGCCATTTACCCGTGGAACTCGAGCATGGAATATTGGGCTATAAAGGCCCTAAACTATGATATGAAGGCCGCCTGCGAAAAAAGAAGATTGCAACTACAAGAACTTGAGGAGCTCCGATTTGAGGCATACGAGAGTGACAAACTTTATAAAGAAAAGACAAAGAAATGGCATGATGCACACATAATAAGGAGAGAATTCAAGGAAGGAGACATGGTTCTACTTTTCAATTCTCGGTTAAGACTTTTTCCGGGAAAATTGAAGTCAAGGTGGCCGGGCCCATTTCAAGTAAAGAAAGTTTATCTGTACGGGGCCATCGTGATTTGGAACGATTCAAAAGGAGAACTCAAGGTCAATGGACAACGGCTTAAACACTATATAGTCGGTGATCCAATTGAAGTAATGGCTTCAATGATTTTTGAAGATCGGTCCGTTTAGTCAAAAAGGGGGTCGAGCTAATGACATAAAACAAGCATCATCGGGACGGTAACCGGTGGATTATTTCATTGTTTTTATTTTATTTTTTTATTTATTTCTATTATTGTTATTTTCTTTCTGTTTTTCTAATATTTATTTTGTAGTTGGAAAAAAAACAAAAAAAAAACAGGGGATCAGTACGACCGTGCTTGAAATTCAGAACGACCGTGCATATTGGTGCGAGAAGTCTAAATAGAGGATGAATTCTGGCACGAGCGTGTGTTAAAAACCAGCATGATCGCGCCGTTCAATGCAAAGGAGGAGCTTCGGTTTGGAATATTGACACGGCCATGCCAGTTTAAACGCACGACCGTGCTCGGCTATCTGGCAGACACAACCCTTCAGTCAAAAAGATGGGTCCTTTCATTTTCCCCCAAAATTTCTTCATCTTCTTCTTCAATCTCTTTCTCAAACACCCGCCTTACCCACATCCCCACTCCATTTTTCCTCCAAAAATCTCCATTAAATCCACTCATTGCACCTCCCTAACTTCCATTCTTCTCTCAAACACCATCAACAAACCCAAAATCAACCCAATTTCAAAAGTACCCGAAACCCTAGAATTTGCCCCAAATTTCAAAATCTCAATTCTGGGACAAATCGAGCTTCAAGAATCGGTTTTTGGAGAAATCAAGGCTACTGGAAGAAGAAGAACAACGATTTACAGAAGTTCGAGGTCATTACTCTAAGTTCCGGGTGACAAAATTCTTCTTCACTCCTTTCACTTTAAAGCAAGTTTTGAGAAATTTTCATTGAGTTCACCATGTCTGGTAGAAAAGAGAAAGGAAAGGGAATTGCCAAAAACCCATCCAAGAGAATTAGGCAAGAAAACCCCCCTCCCTTAGAAGAACCCGACAACAATTTTGGGGTGCAATGTTCTAACACTCAACAATCCAAAATTTTCAATAACTAACTCCATAGTAGAGTCAAAGCCACCCAATTCCCAGATGAATCAACCCTCTCAAAATTAGGATTTTTTTTATAACATCAGAGAATTGCATGAAAATAAAGGTTGTGTCAATTTTCTTTCTCTCGATGCCAAAACTTATGAAGGGCTAACACTTGAATTCCTGTCATCCTTTAGGACTAGAACTGGGGTTGAAGTTTCCTACGATGGTCAAGAATTAAATGAAACCTATGTAGACTTTCGTTTGTTCAACCACAATCACTCTCTATCCTACACTCGAATAAATGACATTTTCGGTTGGCCGATACGTTTGGGTTTTGATAACGATGTCGCTTTTATTTCAATGATGGGGTGTTTTGGAACAAAATAACCGGTTCACCTCATTACAACCCTAGGACAGCCAAGGCCTCTTCCATACAATGAAAATTTCAAAATTATACTTCCTTTGTTTCGGAAAGATTGTCTCATTTTTATTTTTTATGGTCAATAATAATGAACTTTGACCAAACATTAGTGTCAATTTAATAATCACAATGAAAATTTTAAAATTATTGTCAATAAACCGCTTAATGCTTTATCAATTACAATTTTTAATTTCGCTAGAATCAGACCAATGTTTGGTCAAAGTTCATTTTTGTTGACTACACATCAAGATGGTACAATTTTTTCGAGACAACGGTAGTATGTTTAAATGAAATTAATTTTACTATGAGAATAAATATAATAATTTACAACTATCTTTCTATGTTTATTTTATAGATTACTATAAATTTGTACAGATGTTAGAGTATACTTTTAAATTTGATTCCACTAACATATTTTGGGTGGGTATTCTTTAATATTATTTGGGCCTGCATTAAGTAATGTTTACCTATATAATCTCCGTCTCACTCAAAATAGAATTTTAGTAAACTTGAAAACATTTTAACCAAGTCTTTTGAAGAATAAATTGATTCTAATAAATATTTAAAAATTGTTATTGTAACACGATTAATAATACTCTTAATAATGATTTTTAAAGTTACATGAAGATAATTATATTTTATTTAAATTATTTAGTCAGATTATAATAAAAGGTAACAAAATTATACTTTGAGTAGAATGGAGGGAGTATTTTTTAAGATGCGAAATGGAAAGTGTTGCATTGGGCTGAATTTATTAGATTTGGATATTAAATTACTCCCATTGTAATGTACTCCATCCGCCTCAGATAGAATGAGACTTTTGGCCAACTTGATTGCACTTTAAAAATTAATTTGAAGAATAAATAATGAGCGTAATGAAAATTTAATTTTTTTTATTTATCATGATTCATAATATTTTTAGATATTAAATATGATAATTATTTTTTATTTAAATTATTAGTCAAATGTAATCAGGTTTGACTATAAATCTCACTTTGTCGGGATGGAGGGAGTATTTAGTATGACTTTATACAATTAGTAAAGGACTAATAAAAAAAGTCAACAAAAGTAAAGAGTCACCGTCCTAAATTAATCGCTTCTTATTTTCGTTTTGCGTGTCTCATACTAATTGCTACTTACCTAAAATATTGAAAGGCGAGAAAAATTGGAGAGTTTTTTTTTTTTTTTTTTTTAAAAAAAAATAAGACTTTCCAATGGAATGCCCATAGTAACAAAATGAGAAGTTTGTTTTGAGACAGTGGAGTAACCGAAAGTATCTTTATATGTGTGCAATAATATTTATAAACCTTACTAGAGGTAGCATATAAGAAACAAAAGTCAAGGACAATCTTTATCTTCACGAGTCAATGACAATCTTTATCTACACGAGTCAAGGACGATGTTACGCGATGTCAATCAGCAAAAGTCAAAGACAATCTTTACCTTTGATTGATGTTATTTTAAAGAACCAAGTTTTCATTTATAGCCAATTTTAATAACAAATTGTCAATATTTTAAATAATATTTATCAAAACACAATATATATATATATATATATATATATATATATATATATATATATATATATATGTAATTGTTTATTTTATTTCTAAATATATAGATATAAACAATTTTTCCTTCAAATAAAAAAAACAATTATTTTTTATTGAAAAATAGTTGCCCGTGCATCGCACGGGTGGGAAACTAGTTAAATGAAACCTATGTAGACTTTCGTTTGTTCAACCACAATCACTCTCTATCCTACACTCGAATAAATGACATTTTCGGTTGGCCGATACGTTTGGGTTTTGATAACGATGTCGCTTTTGATTTCAATGATGGGGTGTTTTGGAACCAAATAACCGGTTCACCTCATTACAACACTAGGACAGCCAAGGCCTCTTCCATAATCCACCCCGTCCTTAGGGTCATCCACTGACTTTATTCTTGTACCATCTTTGGAAGGAAGGAAAAGGGGACAATAAATAGTCGAGAGTTGTACTTATTATGGGTGTTTGTTCATAGAGGTAATAATTTTAACTTGGCTTTTTGGTTTATCCGTCATTTAAAAGCTTAACCTAGAGGCCTTAAGAAACATGAAAATGATTCGAGGTACCGACAATAGAAGGCAATTCAACTGGTTGCTTGGGCCGGATGACCAACCATACACCACTTTACCTAACCCCAACCTCTCTATCGTCCGAGCCAACAGTCCCGAGACTTGGTTAACCCCCAAAACCATAAGAGAAGAGGACGAGGATGAAGAGCAAGTTCACCAAAATCTACCAATGCCTCCGGATTTTTTCCAAAGATTTGACCAAATGGCCCTTCAAAATAACCAAATGTTCCAAACTGTCAACCAACTATCCCAAAATTTCAACCTCTTCCAAGGAAACATAGAGAGACGTATGGATCATGTCTAAGGGAGAGTCGATCAGATTTACGACTACGGGATAGCATATTGGGAGAATTTTCCACCACAACCACTACCACAGTGAGTACTTCTTTCCCCATCCCCATTTTACTATCTTGTATTTTCTTTTTACTTTGTTTAAACATTAGGTACAATGTTTAGTTTAAGTGTGGGGGGGGGGGGGGAGTATATTTATATTTCTATCCGCTTTATTTTTTTTTAAATAAATTGCATGCTAGTTTTTTATTTTTTATATTTTAGTAAGTTTTCTTTATTTTTATGCATGTAAAATGTAAGGGCAATGTTCCCAAATTTTTTTTTTTTTTTTTTAAAAAAAAAAACCAATGCTCCCATTTTTGATGAGAATGTTATCAACAATTATCATTTGCCTAAGTAAAATCTTTTCTTTCTAACTTTTACTTCTTGAAAAATTTGATAAAAATAACTTAGGATTATATTGGATATTAAATGGAAATTCTAAAATTAATATAGACTTTTAAATCTTATTGAATAAAAGCAGTACTTTATTAATGGATTTGTGGTCATTTAAGTTTGGTTACAATATACTTGTGAAAAACTTTAAAACATACTTGTGTATGCATATTAAAAACTTTCATTTCTACTCTCTTCCAAAGGTATACATAATTGTTATGCTTTTCCCGAATCACAAAAGCTTTCACTTTAATCCACCTTTCCATTTCCACTTTCAAGGCTAATAATGAATATAATCTTCTTGTAAATTATCCACTCAAATATCTAAATGAACATATCATTATAGAGTGTGACAATTTAAATCAAGAAACTCAATTGTCACGTTTAATCAATTTAATCTCTAAAGCCTTTTTCCACTATCATCCTCCGCCTTTTCATCTTTTGTGGTTCAAAGTGCATAACAACATATGAATATCTTTGCTAAAGAATAAAAATCATAGTTAAAGAAATGTATTTCCAAGCATGAAAATTTCTTCACAAAGCACTCTAAAGAGTGAATTTATCTTTCAATCCTTGCTTGTGATCCACAAATTCATTTGGTTATCTCAAAAATGCTTTTACTCAATGAAATTTATTCATGTTATGTTAACATTTACACTTTTTTATTTACTCTCCAATATTATCCTACATTCTTTTTCACAAATTCCTTGGGACGGAAAATTTAGAAAGAAAACATTTTATAAAGGCAATACTTTAAATAACAATATTCTGAGGGAGCATTGACAACCTTTCTTATTTTTTCTTATTATTGTCATTTACACTCCTCTCTTTTATTCAAATGTTTAAACTTGCTCGAGGACAAGTAAGATTCAAGTGTGGGGGAGTTGATAAATGGTTATTTTATAGACATTTAAGGCTCTATAATGTTATATTTTCATCTTAGTTTAGTTAGATTTCAGTTAACTTTAATTCATTTTTATCTATGTTTCGCGGATTTTATGCTTGTTGGTGTTTTGTGGATGGAACAGGTTATATAGGTACTTTTCGGGGTGAAATATAGCGTATATGGTGAAAACGGAGCAAATGAATTAAATATGGAACCAAATGGAGCAAACTGGGAAGAAAAGGAATAAAAATCAGAAATTTTAGATGGCACGACCGTGCTTCAAAATCAGCACGACCGTGCCATTCAAGTCGACAATCAGCATCAGAAATGGATTTCAGCACGGCCGCGCCAACTTCAAAGCACGACCGTGCCAAGTTTCACAGCACGGCCGTGCCAAGTTTCACAGCACGGCCGTGCCACTTTCAAAGCACGGCCGTGCCAGAGTGACTGTTCAGACATTGTTTTCGTTTGAAGACTTTTTCTTGAAGAGACTTGACTTTTAGCCTCTAGCACTATATAAAGACATTGTATAGGCCAGAATAAGGCATCCAGAAATTATTGTACTAAAACTCTAGCAAATTTTAGTCTCAAAATATTATTATTTCTCCATTCATTAAAGTGTTCTTGAGGAAGATTTTGAGTGGAGTAATACAAGTTTTTCAGCCTTTGTTCTTCTTATTATTTACAAGAATAAGTTTCCTTTTTCCTTAATCTTTATAATTATATTCTTATATCTTGTTTATCCTATTATAACAATAGCTAGTGAGTAATCCATCCAGTGAGTAATCCATCCTATTCTTGGGATTGGATACTCAACAATTTTATGTTCATCGTTTTTAATTTATGCTCACTTTACTTCTCTTCATATTAAATCAATCTCTTTGTATTATACTTAAACGTCTACGACCATGATGACGTCCATGATTTGTATGAATCCTAGTTAATCGAGAGAAGGACCTAGCGGTGAATCTCGATTAACGGAACCATACAAAGTGACTGGGTTTCTATTAATCACGAGAGTAGATTAACGGCCTAGGGATGTCCTTGAGTGGAAGTACGTGGATTTTTATGAACTTAATGGGTTTTTACTAATTATGGGCCATCAAGAGATATGGCATAATTAGTATTAAAATACATGTGTTTTAAGCCTTGGTTAAGAAGTTGACACAACATAGCGTACCATCCTTGTTTTAATATGAACCTTTAAATCTAAAAAGCATGATTATTTGATGAATGTTTATTGTTTGAGTCCCAATCCCGAGATTTCCTCAAAATACAAGAGTTTTCAATCTAAAGTTATAGTATTTGCAATTTATTTCTAATCAAGTGACAAACCATTTTACCCCAATCAATCATTTTTCCTATATTTTTATTAAAGAAATTATTTTCCAAAGTAAACATTGTCTCTGTGGGATCGACCCGCATTTGCCGTATTCTATACTATAACAACACCGTGCACTTGCGGTATTTATAACTAAGCCGTGCATTTCGGTCTAACACTATTCATCGAGGGGCTCAAGCTTGACATCTCTCGGAAGAGGAACAAATCCCATCTTGGTTTATTACCTGTCCCTACATGATTCCGATCATGCCAATCATATCCTTTATAGCTACCCGTTTAAAAATAACGTTTGAATATGTCAAACATAATGTTCATCAAGTAGAAGATTGTAATAACCTCAGGTCTAAAGATTCAAGTGATATAACTATATGAGACTTAATTATGACATTGTGACCATGACATAAATCTCATAGGGTCAGTCCAGTATTTGTTCTCCAACAAATACCTATAAGTCTAATTGTATCCCATACACATAATCATCATATGATTATCTATTAAACTTATACTAATAATTAATCATAATTATCAGGGACGAGGATTATTATAATAAACATGCAAAAGATATAATAATCAAACATTCAATATCTTTATTAAAGCATAAAGCAAGTGATAACATTAATCGTTCAAATAACGTACCTAGAGCATACAACACCAACAGCACCACTAACACTAAGAATTGGTACATATTCACCTTCAGCTGCCACATCGCCGATTTATCCCCTCGCCGGGGACAATCCCTTGTATAGTATTCGTTCTCACTACAATTATATTGTGCAACCGATCCCTTCGCAACCTTGTACTTATCCTTATCCTTAGGCTTAGGTTTCCCACTACTTACACTCTTTTTTGTATTTGATTTTCCTTTGTTGCTAGTACCTAGCTTCCCCCTGCTAGTCATAGCCAAAGCCGCACTCGAAGTAAACGGTGTCCCCAGCTTTTTCATATGATTTTCCTCGCTCAGAAATAGATCCTTGACATCATCAAACTTCAATTTGTTCTTACCCGCTGAAGCACTTAACATTATCACCATTCTAATCCAACTTCCTGGTAAAGACGCTAGCAATACTAAAGTATGAACCTCATCTGCAAACGTAATCTCCACTACGACCAATGAGTCAATCAGATCCATATACTCGTCGATGTGGTTAGCTAATGATCCTCCATTTTGCATCTTGAAATTAAACATCCTAGGTCAACCTTTTTTACTACAGAAGGTGTTTCAAATCTCGCAACTAGACAATCGAGTAGCTCCTTGGTGGTCTTAGCCTTCCTGGTTGTCTTAGCGATACTCTTTTCCATGGTTGACCTAATCAAACCCTGATGTTTTCTATCCATAAATTCTCAATCCTCTTTCGTGGTGCTTTTCGGTTTGACCCCGCTTAATGGTGCATAGAGATCCTTGCTATATAATAAATTCTCAATTTGCAACCTCCAAAACGCATAGTTAGACCCATCAAATTTTTCCACCGCTTTTTATCCTTGCCCATCTTGACTGCTTGAAACCCTAGGATCGCCTAACCAGCAGCTCTGATGCCAGTTGTTGTGGTATTAACTCTCCTAGCAAACATATTGCGAGAAAATAATGTCACACTTAACAAGCAACGAGAACAATTACAAAAGCACATACAAGAAAACACGCAGAATTGTTTACTCAGTTCGTCAATATGATTGACTACGTCTAGATGCACTGCCAAGCCAGGATCTTGCACTATAATATGCTAATGTGATATTACAACAAGTTTGGGGGTAGAACTGTAATTATATACTTACCCTAGAATAAGGATAAACCCTAGACAGAAAAGAAATTCCGAAATCAACAATATCATCCCAGCCCAGGAAGAGCACGTCGCGTGCCTAAAGCAGCACGACCGAGTGCCTAAACTTGGCACGGCCGTGCAGCCCCTGTACGACGACTGGTGCATTTTTTCTTTTTTTTTTTTTTATCGCTAGTTACTGGTTGGTGCTCTGTTCCAACACATATTTGAGCTTTTCGGTCAACACAAGTAAACTTTTATCAAACATTAAAGTCAATCGTATCATTCTAGTGAAATTTTTAAAAAATATTAATGATATATCACTAAATTATTTATCAATAACAATTTTAAAATTTCATTAAGATGATTAGAGTAATATATATATTTGGTCAAAGTTCACTTGTTTTAACCAAAAAATTCAAATGTGAACAATATATATGAGACTAAGGTAAGGGAGTATTAATTTTGCTTGTATTAAAATTGTGTGCCTTATTTGATTACTATGTAATACTCTATCTGACTTGGAAAATTTTGGTCTCATTTTGATTTTTTATGATCAACACAAATGAACTTTGACCAATCATTGATATCAATCTAATTATGCAAGTGAAATTGTAGAAATAATAATTGATAAATCATTAAGTGATTTACCAATAATATTTTTTATAATTTAATTGTGATTACTAAATTAAGGTCAATGTATTATCAACGTTAACATATGTTGACTAAAAAAATTCAAAATTAGACAAACTTTTCAGGATGTAGGGAGTATGTATTTATGTTGTTATGAATATTTGTGTTTTTTTTTAAATTTATGTTGTATTTATTTTATACAAATTTTATTATATACTTCTATTTTTATTTTGGTTTGTCCCAACAATTATTACAATATCAAATTAGAGACAGTGTTAGATTGATTTAATTAATAAGTATATTTTTTCAATCTATATAATTGTCAAAATAAAACTATTAAAATTGGAAGAACTAAATTACACTTTTAAAAAATTTGCTTCAAACTTGAAGTAATTAAATCAACACTATCCATTTACTTTAATTTTAAGCATATATTATAAAAGAGTGAATAGTTGGTTAAACTATTCGTCTCATACTTATTGCTACTAATGAGTTTACGGGTATTAAAAAAATATGATAGCAAAATAAGTATTGTGAGTAGGTAGAAGAGAAAAAATAAGTTAGTGAATAGTTGTTGCGAGTAAATAAAAAAAAATGAATATTTTGGATGAGTATCAAAAAATATGAAATGTTCGAAATAAATATAAATAGCAATAAGTATAGTAATGAGGAGTATAATTTAAAGTAGGACTTGAAGTGGGTCTCTAAAAGAACCGCCGTAATTGTGTGAGGGAAAGTTCGGGAAGTCTCTTAGAACATTTGTTTGGATAAAACTCGAGAAAATGAAAATGAACAAAAAAAAAGAAGGCAAAACCCATGATTTGGTCACTGAACTTTTAACCATTTTAAAATGTCATCACTGAACTTTATTTTTTTTAAATGTCATCATTGAACTTTTACAATATTTCAAATGTACTCATTCCGTCCAAAAACTCGCTAAAAATGAAACAAAAGTTAGTAATTGACCTCACATGACTAACTTTCCACAAGATCGTTATGGTTTGCTACCTCATGGTTAAAGAAAAAAAAAAAACAACCACCACCGTCTCCACCAACGTAGCCGCCACCGTCTCCACCAACAACAATAAATTCCCCACCAACAACAGCCACTAAAATCAACATACTACATAGCAGATTTTATTTTTTGAAAAAAAAAAACAATAAAAAAAAACATTAAAACATAAATCACACCCAGCTTCAAAAATCTTCAATGCCAAACCATGGAAAATGACGCTGGAAGTCATGGATTTCAAAATGAAATTGTGATAGGGAGAATGAAATTGGGAAGGGGAGAGGGAGAGTAGAGGGAGAAAGTGTGAAATTGGTATTCTTTCTTACTGCAAAAATTGTGACAAGGAAAATGAGATTGGGAAGGGAAGAGGGAGAGTAGAGCGGCCAGATTGTAGGGTTGATGAGAAAGAAAGTGGGGAATGAGTTTCTTAATCATGGAATGAGGGAGGAAAGGAAAGGGGGTTGCATAGGGGAGGGGGATTTAGAGAAGACAAAGTGAGTTGGTGTAAGTGTGAGCCATTTGGGTTGACGAGGGGTTTTTGGGCTTCTGGTTTTTTTTTTTTTTTCATTAACTTGAGTTAATGAACCATAACGATTGTTGCGGAAAGTTACTTATGTGGTGTCACAAGACTAACTTATGTTACTTTTTTAATGACTTTTTAAACGGAGTGAGCACATTTGAAATTCTTTAAGAGTTTAATGATGACATTTGAATAAAAAAGAGTTTAGTGATTACATTTAAAAATGCCTAAAAGTTTAATGACCAAAATATAGGTTTTGCCACAAAAAAAAAAAAAAACATGGATGCCCTTGGGACAATAATTCTTACACCCTATTCGACATCACACGTACTACCAGGTGCGGCAGACGTAATTGCCACTTGCTTACGCTTGTACACTTCATCTTTCGACACGTAGTCGCTTTAAATATGTCCTAGGAAATTATGTCCACAAAATTTAACTCGTGGCAATTATCCATTAGTCTTAGTGAGCAACAAACTTAACAGTTCACTTCCAGTGCCATGTAGGATTTATACCACGTGCTGGCACATTCGAAGGTTTTCTCCTTCACCCACGTAGCTGCTTCCAAGTAGCATGTCTCCAATCAGGTAACGCCAGCAATTAACTAGTACGGAGTATCCCACAATACGTCACATGTGGCATTAAAAAAATTAAGGATTATAGTGACTAGGATTATAGCTTCTTCCGTATTGTATATGTATATATACTGTATATATTCACGTTTCCGTCACTCCCATGCCACCTAAGTTTTCTTGGCATGCAGTATCTTCATTCTTGATTAATGATGCCATATCTCATTTCTTTTTATTCTAATTTGTTTGAAATACCAATAAAATCCTCACTTATAATGCACAATGATGAACAAGCCCAGATTCCGGCGACTATCCACCGGGCTCCTCCGTTTGATAAATGCATCAAATTTGTCGGAATTATGCCCGACGACCATGTCAGCTCTGTCATGATTGCGGCTCTTAAGCATGTGCTCTCCGGCAGGCCACGATTAGGTGAATGTTCCACGTCATCGTCGCGATCAGTCTGCTCTACTGAAGGAGAAACCGCCGTCGTGCTGGTGATGCCGGAGCCGGAGATGTGTGTGTTCTGCAGGATCGTCGGTTGTTTGGGGTGTGACAATTTCCCGACAATTAATGATGAAGATGGGAAATTGAAAAGGAAAATGAAAAGGAAAGAGTTCAGGGGAGTGAGACAGAGGAGGTGGGGGACATGGGCGGCGGAGATTAGGGACCCATGGAAGAAGGCTCGAGTGTGGCTTGGGACATTTCAGACGGCGGAGCAAGCCGCCAGAGCTTACGACAGAGCCGCCATTGGCTTCCGAGGGGATAAAGCCAAGACCAATTTCCCTCCCGGTGAGTATCCGGAATTGAGCAGAAAACCAGAATCCAATCAAGAAGCTAAACAAGAAAGTAATGAAAATGGTTGAAAACAGAGGATCGGTTTGGGTGACCGGAACGGCTCGGAGTCCTCCCAAGTATTAGTGAGGATGGCGGGATTTAATTTTGTACTACGTAGTAGTAGTAGTTTATGAGTTGACTATTGGCAGGAGCAGAAGTCAACAAGACATGGGATTGGGGTGCTGTGTTTTCAAGGCACTGCCTTGACTAATTGTTTCTAGTCAACGTAATGATGTTATTGTTTTTTTTTTTAATAGAAGTGTGGCGGGTCCATTATTGATGCAACTAATAAAATATCACCACTTTATTTTGTGAGCAAAATTTTGTGATCTTATTTTGTTCCTCTAGCGTTGCTCAATTTATAAACTGATGCATCCATGTTAAATATTTCATTACCTAACAAATAAAATGAAAATTTGTTAAACCCTGTGACATGACCAATTAATGAGACAATGTCTAAGGGTTGCAATATAATTTATAAATTGATGCATCCATGTTAAATATTTCATTAGCCAACAAATGTAATGAAAAATCTGTTAAACCCTGTGACATGACCAATTAATGAGAGAATGTCTAAGAGAGTCAGTCAGTGATACGGTTTTGTTTATAACATTCCATTTATGTACTATTTTGATCATATGTTCATTTCGACCAACTTGATATTGGAGTTCATTTTCTAAATGATCAGATTCTGAGCAAAATACAATTATCTTCAATTACACGCTGGAAAAATATTCATCAAAGTTCAACGACTCTAACAATAGTACGTGTTTATATGAGTTAAACATAAAATTAACTTTATTATTATATTACTAAAATACACGATAAGTGGAAGAAATATAAACATAATTGACAATCCATTTAAGACAAACACTTCCGTGAGACCTTCCATACCCGTCTCATCCATGGGTCGGTTTTTGACCCACCCGCCCGACCCACTGAACCGGCTCCAGGACCCAGGGGTCGAACATGCCACGTGGTAGCCTCTCATAGGTCTTTTTTTTTTTTTTTAATTTTTATATATTTTTTTGGTTTTTTTTTTTTTTCGGTTTGTCAAAAGTAATAGTTACTATAACATAATGTAATGACTGTATACATATAAAGTAACAGTTTGTATACATAAAAGTAATACATATATATAGAAAAGTAACAGTGTTTTTTTTTTATGTTTTCTTCGTTTGCCAAAAGTAATACTTATAACAACTAAAATGTAACGAACGTGTTACTTATATGTAATAATGTTTATACATAATTGTAACACATATGTATAGAAAAAGTAATAATTCAACCATTTACATTTTTAGAGATAAAAACACTTGATTAGTGTTACATATAAAAGTATTATATTATCTATAGAAATATGTTATAATTTATTTTATTAAAGTGTTACATTTACTTGTACAAACAATTACATTCATATATATGAGTTGTTACTTTTCAAATGTTAGTTTCTTTCAAAAAATTAAATCAAAGTACACAATATTTTACATTTTTGCAAAAGCATTATTACATTTCAGTATAAATGATAATTACATTTAGATATTGTTTGGGTTACATGTAATTATAGTTAGCATTACATTTGAAAAAATGGGTAAAATGAGCTTTTGTTTTTGTAAAACAGGTGTTACGTTTACTTATGAATAATATTACTTTATAAGTATTCAGTCATTACATTAAGTTATGGTAACTATTACTTTTGGTTAACGACGGAAAAGCCGAAAAAATAATATAAAAACTCAAAAAAAAAAAAATTGACCTCTGGGAGGCTGCCACGTGGCGGGTCATGCCCATGGGTCATGGGGCGACCCGTCTTATACATGAGACGGATCCCCTTGTTCTCATGGGAGACCACCTCTCCATTTAAATGGACTAAAGTTTATCGATTGAAAATTAAATATACAATATCAATGCCAGTACGGGTTTCCACTAGTTATGACACCTAGTTATTTACGTAAATGAAAATTGATATATGCATTGTTAAAAAAACAATAATGATTTCAATTCTAAATTAAAATTGTACGTATGTCCTAACTCTGACTTGTGAAGCTTATAATAATTATATTGGTTAATTATAATTTAGGGCCAGAACGGGATATGGTGTTTCCCAAGCGGGGCCTAAAGGTTTTCTTTTTTGCGAATCAGGGCTCAATACGGGTTTTTTCATCAATTCAGGGCTTTTTGACGAAAATCGTTACAAAAGTTAGTTAAGTGTCATGTGCCGAGCACGTGATCAAAAAACATGATAAGATTGAAATGAAAATTAGTTATTGGGGGTCAAAATGCAATTCTTTCAATTCAAAAGGTTAAAAATACAATTTCCTTTCCCCATCTCAAACCCTCATCAACCAAAACCTAACCCATCCACATAGCCACCACCATCACCTACAAAACCACCATAACCCCAACGTAGTTGCTGCCACAACCACCATCAACACCATATGGTCCATCACCAGCAATCACCCATCAAAACCCCATCCTTACCCCCCGGCCCACCCCACCACTTTATCTTTCCCGTTCTTTTGCCAGAATTAAGGATAATTGCAATTTAGTTACCTGAGTTTTACACGAAGTTGCAATTGGTTATTCAATTTGTCAAAGTTGCGATTCGACTTCTGAGTTTGCTGAACCAGAGCAAACAGGTGTAAAACTCGTTAGCTAGTTAAAAAACTAACGAAATGTATATCATGTGCGAAACATGTGATTTTTATTGAGGGAAAATATGTCATTCCCACTCGTAAATGAATCTCACTTACAAATATTTTAGTTTCAAGTGTTAAAAATAAAAGATTAGGGGTCGAAATGTAAATATGCCTTCATCTTCAACCTCTGGCATGATCCCCCACCACCCAAAACAACCACCATCATCCTACCGCCACCATCTACCTACCACCACCTTCGCTATCATCAAACCCAGAAACAAGCCATCATGCCCAGAAAAATAATAATAAAAAATCTCAAATATTTTTAATCATGAACAAAAGCACAAACACGTTATAAACCCAGAAAAATCAAACCTATTTCTTCATCTTCTTCCTTAATCTGCACCTTCATCACCTTTCATGGCAACCCACCTATGTCATTCCCTTCCCTACATCGGCGTCAAACCATATCTTCATGCCTCGTCATTCTCTTACCCCACCCACCTCCATCGTTCTTCACTCCCCTGTCTCTTTATCAGCCTCTAACGCCACCATCAACTGCCACCGAAAGACTGTCATTTTGAACCGACAAGGGTGCGTTTTCTCTCCCAAATCAGAACAACTCAATTGAACTAGGTGAACCTCGAATTGGACAGCGATTCGGAGGTCGTGGGTTTATGATAGCTCGACAAGTTGTTGCCGGATGAACGATCAGGGCTAGATATAGAGAATCAGGTGGAGGGGTGGTGATTGTGGCCTGTTGGCCGGCGACTAGAAGGCCGGGGGTTGGCGAACGACGATCTGATGAATAACGCTCATGAAGAAAGCGATGGGCTAGGGCTTGTTCTTTGACTGCAATTCACGATCCCCTTTTTCATTTTCCAATTTCTATTGAGTAAGATTCCTTTTCAATCGGAAATGACAAGTTTGCCCTCTTAAAACTCACGTGTGCCGCACATGATATACATTTCGTTAGTTCTTTAACTAGCTAACGAGTTTTACACCTAATTGCTCCGGTTCAGCAAACTCAGGAGTCGAATCGCAACTTTGATAAATTTAATAACCAATTGCAACTTCGTGTAAAACATAGGTAACTAAATTGCAGTTTGCCCCCAGAATTAAAGATGAAAGTTAAGAAAAAAAACCAAAAAAAATCCAATATGGGTTATTCAATTTGGTTGTTTGGCATGGTGTTCTTCAACCCGAATTACGACAACTAAATCAACCCCACCAATTTCGCAAGTTATGTAACTCCAAAAATACGTGTTCATCCTAAATTGAGAAAATAATTTCAAAAATTGCAAGAAGAGTTGAGTTAGGTTTTGAGATGGAAAGAGAAATTGATTTTGGTTGATAAATAAAAGGAATTCGAACTGAGATTAACAAGGAGCGAAGAGGGTTTGGAGCATTAATGCGAGAAAGAGAGAGAGTTGTTGGATTGTGAATGGCCGGAAGAGTGGACGGAAGTCGGAAGGCTGGTGGGAAAGGAAGGTGACGAGAGTAGGGAAGACTGGGAATCTAGTTCTGGGTTTTTTTTTTTTTTCTTTCTTTCTTTCCCTTTCTTTCTTGTTTTTTTTGTATTTTGAGGAAAAGGTTTAAATTGGTGTTGAGGTAAAAAAATCTTTAATACTCCTTTTGTCCCAGAAAAATAGTCTCATTTGGATTTTTGTATGTGGTCAACATAAATAAATGAACTTTGACCGTCATTTATGCCGATCTAGTCATTGTAGAGAAATTCTAAAAATTGTAATCGAAAAATAATTAAGTGATAGATCAATACAATTTTTAAAATTTCATTATGATTATTAGATTGACACCAATGCTTGGTCAAAGTTCATTTAAAGTTGACCATAAAAAATCAAAATGAGACTATGTTTTTGGGACAGAGGAGTACATTACATAGACATTTTTATAATTTAATACATTACATAGATATTGTTAGGAATTACTAGTTAATTTAATTACATAGATATTGTTAAGAATTAGTTAATTTAATACATTACATAGATTTTGTTAAGAATTACTTTCTTTTTTTTCCCGTTAAATGGTCATGCGCGACGCATGTGATCGAATTTTAAAGGGTATTTTAGGTAGTTCATGCTCCACTAACAATTAAAGGTTAGATTTATTCAAAATGAGCCCCTGATCTATTGAGAATTCCAGCCACGTACCCCTTCCCTTTCCCCATCTCCGGTAATTTCCCCAATCTCCGGTCACCGACGAATCTGGGTGGACGGATCCTAAGAATTGCCGGCCAATTTCAATTTCCCGGACTTAATTTCTTCCCAAAGCTTCGCCCTAATTTCAAATGCTTCTTTAAAGCCGACTTCAGAATCCCGGAAACCCCGTCTTTCCCACTAATATTTACAACGTTATCATCAAAATTCAAAGTCGATAAAGCCTTGTACTCCCGAATTCTTCTGTCGGGTGTCGAATAATTGGAAACCTTGGTTAATGGACGAATTGGGGCTTCCTTTTCTCCCAATTCCTCTTCGCTATCGAGCGGCAACGGCTTCGGCAAGCCGTCATAGAAGAAGCCGTTGAAACCCTCTTGACTTACAATTCTGAAAAGAACAGGAACTTCTAAACTAACCAAAAGTATATACAAAAGCCCTACACCCATCAAAATCTGGATCAATCTTTGTCTATTTAGTGACTTGAACATGTCGAATTTAACTTTCTTCATTCTCAATTTCCACCCAAAACAAAAAAAACCCCTAAATTTAAAGAAAAACCCAGAAAGAAATGTGATTTCTTAAAATCATGAAAAAGACCCGAGTTTCTAAAGTGAAACCTAGCTCCGGAATCAGAATTGAAACCCAAAAAAGACTACCGGAGCTCTTGACAAAGAAATAAAGAGAAACATAAAGAAATGTGATTTCTTAAAATCATGGTGGTAGGTTTGACGGTGGTGGTGAGTTGGGGTGGTGGTGTTTATAAAAAATAAATAACAAAAGTAAATATCAATAGCTAAAAGTGAAGAAAAAAGTTCAGTGATGGACATGAGAAAATAAATATCAAAAGATCAGGGGCTCATTTTGAATAAATCTAACATTTAATTGTTAGTGGAGCATGAACTACCTAAAATACCCTTTAAAATTCGATCACATGCGTCGCGCATGACCATTTAACGGGAAAAAACTGACGGGGTTAGTGATAGTGACTATGGATGCAAAAATAAATAAGTTGGATGTGTTGTTTCAAAAGGAAATTAGTTTAGTGACTAAATACCCAAACAGGTCATAGTTGAGTGATTTTTGGTGCAGTTTTGCCTTTTTTTTTTTTTAGATTTTGTTAAGAATTACTTTTTTTTTTCGAGAGAATTTTGTTAAGAATTACTTAAAGACATAAAAATGATATTATGTACAATAAAAAGAGCATAAGATGGTTTAACCTTTAAAATTAAAAGAATTGCATTTTGACCCCTAATAACTAATTTTCATTTCAATCTTATCATGTTTTTTGATCACGTGCTCGGCACATGACACTTAACTGACTTTTGTAACGATTTTCGTCAAAAAACCCTGAATTGATGGAAAAAAACGTATTGAGCCCTGATTCGCCAAAAAAAACCTTTAGGCCCTGCTTGGGGAACACCCTATGCAGTTAAGACCCTAAATTGTAATTAACCCTAATTATATTGACATGAATTTGCTAGGTCCACTTTTGGATTACAAATCATTATATATGTATGACATAACACGTTAAGTGAGAGCACATAATTAAAAACAAAAAAAAAAATTGTCACCACCTGCAACACTTGTTGTGTATATCCTTCCATTTTTTATTCGTTATTAACACACATAAATTCAATATTGTGGAGTGGACATTGATATACTTTTCGAAACACATTAAGCGATGTCCACACCAAGTATTCCTATTTGATCAGACATGATTTTTGAATAATTTTATCAAAAGGGACAAATATATGAGGATAAATATTGATTTGTAGAGCGAACTAATAAAAAAAATAATTAAAGATTAGGGACCAAATATTAGTGTAATGGAGAGCTTAAGGGTCAGAGATTGCAACAAACTTTACCGAGTTTACTTACCTAAACGACGTCGTGAGGTCAACGTTGAATACCGACGAAGGATTTGTTTCTAGTTTGGGCACAGTGGGCTTTCCTTTCGCTGGAGTTTGCCGACACGTAAGCAGTTGAACGGCTACACCGTCATCGCCGCCGACGTCCAATAATAGGTACACCGGCGTGATCAATTTCTACTATTGATAAACCTGACCGATTAATTAAAGAAGATGATTAAATAATGTTGTTTTTTCAGCGCACAGAGTACAAACCGCCGCTTCTACGTCGCCGTTGATAGAATTCAGTTCAAATTGGTTTTTCCTCTTCTCTCTCTCAATCAAATTCTTAATTAATCTCTTTTGAAAATTATGAGTCGTGATTTTCTTATGAATTAATTTGACTGGCATTATGATTTGTTGTAAAATGGGCAGGAGACATTGATTGATCTATTAGGAGTGGCGGGGCGTCGTCCGTCAATCCCGATAGTGGTGTTCTGTAGCACACGAGATGAACTATCAAGTTCGTAATTCAATTTTTTTTTTTTTTTTTCTACCTATATATGTGAAATTTGAAAGTATATGAATGAAGTTTAGCCATTATGTATATTATAATTTACTACTCTAATCTGAAGCTCCATATACTAAGATTTGACTATATTCTTCTAAAAATGGAAATTTGAGTCGATAATTCATACCAGAATGCCGTGCGTCCCCTAAAGATGATTTACAGTTTTGAGCTCAAAATGCGTGGCATATTGACCTACTCAGTATGGATTTTTCCCCCCTTCATACATGAAGATGCGTTGAACGACCGGTTATTTACATTTTAGCGCTGCTTAGGAAGCCTTTGAAACTAGTGTTACTAGCACTCTTTATGACATTTGGTGAAATGCACATATTAATGCGATGCTATAGAATGTGGATTGCTAGTTGCCACTTTGACAACTTTAAGCTCAATAGATTCGGATAATTTGAATTATCGATTTGATGATGGCTTCCATCGCTTGAAACTATAGCTTTTGAATTCAGAATAAGGTTAAGTGATTTATTCAGTATCTCCTTTCATTTTGGCTTGATGTGTTGGATTCAATTTCTTGTCAGGTCATTTAGGTTGGATTCCTAATTGTAACTATTACTGGGGGAGCTAATTACCCCCATTTGCGCCCATTGATTTATTTTTCTACTCGTGCAAATATTGTAATAATTTAAGGGTTTTAATGCAATTTATTGAAATGTGCCCCCGTTTTTGTGAGGGAAAAAATGCACTATCCCCCCACCCCAAACTTTCCTGGCTGCACCACCGGTAACTATGCCAGCCTTTAATAATCCATATGCAAAATGATGCGGAAATTTCAAGGTTTTGGTTGATACACGTTTGCTAATTTAGCTTCTTATACTACGATCTTATTCAATGCAGAACAGTGACCTTAGTGAAGCAGAACGTGCAACGCTTTTAGATAAGTTTCACCATGCAACAATGAGATGGAACAAGAATGCCACCATTCAGTCTGTAGATGATGACGAAGCTGGAGAGGAGGAGCACAAGTCTCATTTGATTGTTGCAACAGATGCTTGTCTTCCACTTCTTCTCATGGGGGAGTCATCTTAAAGTGCTCGTGTTATGATAAATTATGAGCTGCCGACAAAAAAGGTACTCCTGATTATATACCGGCAAGATAAGGTGCTCGATTGTAGCATTCATGCACTTGGATTACTTAACACTTGGTATTGATCTTGTTGCTGTTCTGTTCTTCGTTTTCTGATTAATCTGCATCTGGCTGACTTTTAATAGTGAGCTTGCACTTGATCTCTTTACCACTGTGATTCTGATGTTGTGCTCCTATTATCTGGAAATGGGAATTTGGGTTTCCTTTGGCTTTAGTAAAGCAAGTGAACATTCTTCTGTAAACGTATTACCAATCTCGTAATTACAAACGTTGTAGTTTGGGTCAGCTGAGTAAACTTCTCATTAATTTACATTGATTATCTTGCTTTGGAGATTTTAGTGGCAATTTTTCTCCCCACCAAAGTAGTTGGAAACCACCTTTAGTTACAGGTAAGTAGGTTTTGGGAGTTACTTCAAACCCTGACGTTATATACGAGGGTGAATAAGGAAAAAAAAATTACAACTATGAATAGCATGGGTGCTCATCCATTTGTTCCTACGAACTTAATGCTTCAGCCTCCAGCACCTTTTAAATTCCATCCAAAGCTAGAGTAATTTAATAACAATCTATATAAATTGTAGTAGTTAGTACTAAGAGTGTGGCACCTTGGATTCTTTCCAATGGAAAGAATGTTTTTTTTTTTTTTCCTTTGGAAGAGGATAATGATAAGATTTTTTTATTGTTTCTGCTCCCCCCAAATATTCTTACGTGCATTTTGTCCTAGAAAGTATTTTCATATTCCTTTTTGAGATTGTCCAAGAACAGAATTTGTACAGTATTTGCTAATCACTGCACTGAAGTGAATAATTTTCCAACTGGATAATTGCATGCATTGTGATTAAGCAGAAAGTTTAGCTTTTCCAAGATGATAATGCCCTTTTAATACTCCCTCCGTTTCAAAATACATAACGTTTTAGGAGTTCAATTTTGTTTCAAAATATTTGACGTTTTACTATTTCCAAGACATCTTTGCTCTTTTTTCCGATTATACCTTCATCCATTAATTGCGAACTCTCTCTTGTTTAATCATTTAATTGTCTAGGTAGTTGGATTCTTTTAGGGGTACATAAGTCTTTTTTATACTCCCTCCATTCCAGAAAGGTTGAAACATTTACTTTGGAGTTGGGAAATTAATGATATAATATTATATTAAGAACGAAAGGTAGAGAGGAATAGAGAGAATTAGTGGGGGTGGAAAGAGAATGAGTAGAGAATAATGAGTGGTTGGGAGGAAGAGAGAGAATGAGTGGATGATTATAAAAGTAATAAAAAGCTTTCATTTTTGGATTGTTGCAACTTTTGTGAAATACCTTAAATGGCAAAATGTTGCAACTTCCTTGGAACGGAGGGAGTATGTGTTAATTGCATTTCTTAATATGTGTGAAGAAGTTTAAAACGACATGTATTTTGAAACAGATGGAGTATTTATTTTTCAAGTACGGTCTCTGTTCATGACAGTTATATAAAGGTGCGACAGAGGATTATGGCATAGTGGTGTATCTTCTGGTGATAGAAAAAAAAGGGGGGAAATTCATTTTATAAGCTTTATACTTTCAATAAAGGGTTTTATAATACCATCGAACTCCTAAAATGTGGTAGAGATGCACCAACTCTTATAATACCTTATCCCCTTAAAAATCTTACGCGCTGAGTATGACTCGATTGCCAAATTGAGATCTTTCAAAGTAAAAAATAGTAACTATCTTCTCCTTCCTATCGAAAATTCCGGCCACACCACCAGCGAACACCCAGATCTCCATTTGCCAAACCCCAATCCACTTCAACGCCTCAACCCTCTGTCAGGCTCCAATGTCACCACCTCTCCACTGTCTTAAGCTCTTAGGGGACAACCCCCTTCCAACCAGTCCCACCACAGTACCCTCCCGCCTTGTACAATAATCTCATTCCTACCATTTACCCCCGATTTGCAAAACTCCTGTTGGAAAAATAAGTGTATTTTTGTATTATGTGAAGGAAATATGATTTATTTCCGTGATAAATAATTTGTCGAATGACAAAATTATTTATGGGTTTGTGTTTTACTCCATGAGAACATTGAGATATTGTATTCATTTGTCCAATTTGGTGTTGGGATGAATGAGATATAAAGGCTTGAAGTTGGTGGGTTGAAATGGGGATATTGAGCTTATTCCACATTGGAAAGAAATATAAAAGGAAGCTAGTATAAAGGCTTGGGCACTTTAGTAGTGTTCAAGCTTGTATGGCATAGAGGCTCTCTCTCGCGCGCGCGCGGGGGGGTTGCAAATCATGGACCCAAATTGGCTTGGATCGCCTGAACTCGTGCGCGCGACCTGCGGACACGAATGTAGCACCGATTTGCCTTGTCCGGACTAGCTCACCTTTTGCATGTATTTTTGATTTTTTCAGTCATTTTTTTTTTTTTTTTGCACAGATTCATCCCACTGGAATGCAAACTGAACAGCCATGTTATCTTATCTCTTTATCTGAAATTAATTAATGGGATTATGGATTATGTTTATCCATGTAATTAATTTTCGGATTCAAGGAATGGGTTCTCACAGTTGGGTATAAATAGAGCACATCAGCAACCATTTGAAAAGATATAGAAAAATCCGAGCAATACACTGTTTCAGCAATTTCTCCACAGCATTTCTCTTGTTGCATATTCTTCATTCCTCCTTTGGCCTCTTGCATTGCATACTCATGGTGATACTGTCCAGGCACTAAATTCAATTCGCCGGAGTCTCTTAGTCCAGAGAAGCATCCGGTTCGTGCGAGTTATCCTGGGAGACTAGCGTCCGACGACAACCTCAAGCACTCTCGGTGAGGAGGCGAATAAGTCTTAAGGACAGTGTGTTCAACACACGGCTCGGCACAAAACATTCAGTCTAGTTTCTGTTTATCTATTCTCCAGTTTATTAATTGATTTATTTATTATTTATTCTGTAATTCAAGTTCTTTTTTGTAGAATTTTCCTAACAATTCCTAGGCCTCAAATTCCACCTGAACACTAGCCACAACTGCCGTTGCTCGCCACTCTGGCAACTCACCAATTCTGGTAAATACTTCCTCCTCACTCACTATCACAATCCAGCACCCTAACCCTATTTCCTCCTTCTTCCACAGATTGAGCTTAGCTTTGCATTTCGAGCACACATTGGAAAAGGTTTGGCAGTGAGTTTACTATTTTGACATCAAATAAGCCTATTGGGTAGTGATTTGACTTCTACCACTAAAAGGGCAGCTCGGTGCAAGCATCCCCGAGCACCGAGGGTCCGGAAAAGGGTCCCCACCACAAGGGTGAAATGTAGGCAAACCTTACCCTGCATGATGTAAGAGGCTGCATCTAGGACTTGAACCCGTGACCAAAAGGTCACACGGCAACACCTTAATCGGTGCGCCAACTGCCAAGGCTCGCCTTTAAATTGACTTCTACCACTGACATACCAAAATTTGAAGTCTCTAAGGATTGAAGGAGAATATTATATGAATTATTTAGGCCTTCATTCCTACTTTATTGGCTTGGAAGTCCGTGATAGTAAAAATCAAATTATCAATTAGCACGAGTACTCGAGGACGTTAGTCAACTTGGGCAGGAATAAGCAAGCAATTCAATGAAACAGATACTTAATTATTGAGGCTGATTAGAATTTGAGAAAGAATGAAGAGAAGTAATTTCATATACAACTTTATTGGAAACCTGTTCTGTCTCTTATTTATCTCATCTAAATAATTTGCTTGCTGTCAATTTAATGAGCTAATTCATTATTAATCCCGATATTACCATCTTGTTGCTGCGAACCGGATTATTTATGAGACCCTAGATAAAGGACTCTTCTTTTTAACCAATTTTTCCTTGAACCTTTATGTACATACTCGGATGCCAACTGAGAGGTATGTTCAGAGACATGCATATATACTCTAGTTTGGTGTGTCATTGCTGATTTGTTTTTAATGTCATGGAAGAGTGAAATACTAGATCGTGCCTCCAAGTCTTCTACCGAGTGATAAGCAGGATACGGAAGTTTATTTAACTACATGTTCAGAAGTCACATGGCTCTGTGAATTGTTATAGCAGAACCTGCCTTTCCTCAAACTTTTTGCCAACAGTACTAGCGCCATTCACATCACGGAGAACCGAGAGTTTCACGAATGGACGAGACATTCTGAAGTGGGTGACCATTATATCCAGGATAATTAGTTAAAGCACTTATTATGGTTCCTTATCCGTCTCCGGATTCACCACTAACTGATGTTTCTATCAAGGCTCTCACAGGGGATCATTTTCTAGTTCGCAAATTGCTTAGGGGGAGTGACATATTATGAGCATTTCTAGTTTGAAGTTTATGTTCACAAAGAGGGTATTCTTGAAAATTATATACTCCCTCCGTCGCACCCGAAATAGGATGTTTTGCCATTTTGGGTGTCCCACTCGAAATAGGACATCCCAAAATGGAAAGTTTTTATTACTTCTTTTTAATTAATGGACTCACTTGTCATACTCACAACAACTTTTCGTTTACTATTCCCTACTCACTTTCTCTCTCTCCTTCATACTCACAACACCTACTTTTCAAACCACTTTTTCCAATAAAATATTAGCATTCCTTAATCTTCGTGTCGGGACCAAGAATCTTATTTTTGGTGGGACGGAGGGAGTATCTGATAACTACCTAAAATCTGAGATATCATTTATGCAGTCAACTGAAATATGTTGGAATTGTGTAGTATCTGATGGTCAATATTTGTAGAATGTAACAGCCACAATTGGTGACACGATTGATGGTTTAACAAAGTGGCATAGACTGCGTCGGTCTCAAATTTTTGCTTAGTTGATAGGGTGGAAGGGTTGAACAAGACCTATGTGGACCAATATGACATTGGCTCCCTTTTTGCTTAACGGTGGGAGTAAATTCTTGTAGATATAGATATAAAAAGTCTTTGTTTTATATTTTCAACACATCTCTTAAGTATTACCCCCCATCCCGTTATAAATGTCACATTTGACAAGTCAATGTTTTTGAACATTTTTTTGTTATGTTTCCTTAAATGCCCCATCTCTTCATGGGTGGTCTTACGAAGACATATAACTATAATTTCTTTTTAAGAAAGGGTAGCTTAGGGAGATCACCAAACATTACTCCTATTTTAAGAAATGCGACATTTATTTTGGGACATACCAAAAAAGTGCAACATTTATTCCGGGACGGAGGGAGTCTCACTTTTTATTGTGATGATATAATTTTTTTCTCAATATGATTTCATTTTATCTTCGAGTTTCTATTATTGGATAATGGTTTTTGGTGTCCCAGATAGAATATTTGAAACTATGATTTGTTTTTTTTTAACTCAAGAAGGAATGAATTTAGTATAGAACACTACAATCCTTGACAGAATATATACTGTGATAATATTTAAACATATACATGACCATGACAAGTAGATTTTCAAGCTGTATAATCAAATTCTTTCTTCAGATTCAAATGACATCCATAGCCAGAGATGTATGCATTGCTCAATCCTCAAATATTGTGGGCTAAATATAGCACGTTTCTCTCTCTATGCTTGAGCTAGACATTTTAGACGATAAGTATGCCACTTGGTCTTTTTTGCATTGTGTATAGCACAACCATAGTTACCAAGAACGTGGGACGTTTCGGGACGTGGGACTGGTACAGGAACGAGGAACGTGACTTAGTAAATTTTGGGTACGTTGGGGGTAGGATCAATTGGGAACGTGGTACGCTCTATATTGAAAACACATCACTAAGTTGAATATAATAATATATATATAAACACACACTTACATATATTTTTTATATATATACTTTTAGGGAGATAAAAGAGTATAATGTAAAGGCGGATAACCATAAAATATTGTAAATGCAGACAAGATTCTACGTTGATGACTGTTTATTTTCCGGTACGATTGTTTGAGTACTTAGGGTCGAGTTCCCTTGTGAACCCGGGACGCGTGTTCCCGGGACGTGGGACGAGGGGGGGTTGGGAGTTCCCGGTAACTATGAGCACAACTCATCTTTTTACTAACTGACTAGAGTATCAGCCCACATGAATCCTTTTCTGGTAGTTGTTTTGTCCAAATCAAGATTACCTGTGAAAAATCACAAAACAAATTAATTGGTCGTTTATAAGTCCAGGGCAAGGTATAAGTTTGGATGCTTGGATTAGTTAGGTATAATCTGTGTACTAGCCAGGCACTATGAATAATGAATTTGATGATTATGTTTGTGCTAATTAACCGTTTCTTGTGACAAATAAGCCAAAGAAATATTATACTTTAAAATTGTATCATATGCTTTGCCTTCCATAAGTGCCACCAGACATCAAAGGATACCCAAATTTGCGGATTACTTAACCGAGCATGTATGAGTGAAATAATTAAATTGCTACTTCTATTATCGCGATCCCATGTTTGCTTTTTTTTTTTCCTCTTCTATATATGCCTGTCTCATTATCGCTAATTTTGGAACCAAGGAATCAGGCGTATGGCAACTTGTTTGGCAGCAGGTTCTTTCCTCGTCTCATGATGACGTCGTTTGCACATGTATCATGATTTTTATTTTTAAAGTACTTGATGAAATATATATGTAGATGGGATCGTGATCAATCAACATGATGGTTGGGGTCGAAGTTGTGGCTCTCAAAAGTACTGAAGAAAGCAGCAGTATCCTTATTGCAGAAATGCCCATTGATGTAAGTTTGTCTCTCTTCTTGGTTAATTATTTAGGATGGAAATGTCAGACCAACGTGGCTTTCCCAGGAATGGATGGTCCTCAACATCTCAACTCCTTCGTTTCTCATATATCATGGCATCCATATGAGCGATCTATTGAGGATACAGATGCAGATCAAGTCAACATCTCTTCTACAGTTGCAACAATAGTGGCCAACCCAAACAATGATCTCAAGCATCAGTTAATTAAATGTTGGAGTCATGTTAAAGGAGCAGAAAGGGACAAATGGAGTTAGTTTGTAAATACATATATGTACAGGGGTAGTTTAGTCTAATTAGTAAATAGTTTGTTAGACGGTTAGATAAGTTGTTATATTGGGCAAGTTAGTTAGTTTGTTAGAGTAAAGTAGAAGCTGTATATATAGATAACAGGTTGTATTCATCTTTCAGTTAGTTCAATGAGATTCACAGAAATTTCTCTCTCTCTCTCTCTACATTTTACTTCCATGTCTGCATATCTTCAAGATGCCATGGCAACTTTTTCAAGTTGACATGGTATCAGAGCTTAGATTCTGAGACCTAGCTTCCGCATTCTAAATCAGGTACAATTTCTTCAAATTTGATCTTGTTTTCATTCCATTTTCTATTCATTTTAGGTCTTTTTTTATTGCAATTGATAGCTTTTGTAGATCGTTTAAATTTTGATTCTTATATCGTTTTCAATCGATACCTCCTTTTAATTGAAATCTCTCTTTCAAACTCCTTTGATCGATTGAATTGAATCCTTGATTCAATCAATTCGTTTGTTCAAATTCTTCGTCGGATCGAATTGATTTCTCGACCGACACTCTTCTTTTCTGCAGTCGATTTCATAATTCCTGATTGATTTTCTTTCAAATCAGTCATTTCTCTCATCAAATTTGAGAAAATTTTGACCTAATTTCTATTTTGATTCTCGAACAATCAAAATGCCTGAAGGAAATTTTGATAAGTCTTCCACTAGTGGTAATTCTTCTGAAATCTCCGTTGAATTGAACATGCATCCCTTGTACATTCACAATAATGATCATCCTGGATTAATTCTCATTGCTACAAAGCTGATTGGCTCAGAGAACTATAGTGCATGGGCCAGATCATTCTCAATTGCTTTATCAGCCAAAAACAAACTGTCCATAGTTAATGTACCTGTCCATGTACTTGTGGTTCTAATAAAGGTCAAGAAGAGAGAGATGAAGTAAAGAAGTTAATGCAATTCCTTATGGGATTACATGAAAGTTTTGTGAATATTAGAGGACAGATTCTTGTAATGAATCCCTTACCTAAAGTGAACAATGCATATGCTATGGTGAGACAAGATGAATCTCAGAGACAGGGTTATATTCCACACATATCAGAAGGATCACATATCGCAGCTAATGTGAAGTTCACTCCTCCTAATCATAATTTCACTCCTCAAAACAGAAACCAAAACAACAATTATGTCAGAGCACCTTTCAAGAAAGGCACATTTTGTGCTTACTGTTCTTTGGAGGGACATACTAGGGAAGAATGCTTCAAGTTGAATGGATATCCACCAGGACATCCTATACATTCATTAGGAAGAGGTAGAGGCCAGAAGTTTGGCAATACCAAACCTGGACTTACAAAACCCCAAAATTACTATTCCACTAATAGTGGTGGATACTCTGCAAATCCTATGGGTCATAATGGAGGTGCCAAAGCTATGCAACTTATGGAGTACAATGCTAGTGAGACAGAAAGATCTTCTTCACAGACTACAATTGATCAACTCCAAAGTCAAATTACTCAAATTCTGACCATGATGCAGAAGAACAGAGACACATCAGAAGATCATATTGCAGCACAGCACAGCACACCACTGCCATGGCAGGTATGAATACTACTAAGGCTTTTATTTCTGCATTTATGCCTTCAATCCATAAATCACAGACTTGGATTATTGATTCTGGAGCTACAGATCATATCTGTAATTCCCCTTCCATTATGACATCTTTGAAATCTCTTAGCATACCCATTATTCTTTCTCTTCCCAATGGTCAACAATTCAAAGTTACTCACATAGGTTCTGTTTGCCATAATGCATATATCACTATCAATCATGTTCTTTTAGTGCCAAACTTCCATTTCAATCTCTTGTCTATTCCTAAATTGATTGCTCAAATTAATTGTCATGTGTTCTTTCACCATGATAAATGTGTATTCCAGGTCCCACCCTCGATGAAAACAATAGCAACTGGACATCTTCATGAGGGGTTATTCATTCTGCATGCTGTATCTCACAGTGTGGCTGCCCTTACAACACCTCATACCACCAGTTTTGTGAATAAAAGTTTGTGGCATAAGAGATTAGGACATAGTTCTTCTTCCACCATGCAGAAAATTCCTTTTCTTAAGAATCTTATGAGTAGTACTCCTGATTGTAACATTTCTGATTGCAATATATGTCCTCTTTCTAAGCAACATGCTTTGCCTTTCCCTATTATCACTACTAAATCAAATTCCATATTTCAATTAATTCATTGCGATTTATGGGGTCCCTATAGAATATCCACATTACATGGATGCAAATACTTTCTCACTGTTGTTGATGACTATTCAAGGGCCACTTGGACCTTTCTTTTCCCTACTAAGCAACATGTATTCTCTCAACTCAAACATTTTGCAGCCTATGTCCATAATCAATTCAATACTTCTATCAAGACCTTTAGAAGTGATAATGGAAGTGAATTTTTCAACCAAGAGGTGATACCATTTCTTTTATCTTTAGGAATTGTCCAACAAAGTTCTTGTGTAGGTACTCCTCAACAAAATGGTATTGTAGAAAGGAAACATAGGAATTTGCTTGAAATCTCAAGGGCTTTAAGGTTTCAATCTGGCTTGCCTATACACCTTTGGGGGCATTGTTTATTGACAGCCACATACCTTCTAAACAGACTTCCAAGTAGTGCTATTCAATTCAACACTCCCTACACCTTGCTGTTTGATTCTTCTCCTTCTTATGATCACCTTAGAACTTTTGGCTGCCTTTGCTATGCTTCCACTCATTCTTCTGATAAATTTGCCCCAAGAGCAATCAAATCTGTGTTTATTGGTTATCCACATGGCCAAAAGGGTTACAAACTTCTAAATATGTCTACTAATCAAGTTTTTGTTAGTAGACATGTAATCTTTCATGAACATATTTTCCCTTTTCTTTCCTCCAATCCTGAATCTTCTTCTTTCACTTCAGATTTACCATGGATTGATGATAGTCCTTCTTCTCTTTCTTCCACTTCTCCCTCTCCCATTTTACATCCTGTTTCTCCTTCTTCCAATACTTCTCTTTCTCCTTCCCCTCATTTTACTCCTTCTCCTACTTCCAATCATTCTCCTCCTTTTTCTCCTCAGTTTCATTCTTCTCATTCTTCTGATTCTTCTAATTCTTCTCATTTTGTCCAGCCTACTGATCCTGTTCCCCCTCCATTGATTTCTATTCCTAGAGTCTCAACCAGATCAAGACTCATTCCTCAGAGATTAAAAGATTTTGAGGTCATTTTACCACCTTCCAATATTCCTACCTCTTCCAGTTGCTCTTCCATATCAAAATATCATCTTTCTAAATTTGTTTCTTATCATAATTGTTCCTATTCTTATGTTAATCTTGTGCATTCTCTTGATCATATACATGAGCCTAACACTTATAATCAAGCTATCAAGGATGATCGATGGATTGCAGCTATGAATAAAGAAATTATTGCTTTAGAGTCTAACCATACTTGGCAGGTTGTTGATCTTCCACAAAATAAGAAAGCTGTTGGTTGTAAGTGGGTGTACAAAGTGAAATACAAGGCTGATGGAACAATTGAAAGGTTCAAGGCTAGACTTGTAGCCAAAGGGTATACTCAGTGTGAGGGAATTGACTTTCAAGAGACTTTTTCCCCTGTTTCAAAAATGGTTTCTGTCAGAACTTTATTAGCTGTGGATGCTGCCAAATCCTGGCATGTTCAACAATTAGATGTCAATAATGCTTTTCTTCATGGTGATTTAGATGAAGAAGTCTACATGGAATTGCCCAAAGGATACAAGTTTGTTCATGGAATCAATCCTGTTTGCAAATTGATTAAATCTATATATGGTTTAAAACAGGCCTCTAGGCAATGGTTTGCCAAGTTGACTGATGCTCTACTCCAATTGGGATACACACAAAGCCATGCAGACTATTCTCTATTCACCCTTCACCATTCTGATCATTTTACCTCTGTTCTTGTATATGTGGATAATATTGTCATTGCTGGAAATGATATGCCCACTATTACTGCTCTAAAGAAATTTTTAGATGCCAAGTTCAGTATCAAGGATCTTGGTGACATCAAATACTATCTTGGTATTGAGGTTCTTAGATCACCTTCTGGTATTCATTTAAGTCAAAGGAAGTATGCTCTAGACTTAGTAGCTGCGGGAGGTCTTTCCCATGCTAAGCCCTTAACTATTCCATTAGATCCCAATCAGAAACTCCTTTCTACTGCTGGTGATTTACTCCATGACCCTTCTGAGTACAGGCAACTAGTAGGTAAACTTCTATATCTCACTATTACTAGACCAGACTTGGCTTTTGCTGCACAAACTCTAAGTCAATTTGTTCAAAGCCCAAGAACTCCTCATCTTCAAGCTCTTCATAGGGTTTTGAGATACATCAAAGGTTCTCCTGGTCAAGGCTTGCATTTTTCTTCTCAGTCTACTCTTCAGCTTTCTGCCTATTGTGACAGTGATTGGGGGGGGGGGTAATCCTAATGACAGAAAATCAATATCTGGTTTTTGTTTATTTTTGGGTACTTCCTTGGTCTCTTGGCACTCTAAGAAGCAATCAGTCACAGCTCGTTCTTCTGCAGAATCTGAATATCGAGCCTTGGCCACTGCTACTTGTGAACTTTTGTGGTTACATGCCTTGTTACAGGACCTTCACACCTCTGTTTCTCTCCCTATTCCTGTTTATTGTGATAGCACTGCAGCCATAAGTATTGCTTCCAATCCTGTTTATCACTCTAAAACTAAGCACATTGAGTTTGATTGTCATTTTGTACGGGAGAAGGTTCAACAGCAACTCATTAAGCCCCTTTACATCTCTACCAAAAATCAAATGGCTCATATTTTCACTAAAGCTTTGGGCAAACATTTGCATTGGTCATTTCTTTCCAAGTTCCAGGTTCTCAATCCTTTCCTACCTTCCACTTGTGGGGGGGGGGTATTGAGGATACAGATGCAGATCAAGTCAACATCTCTTCTACAGTTGCAACAATAGTGGCCAACCCAAACAATGATCTCAAGCATCAGTTAATTAAATGTTGGAGTCATGTTAAAGGAGCAGAAAGGGACAAATGGAGTTAGTTTGTAAATACATATATGTACAGGGGTAGTTTAGTCTAATTAGTAAATAGTTTGTTAGACGGTTAGATAAGTTGTTATATTGGGCAAGTTAGTTAGTTTGTTAGAGTAAAGTAGAAGTTGTATATATAGATAACAGGTTGTATTCATCTTTCAGTTAGTTCAATGAGATTCACAGAAATTTATCTCTCTCTCTCTCTACATTTTACTTCCATGTCTGCATATCTTCAAGATGCCATGGCAACTTTTTCAAGTTGACACGATCACAACGTTGGTTAATTAATTACATGACTTGTGGTTATTGATGCTGATTTGATCATTTCCTTTTTTTAAAAAAAAGAAAATTTTCATATCATTACCTAATCTGCACTTTTATGAAAGAGACTATTCTCATGAGCAGATTTTTGAAATGCTATGAGGATCATATATTCTTGACGCGCCAAAAGCTAGGAGACTTGGTCACTAGCTCCCTTCCAACTGAAAAGTTACTATGGATAATAGCCACCTTGATTCAGGTCAATTATCAGTAAAACTGGTTGGTTTATATTGTGCAGTCTGATACATAATAATGCAGCAATTTTCTTATTCATTAATATAGTGATAAAATTTTCTTTTATGCCATCATTAAAATCTATTGGATCAATTTTCTTAGCTGCCTATCTTGATGTATATGCAAGGTCCTAATGAATGATCAACTTTCACCTCATCAGCGCCCATGTAGTATTTTGTTTCATAAAAGCTCTTAAAATTATCAGGTCTCAACTTGACCCTTCTAACCTTCCTATTTCAAACTTATTTGTTTCATGCTTCATCTATACTCCCTCCGTCCCAGCACAAGTAGGACTAGAGGAGTTTGCACACTAATTAAGAAAATCTAGTAAATGTGTGGTAGAAAATGAAGAGAGAGAGTGAGTAGAGTAAATAGTAGTGTTAGTTGGATAAATTGAGTGGTAGAAAATGAAGAGAGAGAGAATAAGTGGGATAAATAGTAGTGTTGGTTGAATGAATTGAGTGGTGGAAAATGAAGAGAGAGAATGAGTAGGGTTGAAACTGTAAGGACATGGCTTGCAACACAAGTCATTTAGACTTCCATTCATAAAGTTATGATTATAATATTAAATTATAAAGTATAGTTGATAATAAAATGTGTAGAATTCCTGGATATATATTACCTAATTGTGATGGGCAAAAGGGTAATTTATTATCATAAATCTTGAAAGGGTGTGGTCCCTAAATGAAATGTCACCAAGTCTACTATATAAAGGGCATTCCATCAACCCTTAAGACTACTCCATTTTTCATTAGTACTCTCTCCATAAATCTTCATTAAGTGTTAAAGAAGTAAAAGAGGAAAGACATTCATCATTTAGAAGATCATTCTCCTACATCTTCTTCTTCTTCATTTCTCCCTACTTCATAATGGATTCAACAGGTATTTGTTCTTAACGCTTCCGCTTCATCTCTTCCTCAATCCTATTCTAAAGTGAGTGTGGCATTCAGGGATTAAAATTGTTCCAACAATTGGTATCAGAGCCCCGCTCATTATTTAGTTTGAGTTTGAGTTCTTGTATTAAGAAAAAGCTTTCATGCTTTACTTTGATTCATTTTCTCTGTTGAATCATAAGGTTTTTGATGTCGATTAGGGACTCTAATTCGTTAATAGAGTGCTGATGATCTTCATCTAAAATTAAGAAAAATGGTTTGAAAGTTTTTGTTCATTAAAAGGTTCAAGTGAGACTATCCCTTCATAACATGGTTTTATGTTTTAAGTGCATACCATGTGGATCTACTCACTTGATTCCATTAATTTTAAAAAGCAAGATTATCCTAAATAACATGGTTTTATGTTTTAAGTTCATACCATGCGGATCTACTTGCAATTCATTTGATTTTGAGGAAAATTTAGACAAAAATTCAGAAGTGCAGATTATATGGCACGGTCGTGCTCTTTGTTTTGGCACGGCCGTGCGCCTCTATTACCTTGAACCGGTGTGTTCATTGGTGCTGGTCCGGACGGGTGTGTTGTTTAAACCGGTCGGACCGTTTCGTTTGGCACGGTCGTGTCTATTATTTTGGCACGGTCGTGCCATCTGCACCGTGAAAATTTGTTTTTTGGCACGGTCGTGCCCTTTGTTTGGCACGGTCGTGCTAAGTATGTCGAAAGAAAATCAAGTTCTGCATTATTTTGTTGTTTTCTCTTGAACAAAAAACATTCATTTTTCAAACCTTAAAGCCCTGATTAATTATATGCTTAAATAATTTTATTCATTATTTAAATAATATTATCACCTAAGTGATTAACGTTATTTAAATGCAAAATTATTAAAGTGTTGAATGTTTAAGTTAATATGTGAATGACATGAATTTTCCAAAGAAGATCTTGACATTTGACTAAACTTAGGCATTCATGTGGTAACAAATAAAATGAACATTAGGATATTTTCTTAGGTACTTATGTCGGCCCAAAGGAAGATTAAGTATTTATTAAAATATAAGTTCAAATTGCTTGTTACCTAAGGCAATCATTTATGAGTCAACTCGCAATCCAAAGATTAGTTTTGATGTCATGTTGATTATCTTATTGATGGATTTCGTTGATATAATTAATCATTTTTCATTTTGTAGTTTCTTATTCATGTTTTGTTCTCATTCTTTTTTGTTCTCAAAACCCAACAGATTTACTTATTGCTTCGTCCGTAATTACTGCTATAAGTACTTTATCGATGCTTAATGGAACTAATTTTAAAACTTGGAAAAATAAAATGATTATGATCTTAGGCTATATGGACCTAGAACTCGCATTAAGGGATTCGTTTTCTCTTCTTATTGCTTAAAGTACTGAGAAGTGAAAATAATCTAACCGCGTGAGCCTAATGATAATAAATAATGTTGTCCCGGAGACATTTTGGATAGAGTCTCCGAGGATGTTGATGCTGAAACGTTCCTTGATACCCTTAAAGAAGCTTGTTTTCTTACGGAATAAGGGTACCGGGAATTTAAGGGAGTACATTTAGAAAGAGATCACCTATCGACAAAACTAAAAGCACTTAAGTCCGGGATATCCAAAGATATTCTTATGCTTTTAGTTTTGATCTTTCTTCCTTCTCAGTTTGGTCACTTTGAGGTGACCTATAATTGTCAAATGATAAGTGAAATATTAATGAATTATTTTCACTTATGACACAAGAGGAAGATAGGTTAAAAGTGATTTAGAACTAAATGTGTTCATTTAGCATCTATCTTTTCTCATGGGACAAGAGAAGAGGGAAAGAAACTGTGGTTGCAAGTAATGAGAAGTCTAAAGGATCATCTAATGATCATAAAGAAATGCTTCTTTTGCAAGGACCTTACTAATATGAAGTTCGATTACCCTAAGTATCACGCTTGGCGTGAAAGGTATATCATTTGGTCTTGTTTGTATTGTATTGAGGCTAATTTGGTTTCAATTCCTACATATACATGGTGATTGGATTTTGGTGCGACCACTCACATAAAGATGTTTAAGTAGGATTACCGAAGACCTAAGTAAAGATGAAGAAATTCATCTATATGGAAACTTAAATCCGGTTGAAGTTATAGGCATAAGGATCCTTTAGGTTATTGTTAAAGTACTAAGTATTATTTGTATTAATAATACATTCATTGTACCATCATTTGAACGGAATTTAATATATATATCACAATATTGAATAAAGAAGGTTATTTTGTTCATTTTTTGTGACATTTATTTTAAATTCCAAGGTTGTTGGTACTAGTACTTTGTCAAGTGTTCTTTATTTACTTGACATTATTCAAACAATAAATGTGTCCCTTAATGATGAAATCAAAACTAGAAAGCAAAAGTTATCAAGTAAATTTTATTTCATTAAGACATAGGCATTTGGGTCATATTTCCAAGAGGAAAATTGATAAGCTTATGTTAAAAGAAATCTTAAACAAACTTGATATTTTGGAAAATACTTTTGCATTAAATGCCTTAAAAGAAATTTACAAACATTAAAAGAATAATATTTTCGAGAGCATCAATTGTCTCAAAGAACTAATACATTTGAATTTTGTGGGCCATTCATTATTCCTTCGTGGAAAAGGTCAACAATAGTTATTACGTTCATAAATGATTACTCTCAATATGGATACATTTATTACTTCATAAAAGTTTTAAGTTTTGGACGTTTTTCAAGTCTTATAAGGTCAAAGTTGGAAATCAACTTTGAAAGACTATCAAGAACATTAGGGTCATTCATGATGGTGTATACATCTTTGGAATGATTGTTAAAAGGAACAACGTCTAGGTCCTTTTTACTCGCTATTTTGAAAGAGTGTGGGATTATCTCTCTCTACATTGAGCCGGGTACGCCTAGCATGAATATTGTAATAGAGACATATTGAGATCCTTAAGGATATGGTAATAAGTATGTTTTATACTTCTCTTACCTCACTCATTATGGGCGATACGTTAAAACCGCAACCTTTATTCTCATTAAAGCTCCCTCTAAGGCTACAAATATAAACCCTTAATGATTTAAGGACGCGTTCCTTATTCGTCCTTAAATCATATTCATTTATGGGGTTGTCTAGCATAAGGATAGACTTTATAAGTCTACTAAGGGCAAGTTAGATATAAGATTATTAGTAGTTATTCATGGGGTAAGCCGAGAGAACTAGGGGATATATAAATTTTACAACCCGAAAGTTAGAACGTTTTGCAAAACGAGAATTGCTAGGTTCTTTTAAGGATGTTGAATTTAGTGGGAGAATTTGGAGTAATATTTTGAATTTGAAAAGGAAGAGGAATTCATTTGTATGGAATCCATTTATATACCACTTCCCATAGTTCCAATTGGATATCAAGTTTTGAACTTGACATTCAAGAAGAACATATAATTCAAAATAAATATGATTTCCCTATAAGGAAATTCAACAACCTCAAAATTAGTAAGAACCGGTGCCCTTATAGAGATCAAATAGAGTAAGAAGGAATGCACTTCCGGATATTCATTAAGTGTATCTTGTCGAGAATAAAGGACACTTAGGTATAGTGGGAGATAATCTATTTATCTTCCATAAAACCATCAATAGTCCTAATTCTCATAAGAAGATTAATGCCATTAATAAAGAGTTACAATCTTTTGAAAGAGAACGTTTGGGATCTTATTTTATTACATAAGGATGTGAAACCTATAAATGGGTCTCTAAGACCTAAAAGGATTCACAAAGTAATGTTGAAAGATATAAATCCCATCCAGTTGCTAAAGATTTTAACTCATAAAAAAAAAAAAAAAAAGGTATTGATTATAAAGAAAGAAACACTTTTCCGGTATCTTCTAAAAGCTCCTTAGGATCATTATGGCACTAGTAGCACCTTTGATCTTAAGCTTCATTAAATGGATATTAGAGAAAACCTTTCTTAATGGAAACATTAAGGAAACTATCTATATGGAGAAATTCATTTATGAACTTAAGTAAAACTTCTCATTAATGGTATTTAGAATTTAACCAAGTTATTCTTTCATTTGTTTTGAAATGAATCTTGGTAAATATTAAGTATACCATAAGTTCAGTGGGAGTAAATTTATAATTTTGGTCTTATATGTGGATGATATTTTGCTTGCTAGTAATGATATGAACCTTATTAAGGAAACTAAGAAATTTCTTATTTGAAATGAAAGATCTTGGTAAGGCATCTTTGTATTAAGAATCCAAATTCACCGTGATCGCTCACGAAATGTTTTAGGATTATCACAAAAGGCCATATGGAAAGGTATTACAAAAGGTTTAGCATGCAAAAATGTAAACCACATGACACCCCTAATTTTAAAGGAGACATTCTTAGTCTCAAACAGTGTCCTAAAGGAAAATTTTGAATCCAAGTATATGGAAAATTCCCTCTTTGCATCAGCAGTAGGAAGCTTAATGTATACGTAAATCTTACATTTAACGTTGGGATGCTTTGTCAATACCAAAGCAATCCGGAAAGAACATTAAGTAGCAGCCAAAAGAATGATAGAAGTATTTACAAAACACTAAAGAACTACATGCCTATGTTTTGAAGTCGGATCATCTTGAGATCATTAGGTATTCCGACATTAGTTAAATATATGGCTGCATATGTTTTAATGGACTGTAATTTGTCAAAACAAGTGTCGAAAGACCAATTAAGAAATGACTATCAGGTAGCAGTTCTGTACTCCAACAAGAGTTTATGGATTTAGACATTAATTATCTTGTTATAAAGAAAAGAGTACAAAATGAACGAAAGGGATACAACTTATAGAAACAAACTCTATTTAAAGGATCCATTTATGAAAAAGTTATCATCTTCAGTGTTTCACGAGCATGTTGCTCATATGGGTGTAACAACTTTTGATAACATTTAGTATAGTGGGAGTTTGTGTTGTTCTTTCATTAGTTGTTCTATTATTTAAAGTTTTGATCTCATTTGGTTAAGTTGGACTAGTTGGAAGAACATGTATATATTCATTATGATTCCATGCTACACATCTATACTTTTGATCTATGTCATTTAGTTGGATTTGTATACGTGATTATTGTGGGTTTAGTTGCGAATCAATTACAACGACTGCCCCTTTAGTCCTATACTTGTATGGCTAATGGACGAGATTGTTATAAATGACAATAAAGTGCGCACATAAGGGTTGTCATTTATGTTATGATCATAAATTAAAGGAAGGACTTTGTTTTGCAACCCAAGTGGGAGATTGTAAGGACATGGCTTGCAACACAAGTCATTTAGACTTCCATTCATAAAGTTATGATTATAATATTAAATTATAAAGTATAGTTGATAATAAAATGTGTAGAATTCCTGGATATATATTACCTAATTGTGATGGGCAAAAGGGTAATTTATTATCATAAATCTTGAAAGGGTGTGGTCCCTAAATGAAATGTCACCAAGTCTACTATATAAAGGGCATTCCATCAACCCTTAAGACTACTCCATTTTTCATTAGTACTCTCTCCATAAATCTTCATTAAGTGTTAAAGAAGTAAAAGAGGAAAGACATTCATCATTTAGAAGATCATTCTCCTACATCTTCTTCTTCTTCATTTCTCCCTACTTCATAATGGATTCAACAGGTATTTGTTCTTAACGCTTCCGCTTCATCTCTTCCTCAATCCTATTCTAAAGTGAGTGTGGCATTCAGGGATTAAAATTGTTCCAACAGAAACATTTCCATTTTGGGCAGTCTCACTTTTAGTGGGACGTCCCAAAAGGGAAAGAAGTCTCACTTGTGCTGGGACGGAGGGAGTATATATTTAACCTGAATGATGTCCTAGTTAAGTAACAATCTAGGTTTTTTCTTCAACTATTACTAATATCATTTCCTTAATTAATTTTAGATTTCTTTTTGCCTTGGGCGGGGTGAGGGTTGGAATCGTCTTTTGTGCTTTTGGTGGGAAAGCAAAAACAACCGAGCTTGGACTAGCGGTTCAAACCCGTATGGATCCGTTTGATTTAGTTTAAGGAGACAAGGACATAATAAGTGATTCATAAGTGAATTTCTTTGGGGACTTAAATGACTTTTGTTGCCCCACACAGGGTTGCACGATTCGTAGTTCGTCCGATTCGAATTCGCGATACGAGCGATTCGTTCAACCCATGAAATCCGATACGTAGAGTATTACAATTATTGCGATTCGCAATATTAATACGTATGATTTAAATAAATATTTAAAAAATATATAATACTAATAAACTTACTTCTCATAGAAAATCAACTTAACATTCTATTACATCATCGAAAAAAAACCAAAAAGAAACATTCATGCTGAGAAACTGTAATAGCACCTACGAGCAGCTAGCTACACCTTTTCTTTCCCTTTCGTGGGTTTGTGAGAATAGCCTTTGGAACCAGAAATTTGTAGTTGTAGTTATATGAACGTTGTGGCTTGTGGCTTTTCAGTTTTCAATAGTTAGTTGAAGTCATCCTTGAAAACATATTATAAGTTAATGTACCATATTCTTTTATTGCATCAATGACTTTTCAGTTTTAGAGGATATTAATGGAGAATTCTATGAGATTTTTTAAGGTATTCGAGCACGAATCGAAGATAACGATTCGCGAATTCCACCGTATCGATTCGGTATCGAATCGCGAATCGATACCTGCGAATCGATACGCGATTCGAGGCTATCTGGAGAGTATCCTGCAACCCTAGCCCCACACAGAAAGTATATCACATGGAAGCAGGTTTCGTACTTGGGCTCCCCCCCCCCCCCCCCCCCTGATGGGGGGTGACGATCAGAAAACATCTATTTCCGAGAACCTGATGAACACACTAGAGATAGATATTGATATACTCTCTCTCCCTCTGTCCCACACCAATAGGCACTTTTGGTCAAACCTACTTGAACTTTGACTAACATTTTATGCTAAATAATTTATCTTCATAAAAATTTAAAAATAGTTATTGATAATGTTTCTATTACTAATTTAGTAACTTATTTAAATTTTTATGGAGATTAATAATTTAGCATAAAATGTTAGTCAAAGTTCAAGTTGGTTTGAAATTCTAAATATTTATCTTTTAGGACTAAAATGATAAGCAATTTCAGTTTGACCCCTTTTTCTCGAAGAAAAAAATAGCAGTAAGTTGTAATTCCGATCTGTTGGGGTTTGGGGGGGGGGGGGGGCTCACACCCACCTAGCCCAAACTAGCAGCCCTAACACAGGGATAATCAATCACACACAGATAATATGAAAGAAATAACACAAAGATTTGTTATCCCGGTTAGTTGAACTAATCAACTGCGTCTGGGGGAGTTGACAAGTCAGGATACATACTACAATAATATTTGATAGTAATTACAACTTTGCATGCAATCAGTATAAGCATGGCTGCTCCCCATGAACAACCTCTCGATATATCTTTTCTCTCCTCTAAAAGAACACCCATATCTCGGTCATGGCCGTGTTGTAGGATCACCTCGCATGGCTCTCCTAGGCCCCAATCCCCTTCTTGACACTCTTTGTGGCTCTCTCTTGTGTATCCTAGCTCCAGGGGAGGATCTACAGCTTATGATGGGGGTGCAAGTGCACCCGGTGGTTTGACATGGCTAATGAGAAAAAAAAATAGTTTTAGTATAAATACTAATCGTGCCCCCCCAAGATATATTGCATGGCTAGTGTAGTTGGTTAAAGTCATTATGGCTCATGACTCACCTGTGTTCGAATCCTAGGAATGTTTTTGTATTTCAATTATTAGATGCTCCTCATTCCAATTTGGCATTTTTTGTCCTTCAATTTGTGTTGATTGTTTTTTTTTTTTCATTATTTATTTGGCCTAATTAGGAATAACTTGATATAAAAAATTTGTCTTAAAATAAGAGTCTCATCCATCGTCCCCCACCCCACCCAAATTAATCCCATTTGTAAAGTTTAGATTCAAATAATTAAATTTTTAAAATTAACAATATAACTTCAAAATAATTGAAAAGACGAACCGCACTATCAATTTAAGACAGTGGAGTATAATTTTAGTTTGAAGTTATGTATTATAATATAATCTCTATATTATAATACAAGTCAAAAATAACTTCCAATTGACTTGAGACAAAGGATGGCTGAGATTATTCCATAACCGCCTTCATCCTACGGCTGCCATTAAAAGATTTATTTTCAATTTAATCTCAATCCTTAGATTGTTTCTCCACTTCTCCGATCCTACGGTTGATATTAGGCGGTTTCCAAAGTTCCTCTTCCTCTTTTTGTTTTGCAATGGACAATCTGATTTACTCAGGTTGCAATAACAGAGGGATGTATGTTTGATGGCAGACTCAATTCAGTGTGTGTATAGGAAAATGGTTTTAAGGAATACATATTTCATACTTTCATTTTGTATATACCGTCACCTAGATGTACTGTTACCGTGCCACCGGCACGGGCACGACGACTAGTTATGTCACAAAAAAATTTAGTTTGAATTTATGTAGTGTAATATAATTGCGTCACATAAAATTTTAGTTTGAAATTATGTAGTGTATATTGTGCACCCGGTGTTTAGAAATCCTAGATCCGCCACTGCCTAGCTCTCTCCCTCAATCACACATGTTTCTGGCTGTCACCCATATTTATTTAGGGTTTACAAAACTCCTAAACCTATTATGAGTCGAAATCCCAATTAAAACAAGGAAAGTGGAAGAAGCTGAAAACGGGGCTATGCGGTTGCACCATGCGGTCGCATAGGTTCCAGATTCTTCCTCCGCAATTTTGGTTTCCTTCTCCTTTTCCTCCGCCTTGAGTATTTTGGATCCAACTCAAACTTCTCCTTGGCTTAGACTTTAGGCCAAACATCACTCTTAGTTCGTTTAGACTCCATAACCCAACAATCTCTCACCTCGAGACTAAACCAAAACATAGTGACCGATCCGTCAAACTCCACCTGAAGATGACGTCTACGCTGTAACTTGACAACATCGAGCACTAAGCTCCAACCTGAGCCTCCACGCTCAAGTTTTAAAGCGAGTTGAAGCCTAGCGTTACTTCAACCTCTCCATGTTGGATTTCACATCCCTTGGATCAATCACTCCTATGATCCCTTCATGTAATATGTCTTCGCCTTTTCTCTCGAATGACACTTTATTCCCGACACCTCTCCTTAAAACATGACTCTTACTTGTTTCTTGCATCGTCTAGTGGCTTTTCTTCGCTCTTTGTTAGGTCTATATGACTTTATCTCCTTGTTGGCCAACTATGACTAGTCATCTCTCCCCTAACATGTTGTTTACTGATGGACCTCCTTCCACTAAATGGCCCCTCCGCTAGCCACTCGCTCTCGCTTTTGATGTCGTTGTAGGTAGTGTAGAACATCTTCTCCTTTCTCCTAAGAGATACTACCGTTGCTCGTCTCCGTCGTTCTGCGAGAAAACCTCCTCTTCTCACGTGGTATGCCGGTTTATACCACTCTCGTACACGCCATTGCAAAACAATCTCTTTTGTGTTCTGACTCACACGTCTCACTTCCTTGCAACTATTCACCAGTTAATTTCTCCGGAATTTCCTGGAGCACTAGAATCTAACACCCATGAATCCTTGACTGTTATTTACTAAGGACAAATGCATATGCGACATCCTTCGCTATGCGTGTCAATCTCCTGCATCTTTGATTGCCTCCACAAGTGCCTGATGCCGTTCTCCTCTTCTTTCATATCTCTTGGTGCGTCGCCCAAATTCATACTCCATGAATTTCTCTCCTAAGGATACTTTCCAACCCAAATTGACTATTCCCCAATCCCAAGAAGATATGTGATCCATCTTGATCTCTGCATCTCCTAATCCCGCATGGATTTCTGCAAATCTCATCTTGGATCTGTGCCATGATTATGATTGAATTTTTGCATCAATCTGAAGCGTATGAATTTGCACAACTCTGATCCCACATGGATCTATGCAACCTTAAACATCTGAATCTATACAATCACAATGCTTGATTTCTGTAGCCTCCTTTTTTATCAAATCTGGCATCCCTTGGATCTCCTACTGGAACTCCGATACCAGTTGTTGGGATTTAGGGGGGGGGGTCTCACACCCAGCTAGCCCAAACTAGCAGCCTTCTAACATGGGAAATTAGTCACACACAAATAGTATGAAAGACATAACACAAAGATTTTTTAACCCGGTTCGTTGAACTGATCAACTACGTTTGGGGGCTTTGCCAAGGCAGGATATACACTATAATAATATATGATGGTAGTTACAACTTTGTATATGCAAACTAAGATCTAAGCATGGCTACTCTCCATTAACAATCTCTCTCATATATCTTTTCTCTCCTTTAGAAGAACACACATATCTTGGTCATGGTCGGGTTGTAAGATCCTCCCCGATGGCTCTCTTAGGCCCCCGACCCCACTCCTTGATACTCTTTGCGACTCTCTCTTGTGTATCTTAGCTCTCTCCCTCAAGCATACATGTTTCTAGCCGTCACCCATGTTTATATGGGTTTACAAAAGCTGTAGACCTATTATGAGTCGAAATCTCATTAAAACAAGGAATCTGGAAAAAGCTGAAAACGGGGCTATGCAACCGCACCATGCGTCCGCATAGGCTCCAAATTCTTTCTCCGCGATTTTGGTTTCCTTCTCCTTTTCCTCCTCCAAACATCACTCCCAGTTGATTTAGACTCCAAAACCCAACACGACCCCCCTGAGCGAAATCATGTTGGTCACTGGATAGAAGCACATTCATACTTTAGGAATGTTTCCAGTTTTGGTGGTGGCACTGATTGGTTTGCAGGGAGTGGGGCAGCTGTTTATTCCTTATTTCCAGAAGAGGCGCTCCTAATGGATGTACTGGAAACTATTACAGAAAAACTGGTCAACACAAAAAAAAAAGCCATTATTGAAGCGAGTGTGGACCTTGCTTCACATGGGTTCATGTCTCAGTCATGACATATATAGCAAAGCGAGGTGGACCTAAGTCCAGCTGCTACTAGGCAAGTGTGCATATGGTATATGGTATCACCATTTTTTTTCCTTCCTACTTGCACACGTTGGACCCAACTCACTCGAAAGGTTGCATGTTATGGAGCGGACTTGTGAGGTCCAGTCAAGGGTACCCACACTCACTCACCTACTAGCCTATGGGACGTTCGTTTTCAAGCCTTCTGGTTCATTTATATTATTTTCCACGTCTGGTTTTTTTTTTTTTTTTTTTTTTTTTTTTCGCTTTTTAGATCAATTTAAAAGCTTAATTTACAGCTGCTTGATTGATCCAAGCAGTCCTAAAGCTCTCTGAATTCGATTTTTTTTTTTTTTTTTGTAGTATTTGTTTCAGCTCTTGCATTCATATCTTCTTCACCCCATAATCCAGATGATAAAATGATCACACAAATGTGTGTTAGCAGCTGATACAATGAATTTTGGAATTGATTGTTTGACAAAAACGTCCTACTTTCGTGCTACAGGACTACTCAACTGTATTTTGTACGTAGGATTCGGGTCATGTCAATGTCTCGAGTGACCGAGACAGAGGGACAAGTCAATATCTGGACAGGGGGATGGGTTAGAGTGGGGGGGGCTGATGAAGTTTCCATTCATTTGGTTTGCTCATATCTTCAGTCCCTTATAAAGATCATGTCTCAAGCAGGGGGAAAAGGGGACAAGTATGAGCAAACAAATAATGCTTGCATTTCAAAGGACGCTCCTCATCACTTATTCTTCTGTCTCTGTTTCTTTTAAAAGCCCTACTTCATACTCCCTCTTGAAATGACACTAGAAAGATTATTATCTTTTTATTTTATTTTTATTTTTATTTTATTAATGGACAAACCAATAAAGAAAATACCCTTTTCTTACCGAGGGAGAATAGTTTCAAAAAAATAAAAATAATTATTACGTATACTTGTGGATTATCTTGATGATAATGAGATCTTTATCTTTTTCTGACTTGCCATCGTTGCGTCTCTTAGCCCTTTGCAGACGTCCATTGTATCAGAGACCGAGATGGTGCCTTTTGCCCTTTCTTGACTTCTGTTTACTGCCATGAAAATCAATGAAATGAGTTTGAAATGTGAGCTGTTTCAAGATGATTTGGTTGACTACTTCATCAGTTTCGCGCAAGCAACTCTGGATGGAGGGCATATTAGTAACTTTTGGTACGCATCGGAAACCCATTCACTCCTTTAGTCCTATAATAAATGTCGCCGTTGATTTTTATTTTCCTTAAGAAATATGCTAAATCTTATTTGTACATTGTTTGTACACTTAAATAGGGATGGCCAAACCGAACCGGAACCGAAAAGCTTGGAACCGCCTTGAACCTTGACGAAAACCGGAACCGTTTGTAACACGAGCCGGTTCCGGTTCATCCCCTCCGAAAACCGTGAACCGGCGGTTCCGAACCACCATGAACCGAACTGGAACCGGAACCGTTAGAAAACCGTCAAAACCCGTCAAAATCTTTAGATTTCTAACGGTTTCATCAGAATTAACTGTTACTAACGGAAAATTGACAAGAAAAGTTGAGTTTTGACTGAATTTTTAGCCAAATTTAGTGAATAAAAATAATAAAAATTTGTTGAGTATATAAAAGAAAAGAGGGACGGGCCTCTTTAATTTTAAACATTTTTCTATACCTTTTTGTAAAAAATATCAGTAATAAAATATTATTATAATTGTTTTTCTGTATTTTTTTAAAAAGAAACTGTGGACCGGCGGTTCCAAACCGTGAACCGTCGATTCCGAACCGTAACCGTAACTGGAAGAGAAACGGTTCGGTTACGGTTCAAGCTTTTCCGGAACCGGAACCGTGTTTGGTCATCTCTACACTTAAATACAACGTTTATTTTGAGACCGATAAAAAAAAGTACGACTCCCTATGTCCCTAAAATGTCCCTAAATGAATGTCCATTTTCAAGAAACTTTTATCCCAACATGAATGTTTTTTTTTTTTTTTTTGAAAAAGACTTTCTCCTTGTATGTTTTTTTACCAAAATTTGCAGCAGTCTCTTCGCTTGCAAAGCTAAATATTTGGAAAGATGATTACAACAATATATATGAATCTTTGACACTAAATTCTATAAAAAGTAGAAATATTCAGCCATTAAAATGAAATTCGGATTTTATTTTTTTAGGTTGGTGCGAAAAAATGTACACCGCTAGTTACTCCACTCGATCCTTCTCAAAATAAATATCTTTCTCAAAATAAATGAATGTCCGTTTCCTTTTGCAAAGTTTTTGTAAATTTTAGTAAAAACTATGCATGAAAACTTTTGATATCTATTAATCTATTTTCAAAACTTCTAATGTTGCAAGTATATAATAAATAGTGATTTTTTTAATAAAAAAACACTTACAGACAAAGTTTTTTACAACAAAAAAACATTCATTTTGAAACAAAATTTCTTTAAAATAGTCATTCGTATATTTTGAGAGAGAGAGAGAGAGATGAGTATATATTTGCAGTCCAAGTCCACACTACTAAATAACATACTTATTGAGACGAATAAGTTGCCTTAAATAGCTTAGTACCGTCTTTGTTTGAGTTTAAGACAAAACATGGACATAATAGGGGTCTTATTAAGTAGTTGTCTCAAATCTTTTAGAGACAACAATGGTTGTCTTTGATATTAATATAACAAGTTAAATTAGGGACTATTAGATAAATGCAATCCTAAAATAGAGACCAATAGAGACATGCCTGTAGTATCCCACATCGGTGGGAAAAGTAAGGTTGGAGTGATACTTAAAGTAGCACCACTTACCAATGAATACCAATACGTCCATGGATTTTTGGGTCTGTGGTAAGCCAAGTGGACCCAAGATATTTGTATCCATTGGGCGAGTGCGTGGTACTTGTGTAACGGGTTGAGCCTGCGGGTTCGAGTCATTATAAATGGTATCAGAGCGGATCCCTCTTGAATCTACACTGCCCGGGGTTTCGATCCAAGTGGGCCTTCCCGGGGACGACAAGGATCCAAGGTGGGGTGATTGTAGTATCCCACATTGGGCTCGAGTCGTTACAATGCCGTCCCAAACTATTATAGAAATGCCGTCCTAAAATATTTTAAACAAAATGACTATTAAAGATTTACCGTCTCAAACAAGAATCTCTATAATATATTTTTCTACTAAGAGAGGTTGTGTGTTATTTTCGGCCAAAGCCCTTTTGGCAATTTCCTTCCTTCTAGGTAGAAGGATGTGGCACGTGCAGCACCCTCAAGTACACGTGCTGATAACATATGCCACACTGATTCCTTCTTGTTTGGATGAAACATAGAACGGAAACTGGTTGGCATATACATGCATTGCATTTGCAGGGTATGTGCATGAAGAAAAATCCTTAAAAGATAAGAAACCCAAAAATCTCTACAAATCCATTTTTGGACCGACCTAATAATAGCCTAGATGATAACTAATAGTTAATTATATTATCCAACAGGTTCAAAACAACTGGCGCTTTTTTATCACATTTTTAATCCAAAATAATTGTCGTATTGACTCAAAATCATTCAAACGTCACTCTTACCTTTGTATTGGTATTTCTTTTAGCAAGTTATGGTATAAATTTATTTTTCGTAAAAAACTAGTAAAATGTTTAATAAACACACGAATATTTTGGACGGGAGGGAGAAATCAAACACGTAACACATGTAATTTAAGGACAATTATTACACATGCGGATTTACTGGTAACAAATTTTCTTCACCAAAATGTAAGTTAAACTTAGAGTATGCGTAAGGCTTGATATGCGACTCGGGTGTTCTTTTGACCAAAACTATAATAAGCAGGAATGCGAAAAATGTCAAATTTATAAATGGTTAACGATGAGTCTATTTTGGATCTTCAAGTAAACTTTCTTTCAATAGATTTACTGACTGCCCTTACAATTTACCCTAGTAAAATAGTCAATGAGTGTTGACTTGTTGGCTACACATTTTTTTTTTCAAAACTACTCCATTTTAGACATGTCTTTCCTCTTTCTTTATCAGAATAAATATAAATATGGCAGTTGATTTATAAAATATTTTAAAGATATGTACATTGCTTGTACCATTATAAAATTACAATAAAATTATTTTTGATTCAAAATATCACGTTTTGAAACGTACTAGAAACACATAACAAGATATTTATTTTATTTTTTTGGTACATGATATTTATTTATTTATATGGTGGGGATGAAGTGTATAAACAACAATTAGATGGGTAATGTATTGCTGGCATTTTTGGCAACGAGTGTAAATCAATACAAAGAGAAGAAACGACAGGTAATATAAATAAAATACCAAAAGGGGAAAAGGACAATTACGTTGGTGGTAAGTAATGCAGTCAGTTCCTCAAAATTGTTGTGGAAATTGTCATCTCATGCAATGGTTAGTTACCTAAGAAATGCGAATAACAAGGAAGGAAGTATTCCTTCCGTCCCACCTCACTTGAGACTTATTCTTATTTTGGTTTGTCCCACTTCATTTGAAACTCCAAAAAATGGCCATTTTTTTATTATTTTATATTCAAACTACCCCACCACTCATTCTTTCTCTCTTCATTTTCCATCACTCAATTTATTCAACCAACACTACTATTTACTCCACTTATTCTTTCTCTTCATTTTTTATCACACATTTTTTTAACTTTATTCTTTTTCTTTAGTTATTGTGCTCACTTCTTAGGTCTTAAATGAAGTGGGGAGGATGGAGTATAGGATAAGCAAATGTGATATACCCAATATTAGGTGACTCAACTGCAAAATTTGTCCCCCAAAGTGACTCATCATTAGTAAAATTCAAGCCTCGTAATTTGTGCGGTTTAGGATTCGATCCCCCCTTACCTCTTGGCTAGAATATCTTTTATTTTATTTTATTTTTTTAAAAAAAGAAAAAAAAAAACTGCTAGAATTTATCAGTCAAACATGTAAAAATAAAGGATAATGATATGTATAGTGAAAACTCAAAGGGAAAACTCATAGCGAAACTCTGTAATCCGTTGGATTGTAATAAATCTTTGTGGACCCCACAGCTAGAAACTCATCCAACGGATTAGAGTGTTTCACTATGAATTTTCCCTTTGAGTTTTCACTACGTGTATCATTGTCCAAAATAAATACATTGCATGCCTCACTTCAGTCTCATTTACAAATCTTACATGTAATACTTTTTAATATAAATAATCCTTATGCAATTCTGATACGTACACAATAAGTATGCACCCGGAAGAGTATAGGTAATTTCTCTTCTGAGATTTCTTTTTTTAACCGCCTTGTATTGAAAAACACACACACACACACACACTTAGAAAAACATGTTGAATTAATTGAAAATGTTGGTAAAAAGAGAGATTTGTAGGTATATATATATATATATATATGCATTGCTTACAATACAATGATAAGAGGTAAGAGTATTGTCTTTTTCCATAGTGAGTAAGTAGACTAGAGATGATTGTTTTGTTGTCACCTTTCCTTCCCTCTCCTATAAATTCCAATTCTTTTTGTTGTCATCTATTCTATTATATTACAAGTATGAATGAAATTAATATGGTTGCAGAAAACTCAACACCTCTGTTGAACTTTTCCAAATCCACACAAACATGGCGCCCAACCCCTTCTCAGGTTACTCCTTATTACTCTTTTCTTCTTGTTTTTTCTATTGCTTTATCTAAATTAATAAAGGAAGAAGGAGATATATACCTGAAAATGTAGTTTATCGCCTTCTCGCAACTTTCATTTCAAGCTTTAGATTGGAAAATCAATCACAAACAAATTCCATGTCACAAAAAAATAATTTTTCCAATTCTAGTGCTACCATTGATATTGAGTTACCAAACATAATCTTAATCTTAAAACATAAATCTCTTAATTAAGCTTTAAATTGATTAAACTTTGTTTTTTTTTTTTTTTTTTTTTTTCAGAATTTGGGTTTCTTTTTGGAAATGGACTATATTAATATCTATAACTCACACCTCACTCTCTTTTATTAGGTGGTGGAAGAGATAAAGCAACTGTACGCATTAGCCTTTCCCATGATCATCACTGGTTTACTAGTCTATGGCAAATCCGTAATTTCGATGCTATTCATGGGCAGATTGGGTAAAGAAGCTTTAGCCGGTGGGTCCCTCTCCCTCGGCATCGCCAACATCACCGGCTACTCCCTCATCTCCGGCCTCTCCATGGGCATGGACGCCATTTCCTCTCAGGCCCATGGGGCCCACCAATTCTCTGTCATGGCCCACACCCTCCAACGCACTGTCACCATTCTTCTTTGTGCTTGCTTGCCCATTTGTCTATTATGGCTAAATATCCAGCCCATTCTTCTCTTATTGGGCCAAGACCCAACTATTTCAGCCCACGCTTCGACTTTTCTCGTTTTCTCGCTTCCGGCCCTGTTTTTTCAGGCCTTTATTAACCCGCTCAAAATCTATCTTCGGGCCCAAAACATCACTACCCCTCTCGTGATAACTGCGGGCTTTTCGGTCTTTCTTCACGGCCCAATAAACTATTTCCTTGCTTGCTATCTTGACCTTGGCATTAGAGGCATTGCCTTGTCAGTGGCTCTGACAGATTTCACTCTACTTGCCACCCTTTTGCTCTACTTGTGGCTCTTTGGCATTTACATGGGATCGTGCCAAGGTGGCACCTTGTCATTGGTCGAATGCTTCTCGCAATGGAAGCCCATTCTGACCCTAGCGATCCCTAGTTGTGTGTCGGTGTGTTTGGAATGGTGGTGGTATGAGTTGATGATAGTGTTATCGGGTTTACTTCCCAACGCGTCAGAGGCAGTTTCTGCTATGGGAATTCTCTTGCAAGCAACTTCACTCGTCTACATATTCCCTTGGGCACTGAGTTTGGCCGTGTCAACTCGTGTGGGGAACGAGTTGGGAGCGAACCAACCGGGAAAAGCAAGAACATCTTCTCTAGTTGCAGTATCATGTGCTGTCTTCACCAGTCTCTTCGCCATGTCATTCACGACATCGCTACGAAAAGTGTGGGGCCGCGCTTTCACGACGGACGAGGCAATATTATCGTTGGCAGCAACAATAATGCCGGTTTTGGGGCTATGTGAGTTAGGGAACTACCCGCAGACCACTGGTTGTGGGGTGTTAAGGGGGAGTGCTAGGCCGGCTTTGGGTGCTCATATAAATTTGGCATCATTTTATGGAATTGGGCTGCCATTAGCTATTATATTTGGGTTTGGAATGGGCTTGGAGTTATTGGGCTTGTGGTTGGGCCTAATGGCAGCCCAACTTGTTTGCACTCTTGTGATGGTGCTTGTACTGATAAGGACAGATTGGGAAAAGGAGGCAAGAAAAGCCCAGCAACTGATTCAGGCCCAAGAAGCTGACCTTGGAGAATCATTATTGGTCAAGGTTGTGAATTGAAAAGCAAAAGTACCTTATTTTCATTTTCTCTCTTTTAGTTGGATAATCTAGGCAATTTAGAAGAATTTTCATCTAATTTTCTTATATGAAAAGATTAAGAACATTTGATTTCTTTTGACTTACATCCAAACCATTTCGACCGAAATCTCAGTGTGATTATGTACAGTGGTTGAAGGATCGATATATACTTGATCGAGCAATTTATACTTCATCCTTTTTGTTGTTGTAAAGTCCTACCTGTTATACAAAATTACAGAATATGAAAACAAAACAGAAACAGAACAATAATATCAGAAAATGAAAAACAGAAATCAGCTTCTTGGATTGTCCGAGTCATGTGAATGCCACACTCTCCTTAAGACAAATTCGCCCCCTCACCAAGTTGTGCTTGAGGTGTTCTTGGACGTTCGCCTCCCAGGATACAACGGACTAACCGGATGGAATCTGCACACTAGAACCTCCGGCGAACTGAAATCGTGCCTGGTCGATGTGACCACGAAATTGCAAGGAGGGCCAAAGAAGAGGATATCAACGAGAGAGTTTGGGAACTGATGGAAATTTTTCTTGTGTCAAAACTGTTGTGAACTCCTGAATTTATTCTGCTCAAATGATCCCACTCCAATCTGGAAATGAATGACAGTAAATGGAATTTAATTCTGCTGTTACAATCATTGTATTTAACACAGAACTAAATTGACTGTTACAAATCAATTTGTCTTAGTCAAATTCGAATTACAGTCTGGGAAGAAAAAATAAATAAACAAAAGGTCACTTGGTCGAGCTAGGCCATTTCGGAGCTAGCTTCGTGTCCGCAGGTCGCGCACACATGAGTCCAATGGTGACAAAGTCCGGCAGACAAAAACTTGCATACGAAGGTGTGGGGTTGCCCATTGAACCTTCGCTCGAACTAGCATATTTACTCTACTCGCAAGTCGATAGACGCGATGTCCTTGAATCGATATGCTTTTTGTGTAGTCGATCATATACTAGACACAAGTAATGTCCTAACACATTTCAGCTCTCATAGCTATGTTCATTCATGGCCCTGAACATACGCCTGGTTCTGTGAGAGGATCTAAGAATTGAGCCTCACACAATTCTCCTCGAAGCGGCCCCACTTCTCTCTCACATAGGTGACTTCTTAAAGGTAACCCGTATTACCCCGCTCGACTTCTCGACGCATAAGAGTCATTAAAAGCATTTTGCTTATCCTTGTCCCTTCGGGATGTCACTAATAGGAATGGGCTTGGGGTTGATCCCCACAGTGACACTCAAGTCTTTTAACAGTTAGGTGGTCCCATTGAATCTAGTTCTTGGGATCTCCAGTCATCTAGATTGTGTTTTCCGCTGTGATCAACTTTTCAAGAGGCTTTAGTCCCATTCCCCTCCTTGAGGTTTCAACTAACTCTCTATTTAACCCTTTGGTTAGCGGATCCGCAATATTTTCTTTTGACTTCACATAGTCAATAGAAATAGTACCAGTTGAGAGTAGTTGTCTAATAGTGGTATGTCTTCGACGTATGTGTCTAGACTTACCATTATACATAAAATTTTGGGCCCTTCCAATCGCTGATTGGCTATCGCAATGTATACAAATTGCGGGCACCGGTTTTTCCCATCTTGGAATATCTTCTATAAATTGGCGTAGCCATTCGGCTTCTTCACCACATTTATCTAACGCTACAAACTCAGACTCCATTGTGGATCTAGCTATAACCGTTTGTTTTGAAGATTTCCATGATATAGCTGAACCTGCTAATGTAAATACATATCCACTCGTAGACCTTGAGTCTTTGATGTCGGATATCCAATTAGCATCGCTATATCCTTCTATTACTGCTGGATGTCTCGTATAGTGTAATCCATAATCTCGAGTATATCTTAAATACCTAAGTACTTTTTATATACCCTTCCAATGTTCGTCCCAGGATTACTTGTATATCGACTCAATTTGCTTACCGTGTAAGCAATATCCGGTCGTGTACAACTCATCAAATACATTAGACTTCCAATGATTCTCGAGTACTCAACTTGAGATACAGATTCACCCCTATTCTTTGCTAGATGTTGACTTATGTCAATCGGGGTTCTAGTAGTTAAGTCATCCTTGCTAAATTTCTCAAGAATTTTATCCACATAGTGTGCTTGACTCAAAACAAGTCCATTGGATATTCTAGAAATTTTCACACCAAGGATAACGTCCGCTAATCCCATATCTTTCATGTCAAACTTAGAGTTTAACATATCTTTGGTGGATTTAATCATCTTATCACAACTCCCTATGATAAGCATGTCGTCTACATAAAGACATAAAATGACGTAGCCATTTTCCGTGTCTTTTACGTAAACACATTTATCACATTCATTTATTTTAAATCCACTTCCCATCATTGCTTGATCAAACTTTTGATGCCATTGTTTTGGTGCTTGTTTCAAGCCATAGAAAGACTTTACTAATTTGCACACTTTCTTTTCTTGCCCATGTGAAATAAATCCCTCGGGTTGTTCCATGTAAATTTCCTCTTCTAAATCACCATTCAGAAAAGCGGTTTTTACATCCATTTGATGTACTTCGAGATTCCTTAGAGCGGCTATTGCAAGTACTATTCTAATTGATGTTATTCTCGTTACTGGAAAATATGTATCAAAATAATCAAGGCCTTCTTTTTGCCTGTAACCTTTAATTACAAGTCTTGCCTTATACTTGTCAATAGTTCCGTCTGCTTTCATTTTTCTTTTGAAAATCCACTTATATCCTAGTGGTTTACTACCCGGAGGTAAATCCACTAATTCCCAAGTGTGATTTTGCAAAATAGAGTCTATTTCACTTTTAATAGCCTCTTTCCATAAAGGACCCTCCGAAGAATTCACGGCCTCTTTGTAACTTTGTAGTTCACTTTCTAACATATAAGTTAAAAAGTCCGTCCCAAAGGATTTTTCTATCCTTCCTCTTTTACTACGTCGAGGTTCGACCTCTTGTTCATCATTTTCATCATGATGAATTTCTTCTTCTTCCTCATCTATTGAATCATGTATCCGTTTAGATGAACTTGCTTCATTTCTTTTACACGGAAATACATTTTCAAAGAAATGAGCATTTCTTGATTCCATTATAGTATTCTTGTGTATTTCTTGATTTTTCGATTCATACACAAGAAATCTATATGCACTACTATTATGAGCATAACCAATAAATATGCAATCAATAGTCTTTGGTCCTATTTTCACCTTTTTAGGTGTTGGAATCAAAACCTTAGCAAGACACCCCCACACTTTCATGTATTGGTAAGATGACACTCTTTCATGCCACATTTCATAGGGGCTCTAATTTAATTTCTTTCGGGGTATTTTATTTAACACATAGTTTGCCGACAACACGGCATATCCCCACATGTTATCCGGTAGGCCCGAACTTATAATCATGGCGTTCATCATTTCCTTTAGAGTCCGATTTTTCCTTTCGGCAACTCCATTGGATTGCGGTGCATAAGGTGCCGTTGTTTCGTGTTTAATTCCATGTTGAGCACAAAAATCCTCAAATGGAAATTCATACTCACCCCCACGATCACTTCTTATGACTTTTAATTTCCGGTTAAGTTGATTTTCAACTTCATTTTTGTAGAGAACAAATTTCTCTATAGCCTCATCTTTACTTTTAAGAAGATACACATAACAATATTTTGTGTTATCATCTACAAAAGTCATAAAGTACTTATTGCCCCCACGTGATTGTGTTGATTTGAAGTCACATAAATCCGTATGAACCAAATCAAGTGGTTCATTATTTCTTTCAATAGAATGGAACGAAGTTTTTGTGAGTTTTGCTTCTACACAAATTTCACATTTATGTTTGTAGTCAATTTTACATTTTGGTATGCATTCCAAGTTAATTAATTTATGAATTGTACCATAATTAACATGTCCTAGTCTACCATGCCACAAATTGGAAGACTCAAGCAAGTAAACGGAAACATCATTCATTTCATTACCTTTGGCCTTAATAGCCATTACATTGAGCTTAAAGAGCCCATCACAAACATACCATTTTCCTACAAACATACCATTCTTTGACAAAGTGACAACATCCGACTCAAACACAATACGAAAACCATGCTTGTTCAAAAGCGATCCGGACATCAAATTTTTCCGGATATCGGGCACATAGAGCACATTGTTGAGAGTCAATTCTTTACCGGAAGTCATCTTAAGCACCACCTTCCCTTGTCCCTTGACATCGGAAGTAGCCGAATTACCCATGAACAATTTTTCACCATTTTCAAGGGCTTCGAAATTACTAAACATGTCTTTGTTAGAACAAACATGCCTAGTAGCACCGGTGTCAATCCACCACTGTTTTGGGTTAGAACCCACCATGTTCACTTCAGAAATAACTGCCGCTAGCAATTCGGTAGCTTCTTCAACCAAACTAGCTTCCTTCTTTGGCCTCCTACACTCGGAAGCTTTGTGACCCTTAAGACCACAATTGTAGCAAGTTCCACCAAACTTGTTTTTGGAGATTCCTCCATTAGGCTTCAAATTAGGAGCTTTCACACCCTTGCCTTTTCCTTTGTTCTTGGAGCTATCACCATGCTCCACCACATTTGCCTTAGCCACATGAGCCTTAGACACAAGAAGATGATTCAACTTCTTTTTCGCGGCCCTATTGCCCTCTTCAATACGAAGGCGAATAGCAAGTGCCTCAACATCCATTTCCTTTCGTTTATGCTTCAAATAATTCTTGAAATCACTCCAAGCGGGTGGCAATTTTTCAATTATAGCCGCCACTTGGAATGTTTCACTCAACACCATCCCCTCGGCATGGATTTCATGAATTATTATTTGCAACTCTTCCACTTTTAACGCTTTTAGAGTCCACCATTTTATAATCGAGGAAGCGGCCAACTACAAATTTCTTTGCACCCGCATCATCGATTTTATATTTGCGCTCTAAAGCCTCCCATAAATCCTTTGACGTTTTCCTTTCGCTATAAACATTATATAATGAATCAGACAAACCATTCAGAATATAATTCCGACAAAGGTATTCCGAATGCTTCCATGCGTCAACCGCACTCTTGGCTTGAACATCAGCATTCTCACCAACTTGTGGAGGATCTTCACTCAGAAACCTCTTCAAGTTCAAGGTAGTCAAGTAAAATTGCATCTTTTGTTGCCATCTTTTGAAGTCTTGGCCAACAAATTTTTCCGGTTTCTCACTATGGTGAGGCGGAACCGAAGGAACTGTAGGAGCAACAACAGTTTTAGAACTGTTCTCCACACGAGGCTGTTCCTCAACAGGAGGTTGTTCAACACGCGGGTTCGCTGAAGCATCTCCAGCAACTTGCTTTCCGGTGTTCGAATCAGTTGTCATTTTCTGAAACAAAACCAAAGCAATTTAGTTCACTGTTTTGTAATCTGTTTTGTCTTCACAGAGAAGAACCGATTTAGTTTTGTCTTAAGATTGTTATACAAAATTACAGAATATGAAAACAAAACAGAAACAGAACAATAATATCAGAAAATGAAAACAGAAATCAACTTCTTGGATTGTCAGAGTCGTGTGAATGCCACACTCTCCTTAAGACAAATTCGCCCCCTCACCAAGTTGTGCTTGAGGTGTTCTTGGACGTTCGCCTCCCAGGATACAACGGACTAACCGGACGGAATCTGCACACTAGAACCTCCGGCGAACTGAAATCGTGCCTGGTCGATGTGACCACGAAATTGCAAGGAGGGCCAAAGAAGAGGATATCAACGAGAGAGGTTGGGAAGTGATGGAAATTTTTCTTGTGTCAAAACTGTTGTGAACTCCTGAATTTATTCTGCTCAAATGATCCCACTCCAATATGGAAATGAATGACAGTAAATGGAATTTAATTCTGCTGTTACAATCATTGTATTTAACACAAAATTAAATTGACTGTTACAAATTAATTTGTCTTAGTCAAATTCGAATTACAGTCTGGGAAGAAAAAATAAATAAATCTGGAAATGAATGACAGTAAATGGAATTTAATTCTGCTGTTACAATCATTGTATTTAACACAGAATTAAATTGACTGTTACAAATCAATTTGTCTTAGTCAAATTCGAATTACAGTTTGGGAAGAAAAAAAAATAAACAAAAGGTCACTTGGTCGAGCTAGGCCATTTCGGAGCTACATTCGTGTCCGCAGGTCGCGCACACATGAGTCCAATGGTCCAAGGCATAAATCGACAAATTTCAACTAAATTTGCACCCCCCCACCCTGCGCACCCGGGCGCGAGAGAGCCTCTACTCCATACAATCTTAACCCATACAAATGGGTCATTGTATTTAAACTAGCTCAAACTTTTGTTTCAAACCAATGTGGGATAAGTCACAAAGACTTTACCCATCAATTGACCTTTTCATTATTTCCCTCCTTATCCCTTTTGGGATACCCATTTTAAAGAAGGAACCCAAAGGTATTTTACCTTCCCATTCAATGTGGGATGCCAACCCACTTCTCAACTTACCCATTTCATTTGAGCTTCAAGTTTCTACCATCCACTAAATAAATTGGACACACCAATTTATTTCTAGTATGTAGAAAATGTTATGTTCACTTTAATCAACAAATGATTTTCTCAAGGAAACGCGCGAAATTTCCTTCACTTAATTGCACAATTTTCCAACACTAGCTCCGTTTCAAATTAAAGATTCAATCTATGCGTGTACGTAGATCATTATTATTCTTAACAGAAACAATTAAACATACCGTGCATTATTAGTATTATTATTATCTACGTCTCAGAATGAATACAGTACATAGTCCTTTTTTTTTATCGATCAAACAAACATAAATTTTATTTTGAAATAAAAAGGAGTATTATTGTATCCTCTAAATATCTTATCCATCTAACATTATGCAAAGAGGTACTTTCTGGTCTTCTCTTTGTTTGTTTTCTGTTTGATTTTTTCATGGAAGAAAGTCATATTGTAAGTCTATCATAATGGGGCGTACGTCAGAGTTATTTCCTTATTTTTCTTTAATTTTTGATCATTATATGCTTCATGTTTTTCCTGGTCCTGGAACTGGCTTTGAATTCATTTTTTTTCTTTCTTTTTTAATCCTTTTGTGTATTTCGGCTGAATATAAAATGGAATTATATTGGTAACAAGATAGGGCGGTAGGGGACAATAACAGTACCTCTGACTAATTCAATAACTTGCCTTCATTACTTTGTTAGAGCAAATAAATATAAGAACAATGGTAAAAGAAATAATCAACACGAATACAAGAATTTACGTGGTTTATCAAGTTGGTTATGTCCATGGACGGAGGGAAATATTACTTTAATTAGTGATTACAAAAGACAATCTCTCTAATTTAGTGGTAGGAATTATTAAGTTTAATAATTCCGTCAACCAGGTCCGGTTCCCAGCAAGTGCATGCAGGTCAATTGCACATAGCCCATTTTTTTTAAGGGCCCTAATTTTTTGAATTTGAGAAATTTTTGGTATATATTTGCTCCGGATAAAGGAAACGTACTTAATCCCGAAAAGACCTGAGTTCTAACCTAGGGCAATGCATTTGTAGTATGTTTTTACTTATTTTATTCAATTGTAATTAGGAAGTATTATTAAGTCCCCAATAACTGTAATCAGAACAGGGTCTCTTTAATTATTCGAGTTGGTTTGGGGGAAACTAGTTTCTCTATAAGTTATAAAAAGTCTACTTTTTAACCCTTAAACCTTAAACACTAAACCCTAAATTCTAAACCCTAAACCTTAAACCCTAAACTTTAACCCCTATAAAAACATGAGTTTTTATAACTTATGGAGAAACTAGTTTCATCCAAAATTTTCTCTAATTATTGAGATGGGCCTGTCGTCACCCTAAATCTTAGATTTCTACGAAGTCTCAAAAATGAACAACTCGTTAAAATATGTTAGGGAAGAGGGTTAGTCATAAATACTAAAAACCCTTAGAAGAGTAAGAAATTTATTTCTTGTGCACAAAGTAAATCTATTCTAATTAGAAATCTACTTTCCTAATTCTGGAATAATTTCTTACACAAATAGGAGTACCATTTAATGATGAGGTAGTATCTTGTGAAAACCCCTAGATCCGTCTCATAGTAGAGACGGGTCGACCCATGACCTGCGCAGAAAATTTTCCGCAAAGCATAGGATCTCAACCCATGCTCCTCTCAAAATCTGTCACGCCCATGACCCCCTAAAAAAATCATTTTTTTTGTTTTTATATCATTTTTTGGCTGCTTTTCATTTGCCAAATGTAATACTTAGTATAACTAAATGTAACAACTGTGTTACTTATAAGTAACATTGTTTATAAGTAAACGTAACACTTGTTTTTTTTTTTAAAAAAATATAGCTCATTTTACTCATCTTTCAACTGTAATACTAAACCAAAGGCATTCTGGACGAGTAGTATCGGGTGGGTGTGTTAGGGTTTCCCTTGAAGGGGAGGTCCTGGGTTCGATTCTCCCTTGGGAGAATTTGTGGAGAACCCTTAGGGCTCGTTTGGTAGTCTGATAGGATTAGCTTTTATTAATAGCCGAAAGATTATTAATTTGGGGGATTAATTATACCACCCTATGAAAGAGGTTAGAGAGGATAAGATTGGATAAGAAGCTTATTTGAGTTGTACATAGGATTATTAATCTGATTGCATTTAGTCTACCAAACACCAGGATTATATGACTAATAATCCTATCCAGCTCTAATCAGGCTACCAAACGAGCTCTTAGTTTCATAACCCCATAGGGGTTGGTTGTGCAGCTACAAGTGATCATTCAGATGGTGCGACGTCTATGGAAAGAAGACTGCCAGATGGCACAAGGACGTCTATGGCAAGCAAACTACCAGATGGCGCGAGGACGTCTATGAAGGATTGCATCATCAACTTGTAAAAGCAAAATATTATTCGCTGTAATAGGTTCGACAATGGTGAAACTCCATAGGAACTTGTAATAGACAGGGCTATAGACCAGCAGTGCTTTAGATAAAACTGTAATAGATTCCATAGGAATTTGTAAACGATGGCAATTGCCTTGAAATGAATGATATAGTTCAGTTGTTAAAAAAAAAAAAAAAAAAAAAAAAAAAAACTAAATGTAATTATCTTTATACTGAAATGTAATAGTGTTTTTAGAGATTTTTTTTTTTTAGTATTTTGATTTATTTTTTGAAAGAAAGTAACATTTGAAAAATTACAACTTATATGAATTAATGTAATTGTTTGCACAAGTAAATGTAACACTTTAGTAAACGAAATTGACACGCCCCAAGTCCCGGGATCCCCTAATAGAACCTCGAACCTGGTGCGCGTAACTAACAAAAAACAATAAACTAACGGGAAACAGGAACAATACCTGCTAGAAACAAACTGACATGATATATATACTCAAGAGTAAGGAGCTAAGATAGCTTACAACGAGTTCTAGACCAAGAAAATTAAAACCAAACATGGTTACATACAGCGGAAGACATGCCTAGCATATAATCTGGCATCAAGAGATGTCTAGAGACAACAAGTACTACCAAGTCTACCCCCAACAAGCCCTGAGTTTAACAACTCATACAACATCGTCCTTACCAAAGTGAAAAAGGACACTAGTCTAAAACAAGAACATTCTCCGGAGTACGTTCCCAGCTATGTCGAGCCTCACTGCGTAATATACCCATTTAGGGATACTTCCATTCATTTCCCCGTACCACAAATAATGGTACAATTTTTTTAATAATATTTAAATCAAGTTACTATTTTACCGTCTCACGAATAGGAGTAACTTTCCTATTAATCTTTTAACAAGCCCATGCACTTTTACAAGTCTATTTCATTCTTTTAATTCATACGAATACTCCCTTCGTCCCAAATTTACAAGTATCACAAAAATTGCTCAAAACACAATTTTAACAAGAACAAGTAGCGGGAATAACATATATGCATGTTATTACAAGTAAGGGGGAGTCAATAGCTTACCTAGTCCGAAATCAAGTTGACCCAAATTAATTTCTGATCGGACTGGAACGCTCTATTCAACGCCACGAATATTTATCCGGGACCAGAATCACGAACAGAGGAATAATTAATCGCGAGGAGTCGAGAATAGGGTAAAATTGAACTCCCTTCATGAAACAGAGAGAAACAACGAGAAAGTTTGAGAAAATGAATTGCCTTTCTCAGGCAAACAAACATTATATACTTGGAACTTTCCAAAAATGACGCCTAGGCCCCTCAAGTTCTAACTTTGACAAAAAGGCCCCTAAACTTTCAACTTTGACATTTAACAAATAAGTCAAGTATTTAACGAGATTAAGGATGGGCGTTACATCCTCCCCTCCTTAAAGAAAATTCGTCCTCGAATTTTACTGATCAAGATTATAACATATATAATCAACAAATAGAACTCAAGAGCATCAAGACTATACACATATACTCACAAATAGATATTACACGTATGCTCACAAATATTCTATGCAATCCAGATGTATCAATTATAACATCGAAACACATAAAGTCAAGCAGACTCGATTAGTCAATCCACTATATAGGTGAAACTTGACATATCCACTAAAAATAATAGAACTGGTCATATCCTCCAGATCACTGTAATACTAGTCAAATCCACTAGGCAATCTCAAGTACTGAAGTCATGGTCATCCATCATTTCAATATTTAAACATTGACTTCACGTTTATCAATCCATCGAAAATGTATAGCTCTCGGTGTCAAATAATTAACGATAGAGCTGCCTTCGAAATTCATTAATGAATCTCTAACAAGATCAAGAAAATCTCAAGAACACGCGTGCCTTGGTTGTTTCCACTTATAGGTCAACAAAGATAGTTACTTCAGGCATCCACTTCAAAATAGATATATCCTCTATCAAGAAATTTCTCAAGTTGAATCTTCAACTCTTTTAACTCAATCGAGGTCAAGAACATTAATCCAGATGTTAGCACTGTATTCGCACTGTAACAACTCAAGATAATCCAAGTTTCTCATCAAGAATGGATACATCCATCTGGTTTGGTGTAGAAATTCCACTGTCAATCACATAGGTTAAATACCCAGTACAATCTCGATAACACTGTTCGAACTCTCAATGCAGAACATGAATATTATACATAATTATATCATGCTCACAAATATAGTCAAGCATACTAGCATAGAATTAATTACCATCTATTGTGGTAAACAAGAATGGCATAACATATAGAAAGCCAAATCATAACACGTAGGAGCCAAACCATAACACGTATCACATCAATGTCCCATCTAGGTAACATGACCAAGTTAACATAGAACGTATAGGGTGTTATCACCCACACTTCTATCAAGCTCTTATACATAACGATATCAAGCATGTAGTCTCTTACTAGAGAATACACTTCCACGTAATTCACGAGATAAGGACAAGCATGCATATATTGCACGAAACAATGTCCACTAGACAAGATAGATATGCCTAAGTCTTTAAAGACTCGCGCTCTCGATTCTCAAACCATCTAATCCAATTGGATCAACACTATTAACACCAGTCCTATGCCTGGTATAACAACAAGTAACGAAGCACTTGGCGTCGAAAACACACCCAAGACTAACCCAACCTAGGCCATAGACCCTATCCAGGCTTAGAGCTAAACCATAGCTCTGATACCAAACTGACACGCCCCAAGTCCCGGGATCCCCTAATAGAACCTCGAACCTGGTGCGCGTAACTAACAAGAAACAAGAAACTAACGGGAAACAGGAACAATACCTGCTAGAAACAAACTGACATGATATATATACTCAAGAGTAAGGAGCTAAGATAGCTCATAACGAGTTCTAGACCAAGAAAATTAAAACCAAACATGGTTACATACAGCGGAAGACATGCCTAGCATATAATCTAGCATCAAGAGATGTCTAGAGACAACAAGTACTACCAAGTCTACCCCAACAAGCCCTGAGTTTAACAACTCATACAACATCTTCCTTACAAAAGTGAAAAAGGACACTAGTCTCAAACAAGAACATCCTGCAGAGTACGTTCCCAGCTATGTCGAGCCTCACTGCGTACTATCCCCTGCTTTCCTGGGGGGGGGGGAAACAAATAAAGGGTGAGATAAATCTCAGTAAGCTATTAACATGCAACTACATGACATGTTATCACGAAATTCCATTAGATACTCAAGTAATCATATATCAAGTATCATCAAGTAACAAGTATAGGAGAGGCTAAGCCAACTCAACAAGTAATCAAGCTCAAGATATGATCAGGTAACAAGTAGTCAAGTAGTGTGAGAGGCTAGACCAACTCACCAAGATGCACATCGGCCTATCACGTATCATTACCTGAATCCTTCCTTATTCATCCCAAGAATACCATTGTTGTCGATGCTTGTATAGCTGAGGACAACCACGATCAAGAACAAGAGACTGCTATGCAGTATATAAGAAGACCCGGTAACCAGTGTCATTCCCAAGAACAAGATTCACGAGGTGTTCAAGAGTTTAGCATTCACTTAAGTCAGGCTTATTGCTCCAACCAAGGAAGCTATGCCCTTACTATGGCCGGTAGTAAGGGGTCAAGCGCAAATACATAGGGAACCGATTGTCACTTAAGCCCCAGCTCTCGCGACAAGCGTGAACCTATATATTTCCGAACAAGCAAGGAGAACCAGCTGGACTCACACAAGAATGCACAAGTAGATGTTTACTTGAACTACGAGAATAGAACTAAGTCCCATACTAGTAGACCAGTCTTTATGCACCATGTAATCATGTATCATGTGCTCACGAAAATATGCACCATGTAATCATGTATCATGTGCTCACGAGAATATGCACCATGTAATCATGTATCATGTGCTCACGAGAATATAAGTACACGTACGCAATCATTGCGAAGACACATCAATCTAACAATGGCACATAGAGTGTCCATATAACACAGTCAATCCAAGTTAGAGTCTATTAATAACAGACCTCAAACAAGTAGTAGGGTATATCATTCTATATCACTTTGTCACATGCCAAGTTTGCACGTACATATTCATATCACGTTTAACACATTAAAGTGTCTATCACGATACCCTTAAAATCACATAGAGCCCAATACCTTAGACTCTAAATTCGTAGAAGAATAGGTCACATCATACCTAGTCACAGTCATATCTCACGTATATGTATCGTTAGTAATCGAATACATTTTCCACACATATTGTGTTCTGTAGTTATTCTTATTAACTTAAATCGTAGTATTCACGATTATATGAATTATCTTCATATTACACTAGTCCCTATTTTCTTTAGGAACCCATTTCAAGACAAGATATCTTCTTTATTCTTTATATACTTCATTGAGTATATACACGATTAAAACCAATCACTAGCACTTTAGTGTTTGTTCATAGCACTTATAATACACACGTATTAAATTCAAATATGTAGTAGAGTTAATCATTCTCTATCTAGTTCCATATCCCAACTCTTTTGGTTATTCATATCATGTATCAAGTAATTAAGAAGTAACATTCTATCAAGTAACTATATGCAAGATTTGCATATACACATCAAGGATCTTTCAAGTTTATTACCCTAAACATCTATTGGTGTCAAGGCACGTACAAGATTTTATAATCTTATATTCAAGTCTTAATCCAATTCTTTGGATGTTCAAGTCATGTACAAGATTTTATTGTCTTATACTTCAAGTTACTGTCTCAACTTAAGACATTCAATATATACAAGATTTTATCATCTTATATCCAAGTTCTCAATCCATTTCTTTGGATGGTTAAACATGTACAAGAGTTAAACATTATACTTCGAGTTCAAGCTAGGAAGATGAATTATACATCTTTCACGTATTAATTTCCAATCATTTTCTTAGGACATTCAAGCTCAAGACATTAGTTGGTGCCCCTAAGGTACACAAACATTAACTTCAAGAAACATAAAAGAGTTACTACTCTTATACTCAAGTTATCATTTAATTATGATTCAAGTCCACATTTCATTTATTCACAAAGGGACTATTTTTCAGTACTAGAATGTTCTACAACACTCATCTAGGCCATCTAGGGTAGTACCCTAAACCTAGACCAAGAATACTTCGAGTTCAAATTAAGTAAATGAGCTATACAACTCATACTTACAAGTTCATAACACTTTCAAGACATAAATAAGAGTTCTTCCTTTTATACTCAAGTTCTCATTTTAATTAAATGAGTAATCATGTTCAAGACTCACTTCTGATACCCCTAGGGTGTCACAACACTTGCTAGGACATCTTATACCAAGGCTATATGCCTTAGGAGGGAGAAACTTTCAATTTAATTTAGATTTAAAACATTTTGGTTGGAACAGGGGACCGGGCGGGCGCTCAAGGAAGACCGGGCGGGCGCTCATCCAAGGATTTTTGGAACTAAAACTTCTGGCCAAATGGGCGGCCGCTTGGTCACTAAGTGGGCGGGCGCCTGGTCATATTTTTCAGCAAACTCAATTTCTTTCCCAGGCTTAGAATTCTCCGTCCCCAAGCGTAGGAGTATACTTTTACTAACCCTTAGGCAATACCCAATATACTATTTCAAGCTTAATTCATTTCTTTTACCGTCCCATAAATAATAGGATAATTTCCTTTTATTCCAATTTAATATTTCACCGTCCCCAAAAGTATAAGTATCATTTTATAATATACTAATATACCCATTTAGGGATACTTCCATTCATTTCCCCGTACCACAAATAATGGTACAATTTTTCTAATAATATTTAAATCAAGTTACTATTTTACCGTCTCACGAATAGGAGTAACTTTCCTATTAATCTTTTAACAAGGCAGGCACTTTTACAAGTCTATTTCATTCTTTTAATTCATACGAATACTCCCTTCGTCCCAAATTTACAAGTATCACAAAAATTGCTCAAAACACAATTTTAACAAGAACAAGTAGCGGGAATAACATATATGCATGTTATTACAAATAAGGGGGAGTCAATAGCTTACCTAGTCCGAAATCAAGTTGACCCAAATTAATTTCTGATCGGCCTGGAACGCTCTATTCAACGCCACGAATATTTATCCGGGACCGGAATCACGAACAGAGGAATAATTAATCGCGAGGAGTCGAGAATAGGGTAAAATTGAACTCCCTTCATGAAACAGAGAGAAACAACGAGAAAGTTTGAGAAAATGAATTGCCTTTCTCAGGCAAACAAACATTATATACTTGGAACTTTCCAAGAATGACACCTAAGCCCCTCAAGTTCTAACTTTGACAAAAAGGCCCCTAAACTTTCAACTTTGACATTTAACAAATAAGTCAAATATTTAACGAGATTAAGGATGGGCGTTACAGAAATTGTAACAAATTTCTATAGATAAGTTATTACTTTACATATATTATGATAAATTGAACCCATTGTAACTTATTATTTGCAAACATATGGATATATTATTATGCAAGTAAACGCAACTGTTTTACAATGTTATTATACAAGTAAAATATAACATTCATTTATAAAAATTATTATTATCTTATTTTTACAATGTTACTAAAATAAGTGTTTTTAGTTCTAAAGTGTAAAGGGTTGAATTATTACTTTTCTATACATATGTGTTACAATTATGTATAAATAGTTAAATACATCCTTCATATAAGTAACACGTTTGTTACATTTTAGTTATAATAAGTATTACTTTTGGCAAAGGAAAAAAACATTAATAAAAAAAAACACTGTTACTTTTCTGTACATATTAATTTTGTATATACAAACTGTTACATATAAGTAACATGTTTGTTACATTTAGTTATAGCAACTATTACTTTTGGCAAACGAAAAAAACATCAAAAAAATAATATAAAAACTTTTTAAAAAATATTTATATATATTTTTTGTCGACAGGTCATGGCTCCGGGTCGTGGGTCGAAAACACACCAATAATCTGTTAGAGAATTTAGGTTAGGGTAATTGATAATCCTGGATAATTGATCGAATTGTGATTAAATCACTTTCCGAATAAAGTATTTCGCCCCTTAATGCCTGGGTTACACGAAATCTTTATATGGGATAAGACAATCAAACAATCTGATTCTAGGCAAAGAAAACAGATTAAAACTCAGAGAATTGTTAGGGTTTTTCGTAAGTATAATCTGAGACCAAAATCTATTTTATAAACAGATGAGAAGAAGGAGTAGACATGACTGTTGATCTCCAATAGTCATGATTGTTAGTAAACAGAAGCGTCCTTTTGTGGGAAAACTGGCGGGAAACCGGTAGTGAACAGTAACAAGGGGCGCTGCCCCTTGACCCCGCAAGGGGGCGCAGCCCCCTTGACCCCTGCTTCTTTATCGTGGTCGAAAACATATTGACTCAAAATGAGTGTGTACTCCACACTTTCCCTTACTCATATCCGAGCCTAATATGAGATCGCATTGGTCTCTAGTAAATCCAATTACATAAAATCGTTGATGACACTAAAATCACCAACATAATCCGGATACATGACCCGTCTCTACTATGATACTGGTTTTGGTGTTCTCATTTAAGTTTTATCCAGAAATAATGCTAAGTTTGCCTATCAAATCGGTAGCGATAAGCCACTCCATAACTAAACTATGGTCTCGGACTCTCAAATCCTTTCCAAAAATCCATCTTCGACATAAATTAAAATCCCCACAGAGAGACTTAATTCTTCGATCTATTACAAGATCATCTATTTCCGATGGAAATCAATAGAGTATATTTCAATATGACAAAAGAACACAGCATTATATCACTGATAGGTTATCCACTTCCACTCTTTTGGGATACATAAGTGGATTTTGCAATAGCTTTCTTGTTTGCAAAAGAAGAAATGAAATTTTTGTAAGTAATCCTATCACTAAAGAAACCATTTTGTTGAAGGAATAAGATGGCTATGACTGGGAGTCCTAGGAATTGGTTTTGATTCATCTCACAATCTTTACAATGTTACTTTTCAGATGCACAAGTTGATCTTTGGATCATACATCTTCATGGATGAACTTGGTAAGTCTTCTATATAGGTTTGATTCTACTTCAATATCTGTGAATGCTATGGGTGCTGTACATTGGCCTATGTATTTCAATAATAAAGTTTTGGTAATTGCTTTTGAAGTGGAAAATCAAGTGGATAGAAAAATAACTTTTCCCCTTGAAATAACCAAAAGCCCCAATAATTATAATCAGAACAGAACATGCCCTAATAATTGTAATCAAAACAAGGCCTCTTTAGTGATGTGGTAAATCATATAACTTGTGCTTCTATGGTATGTTATTAATTTAACAGATTTGCCAAAAAAAAATAATAATAGTAATTCTATAGTACAATAGTAAATTGATACATGTTGGTGACGAGATATTTATATTGTAGGCCTAGTTGTATTTAGAAATTATAACAAATAATTAATTTGGCTTTATAATTGTATATTTATATATTATAGTACATTTGTTACATACTAACATTGTAGGCCTAATTTTCAATTTATAATTTTTGTTATTAGTGGGAAATTGATGAAAATAAAATGAGGTGACAAATTTGAAAGTAAATTCAAAGTACAAAAGCAAAATTATAAATATTATATGGTAACGAGATTTTATGTAAATTACTATTTTCTTCGAGCCAAATAGTTATTGTATTTGAAAATTTTACGGTTTAGAAAAACAATTATCGTTATAACTTAATGATAAAAATATTAAATTTATCTTCATCTATGCCATTCTTTCATGTTCACTCATTAAATCAAAATAAGTGAATTGAGTTTCGATGTAAGGGAGGATTTTTAAAGCAATTTGAATGATTTTGAAAAAAAATGACAATTTTTTTGACGAATTATTTTTTATTTATTTTTAAATGATAGTTATTTTGGCTTAGAAGTAGCTCTTATTGTAATGTTTTTAATTATATGATTTGTTTTTTGAATTTACTTACAATAAAAGTACATGTTTTAATAAAATACAAAAAAAGAGCTAAAAACCAAAAAACCAGAAAAAAAAAGTCTCTTTTAAATGTAGTTTTAAAAAATAATTAACATCCACGTTTGGAAAGTAATAGGTAGTTACTAGTCTTATTAAAAATGTTATTAATGATTTGTAAAAAAAAGTGACAATGTCAACAATAACTCTAAAATAATGATGATAGGGATAATGCACAAAAATAATATCATCATTATTTTAAATTAATATATGTAATATTTATTATATATTTTTTATTAATTATAAAAATAAAAAACGACAACAACAATGCTATTGATCATGGAGTTATGGTTATTAAAAATGTCATATGATTACCCGTGTAGTCCACAGTCCATAATACAAAATTTACTCTATATGATAATGATAATTTATTTATATTTGAACACTTATTATTTTATAACTTATATTTCATAATATTCACTTAATAGACATATATATATATATATATATATATATATATATAGAGAGAGAGAGAGGAGAGTGCTCAAATGAGAACCACAATTGTGTGAGAACCATGAAAACCAATAACCACCATTAGATTAAGAGAAAATTTTGGGGGAAACTAGGTTCTCCATAAGTTATAAAAAGTCATGTTTTTATAGGGGTTAAAGTTTAGGGTTTAGGGTTTAAGGTTTAGGGTTTAGGCCTTTTAGTGTTTAAGAAGGGTTAAAAAACAAGATTTTTTTATAACTTATGGAGGAACTAGTTTCCCCCAAAACCAACTCTTAGATTAAAATAGTTGAATGGTTCAGATTAAGAGGCAATATGAAGAAAAAGCGGTGACATTTTTGAAATTTATCTAAACTTAGAGGTAAAAAATGAGCTGAGCATTCCCTCTTTCTTTGGCTGAGTCACATATGAACTAATAAGGGTCTGCCACGTCATCAACCAAAATTTCCTTCAAATTTCAAAATAAAATATCTTGATAATTATAATTCGAAAAAAAATCCGAGCACGCTGTTTTTTTCGTCTCGGAAAGACGAATAAAACTACATCTCTGAAGATAGGGTTTTGAAAAAAAAATATTGAACCACAATGAAATTTTCAAAATACACTTAGATACACTAGCTAGTTACCTACTCTATCCAAGTGCAATGTTCAAAATTTAGCTATTGTATTTAAGTATAGCTAATGTATATAAGGAAAACATTCAAAATTTATATATTGTGCATCAACTGTATCCAAGTGCAATATTCAAATTTTAGTTGTTGTATCCAAGTGTGTCTATTGTATCCAAGTGAAATGATCAAAATATAGCTACTGTATCCAAGTGCAATGTCTAAAATTTAACTATTGTATCCAAGTGTATCCAATATATTCAAGTGCAATGTTTACAATTTTGCTATTGTATCCTAGTTTATCTACGATACCCAAGTGCAATGTTCAACAAACACTTGGATAAAGTACCTAACTAACTACTGTATCTAAGTGCAATGTTCAAAAATTAGCTTTTGTAACCAAGTATATATAACGTATCCAAGTGCAATGATTAAAATTTAGCCAATGTATCCAAGTGTATCTATTGTATCCAATTGCAATGTTCAAAATATATTTGGATACACTAGCTAACTAGCTAATGTGTCTAATAACAATTGGTATTGAATACAATGGTTCATTACATTCTCGTTCTCCACACTTGGATACAGTACCTAACTAATAACTGTTGTATCCAAGTGCAGTGTTGAAAAATTAGCTATTGTATCCAAGTATATATAACGTATGCAAGTGCAATGATTAAAATTTAGCCAATGTAATCCAAGTATATCTACTGTATCTAATTGCAATGTTTAAAATACAAATGGATACACTAGCTAATGTATCTAATAACAATTGATTTGAATACAATGGTTCATTGCCTTCTCGTTCTCCACACTTGGATACAGTACCTAACTAACTATTGTATCCAAGTGCAATGTTCAAAAATTAGCTATTGTATCCAACTAAATCTATTGTATCCAAGTGCAATAATTAAAATTTAGCCAATCTATCCAAGTGTATCTAATGTATCCAACTGCAATGTTTAAAATACACTTATATACACTAGCTAACTAGCTAATCTATATATATATATGTATTAAAGTTGGCCAAAAGAGCTATGGTATTGACATGTGGACAAACAATGGAGAAAGCTTGCATTTGGAGAAGTCACATCAACAACATACTAATAAATAAGTGACTTTTCATTTTCTTTTCATTAGCTAATACTATTAGCTAATAATAATAGTTACTAAAAAGGGTAACTATAATAGTTAACTATTATAGTAACTATTACTATTATTAGTAATAGTTAACTATAATAGTTAACCATTATAGTTAACTATTACTCTTATTAGTAATAGTTACTATTATAGTTAACTATATTAGTTAACTATTACTATTAATAGTATTAGTTAACAATATTAGTTACAATACAAGTTAAATATTACTATTAATAGTATTAGTTAACTATAATAGTTACTATTATAGTTAACTATATTAGTTAAATATTACTACTAATAGTATTAGTTACTACTATATTAGTTAACTATTACTATTAATAGTATTAGTTAACTATAATAGTTACTATATAGCTAATTATTATTATTAATAGTATTAGTTAACCATAATAGTTACTTTATAAGTTATTTTTTACTATTTATAGTATTGGTTAACTATAATAGGCTACATACATTAACTATTATTATTATTAGTATTAGTTGATTATAATAGTTATTATATAAGTTAGATTATTAATTTTTAATATTAATTAATCATAATAGTTACTATATCAATTAACTATTACTATTAATAATATTATTTTATTATAATAATTATATTAATAATTATTATTATATAGACTAATCATTGCTATTAATATATATATTAACTATTACTATCAATGGTATTAATCAATTATAATAGTTATTATAATAATAGTAATCATATAGATTAATTTTTATTATTAATACTATTAGTTAAAATGATGATTACTATATCAGTAAACTATAGTTAAAAGATATAGTATTGGTTTCCGTGCAGAGCACGGGTTACCCGCTAGTATATCTAATAACAATTGATATTATACACTGGTTCATTACATTCTCGTTCTCCACACTTGGATACAGTACCTAACTACTATTGTATCCAAGTGCAATGTTCAAAAATTAGTTATTGTATCAAAGTGCAATGACTAAAATTTAGCCAATCTATCCAAGTGTATCTAATGTATCCAATTGCAATGTTCAAAATACATTGGATACAATAGCTAACCAGTTAATGTATCTAAGTGTATCCAATTGTATTTAATGTATTCAATTGCAATGTTTAAAATTTAGCTAATGTATCCAAGTGTATCTAATGTATCTACATGCAATCTTCAAAATTTAGCTATTGTATTTAAATGTATCTCTTGTATCCAAGTGCAATGCTCAAAATACACTTGGATACAATATCTACCTAGCTATTGTATCCAAGTATAATTGTTCAAAATTTTTAGCTATTGTATCAAAGATTATCCACTGTATCCAAATGCAATGTTCAAATTTTGCTAATGTATCCAAGTGTATCTAATGTATCTAGTAAAAATTTCTCAAAAGTCCTCTAAATAAAGAAATTTTCTTAAATAGGACAAATAATTTTGTTTATTTCGTTCAAGTCCACTAGATGAAAAACTTATTTCCATTAGGTCCCCTATTTTTTTAATGAAATACTTTAATCCCAAAATTACCCCTCCCACCCAACCCTAAAACACGTGAACCTTCCTCCTCACTCATTTACGACACACACTTTCTCTCTCTATCCCCTACCATTCCCCTTCTTCTCAGGCGCCGGCCACCCCTCCCTCCGGCGTCGTTCACCTTTTTTTCTCCGGCGTTGTTCGTCACTCACTTCTTCCAACACCGGCGTTCCACCATAGTGTTGCCCGATCTATTCTAATACTCTCTTCTCCTCCTTCCAGATCTTCTATCCAGCACCGGTGATTTGTCTCCTCCCTCCGATTGCTTTCTGGTTATCATTCCCTTGTCCCACTTCTCTGCCGTACCACTTCCATCGACAAGAAAATAACGAAACCTAAACCTATTCGTTATTTTAGCCAATGATTTCCCGACCCGACAAAATCAATAACCCTTACTTTTCCTTTTTCCAGGAATCCACCACCAATACTCAATCCAAGACCCAATTCAAGCTCAGATTCATCTAGGTAAGAAGAAGAAACCTCAGAAGACAAGCCCAAGTTGTCTTCTTTAGACACAGTTGAAATAGACCCAGTTGCAGAGCCGCCGGACGGCACCCCTCCTCCACCGCCACCGGGACTACCCAATAAGCCCAAAGTACCGTCCATCAATATTTTAGACAGAGAGAAAGAAATTTTGTAAATTGAAAATGGTAAATTGATGAGGAAATTGAGGAAGATAGAGGAGGGGAATTGAAGGGGAAGGGTGGGTGAGGGTAGCAGTGATGGAAATGGTGGTGGTCGGACGGATATGTCTGGATTGTGCGCCTCAACATCATCATCGTCATCATCGATTTCTCCTAACCTTGTCCCCACTTGCTCTGCTACTGTTGGTTGAACATTTCCTCACCAGCTTTTTGGATTGTGACTACATTTGCCCGATTTACTACCTCCGTCCTGGACTAAGGTTCTTAGTTTGACTTTACACGGAGATTAAGAAAAAATAAATGTTGTGAGTATGAAAAGTAAAGTAGGAAGAAAGTAGGAGAGGGAAAGTGGGTAGAAAGTTTTTGTTGTGAGAATGATAAGTGAGTCTCATTGTCCATTTAAAGTAATAAAGCAACTAAGAACCTTAATTTGTGACCGACCAAAAAGGAAAGTAAGAACTTTAGTCTGGGACGGAGGGAGTATTATATTTCCTGCTGTTTGTTCTTTTTTTCAAAAGTTTTTTTTTTTTCTTTTAAATCTTTTTGAATGTAAAAAAGTTTCTTTTTTTCAACAGCATTTTCTTTTTTAAAAAAAAGTTTTTGAACGAAGCAATTTTTTGTGGTTTTGTTTTTGGAAAGGTGCAAAAAAAATCTTAATTGATGAGTAAGAGTATACTAATCGGTAAAAAAAATGTAATAGTAAAACATCAAGTAATTTGAAACAAAAATTAACTCTTAGAACGTAATATATTTTGAAACGGAGGGAGTATGGTACTGCTTCTCGATCCCATTCAAATAAACCTAAATACCTAAATAGTAATGCTTACACGATCCAAACTTTTAGAATAAGAGGGGCAGGGCCGGTCCTATGAAATTTGGGGCCCTAGACAAGTCGTTTGATCGGGTCCTCAAATTCCTTCACGAGCATCCATGCAGTCATATTCTCAAATATATATATATATATATTCTATATTTTTTCATCATAAGTCGCTCTTTTGATTGGAGAGTTTATTTCTAACTTTTTTGAAAAACTTTCAGCATTATTATTATTGAACAGTTATGGCCGCACACTTACAATGAGAATAAGAAAAAATAAATGTTGTGAGTATGAAAGTAAAGTAGGAAAGAGTGGAAAGAGAAAGTGGGTAGTGAGTTTTTGTTGTGAGAATGACAAGTGAGCCTCATTTTCCATTTTAGGCAATAAAGTAAAGTAAGAACCTTAAATTGGGACAGAGAGAAAAAGAAAGTAAGAACCTTAAAGTAGGACAAAGGGAGTAGTAATAATTGCAAAAGACTTTTTTATTACCAAAATGAAAAATATAAATAATTCAAGAATTATTGCAATGTTGTTAAAGTAATAATTGGAAAAGACTTTTTTTTTATAGGTATGTGACTTTTCTCTCACTATTTTTATAGGTCTGCGACATCTCTCAGTGTTTTTATAGGTATGTGACATGACTCTCAGTATTGTTATAGGTCTGCGACACGTTTCTCAGACACGTTTTTTAGTGTTTTTATAGGTTTGCGACATAGTTCTAAGTGTTTTTACATGTGTGTGATATGTCTCTCGGTGTTTTTATAGGCCAGCCACACATCTCTCAGTGTTTCTATAGGTTTGAGATATGTCTCTCAGTATTTTTATAGGTCTGAGACACGTCTCTCAGTGTTTTTATAGGTTTGAGATATGTCTCTCAGTGTTTTTATAGGTCTGAGACACTTGTCTCAGTATTTTTATTGGTCTGTGACATAGCTCTCATTGTTTTTATATGTATGTGACATGTATCTTAGTGTTTTTATAAGTCGGAGACATGACTCTCAATGTTTTTATAGGTTTGAGACATGGATATCAATGTTTTTATTGGTCTACGACATGGCTCTCAGTGTTTTAACACGTGTAAGACATGGCTATAGGCCTGCGACATGTCTCTTAGTGTTTTTATAGATCTGCGACATGACTCTCATTGTTTCTCTCACTATTTTTATAGGCCTACGACATGTCTCTCAGTGTTTTTATAGGTATGTTACATGTCTCTCAGTATTGTTATAGGTCTGCGACACGTTTTTCAGTGTTTTTATAGGTTTGCGACATAGTTCTAAGTGTTTTTATAGGTATGTGACATGTCTCTCAGTGTTTTTATAGGTCTGCGACACGTCTCTGCGTGTTTCTATAGGTCTAAGATATGTCTCTCAGTGTTTTTATAGGTCTGAGACACTTGTCTCAGTATTTTTATAGGTCTGTGACATAGCTCTCAGTGTTTTTATACGTATGTGATATGTATATCAATGTTTTTATAAGTCGGAGACATGACTCTCAATGTTTTTATAGGTTTGTGACATGTATCTCAGAGTTTTATAGGTTTGCGGCACGACTCTCAGTGTTTTTATAGGTTTGTGACATGGCTCTCAATGTTTTTAGAGGTATGTGATGTCTCTCAGTGTTTTTATAGGTCTGAGACACGTCTCTCAGTGTTTTTATAGGTTTGAGATATGTCTCTCAGCGTTTTTATAGGTCTGAGACACTTGTCTCAATATTTTTATAGGTCTGTGACATAGCTCTCAGTGTTTTTATATGTATGTGACATGTATTTTAGTGTTTTTACAAGTCAGAGACATGACTCTCAATGTTTTTATAGGTTTGTGACATGTATCTCAGAGTTTTTATAGGTCTGCGGCATGACTCTCAGTGTTTTTATAGGTTTGTGACATGGCTCTCAATGTTTTTAGAGGTATGTGATATGCTTCTAAGTGTTTTTATGTGTATGTGACATGTCTCTCAGTGTTTTTATAGGTATGTGACGTGGTTCTATGTGTTTTAATTGGCATGTGACATGGTTCCAAGTGTTGTGATATGGTTCTAAGTGTTTTTATTGGTGTGTGACATGGTTCTAAGTGTTTTTATAGGTATGTGATATGGTTCTAAGTGTTTTTATAGGTATGTGACATGACTTTCAATGTTTTTATAGGCATGCGACTTGTCTCTCAGTGTTTTTATACGTTTATGATATAACTTTTAGTGTTTTTATAGGTTTGAGACATGATTCTCAGTGTTTTCTAAGAGTATGAGACATGAATCTCAGAGCAGGATGAAAATATGACCTGAAAATATGGCCTAGAAAGGGGGAGCACCCTTATAAGGGGTAGTTACGGGTATTCTTGGCTATTTTTGTCCCTTGGGTTTTTGAGCAATTAAAAAAAAATTGTGTCCTCTTTAAAAATAAAAGTTAGAATGAAGGGCTTTTAAGAAAATGTCCCATGTATCTAAGTTCAGTATTCAAAATACATTGGATACAGTAGCTAACCAGTTAATGTGTCTAAGCGTATTTTGAAAACTAGACGTTGTTCAATATTATTTTTACAAAACTCTATCTTCAGGGATGTAGTTTGATTCGTCTCTTCGAGACGAAAAAATCAGTGTTCTCGGATTATTTTTTCGATTTAAAGTTAAAGAAATACTCCCTCCGTCCCAGAGTAAGAGTCTTATTTTCCATTTTGGTACGTCCCAGAATAAGAGTCATATTCCTAAAATGGCAAAGAATCTTTACTATTCACCCCACTCATTCTCTCTCCTATTTTACTTTTATACTCACAACACCAATCAATTCACTATTCGCTCTCACTCATTCTCTCTCCTACTTTACTTTTACACTCACAACATTTACATCACTTCCAATATTTATTAATAAGCGTGCAAATGAGGGGTAAGACTCTTACTCCGGGATGGAGGGGGTATTTAATTTTGAAATTTTAGGAAAATTTTGGGTGATGACGTGGCAAATTCTGGAACACACGTGGTATTTTGCCCTTCCCTTTGTTAGTCAACCTAATTACAAGAATTCCACCGAATTTTTAAACTAAAAAAGTAATCTATACCTTTGATTTGTGTCTAATCCAATGGTTATCATTGGTTCTCACGGTTCTCACGATGTTTAGGTTTTCACATAAGCACGACCCTATATATATATATATATATATATATATATATATATATATATATATATATATATATATATGTGTGTGTGTGTGTGTGTGTGTGTGTGTGTGTGTGTGTGTGTGTGTGTGTGTGTATAGTTATTACTTTCCTTTTTGGTATGTCTCAGTTTAAGGTTCTTAGTTGATTTATTCCTTAAGTAGTAAAGTATGAATAGAGTTTTGGACATTCTTGTTCACATAAATATCTTATATGACAAAAGAACCATCACTTACATATTTACTTTTCACCCACTTGATTTATGAATGGACAGTTATATCCTTCACACATTACCTTCTTGACATAAGTTTGTCTTGATTTTTTAATAAGCGTGCAAAATCAAACTAAGAACCTTAAACCGGGACGGAAGGAGTATATATACTATTGATCTAGCATTCTAGTTTAGTATGGCCTAGAGACAGATAAGATCTCACTAATGGTAAAACTCTCTATCATAAGTATCATAGTAAGTTTTAGTGTTCAACTTTTATTACGTCTAAAAAAATATTATTTCCAGATTTGAAGGGTTATAATTAGTGAATTTAGTAAACTACACCACTAAATTTTTTGAATTGTGATTTGCTACCTGCATAATTCTTACTTTCATTAAGCATAATGTGGGTTAATTTCACCTCTATCTTTGAGCTTTGAACAAATCTTACTTAAATATATGGAAAGAAATTTAAAGGTATAAATATTATTTAGTTAAATAAAGGTAATAAAATGGGTTAATGAGACAGAGACAAATTTTAAGAGGCAGTGAGATGAAACAAAATTTCAAGTTGCGGTGACACAAGATAAAACTTCAGAGGTGGGTAATGAATTAGCTCATATTATAACGATAAGAAAAATATAGCACCAAAACATCTAAATAGTCAACTAGAAAACATATTTATCGAACGAAAAAGAGTGTTGTGTTAATGCCTTTAAATTTAGGACGCCAAGTTAGAGGAGTAAGCAACAAAATGGTTTCGTAATTCCAGGACGGAGCAGAGCAAGATTCGGCCAAATCTAGGTAAGGACTCGGTCGAACCTAGTTGACGTCGAAAATCGGATTTTGGGGCAGCATCATATTCGGCCGAGCTATAGGAGGGATTCGGCCGAACCATCTGAGGTGTAGCCGAACAAGTACAAGGACTCGGCCAAATCTTGGTCTGGATGGGCCAGAATTGTTGCAGATTTTGAATTTCGTGGAAGGAAAGGTTTAAAGTCCTTTTTGGTACTTGTATTCCAACTTCTTCTCACATTCAGAGCTAGGTTATGAGTAGTACAAATAGAGGCTACCATCCTAACACCAAAATCATACCTCAAATACTAGATTGCTCAGAGAATATCAATAATTTCATATCTAGGGTTTAGCACAGTCAAAATTTTTGTTATCAAAATAATGCTACATAGATCAGTGTGATTTTGTAAAAGTTTTCTCCAGATTGATAATAATATCCTCTCCCCTCCCCGTAGACGTAGCCAAATTAGTGAACCACGTAAATCTGTATTCTTGTGATTGATTATTTTTCTTTTCAAGTCTTATTTAATTGCTCTAACAAACAAAGAAGATACTTATATTTGAACTTAGGTTCATTACTCACTTCATAGTACTGAATGTTAGTCAATTTTTAATTTCTTATTAAAATAAAAATGGATAATAGAGCATTACTTTTTATAGATAGAAGCCTAAATTAATACAGTATCGCTTTTAATATAACTTTGTTGCTCACTTGCTCTCTTTTATAGCAATGGAAACTGTGTTGTTGCTACCTCGTAATCTGACGTGCATCACACCCTAATTTTCTTCCCACAACTCTGTTACTTTGACCGTTTATTATTTAAATTTTCTGCTCTTAACCAACTTTTTACGTGGTACAAGTACAATCAGAGCCCGTTTGGTGTAGCGGCATCTGGTAAAAAAAAACATGCCGCTTATTAATTGTTTCAATGCAGATTTTTAGAGCGTTGCGTTCTAAAAATCTAAGAATTTTAGCTGCTTAAAATAGTAGCGTCGACAAAAAAGCTACAAAATAAAACGCTAAATATAAACCGTTTTCTCCCTAATACCCCTAAACCCACATGCGTCAACCCTATTTTTTTCTCAAATCTTTTCCTCTCTGCCTCTAGTGTGCGACAGCAGGGCTCTTTGCAAACCTCTTGCCGTGAAGTTGACGATACAAGGTCTCCATCTCAGAGTAAGAGTCATACCTCTCATTTGCATGGGGATTAAAAAATAGTGAAACTAATGTAAGTGTTGTGAGTGTAAAAGTAAAGTAAGAGAGAGAGAGAGAGTGAGAGGAATAGTAAGTTGATTGGCGTTGTAAGTACATGTAACGACCCAAACTTTCACAAAATAAATAAATTTCATAAACTAGGGAAAATCCCAAACGTCAACATAAATTCAAAACCAACGTTACCATTCAACGGCTAGTTTACTTAACCATAATTCAAACAATGCGGAAGCATAACTAATATTTAAATCTCAACGGCTAGTACAACCCACTAGCTCAACACAAAACAAATTAAGTTAAACTCTTCAAAACCTCGGACTGCCCTTCCTCGCAATCCTTCTAGATCCTTAGTCTTTACCTGGGAAAAATAATATAAGAAGGGGTGAGCGAACAATGCTCAGTAAGTTCATACGGGATCTCTCCGGGTTCTAAGAAGAGATGACCGAAAGAACGGAGCCAAACAAATACTTTCAATGAAAGGCTAGCATCGATAAACTTAAACTGTACACTTTCAACATACAGTTATCATACTTAAAAGAATCATGGCCCTATCACGAGTTCGTCAATTCCAGAGTTACAAACACCTTTTCAGGGTGTCACACCTTTTCAGGGTGTTAGAAGAATAAAAGACCTTACACCTTTTCAAGGTGCTCCCTTATTATGATATATCATGATAATCAAACTACTTCATCAAGTAGCACTTTAAAAGTCTAAGTTCTTTTCAATCAAACTAGACTATCTTAATTAGTCCTTTTCAATCAGACTAATATAACCGCACCTGTTTCAATTAGATACAGTTATAGTTCACATAGTATTCCAGGTACAAGAATACATAAGGCAATTTCAATTCGCTTGGATACCCATTGAACAACATACATCAAGGGTAAGATAATCAAAAGACGTTATATCAACATCGGAGTTCAAATGCTACCGGCCATTAGTAGCTACTCTTGAAAGAATTAAGAGGATCCTACATGAAAGGATGAATCTCAAATACTTAAGGAACGTAATCCCTTACCTTAGCTCGCGTTATTTCCCTTCACAAGGTCACGTGCACAATCTACAAACAAGTAAATAATACTTGCTTAGGAACACGAATTACTTTAATTCTCCGTCCCCATTATACTTTATTTTACTTGGTTAACCTTATGAGTAATTCTCTTTAAACTCTTTTAGATTAATATCCAAACTAGGGTTATACTATCCATTTACTTTATACCCAAAATACCCTTTTTGGTTTTCCCAAAATACCCTTAGGGTTTCATCAATTCACACCTAGGGTTTGATAGGTTCTAATCTCAATTACTATTTTCTAGTATCCAATTTCATTCACCATAACACTATTCATAGTCTATACAAACACACACATACACTGTTCATACTTTTTAGCACAATAACACTACAACACACACTAACCCACACTTCTGCATCACACATGAACACACACACATTGTTACACACACACACAGCCGCACCATACACACACACACAGTAACACACACTAACACATTCGCGCACACTCACACACATATATTCCTATTTCTTCTTCCCCTTAATTCAATTTAACAACTCTAGTTCATCAATATAGCTTTTAGGGTTTTTAGATTATAATCTTAATGATTCAACCAAAACAAGTAGGCGATTTAGGGTTACCTTTGATGAATGGCTTGGCTCCCCTTTTTATTTTTCTTCTTCCTTCTTTCTTCTTTCTCTCTCTCTCGCGTCTCCGCTCTCTCTGCGGCTGCGCTCTCTCTGTCCTCCCGTTCTTTCTTTTTTTTTTCTTTTTTTTACGAGAATAAAGAGAGGGTTTGGGAATTTTGGAGAGTATTTATACTTTAGGGTTTTCCTAATTAGAAAAGGTTTTTCCCTAAATTCTTTATTAGGTTTCAATTACTTGGGCCCAAAGTTTTCTAACCCAACACAATACTTAATTAATTAAGCCCAAAACAATTTAAGAGAGTTTTAAAATAAATAAAAAAATACTCCCTCTAAACCGGGTATTTCATTCTTACCTCCTTAAAAGGGTTTGGTCCTCCAAACCAAACGCACGTCATTTTGAAAATAAATCGGGATACGTCTCTCGCATTTCGCTCTCGAGCTCCCACGTAGCTTCTCTTTCAGTGTGGTTGCTCCATTGCACCTTCACATAAGGAATTACTCTTTTCCTCAAAATCTGGTCCTTGCGATCCACAATCTTCATAGGCTTTTCATCATAGCTCAAATCAGCGTGAACTCTAAGCTGCTTATACTCGATTACATGACTTGGGTCGGGAATGTACTTCCTTAACATTGACACATGAAATACATTGTGCACTCCAGCTAGCACAGGCGGTAAAGCTAACTTGTAAGCTACCATCCCAACTCGTTCCAAAATCTTAAATGGTCCAACATATCTCGGGCTTAACTTCCCTCGAATACCGAACCTCATAACTCCCTTAGTTGGCGATATCTTTAAGAACACATGATCGCCTAATTGAAATTCCAAATCGCGCCTTCGGCGATCGGCATACGACTTCTGTCGACTTTGAGCGGTCAACAACCATTTCTGAATTTGCTGAACCTTATCAGCGGTCACTTGGATAAGTTCTGGTCCAGTCAAATTCCTCTCACCAACTTCATCCCAGCAAGTAGGTGATGTACACTTCCTTCCATACAATGCCTCGTATGGTGCCATTCCGATACTAGCATGAAAACTGTTGTTGTACGCGAATTCTACTAGCGTCAAATGTTCGTCCCATGTTCCTTGCCAGTCCAACGACGTAGCTCTCAACATATCTTCTAGAGTCTGAATAGTCCTTTCTGACTGTCCATCCATTTGTGGGTGAAAGTCTGTACTCATTGCTTGTTGTAAACTTTTCCAGAATTTCGACGTAAACCTCGCAACCCTATCAGACACTATCGAAACTGGTATTCCGTGCAATCTCACAATTTCATCAATATACAACTTGGCCAATTTCTCTAACGAATCATTCACTTTAATAGCTAGAAAGTGAGCCAACTTCGTAAGCCTATCCATAATAACCCAAATTGCCTTGTAGCCCCTCAACGTCTTTGGTAACCCTACTACCAAATCCATAGCTATATGTTCCCACTTCCACTCCAGAATAGGTAATGACTGTAGTAATCCTGCCGGTCTCTGGTGCTCACTTTTCACTTGTTGACACACCAAACACTTTGATACAAACTCGACTATATCTCCTTTCATATTGTTCCACCAGAACGTCTCCCTCAAGTTTCTATACATCTTCGTACTTCCAGGATGTACGGAGAATTTTGAACAATGAGCCTCCTTCAAAATCTCCCTCATAATATCCTCATTGTCTGGCACCCATACCCTAGATTGGTAACTCATGATTCCATCTTCTCCCACACGAAAGTCTTTTGCCTTTCCCTTAGCGATACTCTCATGTACTTTCATTACTTCTTCGTCAATTTCTTGTCCTTCTTTAATTCTAACCATAAGCGTTGGCTGAGCACTCATTTGAGCCAAATAACCCTTCACTTGCACTTCCATGCTTGAAATCTCAATGCGGTTCCACGCACTTTCCTCCTTAGAAATTAGCTTCGCTAGCGTCCCACGGTCCTTTATACTCAACGCGTCTGCTACTTTATTAGCCTTCCCAGGGTGGTACAAAATCGTACAATCATAATCTTTCAATAACTCCAACCACCTTCTTTGTCGCATATTAAGTTCTTTCTGGGTGAATATATACTTGAGGCTCTTGTGATCCGTATAAATCTGACATGTCACCCCATACAAGTAGTGCCTCCATATCTTCAAAGCAAACACCACTACAGCTAACTCTAGATCATGGGTTGGATAATTCTTCTCATGGTTCTTCAATTGCCTAGATGCGTAAGCTATAACCTTTTCATTCTACATCAGCACGCAACCTAGTCCTTTAAGTGAAGCATCACTATATATTACGAATCCATCCGATCCAGACGGTAAAGCAAGCACTGGTGCGGACACCAATCGTCGCTTCAGTTCCTCAAAACTCTTTTCACATTCTTCTGACCAAACAAACTTTGCTCCTTTCTGAGTTAACCTCGTCAATGGCACTGACAACTTCGAGAAACCTTCTACGAATCTCCTATAGTAGCCAGCCAAACCTAAGAAACTTCTTATCTCACTTACCGAAGTTGGTCTTTCCCAATCCACAATAGCTTCTATCTTTGTTGGATCCACGGCAATCCCATCCTTTGACACCACATGACCTAAGAATGCCACTTTCTCCAACCAAAATTCACATTTCTTGAATTTAGCATATAACTTTTGCTCTCTTAAGATTTGCAACACTAGCCTTAAGTGCTCTTCATGCTCTTCCTTAGTCTTTGAATACACCAAAATGTCATCTATGAACACAATCACACATTTGTCTAAGAACTTCTGAAATATTCTATTCATAAGCTCCATGAATGCTGCCGGTGCGTTAGTCAACCCAAAAGGCATCACTACAAACTCATAATGACCATAGCACGCTCCACGAAGTTGGTTAAATAAATCATCTATTCTGGGCAACGGGTATTGGTTCCTTACCGTCACACGGTTCAATTCACGATAGTCGATACACAATATCATCGACCCATCCTTCTTCTTCACAAACAATACTGGTGCACCCCATGGTGATACACTCGGTTTAATCAAACCCTTATCTAACAACTCTTGTAGTTGCTCCTTCAATTCCTTCAATTCTGCCGGTGCCATCATATACGGCGCTTTCGATATTGGTGTAGTTTCCGGTACCAAATCGATGGAAAATTCCACTTCTCTCTCTGGTGGTATTCCCGGTAGATCTTCTGGGAACACATCCTTAAAATCCTTAACCACAGAAAGGGATTCTATGGTTATTTCCTTCTGGTCCGTAGCATTCACGTATGCCAGAAACTTAATCCGATGAAGGCGGTGTAATTTAGTATTTAATATTTATATATGTCCCGAATTAAATAACCCTTTTTCTCAAAAATAATTCTCTTAATGAATTTTTACCTTTTTTCATATTTAATTTTATACTTGCAAAATTAAAAGTTTAAAAATAGATAGCAAGAATATATATGCATTTTTACTAATAAAAGTCAACATTTTAGAGTGTCTTTAAATAAAAAGGTCATTCATTTTGTACATAAAGAGAGTTAAATTGCTATTTTGAATATCTGACTATAAAAACTACGAGTGACAAATACAAACAATCTAATATTTATGGTTGAAATATATTTGATTTTTAACATTCAAGAATAAGTGTTTATTTTTTAGTTTAAAAATATATTTTTTAAAATGTTACATCATCGGTTTTAGTTTAAAGTTCTCATGACATTTAATTATCAATGTCAGACATTAAAAAAATGGATTTTTTAAACGAGTCACACTTATGAAAAACATGTTTTACATTAAGAGATAAAAATTGAGTTTTGCATAAAAGATGATAAACAAGTTTTACACTAAAGCGAGCGTAAAACAAGTTTTTCATGAGATTTTCACTTTTTAAATAGTGATGTGTTGTGACTTTTGTGATATATTATCACCATCATATTACTTTTAGAGTTATTATTGAAATTATAACTTTAATAGCTTTACAACTCTTTTACTAAAATTATATTTAAAATTTTATTATCATTATTGTTATTTGTGCAAAACACGTGCACCGAACGGTTTCAAATATATTACAACCATATCATTTTTACAATATTACTGTTTTCTGTGCAATGCACGTGCATCACACTGTTTCAAAAAATAAATAAAAATTAGTCGATTAAAAAAAAATAAACTTTACTAAACTAATAATACCAAAGGCCCTTAAATTTGACTTTGCCCCGGGCCCATAAACTGTTAAGGACGGCCCTGACAAGATCATCTATTTCTTCTGATGACAGTCAATGGATTCTTTTGCAATATGACCAAATGACACAACGTTATATCAGTGAAGGGTTATCCAGTTCCACCACTCTTTGTTTGCAGGGGAAGAGATGGAATTTCTGTTGGTAATCCCTCACTAAACAAACAATTAAGTTGAAGGAGGTGGATGGGTATGATTGGATATTTGGAGTCTTGGGAATTGGGTTTGATTCCTCTCAAGATCTTTACAAAGTTGTTTTTCTCAGAAATGACAAGAAGAAAAATGATGGGGTTGGAAGCACAAGTTTCTTTGTTTGCACTTTGGATAATACATGTTCATGGAGAAACTTGCTCAGCCTTCCACATAGGTTCGATTCCACTTCCATATCAATGATTGCCGGGGGTGCAATACACTGGCCAGTGTATTTCAACAAGAAAGTTTCGGTGATTGGTTTTGAAGTGGAAAAGGAAGTTGTCAGAGAAATTGGTTTTCCCCATGAAACAACCAACCGCCCTTATCTTGGGGAGTTTAGAAACACTCTGTCATTTACTTTCCTCTCAAAAGAAAATCATGCTCATATTTGGCTCCTTGACAACTACAAAGATGATAAGTCTTGGAAGATCTTTCACACTGTGAATTTCAACGTGCATCCTAATCCATATCGAATGGAAGTTCAAACCATATGTCAAATTGAAGATGGTAAGGTTCTTATGGTTTTTGGGAGAGGTTTATATATGGTCAATCTCGCAACAAGGGAAATTACAAGAATAGAACTTGGAAACTTCCAAGTCATTCGGTTTGTTCCTTCTTTGGTCTCGCCACCCATAAGGAGAATGAAGAAAATGAAGCTTGATTAGGTAATAATTTTCAAGTTTGTTTGATAAAAATCTGCTTAAGTATAGCCAAAACCTCAACAAGAAACTCTAATCTTGTTGCAAGGTTAAATTTTTTTTCTTCAATTTGCTTGATTTAAAGTTGAATCATAACTTCTTGTCTAGGTTGATTTTTTTTCCATTCAATTTGTGACTGATTTATCTGGTTTGAACGTTGTGATTTTCTTTCTTTGTAGACCATCCACTTGATATCTGAAGAAAATGGTGTTGTTTTAGATTTCTAGGTAAAATCCATTATCTAGTACTTGATTGCTTGATTATGTTAGATTATTTACATAATTGCTGTTTAAGGTAGTTCTATATCTTTTTTTAAAAAAATCTGAAATTGCAATCTGCAATGCATGCTTCTCTTGTGTCTTCTTAGTTTATGAGTTTTTGTGAAGATCTATTAATCATTATTTGAAGATCTTCTTTTTCGTGCAGGCAATGCTATGGATGGCAAGTTTGAAGTACTGTTTGTTTTTGACTTGATGGTACAAATAGGCTCAATGATCTTTTCAAGAATGGTCTGCCATATATCTCTATGGCAGGGTAAGCAATTTCTTTTTGCTTTGATATAGTTGCTGGTTTAGTTTTGACATATTTTTGGGTCCTTTATGACATTCTTTTGTATGTTCCTTCATTGAGAAGTGTTTACAATTTAGAAACTTTCTTATTGCTGCGATTGTGGGAGAAGAGAAGTTGACATTCTTTTATACATTCCTTCATTGAGAAGTGTTTACAATTTAGAAACTTTCTTATCGCGCATTGTGATATGGAAATATAAATACCTAGAGTTTGTTCTTTCTTTTGTCCACTAGTTTGTTTCGGAGTTTCATTTGCAACTATATCAGCTGCTTGCTTTGCTGCTTTTTCAGCTTCCAGTGCTGCCATTTTTGCTGCTTCGTTTCTTTTCTTTTCAGCTTGAGCTCTAGCCTGCATCCCCTGAATAAGAACCAATTAAAAAGAGACTGGTATGTTAGTGCAGACAGAGGTGTTACCTCAGATGTTGCCACTGACAGTCTAAGTGCTGTGACGAAAATACTTTGTAATTTGACATTTCTTTCTAATATAATTTTATACTAATGTCCTAATATTATTGTCTAGATGTTGGTCCATATTTCAGGTTATAATAAAGTTGATTTAAGGAGCTATACATGGAGGAATGATTAAAAGAAAGTTACAAATAAATGGAGGACTTTCAAACATATTTAACATGTGTTAAATATGGAAAAACGTGGGAAGACTCATTCAAATGGTTTGTTGCTGATCAAAGAGAAGAGTACAAGCATGGAGAAGCATGGAGTACAAATGGGCGAAGCTTAGACTTGGGCATGAAGGATTCGGTTGAGATAAAAGTGGAAAGTGGACCAAGTCTTGCTTGATTTGTGGAGAGTTAGCTCGGCACATGATCTCCACCCTCCCCACTCATCACAAACAGTCTTGGGCTGTGTTATTGAGTAGCCTCCAAGTCTTTGTTGGCTATATATAGTGCTTGGATGAGAAGATTGAAGAAAAGCCAAAATTTACACACATCCATAGCACAAGAACAAAGTACTTTTTGGCTCCTTTGTATCCTTCCTCCCATACACTCTTTTCCACACTCAAACACTTCGGGTTTGAGTGTGTTTTGGCTAGGATAGGATCATCGTACTTTGTTCTACTTTTGGTTCCATAGATCGTATATTGTACTAGCTATAGGGAACCTTTTGACTTTGTAATTGGTATTGATTATAAAGTTTTTCGCCATTTAGGCATCTCAAGTTATATTTATATAACTTGAGAAAAATATATCTCTTGTGCTATTTATTTTTCCGCTGCAAAACTCTTATATTTTCGGGTGTGTGTATTATGTCCGTCAGCGTGTGTTACCTGGGGTGTTACCTAACACTTGAGGTAACATCTGTTCTCAGAAAGCTTTTGACAAACACTTTCATGGTATATTCTTTCAATTGTCAAAATTCAATCAATTGACTAAAACGGAATGTGTGACTCTTCTGGACTAGCGACCATGTTAGGGGTTTTTATAATTATGAGTCTTGTAAAAAGGATATTCAGTTTTATCAGTACTTATATTAAAATATTGTCTTCAAGTCAATCAAGTTTTCATCATATATCTAATATTGCATATCACTTTCTCCATAAAATAGATGAACTGCCTATTATCATGATGTTTGGTCCCTCTCCATGTCTGATGCTCAAAAAATAATAGGTGTGATTCTTTTAGCATTTCCCGTTTGCCATTTTGTCTAGCTCCTTTGATCTGTGCAAAATTCTAAGCCTTCAGTAAGACAAGAGTCTCCGTCTCTAGGCTTCACTAACAAAGAATGAAAGAAGAACCCTTTTGGATTAATATATTTTAGCAGCATATGTGATTCATATTTCATCCTAAAACTTGAGGACTATCATTACTTTGTTAGTCAGTTCCACTTTTTTTTTTATGTGGTCTGTCGAGATTTTATTCTTTAAATATATGTTGAGTTTTTTGCATTTTATTAGGGATGTTATGCCACTTCTTAGAGTTAGTGGTCCAGATTTGTAGGAAGTCTTGCATTAGTTTTGGTCTATAAAAGAGTCAGTCTTAGCTTGTAATTAGAAATCTGAAATTAAGAGTTTTATTTCCTTGGACATTCTCCTGGCTATATTAATATTTTCTTACGTGAGATTCTTACTCTTCCTGTTTTCTAGTTTGAATTTCCCCTTTCCCTCCCTGAGCTATCTAACAGATGATATGATAATATCAAAATGGAGAAGAAAGGAAAAGTGTGGCTAAAAACAGGAAGAAAAAAAAAAAACATTAATCAAATCTGTAAAACAAGGTTAACGAACCTCTGCCTCGGCCTTCATATTTTCCTCCAGCATAGTCTTTTCCTTTCTATTGGCCAGCTGCATCGTCTCTTATTTTTCTTTCTTCTATTTGGGATTTGTTTTCATGGTCCCTCTGTATCACGCTCAAGTGATTATCAAGAGCTTCAGCACTGCAGAAAAACAAACAACGTTGTTACAAGATTACCATTATTTTTCCTAGAAAATATATGATTTTAAATGCAGCATGGGAACAGCTAAAACTGTAATAGCTAAATCTTAATTGGAATTAAGGTATACGAATACAGCGTGCCAGAACAATGTATGTTTTGCTCTGGTTAGATGTAGGATAAACCAGTTCTTTCTAAATAAAAATGTTATAATTCTCCTGGTGTGCTTGTAATGATGAGCATAACACTACAATGCTCTTCTTAAAAAAAAATAAAAAAACCTGGTTTACTACATTAGAAGAAGGGCAAATTGCAAATTAGTTACATGAGTTTGTCGTCAAGTTTCAATTAGTTACCCAGTTTGTGTTTCGGTCAATTTAGTTATTGAATTTGTCTTTTTGTTACAATTGGGTGTAAAATTGGTTAGTTCGTCAAAAACCTAACGTAAATGGATGAAACAAACAACAAACTTCTTTAAGAATTGCATTGATCATCCCTACAGTTTAAATGATTACACATACACCCCTCAGCTACCCCTCTCTCAAACAAAAGCCTCCCCTCCCCATTTGAACTCTCATAAACACACACACACACACACACAGTTCTCTCTCTCTCTCCGGCGGCCCACCTTCGCCGGCTCCCGGCGACCACCCCCTCCCCTCCGTCCAAACCCTTCCCTCGATCGACACACACACGCACAGATGTGTGGTACACAATGAGCCCAGATCTGAGATTCTAAAGTTTGTATGAAGTCTCCGCCGGCAAGAGCTTCTTCTCCGGCGACCCCTCCCTTCTTCTCCGGCGCAGGTCTGACTCTTTCTCCAGAACGGTTAAGCCGAGCCGACCTCGTGCGTTGCAGCGGCGAGATTTGTGCCGTCCGTCGACGGTGGGTGCTAGTCGCTTTGAGAAATTAAAAATCAAGATACATGACAATTTTTTTAAAAACCCAGATCTAGTTCTTCAAAACCATAGATTTGGGCTACAAAACCAGAGATTCATGTTTCTTCAATTCAGTCGCCGGCGGTAATGGAATTTGGTTTCGCCGGCGATAATGGAAAAGGGTTCAGAGATGGCCGAAGCTGGAGAGGGTCGGAATCGAGTGTTGTGGTGTTGTGCAGTTCGCCGGAGAGTGAACTAAATCGGGGAAAAGGGTTAATAGGAGCCTCGGAGGTTGACGGGGAAGAGGGAGTTACAGGGAAGGAGCTGGGTTTTTTTTTAAAGGAATTTTCGAAGTTGGGGGAGAACGGAGAAGATAAAACTGACGGAGTTGAGGGAGAAGATGGAGGGATTGTGTGGGTGGCTTGATGGTTCTTAACATTCGTTAGTTTGGGGGTGTAATGGAATAATTTAAACTTTAGGGTTGATCATTGCAATTTTGAAAGAACTTTGTTACATTTTTCATCCATTTTCATTAGTTTTCTAATGGGCTAACCAATTTTACACCCAATTGTAACAAAAAGACAAATTCAATAACTAAATTGACCGAAACACAAACTGAGTAACTAATTGAAACTTGACGACAAACTCAGGTAACCAAATTGCAATTTGCCCTTAGAAGAATTTGGTTCAAATTTCAATCTAATTTCTAGGACAATCAATATAGTAAAATCACTAAGATGTCGGACTCCAATAAGCAGCTTATCGACAAAATAATGTTTAGCTGCGAGCTAATGTAACAGATGCGATCCAAATACAATTGCGAAAATGGAAAATGGAATCAAACTCTATTGATTGAACTTCAACTACAACGAAAATAGAGAAATAAGCTAGATAATCAACTACTAGTTAAACTATGAAGGAAATACTAACTAAACTCAGCTATGGCTAAACTAAGGAGAAAGAGAAATAGCAATATCATCCACACTCTGATTCACGCCTCTTGTGCCTCTTTTATAGGGAAGCCCATGTGCAAGTTGTTGGAGATAACCGCCTCACGTGTCCACGTGGCCATGTGCTCTCAACAACCTCACGAGACTCTCACATGGTCAATTGACGAAATTACCACTAAGACCCTCCGTCTTGACTTTGCCACTACTTGACCATACTAACTACCACATTTAACTCTACCTCAATCAACACTTCTAATACTTCTTCCACTGACCGCGTATCCCTTCCCTTTTCTGTTGACCGCACTCTTCTACCTTGACCGCACCATACACCTTCTACCTACCGCATTATTATACTCCTTCCTCCTACCGCAGTTCCCCCCTTCCTCCTACCGCACACCCTACCGCACAAGGTTACCGCACAAGGCTCCCTCCATTACAATCCACTCCCCTTAAATTTACCTTGTCCTCAAGGTAAGAAGTTAGGAAATTGAGCATCAATTATAGCCGCGTCCTCCCATGTTGAATCTTCCTCAGGTGCATTGGACCACTGAATTAACAGTTGTGGCACAGCTTTATTGCCCCGCTTGATCATTCTCCTATCTTTCAATAGCAAGGGTTGTACCAACAACTTGCCTTCAGTATTAGCCTTTGGTAATGAGGTAGAAACTGAAGCCTTGTGACCCACTTTTTTCTTCAGTAGAGAAACATGAAAAACAGGATGGATTTGAGACCCTTGAGGAAGATCCAACTTATAAGCAGCCTTTCCCATTTTTTCAAGGATCTTGTAGGGGCCAAAATATTTAGCAGCCAACTTTTGATTTCCCCTTAACACCACTGAACTTTGCCTATATGGCTGCAACTTTAAGAAAACCATGTCTCCCACATTAAACTCCCTCTCTGTTCTATTTCTATCAGCGTACACCTTGTACCTGTTTTGAGCTTTAGCCAAGCTCTCCTTCAGAATGCCATTCAAGGTTTCTCGTTCCTTAAGAAACTTTCCCACTGCCTCAACTGTTGGTTCTTTATCAGTTGGAAGAATCATATGCCGTGGAGAGCAACCATATAAAGCTTGATAAGGCTCATTCCTATAGAGGAGTGAATGGTTGTATTATACCACCACTCAGCTAGAGGTAACCATTTGAGCCATTCTCTTGGTCTCTGCCCAGTCATAGCCCTTAAGTAGGCTTCCAAACATCTATTAACCCTTTCAGTTTGTCCGTCACTCTGAGGGTGATAAGCAGTACTATGGTGGAGTTGTGTGCCAGTGAGATGAAAAAGCTCATGCCAAAATTGACTAAGGAATAGTCTGTCTCTATCACTGACAATAGATTTTGGGAGACCATGCAACTTGTAAATATGCTCCAAGAAAGATTCAGCTAACTGTAAAGCATTGAATGGATGAGCAAGAGCCACAAAATGACTATATTTTGTCAATCTATCAACCACTACCCATATCACCTCTTTACCACCAGATTTAGGCAACCCTTCTACGAAGTCCATTGAGATATCTTCCCATACCTGACTTGGAATAGATAAGGGTTGTAACAAGCCGGGGTAATGCAAATTCTCCGTTTTGTTTCTTTGGCAATTGTCACACTCCTTCACCCAAGTTTTCACCTCTTCTCTAACACCAGGCCAATGGAAGTAGGCTTGTACTCTACCACAAGTTGCATCTCTACCTGAGTGTCCTCCATAAGTACCTTCATGTAACTCCTTGATGATTCTTTCTCTCAGCCCCTTCTGATTACCCACATAGATCTTTCCATTCCACTTCAATAATCCCTTAGAAAAACTCCATCCTTGATTATTTGGAGCAGCCACGGTAGCTTGAGCTACATAGTCTACCACATCAGGATCTCCATCATAACTTGCCATCACTTCCTCAATCCAACTAGGATAAGAAACCGTAATCTCTTTGAGCTCTCCATTGGTTTCATTCATTCGAGACAATGCATCAGCAACCTTATTTTCCACTCCCTTTTTGTAAACAATTTCATAGTCTAGACCCATGAGTTTGGCTAACCACTTTTGTTGTAAGAGGGTGGAAAGTCTTTGCTCCATAAAATACTTGATGCTTTGGTGGTCTGTTTTGATTATAAAGTGCTTCCCCTGAACATACGATCTCCACTTGATGACCGCCATCATCACGGCAAGTAACTCCTTTTCATAGGTAGATAATGCTTGAGTCTTAGCACTCAACCCCTTACTGAGGTAAGCAATGGGTCTTCCTTGCTGCATAAGGACCGCTCCAATGCCACAATTACTAGCATCGGTTTCAATAATGAATGGAAGGTCAAAGTTAGGAGTTGCTAGCACCAGAGTGGTAGACATTGCCTCTTTGAGTAATTCAAAGGAAGATTGAGCATCCTCATTCCATGCAAAAGAGTTCTTCTTCAACAATTGGGTTAAAGGTTTGCTAATTTCTCCATAGCCCTTGACAAATCTCCTGTAGTATCCGGTCAACCCCAAGAAACCCCTTAGTTGCTTGACATTAGTAGGAGTAGGCCATTGTTTCATTGCTTCAATCTTTTGTGGATCGGCAGATACACCTTCCCCAGAAATAATGTGGCCCAAGTACTCCAACTGCGGTTGAGCAAAAGAGCACTTACTCAGCTTAGCATACAACTTATGTTGTCTCATCAACTCTAATACTTGTTGGAGAAGATGAATATGTTCTTCCATAGTGTTGCTATATACAAGAATGTCATCAAAGAAGACCAAGACTCCTTTCCTGAGTAATGATTCAAAAACCTCATTCATCAAAGCTTGAAAAGAAACAGGGGCATTTGTAAGTCCAAATGGCATAACCTTGAACTCAAAGTGGCCGTGATGAGTTCTAAATGCCGTCTTGGAGATGTCCTCTGGGGCAACTCTAATCTGGTGATAACCCGACCGCAAATCAAGCTTAGAATACCATCTTGCCCCATGTAGCTCATCCAAAAGCTCTTCTATGATTGGTATGGGGAACTTGTCTTTCACTGTCATCTCATTGAGTTTTCTGTAGTCAATACAAAGCCTCCATGATCCATCTTTTTTCAAAACCAAGAGAACAGGTGCAGCAAAAGGGCTTTTGCTATATTGAATGATCCCACTCTCCAGCATCTCCTTGACTTGCTTCTCTATCTCATTCTTTTGAAAGTGTGGGACTCTATAAGGTCTTTGACAGCTAGGCAAGCTTCCTTCCTTTAAAGGAATTCTATAATCTTGTCTTCTAGGAGGAGGTAATCCCACTGGGTTCCCAAACACATCTTGGTACGATTGTATGACCATCTCTATAGGGATATCCACCTTGCCATTTTTCTCATCACCACTCATGTAAAACAAGTAACCCACCAAGCCTTCCTTAGTTTTCTTTATGAGTTTACTTAGTCCCTTACCACTAAGTAATCTCAATGAACCTTCTTCTCCAGTCCCCTTGAGTGTGATCTTTTTCTTACCTACCTGCAAGGTAATCTCCATCTTATTATAGTCCAGAGTCACAGGACTATAACATTTCAACCACTCCACTCCTAACACAATATCACATCCCCCAAGGGTAGTACCCTCATATTTGCTTGAAACTTATGCCCTTGCATATCCCAACTGAAGTCACTGCAAATAGAATCACTTGATAGTCTATTCCCATCAGCCACGGTCACATTGAGTGGTACAGTTTGTACTACATCACTTCTCAACTTTGCTGCTGTGCCAGGATCAATAAATTGTGGGTGGCCCCACTATCAATAAGAATGGTAACCACCTGTTTGTTTACCTTCCCTTGTAATTTGATAGTATTATGAGTGGCCATCCCATTCAAGGCCAATACTGATATCTGACCCTCTCCCTCTTCTTCTTGTATTTCTTCCTCCTCACACACTTCATCTTCCTCCCATTCTTCCCCATATAACATATATAGTTTGGTTTTGCAAGTGTGACCCCTAGTGAATTTCTCATCACAATGAAAACAGAGACCCTTCTTCCTCCTTTCATTAATTTCGAAACTGGTGAGGGTTTTGATATTTGGGTTGGGCTTGGAATAAGATTGGGTATGAGTCATGGGTTGGGGTGGTTTGGTAAACTGATGGGTTTGGTAGGTTTTAGGTAGGGTTGTATATGGTTTGGGCTTATGGGCCTTGAGGTTCTGCTCAGCTTGTCTAGCCAACTCCATGGCTTCCTCTAAGCATGTGGGTTTGGACATATACACTGGACCTTTGATCTCCTCCTTTAGCCCACTCCAAAAGCTAGATAAGTAATATTCATCACCTAAACCCCTTTGTTTCATGCCCACCAAGGCTTTAAGCTCCTCAAACTCATCTATATAAGCATCAACAGAAGTGGTTTGAGTGAGTTTATTGAATTCAGCCTGGGGATTCTTATGAACCCTTTGACCAAACTTGGATATTACATCGTTAACAAACATCATCCATGGAATTAACCCCTTCTCCACTTGGTAAAACTGGTACCAATGACTCGCCCTTCCTTCAAAGTGAGTGGAAGCATACTTAGCCTTCCTCAGATCCTCCATGGGATTGAATTCAAAGAATTGGTCACACTTAATGGCCCATCCCCTTGGATCAGACCCATCAAATCTGGGGAAATCCATTTTTGGGGGTTTGGCATTCCAAGGGCCATTCCAATTCTGGGGAATGAAATTTGGTGTGGTCATATAAGCATTGAATTGGTTCTGGTTTGGTATAAATGGTTGGTAAGGGTGTTGGTTTTGGTTTTGTTGAAAAGCAAAATTGGGTTGGTTTAGATTTGGTTGTGGTGGTGGTGGTATTGGATTGGGTTGATGATTTGGTTGGGGTGAATATGGTGGTTGATAATGGTTGGGCTGGGTAGGAGGTTGAGGTTGAGGCATGTGAGTGGTGAAACCTGGAGGTGCAGCATGGGTATTTGGTGTGGAAGAAAAATGATTGAAGTTCTGAGTATGAGCATACCTAGTATCTGAATCTGTATTACCCGTACCTCTGCTGGAAGTACCTCCATCTCCTTGATTTGTTTCGTCCATCGGCCTCTTCCCATTGTCCATCTGTGAGCAGATCTTCTCCAGCATAGACCTCATACCTCCCATCTCAGATTTGAGATCCAAGATGCTATTCCCCATCTCCGCCATGTTACCTTCAAATGCATCAAGCTTCCTTTCGATTCCTCCCGTCTTCACACCCAATTCCTCCATGTGTTTATCACTCCCTTCCAATCGCCTATGCAATTCCGCCCACCTTGTTTCCGCCATGATTATCAGAGTATGCAGAAGCAGCCGGGGATCGACTGCTCTGATACCAATTTGTAACAGATGCGATCCAAATACAATTGCGAAAATGGAAAATGGAATCAAACTCTATTGATTGAACTTCAACTACAACGAAAATAGAGAAATAAGCTAGATAATCAACTACTAGCTAAACTATGAAGGAAATACTAACTAAACTCAGCTATGGCTAAACTAAGGAGAAAGAGAAATAGCAATATCATCCACACTCTGATTCACGCCTCTTGTGCCTCTTTTATAGGGAAGCCCATGTGCAAGTTGTTGGAGATAACCGCCTCACGTGTCCACGTGGCCATGTGCTCTCAACAACCTCACGAGACTCTCACATGGTCAATTGACGAAATTACCACTAAGACCCTCCGTCTTGACTTTGCCACTACTTGACCATACTAACTACCACATTTAACTCTACCTCAATCAACACTTCTAATACTTCTTCCACTGACCGCGTATCCCTTCCCTTTTCTGTTGACCGCACTCTTCTACCTTGACCGCACCATACACCTTCTACCTACCGCATTATTATACTCCTTCCTCCTACCGCAGTTCCCCCCTTCCTCCTACCGCACACCCTACCGCACAAGGTTACCGCACAAGGCTCCCTCCATTACAGCTAAACATCTTAATACGACGACCATCGTATTAAGATGAAAAAAACAGCTTATCCAAACGAATTTTTCAATGAACCTGCTGATGTACATAAACTTCCCAGATGAACCAGAAAGAGATCTTACACAGTCTCCGCTGCTGATACTGCATATCATGCTCTCTCTCCGTCTCTCTTTGTTCTTCAGTGTTTTTCTCTACTCGAGAAAGTGCTGAGATAAATCTCCTTTTCATTTATCAGATCAGCTTCAAATGCATGTTTTTGGTTTCTAATCTCCTCCTGTTTAGAGAAAGAGACAAATATTTCAATCACAACAGTTGAAAGGAAGGAAAATCACAACAAGCAAAACATGGAAGGGGAAAGTAATGATTCGCAGTTGGTTATGCCCCTGTTCTAGCTAAAAAGACTATTGATTTCACTGTGGGGTCAGCTTACATGAAACATCATAAGGACTTGTAAATTGAAGAGGTGAGAAAACAATGAGAAATTGGTGCATTCTTATTCATAAATAAAGATAAAAGTAAAGAGGCCAAAAATTTACATAGAGAGAACACAATCGTATACGATTAATTCTCGTCACAAATAGGAATAAAGATGATAACTATTACACCTGTTTACTGTCTTTTGAAAAGAAGGATGGCTGATACACAGCCGAATAAGAAAAAAAACTAAAAAAATCAAGAGTCTTAAAACTATTAAAGATATACCCGAGAACACCACCCGCTAGTTTAAGAGAGTGGTTAAAACCACAACTACCAATAGCAAAAGGTACATACTTATGAGAGGGAACAGGTATAAAACCTCCCGACTAAAAGAAAATAAATGAAAAAGAAAAAAGTATGTGCATCTCTAAATGCCTTTAAAACTAGTTAAAAATGTACTATGATACAACGGCATAAGGAAAACACAATGACATAACATCTCAGAGTGGCGTACTTGATGAATTGAGACCAACTAAAATTTGCATTCAAATATTCGTAAGTGTAAACGAATAAAGAAGCAATTAACAAAGATGCACACCATAACCATATTTATTAAAGGCCCAAGGCACAAAAGGTGCGTCCGGGGCCTAGTTATAAGAATATCTTGGGTATTAATACTTTGTTATATTGGGAATGTTGACTACCACACACTTTAAGCTACAAGATAATTTTCTTATATTTTTCAACTTTTGAAGGTTTTGTGTAAGTGGGCTTTTCATTCTCCCTGTCAGTTCTAATCGATGGTTATTGCTATTCTTGTTCTTGTTGTTGGGTATCATCTCATCTTAACTATATTTGTTATCTTCGTTTAGCATAGGAAGGAAATTGTTGATGCCATCCATCATGGGATGCTGATACTGAAATCTGATAAGTCTGCAACAAGCAGTCAGTTCCGCATGCCTAGTTATGGCACTCAGATATGGATTTTTAATAACAACAATTTTATCCCCTGCTTTCTAAGAAACCTTAAATAACACATATTAGTAATTTATCACTTTGTTTTAGGTTACTGTTCAAACAGAGTCGGAGAGGCAAATTGATAAACATTGACGTAAGGAGGAGAGGAAACATAAGCGTGGAATGGATCCCGGGATTGAGAATGATTTATCCGTCTTTACTTTCAGTTCTCTACATCAAGCAAGTGAGAAGAAGAGTCCATTTGATGATCTAATAGGGCGTGTTGAACACAGCAGCAAGCAGTTACTGCTCTTCCTCAAGGAACCGTTAGAAAGCATTTTAAGGGATATGAAGAAGTCTGGATTCAAGCAATGCAAACTGCACCAATGAAGCCAAAGCCTGGAGAGAGACTGGTATCTTCTAATCTTGGACACAAATCTAGGTCCAACTAGTCTTCATCGCATTTGATATTTGAATTTAACATTCTTAACTCTTTGTCCATTGTTCTTACCAGGTGGAGTGGACTCAGTCTATAATACGTATTGTTGGCCTTTCAGCCACTCTGCCCAACTACCCTGAACTTTGGTTGGTATCAGCGCTTCATTTTTTGAAACTCCATGTTTGTCCATTGTTCAAGATTAGACGTGTAGTTCAATATGGATATTTCAGTTTGTTTATTTTGTTTGTGAACTCTAGATCGCACAATTTCTGAGGGTAAATCCAGAGAAGGGGCTTTTCTTTTTTGATTCTAGCTATTGTCCTGTGCCTCTTGCACAACAGTATATTGGATTGAGTGAACCGGATTTTCATGGACGCGCCGAACTGCTGAACAAATATGCTACGGGATAAGGTATTGTTTCTTAAATATCCTTATTTTGTGATCTTTCTGGATTGGCAATTTGCATAACTGCAATTAATATGACGGGTTGTTGATTCGTTACGACAAGGTTATCAGGCTATGGTTTTTGTTCATTCGCGAAAAGATACTGGTAAAACTGCTGATGAACTGGTAACCATCATCTTCCATCTCTTAGAAATTTCTGTTAGTTGTGAACTGTGTTTTTTCTTCCTGTAATCAAAGAGTTCTTGTTCCTTGTTATGTAATTCTGTAACTTGTTATTTGCTCACATGTTAAGCTTGATGTTCATTGTTTAGCATGTCGTTAATAAATTTATTTACATGTTAAGCAAAACCCTCAGTATGTCCTTACGTGGGGAAGTGATAGCTCAGATTTTCCTGCGGATTCCATAGGGTCAACGAATTTCAAGTTTCTCTACTCCTGTACAAGCACCAAACTTTGTACTTTTGAAGATCAAACTCTTTGTCACTAACTCAGATATTTCAGTGGCCAAAATACATTTACCCCCCCAAAGTATCCACCGAATCCCACTTTGCCCCCCAGCGCCAAATTTGTCCCACTTTGCCCCCCAAAGCTTCAATTTGTCCCACTTTCCCCCCCAGCTCCAGACTTTGCACCCCAGCACTAACGAATGTTAGAAAATTTAACAGAATAGGTAACGATTGGACTATTTTGTAATGCTTATTAGTTTTTAAGGGTCAAAATGCAAAGTTTCAAATATTAAGTACTAAAAATTTATTTATTTTTCCAAATATTTAACATTATCTTAAATCTTAAATAATTAATAAGTCTTGAAACTAATACTAATTTTATGCTAATTTTTTTTTTTAAAAAAAATATGAAATTATTTTTTCTAAATAAATGAAATTTATTTTTTTTAATAAAACTAAAAATTAAGTATGGTTTTTTAATTTTTTAAATAAAAATATTTAAAAAAATAAAGATTTTTTTTTCAACAATATTTTCTAACATTCGTTAGTGCTGGGGTGCAAAGTACTATTTTTTTTTAATAACAATTCTGTTAAATGCAAAGTACTATTTTTTTCAACAATATTTTCTAAAATTAAGTCCAATCGTTACCTATTCTGTTAAATTTTCTAACATTCGTTAGTGCTGGGGTGCAAAGTCTGGAGCTGGGGGGGAAAGTGGGACAAATTGAAGCTTTGGGGGCAAAGTGGGACAAATTTGGCGCTGGGGGGCAAAGTGGGATTCGGTGGATACTTTGGGGGGGTAAATGTATTTTGGCCTATTTCAGTGTACCAGCCTGTTAGGTTAATCTTTTAACTGGTCTTTCAATTTTCAAAGATGCTAGCTTACGCAATAGTTATCAAAATATCTTGACGTTTCACATGCTTAATTGCATAGTCTGTAAATTGCCTCAATTGTCATTTCAAGGCTGTTAAAATTGAATTATTTTTTTCACGTGACATAATGACGGTGCAGATCTCATTTGCAATGATTCACACCCTCAGTTTGACTTGATTAAGGCAAGAAAGTGACAGTCACCTCATTTCTTTTATCTTCCCATATGTGCATGTACTTTTTGTTGTAAGACCATTTTTTGCCTGTGCAGAAGGAGGTATGAATTCCAGAAACAAAGAGCTTGTTCAACTCTTTGATTCATCATGCCCGAATGTTACGTGCTGACAGAGGTTTGACCGAGCGGCTGTTCTCTGATGGCCTATTGAAAGGAAAGGTCCTTTTTGCCTTTTGCATTATGTTTTAGCTTTGATTGCGATTCCATGGTTAAATATATCTTCTTTTCTGTTTCAGGTTCTTGTTTGCACAGCAACTTTGGCATGGGGTCAATTCCTGCTCATTGAGCTTATTCTGGTAGTAACTAAAAGGTTTTTATATCCAAAGTTTTCGTAGCTACTAATGACTGATAGTTTTCTAATCATCACCTCCATAAAAGGTTACTCCTACCAATGCCTCATTCTAGAGAGAGAATACTGTTAAATAAAGAACAAAGATTGCTTGCTACTGCAGTGATCGTTGTTATTGAAAAGAAAGCTAAGTGTGGCTTTAAATAGCCTACAACTCAAAACAGGAAATCAGAAAAATCAGGAAACTAACTCTTATCAAACTAAACAAAATAAAGCTTATCTAGTTCCTAATAACTAGGCGACTTATTCTTCGATGACCATGTCAATAGCATTCCAACAAATTCCTCCCCTCAAACTGGAAATGCTGATCAAGCATCCAGTTTAATCATCTTGTGCTTGTAATCCCATTAAACCACGCAGCTTAACAAACGTTTCCAATTTCACTGGTTTTGTCATGATGTCTGCAATCTGCTCACGAGTCCCACAAAATGCTAACTTCACAACTCCTTGATTTGTAAGATCACGTAGATAATGAAATCTCACATCTATATGCTTTGTCCTCCTATGCATCACTGGATTTTTGGAGAGTTTAATTGAGGAACTATTATCACATAAAATTTCAAAACACTCACATTGCTTAAAGTTGAACTGCTCAAGAACTCCTTTTACCCAGACGCAGTGACACGCACACGAAGTTGCAGCCACATACTCTGCTTCTGTTGAGGATAGAGTGACTATATCTTGCTTTCGTGAACTCCAACAAACTGCTGCTTCACTTAGTAAAAATACATAACCCGAAGTGCTCTTCATGTCGTCAATATCTCCGGCATAGTCACTATCGTTATACACTTTTAGCTGTGTATCAGAACTCCTCTTAGCTGCATATCCGAGCGTCGTGCTACTAGTTCAAGTGGTGGAGTGGTGGAGTATTTCACTCTAGATGGCCCCATTTGATATCGTCGTACCCAAGAATCAACAAACTCAACTTCCCCAAAACTATAAACCCTATACCATGAACCTTAAACCCTAAATTTTAAATGGTAAATCCTAAATCGTAAACTGTGTATTTTAAACCTTAAAAACTCAAAACCCTTAAGTTGTAATCAATAAAAGTCATAAACCATAAACCCTATACCATGAACCTTGTAAATCCTAAACTGTGAACCCTAAACCTTAAACCCTAAAAATTGAACACCTCAACCCCTAAACCCTAAACCTTAATCTCTTATACCTTAAACCTTTAAACCTAATCTCCATTAACCATGAGAACTCAAAACCCTTAAACCCTAATTACTAAAATCATTTCCAAGACATGTGTCTCAAAAAAACAAAAGTGTGATACACATACAAGGCTGTGTCACATGTATCATACATAAAAATATTTCTATTAAAAGTCTTGTTAACTGAGTATTGGAAGTGTGAGAGTCATGACTCTGACTTGAATTGTAGGGGTGTGTCACATGTATCATACATAAAAATATTTCTATTAAAAGTCTTGTTAACTGAGTATTGGAAGTGTGAGAGTCATGACTCTGACTTGAATTGTAGGGCTGTGTCACATGTATCATACATAAAAATATTTCTATTAAATGTCATGAATGTAACATTGTTCATAAGTAAACGTAATACTTGTTTTAAAAAAACAAAAGCTCGTTTTTACCCATTTGAAAAGTAATAACTTATGTATATGAATGTAATAGTAAGTTTATACAAGTAAATGTAACACTTTGATTGACGAAATTGTAACAGATTTCTATAGATAATGTAATACTTTTACATGTATCATGATAAATTTGACCCCATTGTAACTTATTGTTTGAAAACAAATAGATATCTATACATATATATTACAATTATTTACAAATACTATTACATATAAATAACACGTTTGTTACATTTTAGTTATAATAAGTATTACTTTTGGCAAACGAAGAAAACATAGGAATAACACTATTACTTTAAGAGATGGTAACTATTACTTTAAGAGATGGTAACTATTACTTTTCACAAACCGAAAAAAAACCAAAAAAAAAAATTTAAAAATTTAAAAAAAAGCAAAAAAAAAAAAAAATAAAAAATAAAATTTTTTTTGGGGCCAATGAGGGGCTGCCACGTGGCAGGGTCCCCCCATGGGTCCTAGAGCAGGGTTGTGGGTCGGGTAATGGGTCAAAAAATGACCCGTCTCACCCATGAGACGGGTTGGAGTGTTCTCACACAAGTTTTTGTCTTAAAAAAAATTGTGATCGAAATCCGTGCTACATAGATTAGTGTGATCTCGTAAAAGTTTTCTCCAGATTGATAATAATATTCTCTCTCCTCCCCGTAAATATAGCCAAATTAATGAATCACGTAAATCTGTGTTTTTGTGATTGATTATTTTTCTTTTAAAGTCTTGTTTAATTACTCTAACAACAAAGATGATACTTATATTGAACTTAGCTTCATTACTCACTTCATAGTACTGAATGTTAGTCAATTTTTAATTTCTTAATTAAAATAAAAGTGGACAATAGAGCATTACTTTTTTATAGATAGAAGCCTAAATTAATACAGTAATCCATCCGTTCCAAAATACTTTACTCTTATTTATTTTTTGAGCGTTCTATTGATAAGTCTTCTATCCTAAAATGTTCAAAATTTATTATTTTTCTATTCTCTCTACCCCACTTGTCATACTCACACACTTACTTTTAGGCCCCACTTGTAAATCTCACTCAACTTATCATACTCACAACCTCTTTCTCACTCATAATACTTTTGAATACATATACTCATTTTTAATTTCCGTGCATCCTCAAAAGTGTTTTTGAGGCGGAGAGAGTATCGCTTTTAATATAACTTTGTTGCTCACTTGCTCTCTTTCATAGCAATGGAAACTGTGTTGTTGCTACCCCGAAATCTGACGTGCATCACACCCTAATTTACTTCCCACAACTCTGTTACTTTGACCGTTTATTATTTAAATGTTATGCTCTTAACCAACTTTTTACGTGGTACAATCGGAGCCCGTTTGGTGTAGCCGCGTCTGGTAAAAATAAATAAATGTGCCGCTTATTGATTGAGCATCGCGTCTCGAAAATCTAAACTATTTTAGCTGCTTAAAGTAGTAGCGTCGACAAAGAATCTACAAAATAAAATGCTAAATATAAACTGTTTTCTCCCTAATACCCTTAAAACCACGTACATCAATCCTAATTTTTTTTTCTCAAAATATTTTCCTCTCTGCCTCTAGTGTGCGACAAGACAACAGGGCTCTTTGCAAACCTCTTGCCGTGAAGTTGACGATACAAGGTCTCCGTCCCAGAGTAAAGAGTAAGAGTCATACCTCTTATTTGCATGGGGATTAAAAAACGGTGAAAGTGATATAAGTGTTGTGAGTGTAAAAGTAAAGTAAAAGAGAGAATGAGTAAGAGGAAAATTGATTGGTGTTGTGAGTATAAAAGTGAAGTATGAGAGAGAATTGGTGAGATGAATAGTAAAAAGGCATTGTCATATGAGGAACTGGACTATTACTCTATGACTGGACTATTACTCTAAAATGATTAGATTGTCACTAATGGTTGGTCAAAGTTAATTTTTGTGGAGCATAAAAAATCAAAATAATACTATCTTTCGGAAGTAGTTTAGAGAGAGAGGGTGTGAACACAAGGTATTGGAGTGACGTGGCTTCATGCATAACTGCACAAGAATGAAATAAATTGAGAGTATGTAGTGTAGTATAAAGAAGGGAAGGGTTAGGGCAGCATGGGGAAGGGAAAAGATAATTGTCATAAGTGTTTGAAGTTATCAGCAAATCCAAAATACCGGTAAAACATTTTGACTTGAACTTGAAGATTTGTCTTCATTGTAAATGCATGAAAAAGGATATCCTATTATACTGTATTCCTAAGTAGAGTAGATTAATTACATTTGTCTACACTTTGTGTACTTAGACTGGACTAGATTGGACTGGACTGGACTTTCAGTCATGAATTCACACCTTTTAAATAAATTCATTTACACTGTTTGTTAAGAACTCTCAATCAAACAAGATTATTACTGTACTATTTTAATTTTGGATCTAAGTCCAGAGATTTGGTCATTATATCATGGGATGGGATGGGATGGATGCTCTTGAGTTTTTGATTGACCCTTTTTGTGTTGTGAGTGAATTAAAAACTCAACGATATAAAAGTTGGACGGGAGAGGGCCGTGAAAATCTCTCTTGCTGATTGATCTCAATTTCTTCACCTTCTCTACTTTAAATCATCATCAATCAATTGTTAAAATTAATAAAAAAAAAAAAAAAAAACCTACCTTAATTTTCTTTATAAAAAATAAAAAAATTGAGCTCGAAAATGCAAATAATGGAAGTTGTGGGGGAAGGACCTAAAAGTTCCCCACGTGAGTGTAGGAAAGGAAATGGAGATGCCATATGACAAAACATCTCATCAAAACATGACATCCATGTATCCAAAACACAAACTGTACTATCAGATATACTTATCCCCCACCCCCTCGTTCCAAACATAACATCCCTCAGCGACCAAACAATCTAGATCATTCATAATTTATTTGATTAAGATTAATTTAATAAATGTGAGTCACAATTTATCTTAATCGTGATACCAAAGCAGCCGGCACAATGAATTGTTGTGGAATTGACCCTCCAACACCCAAGCAATATACCAAGAAAATAATGGCACGACAAACAAGAACAAGAAATAAAGCAAAGAAAAGACACAAGAAATTGTTTACCCAGTTCGTCAATATGTTTGACTACGTCTGGGGGCACTACCAAGCCAGGATCTTGCACTATAATATGTTTGTATGAAGTTACAATGAGTTTAGGGGCGGAACTTTACTTAAATATACAACCAAGAATGAAAAACTAACCCTAGATGGAGAAAGGAACCCGAAATTTGGCCCAAAAACGACTCAGCAAAAAACCTGTCCCGACATGTGGGCGGGCGCCCACTTTGCCTATGGGCGGTCGCCCACTCTTGGACTCCGCTGAGGATTTCAAACTGATCAAGTGGGCGGCCGCCCACCATCACCCTGGGCGGCCGCCCAGAGTGTCAGTCCACTCCGACGAATTTCTTCCTTTTTCTCCGAAATCTAGTACCGGTTGGTCCTCAATTCCAACAATCTCTGATGCAAACAGGGAATATAATTATATTAACTATTATAATTATATTTGTATTTTATTATTAGTTAGGTTGTAATTAATAATTTAATTACTATTTTCGTCATTATTTTTAGTAGGTTAATTTTAGAGAGTTCTAGGATAGATTTTGAGGAGATTTTATAGTTTTTAAGTCCTATTAGGTTACTATATAGGTTAGGAGTAATTTTAGAAGGTTTTAACTTCTTTTTCAAGTTTTATGGGCACTATAAAATAGACCTAAAGGTGTAATCCGAAAATTAGCTTTTTATTCAATAAAATTTGATTGCTTTGCAATTATTGGGTTTTACCCTTAAGCCTTCGTGCTTGCAGAAGATTCTCTTCGGAGTTTCTTATTAAGTCATTAATTTGGCTTGCAGAATAGTCTTTTCGAAGATTATTAAAGAGGGATCTTTCATCCTATTGTTTTAAGGGTTAATTTCGATTAATCCTTGTTTATTCCGTTGCGTTTACATCAATCTCACACCTAGAGATCAACCGCATATATAAGCCCCGTATCCGTTCTTCAACTCATCCTTGGTGTCGTCCTAGTGCTCTCCTCGATCATGGTAGTGCCATCCTCCTCTCCTATTCTCCAAGCCCCATTGAAGCTATACATAGCTTCAATTTATCAAGGTTTACCACCTTGGTTAACATGTCAGCCGGGTTCTCTGATCCCAAAATCTTCTCCAGCCTTAAGATCTTCCTTTCCAAGAGATGCCTGATGTAGTGAAACATCAGCTCAATGTGCTTCGTCCTAGAATGAAATGCCGGATTCCTAGCCAAATGAATTGCACTCTGACTGTCACTGTAGAGAGCATTACCACTTCGCGTCTTCCCAAGTTCACCCAAGAAGTTCTGCAACCATACTATCTCTTTGCTTGCCTCTGTCATTGCCACATATTCTGCTTCCGCAGTCGACTGAGCCACGATCTTCTGCAATTTAGAATCCCAGGAGATTGCCGTACCACCCAATGTGAAAACATAACCCGTAGTACTTCTCCTCTTGTCTAGATCGCTTGATGCCAAATCCGCATCAACATAACCCGCTAACACGACCTCCTTGCTTGAGAAACATAGAGCCTTACCAGCAGTACCCTTTAAGTAACGCAGGATCCATTTGACCGCTTCCCAATGTTGCTTCCCTGGATTGACCATGTACCGGCTGACTACTCCCATCGCATGTGCAATGTCCGGCCTTGTACACACCATTGCATACATTAGACTCCCCACTGCCGAAGCATATGGAGTCCTCTCCATCTTGTCACGCTCATCCTTGCCCTTAGATGAGTCATTCTCGGATAGCTTGAAGTGCATACCCAATAGTGTCCCTGTTGGCTTCGCCTCTTCCATGCAAAATCTTGCCAAGACTTTCTCAACGTATTCTGCTTGTGAAATAACCAACTTACCCGACTCCCTATCCCGGTCAATCCGCATGCCCAAGATTTTTCTGTCCTCCCCCAAATCCTTCATCTCGAACCATTCTGACAACTGAGCCTTCAATCTGTTTACCTCTCTACTACTAGAGCCCGCTATTAGCATGTCATCCACATATAACAGCAAGATTATGTACCCGTTGTCCGTGTTCTTGAAGTAGCAACAATGATCCGCCTCACATCTGATAAAATCAATATCGTGCATGAATCCATCGAACATTCTGTACCACTGCTTAGGAGCTTGTTTAAGGCCATACAAGCTCTTAGTCAACCTGCAAACCAGTTCCTCGCTACCCTTAGACAAGTAACCCTCTTGTTGTACCATGTAAATTTCTTCCTCCAAATCCCCATGAAGAAAGGTCGTCTTTACATCCATCTGTTCCAGCAGTAAATTGTCTGCCACTACTATACCCAGAACCATTCTGATAGTGGTCATCTTCACAACATGAGTGAATACCTCGGTGTAGTCAATACCGTATTTTTGCTGAAACCCTTTTACAACCAACCTTGCCTTGTAACGCTTACTGCCATTTGCTTCCTCCTTGATCCTGTAAACCCACTTGTTGCAATTCCTTCTTCCCCTTTGGTAGTTTAATCAACTCCCAAGTTTTGTTGCCCTTTAATGAGTCCATCTCATCATCCATCGCAGCTTTCCACTTATCACAAAGTGTACTACGAACAGCCTTCGCATAACATTCCGGCTCACCACTATCTGTCAACAACAAATAGTAATTTGAAGGAGTATACCTGTCAGGTGATCCACGCAATCTGCTGGATCTACGCAGCGGAATATCCGGTTCTGGAGTATGTGGTTCATCTTCAGTGACCCCCTGACTTTGGTCATCATGAACCGTCCTGGTCCCACCCGAGTTTGGAATATCCACCTCAACAAATTCTGGTTCCGAACTAACCTCTTCAGATGCCCCCTTTCTATCCTTGTACAATACCTGTTCATTGAATACAACATCTCGACTACGAATAACCTTATGATTTTGGTCATCCCAAAACTTATACCCGAAGTCATCCCCGTCATAACCAATAAACGTACACTTAACAGATTTAGTATCTAATTTAGTTCTATCAATAGAGTCTATATGAACTTATGAAACGCAGCCAAATATGCGAAGAAATGACAGATTTACCTGCTTGCCACTCCATGCTTCCTCTGGAATTTCATTCCCCAATGGTACCGATGGTCCACAATTGATCAAGAAAGCTGCTGTGTCAACTGCATATGCCCAGAACGTCTTCAGAAGTCCACACTTCAACCTCATACTTCTAGCCCGCTCGTTCAATATCCTGTTCATCCTCTCTGCAACCCCATTGTGTTGTGGTGTGCCCTTTGGAGTCTTCTCCATGCGAATGCCATTCGCTGCACAATATTCCTTGAACTCCCCGAGCTCATACTCCCCACCATTATCTGATCTCAAGCATTTAAGCTTAAGACCCGTCTGATTCTCCACCAAAGCCTTCCATTTCTTAGACACCTCGAATGACTCATCTTTGTGTTTCAAGAAATAAACCCAGACTTTCCTTGTCGAATCATCAATAAAGGTCATTTAATATGACGCACCACCTAGAGAAGTTACTGGGGCCGGCCCCCAAAAATCCGTGTGGACCAAATCCAACTTTGCTTCCCTCAAAGCCCTACATGTCCTCGAGAAATTACTCCTCGCCTGTTTGCCAAACACACAATCTTCGCAGATCCACACGTCGACTGTCTTCAAACCCGGTAGTCTTCCCTTTGAGCAAAGTACATTCATCCCCTTCTCACTCATGTGACCCAATCGACAGTGCCACAAGTCCGTATCAGCCTTGGCTGACGCCACCACGATACTATCCTTAGTATTATTCGCCAAATACAATGTCCCTTCTTTATTACCCCGAGCGATCTCAGAATCCTCTTTGGTAATAACCCAGTTCCTGCAGCCAAAAGTTACCTTGTAACCTTCTTCATCCAACTGCCCAACTGATAGCAGGTTCTTTTTCAAACCCGGAATGTGTCTGACCCCGTGTAGATGTAGGACCTTCCCGTCCGATGCTCCTATTCTGACATCCCCCTTCCCCTTGATTTCCAAAGGCTCGCCATCCGCCAGATAGACCTTACCGAAATCACCGGAGTATAATTTTCCATTTCCTTTGCATGCCCGCATGAGTGGAATGATGCCCCCGAATCCAGCACCCATGATTCTAGCGCACTACTAACACTTAGAACCAGTACATCTTCACCTTCGATTATCACATTCGCCGATTTATCCCTTCGCATGGGACAATCCTTCTTGTAGTGTCGTAACTCCTTACAATGATAGCATTGAACCGATCCTTTCGCGACCCTTGGTTTGTCTCTGATCTCCACGGCCTTGCCCTTACCACCCACTACGTTTCCCTTTGATTCAGTTCTCTCTTTATTGCTAGTACCCGGCCTTCCCCTGCTAGTAGTAGCTAAGGCCGATCCCGAAGTAGACGATGTCCCCAACTTCTTCAAACGATTTTCCTCGCCCAACAGAAAGTCTTTAACATCATCGTACTTCAATTTGTTTTTACCCGCTGAAGCATTGATCGCTGTCACCGTTCCGCTCCAACTTCCTGGTAAAGACGCTAGCAAACAAACACGCATAAACCTCATCATCAAACGTAATATCCAACGCAGTCAATGAGTCTATAACATCCATAAACTCATCGATGTGTTTAGCTAAGGATCCTCCCTCTTGCATCTTGAGACTACCCATCTTGCGTATCAAATCAACCTTGTTTGCAGCAGATGGAGTTTCAAATCTCTCAGTAAGATAATCCAATAGCTCCTTTGTGGTTTTTGCCTTCTTGGTAGTCTTCGCGATCCACTTTGACAAAGTAGATCTAACCACCCCTAGGGCTTTCCGATCCATGAGATCCCAATCTTCCTGCTTTTCTCCTTCCGGCTTGACTCCCTTTAGAGGCTTATAGAGATCTTTGTTGTACAAGAGATCCTCTATTTGCATCCTCCAAAACCCGTAGTCAGACCCATCGAATTTCTCCACCGCTTGTTTATCCATGCCCATTCTTGATTGCTTGAACAAACCCTAATCGCCCTATAACCCGGAACGATAAACCAGAGCTCTAGATACCAGTTGTTGTGGAATTGACCCTCCAACACCCAAGCAATATCCCAAGAAAATAATGGCACCACAAATAAGAACAAGAAATAAACCAAAGAAAAGACACAAGATATTGTTTACCCAGTTCGTCAATATGTTTGACTACGTCTGGGGGCACTACCAAGCCAGGATCTTGCACTATAATATGTTTGTATGAAGTTACAATGAGTTTAGGGGCGGAACTTTACTTAAAAATACAACCAAGAATGAAAAACTAACCCTAGATGGACAAAGGAACCCGAAATTTGGCCCAAAAACGACTCAGCAAAAAACATGTCCCGACATGTGGGCGGGCGCCCACTTTGCCTATGGGCGGGCGCCCACTCTTGGACTCCGCTGAGGATTTCAAACTGATCAAGTGGGCGGTCTCCCACCATCACCCTGGGCGGCCGCCCAGAGTGTCAGTCCACTCCGACGAATTTCTTCCTTTTTCTCCGAAGTCTAGTACCGGTTGGTCCTCTATTCCAACATGAATGAATGTCTATTACTAATTCCCTACATATTTTGAGGGATTTGCAATTGGAGCAACAAAGTTGTGTTGTGAAGGAGGGCCGACGACATGGTTTTTCTTTGAAACCGAGACCTGTTGAGCTGAATAAGAAATTCATCAGCTCAGCTGCCAAACAACAAGTCTCTACGGTTGATATTTTATTAGACAAGTAACTAAATAGATATTATCCGATATCCTATATCTATTTTTATATGAATGGTTAGGAGTTTTATCTCCATCAAAAGCACTTTCAAGCATGCATCTAAAACATTATTTAAAAAAAAAAAAAAAAAAACTTTTAGGAGTAGTAAAATAAATTGGTATCCAATTCCAAGTCCAACCCAAAAGAAGGCAACAACCCTGTGATTAGGGCTGCTAAACGAACCGAGCCCGTTTGAGCTCGGCTCGGGCTCGGCTCGGCTCGTTAAAGCTCGGTTCGAATGGGCTCGAAGTGCTATTCGAGCTCGAGCTCGAACTGAGTTTTCGAGCTCGAATTTTTATCGAGCCGGCTCGTGTTCGGCTCGTTTGTTCGACGAGCTTTGTTAGAGCTCGGCTCGTGTTCGGCTCGTTAGAGCTCGGCTCGTGTTCGGCTCGTTATAGCTCGGCTCATGTTCGGCTCGTTGGAGCTCGGCTCGTGTTCGGCTTGTTTAATTCACGAATAACTCAAGCTTGGGCTCGGCTCGATAAGCTCGTTAAATGTTTGACTCGAACTCGGCTCGGCTCGTTAAACTCGAGCTCGACTAAATAATAATCATTATTACTTTTGTAATGAATACATATACATTATATGTATATACAACATTGTACAAGGAATAAATCATAACTAAAATATTTTTATCTTCAAAATGAATCAAACAACATTAATTGTACAACAACTAAAATTAATATAATTTTTATACATTCATATAATGATCATATAGCGACTATACACATACAATACAATAATACAATATAGATTGTACAACAACTAAAATTAATTTATTCTATGCACATTCATTATGAAAACGTAGAGATATATACACAATAGTTGGGTTTTTTTTTCAAAAGTGATTTATTATTTTCAAATGTGTATTTGTCTTATATTATTTTTCTCATTGAAATAAAAAATAAAATTAACATCTATTATTGTAGTTATATATGCAAGTATATTTAATTACTCAAATATAAAATAAACAAAATATTTATCATTTACACACATACACACACATATATATTTCACACACATATATATATATGTGTGTGTGTGTGTGTGTGTGTGTGTGTGTGTATGGTATAGTGGATATTATATATATATACATGTAACACATATTTATATACATAAATATATGTATGTATGATATGTGTGTGTCTATATCCAATATTGGATGTTATATATATATATAGAGAGAGAGAGAGTCGCGCTCCTGTGAGAACCATTTTATATGAGAACCGTGAGAACCAATCATAACCATTAGATTAGGAAAAAAAAAATCAAGGGTCCAGATGTTAGATACATTGGATACATTTGGATACATTAGTTAATTTTCGAAAAACAATTTGATACATTAGTTTTTAACATAGTGTATCCAAGTGCAACACTTAGATACAATACTTATTAACCTATTGTATCCAAGTGTAATATCGAATTTTTGTAATGTATCTAAGTGTATCAATTGTATCTAACATATGGACCCTTGATTTTTTTTCTAATCTAATGGTTATGATTGGTTCTCACGGTTCTCACGATATTTAGGTTCTCATTTGAGCACTTACACACACACATATATATATATATATATATATATATATATATATATATATATATATATATATATATATATATATATATATATATACATACATACATATAGCACATATTTATATACATTATTATATACTCCCTCTATCCTGCTCGATTTATGACATTTTACCATTTTTAGTGTCATACTCGACGTAGTACTGCCAAAAAATGGAAAGATAATATTACTTTTGTTCTCATAACCTCCTCCATTCATTCTAGTTCCCTCTTAAGTCGGGCGGGACGAAAGTCGTATATGTGTGTGTGTGTGTATGTATGATGTATGTATGTATTATATGTATATATACATACATGTAACATATACTATATCATACACCTAGCGTAGCGTATGTTTTACTAAATACAGTTGACTAAGTATAATAGCGTTATTTAAATGCTATATGCTAACCTGAAAGTTTGTCTGACTTTGACTTTCATGGTCAACTCCATAAACGTTGACCACAATATGAAAACCTACCTATCCCTATGCATTTCAAAAATTGTTATGAATTCATACGGTCGGCCTCAACTTTTAAATATAATTGTTAAAACAAATAGTTAACTATTAATAGTTAAATATAATAGTTAGCTATTTATAGTGAAATATAATAGTTAACTATAATTATTAACTACCATAGTAACTATTTGTTCTTAAAAAAAATACCATAGTAACTATAATAGTAAATATAATAGTTAACTATAATAGTAACTACCATTCAAAAAAAAAAAAAAAAAAACTGTAATAGTAACTATTACTATTATAAGTAATAGTTAACTATTATTAACTATTACTATTATAAATAATAGTTAACTATTATAGTAACTATTACTATTATAAGTATTATTTATCATAATAGTTAACTATAATAGTTACCCTATATAGTAACTAATACTATTATCTAATACTATTAGCTAATAGAAAAAAAATGAAAAGTCACTTATTTACTATGTAGAGTCAAACTATTTGAATTTTGATTAATATTTTATGTAAATTATTAATTTACATAATTTATTAATGATTTAACAACCATTTTTAAATTTTTATGAGAATTAATAATTTTGTGTAAAATATTAGTTAAAGTTTAAGTAAATTTGATAAGTAAATAAAAATTTGGGACAGAAGGAGTATATTACAACCTGATGGTATATATACGATTCAATTAATCGTTTGTGATATGAGAAGTTAAATGAACAAGAGTTTTTTTTTTAAAAAAACTGGAGGTTACATTTGTAAATTAGAGACATATTTTGAGATTAAAAAAAGAGAAAAAAAATAAAAAAAATAGAGTTTTTGTTTAAAATGCAGAGAATACTTATCAGAGCTCGGTAAGGCTCGAACTCGATTAGGCTCGGACTCGATAAGGCTCGAGCTCGAGCTCGTTTGATTTCATAATTTTCAAAAAAATGTTTAAGCTCGAGCTCGGCTCGTAAAGACTCGAGTTCGAACAGCTCGTGAAAAGCTCGCGAGCATAAGGCTCGAACTCGAGTTCGTTTGATTTCATAATTTTCAGAAAAATGTTTAAGCTCGAGTTCGGCTCGTAAAGACTCGAGTTCGAACGGCTCGTTAAAAGCTCGCGAACAGCTCGAAACTCGATTCGAGTCGAGCTCGAACAAGGAAAATGGGCTCGAGCTCGAGCTCGATAATTCGTAAACGAGCTTGAGCCCAAAACTCCAAATCTCGGCTCGGCTCGTTTACAGCCCTGTGATATAAATACAAACATCTACTAACTGTTGAGTTGCAACAGTGACAGAGGCAGAGAGGGGTCCCTGTTCTAATTTATTGAATTGAATCCCCCCCCTCCCTTCTTAGGCCCATTTCATGCCATGCTTACACATATACGTACACTCACACCACCACCACCGCTAAATCAAATCTCCGATGTACAATCCAAACTCCGACCAACACCACCACCACCAAATGAGCCCCCGCATCTCCTTCTCCAATGACTTCGCCGAGTCCGCCCAATACTCCTCCCGTCAACATCCTCCCCGTCACGTACAACCGCCGCCCACTCCCCTCCCGCCGCCTTCTGATTTTGAATTCTCCGTTTCCAACTACTCCATGATGAGCGCCGACGAGCTCTTCTGTAAGGGAAGACTGTTGCCGTTCAAGAATAGCACCGTCGTCGGTCAGAAGACTACTCTTCGTGAGGAGCTTCTCGCCGGAGAAGATGACGATGACGGCGGCGGAAGGCCTCCAAAGGGGTCGTCTAGTACCAGGTGGAAAGGGTTTTTGGGGCGTAGTAGAAAGTCTCACATTGGGTCAAAGAAGTCTGATAAGATTGATGAAAAGACTGGAAACGTCACCAAAATTTCGTCACAGGTTGGTTACTAATAAGTTTTTTTTTTTTAATTAATTAATTAATTTCCCTTAAAAACTTAAGAAGAATATTATTCATTCCAAACCAAGATAAATTTCTAATTTCAGAAAATTTGTCCTAAATGTCCATTTTTGTAAACAAAAAACAATATTTTTTTGGGTCCTAAATGCTATTTTACATTTGCTTTACTATTTCATCTTGTAAAACTTAAAATTTTAAAGTGGGATAGCAAGATTTTTATAAAAAAATAAATACTTTCAGAGTCTCTTCAATGAATAATATACATTCATTTTAAAACAAAGATTATTATTATAATCTGAATAAAACAGAAGTCATTTACTAATGTGGGTGTCTTTTTAAAACTATGTTAATTATTTTTCGTTATTTTATTTTGTGGTTGCAGCAAATGGAGAATGAAGGAGGGTCAAGTTCTTCCATTAACTGCAGAGAAGTGGAATTTAGGATGAATTGAGATTGTTAGTTGTAAAGAGAATGTGGGGTTGGGGGGGGGGGGGGGGTTATTATAATTTTTGATTACTTTTTTGAGTGAAGGGATTGGATTATCTAGGAATTAAGGATATTGGGGGGGGGGGTGAATTAATTATTATTGTATTTTAACCTAAGTTTTTTTTTTTTTTTTTTAATTGGTTTTGTGGAGTAATATTGAACTTTTAACTTCAGTTCTTCTAATAGTCAGTAGTATTATTTTTTTTTATATTTTATTTTTGGTTAGTTTTGGTTAGTGATTATCTTATCCCCTCATTTTTGTCATGAAGAGGAAGAATTATATGATGGTAAGAGGAAGAGGTATCACCATCGGAAATTGAGGATGGAAAGTGACCAATTACCCCCTGAATCATTGCAACAAATTGATTGGATGTACTATGATAGCTTAGTTTTAACAACATTACATTCTCGAGTACTTTCCTTCCTTTTTTTTTTTTTTTTTTTTTTTTTTCAAATGAATGTTTATGATTAACTTCATCTTATAAATAAGTACAGTAATATTTTCTCTATTCTACCTTACCCAAATTAAATTTCTTTAATCTGTCCAGAGTATACATGTTGTCTTTTCCTTTTTAGTCTGTTATAGAGTATATGTACACCTCTTAAAATGACAAAAAATCTTTACTATTCATTCCACTAATTCTCTTTGAGCAATGCTAGGGGCACAAAATATAGTCACATAATGTTGCTCACAAAATGAGGTGGCGATATTTTATTGGTTATTGATAGTGGACCCGCCACACTCTAATTAAAAGCACCAATAAAATCATTACACCTAGGATTTTGTGAGCAGGATTTTGTGAATTTTTTGTGCGCCTAGTATTATTCATTTTCTTTTTTACTTTACTTTTATACTTTTACAACACCAATCAACTTACTATTCCCTATTCCACTTACTCTCTCTTATCTTACTTTTAATACTCACAGCACTTACATCACTATGAGAAGCTAACACCAAATACTGCTTGAATACTGTATTTTGATACCAATGAAGCATGGGGCAAATTTACATAGTACGTACTGTATTACTTATTTTAAATACTATGAGAAGCTAAACACCAAATAATGCTTGAATTAGAGCTCTTTTTTGTAGATACAAATCATAAGTTTTGTTTTCATTATAATTATAATCAAATAATAAAGCGATATGTAAGGATATTTTTCAAAATATCAAATTAGCAACGAAATTCTTAAATAAAACATTTTTGTGCATCACATTATGTAGTGATCTAATAATTATGCACTACTAATGGTATCATCATAATGTCAGCCCTAACAATTTATAAATGTTACTACCTCTGTCCCTAAATGAGTGTCCAAGTGTCATTTTAAGGGACACTGAAAATCTCAACTTTGTTGTACAATTTGGTAGCAAATATTCATATATAATCTTGTAATCTCCTTTCCAAACATTTAGTTTTGCACGTATAAAGAAACCGGTGAAAAAGATTTCGAAAAAAAACATTTAGGGACAAAGTTATGTTAAAAAAAAGACACTCATTTTGGGACAAATATTTTTTGAAAATGGACACTCATTTGGACAGAGGGAGTAGTATATTGTATACTATAAGGTACACAAAGGTGTTACTATAAGAGATTTTTTTTTCTCCATACCACTCAAAGAATAGTTTTTGTCCAGTAATTTTTTTTTTTTTTTTTTTTTTTTACAATTTCAAAACTAAGGATTCAAACATTCCATAAGTGCATTTGTCAATAAAATAGAGAGAGAGATGATGAGAGAGAGAGAGAGAGGAAAAGTGGAAGAATAATACTAGGGGCACAAAAATGTCACAAAATCTCACTCACAAAATCCTAAGTGTAGTGATTTTATTATTGCTTTTAATTAGAGTGTGGCGGATTCACTATCGCTATAACCAATAAAATATCACCACTTCATTGTGTGAGCATGATTTTGTGACTTTGTTTTTGTTTTGTGCCCCTATCATTGCTCAAAGTGGAATGGTTTTGGCAACAAAGCACTCCTAGTGCTGGTAGTATAGTACCTAGGAGAACTGAAAGAATTGAGAGTATTAAGGAGGAGGATTGACTGTTGACTGGGGGGAGTCAAAAGTCAAAGAAAAACAGCTAAGCAACAGCTGTGGGATCATGTTAAAGCAAGCATGCATGAGGAGGAGGCAGGGGAAGTAAGGGAATTCAGGTTCAGATTAGTAAAATCATCATTCTGACTTGACCAAATAAGAAATTAAATGAGCATTCCCCAACACAATATTTTAGCCCCTATCAAAAGTACCCCCCCCCCCCCCCACACATCCCTCTCATTTTTGGCCAAACATAAATACCCCCCTCCTCCAGTTCCACCCTCACTCATTCTGTAGAATCTTACTCCAGCTGGGAAGTAAGAGTCTCATTTTCCTTTTTGTTCCGTCCCAGAGTAAGAGTCTCATTCTTAAAATGGCAAAGAATCTTTACTATTCACCCCACTCATTCTCTTTCCTATTTTACTTTTATACTCACAACACCAATCAATTCACTATTCTCTCCCACTCATTCTCTCTCATACTTTACTTTTACACTCACAACATTTACATCACATCCAAACATTTACATCACATCCAATATTTATTAATAAGCGTGCAAATTGGGGGGTGATACTCTTACTCCAGGACGGAGGGAGTATCTTTTTTTTACCTCGATGTTGATGATGCCCAAAATGGACCAACGCCCGTTTAGACCCACCATTCGCCCGTATCCATGAGCCCACAGATTAAGCCCATCCGGAGCATGAGGGTACAGGCCCGACTACCACATAACACGTCACGGGTTGGGCAAAACCCATGCCTGTTTGGTCCGTTTGTGCCCGTGGGCCCCTTTTTAGTTTTTTATTATTTGTCTAAAATTCTCTCAATATATCCATTACTAAATCCATTTGAGGGTATATTTGTCCAAATCCAACCAGCTGGTCTTTAGTCAAGATTTTTGGACATTTTTTCCCCTCCCAATAGCGTATCCGATATTTTCTTGGAAAGTTATCATCTCACAGCCAATCTTACCATTCATTTTTCTGTCGTGAACTATATATTCTAAGTTGAACAATATCAAAGTTCAGATAGCTTGACGTGTTTGAAAATGGAAGCATTTTTTTTTTTTTTTACAGTATTATACCAAATTTCCCTTATTCAGAGATTTTATTGGTGGTAAAGAATTTGGTGACGGTAAATAATTGGTTGGTTTGGAGACGTAAAGAGAAAGAGGATGATGTGACAGTGGAGGAGCGCTGCATACTGGAGTGGCATTAATAACGGAGGTTGGATGGTGATGGTGGTGGTGGTGGCGATGGGTGGTGCAGTGCGGTGAGTTTGGGGATGGGGGTGGAGTGATGAGGTGGGTTCTTATCTTTGCAACCTTAAATTTTTTTAATTAAGACCCCACGTCAAATTATTTGTTAAATTTTCATGAATTAACAACCTAATTATAACGAGGTTAGAGCTAGGGACAAACAATGTGCAAACTTATGCTCTTCCCTAGCAGAAACATGTTAACATGGATTAGAACACAGAGATGTATATCATACAACATAATTGTCAACATCTTAAAAACACACAACCAACAACATCACCCACAACATATATATACTGTAGCAGAAGAACAAAAGCTCACCAAACTAAAATGTCAATTCAGAAAAGACCTGGGCCTCAACTGCAGTTTGCTGATTGTTTATCATACAGTCTGCAGATATGCGCCTTGCCCTCGATCTCCAGAAAGCTCTATATTCATAACTTACCATTCTAAAGTCCACTCTCATCGAGCTAAAAACTGCAAGTGAAGAGCAATTCTTAAGCGGTCAGCCTGCAGAATGCCTAAATAACTGCTAGTCGTACATAATAGTCTAAATATGTCTTAGAAACTTTCTAATCTATTTAATTAATGAGATCCACTTGTCATACACACATCAACTTACTATTCCCTACCCACTATCCATACAACACATTATTATTATTATCATCATATCTTTCTCCTTGATTCCCCAGCACGAAGGTTTATATGCAATTTGAGTAGGGAGGGAGGGAGAAGCTAAAAATGTCTTAGAAACTCTAATTTAGTACTACCTCCGTCCCAGTTTAAGGTTCTTAGTTTTTCTGTTGTTTGTCTGAAGGAACTTTGAGCAATAATTAAACGTTAATCTAATTATTCTAATGAAAATCTAAAACTTGTTTATTGGTGCACCATTATAAATGCTATCAATAACAAGTTTTAGATTTTCACTAAGATCATTAGATTACCTGTGTAATTATTGCTCAAATATCTTTCGGACAAACAGCAAAAAAACTAAGAACCTTAATCTGGGATGGGGGGAGTATATTTTCATTTTTTTTCACAAACTTACAATTTCCAATTCCACTAACTTCTGCAAATGGAAGAAACCTCCCATATGTGGATGCTTAAAGCAAGAGTTAGGAAGAACCAAATCTAGGGGAAGCTCTAATTTTTTCATTCCATATTCCTTTGTTGATTTATTAACTTCTAAAATGAAAGGAAGATATTGGTTTTACTGTAGTAAGTTTCAGCATAAGTCTGTGTGTGTGTGTGTGTGTGTGCGCGCATTCTCAAGTTCCTAACATTTGATCAATTACAAGAGCTACATACCTTAAAACCAAGTCCCTCTTGCCATTCCACAACCATTATTAGCTCTACCAAGGGGCATCAACCTGTTCCTGGAACTCAGCCTCATGGCTCACAACCTTCTTCTTTAGAGTGTCGATAACAGCATCAAACTTCGCGGACGCTTCTTTCAATTCAACGAGCTTGGCTTCGAATTTACTTATCTCATCCGCATTACGACCTTGTTCACTTTTAGCTTTCACATATCTCTTTCTGTCTGATGCCCCTTCTGATTCAAGGGCAAGGCTTCGAAGCCTACCCAGTCTGTCACGTAAAAACCCAACCATCATTCCCACGAGCTCAAATGATTCCAAAGACTTCTCCCAAACTGCAAAATCTTCTGGAGTGGTAGTGGGTTTGCAAGCTTTTAAACTATTTGCAATGCCAACAGTTTCTCCAATCATGCCTGCTACAAGCTTATAATATAGGCCTTGGGGAAGATGAGAGTGGAGGAAGGCTTTCTTACTGGAGCAAAGTTCATAGTATTTCACGCGTACATCTTCCGGAAGCTCGGAGTCTATGCACAAACCATTTACAACAATATTGAAGTCCGTGAAGCTTTTGATGTTCTCAAATCTCGGAATATCCGAACCAACCACTCCACTGTTCTCAACATCTCCAGGTTGATCGGATGGTGGTGGTTGCTCATGCTGCGGGACGGATCTAGACAGGCTTGACCTTTTCTTCTTTTGAAGTGCAGTTAATGTCAGACTCTTTTGACGCTTCCGTTTCTTTTGGTTAGGAGGTGTTGGAACAGTTGCTTCTGCAGCTTATTTCAGAAAGACAGCATTTTTTTCAGTGAATGTAGAAACAGGAGAAAATAACAACCAAATCATTACTGTCTAAGATTTATGTAAGGATTCGAGAGAACCGTAAGCTGACCTGCATCATTCTCTTTTGTGTGAGACTCTGAATTCAGATTGCCAAAAGCACCATCAACCACTCTGGAGTCATTGGCCCGTATTATATACACCTATATATGTGAAACCACATTGAACTGCTAAAGGAATATGTAGACAGAAGTTCATAATATTTGTCGTATCGTAGTTGCGGTAAATTCAGCAACGTGCACACAAAATTACACATGTAGCAAGAGCAGAGAACAGTGAGAATGAAGAACATAAATTAGGTAAAAAGCTAATATCAAAATCAAAATCCAACAAACAACAAACACGATAGGAACACGTGCATGTCAGTTTGGACTTATTTGTAAGCTCATAACCACATGCAGTTAAAGTAATAGCTTCTTTAATGGTGGACTAAAATTTTGACTCAATGATCTAACAACTGAAAAGGAAATAGATCCCTCAATCAGATGAAACAGTAGTCATCAACAAGGCATTTTAACCACATCCTACCTAAAAGGGTTAGTAGTAGTAGCTGTCAAATGAATTAGGTACTAATACTCATGAGACTTTCCAGTCTCTTTTAATCAGGAAGCAATATGGTGTCACTCACTTTTACCCAATTGTAGAGCATTCAGAAGAAGTCACCGTGAACCAGAGAATGCCGCCATTTCTGTCTGCAATGATTTCTCTGTATTTATTGTACCACACTATCTATGCATCTTTCTGATACTACCTCTGTCCCAAAAATGAATGACCAAATTTGCTCTTGATCAAGAGCAAATTTGGTCATTCATTTTGGGACGAAGGGAGTAATAAACTCTAGGCCTCTAGGGATGTTAAACTTTTGTGTATATAGAGCAGACATGAGTTGCCTCTCCATCAGTCCAACCCTAGATGATTTGAGACCTGTTTAGTTGCCAAAATAGACACTTCAAACGACATCAGTTAGAGACCATTTGTCAAAATGTAGCAATAAAAGATGTTCACCAATATGTCAATGTATCAGTTAACTGAATCCAGAGTCAATAATTGGCCAGAACTAGATATGCTACTGACTCGCAAACAGCTCGGCCACCTCCTACACAGATAATGGTGATTTTATCAGCACTATGGTGATATTATCTTTTCTAGCAACCACTTAATACAACTTCGAATGAATACTTCCTCCTACTCTCTATTTTGGGATAAATAATCCACTTGTTTCGGATAAGGCCCTATGACACTCACTATTTATCCCTGGGTGAGGGTGTCATAATTATACCCCTCACCAAAAAATCAGGATAAGGCACTTATCCCAGAAGTACCCTACGAGCGAAACATCAAAGAACAACCAAATAAAAACCTAGTTTTGGGAATCAGAATATTTATCTGCCGTTCTATCCTTCTCGTCCCCCCCCCCCCCCTCGCCAAGCTGCTCAAGATGGAAAATCAACTCCCTGTGATGGTTAGTCCTGCCAATTTCAGTAGCCTTTGTCATCCTTTTTGTTTTCTGTTGCAGTTAATGTTAGATTGAGATTTGGCGGCTACAAAATAATTCTACAGTGTAAACGGTGATTTCTTCCATTGGCATGTCCGAATAATCATATTCTTCTTTTCTCTTTATGGAGAATTAGTGATCTGGCAACTAATCGGCAGACTCAATCCGGCTGTTGCTAAGGGTATACCATTCCAAACATTTTTTTTGGGTAAATTACAAATAGAGCCTAATGTCCACGGAGAGGTATCAACGTGGGGTCTGACTTTCCAAAATTAACAATTTAGGGCCTATAATGCCAGATTCTGCCCAAATTTAGGGCTTTGTAACGGAACTCATTAGAAAACACAGTTAAGTCGTCATGAGCCAAGCACATGCAACTTAAATGAGAGCATTCCAGTAATTTCATGTGGAATGCCCTCATTTAAGTTGCATATGATTGGCATATGACGACTTAACTGGATTTTCTAACGATCTCTGTCAAAAAGCCCTAAATTAGACAAAATTTGACATTATAGGCCCTAAATCATTAAATTTGGAGAGGTAGGCCACATTTTGATACCTATCCGTGGACATTAGGCCCTATTTTGTAATTTACCCTTCTTTTTCCAAACTGATGCTGCTAGTGTTTGAAGTCATAGCCTCGTGCAAAAGTTGTAAAGAAAAGGTATGAGATATCTAAATGGTAAGGGTATTATTGGGAAAACAAATATAGCCATGTGCAAATTGTTCTTAATAGGAATGTGATTATAGATCCTAATCATTTTCAAGGGTAATAATAACACATGTATTAATAAAACTCTGAATCCTTATCCCGCTACCAAATGAGCCCCAAGAGTTTATAGATTGATCCCAGTTACATTATGTGTGTGTGTGTGTGTGTGTGTGTAAAATAACAATCAAACTACAGATAGTTTAAGAATATCCCTCAAATGTGGACTCTGAGTGTGACGAAGGGGGTATAAGATTGGTTCTAGTTTCTTTATTATCTAAAGCAAGATGGATTTCAGTACTCTCCCCTCACTGCCATTGAACGATAAATTTTGGATGATTTCTTGAGAGGATTATAATCTCTTGATACATTCAAATCATTTGACTAAATTATGTAACTCACATAAGAATACAGACCTCAAACAAACAATTAATACAACAAAGGAAAAAGAGATGAGAGATAGAATTAGCAAGTATGCAACCTAAATATTTGCAAAAATAGAACAGTTTGTTAATGGTTTTGTAAGGTAGAAGGAATGTGTTATCCATCCATCTAGAATATATACTATATTCAAACAACGCGTATCTCACCTTGAATTTGTAGGATTCAACTAACTGGAAGATCAGAACATCTCCTACAAGCAATTTGTGTTCAGTGGCAAAGCTTGCCCAACCCCCACTTAGTCCCGTCTTGTGTGCAAGGTACTTCACTTGAAATTGTTCACCATGTTCATCTTCCAGAACAAATGTAGTGTCATTTTTTGGGAGGAATGATTTGCAGAATAACACGGGAAACCCCTGCACCGCAATAGCCAACAACTAAATAGAAGAAAATGATACAGCACTAGCTAGTTCATATTATTTTTTGTTGAATTTTAATACATTCTTCATGAAGGTGCTTATTACCATCCAAAAACAACTAGCAACATGTGATTTGACCATCAACTTGATGAAGCTGGGATATTTAGGTTCTAGGCTCGCCTGGACCTGTTCGGCTCGAATCAATGAAGGTGATTTGATATTTAAGCCTTTAGATGCAGTAATTTCTCTTTCGCCACTGCATACAAGCTCACACTTCAGTATTTACATAATGCAAACAAATTTCTGTTAAGGGGGGAACCCATGCAATGCAATATAAATGTTCAGCTGACCTCAGACGCTTTCCAGCAGGGTCATGTACTACCTGTGCAGGAAATAATCGTTAGATTGTAAATGCTGCCACTTGAGCGACAATGCGGGAAGCGAATAACATTTTTTATTATAGTAATTTGAGACTGAATTAGAAAACAACTGGCAATGAGCAAAATAGTTAACATAAAACCAGAGAAGGAAGTTCCTTAGTTCAGTCACAGATTCTCAAATGAGCAATGATAACCTAGAGCATGTTTAAACAACTGGACTGAAATTTCTTCCCAAATAGCATGACAGAAAGGACTATCTTACATACCAAACATGCACCAACAATAATAAATACGAGTTTTAGTCTGATATAATGGTAATAGGCAATTAGGTGTTGTAATGATAGAACTAAAGTTTAAAGCAAAGTCACAAAATACACATGATAATTTTGGGGACTTAAGTATTTGGTTTGGCCGGGGAGGTGAACCGCTTGGGTCAGAATCGAGATCGCATACATCTTGACCAAATTCACCACCTAAGTCGAGTTTAAGGATGCACTCTGTGGGATATATGTAATCCGCAGGTTTAGCACACGTGCATCCTGCACGTGCCACTTCTCTCCCATGAATACTCATTATGCGCGCGGAGAAAATATGGAATTGGACTTTAATGAAGTGTTAGTTCTCCCGCGTATGCTTCATTTTCCGCATACGCAATCCTTTCTGCAATATCAGCGAAATCCATATGAGAGTTTTATGTGGTTTAACAAGGTCTGTAAAACCCTCTCTTTAGCAAATGGGAATCGTCGAGGAGTTGTGGATTGGAGACTAGAATAGTGGAGTTAGCCACGTGGCCCAATTGGGGAGACTGCACGTGCCTAGCTGATGCAAAAAGGAGAATTGTGGGATTGGTTCCCATAAGGGACACGCGGCACCTCTCGCGAATCCGTACGAGCAAACTAATGGTAGATAACCAACATGTGGTACGGCCAGTGCGATCCTTACAGCTCATGCTCCTATAAATACCTAGCTTATATGTCAAGGTCAGCAACATCAACTCACGTGGATTTTGCTCTTGCAATACTTGTTCTCTCCTAACTCCTAACCCTAGTAAGTCTATATTCTCGATCCTCCTCTACATTTCTCTTTGGTGGTTCGTGTGTAACGCCAACTGTAAACCCCTTAATACAACCTCGAGAGGACTACCCTCCTACACACTCCAACTCCCACACTCAACCTATGCATTTGAAAAATTCTTTCCAGATGTCTGTCTACTTATTACATTATATTGGTCGTAATTGTAGTTGTTCTAGAATGTCTTTGAAGGATCTTTGCCTTAATAACTTCCGATCGGCATTCTTAACCTCTTTTTCTCCTTATTATCCCTTCTCATTCTGGGTGCATGCCAAAACTCTCTTACAGCAGTTGCATATTTTTGAATTTGCTCCCCATCCGAAAGAAAAGAACTACACATTGTAACTTCACTCGTCCCAAACAAGAGTTGCATTTTCAAATTATTATAGTAAAATTTTGTGAAAGTACAAGCAAGTAGGGTCAAGTATTTAAGAATTTTCTCATTTCGCCTAATTTATTCAAGACATAACTTATACTCCACCTGTCATAAAATAAGAGTTGCAATTTCCTTTAAACATTTCACAATTCATCTATTTTAAGACATACTCCCCCGTCCCGGAATAAATGTCACATCTGACAAGTCAACAATTTAAAGCTCATCTTAATGTTTCCTAGTTTGCCGCAAGTCTTTTCATACAAAAGGAAGATAGTTAGTAGTCACCTATTCCAATAACTTGCTTCCGTTTGTAAATACCCACACTAATGCTTTTAGCTTATTTGCATTGGCCAAACCGGGTATGATGTCCGGTTCTAAATTTGGTATAATGTCTGGTTTGTGCTGATCATACTTGTGCATTGTAATATATGTCGAGCGCTTTCTTTTTTTTTTTAAAAAAAAGGAGACAATTTAGGGATATAAACAAACTTTAAATTATGTTTTAGATACGCGACATTTATTTTGGGACAAAACAAAATGGAAAATGCGACAATTGACAAGTAAAATTGTCACACTTATCATGTAATTATGTGATGGTTTTAGTAAATGTCTACTATTGTTTCTCAACAGAAACATGATGTAGTTTTTGTCATTTCAGTGCAATTTTAACAGAAATCAAAGGAAGCGCATTCACTATTCTATCACGAGGCGGTTTCATTGGAATTTGGATGGAGAGAGCAAATCCTAACAATTTTTGTTTATTTTTTATTTTTTTTCAAAATTGAAGATAGGGAAGCAAATGATAGCTTACAAACTTCAATCTGGAAGGAGGAAGATGCGAAGTCTGGTTTCGTGAAAGCCTGTCGCGAATCCGCTGCGACTTCTTCGGTGTAACCTGACAAATAATGATCCGATCCAAAACTAATCAGCTACTAAAATAATCCAGAAACATAACAATGCAATGGCGGAGATAGATGGAGAGAGACCTGAGAAGGTGTGGAAGGGGAAGGGGAAGGGGAAGGGGAAGTGGATTTGGATTTGGATTTTGATTTGGACAATTGAGCGATTGTGGGATCGTGTTCGACAGTTGATTTAGTCGGAGTGTCGGCGGCCATCGGAATCGGAGATTCCTTCTTCATTACTGCCTGATCGGTGACGGTAACATCACCGCCGTGATCGCTGCGTGAGTTACTCATGAGAGTGGCTAGAATGGTTTAGTGAGTGGTGTTCGTAACGGTTTGAGTGAAGGGGAAGAATGGAAATGGGGTTTTTTTCTGCTGCTACCATGGGCACCTGACCTGTTATACACGTGTTGCTTTTCCACGTTTTAGCTCTCCACGTTTGAGTGAGTGGTGTTCGTCCCGGACAGCGTACCGGTTTTGCCATTGGGACCGGAACGTACCGGTGTACCATACCGGATTTACCGCACTTTTTAGTAATTTTTAAGATAATTATATATATAACATATGTTCAATAAAAAATTACAGAAGCTTGTATTTTATCATCAAACTATACCAATACTAACATAAGTTTAGTCTCGATTGCTTACAAATTACTGATCTGCAGCTTCAATTTCTTTGACTACACAGGTTGCTTTGTTCCTGTTTAGCGACTTAATGACCTTGAAAGTTCTATTGCGGTGAATGGATGTTGATTAATCGTGAAGTATATATCTAGGGCATAGTTTTTTTTTTTTATATATAAAAAAAAAACTCAAGTTTGAATATATTTTTATTAGGTCCGACAATTAAAATTTGATTTAAAAGTCTTTCTTTTCGCGTACCGACCGGGACAACCATCTCGGCCGGTTAGGTCCGGTACGGACCGGTTTGGACGGTACGTGGCTGTTCAGGGCAGTACAGAAACTGAGACGGAATTATACCTGTACCACACCGGTTTTCGACTGGGACGAGACGTACCGGCCGGTACGGGACGGGATTTATAACTATGCTCCACTCTCAACAAAAGTCTGGAACTAAATTAAAATAGATGACTATTTTCGAAAAAATAAAAATAATTTGATTACTTCAATGTTTTAAGGGCATGAAATGAAATCAAATGAAATGATCATAAAGTTGTGTGTAGCAAAAGCCACCACAAAACTCTAAGAGTTACCTCTATGGGCGCAAACTAATCAAATCAACCAAAAATGAACTCACTGAACACTGAGAGATGTCTATCTAATTATATTTTCACTAAGACACAATTCTCACACATATTTTTACTATGAGACACAACTCTCGTACCCAATTTTTAATACCATAATTAATATACAATGCAAAAAAAAATAATACCATAATTAATGTACAGTTAGACAATCTGTTGGAGCACAAACCCTAAATGGGTTGCTCATGGATCGTGCAAACATAAGAAGTTTACTCCACGTGCGTATGTCATCTCTTTGACGATCGTTTGATGCACATTTACATGATCGGCTTTTTCTTTCCGTCTAGAAAAGACCGAGTAGTTTTGCTCGACCCGCATGCTTGTCTCTTGGTTTATTTCTGCAACATATGCAGAGCTTTCAGTGGGCGGTTAAAAATTGAGCACAAGAAAGCCGCTCTGTTAAAGCTCAATTCCATTACTGAGCGTGTCTGTGCCTCCATCAACATTTATAGCTTCTGTCTTTCAGTTCATATGTTCAGTTTGATTTGGTCTAGAAAGATCAGATCACAAATCAATTAATTTAATTCTGAAACGCGATATTGTTATTAAAAAGTTGTAATGTACAATCGCCTTAACTATAGTTATTATTCTTCAAATCTCGATTTCAATTAATCCTGATGCAATTTGACAACATTTTCAGTCGTGGATTTGGCTCTTTAGTGAAGATCTATAGGTTGATTTGTAGATTCTGAAATCTCAGATCAAATTATATTATGAGCTAAATATTGTTAGTATGGCGTGTGGGTCCCATTAATTTAAAATTAATAATACATTTCCATTTTAGGAAGTATGCAGTTTGTAACGGGACACCCAATGAGGAAAGTGTGCAGTTCCTAGCAGGACGGAGGGAGTAGAACTTAATACAATCACCAAAAACCGACACCCATTTAAAGACATTTTTTTTAAAAAAAAAAGTGCAATGTTAGGGTGACAAAAGAAGCTTATAAAATAAATTATACAAAATGAGGTGGTGATGTTTTATTAAGGGCAAATTACAATTTAGGGCCTAATGTCTACGAGGCGGTTGCAGTTTAGGGCCTGACGTCTAAAATTTGGCGATTTAGGGCCTGACTTGACATTTTCGTTGCAGAATGGGGCTTTTTAACGGTTTTTGTTAGAAAAGTTAGTTAAGTCACATGTGATTTGCACGTGATTGACGAAATGGGTCAATTTGAAATGAGAATTAGTGCTTAAGGGGTAAAATATAAATACTTAAATTTAAAGACGCAAAATATAATTTTTCAAATTTTAAATTAAAATATTTAAATAAAATATCTAATATATTAAAATTTGATTTAATTATTTTAAATAAATAATCATTTCCCTTCAAGAATATTTTTTTCAGAGAAAATTGATAAGTTTTGTCCATCTAAATTGATGGAGATGGTGGTCAATGGTGTTTTGAGACGAGAGAGATGACGAAAATGGGAGGTTGGAAGGGAAGATCTAAATTTGGAAAAAAAAAAAAATTCAAAGAAAATTCATAATTTGTTTGTTTTATTTTAAAATTTTAAATAAATATTTTTATTTAGATCTGGGAAAAAAATGTCAAAAATATTTTGTCAAAAATAATTTATTTATTTATATTTAAAAATAATTAAAATAAAAATTTTAATGTATTAGTTATTTTTTTTCAAAATTTTAATTTAAAACTTGAAAATTCATATTTTGCGACTTTAAGTTTAAGTATTTATATTTAACCCCTTAAGAACTAATTCTCATTTAATATCGATCCATTTCGTCAATCACATGTGCCTTAACTGATTTTTCTAACGAAAACCGTTAAAAACCCCTATTTTGCTAACAAAGTGTCAAGTCTGGCCCTATTTCGCTAAATTTTGCACGTCAGGCCCCAAACTGCAAACGCCCTCGTAGACATTAGACCTTAAATTGTAATTTTCCCTTTTATTAATTGCATCTATTTTGAACACACCACACTCTAATTAAAAGTGCTAATAAAATCGAAAGTTTTGATAGCTAGGATAGTCGGACAATTCAGATTAAAGATGTGAATGTTCGTGTGAAAACACTATAGATTACACCAACACAAAAACAGCGGAATAAATTAAATAATGACACATAATTAACACTTATGTACAAGAAGGTGTTGTAAACAATAAAATGTTTCTTATTAAAAACTTTGATGCGTTTACTGAATACAAATGTAAACTAAGAGAATGACTAAACACAAAACACTCAATAATACAAGTCCGAAGAAAACTTGTATTCAACCAAATACTAAATCTCTCAATAGGTTGCACTCTCCTTAGAGATCTCTAATACTCTTCTATCAGAATGCTTGATCAATGATTGTTCATAGATTCCTCTTATTTATACAAGTCAGACTCGTCCGTGATTGGTCCGTGCGAAGACACCATAGTCATGAGGAGATATGGAGATGATCTTCCCAGGATAACTCTATTCTCGTTTCCATCTTTGAAGTCTTTCAATCCATTGAGAGATACCTACAAAAATACTAAATATATACACAACACTAAACAATCAATTAGAAAGTGAATAAATTAAATATGTACAACTATTTATAAGAAAGTAACAAATCCTAAATTAAACAAAATACTTAACGGTTTAAAAACCATGTGACATCCATCACACTTTCAAAAATCTTGACACCTCATTTTGCAAATCAAATTTTGTAACATTCTTGTATAAATGTATTAAGGGACATCATGCATATGCGTGACAAACGATATTCTGATATAAGTACATACTTTCATCTGATGGTCTTAAACATTGGAAAGCTGTTAAAGGTCAATTATTGAATAATGCCTAAACCATGGTCGAAGGTCACATTCAATTCCTGATACACAAGATGATTTTATGCTAATAAATGATCGAGTCCCAATTGCATCTCATGGACTTACTTCCACACTTTTTTCTTCAAACTTTCATATAAGTTTGTTTGTTTTTTAACATCAATATCTGAACATTACATTGGGTGTCGACTAATTTGATTCGAGCGGGGTAAGACCATAAGGGCACCAACTCTCACCCAATTAAGATTTAACGTTGTTGTATAAGATAGACACATACTTAAAACTGTGATACTTATACCGGTTAATCGAGGAAAGAATCCAATAAGTCATGGTGGTGGAGACAAAAGTACAACTTATTAATTAATTTTATAAATTTAAAATACTACTCTTAATCTTACGTTAGATTTTGTAATTAGTTAATTTTACTATACTGGTCGATAACTAGTAATAGTAATAGTAAAAATTGACATTTTTTTTATTGAGAAAATTTTGGGGGAAACTAGTTTCTCTATAAGTTATAAAAAAATCCTGTTTTTATAGGGGTTAAGGTTTAGGGTTTAGAATTTAGGGTTTAGTGTTTAAGGTTTAAGGGTTAAAAAGTGGACTTTTTAACCCTTATGGAGGAACTAGTTTCCCCCAAAACTAGGGGTTGCAAAATGGGTGTTTTGGGTTTACCCATTAAAGTTAAAAATCCATTGGATATCCGGATATTTTAACTTTAATGGATACACCCAAAACACCCATTTTGCCACCCCTACCCAAAACCAACTCTTTTTTATTTTTTCTTTCTTGAATGGAGGTCGCTTTTTTGAAAAGTTAAATTTTAACTGATTTTAAGTATGCTTATGTTCACTCTAATATATAAACTCTTTTTAGTAAAGGTAAAAGGAAGATCTCAATCCCTGAGCTGACAAATTCGGAGGCTGAGTATTAGCCAAACTCCATCAACGATCATTGATTAAATTCAAATAATTTAACGATTTTTTATTGGTGAAAGTGAAGATGTTAAAAAGAAAAGAGAATCATAATTTTAATTGTTGTGAGTATGATAAGTGTGTTTCATTAATATCAAATATTACGTATATAATTTTTTCTTGTATAAAATGAGTATTTTACGAGAAACACTCCAAATAAAAGAATGTGTCTTGTGAAAAACGTGTTTTACTTAAGGAAATGAAAAATGTGTTTTTCAAAGACGCTGACCCTTATTCTTAGTAGGGATGGCAACGGGTCGAATACGGTCCGGATAGTGCAAAACTCATATCCGACCCGAGGCAACTGTAGCTTGTACCGAACCAGGGGCGGACCTGGGCAAGTGCCTAAAGGTGCCCAGGCACCGGTAAAAAAAAAAAATAATAAATAAATAAAATTTACAAAACGACGTCGTTTTGGAATTTTGGAATTAAAAAAAAAAACCTCAGAAATAACTTAATAAGCTTATACGCATAAGAAGAAGACGAGAACCCACACCAAAAAAAAAAAAGTAGAAACAGAAGGACGACGAAGTCGACGAACACTCGCCGCTCGACGTCGCTCGCCTCTCCGCTCGCCACAGCCGCCGCCGCCGGCCGCCCCCACACAGCCATCGCAGTCCGCCACCATCGCCGGAATGGATGGAGATATTCCCCCTCCACAACCCCCTCAAGAAATCAAGAAAAAATCCAATCAAAGGTAAACCCTAACCCCTAAAATTAATTTCAATGTCATGATTTTCTTCTTGATTTTGATTCTTTCATTCAAACTGATGAAAACTTCTTCTCTTTCAATTTTGTGAACTGGGTTCTTGCGGAATTTTGGGGGGTTTGTTTTTTTGATTTTGAGTGTGCTTATTTTGATTTTCTTCAGCAGGATACTAATTTGAAAATCATAATTCATTTTGGTAATAGGTTGTTGGATCGATTCATTACAATGACTCCGAGAAATAAAGCAAGCGCTAGTGTTCCAATTGCTCAAGAGGAGCCGGGGTAGTTCTTCAAGAAACACAAGGTCCACAACCTACAATATAATGTTGATATATTGAAGCCTATTATATTTATATTTGTGAATTTTACTTAGAGTATATTGTCTAAGTATTTTACTAACTCCGTCCCACTTAATGTTCATGTGTTCTTTTTTTATTCTGTAGTTCACTCCTCTGTCCCGGTATTGCTCAAAAAAAATTCGGGGGCACTGCCCCCTAACCCCCGTGCATCTTAGTTTCCCGTCAATTTTTTTTTTTAAAAAAAATAGGCACCACCAAATTTAAATGTGTAGATCCGCCACTGTACCGAACCCATCCGTATCCGACGATGGGCAAATCTGAATCCGCCCGTATCCGCTCAAAAATGATTTCACACATGAGTAAAGGCAGGAATATCGAAATTCCAAGCTCAAGACTAGTTATAATAACATTTCAAGCTCAACCCTAGCTAATTGCAGTTCATCACTAAGAAAATTCACTGTCCCACCAACTCAAAATTCAAAACCATTGTTCATGCAGGTTCCTAAGAGTTATAAAGCAGTAAGCATATACAATTAACCACGAAAATAGCAGCCAATTAACAATTGCGAATCATAATGCGAGAGAGAGAGAGAGAGAGAGAGAGAGGAATTACAGGAAGGGGGAGGGTATAAGCGCCATGAACAAACCTGAATTAACCAAAACAGAACCAAAATCGAACACTTACCTTGGACGGCAGGGTAACCGGTGGTGGCCGGAGTAACCTTGGAGGTTGGATCGTCGCGTCGGCTCGTCGCTCTGTTCAATCGACGTCGGCGTCGCTCTCTCTCGGCAGTAACGGCAGGTTTGAAAATTGAAAACCCTAAGAAACCTCTCGCTCAGCCTCAGAAGACAGCATATACAAGGTTAGGGGAGTAATAATAATTGAAAGTAAGGGTAAAATAGTAAATAGCCTAATATAAATACGATTCGGGTGGTATACGGGTCGGATACGGGCAGATCTCATGCAGCTACCGAACCCGTATCCGAACCCGCCGGGTTTAGGAAAGTTGTTATCAAACCCATCCATCCCGGGTCGTCGGATACGGATCGGGTTCGGTAGAATTGTCATCCCTAATTCTTAGAAACAGGTGGTGGCATTTTCGTAAATACTGACAAACATTATAAATGCTCAGTGTTGATATTACAAAAAGCTAGTGATTTCAAATTGTTGTTTATAAACATGAAACTTACAATTTTCTTAAGTGTCAATTGTAGTGTTTAAAAGTTCTAGCCATTACACTAACACTTTTAAACATTGATACTGACACTTATTAAAAGTGTCAGTAGTAGTGTTAATAAGTGCAAGTGTATATGTGCTGACACTTTTTTACACTTCCGATCAGTGCTAAGCAACTTCCCGTTAATTACAAAAATGTCACAGCGCCATTTAAAAAAAATAAAAATGAGTACTTTGTTTTAGACCGAAGTAGTAGGTCGCGTCTATAACAACGGTCTTCTGCATAATATGAGGCGTAAGCGAATAAAGATGACAATTATAAAACTGGGATTAATTTAGTCAACGTAGAATTGTTTTGAAGGCCAGGAACTTATATTAAACAGGTTTCTTTTAATTAAATGAATTCATTCTTAATCTCATCAAAGCAGCTGATGTGGCAAGTTTACCCTTGTCCAGAGCCGTAGGTTCGAGTCGTTCAAACGTTGACTACTTCTAATATCTTTTCGAACAAGTAATAGTATGTCAAAGTCAACTAAAAAAGAATGGAGGTTTTAAGTTAGTTGCAACTTGAGACTGGGTCAACGATTGATAAAAAACAGCATGAAGCATCAACATTTTCACATGTTTTCAACTCAAAAGATAGACAAGCCTTTGAAGTAATTTAACCAATTTGTAAACCTTTTTCTCAAAATAAATATTAAATTTTCATTTAAATGATATGTATAAAATCAATGAAAATGGGGTCAAAATTATTTTTGAGATAATTATTATAGTTGAGGTATTTAAATTTGAGGTGGTCTCTTGTGTGAGAACACTTAGATCCGTCTCATAGAAGAGACGGGTCGACCCTTGACCCATGGGGCATAACCTGCCACGTGGCAACCACCCATTAGCATTTTTTTTTTTTTGAGTTTTTATATTTTTTTTTCCCATCGTTTACCAAAAGTAATAGTTATCATAACTTAATGTAATGACTGTATACATATAAAGTAATATTATTCATAAGTAAACTTAACACCTGTTTTACAAAAACAAAAGCTCGTTTTACCCATTTTTTCAAATGTAATACTAACTATAATTACGTGTAACTCAAACAATATCTAAATGTAATTATCATTTATAGTGAAATGTAATAGTACTTTTGCAAAAATGTAAAATATTGTGTATTTTGATTTAATGTTTTGAAAGAAATTAACATTTGAAAAGTAACAACTCATATACATGAATGTAATTGTTTGTACAAGTAAATGTAACACTTTAATAAAAGAAATTATAACATATTTCTATAGATAATGTAATACTAATCAACTGTTTTTAGCTCTAAAAATGTAAATGGTTGAATTATTACTTTTTCTATACATATGTGTTACAATTATGTATAAACACTGTTACATATAAGTAACACGTTCGTTACATTTTAGTTGTAATAAGTATTACTTTTGGCAAACGAAGAAAACATAAAAAAACATTGTTACTTTTCTGTATATATGTATTACTTTTATGTATACAAACCGTTACATATAAGTAACATGTTTGTTACATTTAGTTATAGTAACTATTACTTTTGACAAACCGAAAAAAAAACAAAAATAATAATATAAAAATTTAAAAAAAAGCAAAAAATTATAATAATAAAATAAAATTTTGGGCCTGTGGGTCATGGATCCAGGTCATGGGTCAAAAATGACCCCTCTCTATTATGAGACGGGTCATAATGTTCTCATACAATAAAATATTTTCCAAAAATTTAAAAATAATAAAATTACACGTTCTAAAACTAAAAAGGGTCATGTGACCCCATTGCCAGTCTAATTAATACTAATGTGGCCAACAATGCTCTCATCAATCACTATATAGTGATATTTTGAAAAATAATCATTCACGTAGGACAAAGTTTCTTAAAAATTACTCTCCTCATTCAGATTCAGAGTCTAAGTTTTTTAATTTTCATTTTAGTTTGTCTTAATTTAAGAATTTAAAATTTTTAGTTTACTTTATTTCATAAGTGAAAAAGAATGAATAGTAAGTTGGACAATTTTGTCCTCATAAAGTTCATGAATTTTACAAAAAAATAAAAAAAATAAAAAAAATTACTTACCTAACCTATTTTTCACTTACATATTTTGCAATTTTTATCTTCAATTCATTACTATTATTGACTCATTTTATATTAGATTCTAGCTATTAACCTTTAATCGGAACCAAGGGAGCAGCATTCTTTTTGTGACAAATGCTGTAGACTATATCTAAATAATGTATAATTGTTTTGAGAAAAAATTCAATACGGTGTCACGTAAAACTTAGTATTTGCAGCGACCAATCTCATTCTTCCACGTCATCCTAAAGACCACAGACCACACTATTTGGCTAGGCTTCATTTCACTGTATCAAATACATAAATTTCCTATATCTCGCCATACCATTTACGTATTCGAACAAATGTGCGGCTGATGTCTACTTCCTCTCCGATGCCTTTTCGACTAACAATTGGTTGCAACACCGTTCACCCTCCTCAAAATCATGAAATCCATCACATTGCAACGTTGCTCAACTAGTGAATAACGATAAACGAAAGGTAAATATAAAATTCTCTTTGTCATCTCCGGTAACGGTGACATTGAAGGCAACATTAATCAACTTTTTTCTTCTTCAATGAGGCAGATGGAGACGGTAGAGGGGACCGAATCAGGTGGGGGATTTTTCGGCGGATATTACATTATCGTAATTCGATTTTGGGCATGACGGTCATCTCCGGCAACAATGGACTTTCTGAATTTTAAAAATCAAAGAAAAACAAGCTCAATAATTTAATTTGAAAACGTAGAAGATGTTACTCCCTCCGGTCCAAAATATCTGTCGCTTTTGAGTAATTTTTTTGGTCCAAAATAATTATCACTTTTGAGTAAAAACAATTAAAATTCCTTATTTACCCTTGCATTGGAAGTTGTTTTACTTTATTAATTGACTTAGTGAGTGTAATAATGTAAGAAAGTTGAACAATAAATAAGGGTAAGCATGGAACTTTCACCATTAATATGCCTTAATAATTGCATTTCTTAATATTTGTGAAAAGTCAAAAAACGACAGTTATTTTGGACCGGAGGGAGTAATTGGGTTGGGTGATTGTTAGAGGAGATCCAGAAAAGGCCAAATTACATTTTACCCCCTAAAGTATCCACTGATTCCTATTTTGCACCCCTGTTTGAAAAGTCGGTCTGTTTGGTACCTAAAACTTTCAAATTTTCCCACTTTGCACCCCAGCACTAATGAATGTTAGAAAATTTAACAGAATGGGTAACGAATGGACTATTTTGTAATGCTTATTAGTTTTTAAGGGTCAAAATGCAAAGTTTTAAATATTAAGTACTAAAAATTTATTTATTTTTCCAAATATTTAACATTATCTTAAATCTTAAATAATTAATACTTCTTGAAAATAATACTAATTTTATGGTACTTTTTTTAAAAAAAATACTATGAAATTATTTTTATTAAAAAAATAAAATTTATTTTTTTAATAAAACTAAAAATTTAGTATGTTTTTTTTAAATAAAAATATTTTTTTAAAAAAAACTAAAAAAATATTGTAAAGTTTTATTTATATTTTTTTAAAATATAAAATAAAAATTTTAAATTGTAATTTTCGTAAGATTTTTTTTTTAAAATGTAATTTTTTAAAAATAAAAAAAATTAAAACATTGTAAATAATTTTTATTTTTATTTTTTAAATAAATTTTATTTTTATTTTTTAAATAATAATTATTTAAGATTTAAGATAATTTTAAATATTTGGAAAAAGAAATAATTTTTTAGTACTTAATATTTAAAAGTTTGCATTTTGACCCATAAAAACTAATAAGCATTACAAAATAGTCCATTCGTTACCTATTTTGTTAAAATTTCTAACATTCGTTAGAGCTGGGGTGCAAAGTGGGAAAATTTGAAAGTTTAGGTACCAAACAGACCGACTTTTCAAACGGGGGTGCAAAATGGGAATCGGTGCATACTTTGGGGGGTAAAATGTATTTTGGCCTCCAGAAAATTTTGGAGTTCTTGGGTCTTGCTAGCCTGCGTGCAGACCTAGCATATTAGTGTGGGTTTACGGTGCTTTGGCTGATGTGGCATGCAAGAATTGGTTGCTGCAAATTGGGTGTTTTGCAGTGACACCTAATATTATTTTTTTCTCAATTGTTTTAACTTTCAACTAATGAATTTTCTCAGGTTAATAAATTATCTAAATAATGTATAATTGTTTTAATGATAGCATTTTTAATTGTGACACAATTATATTTTCTAGAAATACAATAAGATAATTATTTTATCAACCTTATAATTTTATTTCCTCCATTTTAAATTAATATTAAATTTACTCTTGATAAAAAAAATTAATGTTTTTTTACATCTAATATAAAGTTAAAGAGAGTAATTTTTTTTTTTTTTTTTGAAGCAACTGAGTCCAGAAAGGAGGGACTATTTTTAAAACCTTTGACCAGCTGGGAAGTCAAGTAAGCCTAACAAATCTTCCTATAATTAGAATGAGATTATGAACGTTAAAAGCTAAAAGTGGGGTTAGTAGTATAATCACACTAGATGATACCCGTGCGATGCACGGTTATTTAAATTTTATTATTAAATTATTTATAGTTTAAAATCAATTTTTTATTACTCTCTCCGTCTCACTATGTTTGGTCACTTTTGATTTTTGGTAGTCAACACGAATGAATTTTGACTAAATATTAATGTCAAATTAAAATAAAATAAAAATTATTTCATCTTAATTATTAATTAAACTAAAAAATTGATGCATTGTTCCTATTTTTGATTACATCATTATGATTTGAATATACTATATAATAAAGTTCACAGGTCACCAACTACCTGCCTTGTGGGAGACGAAATCACATGTACCACATTTGTGTACCACTTGGTGTACCACTAGTGATCCAACGATTATAAGTTAATTAAGTTGCTATTAAGATTTTATCATTAATGATAATAGCCGTCGGATCACCAGTGGTAAACAAAATGGTACATAGAAGTGGTACAGGTGATCTCATCTCGCCTCGTGGAAGGAGTATTTATTTGTGTATCTAAATTTCATCAAGTCCAATATTCATTCATTATAATTATCACACTATCTTTCATTTGAATTTTCACTGGACTGTTACACTTCTTTGTTAGCTGTCATACTATAACCTTTCTCAAAGCCTTCCGTCTTCATAATATTCTTAATCTTCACTAAAGATAAAAAAAAAAAAAAGAGGCTATGAATAAGTACCCTTGATACAGTGGCGTATCCAGGATTTATAGTGAGGGGGTCAAAATTTTACCAAATGAAAAAATTAAAATTACAGTATTAAAAACAAATAAAATTTTGTGAAACTTATAAAGCCTTTTTTATTGCCGTTTTAATAGAGAAATGAAAAAATTATACTTATCATACTCACAACAACTATCAATTACTATTCTCTATCCCACTTTTTCTCTCCTACTTCGCTTTTCATACTCACAATAACAACTCACTACAATTTCCTTCTTAATTCCTATGCATCTTTTTATACACATTGTTTGGGACGAAAAGTGTATAATATCAAATATTTCTTGGTATCTCCTTCAACCAACCAGTACAACAATTCAATTGAATACCTTAACTGATCTCAATTAAGCAAGTGACTCACTGTGTTCAAACAAAAGAAGCAGCAAGAAGCAAGTGACTCATTATAACTGAAACCCTATTCCCCACATAGAGAGAGTACAGAATAATTTGTTTATTTCACTAAACTAATAATACAGTACTCGCTCTATCCCAAAATAGGTGTCATAAATATATTCAAATTTAGTCTTTATAAGAGCAAATGTAAAATATTATGAACATTTACTTTGAGACGGAAGGAGTATAACAATTTGCCCAAAAATGAAAACAATAACGATTTCATTTGAAGAGATTATTCATTTGATTTTTTTCTGTGATTATGCATTAACTTACACTTCAACAATAATCATACAAGTAGATTACATTTGGAATTAATAGCCAAAAATTATATCACCAGTCTTGAAAAATTAAAGGGGGATTCTAGTTCTAATGCAACTTTGCAGATTTTAATGAGTACCGATCATTAAGATTTTGAAAAGGGTTTAACGAAATTTGAATCCATCACCCTTTCCAATGAAGTTTCCAATCATTAATATTATAAATACATTTAGAATGAATAACTAATTGGATTGACAAACTGAAAAACCGTTCTTAATTCTAAAACTCTAGATAATATAGGGTTTTGAGAATAGAGACAGAGGAAGAAGTAGTACCTGTTAAAGCGGCAACTATGGTTGCTCCGTGGTTTCACCGCTGCCTTGAGAAGAAGCGATTCCGTCTCTCCTACCCTCGTCGACTCTGTCGTCGAAATCGCTCTGGAGTTGAAATCCTAGCCAACGGCAAACTAAAACATAAGCCAAAGGTAATGATGTGTAAATTGAGTTTATATAGGTAAGGTTTAGTGTAAATTTTGAGGGGGGTTAATTGAATATTTTTAGGGGGTCAGAGTAATAATTTGAAATTCTTTAAGGGGTTAAAGTGGTATAGATGGGAAAGTCAGGGGGTCAATTGACCCCCACTCCTTAACGTGTGTCCGCCCCCGCACCCTGCCTTGATATGTTTTATACATGCACTAAAATATTAATCCCTCCGTCTCAAAATAGATGTCGTTTTGAGAGTTATTTTTTGTCTCAAAATACATGTCGTTTTACTATTTTCAAGGCTATTTTGTTGTTGTATACCAACTCTACCCTTATTAATGATAGTGGACTATCTCTTAAACAGTTATTTAATTGCCTAGGTAATTGAATTACTTTAGGGGTATATAAGACTTTTTCATATACATTAATTGTATTTCTTAATATGTGTGAAGTGGTTGAAACGACATCTATTTTGAGACGGAGAGAGTAAAAAGCAAGTACACAAAACAAAAATCCACCAATGCAGTCGACCTTGAATATTTATTTATTTTTGGAGCAAAAAAAATATGTGCAAAGACTTACTTACACTTACACCGAACTTTTACATTGTCATGCAATAACTTTTCCTAAAGCCTCCCTCTATTTTTTAAATCAATCTATATCAAAATAAATGTTTAAAATAAAAAATTAATTTTAGTTTCAAAAATAAATTTAGTTTATTTTAAGAAGGCCAAAATACATTTACCCCCCCAAAGTATCCACCGAATCCCACTTTGCCCCCCAGCGCCAAATTTGTCCCACTTTGCCCCCCAAAGCTTCAATTTGTCCCACTTTCCCCCCCAGCTCCAGACTTTGCACCCCAGCACTAACGAATGTTAGAAAATTTAACAGAATAGGTAACGATTGGACTATTTTGTAATGCTTATTAGTTTTTAAGGGTCAAAATGCAAAGTTTCAAATATTAAGTACTAAAAATTTATTTATTTTTTCAAATATTTAACATTATCTTAAATCATAAATAATTAATTAGTCTTGAAACTAATACTAATTTTATGCTAATTTTTTTTTTTTTTTTAAATATGAAATTATTTTTTCTAAATAAATGAAATTTATTTTTTTAATAAAACTAAAAATTAAGTATGTTTTTTTTATTTTTTAAATAAAAATATTTAAAAAAATAAAAAAAAAAATTCTAAAAAAACATTGTAAAGTTTTATTTATATTTTTAAAAAAATATAAAATAAAACTTTTAAATTGTAATTTTTGTAAGAATTTTATTTAAAAAAAAATTAAAACATTATAGCCTTTTTTTTATTTTAGAAAAATATTGTATTTTTTTGTTTGTTGAAAAAAGTACAATATTCTTTTAAATATTTTTATTTAAAAAATAAAAAAAACAGACTTAATTTTTAGTTTTATTAAAAAAATAAATTTCATTTATTTAGAAAAAATAATTTCATATTTTTTTTTAAAAAAAAAATTAGCATAAAATTAGTATTAGTTTCAAGACTTATTAATTATTTAAGATTTAAGATAATGTTAAATATTTGGAAAAATAAATAAATTTTTAGTACTTAATATTTGAAACTTTGCATTTTGACCCTTAAAAACTAATAAGCATTACAAAATAGTCCAATCGTTACCTATTTTGTTAAATTTTCTAACATTCGTTAGTGCTGGGTGCAAATTCTGGAGCTGGGGGGGAAAGTGGGACAAATTGAAGCTTTGGGGGGCAAAGTGGGACAAATTTGGCGCTGGGGGGCAAAGTGGGATTCGGTGGATACTTTGGGGGGGTAAATGTATTTTGGCCTTTTAAGAATAATACTAATTGCATAGCATCTCCAAAGTTTTTAAAAATTAAAATGAAAAAATATATACTCCTTCTGTTTCATAACTATGTGCACAAATTATCATTTTGGGTGTCACATTGATAAGTCACACTTTGTGCATATAATTATAAGACGGAGTATAGAAAATGTTTAAAAGTGGACTGTCTTGAAGGTAAAAGAGTTAAGAAAAGATAAAGCTTGAGAATTGAGCTGCCATGCCATCGAATTCTTAGAGTCGGCAATCGACAACACAAATTAGGGTTGGGTTCCTACTTATCCATCCCCCTCTCCCCTCTCCATCTTCAAAGCCCGTGACAACTGCAAAGCCCCAAAACAAAAAAAACAAAAAGCAATGTTCAACCCTTATAAAAACTCAATTCATAATTATCTCATTAGTTAGAAATGCAAATATGAGAAAAAAGAATAAAATTGAAATGTGTAGTTGAGAATATGAAAGCAGGTAAAGTGTAGGTTGTATATTTGTGCTTTATGAATACCTAAATGCAAAGTTATTTATAAAAATACAAATATATAGATAGAGAAAGAGAGGACTTACCAACTCCATTGTTATGGTAGGAGAGAGGAGAGAGGACGCGGTCGGCGGGAGATAAATTGGTTTGATCAGAGGTTGGACGCAGCCGGTGGGAGAGAAATTGGTTTAATCGGAATCGGAGGTTGGAATAGCCTATAATAATGGGTTTAACATTTGGGGGTGTGTTTCTTGGGTGAGGTTATGAGGTGTATTTTTATTCTGTGAAAGAGAGGGAAGAAGAAAAGGTGAAAGAACATTCTGGTATGATTGGGAAGTGAAAGGGTTATGCTATCTGCATTAATGATCTATTGAAAAAAAAAAACCGTCTACATAAAGTCAAAAGGTGAAATAGGGTTTGAGCGGGAAAACTTTTTAGGAGGGGCTGACACGTGGCATTTGTTGACATCAGCTGGTTTTTAGTTTATTATTATTATATAGATTATATAGATATAGATGGCCAGCAGGAAGACCACTGCTTGGGACCCACATCATTTAACATAATTCAATTTGCAAGCATTATGTCTGTGATATTAAAAAATGTTGCATTAATTCAAGATATTAAGTCGTAAGGGTAATGAGATCATTAACAAGTCTGATCGATAAAAAACAAATACTACAAATAATAAATAAATTAATAATGGGTAAACTCCCAATTGACCTCACCACTGACCTATTTATTTTGAGATTATAATGCTTCTTGCAATTGCTGGTCCTTTTGTTTCTTGAAATTAATTAGGCCCCCTTGATTTTTTTTTGAAGCAAAGTAAAATCTAATTATATTCCAAACAAATATTAAGATGGCTCACCACAAGATTCGGAGGCTCATCTCATATACTCCCTCCGTCCCGCCCGAATTAGGATTTCTGGGTTGGGCACGGGGATTAAGGAAAAAATGTTAGTGGAGTAGGTGTTGTGAGTATGAAAAGTAAAGTAGGAGAGAGAAAGTGGGGTAGAGAATAATGAGTGGAAAGTTGTTGTGAGTGTGAAGGTGAGTCTCATTAAATAAAACACTTCCATTTTTGGGTTGTCCTAATTCGAATGGGACATCCAAAATAGAAATTTGTCATAATTCGAGTGGGACGGAGGGAGTATTATGGTTGTTATACATTTGTCGAGCAACATAAATTTCACTATTAGTTGAAAGAAAATCATGATAGACTTGGTTGCAAATTCACTATTGTCTACCCCTGATTCTTTTTCTTGTATATCCTTGATGTTCGCTCCATTGTCCCTGTTCTGATGAACTTTGCTTCTTGCTATAACTTGGGACGCCCAAATGCTATTCCAAGAAACACTTGGAAACTGCCATACACAGGCATTCAAAGTATCATTTGTCTGATATGATTTAACTTTGAGAACAATGCACATCAAAGCATTTGGATTGACGAGTAAATGCCAACCAAGCTTCCCAAACACAATGAGATTTAAAAGTTGCATATAACAAGATTGTAGATCAAAATACAAAGCTCTCAACAAAAGGAGAGTATACATTAGACTCTCAACAAGGAGAGAAAACATAAAGCTATCAAAAAGGAGAAAATCACAAGGCTTTCACCTAAAGTTCATGAGTAAAAGTATTGCACCAAAGTTATAACGTCCATTGAAATGTGAATATTGGATTATTTTTTTTGGTGTTATAGGCTTATAGTGAAAAATATAGTGCACACTAGAGCTGCACTTAGAAATATGAAACGAATCCATTCACGTCTTCATATGAATAATATAGGGGCACAAAAAATTCACAAAATCTTAATCACAAAATCCTAGGTATGATGATTTTATTGGTGTTTTTAAGTAGAGTGTGGCGGGTCCATTATCGATGCAACCAATAAAATATCGTCACCTCAATTTGTGAGCAAGATTTTGTGAGCTTATTTTGTGCCCGTAGCATTGCTCTTCTCATATTATGCTCTCCATTCCATTTTTTTTAATCATTTAAGGAATTAATGCAATTTAATGAGATATCCTTACTTAAAGCAATTTTTAATACTTTTTTTTTTTTTAGAATTTAGTAATGTAAATCTTATATACAGAGTTTTTAAAAGTGTATAAATGAAAATAAAAATAGACAAAACAAAACAAAACAAAACAAAACAGTGATAATATTTTTTAAACGAAGTGATTTTGTTGATTGGTCTATATACTCCCTCCGTCCCAAAACAAACTTCTCATATTGTTGTTTTAGGTGTCCCCTGAAAACTCGCACTTTTCTAAAAAGGAAAATATTTCCTTCACTTACACTCTCATTCTCACTTACAACAATTATCCACTTATCATACCCCACTTTCTCTCTCTTTCTCACTCACACCACTTACTTTTCAAACATATTTCCTTAATTCTCGTTCCTAACCTTCTATGGAAAATTTGTTTTGGGACGAGAGGAGTATACGATACAGGATCAACAACTTTAGGACTATACTGTAACTAAGAGAAACCTCAGGGGAGGCCGATGTAAATAATTCCTAAAAGGAAAGTCAAAATTGGCTAACGCAGATTGAGACTTGGTCAAACAATTGGGGGGGGGGGGTGGGGGGCAAAAGATCCCAACGAGAAGAGAAACAGCTTGAGAATTCCTCAATAATTAGTCCGTTAATATAAAATATCAAAGTTTAATGCAAGAATCTTCTTTTGCCATTATACAATCTCACACACACAAAATTCTTATTCGAAACCTTATTTTCCCTGGCACCCTGCTGTTTGATTCATTTTCTTCCCTGTTTCTGTCAACTTCTTGCATCCTCAAACCAATCAAAACACACCCACAAACAATACAGACAGTATCTCTCTCTCTCTCTCTCTCTCTCTCTCTCTCTCTCTCTTTCTCTCTCTCATGATTGAGCTCAAATTTTGATAGGAGGAAGAATTAGAAATTGGGTAAAGTTTCTTGAATCAAGGGTTTTACTTTATAGTCTTGCACAACAAGATATGTCAACAACTTGGAAGGATTTGTTCAACATCATCTATGTCGTTACTGCCTTCTGCGCAGCCCTCTTTTTTGGAGCACTCAAAAGTTTGTACCTTTGACTTTTTTTTTTTTTTTTTTCCCCTTTGTGTTTTTTGAGTTTCTTGTATAAGATTGTTCATGGAAAAGTTTATCTTTCTTGTTTATGCTTTTAAGCTATTGATTGTGGGTGGATAAAAAATTTAAGTTAATTTTTTTCATGTTGTAGGTGTGCTTGTGGGTCCAATTGCTGCTCTGATTGTGATAACAGGGAATGTTAGTGTGATTTTGGGGCTCTTCCCTGCACATGTTGTTTGGGCTGTCTACACCCTTGTCAAGTTACTTCCTATAAACTATCTTCTTGTATTATTTCTGATAGTTTTCTTTTGTTTTAATGAGTTTCTAAATATGATTTCTACTAGTTTATACTCTCCCCGTCCCAAAATGATCTTCGCGTTTGACTATTTAAACCTTTTAAGGATATGAACACTTGCTTCATTAGTCATGTTTTGTTTATGCACTTTTAAGCCTAAATTGTAGAAATGAGAAGAACTTTCTAGGACAGAGAAATGGCAAATGAGAAGATCATTTTGGGACGGAGGGAGTATTAGGGTTGTGGAGGCATAAAGAGTTTGGGTACCAATATCTCGAAATAGGAACTGCTCCTTTTGCTGTAGTGTTCCAACCTATGGCCAAGATTTGATTAAGTCTGCCTCTATTTAATCCTATGGCCAAGATTTGACCAAGTCTGCCTCTATTTGTAATGGGTGATAGAGATTAATTTGGTCAATTTCTTGGTCTTAGGTTAGAGTGTTGCAGCAAACTCTTGCATTAGCAGTTCCAATTCCTCTCCCGCTCAGGTAGGGCTAGAAGGCTGGCCTAAGCCCAACGATATGACATGAGCCTAAACTTGTACCAGCCTTAGCCCAAAGATCTGACATGAGCCTAAACTTGTACCTAGCCACATGTGTGATGCTCTCACAATGTTAAGAGGAATACCACTTTCTCCCTTAAACATATACTCCCCCGGTCCCAAAATGTCTTCTCATCTGACTATTCAATCTTTTTAAAGATATGAACGCTTGCTTCACTAGCCATGTTGTGTTTATGCACATTTAAGCCCAAATTGTAGATATAAGAACTTTTTGGGACAGGAAAATATGGCAAATGAGAAAATCATTTCGGGATAGAGGGAGTATTCTTGATCCAAAAAACAAAGAGAAGAAATTGATATATAAAGTGGGCTTATGATTTTTAAATCTCTAATATCAAAATTCTGTGAATGGACAGGGTTGATAGGTTTGATGCACCACTTAAAGTAGCTATTCTTCTTCCTTTGCCTGCATTATTTGGTATTTGGTTGGGTTTAAGCATTGGTGGGAGTGTTCTTCTTGGAATTGGTTATGGCTTCTTCGCTCCTTGGATTTCATCCTTTGAGGCCTTTAGACTCGAGGATGAATCCAACAAATTCTACCACTGCATTGTGGTAAGCATTCGATTTTATCAATTTTTATTTAATTTGACACGGACTTCATTTTGTTCTTTTTCTTGGTGTATCAATTTGCTTGCGTGTGAACTTTTAGGACGGGACTTGGGGAACTATTAAAGGAAGCTGCACTGTAGTTAGAGATTTCGCTGACCTTTGTTATCATTCTTATCCACTCTATTTAAAGGAACTCCGTGATTCCCCTAGCCCGGATGATCTTAAACCTCTTAGGTAATGTTCATTCAACTCATTTAATCGTTTGCTCAATTTTCTTTTTCTTTTGGTTCTTGTTTTCTGTGATTTCTAGAGGAAAAAAGGCTATTTACTTTTATATGTCCGCTCTAGCAAAATAGACTGATTTATTTCTAATCTGTATTGTAGATTCATTCATGTGCCAGGATGTATATTTGTCGGGATATTGGGGCTAATTGTGGAAATTCCTCTTTACACTGCAATAGCCATTGCCAAGAGTCCATACATGTTGTTTAAAGGATGGCAAAGACTATCCCATGATCTAATTAGTCGAGAAGGTCCATTTCTTGAAACGGCTTGTATCCCAGTTGCCGGTTTGACAATCTTAATGTGGCCAATTATTGTTATTGGGAACGTTGTAGCAGCTATTGTCGCAAGCATTTTCATTGGCTTGTATGGATCAGTGATAGTATATCAGGTTTTTTACGCGGATAAAACTTCAATTTTTTTCTGGTCAACTTAATTTGCTGCTTTTTGGATATAACTAAACAATAAAAATTGAAAATCTCTTTGATGCAAATGTAGGAAAGATCGATTAAGAGAGGAGCTGCCTTTGTGATTGCCATGGTTGCTGAATTTGATGAGTACACCAACGACTGCTTGAATCTTCGAGAGGGATCCTTTCTGCCAAAGTAAGAATTTCCTTTAGTAAACAATCTGTATGCTTTTGTTTGGTAATTTAAAGATGGGATCTTTTATATTGGATTTTATTCGTTTTCAGGCCAAAATACCGAAAAAAGAACTCTTCTCACTCAACAGAGATTTCTGTTGGAAGGAATCATTCTGTTGCAGGTAAAAAAGGCGGTGGTACGGAAGAAGCCCCAAGTGGAATGATTATCCCAAGCTTATCGACAAGTAGATCAGTTAGGGAGACTCTACGAGAAGTTAAAATGGTTCAGGTAATTTTTCATGCCTAACGAATTACTCCCTCCGTCCCAAAATGATCTTCACATTTGACTATTCAAACTTTTTAAGGATATGAATACTTGCTACATGAGTCATGCTACTTTTAAGCCTACATTGTGGAAATTGGAAGAACTTTTTGGGACAATGAAAAATGATAAATAAGAACATTATTTTGGGACAGAGGGAGTATAAAGGAAGTATATATGTATAAATACATACATACAAAGATACATACATATGTATGTATATCAGATGTCGTTTGAGCTTGACTCGAAAAATGGTACAGGTTTGGGGAGGCATGATGAAGTCCTGCGAAATGAGGGGACGGGAACTACTGGATGCCAATTTAATAGCTCCCTCCGAGCTCTACGATTGGTTAAAGGCGAAAGGAGGGAATGAATCAGCCATTATTGGAACCGGATTGCCTTGTATATCCTTCTTTCAATGTCTTCTTCACTCCATCAAGTCTGGATCGGATGGGGTACTGATTTACGAAGATCTTGAGATAACCCACATGAATAGACCTCGTGATAGATTAATGGATTGGTTTTTTCAACCAATATTAGTCCTCAAGGACCAAATCAAAGCCATTAAATTGGAGGAAGGCGAGTCAAGGTACTTGGAGAAAGTCATACTTTTTGGAAGCGATCCTGAACGGATGCAAGGTTGGGATAATGGCAGTTTAGCCCCTCAAGATGCTCTTAGGTCAGCTCAAATTCAGGGACTTAGTAGACGGTACGAATTTAATTTCACCTCATTGCATTTCCAATTATATTTTTTTTTTTTTTTTTTTTATTTTTTTTTGTCGCCAAAGAGCTCTAGTTCAAGCAGCATTTAGCATCTGATATTCAGCATCATTTTAAAAAAAAAATAAAAAAATTATAGTTTCTCTGTTCTTGAGGTTGAATCCGTCCCCACTCCCCATAGGTTAAAAATAAAAAATGAAATTAGTTTTCTTAGTTGGACACACACAAGCGAATTAAAGGGTAGAACGGTCTTTTGTTTAATGTTGCAGGATGTTGGGATTGACAAGGGGCGTGGCGAAGCTACCAACATACAGAAGGCAATTCCGCCAGGTAGTGAAGTCGTTAATAATATATTCAATAGCTAATGACGGCGCAACTAGATCTATGTCTATGAGATCAGTAGCCTCCATTGATAGTGTGTAGGATGAAGTTTGAAATGTTTAGTTTGTATAGTTCTTCTTCTTCAAGTAGTTTCTGAGTTTTGTTCTCATTGTTTACGCGAGAATACATATAATCTCTGTGTATAGTTTCTTTCTTCATTTATTTGTGTGGTTAAAACAAAATTGTAACGCGAATATATAAAAATTCAGTTATATAGGAATTCATTGTATCAATATGCTATAATATACTATGGTTTGTATTATACATTGTCCATATAGGTGTTATTTTTTGTTAGGATAGAGATCTTAGTGGAGACAAAGGGAGAAAAGAGGAGAAAAATAGAGGTGGTCTGGAGAAGCATGATCCAGCCGGACCATCATAGGCACCCGGCCGGACCTAGTGTGATCCGGGCGGACCTATGGTGTAACCCGGTCGGACCTAGGGGCTTGGCCAAAGATGGGATTTCCGACGTAAGTTGGGACCGGGCGGGTCAAGGGGTAGGTCCGGCCGGACCCCACTGGACGGGAAAATTTGATACTTTTCGGGATTCATTTTGTGTTTAGGTTTAGGTCTTATTCTAGGTTGGCTATATAAGCAGAGTTCCGCCCCAAAACTCATTGTAACTCCGTATTAACATATTATAGTGCAAGATCCTGGCTTGGTAGTGCCCCAAACGTAGTAAAAAATATTAATGAACTGGGTAAACAATTATGTGTGGTATTTTCATAATTTTTAGTTCATTTCTTCCTTTTTACGGGTTGGATTGTTTTAGACTATTAATACTCTCCTAAAAAAGTCACAAATAGTAGCAGTTTTTATCAATATACTCCCTCCGTCCCTCTTTAATCTACAAAATTTGTCATTTTGGTTGTCCCACTTTAATTTACAAAGTCCCAAAAGGGAAATGTTTTAATACTTTTAAAATAATGGGAGCCACTTATCCCACTCACAACAACTATCCACCTACTATTCTCTACCCCACTTTCTCTCTCCCACTCAACTATCTACCCTCACAACACATCAACTTTTTCACTTTTTAAAAAAAAAATAATGTGCCAAACCCAAAAATTGTAAGTTAAAAAGTGACGGAGACTTTTTTTTAAATAATGTGCCAAACCCAAAAAATATAAGTTAAAGAGGGACGGAGGGAGTACAGTACGGAGTAGTATTTTTTCAAGGTTTATTCACGTCTTGTGAAAACTTTTAATCGATCATATGCTTGTTTAAGATTTTTTTTTTTGGATATTTATTTGTTGATTTCCGTTGCGTCAAGATATTGCACAGGCTTGCAGGTCGGTGATGTAACATTGATAAGTATAACATTTACTCCCTCCGTTTCGGAGAGTAAGAGTCTCACCCCTCATTTGCACGCTTATTAATAAATATTGGATGTGATGTAAATGTTGTGAGTGTAAAAGTAAAGTAGGAGAGAGAATGAGTGTGAAAGAATAGTGAATTGATTGGTGTTGTGAGTATAAAAGTAAAATAGGAGAGAGAATGAGTGGGGTGAATAGTAAAGATTCTTTGCTATTTTAGGAATGAGACTCTTACTCTGGGACGGACCAAAAAGGAAAATGGGACTCTTACTCTGGGACGGAGGGAGTATTAGAAAGAAAAAGAATTGAGGGAAAAAAATTCGTAATTTTTGTTAAAATTTTATTATGATAAGTATAAGGAATATTATATATTCCAAAGTATATTTATAAATATTTTTTTAGATATTATTTACCAATCTTAGAGATTGTGTAGGAGATTTGTATCTTGTACAACAAGCTAGACTAGAACTCTAAAATATTCTTTGTAACTCTATATATATGTACATCTTGTATCATAATAAACTTGAGTCTTTCATATTACTTCTTCTCTAGTCTCTACCATGTATGAATTGACTTCGTCTAACCTTCCTAAATCCTAATAGTATCGCCGTCAATATTAACTTTGATTATTCTACGCGAATGGATGGGCTCACAATCTGATATTCCGAATCACTTTGATTATTCTACGCGAATGGATGGGTTCACAATCCGATATTCCGAATCAAATTGAAGTGTACAGGGATTAAGAAAACATGTTGGATAAGTAAGTATTGTGAGTGTGTAGGAGAGATAAAATAAGTTAGTGGATAGTTGTTGTGAATGGATAATAGAGAGAAAAGTGAACATTTTAAATAAGTAGCAATAAGTATGAAATGCTCAAAATAGAAATAAATAGTTGTTAGAGCAATAACAAGACTTGATAAGAAAAGCGAGCAATCACAAGAACACAGATTTACGTGGTTCACCAACTTGGTTACGTCTACGGGGAGGGGAGAGAATATTATTATCAATCAGGAGAATTCTTTACAAGATCACACTAATCTATGCTAGCACGAATTTTGGTCACAAAATTCTTGATTGTGCTAAAACCCTAGATCTAGAATTATTGATCTTCTATGAGCACTCTAATAATTTGTCTATGACAATCTGAGGTGTGATTTTAATCTAAACTACTGGCCTTTATTTATACTAGTAAAGTTTATCTCAAAATCTCTTAGGAACTTGGAAACATAGTCCAAAACTGACTTGGAAACCTTCCTTCTGCGCTCTGTCCCAGAATTACAAAATCTCTCTGTTGTTTAATCCTTTAACTCGGCGTCCCAAATTCAAAGGCATTAACCCAACAATCTCCATCTTGACTTTGAATCTCCATGACAACAAACCTTTTCTCCCCCTCGCCTCTTCTGCTATCTAATAGCTGCGAACAATCTGCAAGTCCAAACAATGTTGGAACTTGCTTCCCGTCACGAGTTTTGTGAACATGTCTGCAGGGTTGTTCGCCGTCCCTACCTTCACCTTTACCTATTTCTCATCCATTAGGAAATGATATCTGACATCAATGTGCTTGGTCCTCTCATGATGAACCCCAAGATTGCTAATCAATCCCTTCAACCATATTCCTTCCTTAGCGGACTCTGTCAATGCCACGTATTCTGCCTCTGTTGTAGACAACGTCACGGTCGTCTGCAATCTAGCCTTCCAACTGACCCACCAAGCGTGAACACATATCCGGTCTTCGATCTTCTTGAGTCAACATCACCCAAATCTGAGAAACCCTTGACTGCACATTCTGTCCCATCTCCACAGACGAGTCTGACGTCGCTAGTGCGCACTGCAGTATACATCAAACTACCAACTGCACTAGCATAGGATACTGGAGCCATATACTCTTTCTCCTCAACCGATTTAGGCCCAAACGCGACTGTCTGTGCATTCACTGCACCCGGAGTGTCTATAGCCTTAGCTGTTGACCTACCAAACCTCTCTGAAACTTTCTTGATGTATCTTTTCTGGGATAAGAACAATTTCTATTTGGCTCTGTTTCTATAGATCTCCATACCCAGAATTCTCTTCGCGTTACCCAAACCCTTCATCTCTGCGACCAAGCCTTTCAGCTTCTGAATCCTTGACTTCTTGACTGCTGCTATCACATAGCTGTCAAATCTCTTGTACCACTGCCTAGGTGATTGCTTCAATCTACAAACTTGATCTTCCTTACCAGGAACTTGGAATCCTTCCGACTCTGTCATGTATATCTCTCCCTCTATTGCTAGCAACACTCTGATCGAAGTGTGTCTAACCACTGTTGAGAAGATCCCATTGTAGTCCACCTCTTCTTTCTGTGTGAAACCCCTTGCAACAACATGAGCTTTATACTTGAACCCTTCTGCCGGTGACATCCCTTCCTCTTTCTTGAAGATCTACTTGCAAGTCACAATCTTTCTGCCTTCTGGCCTTGTGGTCAACTTCCAAGACCGATTCCTGTGAAGAGACTCCATCTCATCACCCATAGCCGCATACCACTGAGATGACTCTGAACATGTATCTGCTTTATTGAAAATATAAGGTTTCGCAAGAACGGGCTCTACTTCCTCAGCAACCTGCAGTGCATAAGACACCAAGTCTTCAAATCCATTCCTGAAATTAGCTCTTCTAGACCCTCCTTGTGCTAACCCATGTTCTTTAGGAACTGAACTTGAACTTTCTGGTGCTTCAGTCTTTGTCTCTGTTGGTGGATCCTGATTAACATCTGACTGTGGGACAACTAACTCTTCAGTATCTTGTTGCTCCACCTGTTTTTCAACATCTGACAGTGGGACAACTAACTCTTCAGTATCTTGTTGCTCCACCTGTTTATCAACACCGCCAACACTTGAAACAATCGTGGATTTACCAGTCCATACCTCATAGGGAACTTTGAGGCCAATACCGGTATGAAGTCCATGATTAATCAAGTAACATGTTGTATTAAGCGCTTCTGCCCAGAAACGTTTAGACAACTCTGCATTGGAGAGCATGCACAATGCTCCCACAAGCCATGTCTGATTCATCCGTTATGCTACACCATTCTGCTGTGGCGTGCCTCTGCTGGTGAGATGTCTAGAAATCTCCACCTGTCTGCAAAACGAATCGAACTCAGTACTGCAGAACTCCAAACCATTATTTGTCCGGAGCTTCTTGATCTTCTTCTCTGTCTGGTTCTCCACTACCGTCTTCCAGTCCTTGAAATTCCTTAGAGCCTCATTCTCGTGCTTCATGATAACCACCCAAGTCTTCCTCGAATAATCATCAACCATAGACAAGACATAGTGTGCCCCCTTAGAAATCCCTGGCGTGAAGGTCCCCAATACTCTGAGTGGATGTAATCCAGAACGCCTTTAAGATCCTTGATCTTAAGGACATAAAGAAGATCTCTGTTAGTCAACTCATGCATCTCTCGAGTGCTCATGTGACCGAGCCTGATGTGCCACAGCTTAGACATATCTCCCTCGTTCACCTCTTCTGATGCAGCCATAGTCGACTCTGCAAGCGTCTTTCCTTGGAGGAAATACAAGGAGCCCCACTTAAGACCTTTCAGCATTACTTCTGAACCGTTACAAACACTAACTGCTCCACCTTTACCTTTGAAACTGAACCCTTTGCTGTCTAACTGGCTAAGAGAAATCAGATTCTTCGTCATAAGCGGAACGTGTCAAACCTCGTTCAAAGTGACAACCCTACCATCATGAGTCCTGACCTTGATCGAACTAATACCGACAACCCTGCAGACTGTACTGTTGGCCATGCTTATATCACCGCCAACTATCTGCCTATAACCGGTAAACCATTCTCTCCTAGGACTGATATGGTAAGACACTCCTGAATCAAGAATCCACGCATTAGATGCGCATGCTGATTCTGATGTTACAAGAGCATAATCCTCATCTGAACTGCAATCTCTGGCCATCATGGCCTCTGCTGTTACTGGTGCCTTGCCTTGCCTCCTTCTGGGACAGTCGAACTTCCAATGCCCCTTCTCTTTGCAGAATTTACAGATATCCCCAGGTTTTGGACCCTTCTTGTGTGGAGAATTACCTTGATTGTTCTTCCTCCCACTAGAACCCCTTCTGTTGCTACTGCTAGCAACCAAACCTGATGACTGGGTACCTGCCTCATTTCTACTCGCCTTTCGGCTCAATTCCTTCGTCTTGAGAGAAGTTTTCACTTCCTCTAGAGAGATCTCATCTTTACGATTTATGCACGAATCGATATAATGTTCATAAGACATAGGTAAAGATACTAAAAGCTGCAAGGATGCATCCTCGTCATCAACAACTACTCCTATATTACGCAGTTCAAGTAATGCAGAAGTAAATCTGTCAAGGTGATCATTTATGGGCGTACCTTCGGTCATACGACAATCATATAGCTTCTTCTTCAGGTATAACTTGTTGGTCAATGAACGTGTCATGTACATATCTTCCAACTTTAACCAAAGATCGCTTCCGGAGTCTGTTCCTGCAACATTGGTTAGGATCTCATCATCCAACTGTCTGATGATCTTGGCGTGAGCCTTCTGATCTAAATTCTTCAATGCCGCCACCTCCTTCGCTGCTGCTATCTTGTCCTTCTCTGACTGTTCTGCTGTACCTTCTGTGGTGACTACCTTACCCTTGGGATCCTTACGATCCATGATTGCAATCTCCAACGGTTCCCATAAATCTTTGTCTACCAACAAAGCCTTCATCTTGATCTGCCAGAGAGAAAAACTATTCTTTCCATTGAACTTGTCGATCGAATCTGCTCCTTGACCCATCTTCTTGTTCTCTGCAGCGGAATCCCTGAATCTCTAACCACGAACCAAAGCTCTGGTGCCACTAAGAGAAATCACAACAAGAAACTCCAAATGCATACAATCGAAGACAAAACACCAGCAGATTATGTCCGGATACAATTTCGGATGCTATGGACATCAAAATCCAATCTCCACTGTTCAGATCGAATATCTATGAGTCCCGAAGCTACTCATCGAAAATCAGCACGATCCAACGGTGAACGAATGCGCTACGCCTTTTTCTTCACCGCTGCGCTGGATAAAAATGGACCAGAAACTGCTACCTTGTTTTTCTTCGATCTTGGATCTCTTCCGTCGATGCTAATTCTCCTTTTCAGCCAAGCTCTGATTCCACTTGTTAGAGCAATAACAAGACTTGATAAGAAAAGCGAGCAATCACAAGAACACAGATTTACGTGGTTTACCAACTTGGTTACGTCCACGGGGAGGGGAGAGAATATTATTATCAATCTGGAGAATTCTTTACAAGATCACACTAATCTATGCTAGCACGAATTTTGGTCACAAAATTCTTGACTGTGCTAAAACTCTAGATCTAGAATTATTGATCTTCTCTGAGCACTCTAATAATTTGTCTATGACAATCTGAGGTGTGATTTTAATCTAAAGGCCTCTATTTATACTAGTAAAGTTTATCTCAAAATCTCTTAGGAACTTGGAAACCTAGTCCAAAACTGACTTGGAAACCTTCCTTCTGCGCTCTGTCCCGGAATTACGAAATCTCTCTGTTGTTTAATCCTTTAACTCGGCGTCCCAAATTCAAAGGCATTAACCCAACAATAGCGATAAGTATGAGACGGAGAGAATACGAGCCACTCGAATACTGGCGGGTTATGATGGGACCGTGACCACCACCACCACTTTCCCACATTAGTATGATATTGTCCGCTTTGGGCCTAGCCCGTACATATTTGTTTTTGGGTCAACTCCCAAAAGGTCTCATACTAATGAAGTGGGTGGGTGCTCTTATATACCTTGCAATTGTTTCCTTAATTGCCGATGTGGGACTTTGGGTTGCACCCCAACAATCCTCCCCTCAAACCAAGGACCACACCGCTATGGCCCGCAGTGTTTCCTCTGGCCCATATCGGCGAAAGCTTGTACCAACCGCCCGCGAAACACCATCGCCCTCGATTTCACCAACCGCCCGCGGAACACTACCGCCCTCGATTATACCAATCGCCCGCGAAACACCATCGCCCTCGATTGCAAGACTCGATTCGCTATGTCGCACAAGGGGAACCCCACCATATAAAGCACACACACGGTCCACCCGGTCGAGCCCATTCGAACCAGGCTCTGATACCAGTTGTTGGGACCGCGACCACCACCACCACTTTCCCACATTAGTATGATATTGTCCGCTTTGGGCCTAGCCCGCACGGATTTGTTTTTGGGTCAACTCCCAAAAGGCCTCATACTAATGAAGTAGGTGGGTGCTCTTATATACCTTGCAATTGTTTCCTTAATTGCCGATGTGGGACTTTGGGTTGCACCCCAACAGGTTGAATAGCAGGAGGACTAGGGAAGGGAATTCTCTTCTTTTGAGGGTAATTTTAATGGTGGTCTTAAACCCCATAAAGATATGCTGCTGGACTGGTCCATTCCAATTCCAATTCCACCCTTTCTACTTCAATTCTAACATTGTTTTGAGCCTTTCAATTCCTATTAATTCCTCTGTTAGACGTTTTTTTTTCTTCTTGAACGGCAAAAATTAATTTCATTCCTAATAATAAATGAGACGGCACACCACAAAAGTTGGAGGTTCATCTAAAATATTAAAAGTAGTTTCACTACAACAAAATTTATTTCGATCTAAATCTTGAGACTTACGGATTCTAATCCAAATAAAATTTGGAAACTGTTTCAATCTGGTATTTAAGAGGTCCCTCACTAGATAAGATGTTGCTTTGAGTCCATACGTTAGAGAATCCGGGTTGATGAGGAAACGCCCTTAAAACATATCAAAATTCACGAAACATCTATGTGAAGTAAGAAAAAGACTTCTTCTTCATTGTGAAATTCTACGAGATTTGTCGCCATTAGAAGATACAAAAAACAACAAGCATAGGCTCCCACTAAAAAGAGAAATCTACTGCTCTCACCGAGGAGAGAATCAAAGGATCTCTACAAATGAGAGAAATTTATTAAACAACATAAAAACAAATAAAAACTTCAACAACACAATTGTTTGTAATCTCAATAAATTGAGATTACAAAAAATTGTATTGTTGGATACACTTTAACGATAATTACTCAAGAAAAAAAGGAAGAAAAAGAAAACAACTTCTTGCAAGGAAAAGTAGTTCTGTTAGAGGTTTAATGATACTCATAGTTAATACTTTGTACATCCCAAAATAATTTTATCGTTGTTATTACTCCCACTGTCTCAAAATAATTGTAGTTTTAGCACTTTGCACATATATTGTTGGAAATTTGACATTTGGTCAACTTTGGGTGGGTCTCATTTGTAAATGGTCAATGTTGATATACATTATATGATGTAGCATGAGGAAATTATGTGTTTTGGTGAAAGCCAAATTATGGAGTTAATCCATAGTTCTAAGACTTCAAAGATGGGCATGTAAGTTCTTTAATTCTCAAAGATGAAATGGGTTGGTTGGTATCCCACATGGGATAGGAAAACCAAACCTCCCCTTTCTTTGGGAATATAAAAGGATTTTTGTCCCAACCCACATGGAATAGGAATGGGAAGTTGGAGTGCCATAAATTACAAGGCACTTCATAGTCTCATGTTCAAGTTACATGTGAGGTGGAATTGAACCTTTCCCCACACGCGCTCGCTTGGCCGGGCACGGGCTAAGGGCGTTTGGGTGAATGGTTCGATTCGTGAGCGTATCTTTTTAGTCAAAATTCATTTGAAGTTTCCTTTTTGCTAACGGAAAAAGTTAGTCTCGTCAGTTTTCTAACTGGACTTTAACTGTGCAGTTGTAATTCGGGTAGGTTTTAGAGTCTTTATAAAAACCCTAAACTGACTTCATACGTGTATAAAATAACAGCCCCGGTTTCAGATTTACTAACGCAAAAAATACCTTCTGATTTTTGCAACTCGAAATCTGTCTTCTCCATACACTGTTTCTGTGATTGATCTGAGCGGGCGATTCAGGCGAAGTGGGACAGCAAGCGCAAGTGCATCTTTACCTGTTCGTGCGAGATTTCTTGGTACGTTTGCTGAGATCGTTTTATCTTCGGAGGATTTTGCCGTAACTCTTTGTCGCACCAGTAAGGGGGCAATAAATTCTCTTAGGAGAGTCTTCATATAGGCGACTCGATCTGATAAGTATTCTGAATCCCTTTTGTTTTCCTGTTAGCCGTTTTCCTGGTACGCGTTCTGTTGCTATTTCTGTTATGCTTTTGGCTATAATCTGTATTGCTATTGAATTCGTGATTGCCCCTTTAATTGATTAAATTTGTTTAATCTGAACTGGTCGAATATTTTATTCCAACAGTCTAAGAGAATTTATTAATCATGACTTCATCTGGTAATACTGCTCCATTCAAGTCCCTTGTTGACACCTCAGATCTGCCTGAGAAGTTCCCTGGAAAGAACTTCAAGCGCTGGCAGGAGCGCATGAAGATCTAGTTGTCAATTAAGGGAATGACTGGTATGCTGACTGAGAAGTGCCCTGCCATTGACGATAAGGACCCTGAAACAGCAAAGGCTGCTGCTTAGTGGGCGGAGAGGGACGGTGTTGTTCGTGGATGCATTCTTTCGGCTCTGTCGAATATACTCTTCGATGTATACTGTTCTGCTCCACTCACTGCTGCTTCGCTGTGGGAATCACTTAACACAAAGTATAACACTGACGATGTTGGTGTTGAAAAATACAGTGTGTCTAAGTTCCTGAAGTATCGGATGGTTGATGGAAAATCTGTTACTGATCAAGTGCATGAATTCCAGATCATATCGCAATCACTCAAGGATGGGGCTATGGAACTTCCTGAGAAGTTCGTAGTCATGTCGATCACTGAGAAGTTTCCTCGTGCTTGGGAGGAATTCGGTATGAGCCTCAAGCACTGTACAGGAAGCTTGACACTCAATGACTTGATGAATGCAATATCGATCCAGGAAGTGCACCATAGTAACGGTGTTAGTGTACCTGCTGATAACTGCTAGTGCTAAGAACAGAGGAAAAGCTGTTAAAAATGGATCTAAAGATAACTTTAAGTTGAAACCTAAAAAGAACATCCAGAAAAAGCCAAAAGCAAAATAGACTTGCTGGAACTGTGGAACAGGTGGACACTTTTTTAGGGACTGCCCGTCCAAGAAAGGAAAAGCGCCACAAGGTTCTGCGGATCAAGGGCTAGTGAACATGGTGATTGGATCCAAGGACGATGAGCCGGATGCTGGTGCACCTGGAATTGAGTCTTTGACCACCGAAATCACCAAGTATGTAATCTCTAAACCTGAACTTTGTACTGTTTATGAACTCAATGAGTGGTTAGTAGATACTGGGGAAAATGTGCACGTTTGTGCTGATAAATTGCTATTTGTATCTTACCAGCCTGAACGTGGGAGAACAGTGACGATGGGGAACTCTAGTTCTGCCAAAGTGCTTGGGACTGGAAGCGTGGACCTGAAGTTTCCTAATGGGCGCATTCTGACCTTCCACCGAGTGTATCACGTTCCTGATGTTCATCGTAATATCATTAGTGGTAGTTGCTTAGTTAGAGAAGGTTTAGATAAATTCATTTAAATGTAATAAAGTTATACTTTTGGATTCTGGTAGTTTTGTTGCGAAGGGTTACTCTTCGGATGGTTTATTTAAAATTAGAGTTGAGGAAAATTTTAGTACTCTTGATGATTCATTTATTGATTATCCTGTTTCCTTTAATATTGAATCTTCAAACATTTGGCATGGTCGTTTAGGTCATATAAATTATGATTCCATAAAAAGAATGATGAATCTGGATTTAATACCTAAACATGTTATTGATAAAAAGTCTAAATGCCATACTTGTGTTGAAGCTAAATCTGTAAAGAAATCGTTTCATTCTGTTGTTAGAGACTCTGAAATTCTTGATTTAGTTCATACTGACATTTTTGAATTTAATGGACTTTTAACAAGAGATAAAAAGAAATACTTTATCACATTTATTGATGATTGCTCTAGATACTGTTATGTTTATTTACTTAATAGTAAAGATGAAGCATTGGAAAAGTTTATCATTTTTAAGAATGAAGCAGAAAATCAAACTGGCAAGAAACTTAAACGGTTAAGATATGATAGAGGTGGAGAATATGAGTCTAACCCATTTAAGTACTACTGTCAAGACAATGGCAATGGTATTGCTGAACGTAAAAATAGAACCTTAACTGATATGATCAATAGTTTACTTATAAGTTCTGGATTGCCTAATTATATGTGGGGTGAAGCTTTGAATACGGCTTGCCATATTCTGAATAGAGCTCCTCCTAAGAATAATCAAGCAAGTCCGTTTGAACTTTAGAAAGATAGAAAGACAAGCTTGAGTTACCTTAAAGTGTGGAGGTGCCTTGCCAAGGTACTTGTACCCGCACATAGAAGGAAAAAACTTGGTCCAAAAACTGTTGATGCTATTTTTATAGGATATTCTGAAACCAGTTATGCATTGAGATTTATGATTATCAAATCTGAAATTTCTGGCATAGAGGTGAACTCAATTGTTGAGTTACGTGATGCAATATTTTTTGAGGATGTGTTTCCTATGAAAACTGGACTCCCTAAGGAATCTAACACTACATCTGACTCTATTCCAACTCAAGTGGAAGAGATGACAAATGTGGGGGTTGATTCAGCTGGTTCCTTATCTAATGATGAGGAAGAACCAAGGAGGAGCAAGCGGGCTAGGATTACCAAGGATTATGGAAGTGACTTCGTTACTTTCAATATCGAGGGTGATCCTAATACCTTCAAGGAAGCTATGGCATCTTCGGATGCTAAGCAATGTAAGGATGCCGTTAAAAGTGAAATTGATTCTATTGTCTCAAATGGGACATGGGAATTAGTTGACCTTCCTCCTGGTTGTAATACAATAGGGTGTAAGTGGGTTTTTAAGAGGAAAATGAAACCAGATGGTACTGTTGATAAGTTTAAGGCTAGACTGGTTGCTAAAGGGTTTAAGCAAATGGAAGGAATAGACTATTTCGATACCTATTCCCCTGTTGCTAGAATGACTACAATTCGTATGCTTATAGCATTGGCTTCTGTATATGATCTTCATATCCATCAGATGGATGTTAAGACTACCTTTCTTCATGGCGATCTTGAGGAAGAAATTTATATGGATCAACCTGAAGGATTTGTAGCTTCTGGTAATGAGAAAAAGGTTTGCAAACTGGTTAAGTCTCTTTATGGACTTAAACAATCCCCAAAGCAATGGCATGAGAAATTTGATCAAATTGTCTTATCCCACGCTTTTGTTCCGAATGAATTTGATAAATGTGTCTATAGCAAAATAAAGGGTGATAATAGTATTGTCTTATGCCTATATGTTGATGATATTCTGTTATTTGGGAATAATATGAGGATAATTGATGAGACCAAGTCTTTCTTGAAAAGTAAGTTATAGATGAAGGATATGGGGGTTGCTGACGTGATTCTTGGACTTAAGCTGACTCGTTCAGCTCAAGGCATTACTATCTCACAGTCTTATTATATTGTAAGTATTATTGAGAAGTTTGGTAGTAATGGTAGAATCGTTAGTACTCCATTTGATACTTCTGTAGCACTTACTAAGAATGAGACTGGTGTACCTGTGGCTCAATTGAAGTATTCTCAGATTATTGGGAGCTTGATGTATCTTGCCAATTGTACGAGACCGGATATTTCCTACTCTATAACAAGATTGGCTAGATACACTAAGTGTCCGAATAGAGCTCATTGGGAAGCTCTAAACCGAGTACTTAGGTACTTGAAGGGAACTGTTTCCCTTGGGCTGCATTACAAGAGATATACTGCTGTTCTTGAAGGATATAGTGATGCTAGCTGGATTGCCACTAACTCTGAGAGTTATGGCTGTACAGGGTATGTTTTCACCCTAGGCAGTGCTGCAGTCGCCCGGAGGTCTACAAAACAAACTCTGTTGTCTATGTCTACTTTTGAGGCTGAATTAGTTGCCCTTGACACTAATGGATTGGAAGCTGAATGGCTACAAGGACTGATGTCCGAGTTACCCATGATCAGCAAGCCTATGCCTGTGATTTCGGTACATTGTGACAATACTGCCATAATTGCGAAAATCAAAAGTGTCAAGTACAATTGAAAAAAAAAGAGACATATCCAAATTAGATTAAAATCTATAAGGGATCTTGTGTCTCGGAAGGTAATACCTGTTGATTATGTTAGTACTAAAGATAACACAGCTGATCCTTTAACCAAAGGACTTGAATTAGTTCTTGTCCAAAAATCCAGGTTGGGGATGGGACTGAACCCTATATAATTCATACGCAGTAGCAAACCCAACCTATCTGAGTGGAGATCCCACAAAGAAGGTTCAATCACTACAAGAATATTAGTTATTTACGGCAGTTATATATGGCGGCTGACACGGGGCCACCGTAAATAGTCCCACATATACGGCGGTATGTATAGACTGCCGTAAATAATTAAAATATACGAGGGTCTAGGAAAACCGTCATGTATAATGAAATTTATACGGCGGCGGAAATGGAGTCGTTATACATGACCGCATTACATACGGGAGTATAAGTAAAACTGGCATATAAAATTGATTTTATATACGGTGGTGAGGGGGCCGTCGTACAAGAGTTAGACTATTGCTAGATGGAGGGATGCAACTAAAGCGCCAAATCCAAAATTTTCGTTTCAAGAGAAGTGGGAAAGGGTCCTGAACGACATAAACCGACTTGGGTAAGTGGGACCCATATACTCTGGGCCTATAAACCTAGGAGGCCTATACCGAGAGGCCCGTTCACCTGAAGCCTATACTTATAGGCTGACATCGTACAGGCCGAGCAGGCAGACCTTGCCTAGGTCGAGTTCCAAGAAGACCAATCCTTAGCCGGCCTCTAGGACGAGCCGAGCTGGATGACGGGCCGAGTTATATAAAAAACCTCCCATTATTACAGGGAGTCTACTTACAGAGTGTGATTACAACTCTAACAGTTGAGATCCTTTTCTAAACAAAGATATCTTTTCTACAAGGTAACTGGGATACCATTCATCCTTATCCGGAGTCTCTCTCCAAGGAATACGAGTCCCACAGTGAAACGGGCTCCCTAGCTTCTCTAACAAGTTAGGACTCATTCACCCACGCCTATAAAAACAGGTCCTCACAACAGGAGACGGGTAATGAACTATTTGGCTCTAAACTAGTCAATTGATTTCTCTATTCATTCATATCACTCGTATTCTTACTCTCACGCCGGAGGGCCTTCGCCGGTAAAGCCCCAGCTTAGTTTACGTGTGCTCATTGTGCGCAGATCCGAACGGGGAAGATCTCATTGCTGGATTTATCCGAACCGCTAGACGGAGGGCTGATCCGACACGTTTTTGGCAGCATCAGTTTGGTTCCATTGCCGGGAATCGTCGTTGGAGAATCCCTATTCGGAAAACCATAAATTTCCCCATGTCTAGAACTCACGTCGACGGTCGGGAGGCTAGCGTTATACTAGACGCCAATCTCAACCCGCCACTACCTAACGTGACAAATAACAACGCTCTGAATCAAGGCCTCCCTCCTCCACCTCAGGGGGGCGGAATGCACACCCGTTCCAGAGGACCGGCGCCTGAAATTACTCAACAGTATGGATGGCGGAGACGGACGACTTCACGACCTCAGCTTACCGAGGCTGGCCCTTCTAGGCGGGCACCAATTGACCGAAGGACATTGTTACATCAGAATCTCTCAACCCTTCAGCAACTAGCTGATGCTCAGAGGGCTCTTCTAGAATTTGATCCTGACCACTCCTTGGCACCCTTCGCCCAGCCCTCTGGCACGAGAGGAGCTTTGGGAGGCGGTGAAAGAAGTGACCGTAGGGGGAACACACGCACTAAGGACAGACGTCATCAGGAACCGCGTGACACCCCTCCAGGAAATCGAGCTGCTTCATCAAGCTGACTAGAAGGTCGATTTGGCCCAATTAATCCCGATGGAAGGGATCTGAGGGATCAAATAAATCGTAGAAGAGAAGAAGAGGCAGAATCTCCAGATGTGAGAATTCTAGGAGAAAGGCGACGATGGCAAAATCAAGATCAAGTCCCACCCAGATAGGAGCCACCTTGTCGTACTCCTCCGAGACGACCTCGTGATGATCCAGACACAAGCCTTGTTATTGGAAGGGGACGAGACGGAGAAAGAGACCAGCCGAGAACCTCCCATCGCAGCTCAGGGTTCAGTGAGCAGATTATATTGGATTTGCAGGAGAGGATTGATAATATAGTGATGAACCAGGGGCAGAGAAAGCCGAAGACTGACTATGACGCAATGCGTCCGTTTTCTCAGTGGATAAAGGATTCCCCACCCAATCCCCAGTTGAAGCTTCCTCACCTGGACAAATATTTCGGCAGTTCTGATGCCATGGACCACCTACAGTCTTTTGAAGGAATGATGGCCTTGATTTCCAATAAAGACGACGTACTTTGCAAGGCCTTTGCTAGTACGTTAGTTGGAGCAGCCAGGTCTTGGTTTATGGACTTAGAGAGAAGAAGCATCAACTCCTTCTCTAAATTGAAGTCAAGTTTTCTAGAGTATTTCGCCACTGCCGGGGCTAGAAAGAAAATATTGTCGGATCTGGCAAACATAGTTCAGGGAAAGAGCGAGTCAACTATGGACTTCTACAATAGGTTCAGAGACTTGGCTGACTCAATAGAAGAGAGACTCACGGTCTGGGAGATCATAATGTGCTTCTATAACGAGCAAAGATCAGACGAGCTCACCTATGAATTGTCGGTAAGAGAACCTCTTACAAAATCTGAGCTATACCAGATGGCCTATGCGACAGCCACTGCTGAAGAAAAAAAGAAACTGATGTCCGGATACAGAGATCGAGACCGATAAGGGGAAGGTAGGCCACCCACTTCTAACTCGGTCCAAGGTACTAGTGGAAGTGGTAACCGAGGGAACAACAGAACGAGACCGACCGAGGTCTTTACCCCCCTTACCAAGCCGATTTCCGAGATCATGAACCTGGTGAATCTCCCAAATCCAAAACCCCTTAAAGATAACCCAAAGTTCCCATGAGACACCAGCAAGTACTGTGCCTACCACCGAGATAACGGGCACGAGACGGATAACTGCTTTGCCCTAAAGAAAATACTACAGAGGTGGGCCGATCAGGGGAAACTAAATGAATACTTAGCAAAGAAAGACAACAAACGTCCGAGAGAGGGCGAAGCGGTGGAGGACCGCGAAGATAGACCACCTCGGGCAAAGCTGATTGGTGTAATCAGAGAGGAAATTCCTTCCAACACCAAGTTAAAAGAGCAGATCTACGAGCTAAGCAAGGTTTACCATATCCCCCCTTGGATTCACAAAGGGGAGGAGGTGATTAGTTTCTCCCCTAACGAGCTGGCCAGAAACAGGGCCATGAGAGAACAACCGTTGGTCATCACAGGCCGAATCGACAACTGCGAGTCGGAAAGGCTCTTAATAGATTCTGGGGCTGCTAAAGACGTGCTCTATTACAGAACCTTCAAATAGATGGAGTTTCCAGACACCATGCTGACCCCGTACAATGGGAGACTAGAAGGATTTACAAATCACAAAGCCGAGGCTAAGGGAACTGTGGACTTGGTACTAGAAGTCGGTGAGTACCCCATCGGCAACGATCACTTTCATCGTTATGGATTTGGCAAGTGACTACCATGCCATCCTTGGCTCTCCTAGTCAGGGAAAACTGGGAATGGTTGCTTCCCTCCCTCACCAAAGGGTGAAATTCCCAACCCCAGAAGGCATAGGCTGCGTCCTCGGCAACCCCAACCACTTTTTAGAGCACGTGATGAGGTCAAGAAAGGCAAAAACCAAGATGGAGATTGACACTCCCGAAAGAAATATTACTATATCGAAGTCGACCACGGTCACTACATCAGTCCCTAACATCGGTGTGATAACAGTAGACATGCCTGAGGAATGGGTCACTGTATGCTGAAAATTCCATGACAGAGACCGAGGTGACCTACAGGTTGGAAGGATATGGTTGTATCTCCATGAACACAGCTTCGGACGAGCTGTGCGGCTCAAACCTCGCCCTCGTCCCAAGCCCGGGGGCCACAATACCCGACCCAATGGATGCCGAGATTGACAGACTCCTAGATATGGAGAATTTGAGCATAGAAGGCAAAGACAAGGAAAAAGTAAAACAAATTATTGTGGAAACCTTGGAGTTCAGGGACGGTCCCGAGCTAAGACCAGTTGACCAGTTGGATGAGGTCGTTATCAACCCTGAACACCCAGAACAGAAGGTACGAATTGGGAAGAACTTCCCCCGGAAGAGAGAGAGGAGCTAATCAACCTGCTCAAAAACAACCTAGACGTGTTTGCTTGGAAAGTTTAAGACATGGTTGGAGTTAAAGAAGCCATCGCTCTCCACAAACTAGAGGTGGACGGTTTTTTCAAACCAGTCAAGCAGGGACGAAGGGTCTTCTCCACAGATAAGGAAAAGGCAATCGAGATTTAAGTGGATAAATTGATGAAGGCTGGGATCATCCGAGAAGCGACATACCCCGAGTGGCTAGCCAATGTCGTAATGGTGAAGAAACAGAACGGCAAGTGGAGAATGTGTGTCGATTTCACAGATCTCAACAAAGCATGCCCAAAGGATAGCTACCCTTACCCATAATAGACAAGTTGGTCGACTCCATTGCTGGACACCAAACCTTGAGCTTCCTAGACGCTTATTATGGTTATCACCAGGTCAAGATGGCCGAAGACGACATCGAAAAGACCGCCTTCCAAGCAGCAAGAGGGATCTATTGTTATGTGGTGATGCCTTTTGGCCTCAAGAATACCAGCGCAACTTATCAGAGGATTGTGAACAAGGTATTCAAATCACAGATCGGCAGGAACATGGAATCCTATATTAACGACATGGTAATAAAAACCAAGTCTGGAAGCCACGTCCCGGACCTGGCGGAAACTATAAAAAATCTGAAAGAAAACGACATGAAGCTCAACCCAAGTAAATGTGTTTTGGGGGTCACCGCGGGCAAGTTACTCGGTTTCATGGTCTCCTAACGAGGCATCGAGGCAAATCCAGAAAATATCCAGGCCCTGGTCGATATGAAAGAGCCGACGTGTGTAAAAGAAGTTCAAAGGTTGAATGGAAGGGTGGCCGCCCTGGGAAGATTTATCGCCAAGTCGGCAGAAAAGTCGTTACCATTCTTCAAGGCTCTGAAAGGAACTAAGGACTTCGACTGGACCCCAGAATACTCAGCATCATTCCAGCGGATTTTAATCACGAGCTACTGAAGAAGTTGTTGGGAAAACTAAAGGAATACTTGGGTTCACCCCCATTTCTTAGCAGTCCGATTATGGGAGAAACACTCTCCGTATTCCTTGCGGCAACAGACAGAGCCGTGGCGGCCGTATTAATACGAGAAGATAATGGATTTCAGAAGCCAGTGTATTATGTGAGTAAAGCATTGTCAGACACCGAAAGTAGGTACTATAATGCCGAGAAGATAGCATATGCCTTGGTCATTGCTGCTAGAAAACTGCGCGCATATTTCTCTGCTCACCCCATCACGGTTTACACCGACGCTCTACTCAGGAAGATACTACACAAGATGGACAGCTCAGGAAGACTATTGAACTGTTCCATTAAATTGACCGAGTTCGACATAACCTATAATCCGAGGAAGACAATGATGGCGCAGCCTCTGGTAGACTTCTTGGTCGAAACCACGTTCTCCAGTGAGTATACGCCGACAACCAGAAAGAGGAAATCTCCCATAGATAGGGAACTAATGGAAGAACTACCAGGTGACTGTTGGGTCCTATACACAGATGGATCAACGATAAAAGGAAGAAGTGGAGCCGGCGTATATCTGACAAGCCCAGACAGCGAACATATAGCACGTGACTTCATCAAATTTAAATTCCCAACTTCAAACAACCAGGCCGAGTATGAAGCCCTGGTCTTGGGAATATAAAGGGCAAATTTCATTGGTTCAAGCAAACTGGTGGCTTATAGCGATTCCCAACTCGTGGTGAGTCAAGTGAAAGGGGAGTACAACACCGAGAACCACATGCTGACCAAGTACAGGGATCTCGTCTTGAATCTAACCAAAAACTTGGAGTTTTGGGAAATAAGGTAAGTAGGATGAGAACACAACCAGGAGGCCGACTTGTTGTCAAAGATGGCCACGTCAGAAGAGGCCAATCCTCTGGTCATCTACGCTGATCAACCTGCCTACGAGAGATTGGAGATATTAATTCTCGATGACGAGGAGAGAACATGGATTTGAAGACTACAAAGACTACATCGAGAAAGGAAAACTACCAGAAGATGAGTTGGCGGCCAAGATAATAAAGAAGAAGACGGTCAGGTACATAGTCTGGAACGACATTCTATATCGAAGGTCGTTCTCTAGGCCCCTCTTAAGATGCGTCTCCCCTAAAGAAACAGAGAAATTACTGGCCAAGGTACATGAAGGAGTTTGCGGAGGACACCCGGGGGCCAGAACCCTTGCTGATAAAGTAATCACACTCGGTTACTACGGGCCAAACTTAATAGAAGATGCCCAAACCTATATAAAGAAGTGTGACAAATTCCAGCGCTTCTCGGACCTGCCCAAGGTGCCACCGGTAGAACAAAGTCTTATCATACCAACATGGCCGTTTGATATGTGGGGAGTCGACATCATTGGACCATTACCCTTGGTAAAAGGAAGCAACAAGTTCGTAATTGTAGCGGTCGACTACTTCACCAAGTGGGTAGAGGCTAAGCCCTTGGCTAAAATCACAGAGGAGAACGCCAACAACTTCATCCATGACTATATATGGTGTCGGTTCGGCGTCCCACATTCTATCGTGACCGATAACAGACTCCAGTTCTCTGACACCTTCACCGAAGAATTAAACAGACTAGGAGTCAAGCACAGAAAGTCATCGGTCAGTCATCCTCAAGGAGACAAGCCGAGGCAGCAAACAAATTAATATTGAAAGCACAAACCGCACAGCCGAAACTAAGCCAAAAGGCATCCATATTTCCGTGCTAAGATCAAGAAATCAAGCAACTTCTCTATACGGTCGAAACTAAGCCAAAAGGCATCCACATTCCCGTATAGATTGGATACTTGTTTCAAGATCTTTCATTGTCTCTTAATCTCACAGATTACAGCAGTTCTAAACTCTTTAGAACTATGATTTCTGCAATTCCTTTTGAATTCTTCGGTCGAAAACTGTTTCAGGAAACAAGGTTTCGAAAAACCAGCTGTCTGAAAGCAGTTTCCAGTTTCCAGATTCGAATTCTGTAAAAAATTTACAGAATAATCTGAACACCAAAAAACAAAATCAAATCTGAGAATTTCCAAACTAGCCGTACGGATCAGTTTGGCATCATCCAAACCATCCGTACGTATCCATTGGTAGGATCCCAGATTTCTAGGTTTTTCAGAATTTCAGAAATTCGACCTAATCCAATATCGTGTTTGTACATAATCCAATTATTTATTGATAATCCCAACATACAATTATTCATATAGATCAAATCAATATAATAATCACATAATCCCCATGTCATGCTCATAAACCTTTATATCTCATATATAAAACTCAAATCACGCATTCATCTTATTATCATGTAGATATTATATAATCGAATTAAACAATTTCAACATGATATACTAAAATAATCTACAACGAACGGGGCTCTGATACCACTGTTGGGTTTTGATGTATCATGCGCAGCGGAATAAACAGACAAAATCAAACACCCAAGAGCCCGGATCCGTGCATGTTGATTAAATTAAATACAAAATGAAAGAAACATACCCTTGAAGATCGAATCCATGAACACGGACTTTAAGGTGCTAAAGGAAACACCCTCCATCGGTATCCACACGTCGAACGGATATTAAGAACACCTTCTTGATCTGGATTGCTAGACCCAAGGCTTGATGAAGAAACGATTTCTTCGTAAGAATTATTTTTGCTTCATTGATTATTGAGTTATGATGATTCTAAATCTCAAAACTAATAATCCCCTCTATATGTGTGTAATTGTTTCTCAAACAACATGTTATGATTTCTAAAATCAACCATTAGCTTTTTCAAACCCGACTGCACACATATATAATAGGGTATAAACCTAACTCCTTTTGGGATCAGAATTCCTTCTCAAACAAGAGATCTGAACAAACTGTTTTCCGTCTGGACAAACCATCCATACGGATTGGTTGGGTGGCTCCCAAACCATCCGTACGGATCCTTCCAGCAGGATCCAGTTTTTCCCATTTTCTGTGCCTTATTCAATCCGTTCTACTGTGTGTTACCAAATAGGATTATACTAAGTTGGCAACGAGTCCGAACGAGTCAGAACCCGTAAGTCATAAGCGGACTCTAGCAAGCCATTATGACTACCCAATTAGTATAACTTTGAAATCCCAAAGTAGCCTTATAGAACATATAACAATCCCTTTGTCACACGATATCATATTGGACATAAGTCATGGTCCACGTCAACTTATGTTGTCCAATGCTTTCTCGATCCTGAGTAGATTGATATGAGCAAATAACATTGAACGCTTCAATTCATTTGGGTACGGCCGTACACTATTATCAATCTCACTCATTGAGTGGCTAAGCAGATATCTCTCTTGAGAGAGGGACAAATCCCATCTTGACTTATCATTCTTCCCTACAAGAATCCGATTATGTCAATCGTAGCCTTTATAACTTCCCGGTTAGGGGTAGCATTTGAGTACGTCAAACATAATGTTCATCATGTGGAAGACTATGATAATCTCAGGTCTAAGGATAAATGATATAACTATTATGAGATTTAATTATGACATTTGACCATGACATAAATCTCATAACGGGTCTATCCAGTACTTGTTCTCCAAAATGTACCCACAAGTTTAATCCGCATCCTATGCACTATAATCATCATATGATTATTCATTAAACTCATGCTAGCCCTTCATAAGTGCCAGGGACAATGATCATTATAATAAACATGCAAAAGATATAATAATCAGGTTTGTTATCTTTATAACAATGAAGCTATGATATAACGCATAGGCCTTTCTCAAGGGCCTAGGGCACAATATCCAACAATCTCCCACTTGCACTAGGCCCAATCAACATGTATCCAATATCTATTGAGCTAGTTATGATCTCCATCATAGTTGCAAACGAGTTTATGTAGGATAATTATCCTTGTTATTATCATGAGGTATTTTGCATATTTTGACATCTCCCATCTTTGACGATTTCTCGAGTAAGATAGAAATGTCTAAGTATATGTTTAGATAAGATATTAGTCCCTTGACTTGTGTAATAACGATTATTGACACAATGAAGGTACATTAAATTAGTGACACTAGAAACGATTTATAGTTTACTAATTAAAATCTTAATCTTAACATTTTTCTAGTTGTATCTCATGCCACTAGATGCTCAACCTTTTGTAGAATAGTAATGGTCCATTTAGAACTCTTCTATCACCATTATTAGACGTAAACATGTATTTATACTGCAATATTTATCTTTGTTGGTTTGTAAGCATGCATCTATGTAACTATTACACGTCATCTTTTATTCCATCAAAGATCAAGAACGCATTTTTTAGTTCCTTTTAGAGAACATAAGAGTGTTTCTTAACTAGTGACTCTCACTAGGATCTGATTGGTATCATCTCATCATACTCCAAGTATATGACACATACGGTCTTAGTACATTTACATGACTTACATGATAGATCCAATTGCCGAAGCATATGGAATCCTAATCATGTACTCTTGCTCATTAGTCTTCTACTAAGACTAAATCTTGCAAAGATTAATGCCATTAGACTTTCGCAAGTAACCTCTCCAAGAGTCTTGCATGGTGAACTTTTCACTATATTGTCAATATTAGTACTTTGACTTTAACCAATCAACCTTTTAGATTTATCTCCATAAATCAGTCCAAGGATGTAAGCGGCTTCATCCAAGTCTTTCATTTAGAAACTCTTTCAGAATGAATTATATGTCAACAACATATATATATGACTAGGAATAATATTACGCTCCCACTAAATTTATTGTAATCCAAGTCTCATCTTTGATGAATTTCAAACTCTTTGAATACTTCATCAAAATGAAATTTAACTCCAAGTAGTTTGCTTCAATCCATCTCATGGATTTCTGCAACTTGCATACTTTATTAGAATTTTATATATCAAAACTTTTAGGTTGTATCAAACACATTCTAAAGTATGTTCCTATTAAGGAATGCTATTTTGATATCCATTTGTCATATTTCATATTCAAAATATGAAGTCATGACAATAAGAATTCTAATAATATTAAGCATGACTATGGGTGATAAAGTTTCATCATAATCAAAATTATGAATTAACTTTACTCAATTAGTCGTGCTTTATCAATATACACTTTTAGATTTTATGACTCCAAGTCATTGATCTAAATTCGGAGCGGACTTTGCATCTTGATAGGTAATAGGTCAATCATTCGCAATGATATTTTCCTAATTACTTTTTATTATGAGAAATCAATATTTCTTGTTATAGATAGTATCCTATCAGTTATGGAAATTTTTGTGTATACTTGAACGAATTTCCACAACTCCTTGTGAATATTTGTTCAACTTCCATCTTAGGTTCCATGTCATTTTTGGGTCTTGAACTCTTCGAGATACATTTTACTCCCACTAGTTCTTTAGAGATAAACGATTTATCTAGAAAGTACTATTTAGAGTAACAAACGATTTTTACTCTAAAGGGTGTAAAATTAATATCATTAAGATATCCCATAAAATACATTTATTAGATTTAGGTGTGATTTTGTCCAAGACAAAACTTTTCTCAAAATCATCACATCATAAATCTTTATGAAAGACAAACCAAGTTTTCTTTCATTCCATATCTCATATGGCATCAGTCGAACCACCTTAGATGAATCTCAATTTAGTGTAAGCGCACTTGTTTCCAGCACATAATCCAGAAGGATAATTTAAGATCAGTTTGACTTATTATGAGATAAAAAACTGTGTTTTACAGATAATCTGTAAACTTCTGGAACATAATCCGTAAGGCTGTTGTTTCCAGATTCTGTTTTTCTTAAATTGCAGACTTTCTGCAGAATTCTCATCGAGTCCAAGGCTAAAATATTCATTACTTTGATCTAATCAGAGTACATTAATACTTTTGCCATGAGTTTTTGAAATCCTTTTCCAAGCATTGTTACTTTAATGAACTACATACATCAATATGTATTAGTCCAAAAGAGTACTTCCTTTTACTACTATTAGTAAGAGGTGTCTTAATCAATTACAAGATTCACATAAATCACATGATTCGAAATCATGCAAATTTAAAAGTCCGTCCCATGGAATTTTAGTGTGTTTCTTATTATTGATATAGACATCAATGCTTTAAGAATGTAACGCTTACATCCTTAGATTCGGATTTCTATTATTTACGTTATACTTATTATTTTGTTCTTCCAAGATAAGGATATAAAGTCCCATTAATATGATTAGCAGTACAATAAAGCACATCATATTTAATGGAATATCTTCTTATTCAAAATAAGAAATATCCATAATCTTGTAATGAAGAAACCAAAATAATATTTCTACTTAAAGTGGGAACATCATGATATTTGTTCAAAACAAATATGAACCCAATAGGTGAAGACACTTCGCAAGTTTCTATGATTAATGTTGCAACCATTGCATCATTATCAACACATAGATTAATCTTTACCCTTTTAAGTAGAATTTTAACATAAATACTTGAAGTGGTAGTCCAACTACCCTTTCTTTTGATCTTCTAATTCAAATTGTAATTTCTCCAACGGTCAATCCTATTGCCAAGGTAGAGATTACATTCTTTGGATTTTAGGTTTCGCCATAAATATTTTCTTTAGGCTTGACAACTCTTGTCTTGCCTTTATATTAAATCCTTGTCCTTATTAACCTTAAAGTTTGAGAAGGTTTCCATTTGATATTAAGACACAACATTTTAAACATCAAATGTCGCTTATAAATTAATATCCAATCCGTTTGTTAGTTCCAAACTAACTTGATAACCAAGCCAACTAAGGTAATTAATATGTCTCTCCATGTTCAAAACATGAGAACTTATTAATATATATTTCATTCATCACATGAATGTTAGGCTCTTAATCAATCTCAAACTTTATTTGCCTTTCTTGCTTGTAGAAACGTTTCCTACATAATTGCTTATCGCATAAGCATTCATATGTTTCAGATACTTCTAAAGTTCTGATCATATTTAGTTATGATTTCATGTTTCAGATGTTTCAGATACTTCTAAAGTTCCGATCATAAGTGCTAGGAATTATTTTGCTCCATTGATTATTTAGTTATGATGATTCTAAATCTCAAAACTAATAATCCCCTCTATATGTGTGTAATTGTTTCTCAAACAACATGTTATGATTTCTAAAGTCAACCATTAGCATTCTCAAACCCGACTGCACACATATATAATAGGGTATAAACCTAATTCCTTTTGGGATCAGAATTCCTTGTCAAACAAGAAGTCTTGAACAAACTGTTTTCGGCCGGACAAACCATCCGTATGGATTGGTTGGGTGGCTCCCAAACCATCCGTACGGATCCTTCCAGCAGGATCCAGTTTTTCCCGTTTTCTGTGCCTTATTCAATCCGTTCTATTGTGTGTGACCCAATAGGATTATACTAAGTTGGCAACGAGTCCGAACGAGTCAGAACCCGTAAGTCATAAGCGGACTCTAGCAAGCCATTATGACTACCCAATTAGTATAACTTTGAAAGCCCAAAGTAACCTTATAGAACATATCACAATCCCTTTGTCACACGATATCATATTGGACATAAGTCATGGTCCACGTCAACTTATGTTGTCCAATGCTTTCTCGATCTCGAGTATATTGATATGAGCAAATAACATTGAACGCTTCAATTCATTTGGGTACGGCCGTACACTATTATCAATCTCACTCATCGAGTGGCCAAGAAGATATCTCTCTTGAGAGAGAGGGACAAATCCTATCTTGACTTATCATTCTTCCCTACAAGAATCCGATTATGCCAATCGTAGACTTTATAACTTCCCGGTTAGGGGTAGCGTTTGAGTACGTCAAACATAATGTTCATCATGTGGAAGACTATGATAATCTCAGGTCTAAGGATGAATGATATAACTATTATGAGATTTAATTATGACATTTGACCATGACATAAATCTCATAACGGGTCTATCAAGTACTTGTTTTCCAACATGTACCCACAAGTTTAATCTGCATCCTATGCGCTATAATCATCATATGATTATCCATTAAACTCATGCTAGCCCTTCATAAGTGCTAGGGACAATGATCATTATAATAAACATGCAAAAGATATAATAATCAGGTTTGTTATCTCTATAACAATGAAGCTATGATATAACGCATAGGCCTTTCTCAAGGGCCTAGGGCATAATATCCAACAGACCTCCCCCTTGCTTTATGGGCAGTTCGTACAACCACTCGGGGGCCGACTGAGGAGACTCCCTTTACGTTAACTTACGGATCAGAAGCTATGGCTCCAGCCGAGATGGCCTTACCGACCTTCAGGGTGTCCAATTATGACGAAGTAGTCAACGAATACAACCGACTCCTGGACCTAGACCTAGTCGAGGTAAAGAGGCTAAAGGCTCAACTCAGAATGATCAATTATAAGCAAAAAACCAAGGCTTACCATGACAGCAAGGTAAAGAAAAGAGTTTTTGAAGTCGGCGACTGGGTACTCAGAAAGATCGAGTCGACACATTTGAAGGCTCAACAGAATAAGCTATCTCCGAATTGGGAAGGCCCCTACATCGTTACTCACGTTATCAGAAAAGGGACCTATATGCTCAAAACTCCGGAAGGAAAAGAGCTTAAGCACCCATGGCATTCGGAGCACTTGAGGAAATACTATCAGTAACTCCTAGGCACCCTGTCTATCTTTTTTGCTTTCTAGATTAGATTTTTGGTCTTCAGTTCATAGCATTTATCAAATTAGATATTCCTTTATTATTATCAATAAAGTTTTCCTTTTTGCAAATTTGATACAAAAGCACGGTCCAAGCATTACTTAGCAATGCCGAGATCGTCATTCCGAGTTAAGACCAACGTCACGACTCAAGACAAATAGAACCTAACTCTATCGGCTAGTGCTCTCAAATTTGGGTTAAGATTATCACATCGAGTCCCCACGGCAATTTGAGACTAGCCATGAGTTAGTCCTTATAAAACCGAGCTCCTAACGCTAATCACGGCCACCACGGTGAACGACCACGGCCTACAAACATAGCCTAACCTGGTTACATTTAAAACCTAATTCTACCGGCCAGTGCTCTCAAATTTGGGTAAGATTATTACATCGATTCCCCACGGCAATTTGAGACTAGCTATGAGTTAGTTCTTATAAAACCGAGCTCCTAACGCTCTTCGCGGCCTACTTAGGTAAAACAACCACGGACCGTGAACAGCCTTAACCGGCTACAACATAATCTCAACATTTCAGATCATGTTGACATCTCAAACCGAGATTAGATAACATGAACGAGTGACGAGATAACGCAACCAAAAATAACAAGTATTTACGCCCCCAGTTAACACTGGCCCGAGGCAGACAAATACTTTAATAAACAAAAGCAAACGGTGTTTGTTCCCCCCCCCAGACTACACTAGACCTAGGCATGCAAACACTAAACAAAAAAAAATTTTCCAAGCCAAACAGGCTCAAAGACAAAAAAGAAATAAATTGTACCAGGTCACACTGGACCTATACCAAAAAATAAAGTCTATATCAATCACGGAGCCTGCTACTCCTCCTCATCCTCCTCCTCGTCAGAGCCCAACTCCTCTTGAAAATGCTCCACCAAAGCATGGAAATTGTTTGGATCAACAGGGGGAACACTCCAAGTCGGCCTGCCCTCAGCCTCGTCTTGCCGAGCTATCAGCCTAAGGGTGTTTTCGGAATAAAGAATCAGGGAATATACTGCATGGGCCTCCACACTATAGCCATCATTCATCAAGAGACGGGCCCACTTCTCAATTAGAACATTCACTTTGGGATCTATGTGGAGTTGGCGAGCTGCGTGTGTATAGCCGTCAACATATGTGGTCTTTACCTGATCATCAATGATCGACGGCATCACGGTACTTTGAAAATGCAACACAGCGGCTTTCTCCTTGGCAGGAATACTTTCTTCCAACTGATGGAACCTTGCCTCCATCTCATCTTTTTCTTTGGCAAGCAGAGCAGCATTCTCCCTCTCTTTCTTAATCTCCTCCTAAAGTGACTTAGCCTTATCCTCGAACTGCCTAACTGCCGCTCTCTCTTTTGCGATCTCGGCTTTAGCTTCCTCAACAACCTTGGCCTTCTCGGCATGGGCCAACTTGGCATTTTCACGGGCCTGGTTAACTAATTCCACGGTTTGGCCAAGTTTCACCTGGGCCCTAGTTGCTTTGCCTTCTAGATCGACCATTTTCTTCGAAACTCCCGACCACTGCCTTGCTTCATGCTCGGCAAGGGTGGCAAGCTGCGTGAAGAGAACCGACGTGAACAAAGAAAAAAAAAACTTGTAATAATGGCTTAATCAATTACCTCAGAGATTATTAAGCCTTTGTGCTCAGCCAATTAGGCATAGGTGTGAGGAATGGAGGATAGTTGATCTAAAAGATCATCATCCAGAGATCGGTGAAGAACGGACCGACCAAGTCGCAACATCGGCCCAGACCTAGCTGTGTGGACCAAGTTCCTCAGGGGAGGCACCTCAGAAAATTCTTTTATCATGGCATCAATCTCTTCGGAGGAAAATGCAGCCGGGATATCGGAAGGTGGAAGACTGGAATGCCTTTTGGGTAACGGCTCTTCTGGCACCTCGTCGCCACCATCTCTAGCCCTTTTTTCACCAAGGGGCTCACCGCCGTCAGCTCCCCTCTTCGAAGACAGCGTCCTCGGCCTGGTCCAGCGTGAGATTGTTCGCTGGCTCAGCTCCACTTGCCTCATCAGTTTGGCCCGCTGGAGCCACATCAGAAGTAGGGAGAGGACCCGCTTCCTTGGTAGCTAAGACCACCTACCGAGTTACCATATCGGCATGCCTCTTGGAGCGCCCCGAGGCCTTTGACTTCAACCTCCTCTTGTTCAATAGCTTGTTCGGGTCAGAGGAATACAAACGAGCCAACTCTCTTTCCTCCTCCATAGTCAGACCTGCCAATCCCACAGATAAGAATTAGAAGCCGAACACAAGGATATCGTAGTACAAACAGAAATGACGAAATCAGAAGTTTACATCCAACAACTTTTTAGACTTTTAAACAAGCCTTATCCCGAGTACGGCAAATCTCGCAATCCTTTATAAAAACAAAGTCGGGATGGACCACCCAGTCAGGATAACGATTGCCTCTGGTCATGGGCACCATGACATTCACATCATTCCAGGGTCCCGGCATAACCCCTGCTTGAACATAGTAACCGTGATTGGTTTCTAAAGACGACCAATTGAGTTGCTGAGCTGCAGCAAACTCCTCTAATCTCTGCACCAAGGCCTCACTCCAGGGGGCCTTATATCAAGTCTCGGGGGCCGAAGGGACTTTGGTAGGTACTGGGAACTCCCACCCAAGTCGACTCTCCGCCTTGATAACGTGGTTATTCCACCCCGATACCTTGCTGACTGAGCTAGATATTGGAGAAATAATCTTGGGCCTCCTTTGCTTGCTCCGAATAGTCAAGACCTGGGTGTTGTCGTTATAGGATGGCTCAAAAAATGATAAAAGGTCATGGGGCACGTCTCAAAGCACAGGCTCCGGCATAAGACAACGAATGATGTCAGGTACCTAACCGCATTATCTCCCAACATGGCAGGGAAGGCATTCCAGTCCTCAAAAAACTCACAGATAAAGGGATCAAGGGGTAACCGGAGCCCCAATTGAAATTGTTTGAAGAAAAAGGCCACTTCCGTATGATTCCAATAAAAAGAAGCCAGCTCTTCCGCAGAAGTCAAAGTGGGGGCAGGTTCATACGACAGGTCGTAATCATGACGGGAAATCCTACAAATGTCATGGAGATACTCTATCATCTCGTCACCCGCCTTGGGCTGCTTAGGTTTGTAGGAGCTACTGTCTTTCCCCTCCTGGGATTCCTGCGGCCACGACCTCGGCCCCCCTCGGGGACGTCGGTTCGGAACTGGTTCACAATCCTTGCCGAAGTGCTCTCCCCAGACGGAAGCCCTATGTTCTACAAGAAATCCTTTGATTTCACTCAGACTCAACAAAAACCACGGGCCATCTGTTCTCTTATAAATCCTTCGGTTTGCTTTATGAAAGCCCAGACGGACCGACGAGAAATACATCCCTGCACGGGAACAAGGTGAAGCTAGAGTCACCGGGAAAAATGGAGAACAGCAAAAAGAAATTGAAAGGCGAGAAAGATAGTAGGATACCCGATTAGATGCTTTGAACGGGAAATGAAGAAAAGTGAGCAGAAGAGAATAGGAATGCCCAATCACCGGTGAACGCTAGCCGAAATCAAGCAGTACAGGTGAATCGCTGATAAAATTATCTGGTGAATAAACCCTAAATTCGAGAGTTTTGACTGATCAAATGAAGAAGTAAAAGGGGATTTAGGGATTTCAACCGTTTGAAATTCGTGGGTCAATTAAAAGTCTGAGAAATTGACCTTCACTCGTCCGAGATTTCGCGAAAATCTCACGGAAATTGACGGCTGCACGTGTCATCCCCCTAAACCATTATTACCTACAATTAAGGATGGTGATTTCCCCCATAAAGCACATGTCTCATCACTTGTCCCTCGACGCCTGACACAGCTAATGTCACAAGTCTGTGACGTTATTAGCCTGGGGAGTAGCGAACGGTCAAGAAACTACCAGCACATGCCGACATTGTTGGGTTTCGATGTAACATGCGCAGCGGAATATAGCAATTAAAATTTTAAGAAACCCAAAGCCATGGATCCGTTCATATGATTAAATCAAATACAAAAACATGAATAAAGGATAAACTAACCCTTGATGACTATCAAAGTTTTCTTTGGTCTTGGTGGAGAAAAACTTGAAGCTTTATCACGGACAAAATCACGAACTTTGTAGATGATAAAATTCACCCTCTAGCGGTGTCCACACTTTGAACGAATATCAAGAGGCTCCTTGATCTTGGTTGCTAGACCAATAATTATGAAACACACTTTCAAAATTTAATAAAGAACTATATGGAATTTATTTGTGAATTATTTTGTTCCTCAATCAAAGATGTCTTAGAACAAAATAAAATCTCTCTCAAACTCTTTGAGACTCACAAAATCACTTGTTCATATGGTCTGGCCGAATTGGGGTTTTTATACACAATTAAGACCTATTCCAAATAGGAATCTTTTGCCAAAAACCTTCCTAAATCGAATTAGAAAGTATTCTGCCGCCTAGACCAAGCGCCCGCCCGGTACCACCCGAGCGCCCGTTCATTTGACCAGAAGGTCCAGGCCTTTTAAGAAATCATTCAGGCGCCCGCCTGGTTCAACCCAAGCGCCCGCTTGGTTGACCAGGAAGTTCAGAATAATTCCAGAAATTCCCTTGAGGTCCTTCGACCCTAAATTCCAATACAGTCCTTTTATTTATGATTCGTTCTATTGTGTGTGACCCTCTAGGATTATACTAAGTTGGCAATTGGCTCAAACATGATCCCATAAGATAGGATTAGGTTCTAGCAAACCGTCATACCTACCCAAATAGTATAACTAGATACAAGTTCGCATTCCTTTAGAATATGTCACAATCCTTTTGTCCACGATGTTATTGAACACAAGTCATGGTCAAACAGTCAACTCGTCTTGTTCAATACTTTCTCGATTCCGAATATGTTGATAATTCAAATGCTATTGATCCAATCAATCCATTTGAGTCCGGCCGAACATTTCATCAACATCATTCCTTCGAGGGGCCCAAGCAAGACATCTCTCCGTGGAGGGACAAATCCATTTAGCTTATTATTCTTCCCTACGTGAATTCGATTATGCCAATCATACCCTTTATAACTACCCGTTTAAAGGCAGCGTTTGAATATGTCAAACATAATCTTCATCAAGTGGAAGACTATAATAACTTCATGTCTAAGGATTCGAATGACATAACTAACATGAGATATATGTTCGACATAGACCATGACATAAATCTCATACAGCGGGTCATGTCCAGTACCTTGTTCCAAACAAGTACCCATAAATCTAACATGATCATCCCATGATCATTTAGCCTTTATACTAGTGCTTAACAAGTACTAGGGACGGGATTATTATAAGTAAACATGAACAACAATAATAATCAAAACATCTCTTTATTGATATGAAATAAATGATAACAATTACAACGTTTATTAAACGTGCCTAGGGCACCACTACCAACAGACATATGACTTAACGACACCTCAGTTTTGATCAGATTTGACTAAACTACGAAAAGGTTACCAGATACAAGTGCATTCCATGCCGACATGTCAACAAGGATCAGGCGATCGGCATTACTTTAAGACGAGATCATGAAAAGGGTAGTGTTAATGAGAGAAAAATCAAGGTCATGCAGGATGCAAGGAATTCAAGCCATGGAGTCAAAACACAATCAGAACAAAGGTGACTGAAAGGGTAAAATCCCATTATATATAACAAAAAGGACCCCCACAACGAGGCCGGGGGACTGACCTGTACAAAGTTGAAAAGGAAACTACTGGATCGCTCTAACCAAAGATTCAAGAAAAATCACGGTCTTGATCTTGATCTTCATCATCTTCCTCCCACTCAACGTCCCCATCATACCCATATTCATCAATAATGATGGGTTCAGGATCATCCTCACTGTCATCTTCATCATCATCATCCTCGTCCTCATCCTTTGACTCTTCTGCACTAGAGTCATCATCAGAAAATTATTCAACTGGGTCTGGCTCCACAAATTCATCGTTGCTATCGGACGGCAACTCCTCCATCGGAAAAGATGATCGTTTCTTCAACGGAAAATCGAAATCGCTGCTGCTAGAAGAACTGGGGTTTCTAGTTTGATTCTCTGACTCCGAGGTCACTTCTTCTGGAAAAACATCGTCGTATTTCCTCTTTGGAGCCATCTTTGAATTTTTCGTGAAATTTGGAATGTTCTTGAAGGATTCTTGAAAGTGAAGGTAAGATGGAGGACAACCAATAGACGGATCGTCTATTTATACCCCCAGAATATGAAGGGGCGCAGTATTTATCTGTCATGATTGAGGCGCAATTAATGAATGTCCGCTCTCCAAGAGGAGTAATGATTTCACCTGAATCAAATCCATAGTGACATCATCAAATCCAATCATCAAGGGATTTTGGCGGCGAACTATCAAATCAAAGTAAATGAAGGGCAGAGCAAGTACAAGGGGCACAGTTCCTACTCGGCATACCGAGATAGAAACTTGGGGGCCACTGAACGACATAAACCGACTTGGGTAAGTGGGACCCATATACTCTGGGCCCATACACCTAGGAGGCTTATACCGAGAGGCCCGTTCACCTGAAGCCTATACTTATAGGCCGACATCGTACAGGCCGAGCAGGCAGACCTTGCCTAGGTCGAGTTCCAAGAAGCCCAATCCTTAGCCAGCCTCTAGGACGAGCCGAGCTGGATGACGGGCCGAGTTATATCAAAAACCTACCATTATTACAGGGAGTCCACTTACAGAGTGTGATTACAACTCTAACAGTTGAGATCCTTATCTAAACAAAGATATCTTTTCTACAAGGTAACTGGGATACCATTCATCCTTATCCGGAGTCTCTCTCCAGGGAATACGAGTTCCACAGTGATACGGGCTCCCTAGCTTCTCTAACAAGTTAGGACTCATTCACCCACGCCTATAAAAACAGGTCCTCACAACAGGAGACGGGTAATAAACTCTTTGGCTCTAAACTAGTCAATTTATTTCTCTATTCATTCATATCACCCGTATTCTTACTCTCACGCTGGAGGGCCTTCGCCGGTAAAGCCCCGGCGTAGTTTACGTGTGCTCATTGTGCGCAGATCCAAACGGGGAAGATCTCATTGCTGGATTTATCCGAATCGCTAGACGGAGGGCTGATCCGATAGGTTTTTGGCAGCGTCAGGTCCGATTCCATGTGCCAAACCCAATCTTATCACAAATTTTGTCATTCTCTTCTAAAGCAAAGCGAAGAGTATAATTTTCTCTCTCATCCTCTCTCTCTCTCACCCTTGAATCTCCAAATTCCTCACAGATCTATGCTACTTCCTTCAGTCTTTCATATGTAGTCAGGTATGAATCGTATCTTCTCTTCCTTCTTTACCTTTTGCTTAATCATCCCCACCCCTATTTTCTTGAAAGAGTATCTACCTAGGGTTTGAAATTTTGCTGGTGCCCTAATCTTTTATTTCGGCATTTCATCATAAAAATATGATTCTTACGAAGTTAATTTGTTCTTTATTTTGATTTGGATCAGTGTACATTATTAGGTTTAAAGATTTCTTGATTGACTATGGAACATTTATCTTCTTTGTGGCCTTAATCAATTTTATGTCTCTAATTTTGGGTTTTTTTTTTTTTTTTTTTTTTTAGTTTGTGAATGGAACTATAGCAAAAATCAGTTTAGTTTTCGGCTACAATTGAAATACTCAAATGTAGCAGGTTTGAAATAAGTTTTGGATGCTTGATATATTGTCTCTGTTATTGTGCAAGATTTGCATTTGGGGTGAGCTTTGGCATCTTCTGTGTCTCTCGCAAGAGCCGGAAAAATCAAAGGTGTGGGGACTTGAACCTAGTTAGCTTCTATGACCAGTAATTTTTATTCATAAATGTCTACTGAGAGTTGTGGTTGGAATTGTTTTTTCTAGTTTTCATTTGTAGGTGGCTGTTAAATAATCAACTTTCCTTGTGCTAGTGGGTAATGCTTGCTTTCCTGTTCTTTTCCCTTGACTCTATAGCTCAAATTTACTCCTGTTGTACAAAAATTTAAACCGAGAGAGTTGTGTGCAGGGTATGCAAGTAGGAATGGATTGAAAGACAAATCAATATTCTTTGTATCATAATGAAGATGTTACGCCTAATCTTTTTAAGTATTTGGCTCATGCAGCACCTTGGCATTTGTATGTTCCAGCTCTTTCCTTATTCTGTTGTGTATTTTGTACAAACTATAACTACTCCCTCGGTCTTATAATGATGTTCCTTATGAAAATATAAAACTTGTTATTGCTAGTATTTATAATGGTGTATCGATAACAAGTTTTGTGTTTTCATTTTAGGATAATGAAATTAAACAAAAATTATTGCAAGTTCTTTCGTGCTAACATAAAAAAAAAAGTGGGAAGATTATTATAGGACGGAGGGAGTATGCATTTAGATCACATTATAAAATTAACTTCAGAATTTGCAGTACTATTGAAGTCATCTATTTGATAGTTGTAATTGGTGGTAATGTTCTTTACTAGTTACTTAATAAAAAACATCCATGTTAGGCCTTTTCTGGAGCCTATTTGTTGTTTAGAAAGTGCAAACACTTATAGAACCAAGAAACCATTTAGTGTGACAATTTAGTATGTAAATCATTTAGGAGAAATGACCAGGCAGAGTCTATGTGTTGTTGTTTTTGGATACCTTTGAATCACTCACAATAGTCAATACATTCGTAATATTGATCTGGTGTGATTGGTATAAGTAGCTAGATAATCTCTAAGTAAATATTAATTTATTAATTATAATTGTGTGATTTTGCAGATTGGTGGAGCGTCATTATTCAGTATAGAGTGGTACTATTTTTCTGGGACATTCATTATTTAGGATCTAAAAGGTGAGACTATCTTTATGAGACGAGGGAGTAATGAAACAAAAAACTTCTTGAAGTTAGCTGTTGTTTTGATGACGACTGCGTGCTATGGTAAAATTGTTCTGCTTATTTGCTTGGGATAATCTGAAAGATATTTGTAAATACTTGTAAATACTATATTGTGAGATTACATGTAGATGGGGTGGTCTTAGAGCTTATTGTAAGATCTCTTTTTGTTGTATTTGAGCTTTTGGTAGTAAATGTTCATGATGAACTACGGTAGTGAAAGATACTTGTAAATACTATCTTGTAAAATGAAATGAAATGAAATGAAATGAAATGATACAAGTTTGGTTGTACTTGCTGATTGAATCTATGAACTTCTGTGTGTTGTAAAGTAAACTATTATGTTGTTAATTGTCTTAATTACAAAAATGTCAAGACAATTAAAGCAGCTACATTTTTAATACAATGTTTGCAAAGGATATATACGGCGGACTAATATGTCGTATATAACTCAAATGTAATAATCCTAGAAACACTTTATACGGCGGACTAGGCTGCCGTAAATGAATACTTTATTTGTATAGGGGCGTCGTAAATACTATACACGGCAGCAATATTTGGTCTTATATATATATACGACGACCACTGAAGCGGCGATCAAAAAACCGACGTAAATACTTTATACGGCGGATATTGATACCTTTTACGGCGGTTATTGTTCGCCGTATATAACTTGTTTTCTTGTAGTGAATGTGGTAATAACAAGCTGTGGGGTGAATTGGAACACCTAAAACAGATTGACATGTTACATGTCTGAGTCTGTCCCCTGGTAAACCTGGAAAGGTGTTCGTGACTGCAAATATAGTAAGAGCTTTAAGCTTTGAATGTGATCAAGTCTTTATGATGAGATGTTAGCAGTGCATCTTTGGAGATGCCCAACTAAGTGAGTGTTATTGTTGGCCGCAATTAGAGGAAAATGGTTATTCCTCAAAAGCACTCATGACAGAGGATCAGGACGTATGGCTTATACGCGTCAAGTTATAATGATAGAGGCTGTTGTCATAGCCTTTTGTCGTGTTGTTACCAACGGACGCCACCACATTCAAGAATCAGGTTCAAGACACCCGTTCACCTAGATTCTGTGGGGACATAAGTTGACTGAATAGGTAGGGTGTCGCGCCCCGACCCGTGGTCCTACTTGGCCCCACGTCCGGGACACGCACGGAAGACGTCATAAAACATTTTTAAGAAAATTTTTCGAAATATACTTTCATAAAAAGGTCTTACATAACCAAACAACATTTACTAAACGTGACTACTAGTCACAAAACAACTTTCACAACCAAGTTCTAAGCCACTTGGCTACACACTTCACTTACTTACTTATTTACAACACGAACATCTACCAAAAGAGTTGATACAAACCAAGTCACGGGTACACTACCCAAAAAGGTATTACATTTACATAATGTATCCTTTCTTACACAACTTTCCCAAAATATCTTACCCAAAGATCTCCTCGACGTCCTCCCTGTGTGTGTGAACTATCCCCTGGGCTCCTTCTTATCTAAAACAGTAAACAAATAAGGGTGAGAATAAATCTCAGTAAGTTACTAAAATGCAACTACATTACATGCTAATATGAAGATCATGAAGAAACAATATTAACAATTAAGCGTATAACACATAGCACAAAATATGAGAGGCTCCCTATCGCCAACCGTCCCATACCGGTTGGAAATAACGACCAACTCATCATGCAACACATAAAGCGGAAATGAACACTCATACGTGGATACTGAGCCAAGGTTCCCAAACCAAACAATAGCCATCTGAGAGGCATCAACTGAGCAGCATCGAAGAGCTGAAACGGGTTCCGGAACCAAACAACAACAACAACAACGGGGGGAAATGACACAAAGTCATAACCCAAAGTGCCCAACCTTTGGCCTAAGGAAGGGGTTTAAAAAGGGGAAACCAATGATAGGAGCCTTATAATGTACTTGGCTCGGAGACCATTATAATCCCTATCACTGCCCAACACACACAAAAGTACCAGCTGGACTTTAAACACAACCGAAGCAAAGAAAACTTGCTTAAACAACAAACGGGGTATGATTCCAAAGTAGGGAACCACACAAACTCATCATAGAGAAGTAAACACGTTTTCATAATAGTATGCACCATATTGACATTAAGTCATCACACAATCCATCCACACAATCACATGAATTCACACTTGATCACAAAAGACCAACTCTACCATAATGAACCATGGATACTCATTTTGGTACTAATCACCTACTGGATTCACTTGCTATAAAAATCAAAACCCCACTCAATAACCAACCCATCGTGTAGTACTCGAGAAGAGCTTTCCAACGATAGTTTACACGACTAAAACGGAGTCCGGATGAAGAAGTTATGACCTCCGGAAGATTTTACATAAAAATACACAAGTTCAGACTTTGGGCCCTTACACGACTCGTGTAACACTACACGACTCGTGTAAGAACTTTTACACAAGTCGTGTAGCAGTACACGACTCGTGTAGAAAAACACCCCTTCAGAATCTCCCCTTACACGACTCGTGTACCCCTACACGAGTCGTGTAATCAGCCCAGAATTCACATTTTGGCTGGAAACAAAATACTCCCTTCATCTCACCAACCCAAAATACCAACATTAGCAACCCTCATACAATTTCAACCCTCACAACAGCTACAAACTCAACCCAAGCACAATACTAACACCAATTCCTATAACTTTCCCACTAATAACAAGCTATGTACAAGTTCTTACTACTCCCTCTGTCCCAAATTTACAAGTATATTAAAAGTATACCAAAACATCATTTTATAACATATAAAGCATATAAACATGTTTATGACCATTTTAACATTTAAAGGGGGAATAGTAACTTACCTATTTTCCGGAAAAGATGTCAAGAAAAATAAGATGGATCGGTAGATATGATCTAATCAACACCCTGAACATTTATATATTTTTAGATTTGGAAATGGAGTAGTAAATTAAAATAGGAAAAATTAACAAGAACAAGAACATTACCTATTCTTTTTCTTCAACAATGGCACTCTCTGGAAATGATTAGGAAAGAAATGGTGGTGTGCTAAACTAAGGGGAGGGAGGGAGATGAGGTAAAGATAAGATTTACTTACTTCTTCATATAAATCACTCAAGTTTCATGTTAAGCAATTAAGACCCTAAAGTTTACTTCTACAAGGGACCCTAATATTTCCACTTCTATCACTTCACTCCCTAATTAAACTTTACTATTAACACCTAACTAACACAAATAATCAAATAAGATGTGCAAATTCATATAAGATGAAGCAACACATAAAATGCACACCTAATTTTAAATCAAAATTACCAAAAAATATAAAATAAATATTAAAATAAATAAACGGATTTCGGGGTCGTTACACTCACTCCCCCTTAAAGAAAATTCGACCCGAATTTTTGGATTGCTTACCTCAACCCTCAAACAACCAAGGGTACTTCCTCTCTATCTCCTCCCGAAGCTCCCAAGTCGACTCTTCCACGTTATGATTTCTCCACACAACTCGAACAAGGGGAATACTCTTAGTTCGCAACTCTTGAACTTTTGAATCAATAACTTGGACCGGGTGCTCCTCGTAAGACATACTCGGTTCAATATCCTCGGGAACCTCGGACAAAACATGAGAATGATCATACACATACTTCCTAAGCATCGAGACATGAAAAACATTATGGATTTTGTCAAGAGAATGAGGTAACGCAAGACGATACGCCCTATCACCAACTCTACTCAAAATCTCGAATGGGCCAATGTACCTCGGTGCCAGCTTGCCTTTCTTCCCGTACCTTCGAATTCCCACTTTAGGTGAAACCTTTAAAAATACAAAGTCACCCGAATGAAACTCAAGATCTCGCCTCCGATGATCGGCATAGCTTTTCTGTCTACTCTGAGCCGTACTCAAACGATCCCGAATAAGTTTAACTTCCTCAACTGACTTGTTCACCATATCAATACCCCAAATTTTTGCTTCTCCCACTTCATCCCAACAAATTGGAGACCGACATTTCCTCCCATACAAAGCTTCATACGGGGCCATCCCAATACTTGACTGAAAACTGTTGTTATAGGCAAATTCTACGAGAGGTAAATGAGAATCCCAAGAATCTGAAAAATCAACTGAGCAAGCTCGCAACATATCCTCGAGAATCTGAATAGTTCTCTCTGACTGCCCATCTGTCTGGGGATGAAAAGCTGTACTAAACTTCAACTCTGAACCCAAAGCTTTTTGAAATGCTTGCCAAAACCGAGATGTAAATCTAGGGTCACGGTCAGACACAATACTCACCGGGACACCATGCAATCTCACAATCTCATTTATATATAAGGTTGCAAGCCTTTCCATCGAGTAACTAATCTCAATAGGTAGAAAATGAGAAGACTTGGTCAATCTATCCACGATCACCCAAACGGCGTCAAACCTTCTTCGAGTGCGAGGTAATCCCGTCACGAAATCCATAGTAACATGTTCCCACTTCCATTCCGGAATTTCTAACGGTTGAAGTAACCCCGCAGGCCTTTGATGTTCAGCTTTCACTTGTTGACATGTCAAACATTTAGATACATAATCCGCTATCTCTCTCTTCATATTATTCCACCAAAAGTGTTGCTTCAAATTCTGATACATTTTTGTGCTCCCGGGATGAATAGTATACCTCGACTTGTGGCCCTCATCAAGAACTTGGCGTTTAATCTCATCCACGCAAGGCACACATAACCGACCTCTGAAAGTTAACACTCCTTCGGAATTAAGAGAGAAATCCTCAAATTTACCATCTTCGATTTTATCCGCTATTTTCACCAACTCCGGATCATCCTTCTGAGCTTTCTTTATTTGTTGAATCAAAACTGGTAATACTTGAATACTCGCAAAAATAGCCCCATGCTTTGACTCACAAGGCTCCCAATCTCGAGCATCCTCTAACATCTTCCATTCACGCACCATCAATGAAGCCATAAAAGATTTCCGGCTAATGGCATCAGCTACCACATTTGCTTTACCCGGATGATACGATATAGTGCAATCATAATCCTTCAATAGCTCCATCCATCTTCTTTGCCTGTTATTCAACTCTTTTTGGGAGAAAAGGTACTTCAAACTTTGATGATCGGTGAATATCTCAAATTTGGCTCCGTACAGATAGTGTTTCCACTTGTGCAACGCAAAAACAATCGCAGCTAATTCCATGTCATGGGTAGGATAATTCTGCTCACTCGGAGTCAACTTTCTTGAAGCATACGCAATCACTCTTCCATTTTGCATTAACACACACCCGAGGCCTTCTTTAGAAGCATCGCTATAAATGACCAAATCATCATTGCCATTAGGAAGCGCAAGGATAGGAGCTGTAGTCAACCTCTTCTTCAACTTTTCAAAGCTAACTTGACACTTGCCATCCCACACATACGGTACATTCTTTCGAGTCAACTGAGTCAACGGAGTAGCAATTTTAGAAAACCCCTCGATAAATCTTCTATAATACCCGGCTAGACCCAAGAAACTTCGAATCTCCGTAACTGATTCAGGCCTCTTCCAATTCACAATAGCTTCAATCTTGGAAGGATCTACGGATATTCCTCTATTGGAAACCACGTGCCCCAGAAAAGACACTTCCTCGAGCCAAAAAGCACACTTACTGAATTTCGCAAACAGTTGCTTCTCACGGAGAACAGATAGAACCATTCGCAAGTGTTGCTCGTGCTCCTCCTTAGACTTGGAATACACAAGAATATCGTCAATAAATACAACCACGAAGGTGTCAAGATAAGGCTTAAAAACCCGATTCATCATATCCATAAAAACAGCCGGAGCATTAGTCAACCCGAAAGGCATAACAAGAAACTCGTAATGACCATACCTACTACGGAAAGCAGTCCTAGAAATATCCTCAGAACGGATCTTTAACTGATGGTACCCACTCCTCAAGTCAAGCTTCGAAAAGACGACTGACCCTTGGAGTTGATCAAACAAGTCATCAATGTGAGGTAGAGGATATTTATTCTTTACAGTTACCTGATTCAGCTTCCTGTAGTCGATGCACAGTCTCAAAGACCCATCTTTCTTCTTGACAAACAATACAGGAGCTCCCCACGGTGATACACTAGGACGGATGAATCCCCGATCAAGTAACTCTTGCAATTGCACCTTCAATTCTTTTAGTTCAGCTGGAGCCATTCTATAAGGTGCTTCAGATATAGGGGTAGTACCTGGAATCAAGTCAATACCAAACTCGATCTCTCTATCGGGAGGCATAGAATATTCAGAAGAAAACACATCAGGGAACTCTTTAACCACATTCACATCTTCTACTTTAGGAGACTTTTTAGTAGTATCCAAAACACAAGCCAAATACCCCACACACCCACGGTGCAATAGCCTCCTAGCTTTCACATAAGAAATCATACGAATTCCCGAACCCAAAGAAGTTGCCTCAAAAGTAAACACAGGCACACTAGGGATAGAAAACGTAACCACTTTCTTAAAACAATCAACAGAGGCATGATATTTACTTAACCAATCCATACCCAAAATAACATCAAAGTCTTGCAATGGCAAAATAACTAGATCAGCAAGTAAAACATGCTCACTTATATGCACATCACAATCACGCAACACCTTGTCAGCTATCAAACAATTTCCCATAGGAGTCGACACTTCTAGCACATAAGGCAAAGACTCAAAGGAAGAATGCAATCGAGATGCAAAAGACACAGAAACATATGAATGCGATGAGCCGGGGTCTATAAGTGCACGTGCCCTCAAACTGGACATAGAAATTATACCTCCAATTACGGTGGAAGCATCCGAAGCTTGTTGTTGATTGATTGCAAACACACGACCTTGAACCTTTGGTTTTCCTGAGGCATCCCTTTTCTGACCCTGAGACGATCCAACACCACTCCCCGATGGTTGACTCCCCAATCTCGGGCAATTTCTTTGAAAATGGCCAAGTTGTCCACAATTCAAACACTTTCCTTGTTTCTTCCAACACCGCTCCTCACTGTGCCCTTCCCTCTGACAATAATTACAAACCCTCTTGCCTTGACCCCCGGAGAAATTGCTTTGATTTCTAACACTCGGTTGCCCTTGTGGTTGTCCTCTAAATGGGGTTGAAGTCCCTTGTCCTCCACGATTATCATTCCTTTGCGGTTGTGGTCTACCTTGCCTTCCAGCACTTGTTAATTCCACCTTTCTCTTGTGTTCTTCAATGTCGTGCTCCACTTGATAAGCTCGATCAACTGCATCTTGAAACTCTTGTAACTTGTGGGACACCAATTGAGTTCGAATCACTGTTTTTAGCCCTTTCACAAACCTTGTTGCTTTCCTCTCCTCCGTTGCAATTAAATGAGTACAATACCTCGATAGCTCTGTGAACTTGGTTGCATACTGAGCCACCGACATTGTATTCTGTTCCAAGCTAAGAAATTCCACTTCCTTCCGGTCTTGATCCACCCTTGGAATAAAATGTTCCTTGAACTTCCTCAGAAAATTTGCCCAAGTATATGGTACATGAGCTTCATCCCAACTAGCCTTCAGTGTTCTCCACCAGTACTCCGCAGCTCCACTCAACTTGTAGGTAGCAAATCTAACTCGATCTTCCTCAGTACATACTAAAACATCAAATATCTTTTCCATGGATTCAATCCATCTCTCAACTTTGGTCACATCTGGTTCACCATCATAGCCAGTTGGTTTCATCTTCAAAAACTGTTCTAGACCATACCTCGGAGGTGCATGCTCTCCTCCTTGTCTCTGATCATGGATGGTTTTCATTGCAGCCTCGAACATCCCTTGGAACATAGCTCGAGCTTCTTCCCTTACATTACCCTGGCCTGCAGTACCAGACTGTTCACCCTCATGTTCCGGCATTTTTACTGAGTACCTGCATAAAACACTCAACGTTACTCACTCCATACTCAACTACCCTCCTAGGTCTTAGTCATTCTAGACCATCTACAACCTAGCTTTGATACCAACTGTCGCGCCCCGACCCGTGGTCCTACTTGGCCCCACGTCCGGGACACGCACGGAAGACGTCATAAAACATTTTTAAGAAAATTTTTCGAAATATACTTTCATAAAAAGGTCTTACATAACCAAACAACATTTACTAAACGTGACTACTAGTCACAAAACAACTTTCACAACCAAGTTCTAAGCCACTTGGCTACACACTTCACTTACTTACTTATTTACAACACGAACATCTACCAAAAGAGTTGATACAAACCAAGTCACGGGTACACTACCCAAAAAGGTATTACATTTACATAATGTATCCTTTCTTACACAACTTTCCCAAAATATCTTACCCAAAGATCTCCTCGACGTCCTCCCTGTGTGTGTGAACTATCCCCTGGGCTCCTTCTTATCTAAAACAGTAAACAAATAAGGGTGAGAATAAATCTCAGTAAGTTACTAAAATGCAACTACATTACATGCTAATATGAAGATCATGAAGAAACAATATTAACAATTAAGCGTATAACACATAGCACAAAATATGAGAGGCTCCCTATCGCCAACCGTCCCATACCGGTTGGAAATAACGACCAACTCATCATGCAACACATAAAGCGGAAATGAACACTCATACGTGGATACTGAGCCAAGGTTCCCAAACCAAACAATAGCCATCTGAGAGGCATCAACTGAGCAGCATCGAAGAGCTGAAACGGGTTCCGGAACCAAACAACAACAACAACAACGGGGGGAAATGACACAAAGTCATAACCCAAAGTGCCCAACCTTTGGCCTAAGGAAGGGGTTTAAAAAGGGGAAACCAATGATAGGAGCCTTATAATGTACTTGGCTCGGAGACCATTATAATCCCTATCACTGCCCAACACACACAAAAGTACCAGCTGGACTTTAAACACAACCGAAGCAAAGAAAACTTGCTTAAACAACAAACGGGGTATGATTCCAAAGTAGGGAACCACACAAACTCATCATAGAGAAGTAAACACGTTTTCATAATAGTATGCACCATATTGACATTAAGTCATCACACAATCCATCCACACAATCACATGAATTCACACTTGATCACAAAAGACCAACTCTACCATAATGAACCATGGATACTCATTTTGGTACTAATCACCTACTGGATTCACTTGCTATAAAAATCAAAACCCCACTCAATAACCAACCCATCGTGTAGTACTCGAGAAGAGCTTTCCAACGATAGTTTACACGACTAAAACGGAGTCCGGATGAAGAAGTTATGACCTCCGGAAGATTTTACATAAAAATACACAAGTTCAGACTTTGGGCCCTTACACGACTCGTGTAACACTACACGACTCGTGTAAGAACTTTTACACAAGTCGTGTAGCAGTACACGACTCGTGTAGAAAAACACCCCTTCAGAATCTCCCCTTACACGACTCGTGTACCCCTACACGAGTCGTGTAATCAGCCCAGAATTCACATTTTGGCTGGAAACAAAATACTCCCTTCATCTCACCAACCCAAAATACCAACATTAGCAACCCTCATACAATTTCAACCCTCACAACAGCTACAAACTCAACCCAAGCACAATACTAACACCAATTCCTATAACTTTCCCACTAATAACAAGCTATGTACAAGTTCTTACTACTCCCTCTGTCCCAAATTTACAAGTATATTAAAAGTATACCAAAACATCATTTTATAACATATAAAGCATATAAACATGTTTATGACCATTTTAACATTTAAAGGGGGAATAGTAACTTACCTATTTTCCGGAAAAGATGTCAAGAAAAATAAGATGGATCGGTAGATATGATCTAATCAACACCCTGAACATTTATATATTTTTAGATTTGGAAATGGAGTAGTAAATTAAAATAGGAAAAATTAACAAGAACAAGAACATTACCTATTCTTTTTCTTCAACAATGACACTCTCTGGAAATGATTAGGAAAGAAATGGTGGTGTGCTAAACTAAGGGGAGGGAGGGAGATGAGGTAAAGATAAGATTTACTTACTTCTTCATATAAATCACTCAAGTTTCATGTTAAGCAATTAAGACCCTAAAGTTTACTTCTACAAGGGACCCTAATATTTCCACTTCTATCACTTCACTCCCTAATTAAACTTTACTATTAACACCTAACTAACACAAATAATCAAATAAGATGTGCAAATTCATATAAGATGAAGCAACACATAAAATGCACACCTAATTTTAAATCAAAATTACCAAAAAATATAAAATAAATATTAAAATAAATAAACGGATTTCGGGGTCGTTACATAGGGGTTCAAGCTGGGAGGCACCATCTATCGAAAGCATGACAATGGATAATCGTTACCCGTCTTATCACCACGGATTTGTGGGGGATTGTTGGAAATTTGACATTTGGTCAACTTTGGGTGGGTCCCATTTGTGGGTCCTTTTGAGTTTGACCATGGTCAATGTTGATATACATTGTATAATGTAGCATGAGAAAATTATGTGTTTTGGTGAAAGCCAAATTATGGAGTTAATCCATGGTTCTAAGACTTCAAAGATGGGCATTTAAGTGCTTTAATTCTCAAAGATGAAATGGGTTGGTTGGTATCCCACATAGGATAGGAAAGCCAAACCTCCCTTTTGTTTGAGAATATAAAAGGCTTTTTGTCCCAACCCACATGGAATAGGAATGGGAAGTTGGAGTGCCATAAATTACAAGGCACTTCATAGTCTCGTGTTCAAGTTACATGTGAGGTGGACTTAAACCTTTCCCCACACGCGCTCGCTCGGCTCGGACGGGCACGGGCTAAGGGCGTTTGGGCGAATGGTTCGGTTCGTGGGCGTATCTTTTTAGTCAAAATTCATTTGAAGTTTCCTTTTTGCTAACGGAAACAGTTAGTTTCGTCAGTTTCCTAACTGGACTCTTACTGTGCAGTTGTAATCCGGGTAGGTTTTAGAGTCCTAAAAACCCTAAACCGACTTCATACGTGTATAAAATAACAGCCCCGGTTATAGATTTACTAACGTAAAAAATACCTTCTGATTTTCAACTCGAAATCTGTCTTCTCCATACACTGTTTCTGTGATTGATCTGAGCGGGCGATTCAGGCGAAGTGAGCAGGCGCAAGTGCATCTGTACCTGTTCGTGCGAGATTTCTTGGTACGTTTGCTGAGATCATTTTATCCTCGGAGGATTTTGCCGTAACTCTTTGTCGCACCAGTAAGAGGGCAATAAATTCTCTTTGGAGAATCTTCATACAGGGGACTCGATCTGATAAGTATTCTGACTCCCTTTTGTTTTCCTGTTTGCCGTTTTCCTGGTACGCGTTCTGTTGCTATTTCTGTTATGCTTTTGGCTATAATCTGTATTGCTATTGAATTCGTGATTGCCCCTTTAATTGATTAAATATGTTTAATCTGAACTGGTCGAATATTTTATTCCAACATATATTACTTCCTCCGGTCCAAAATAACTATCATTTTTGAGCTAAAATTTTGGTCCAAAATAACTGTCACTTTTAAGCTAAATGTCCTTCATACCCTTGCATTGAAACTTGTTTTGTTTTATTTAATAAATTTCATGAGAATGACGCTCCACAACAGCCGAAAGCTCATTCTTGAAGAGAGGATTTTGATCAAGACGTACAATAAAAAACAAATTGTCCGTCTCCATGAAAATGCCTAACTCGTCTCGGATAATGAAGTGTAACCTTAAGCCCAATCTTCTTTGAACACCCTTCCAAACAACGATCTGTGATGCCCAAATTTTTCTCTAATCATAACTTGGAAACGGCCCAACATTGGTCTTCGAAACGTCCCAACATGGAAAATATTTAACGTTGAAAACACAACAATGTAAAACATTTGAGTTGACAAAAAATGTCCAACCAAGCATCCAAAGCATTGCAACACAAAAAAATCTAAACAACAAACAAAGGCTCACAAATGTAGAGAAGGCAAAGACTCTCGACAAATGATAGAAGACGAAGGCTCTCAAATAATGTTTAAAAAACTTTGATTACACGATAAAATCGATGGTGAGAGGAGCGATTGCTTTAGCCACTTCTAACTCCACCAATCTTTCTTGAACTCATAATCCTCAAATTTGATTAAAAATCAGAAATTATTGAAATAGAAAGAACATAAATTACAAATAGAAACAAAACATCGGACGAAATCCAACGGAAATTGCGTGATCTCGCCGACGCTTTTTTACACTAACACTGACACTTTTACACTGGCACTTAATAATACATGCGCTGGCACTGATACTTTTTCACACTAATACTGGCACCCCTTTTACTCTAAACTGACATTATTTGACACTGACACTCTATATTAACATTTTTTTTTACACTAACATTGATATTTTTTACACTGACACGTAATAATATATGCACTGACATTCTATACATTGATACTTTCTTACACTAACAATGATATTTCGAAACGTGCTTTTTCTAAGCTCAGAAAAAAATGCGTGTTTGTGAAATTTTAATTTCATTTAACTATTTAAAATTGTTGCTTTTATAATAATGGTATAAAAGTGAAAACTTTATTTTAATTTTGAGACGAAAAGTCCGAAAGGTGGATCACAAAATTAAAGGATGAGATGTTTTCACCATATAAACGAGATATTTTAGTTTACTGTATTTATTATATCACCATTACTGTATTTTTCATCGGCAAGGGTGATGGGATCGGGTACAAACAAGGGTCCATGAAAGTAACGTAAAAGTCAAACTGGAAGACAGCTTATCCGAGGTTAAAAAGTAGGTCCCACACCAACTAATTGAATTGAAGAGGCAGCAGATCCAAGAAGAATGCTACCGTAATAACTGACATAGTCCGACGCATACCAATTAATTACCCTTGTTTTTTTTTTTTCTTTTTTATACATTTTGTTTGCCATATCATCGGTGTTTGTTTGATGTGCTTAAAAATGGTTATCATCGATTTCGAATTGCTACAACGAGAGTTATCTCCAACGTTTTAATTTTAAGTGTACAAATCACATAACATTTGTAAAATATTTAATATATAATGTGAAATGGCTACTATCAAAATGTAAAAAAGATAACGTTTTATACAACATGGACTAAGACGGGAGCTAAAAGAGTTTTTTTTTTTTTTTTTTTTACCTACTTATTTCATTAAGAAAGTCGGCTCAGTGCCGATAAAATGTTAGTACTATTTCTAGCATAATTAGCATTTACATACGAAAATTTAACGTGCATATCTACTTTAATAATATTAAATTTATTATAGTTGGTTAATAAAAGAGTAATGTCCGAAACGATAACTTCAGGGTTAATGTCCCGTTTTGTTGGATGTTTGATGTAGTCTCGGGTTTGTGTCAAATCAGTGATGATGATGATGTCAGCGTAGTGTTGTATATGGACCATTCTAAAAAGCGTTTCACAAAATATTGTATCTTTATTATATCGTTAAGTGTTGGAGCTAATTCTGCTGTAACAGTTCCAGACCCTCTTCAAATCGGTTACTCTATCCCATTCCGATTAGGGATCGTGTGATTAAAAGTGACATAAATCATGGTTTTTTTTTTTTTTTTATACTTCCTCTGGCTCTGATCTAAAAAGGGATTGCCAATAAATCCTAGAGAGAATGTGGTATTTGCTAATAAAAACTCAACATTTCATATTCTACCTACGAATAAATCTCTCGCAACTTTAAAATGGCAAAAGTACTCTAGCCCAAATAAAATCCTCAAAGTACCCTAGCCCAAATAAAATCCTCACACCTCTAACCATTTTTTAACGCCACCGCTAGGGATGACCAAACACGGTTCCGGTTACGGTTCCGGTTCGGAACCGCCGGTTCCGGTTCGACTTTTATGTGAACCTTAACCGGCCCTTGGTTACACTGGTTCCGGTTCCGGTTGTCACAATACGGTTCCGGTTTGATTCCGGTCCGGTTCCGGTTCGGTTCCACGGTTCATTTTTTGATGGTTTTTTAACGGTTAATTCTGATGAAACTGTTAGAAATCGGTCAAAAACACATTTTTATTATTTTCATTCACTGATTTTGGCAAAAAAAATCAGTCAAAACACAACTTTTCTTGTCAACTTTCCATTAGTAACGGTTAATTCTAATGAAACAGTTAGAAATCTAATGATTTTGATGGTTTTTTAACGGTTTTACTGACGGTTCAGACGGTTCCGGTTCGCGGTTTGGTTGGGCGGTTCGGAACCGCCGGTTCACGGTTTTTTAGGGGGTTGAACCTTAATCGGCCCTTATCCAAAACGGTTCCGGTTCCCACGGTTCCGGTTTTCGTGGCGGTTCATGGCGGTTACGGTTTTTTGGGTTCCGGTTTCGGGCCGGTTCGACGGTTCCGGTCCGGTTCCGGTCCGGTTTGGCCATCCCTAGCCACCGCTACTGACTGCCGCCGCCACCGACCACCACCGGCCAAAAGCCACCACCACCGCTACTAACCATTTCAGAACTTTTAGTTATTTAAAAAAATGCCACCGCACGTTGTAATTTATTTTTTTTACTTATTTACAAACATGTCATTCCGCATATTAAAAACACGTTTTACGTTAATACGAATGTAAAACACGTTTTTTATGAAATTTTAACACTCCAGATTCATCCTCATTCAATCTAAATTGTTATTATCCATTTAATTTTAACTGTATCGTCGGCCCCAAATTCATCTCATCCCATCTAAAGTTGACATTAGTCATTAATGAGAGGATTGTTGGTGTTGTTGATGCTTTTTGCACAACTTTGATCACTTTGATAATCCTTTCAAAAAAACATTAAAAAAAATCACTTTGATAATGGATGAAAATTTGCGTGAGACGGACTCTTTATGGGCGGGGCGGGGTATGCCCATTTCCTCTCTCATTAAGATCCTGATAAAGTCTGAGGTTCCATCCCAAAACCAATTGGCTTTGGGAGGTGTGGCCCTGGCTCTTTATATAGTCAGGCTTTGGCTAGTTAATTCCCGATGTGGGATAAATACTCCAACACGCCCCCTCACGCGTAGCCGAACTTTGGGCTTATGCGTGGACATATAATTGGGTGACGTGGGGCTATATCATCGTGGGCCGAACTTTAGGCTCGCACGTGTAAAGGGCCAGCTCTGATACCATGATAAAGTCTGAGTCTAACTCTGATACCATGATAAAGTCTAAGGTTCCATCCCAAAACCAATTGGCAATGGGACAGGATCATTATATAACCAAAGCATAGCTTGTTAAATGTTGGAGCATTTATCCCACATCGGGAATTAACTAGCTAAAACCTGACTATATAAATATCCAGGGCCACTCCTCCCAAAGCCAATTGATTTTAGGATGGAACCTCAGACTTTATCATGTTGCTCCGGGTCACCCGATTAAGTCCACGATGTAAGCCTTTGGCAAAGCCGGCTACACATGAGGGGGCGTGTTAGAGACATTATCCCACATTGGGAAATAACAAGCCATTGCCTTGACTATATAAAGATCCTGGGCTACTCCTCCCATTGCCAATTGGTTTTGGGATGGAACCTCAGACTTTATCAGATCCGTCTCATGTGTGAAACCGTTTCATATAACTTTATCCCATGATAATATATAAGGCTAGCGGCCATTCGAAGGAAAAAAACATATGTTTTGAAAATTTTAAATTGTGCCCCCGAGTATTCTATCTGATTTAAAATAAATGTGTTTTTCAGACTCTTTCACACATATTAAAAAATGTAATGAATACATGTGAAAAAGACTCAATTACCTTTAAAATAATTCAATTTTCTACGTGATTAAATGCTTATACAAGAGATACTTTACATTTATTGATAAGGGTAAAATTGATACAAAATAGTAAAAATACCTTGATAATAATAAAGTGATAAATATTTTAAAATACACTTCTGGAATGATAATTATTTTGATACCGATCGAGAATTAAAAGATCTCAACACTAATTAATAACACATAAGTAAAATTTATAAACAAGATTTTATAAGATTTTAAGAATGTTTTGTAACTTTAATACTCCCTCTGGTCTAAAGTAACGGTCGTTTATGGTCAATCAGATGTAACTTTGACCAATAATTTAAATAAAAAATAATGATGCTAATAAAAATCTAAAATTTGTCATTATATTATAATTTATAATACTTTTAATAACAATTTTTAGATTTTTATTAGGATCATTATTTTTGTTTATATTTATTGTCAAACTTACATCTATTTGACCAATAGTGACAGTTATTTTGGACTAAATGAAATATCGCTCAATATACAAAGAAACAACCATGTGAACTTAATATTTACCCTTAGTCCTCTAACTCTAAAGAGTTGACATTCAAGAGTCAATCAAAGTATCAAACTAGGGGTGTCAGTGGTTCGGTCCAAACCGTAGTTTGGGACCGAACCGAACTAAACCATACGGTTTGATTCGGTTTTTAAGCACACGTAGTTCGGTTCGGTCTCAAAAATTGGTAAACCGCGTGGTTCGGTTTGGTTTGTGGTCTGACCCCTCCAGACCAAACCAGACCGAACCAAACCAAACCAAACTGTCAGACCGAACCGCCAGACCGAACCATCAGACCGAACCACCAGACCACATATATTAGTCATATATTTCTATGTTAAGTAACATTCACCTTTAAATTATTAAAATAATTTACATTACATTACATCATTCTTAACTCTCATTTTGCATCTTATTCAATATTCATTTCATCAAATGTTATATTCATTAAGGCACATAGTTAACAAAGTTCTGTAGTGTATTCACTTACTTGGGCTTCTTTACTCGTTTAATATTTTCATTCTTCCGAATTTTCTCTTTTAAACAGAGTGTAAACCATAATTTGAATCGTGATATGAACCTCGGTGTGAATGGTGGTTTAAACCACGATCTAAACCATATTCTAGACCACAGTCTAAACCACAGTCTGGACCACATTACTAAACCGCGGTCTGAACCAAACCGAACCAAACCATGGCGGTTTGGTTTGGTTCGGTTTGAAATTTTTCGTGATTCGGTTCAGTTTGGAATTTTCCCAAACCGATGACTAGTGGTTTGGTCTCTAAAATGGCCAAGACCGAACCAAACCGAACCATTTACACCCCTATATCAAACCACCGAAAGCTTTAGGGCAACACCAATGGTAGGTATTAAATGCAAATTTTGATACTTATGTTGAAGTATTAGCATTTCCAATAGTACTATCAATGGGTACCAAATTTTGGTGTGGTACTAAGCAAGCAAGGGCGGACCTCCCGTATATGGAGGAAGTGCAAGTGCACCTGCTCAACTTTCATTTTTAAATGTCTTCAGGAAATATAATAAAAGTGGACCTCGTCAACAATATATTTTCTAGCTCAGGTGGTTGAAAGACATGTTTGTGTATGAGAGGTATTGGGTTTGAATCTCACTATCTCTTTTTCTCTACCATTTTTAAATGGTTTTTTCCTTCTCAATCCAGTAAGGGTTAAAACTTAAAGTCAGTTAGTTGATTTGTTTAATTAGAAAATAAATAACACATTAATCATGTTTAGTTCATGTACACTCGTTGTGCCAGTTAATAAAAGACTATACACAAAATTCTTATATTTTGATTTCTCTTTCTTTTTCTATTAATAATTGATTATTTTTTTACTTTAATTGTTGAGAAATAAATTTAAAATTTTAGTGTAAGTGTGCACCCGGTGAGTAAAAGTTCTAGGTCCGCACTGTAAGCATGGTAGCAAATTTGCTACCTTGCTTAGTACCACACCAAATTTTTAGATATTCATTGTTAGTATTTTAAAGAATTGTTAAGCATAGTACAAAATTATTTATCATGTTAATTAATTATCATATTGAAAATATTTTTTAAAATATTTTTTAATATTTTTTTGTTGTTTTTATACAATTATTTACATTTTTTAAATTTAAAACATAATTAATTCAAGTAATGATCATATATAGAGATTATTTATCATAAAATATTAATAAAGTTAATAACTATTAAAAATTAATTTGATACCAAAATTTTGATACCTATGATTGGAGATGATTATTTGATACCATGTGAATAGTACCCATAGCTACCAAAATTTGATTTTGATACATATGAAGAAATGACCACCATTGGAGTTTCCCTTATCGATAAGATCCATAATACAATCAACATCTAAACCCTTGAATTTGAGGAAATTGACATAACTGGCCAGTATGTGATGACTTGAGATATGGCGTTTGATTTTTGATTTTAACATTCGTTAAAGTCATATTTTAACGTTGGTTAGTCATGTACTAAAGAGGTATAAATTAATTTAACAATATAGAATTAGTATAAATACTCTTAACCTTTGTTGTCTTTCTTGTCGTCTTGTGCCGCTAGCTATTGTATATTCTGTTGTGGTCAAGTTTTCTAAATATTGATATACATACGAGTAGGGATGTCAACGGGTCGGGTTCGGGCGGGTTTCGTCAAAACCGAACCCGGTCATAACATCAAAAGGTGTGACCCGAACCCGACCCGAAGACAAGGAAACCCGAACCCGACCCGGCACTAAGCATACAAAATTATAAATTTTTTAGCTCATATTTATTTGGGCCCAATCTATGTATAAGTTTAAATTTTAATTAGCAATAGAAATTAGTTTAAAATCATCAAACCTCACTAAAAAACAACTATAAAATAAATTGAACAACATATGATATGATTAACTAACATAATATCTTGACTTTATACATGAGGGAGCGGGTCTGGTCGGATCACGGCGTGTCAATATCAAAACCCGACCCGACCCTAACCCGCTCGGGTCATGAAAATTACAACCCGAACCCTACTTTTTCGGGGCGGATCGCCTTCGGGTTCGGTCAAATTGCCATCCCTACATATACAAGTAATCTACAAGTAATATGTAATTTGTACTTGATCATCCATTAATAAAGTTGTTCGCCCGCGGACGTAGCTAACACATACAACCTTTATAGTTATCTGATACATTATTTAATTATTCACACTGCTTTGACTCTGGCCGGCACTCATTTACAAAATATCCTTCTTTTCTTTCCGCGTACAGGGGGTTGAACTGACTAGCTGATAACGCTTTCGTATTCAAGGACATTCTACCTGAAATTTTCCAGACTTGCCACAATTCTTCTTTTTATTTCACTAATCCGAGCTCGTAATCGTGTTAGTGAACTACATAAACTTGTGTTTCTATGTTTTACTTTATGTCGTCTATCCGTTTGTTTTTTCGTTACAACATATTTTGGGGTTAAGGAGTATTTTGGCCTCCAAGTGATTAGGTGTGTTAACGAAAAACAAACCAATAACTAAAACACTACGTGCCATACTCTATACTTTTAGCACCCAATCACCTAAACATATAATTACCCTGCAAAACACCTTTGGGCAATCCATATTTAATACTCCATCCGTTTTAATTTAAAATGATTTTTCTTATTTGACTTTTCAAACTTTTTGAAGTGCATGAATATTTGCTTCACTAGCTATATTTTGTTTATGCACATTTAAACCCAAAATGCAAATATGAAAAGAATTTTTTGAAACATCGAAAAATAGCAAATGGAAATATCATTTCGGAACGAACGAATAGAGTACTCCCTCGGTCTCAAGTTAAGAGTCAAAAATCTCCCAAAATGGCGTCGCAACTTAAGAGTCAAAATCCAAAAATGGAAAGTGGGTCCTACATGTCATACTCACAACAATTATCCACTAATTATTTTCTACCCCACTTTCTCTCTTTTACCCAACTATCAAGACTCACAACACATCACTTTTCCTTAATTCTTGAACCCAAAAATATTTTGACTATTAAGTTGGGACGGAGAGAGTATTAATTAATCACTCCAGCAAGTATCCTCGAATCACAAAATTCAACAAAAACTGCAAAAGCTCTCTCAAACCCCTAATGAAGAAAGTGATCACAGGCCCCCGGGGAATAGCTGAGTTGGTAAAGGAGGCAATATTGCTGGGCTTGCAACCCAAGGGTGGGGAGTTCGAACCTTGGCACGAGCAACCGTAATGTCTTGGAGAAAGCTCCCTATGGGTCAGGAGTATAAGAGGCGTTGCTACCCTGACCATCTCGGGCACATCTCGCGATTTACCGCCGCCAGTCAAATGGGGGGCAGAGGCTGGTGGCCCAGGACTAGTCCAGCCAAGATGGGCCGAGCAACCATAAGTCCGGCGAAATTGGAAATCTGGGAATAAAAAAAAAAAAAAAAAAAAAGTGATCACATGATCACTTGAATTAAAAAAAAATAAAAGAAATAAATAAATGTAAAAGTAATGATGTAAGGTACACACCCACTAAAGTGAGTTGCACTTTTTCACGCACACAAGCGGAAGGCAGGCAGGCAGGCAGGCAGAAGGAGGAGAGATCCCAAAGAATCTCCAACCAAAGCATGTGCTTTCCTTTTTCTTGCCTCTCTTTCTGTTGCGATTTCTAATCATTATACCTTGTTGTTCTACTCCCCCCTCCCCTCTCCCCGCCATCTTGTTTACAATCTCGTTAATAAATTTACTTAAAAAGAGACTATCATAAGTTCGCACTTTATCTGTCCCTAAATAAATAAGTGTTTATTTTTAAAAAAAAAAATTATCTCAAAATAAATGTTCATTTTAATCATAATTTTGTTCCTAAATATTATTTTTTTCACCAGTCTCTTTAGACTTGCAAAAACTAAATGTTTGTAAAGATGATTATAAGATTATATATGAATTTTGCCACCAAATTGTACAAAAAGTTATTTCCATTAAAATGAAATTTGGATACTCAATTAGAGACAGATGTAGTAATATATTATTGATTTTTTTTTTCTCATTTCAAAAGTATATTTTTTATTGTCCTAATGAGTAATCACAGTTTTGGTTCAACATAAATATCGAGGAGAAAGTCTTGTGTGAGAGGGTTTCACACATGTGACGGATTTCGACGAGAGAAGAAATGGGCATGCCCCGATTAAAATGTATACTATATTAAAAATATTGTAAGTTAAAAGATATTGTTAGTCCGATTGATAACTGAGCTGAGATTTTCAAGTGAGACACACAATTTAATTGTGTGGATATGTCAACTGAGATGCATTTAATATATTATTAATAAAATATACTCCCTCTGTCTCGGAGTAAGAATCTATTTTTCATTTGCACGGAGACTAAAAAATGGTGGAAGTAAAGTAAGTGTTGTGAGTGTAAAAGTAAAGTATGAGAGAGAATGAGTAGGAGTGAATAATAAGTTGATTGGTGTTGTGAGTAGAAAATTAAAGTACGAGATAGAATGAGTGAGATATAAGATTCTTTGGCATTTTGAGAAAGAAACTCTTTAGTTTGGGACGTACCAAAATAAAAGTAAGACTCTTACTCTGGGACGGAGGGAGTATTAAAAAATAATACTCTCTCCGTCCCAGAAGATAGTCCACCTTTTTTTGTTGTTAATACGAGGGAAATTTGAGCAGTTATAAATGCTACTTATAATTATGTTAATGTGAATCTAAAAATTGATATTAATAGTATTTATAATGGTGTATCAAGAACAATTTCAAAATTTTCATTAGAATAATTAAAAGTAGCCTTAATTATTACTCAAAGTTCCTTCGTAAAACCCATGAAAATAGAGGGACTATCATTCTGGGACAGAGAGGGAGTACAACTCAAATATGTAATTGTGCAAGTGAGCTAGGATGAATTTTGTTTTGAATGCTCCATGCACCAACGTAGTAAGTTATAATCCTTTTTTTTTTTTTTTTTTTTTTTTTGCACCAAAAAATGAGAGATTTTTCATTATTAAAAATCTCTCATTTTTTGCTGCCAAAAAAAAGGTGCTGACGCATCAATTACTTGCTCCATATATACAATTAATATTAGCTCCAAGTCAAAATCTTTTCATTTACAAAATTAAAATGACTGCTTTATTTTAATTTATGTATTTTCGTGTATACCTTTCTTTTACTACGACATTAGAATAATAAAATCAGGAAAATTATATAAAAATAATTTTCCTAGAGATATGATGGAAAAATAGACAAATTAATATTAAACTGTACTGATTTAAGAAATGACAAATTTTTTATTATTTTTTTTCTTTTTTTTTTTTGAAACGGAAATGACAAAAAAAAAAAAGTTGAGATAACTAAAAATAAAAATGTGAATAATTTTTTAATGAGACTGAATTGATAGCATTTACTCCCTCCGTCTCATTTTAAGAGTAAATTTTTTTTCTAAAAGGCCGACCCATTTTAAGAGTCAAAATTATAAAATGAAAATTGGGTCTTAAATGTCATACTCACAACAATTATCCACTAACTCTTCTTTACCCCACTTTTTCTATCATATCCAACTATCAACACTCACAACACATCATTTTTTCCTTATTTCTTGAACTCATCCATTTTTTTACTCTTAAAATGGGACGGAGGAAGTATATATTTTCATGAAAGAAGTACAATGACGGCGTATTAAACCTGTCCTACTCCCCACCACCACTATTCATAATCACACCAGCAAACAGACTTAAAGTTCTTACACTAGTGCCATATGATTGTACAAAATATTATTGATGTACTCCCTCCGTTTCAAAATATCTGTCGCTTTAGACTTTTTCACACATATTAAGAAATATAATTAATGCATGTTAAGAAGACCCATTTGCCCTAAATAATTCAACTTTCTAGGTGATTAAATGCTTGCATGAGAGATACTTTCACAATCATTAATAAGGGTATAATTGAGACAAAATGGTAAAAGTGCATTGATAGTAGTAAAGCGACAGATATTTTGAAACAATTTTTTACTCCTAAAACGACAGATAATTTGAAACGGAGGGAGTATATATAGACCTCAGTTGCCATGGGTTAAAATATTTTGTTTTGTTTCATAACTTACTACTCCCTCCGGTCCAAAATAACTGTCTCTTTTTGCATTTGCACAACTCTTAAGAAATGCAATTATTATCATGGTTTGATGACAAAAGTTTCAACTTTACCTCTATTAAGTGTGCAACTTTCTTACATTAATGTCTCACACTAAGACAATTATTAAAAGAAAACAAGTTTCAATGCAAGGCTAAAAGAGACATTTAGCTCAAAAGTGACAATTATTTTGAACCAAAATTTTGGTTCAAAAGTGACAGTTATTTTGGACCGGAGGGAGTACTATACTAATGTTATTGTAATTTGTACCGTAATCATTACTCATCCAATCACAAAAATGAATTTCAGTGACTATATTCGTCCATTTCAAATTAATCGCACCTTTTTTACAAATAAATAATACTCCATCTGTTCCGATTTAAGATTCTTATTTTCTTTTTTAGTTTGTCCCAATTTAAAGTTTTTACTTTGCATTATTACTTAAAATGGAAAGTGGGACCCAATTATCATTCTCACAACAAAAACTCCCTACCCACTTTCTCTCTCCCACTTGACTTTTCATACTCACAACATTTACTTTTTCTTAATCTCCGTACAAAGTCAAACTAAGAACTTTAAATTGGGACGGAGGGAGTATAAAAAAAAGAACTCCACAACCTTAGTCACCTTTCGAGCAGTGAAAATCTAGAGAAAAAATTGTTTTACATTTCCTTTAGTGTAAAACTGTTTTTCTCCCTTAAAGTAAAACAAAAAATTGAAGCCACCTGTGGGGTTCCCCTTTCTCTCACTCTGTCGATTTTGATTTCGAACCGCTGCACCCCTAGTTAGCTCTACTCAATGGTTCCGATTGGAGCCACCTCATTTTAGCTCCATTCAACGGTTGAGATGTATCCAAACTCGGTGGGATCCACAAAAAATTGAAATCATCTTAGTCGCACACCAGTGGCAGATCTTGAGTTTCCGTCCAGCGGGTGCACAAATTACACTAAAAATTCAAATTATAAGTCGTTTACTCTATTACATGTTATAATATACAAAACTTTAAATAATATTCCCTCCGTCTTAAAATGAATGTCCGAAGAACTTTCAAATTTGCCCTTTATTTTGTATTAAAATATAATTATCTGGTGTTTTAATAAACAAAAATATGATGAGCAATAAAGAAAGAGAAATCAAAATATCATTTAAATATAATTCATATCAACCAATAATTATCATAATCAAAATCAAAACAAAATTGAACTAGCAGCTCAAATTGAAAGGGCATAAAAGCCAAATTGGAGGGAACCGTGTAATAATTGAAATACTAAAATTGCCTTGGCTAGGATTCAAACTCTAGTTTTCTAGTAAAAGAAGGCTAGACTCTATCCATCTATACTACAAAGCAATTTGTTCTGGGGGTGCACAGTTATATATATAGCATACATATAATATATTTTTTCTTCTTAAATACGAAAAATTCACCGGGTACACTTGCACCCCCTTCTTATACTGAAGATCCGCCCCTGCCGCACACCCAAACCGCTCGCCTATGTGGCCTTGATCGGAGCCGTTGGATGGAGGGGTGTAGCTAACTTGGGTGGAGCGGTTCCGGGTCCGATCGATTTGGGAGGACTCTCAATATCAGTACATGGTTTATGAATAATTGAACATATCCAAAAAAAAATATATATTCTTTTGTCCAAAAATAAAATTTATTTTATCATTCAAATTTTTTAAGAATATGAATAATTATTTTACTAGTCATATTTTGTATATACACTATTAAGCTCAAATTGTAAAATAAAAATATTTTTTTAGACAAAGAAAAATAGCAAATGAGATAATTATTTTGAGAGGGAGGGAGTATGCTTTCGATCAAGATTATATTTTAAAAAAATAATAAATAAATTGCACATATATTTTGGAATTGAATAGATGTCCAATTTTCAATGGGCAGTCTGAAAAATCTTTTATGCAGTTAAATGGTAGGGCTTCATAAATATTTATTTTTGAAAATGTATAGAGATTAGTGAAAACTTTTTGAAAAACAAGCATTTAAATATTTTAAAAAATAAACATTTATTTATTTTAATGGTCAAATTCTTAAAAAATCAATCCATCCGTCCCAAAGTATATGTCCACCTTTCCTTTTTAGCCCGTCTCAAAGTATATGTCAACTTCTTAAAATGGCAAATAATATTTACTATTACTCTCACTCATTCTCTCTCCTACTTATTTTTATACTCACAAGCACCAATCAACTTACTATTCCTTCCCACTCATTATCTCTCAATTTTTACTTTTATACTCATAACACTTACTCTCTCCGTCCCATAATTAACAATGTGGACAAAATGAGGTGCATGGGAATTAAGGGATGAATAATAGTGAATAGTTGTTGCGAGTGTGAAAAGTGAAATAGGAGAGAGAAAGTGGGGTAGTAAATAGTAAGTTGATTGGTGTTGTGAGTGTAAAAATAAAATATGAGAGACAATGAGAGAGAGGAATATTAAAGATTTTTTACAATTTTAGGAAACTGTAACTTATCAATGGGACACCCAAAATGATAATTTGTCCACATAGTTATGGGACGGACCGACTGAGGGAGTACATCACTTTCACAATTTCTTAATCTCCGTGCAAATGAGAAGGTGAACATATATTCTGAGACGGAAGAAGTATGAAAAGTAACTTTTACACTGTAATAAAATATTTAGAATATAGTTATTGTAACTCACTTTATTTTAAAATTTTAGTTCACTCTGAAAAAAAAAAACCGAAAAAATTACTGTCTGCCGTCGGATCCCTTCCCTCCACACCGATGCACATGAGAGTCAGCGACTCAAATTATACTTTCCTGCCTTCAACACGTGTCCGTAGCTTACACGGCAAGGCGCTACTTTTCCGTTGGCCACTCTGCCGGAATATCCCCCACTTTATTCTTTCCACTTTTTAAGTTTTTCCACCTCTCACACACCTGGATCTCCTAATTTCATAACTATGATACTTCTGGATATTCAAAAAACTTACTCCCTCTTGTCCTTTAAAATGTTGTTAGATGAGTGTCTATTTTTAAGAAATTTTTATCTTAAAATAAATGTTTTTTTTAGCATAACTTTATACCTAAATGTTTTTTTTTTCCGAAATTATTTTCACCAGTCTCTTTATACGTGCAAAACTAAATGTTTGGAAAAGAGATTACGAGATTATATATGAATCTTTCCCACCAAAGTGTACAAAATATTGACATTTTCAGATATCTCTTAAAATAAAATTTGGACACTCATTTAAGGACCGAGGTAATAGTAGTAAATCTCTCCGATCCTCATGAATATCAAGCTAGCGTTACATGACAAATAAAGTTACTAAACCCAAAAAGGAATAAATAAATACTCCTAATCAACAAATACTACCCCTTTTTCTCTTGTTTCTGTTTCAACTTCTTATCAACAGTCAATGTGCGGTGTAAAAGTAGAAACGAAAAGGATCGATGAGAATTAATTCCCTTTCCCTAAAGCTAAGATCAAACAAAAATAGCTACCCTCTGATCCGTATCATCTTTATCAGAGTAGTGCAGAAAAATGGTTAATTGCCAGACCCAAATTTTTAGCTTATATTCATGAAAGTGACTTTTAATTTATTCAACTTTTCGATTCTTCAATTCGAATTAGATCCAGCTACAGAAAAGTTTAGAGAAATAGCTAGAGAAATCTATACATGGACACCTTAATTTATCAACAAATAAAAGTTAAATTGGCCTAGATAGAGAGAGAAGAGAAGAGAAGAGAATAGTTAAAACTTAAATTAGTTCATACTACTAGAAACTACTGTTACTGCAGTAAATTGAAGCCATGGCTATGCTGTGATGCGTGTTAAATGGCTTCGCCTGAGTTGTTATTCCTCTTCTTCTTCCTTCCTTCATTCATCATCATGGCTTCAGCTTAACCCATTCGTAGCGACCTTCCAATGGCGAGTCCTTCAGTATATCATAATTATACCTGAAGAACAGACAATTAATTAAATTTTAGTTTCAATTCAATCAAATTTTGAAATCATGATCATGTTTTGTTATGACTTACTTCTCAGTGAATTGTTTACGGATAGTTTTCTCCGCGGAGGCGAAGAATTCTTCAAGTTCGGCTTCCGGCGGCATCTTCTCCACCATTGAAATCCGGCGAGAACTCGCCTCCGACGGCGGCTTGACTGTGGACTCCAGTTCGCCTGAATCTGCTTGAAACTCGTTTGACGGAGTTGTCTCTCTCCTGAATAAATTACGACGCACCGATTGTGAGTTAAATAGATAGCAGTAAAGTAGATAGTGTTTTGAACGGAAGGAATTTAATAACGGGCCGTTTTGGATCACTACTTTAAATTTTCGAAAATTTGAAGAGACGTCACTGGTAGAAACACATACAGTAAAATATCAAAAATAAATAAATATAGCTATTTATAACCTTTCTCTCATGTCTAAATTGTGTCTGGATGTTTCAATTTCCCCATTCTCTTCCTGTATCAACGAAAATTCAAATTTCAAACAAAAAAAAAAAAAAAGAACATACAAATAAATTAATGAAAAAAAAAAAAAGAAAACAAAAAGCAATTCAAGTGAGAGAGACGAAAATTTCCGAAACAGTGAAATGGAGAGAGAAACATGATTCCGAGATTCCTCACAAACCTCCAGATCTGCCAATTTCAACCTCTTCTTCTCCGTTGATCCATTACTGGAGCAACACGAATCCATCACGTGATCGGAGCTAGCACTGACGCAAGGATCGCTAGAATCCACCGTCAAAGCCGAATTCTCCGGTGTTACGAGCTGAACTAACGACGACGATGAGAAGCTGATCAATTCTCCGGCGCCACTCCTAACCTTTCTCCGTTTCTCAGCCGCCATGGCCATAGCACGAGCTCTTGTCCTAACTCCAACCTGGGCAACCTCCATAACTGCAATCTCACCAACTCCCTTACTCATTCTAATGTACTTCCCCATCTATAAATCAATATTCCATTGGAAAATTCCCAGTACAAACTAACAATCCAGAAGAAGAATTTTCTCTCTCTACAGTTACGCTTAAGAATTCTGCAATAATATCTTCTTATTCCGTGCCTTTCTGTTTGTTAGTACTATGAGAGAGAGAGAGAGAGAGAGAGTGGTGGAGAAGATGATGAGAACGACGCTGATGGCAGGGATTCCGTTGGGAAGGGCTTTCGATGTGCTCTTATTGGCTTGGCTTTAGTTTTTTTGTGGTCCTCACTTTGGAGGGATGGATGACGTTTTCTGGCCGTTAAACGGGACGGCACCGTTAGTTAGATCTACGCCGTCCGTTTTCACTACGCCGACCTTGTGGGCTACTCATGGTTTGACATGTGTCCTTGCGCTTTGTAATGTATCGTCGTGGGTGAGGTAGACGGAATTGAATAGGCGATCGTGCGGTTATGATCATACGTCTTACGTTGCCGGTCCGTTTGGTGAGAAATTGGTCTTAAGCATCATATTTGTGTGTGCCTCCTACAATGACTAATTTAACCTTGGATAATAATTTGCATCATTTTTTACCAAGAAGAATCTCTTGTTAATTATATTCAAAACAAATATAAATATAAATATAAATATATTAAAAAAAAAAGTTGAAAATGTGATAATTAGAGTGCAAAACACATCATTTAAGTGTCTGAGTATCAAGTAGTATTGGATGAATATATATAAAAAAAAATTACTGACATTTGAGAAAAAGTGTGATTTACCAATGAAACTCCAGGAAAAAATCGGTTCAAGTTGCTATATGATAGAGGGAGTAAATCTAAAAGTATGGATTTTGGGTAGCTGATTAATTGCTTGGCAGTTCAATTGTATAAGGGGTCGAGATGCAATCTTTCATTAATGACAGACGTAATTAAGTCAAGTCGCGTTGGTGAATGCCTTTAAGTCGGGCAAAACTGATGAGCGAGTCGAACTGTTGCACAATCTGATTACCTAGGCATTAATAGCCTAAGATACACATTTAAAGAAATGATTATAAATGATGGTTCGTTATCTTATAAAAATAGGTTTTCAATTTAAATTATGATAAAAAAAAAAAAGTTTTCATAGACTGAAATCTACACGTTATGACGCTATCAGTATACTGCTTTCAAAACCTGGGGTTTACCTAGTCGATTAGGGGTTTCTCTTGTAACCCATACACAACTTGCAGTTGAACCGAGAGTTTTAACTGTCAATCGAGGATTCCAACCCATAAATTAGATTTTATGACTTAAAACAATTAATTAGATAGTAAACTAACGTTTAACTAATGGAATGAGAGTTTTAGTTAAGTAAAGATAATTTTTCCTTATTGTTTAGCATAACTAATTTAAATGAAATTTAATTTTAAAATCATCATTTTCAATTTGTACGACACTCTTAGCTAATAAACTTTCGAACTTATCGCCAAAGTGACCTGTGTATTATCTGAGAATTTCGATTTTATCCTCGTCCTTCCGAAACGAGTTTTTTGCAAAACAGACATGCGTACTATCATATTATTACAACTTCCCACTTGTACTGTCAAAACTCCCAATGTCACATTCGTACTTTAGTTTACTAACAATTTAACTGAGTTTTTTAACTGGTGTTAAAAACTTAACGGCATTGTACAAATATTTTTTCAAATGTGATCATTAAAGTTTGTTTCTTTACAATGCGCTCACCCCACTGACGGAATTGTCTAATTTCTGATTGGAGTTGGTCATGTACTATCATGTGATTAACATTTGTTAAATGCTTACCTAGTATTACATTAAAATTTAATTTGATAATGACAGTGATAATGATAATGACATTAAATAATAAAATTTTAAAATTAAAGCAAACGTTTGTTCATCTCACCTCCAAGAAGACAAACACCACCACCACCCCTAACTCCGAACACTACCATCACCCCCCGTAACACCACCACCGCCACCATTACAACTACCTAAATTTCAAAACTCAGAACTCACTTTTCTGGTCAATTAAATAAACCGCCCCCAAAACCATTTTCTTCATCCTCTCCACCTTCCTCATCTTCCTAATCTTCTTCTTCCTTTCTTCCCGGACCTCCTCAAACTCTAACTGGAAACCCACTTTTCAAACCCTAAATTACAATCCAACGATCCAACCCTTCAACTGTCACGACGCCCACAAGCCCAACCCGTCATCGCCAATCTCGTTATTGGGTATGCCACTTATATCTCATTTTTTTAAGGTTTGATTTGATTGATACATTACCTAAGTTATATTTTATGGACTTTAGAACCCTATGTAAGAAGTATGTATACTTCAAATTTTACATGTCCATTATTAGACTAGGCTTTGTAATAGGATTGCCATCAGTATAAATTCTTTAAGTGTTCAGCGGATGGTGCGCTTCACCAGCATTTGGTGCACCTCACTAACAATGGTGCGCCTCTTCCTCTTTGTTGCGCCTATACATAGTGGTGCGCCCAGCCTTGGTTGATGCGCCTAAATCAACATAGTCCACCTAGTGATCTAAGACGCGCCTCAAAGCTCTTCAACACTTAGTCAAATTTAAAGGCTTGTGAAGATATGAATGCTCCAGAATTCAAACTCAAAGCCAAAATCTGATAGTGAATCAAAGTTTTGGGAGCACTAAAGATGAAGACATCTGTCCTCAATAGCTCTTATATACTTTGTGTCTAACGGCTATAATTGGACACGTGCTCCAATCAACGAGAACCAACACATGGATTCTCAACGGCTTCATTTCTCAATATCCCTATAAATACCTCATAACTTCAAACATTTGAAGTTGCTAGAATTTACGCTTTGAGACAGACGTTTGAAGATTTGAAGATTGTTCTTAAGATTTCTAGATTTCGAAGATCACCTACATATATTCATCACTAGCCCAGATCCTAAAAGCCTTGTAACACATTAGTTTTATTGTGCTCTCAATCTCATAGATTTAAATATCATTGAAACTAAGAACACATACTCACCTCTTCAAGTTTGATCAATTAGATCTTTTTTGGAGAGATACACAGGTTTTAGTTTAGGATTTGTTCTTTCATAAATAATAGATCTTGAGTTGATCATACTCAAAAATTGTAATCTGTAATCAAACTCATAATTTATGATCTCCATTAGAAAATCCAAGACTAACAATCTTGGTAGAGGACGTAGATCTTTTCACGATCGAACATCTCCAAATAGCGCTCCTTACGTACAATTTACTTTCAAGTTTACCATATTTATCTTACTAATTGTTTGCTTGTTATTTGCAGATTTTGAATATTATTGTGTTTGTGAGTTATTGCCTTAGTTTCTATTTACACACTCTTTAATCCAAAATACTTCGTGTGTGTGCTCTCCTTTTCACTCTTTGCGCCTCATTTACTTAACTAAATTCTTATGTGCATTTCACTCTTTCTTTGAGGCGCATATCATAACGCTAAAAGTGTTGGTGTTGGTTCCCTAGGCACGTTTGTTAAACGTTGTATATGTTATCATCTCATTCATATTAATAAAGAGATGTTTGATTATTATTGACGTTCATGTTTACTCATAATAATCTCCGTCCTTAGAGCTTATGAAGCACTGGCATAAAGGCTAAATGATCATGGGATGATCATGTTAGATTTATGGGTACTTGTTTGAGAACAAGGGACTAGACATGACCCGCTGTATGAGATTTATATCATAGTCTATGTCGTATGTAAATCTCATAATAGTTATGTCATTTGAATCCTTAGACATGAAGTTATTATAGTCTTCCACTTGATGAATATTATGTTTGACATATTAAAACGTTACCTTTAACCAGGTAGTTATAAAGGGTATGATTGGCATAATCGGATTCATGTAGGGAAGAATAATAAGCTGAGTTGGATTTGTCCCTCTTCGGAGAGATGTCAAGCTTGGGCCCCTCGTAGGAATGATGTTGATGAAATGTCTGGCCAGACTCAAATGAATTGATTGGATCAATGTCATTTGGATTATCAACATATTCGGGATCGAGAAAGTATTGAACAAATACAAGTTGACTTGTTGACCACGACTCTTGTTCAATGACATCGTGGACAAAAGGATTGTGACATGTTCTATAAAAGAATGCGAACTTATATCATGGTCTATGTCGTATGTAAATCTCATAATAGTTATGTCACGACCCGAAATCTAGGCTTTATTTTATTAGTAATTAAATGATTATTATTTAATTACTTGCTTATTTATTTATTTAAATTATTATTTATTTAAATAATTATGTGTGCATTTTATGTGTTATAATATTTATGCTTAAGCATCCTATTTGGGTTATTTGGGTTAGTGTAGTATTGTTGGGTCTTAATTGTTAGTTGGGAGAGTAGTATTGTGTTAGTAGTTGAGGAAGGGGCCCGAGTGTAACATTTTGAATCATTTCCCCTACTCCCTCCCTACTCCTTCTCTTCTCCCTCACTCTTCCCCTTCACCCTCATCATTTCCCAGCCCATTTCTCTCTCTCTCTCCAAGGAAGAAAAAGGGGTAAGTTTCTCTCTTCTTCTCTCTTCATTTTCTTCATCTTCCTCTTGTTATTTCTCATTTCTTAAAACATGAATCATGTTTAGATCGTCGATAGGATCGTAGGAAGCCAAGAAATTTTGAGTTCCGTCACCTTTGAGAAAATCCGGGTAAGTTGCTTTTCCCCTATTTTTTTATGCTAAAATGTTCATATCATGTTTATATAATGCTTTAGTTGTTATATTTGAAGTTTGATTGAGTTTGGAATTTATTTGGAATTTATTTGGATTTTTGGTTAAAAATGGTGATTATATGAAGATTGGGATTTAAACCTTGATTTGGGTTTCTAGATGTGTTATTTTGGTCATATTCAAGTTTATAATTTGTTTTGGTTCATTGTTATGCTTATTGGAAGTCTTGATTTTGAGTATTTGAGAAATGGTAAGAATTTTGGGTTGTTTGGGTGCCATTTTCGGGTATGTATGAACCCAGGAAGAAATCTGGGCATTGTTCTTCTGGCACGGTCGTGCCCCTTTATTTGGCACGGTCGTGCCAATATTCACTTTCCTCTCGTCATGTTTGGCACGGTCGTGCCACTTTCTTAGGCACGGTCGTGCCAAGCTGGGACTCTGATATATTCTTCCCTTTTCTTCTAAAACTGTTTCCCCCATAACTTCTTCGTCCGGACTCCGTTTAGGCGTGTAAACTATCGTTTCGAATCTCTCTTCGAGTACTACAAGATGGTATAGGTTGTTTAGTTAAGTTATAAATTTTATACTTCGGGATTTTATTGGGTGTTTGAGGTTAAGAGGAGTTGTATCGATCCATTGTGAACAAGTTTTGTAAATCCAATTGAGTGACTTTATTGAGTTGTTATGATCATTTTGGGATATAAGTGAGGACTTCATACTTTGAGACCCTTTAATTGAAAGTTATTTTACTGATCGGATTGATTTTAGAATGAGACTGTGTCTAGGTTTTAGGTGATATCCTATAGTACTTAGAGGGTTGTTTTGGAACACTAAAGTGTAGGGTTTAGTCCAGTCGTGATCATGTTCTAATAAGGGTAACCTTTTGGATTCGTTTGGGTACTTACGGTTTGATTAACCTTAAGGTGTATTCATTCTGATTTCCTACTTTGGAATTCCAGGTATGATGAGATGGTTGAGTTCATAGTCCTAGTATATCTTTATGAGTAAATGTTTAGGGTCATTTTGGTAATATCCATTGTGCCATTTGCGAGTGACCGTTTGGGTTGTGCTCTTTATGATTAACTTGTGGGTATCATATTTATGATGTATTTGGTACGTGCCTTATCTGGAATCATTATGTTTTAATGGTCAATGTTGTTGGACTCTTTTATGAGAAACTCCTTGTGCTATTGTTGTTGAACTCTTCTTGAGTAATCGTTTGCATCTTTTATGGTGATTAATTGGTATGATTCCCTACTTTGGAATCAATGGTTGTTTATTATGCTAGTATTTTATTACTTAGCCTTTACTTGAAAGTCCAGCTGGTATTTTGTGTGTGTTTGGGCGATGCGAAACATTATGATGGCACAGCCAAGTCCATTGTGATGTTGACCATTGTTTTTCCCCATTATTACCCTCCTCCAGATTGGCCTTGGATGTGAGAAGAGCTAGCTCCTTTGTGTGTATTTTAGCTTTACTTGGAGCATGACTTTGTGGCATGTCTCCCGTCCCTTGTGACACTTCATTTGGTTATTGGTTCCGGTACCGGGGTTTTCTCTTCGAGCTTTCATGCTGCTATGAAGATGTTGATTGTTGATTATTGAAGCTACGCAGCGACCTTTATTTGGTTCTTTCAGTTGGGTGAAACCTTGGCTATGTATCCACTTATGAGTGTTTATTTCAGCTTTATGTGTTGCATGATGAGCTGGTCGTTATTTCCAACCGGTATGGGACGGTTGGCGATAGGGAGCCTCTCATTTGTTGTTATATGTTTATTTATATGATTGACTATTGGATGTTATTGTTCGACAGCATGTCACTTATTATTCCGCTGCTATCTGTCTTATGTTAATTGCTATTGGTCATTGCATAATACCATGTCATGTAGTTGCATTAGTAACTTACTGAGATTTTATCTCACCCCGTTTATATCCATCTTTGTTTTTCCTTAACCCCCCCCAGGAGGAAAAGGATTAGGATTCGCGGTTCGAGGAGGACGTCGAGAGGTTTGAGATTTTGGGGCAGGTTGTTATGGATCGGTTTTCATTATTTAAATGTATAACCTTTTGGGGATAGTCTTACCATTATTGACGTCATTAAGAATTGTATATTTTATTCTTTTGGGCATAAGCTGTGGAGCTTATGTTAGATGTACTTTGTTGATTTAAACTTGGATTTGTAAAACTTTGGATCATCACCTTTTGGAATCAAATGGAATTTTTAACTTCTATATTTTAGAGTTTTGGTCTTAAGTCGACGTCCAGCTCGCGATCTCGGGCCGCGGGGTTCGGGGTCGCGACAAGTTATGTCATTTGAATCCTTAGACATGAAGTTATTATAGTCTTCCACTTGATGAATATTATGTTTGACATATTAAAACGTTACCTTTAACCAGGTAGTTATAAAGGGTATGATTGGCATAATCGGATTCATGTAGGGAAGAATAATAAGCTGGGTTGGATTTGTCCCTCTTCGGAGAGATGTCAAGCTTGGGCCCCTCGTAGGAATGATGTTGATGAAATGTCTGGCCAGACTCAAATGAATTGATTGGATCAATGTCATTTTGATTATCAACATATTCGGGATCGAGAAAGTATTGAACAAATACAAGTTGACTTGTTGACCACGACTCTTGTTCAATGATATCATGGACAAAAGGATTGTGACATGTTCTATAAAAGAATGCGAACTTGTATATAGTTACACTATTTGGGTAGGTATGACGGTTTTCTAGAACCTAATCATATCTTATGGGTTTATGATTGAACCCATTTGCAACTTAGTGTAATCTTATAGGGTCACACACAAATAGAACGAATCTAAAAGGACTGAAATGGAATTTTGGGTTGAAGGACCTTTGAGGGTTTTTAGGACTTTAGAGGAGAAAACTGGAATCTGGAAAAAAGGTGGGTCCGGGCGGACCTTTGGAAGGACCCGGCCGGACCACTTGAAGACCCGGGCGGACCAAGGTTAATACCCAGTTGGACCTTGCTAAGATCCGGCCGGACCCCTATGCATTCCCGGGAGGACCAAGCCAATTCGGCAAGGGTTTTTCCTGCTCCGTTTTCTTGCAGGTTTGTACACATGTTACCTATTTGGAATAGGTGTAACAAGTATAAAACTCCCCTCTAGTTGCCCTAATCAGCCCCTAGTTTTTGTGAGTGCCTCCAAAGGGTTTGAAGGTTTATTTTCTTGTTCTAAGATCTCTTGGGTGAAGAACTAGAATACACATACACATAATAATTTCATATAGTTCTAATAATTGTAAAAGCGTGTTTCACAATTCGGTCTATCAACCAAGATCAAGAAGCTACTTGATATTCGTTCGAAAGTGTGGATACCGGTAGAGGGTGAAACTTATCACCTCTATAGTTCGTGTTCCTGCTATTGTTCGTGATCAAGATTCAAGTCTCCACCAAGAACAAGGTTGTTAATCAAAGGCATCAAGGGTTGGTATTCTAGTATTCATTACGTTGTATTTGAATTAATCATATGAATGGATCTATGGGCTTTGGGTTTCTATAAAATTTTAAATGCTTAATTCCGCTGTGCATGTTACTAGGAAACCCAACAGAAGGACTTAGTGTGCATTTGCAATTGAATTTTTTAAGGGTTTGAAAAGAATTTCAAAACAGTTATTCACCCACCCCCTCTAGCTATTTTTCATACCCATGTTGCCATTTAGGACCAACACTCGTCGAAAACTTCAAACACCCATTTCTCTACTCTCTGTCAGATCTTAGTACTTTACCCGATAAGCCCCACAACAACATTGTTCGGGCCCTTAAGGGGAAGTTGTTTACGGACCCCAATATTTGAAATTGATTTTGAAACCTATATTTGTTTGAAATTGATTTGGATTTTGACTGATTTTGAAACTCTAGACTTGATAATGAATTTAGAAACCTTGGTTTGTGTTTGAATTTTATTTTGAAATCCAATTATGGGTTTGAATTTTTGGAAGGAAAGATAAGGGTTTAAAATGAAATTTTCATTTTAAACACTAAAGTATGCAAGTGATAGCACATGAGCAACACCTGTTAAAATTACAACAATTTCGTTAGAGGGATGATGACATTTCAAAAGAGAAAATTTTAATTACCGAGTTTGAAAAATATTTGTACAATGTCATTAAGTTTTTAACACCAGTTAAAAATTTTGGTTAAATTGTTAATAAACTAAAGTACGCATGCAGGTGACATTGGGAGTTTTGACAGTACAAATGGGAAGTTGCAATAATCTGATAGTACGCATGTCTGTTTTGCAAAAAACTCTTTCCGAAACTACCAATATTACTTGCATACTATTAATTTTATGAAAATGTAACCAGACTTTTTAACGCTCATCACAAATATAACGGAACTATCAACATAAGTTAAAAATTTAGGGGATATTACAATAAAAAAATTCAAATGAGATCCCGATAATGATTTTAAAGTTGATAAAGTCAATAAATATTTTATATTCATATATTTATATATATTGTTATTATCAAATTTTATTTGTTTGTATATTAAGAAATATAATAAATGATGGTAAAACACTACAAATTGCTATAAAAATATAAATACCTTTTTTTTGAAGGCTAAAAAAATATACATACCTAAAATATTGTTTATTTTAAAAATAAACTAAGAAAACAAATAAAATAAAAAAATAAAAGATAATGAATTAGAAAAAGTAAATAAACTTTTCATATCTAATGTCCAAAGAAAGAAAAAATAAAAAAAGAAAATGATGCTGCCAAAAACGTGTCGGATCAGCCATTCGTCTAGTGGTTCGGATAAATCCAGCAATGAGAACCCTCCTGTCAGATCTGCGCACAAAGAACAAACGTAAACTACGCCGGGGCTCCACCGGCGAAGGCCCTCCGGCGTGAGAATAAGTATTTGGGTAGTGAAGATGAATGTAGAATCAATCGACTAGTAGATAGTCTAAAAGTTCCTTACCCGTTTCCCGTGTAGAGGACCTGTTTATATAGGTATGGGTGTAAGAGTCCTGACTTGTTAAGAAATCCAGGGAGCCCGTGTTAATGTGGGACTCGTATTCCTTAGAGAGACTCCTGATAAGGATGAGTGATATCCCAGTTATCTTGTAGAAAATATATCCTTTGTTTAGATAAGGATCCTCACCGTTAGAGTTGTGTTATGACTCTTGTAAGCGGACTCCCGATGATAATGGGAGGCTTCTGATGCATGTCGGCCCGTCATATAACTCGTCTCGTCATTGAGGCCGGTTAGGGATTGGGCTACTAGTAACTCATTCTAGGCAAGGTCTGCCTGATCGGCTTTATTGATGTCAGCCCAAAAGCCTAGGCATCTGGTGAATGGCTTCTCGGTATATGCCTTTTAGGTGTACGGGCCCAGAGCATATGGGACCCATTTACCCAAGTCGGTTCATATCGTTCAGTGGCCCCCGAGTTTCTATCTCGGCATACCGAGTAGGAACTCAGACAGTTCATTAATTGCAGCTTCATTTATTGCTGATTTGACAGTCAGCCGCCAAATCCTTCTATGATTAGATTTGCTGAAGTCATCTTGATTTGCTTCAGGCGGAATCATTACCCTTCTTGGAAAACAAAGGCCTCATTAACTGGGTCCTGATCATGGGCAATATAAATACTCCGCCTCTTTGTAGTCTGGGGATATATAAGAACAAAAACACCCCCTTGTATCTCTTGCTTTTACTCTCAACATTTTCCAGGAAATACCCAGAATGGTTTCAAAGAGAATGTATGATGATGCTTTTCCAGAAGAAGTAAGCTCTGATTCAAAGAACCATTTTTCAAGCTCCGATCCCGATAGCAGCAGTGATTCCATGTTTCCAGCCAATTATTGTTCGTTTTTTCCGGCGGAAGAGTCACTGTCCGATAGTAATGGAGAATTTTCGGAACCAGACCCTGTCGATGAATTCTCCAACGATGATGGCGGTGCGGAAGAATCAGAGACTGAGGACGAGGGTGATGATGAAGATGATGAAGATGATCCAGAACCCATCATTATTGACGAATATGGGTATGACGGAGATGTTGAGTGGGAGGAGGATGATGAAGATCAAGATCAAGATTGTAGTCTTTCTTGAACCTTTAGCTTGCTTTGATCTAGTAGTTTTTCCTTTTTGATTTTGTACAGGTCAAGCCCCCGACCTGTTGTGGGGGTCTTTTGCGTAAATATATAATAGTACCTTATCTTTCCTGCTTTTCGTTATTCTTGAACCTTGCATCTTTATCTTGTATACCCATGATCAGTCTTTTGAATGACCTCGGCATGAGTTTTCAATTCTTTAATCGACCTATTTGCTCGGCATTCTGTCTTATGATGATGATTTAGTCATGGTGCGGTCAGTCCGATCTTTGTCGATATATCGGCATGGGTGGCACTTGTTCCAATATTCCCATAACTATCAAGCTTGGTTAGAGGTGATGCATCGTTATTTCCAAGTAGGTCTATACTTGGCCATTCTAGGTATATCGCATCATTTGATCGGAGTGATTGTACGAGGTAGAGATCGAGAATTGGTTGGTTTCGGCTGTTATGCGCAATCTTCTCGTTCTAACGTGTCGTCATTTATTTCTTTCTTGATTCACCTGTTCGTCACGTTGACGGTTCCAAGTCGGTGCTTTCATGTTAGCTGACTTGTATCCGGTTTTGACGGTTGAGTTTGCATCAGACGTTCCCCATTCAACTGTTCAGTGTCAGGCGGCGAAAGCGATTGAGTGAAAAGACATCCCCTATTAATGAGGGGTAATGATGGGACTTAGTGGGGAGCGTGCCAACCCACGGGCCTCTGGGTATGGTCGGTTCGGATTTCGGGTATAACCCATCTGACCCGGGATATAAATTCAAATTTCTCTTTTCATTTCCCACTTTCGAACATTTATCCAAGGAAACTGCGTATATCCCGCCGACGAGTCCTTTGAGAGAGTCGGTTTCTGCTGCAGATCTTCCGATTCTGTTCCGATCTCCCCCGTTAAATTTCTCAGTCGACCTCTTTCTTCCGATTGCATTTTCGCCTAAGGTACTGTTCTGATCTCTTTTCTGTCCTTTCTGCTATTTATGCCATTGTTAGGGTTTAAGGGTTTTTACAATTCTTCCCTTTGAATCTCGTCTTTGGAGTGAGCCGTGTAGCTCTAGGATAGCTTCTTTTCTGTCATGTCTGGTATTCATAACTTCGACCCCGATGCCATGTATGGCTTTTATGAGCGCAATAATAGGATATACAGGTTGTCAGAAGGGGTATGGAAAATGTTGTCTTTGATGGCGATAGGCGACCTATTGTTTCTTAATAGAACCCCTCGAGATGACGTGAAATATCCTTCTGGCCTGTTTTCTCCGAGAGCCCTTAGTGGTAGTGCCGATGGCATCATACTTCTTAATACTTTTGACACTGTTATTCAACACATTTTTCTTCATTACGTTAAGGATAAGTCGGCTTTCCCGTCTCTATTTGAGAATGCCTCTTCCTCGGCCCCAGTAGTCGATTCGGGGGGGGGGGAGACATGGCTTTATCTAGGCCGCCTGATGAGTCTAACCCCTCTGTCTCTTCTACAGGTATGGCCGGGGAGAGTACCTCAGGGAGGATAGTAGATAGGTTTGAGCCCAACGCTGCCGCTCCGAGACATGGTGCTGATGTAAGGAAAGGCAAGAGTAAGAGTAATCCTGGTTCAGTCAAACATCCTAAGTCGGGAGCCGAGAGGATTGAGGCTCTCTATTCTCGGTATGGAGTAGACCGTGAGGAATATCGTCTGTATTATAGCAAGGCTGTTCCTTTAGATTCAGATGGGAAGATCCATAGCTTTTACTATGATCAGGCCGTGGTCTCGTTTTTCTTTAAGCAGTTTGAATTAGGATTGAGGCTTCCTCTTGACCCTTTTATCAATTAATTTCTGGAATCCTGGGAACTAATGCCTGCTCATATCGGAGCGAATGCCGTCAGATATCTGGTTAGTTTCATTGTACTGTGTCGCAGCCTCAGCTTTGAGCCATGTATGTCTGCCTTTGACCATTTTTTCAATGTGAGCTACAACAAGACCACAAGGACTTTGACCATCAAATCTGATCCGTCCAAACCCAAGATCATCTCCCCTATTTCCGGCACCGTAAGTAAGGTGTCGGGGTGGAATTCTCACGTGATTAGGGTCGAGTCCCGCTTTGGTTGGGAGTTCGCGGTCCCGTCCTACTCGCCGTGTCGTCCTGTCGAGGTCCACAAACCTTCCTGGAGTGATGATTTGATTGCAAAACTTGAAAATTTTCTGCTCTTGGTACGCTTGATTGGAGCGAGTTGGAGAGGGACCCTCGGTATTATGTTCAGGCTGGGTTGATGAAGGGTCCTATAGATGGCATCGTTCCCAAGGTCAACGTTCTGCGAGGGAATAGGTTTCCGGATTGGATAATCCACCCGAATTTTGTTTTTCTTCATGAATGTGGACGTTGCAAGGAGCAGAACAATATTTTCCTCCGAGTTGAAGATACGATAGGCTGTAATCGTTTAATCCTTGCTCTTTTATCCTTGATTTTTATCTCGTCTCGGTCTGATACTTATCTTTTTATTCAGTTTTGACCATGGAGCAAATTGAGGAAATTGAGATTGAGGAGGTTGATCCCGTTGAGGCGGCTAGGTTGAAAAAAGAGAGGTCTAGGACGGCGGCCCTGGAGAAGCGTCACGCCGACATGGAGACTAGACAAATCTCGCTTCAGAATAAGGATGGCTCTGCGGTGCCTATGACAGACCTAATTGAGACCGGTAAAGATGCCGAGGATGTGGCCCCCGAGACCGAGAAAAGCCCTACTGCCAGCCAGTCTATTGGTCAGGGCCATAGTCAGGGCCTCCAAGCTGCAACTGAGGTGGACCAGGGAGATTCCCTTATTCAACGAAAGAGGCCGAGGGAAGATGTCAGGGAAACCCGGGCTCAATCTGCCAAAAGGGTGGCTCCATCCACTCATGACTCTACATCCACCATGGTTACTCATGAAGACGAGGTGAAGCGTTGGGTTGATAAGTTCGGCGGAGTTCCCATTCTGTCAGGCATTGATGTGGCGGCCCGCTCCGGTCTTTCTTTAAAAAGGGGGGGCCCAGTGATAAAAAGAGCCATGAATGCCGACACTATAGACCAGCTGGCGGCCGAGAGGCTCACATCTCAGCAAATGCTGAACCGCAAGGGCCTTATTCTTAGTGAGGTATTGCTTCTGTCTATCCCGGTCTATATATGTTCCTCTTGTATCTGCTCATTTCTCCCTATTTTGCAGCTTGCCTCCCTTGCTCAGGTCGACTACACCATGTATCGTCAAGCCTATGAAACCTTGAAGGAGAAGGAGGCCGAGGTGGTGAAGCTGAAAGATTTCAATGGTGAATTGAACGGTAGGGTGATTTCTTTGGAGCAGGAGAATGCCTCTCTTGATGCCTTCCATCGCCAGTCTCAGGCCGAGGTAGCCACTTTAAAAGAAACCTTGTTGATTTCGAGGACGGATGTTGAGGAGGAGAGGAAGCGTGCTGAGATTCTTGCCGGTGAAAAGGTCACAGCAGAAGAGAAGCTTGCTTTGCTAGAAGACCGGTATGCTCGTTTAGAGGAAAGTGTGGTGGAGAGAGAGAGAGCCGCCGTGGAAGCCTACAAGAAAGGGCCTCAATTTAGGGACGATTTAAGCGACCGTGTCGGTACAGTTTACAATGATGCTTGGTCTAACTTGACTCGTCTTCTGTACATCGACCCCGAAGTCAACGTGCCTTTGGAGAAGTGTGCTCGTCTTTTTCAGCAGGATGCCTATAGCGTTGAGGCAAGGGCGGCTCATTCCTTGGTTCCGTTTTCTGAAGGTGCTCTTAGGATCATTAAGGCCCGAGACCGTAAAGCTAACAGGCCTGTTTGGGACCCGCATGCACTTGATCCTGATAACTTTGAGAAACTTTTGGAAAGAGCCGCTGCTAATGCCAAAGCCGGTATGGATTAGGCAGCTTTGTGGGTTTGGAACAATTCTTAATATTTTGTATGCCTGGTCGGCCAAAACAATTTATTTTCTGTTGCTACTTCTAAGTATTTATGTGACTTAGCCCAGTTCTTGGGGAAATCGAAACACTTGAATTTCTAACATTCGTATGCCTCAGTCCAGTGTTTAACTGGGGGGCGCAAATACTTGTTTAAGCAGGAATTTTGTTTACCTCGGTTTGAGGTGTAGGTTAACCTGCCTCAATTTAGTTAAGCATCACCTCGTCATTTGTTCGTGTTACTTTATCTCGGTATAAGATGTCTTAACACTGTCTATAATGACGACATGACACTTTTCGTATTCGATTAATTCGGTGTTTGTAAGGTCTAACTCATGACTAGTCTCAGATTGCTGTGGGGCCTAGATGTAATAATCTTTAACCCGAACTTGAGAGTACTAGCCGATAGAATTAGGTTTTGATAGTAGTCGTGTTAGGCTATGTTTATAGGCCGTGGTCGTTCACCGTAATGGCCGTGACGAGCGTTTAGGAGCTCGGTTTGAACTAACTCATGGTTAGTCTCAAATTGTCGTGGGTACTAGATGTATCAGTCTCAGCCCAAATTTGAGAGCACTAACCGATAGAATTAGGTTTTGATAGTAGCCGTGTTAGGCTATGTTTATAGGCCGTGGTCGTTCACCGTAATGGCCGAGACGAGCGTTTAGGAGCTCGGTTTGAACTAACTCAGGCTAGTCTCAAATTGTCGTGGGTACTAGATGTATCAATCTTAGCCCAAATTTGAGAGCACTAGTTGTCAGGATCAGTTCAAGTCGTTTCGAAGTCGAGACGTTTATTCTTATCTGCGGGGGACCCCAGCTTTGTTGAATAACAGGTGTACCGTGATTACAAGGTCAAAGATTGTAGAAAGAAACTTTATTGATAACCCCAAGCTAGAAATATCCAAACTAGCTAATGCTATAAGCTAGATGTTAAAATCTAAGAGAGAAAATAAATATCTATTCTAGAAAACAATAAAAGATAGGGTGCTGAGGTATTACTGATAGTATCTCCTCAAGTGTTCCGAATGCCATGGGTGTTTAAGCTCTTTTCCTTCCGGAGTTTTGAGCATGTAGGTCCCTTCTTTGATAACGTGAGTGACGACGTATGGACCTTCCCAATTCGGAGAGAGCTTATTCTGTTGATTCTTCTGGTGTGTCGACTCGATTTTTCTGAGTACCCAGTCACCAACTTCAAAAACTCTCTTCTTCACCTTGTTGTCATGGTAGGCTTTGGTCCTTTGCTTATAATTGATCATTCTTAGCTGAGCCGTTAACCTTTTTTCTTCAACTAGGTCTAAGTCCAGGAGTCTGTTACATTCATTGACTGCCTCGTCATAATTGGTGACCCTGAAAGTTGGTAGGGCTATCTCGGCTGGAGCCATAGCTTCAGATCCATAGGTTAGTGCAAAGGGAGTCTCCCCAGTCGGCCCCCGAGTGGTTGTACGAACTGCCCATAGAGCCAGGGGGAGGTCGTCCAGCCACTTTCCTTGGCTTCCTTCCAGGCTTTTGGTTAGGGCCCTCAGTATCAATTTGTTTGCTGCCTCGGCCTGCCCATTACCTTGAGGATGACTGACCGATGACTTCTTGTGCCTGATTCCCAATCTAATCAGCTCCTTCGTGAAGGCCTCAGAGAATTGGAGCCCGTTGTCGGTCACAATAGAGTGTGGAACGCCAAATCGACACCAGATATAATCATGGATGAAATTGATAGCGTTTTCTTCTGTAATCTTAGCCAAAGGCTTAGCCTCCACCCACTTGGTAAAGTAGTCGACTGCTACTATAACGAACTTGTTGCTCCCCTTGGCCAGAGGAAAGGGCCCAATGATGTCGACCCCCCACATGTCGAAAGGCCAGGTTGGTATGACGAGGCTCTGCTCAACCGGTGGTACCTTGGGTAAGTCCGAGAAACGTTGGCACTTATCACACTTCTTCACATAGACTTGTGCTTCTTCTCTCAAGTTTGGCCAATAATAGCCGAGAGTGATTATTTTGTCGGCAAGGGTCCTGGCCCTTGGGTGTCCTCCACATATTCCTTTATGTACCTCGGCTAATAGCTTTGTGGTGTCTCTGGGAGAGACACATCTAAGGAGGGGCTTTGAGAACGACCTTCGATACAGGATGTCGTTCCAGACAATGTACCTGGCTGTCTTTTTCTTTGTCGTTTTTGCCGACAACTCATCTTCTGGCAACTTGCCTTTTTCGATGTAATCCTTGTAGTCCTCAATCCAGGTTCTTTCTTCATCATCAAGAATCAAGATTTCTAATCTTTCGTAAGCAGGCTCGTCGGCATAGATGATTAATGGGTTGGTTTCTTCCGACGTGGCCATCTTGGACAACAAGTCGGCCTCTTGGTTGTGTTCTCGTCCTACCTGCCGTATTTCCCAGAACTCAAAATTCTTAGTCAGATTCAAAACGAGGTCCCTGTATTTGGTCAGCATGTGGTTCTCGGTGTTGTATTCTCCCTTCACTTGGTTCACCACCAGTTGGGAATCACTGTAGGCCACCAACTTTCTTGCCCCAAAGAATTTTGCCCTTTCTATTCCCAGGATCAAGGCTTCATACTCTGCCTGGTTGTTTGAAGCGGGGAATTTGAATCTGATGAAGTCACGGGCTACATGGTCGCCGCCTGGACTAGTTAAGTACACTCCGGCTCCACTTCTATCCTTTGTTGTTGATCCGTCAGTGAATAAGATCCAACAATCATTTGGTAGTTCTTCAAGCGGTCCCCTATCCATGGGAAACTTCCTCTTCCTGTTAATTGGCGTATACTCGCTCGAGAACGAAGTCTCAACTAGAAAGTCGGCCAAAGGTTGAGCCATCAAGGTCTTCCTCGGTTTGTAGGTTATATCGAACTCGGTCAATTCAATGGACCAGTTCAATAATCTTCCCGAGCTGTCGATCTTGTGCAAAATCTTCCGGAGCGGTGCGTCGGTGTACACCGTGATGGGATGGGCAGAGAAATAAGCGCGTAGCTTTCTGGAGGCAATTACCAAGGCATAGGCTATCTTTTCGGCGTTAGAAGTATCTGCTCTCGGTATCCGATAAGGCTTTGCTCACATAGTAAACTGGCCTCTGAACTCCGTTGTCTTCTCGTACCAGCACGGCCGCCACGGCTCTATCTGAAGCCGCAAGGAACACCGAGAGTATTTCCCCTATAATCGGGCTGCTGAGCAATGGTGGTGAGCCTAAGTACTCCTTTAATTGATGGAAGGACGCCGAACACTCTGGGGTCCAGTCGAAATCTTTTGACCCTTTTAAAGCCTTGAAGAATGGTAACGACCTTTCTGCCGATTTGGCGATGAATCTGCCTAGGGAAGCTACCCTTCCATTTAACCTCTGAACTTCTTCAATGCATGTCGGTTCCTTCATATCGACTAGGGCCTGGATCTTTTCTGGGTTTGCTTCGATGCCGCGCTGTGACACCATGAAACCGAGGAACTTGCCTGCTGTCACCCCGAAAACGCATTTGCTAGGGTTGAGCTTCATGTCGTTCTCCTTCAGGTTCCTTATGGTCTCGGTTAAATCGGGAACGTGACTCCCAGACCTGGTCTTTATTACCATGTCGTCTATATAGGCCTCCATATTCCTGCCGATCTGAGACTTAAACACTTTGTTTACCATCCTTTGATAAGTGGCTCCTGCATTCTTGAGGCCGAAAGGCATCATCACATAGCAGTAGATCCCTCCAGCTGCTTGGAAGGCGGTTTTCTCAATGTCGTCCTCGGTCATCTTTACTTGGTGATATCCAGAATAAGCATCCAAGAAACTCAAAGTTTGATGTCCTGCGATGGAGTCCACCAACTTGTCGATCCTGGGCAATGGATAGCTATCCTTCGGGCAGGCCTTGTTGAGATCCGTGAAGTCCACACACATTCGCCACTTGCCGTTCTGTTTCTTTACCATGACGACATTAGCTAGCCATTCTGGGTATGTCGCCTCTCGGATGATGCCGGCTTTCAGCAGCTTGTCTACCTCGATCTCAATTGCTTTTTCTTTTTCTGTAGAGAAGGTTCTTCTCTCTTGCTTGACGGGCTTGAAGAACTTGTCAACTTCTAACTTGTGGAGAGCTATAGCTTCTTTTACTCCAACCATATCTTCTACTTTCCATGCAAATACGTCCAAGTTGTTTTTGAGTAGGTTGATGAGCTTTTCTCTCTCTTCTTGAAGGAGTTGTCTCCCAATCTTTATTTTTTGCTCCGGGTAGTTTGGGTTGATGATGATCTCTTCTAACTGATCAACCGGTCTCAGCTCGGGTCTTTCTCTGAACTCTAGGGTTTCCACGATGATCTGCTTTACCCTCTCTTTGTCCTTGCCGTCTAGGGTCAAGTTTTCCAGATCAAGGAGTCGACCTATCTCGGCATCCTCGTTAGTGAGTACTGTGGCCCCCGAGCTTGGGACGAGGGCGAGGTTGGAGGAACTCAGCTCGTCTGAAGCTATGTTCATGGAAATACAGCCAAAACCGTCTATCCCGTAGGTGACCTTTTCTTCTGTTATGGCCTTGTCATCGTCAAGTATCACCCATTCTTCAGGCATGTCCACTGTTATTACGCCGATGTTGGGGGTTGTAGATGTGACCGTGGTTGATTTGGATATAGTTATGCTTCTGTCGGGGGTATCAATCTCCATCTTTGTTCTTGCCTTTCTGGATCTCATCACGTGCTCCAAAAAATGCTTGGGGTTACCGGGGACGCAACCTATACCTTCTGGGGTGGGAAACTTTAGCCGTTGGTGCGGTAGGGAAGCAACCATCCCCAATTTTCCTTGACTGGGAGAGCCGAGGATAGCGTGGTAGTCACTAGCCAGATCCATAACGATGAAAGTGATTATTGCCGATGTTATAAGGATATTCCCCGATTTCTAGTAGCAAGTCCACGGTTCCCTTAGCCTCGGCCTTGTGGTTTGTAAAACCTTCCAATCTCCCGTTGTATGGGCTCAACATAGTTTCTGGCAATTCCATCTCCTTGAAGGTTTTATAATAGAGCACGTCCTTAGTGTAGATACCCCGGGGGAACCACGGCTTTGGCTAGAGCGGTGAATTATCCTAGGATGTCTAACTTGTTTTAGATGTGTTTAGAGTCGCCACCTATGTTTTTAAAGGAACATAAGAAAAAACCTAGAAATAGCCTAATTTATGTACAAAACCAGAGATTCGGGATAGAAGGGTTCGGGGGTTAGGTGACGGAGTGGGAAGTACTTAAACACCCACTCCGCCCCGCTTACGCGGGTCTTGCTACTATTGGTGTTCTAATATTTACATGTCCTTCAATTTATTAACAATGCTAACAATTATAATGCAAAGAAAAAGGGGAAAAGAATGATTTTATTAATTTAATGCTAAATAGTTACATGTTGGACTAGTGCTAAATGATTACATTAAGAAATGAAATATAAATTAAATGAAGTTTGGAATGTTGGGATGTAACCTTGGCCAAACTTCAATAGTGAAGTGGCCTTTTGGTTGTATCCCTTTTTATGGAGATTGCATACTAGTAAGACTAGACAAATAAAATAAGAGGAGAAAAGAGATGTTGTACCTTAGGAAAGAGGACTTCAAACTTGGACTTGAAAATGGTGTTGTTGTAGAGAAAATGTTGTGCAAACACTTTGTGTAGTGTTTTGTAGAGAAGGATTGTTGAGATGATTTGTGTAGAGTTTTTGTTCAAGTCTCAAAAATTGGGTCCCTTTCTAAGGTAGAAGATGATGGTTTTTATAGGTAAAAAAGAGAGGGAAATGATGGAGGGAAAAGATGATCATCCATGTGAAATGGAATTGACCAATCAAAAATAAGATAAATAAAATAATAAATAAAAGAAATAAAAGAAAATCAAATAAAATAAAAAGGAAATATTTTGTTTTAATGAAAAGGCTAGAAGTGTGGGATTGGGAGTTAATGAGAAAAGGGGGGATGAATGTGGATGTAAAAAGGGTTGTTTGTGATCAAGAAAGCGATGTTTGTAAATAAGAAAAGGGAGGGAAATAAGGTGCAATCCGTTACTGCCAAAATGGGAAGCGCGCGAGTCCCGCTTTTGGGGCGAGACGCGCGCGCATCCCGTTAACAGTTCCGGAAGCGCCCGCGGCAGAGAAGAACAGAATGACAGAATGACCCTAAAAGTTAACTCTGTTACGCAGTTTAGTCCAAAACTAACGGAATCAGTTAGGAACTTAACCGAAGTAACAGAAGTTAATGAAAATAAGTTAAATAAAAATACTTTGTATGCAATCGGGGTGAGAGGTCCAAGGCGGGGTGTCTACAGAGCCCCTCGGCGACGTGGATTGCGAAGCAAAACGCGTCGACGAAAGAAAGACAACCGCCGAGGACATCGACAAGAGAAAACAAAGACTCGATAAAGCAGGAATTTGAAATTACAAAGGATAGAAATGCGCTCCCTGTGTGAGCGACTTTTGCTGATGGAAGAGGTATGGTGATTTTAGTGGTTCACCATGGACCAAAATTGGTGCGCGGTGCGGCATATTCTGATGCGCTGTGCGGCGGTATGGTGATTTGAGCGGTCCACCATCGACCAGAATTGGTGCGCGGTGCGGCATATTCTGATGCGCTGTGCGGCGGTATGGTGATTTGAGCGGTCCACCATTGACCAAAAATTGGTGCGCGGTGCGGCATATTCTGATGCGCTGTGCGGCGGTATGGTGATTTGAGCGGTCCACCATTGACCAAAAATTGGTGCGCGGTGCGGCATATTCTGATGCGCTGTGCGGCACTTGTTGATTCTGGTGCGCTGTGCGGCACCTGGTGCTCTGTGCGGCACCTGTTGATTCTGGTACTCTGCGCGGTACCTGGTGCTCTGTGCGGCACCTGTTGATTCTGGTACTCTGTGCGGTACCTGGTGCTCTGTGCGGCACCTGTTGATTCTGGTACTCTGTGCGGTACCTGGTGCTCTGTGCGGCACCTGTTGATTCTGGTACTCTGTGCGGCACCTGCTGATTCTGGTGCTCTGTGCGGCACCTGGTGCTCTGTGCGGCACCTGTTATGTGTATGCTTTGCAGATGTATGTGCTTGTGCAAGAAGATGCATGAAGAGAGAAATTGTGCTCGTGGTGTGATGTGTGATTTGAAAGCACCTTTGTAATGAGAGAGAAGTAAGAATGTAGAAAGTGATCTTGTGTGCGGTGTGATTTTGAGGAAAGCATTGGATGTATTCATACCTTCACTTACCATTGCCGCTTGAGTGGAGATGGATTCCTGATGTCCGCGGAGGATGCTTTGATGGAGAATGTCCATTCTTTAGATGTTGATGAGAGAATGCCCTTGATGTTGGGTTGGCGAGATGGTATTCTGGATGATGGGTTGGTCGTGCCAAAAGGCTGCCTACGTATCCCTTTAAGAGAATCAGACCAGGGTAGTTCAAGGATGATGGAGAACGCTGGAGGAGAGGCTAGGAGCAAAGCAAAGTAAAGCACATAATTTTGCACATAGAAGGAGAAAAAGAAAGAAAAAATCTTTTTTTTTTTTTTTTTTTTTTTTTTTTTTTTAAGTTCGTGGGTGAACCATTTTAACCATTGTGTGCTTGTGAAGCCAACCCAAGATCAAGTCATGTTCAGTCGAAGTCCGAATTGCCTCGCTTGAATTCTGTTGTCGCTGGTGTGCCCAACGAAGATTGATGTCTAGCCCAAGAGATTTGTCGATTATGGGGCTTCAAAAGGCTTTTGATGCCGAGATGAGGGGTTGCTGATTATAAAGCCCCTAGAATGCCTTTGATGCCAAATTTTGAGGGACTTGCATAGCTCCAAGATAAATCAGCTCGTGGACCATTCGAGTAAATCGCCCTTTGTTGTTGTAGTGAGCAAGCCCCAAGAGGAGATCGTTGATGCCAAGCTTCGAGAGATTGCAAAGCCCCAAGTGTCGTGGGCTTGTAGATGGTGAGATGTGAAGACCTTTCATTGTAAAGCCCCAAATTACCTCGCGATTGGCTCGGCATTGAGAGCGGGTGTACCGTTTGGTAGAATTCTTGATAGAGATCTCCTTCTTGCTCTTACTGGGGAGATGAATGGCCTCATTGTGGTCGATACCCAAATGGCTGAGGGCTTATGTCAAAGGATGCAGTAATATCTTGTGGTGCCGTCGAGGTCGCGGAGGATAAGGTCTTGGCGTGATAAAGTCTCAAATGAGTATGCTTGCTTGACTCTTCTTGAGTTGAACTAATGACGGATCTTCGGATGCAACTAGTGCTGTGGCCCAACTTTATCTGAGCTGCACCTTGTGCTTTTGATCTTGGAGAAGGGGGTGCTGAATTGCAGAAACATTGGGATTGGCCGTGGCATTTCCCGCTATAACCCTGTTTTGATTAGAGTTTAGCATATTGAATCTTTTTCCTTTTCTCTAAGACTTCCTTCAAAATCTCGCTGTGAGTTCTAACAAAAATCATCAACTTCATTCATAACATCGGAGTCTTCATTTAAAACCAAGAGGCCTTTGACTTGAAGTGTTGAGAGACCCTTAAAGCTTGATCCCTTTCATGGAGCCATAAGACTATTCCACATTGCACTTGCTCGAGTATTGTTGCCCAAAAGACTGTCGGTCGCGAAGCCATAATACTGCCCTTTGCTTGAATTACTGTAATGCCGTAGCCCAAAAGATTGTAGATTGCGAAGCCCGTTGAGACCCTCGGTGCCGAATTGAGGAAGCTTCCAATGTTGCACATGACTTGGCTGGGGATACTGCTGGGGAGTTAATTGCTCTTTGCCGAGGGAGCCTTTAAGACTTGACCGTAGCCCCTAGAGTGCTATCATTGATTGCGAGAAAGGTCCATCCTTGATTGGGGGAACGAGCACGGGCACACGCGACAAGAGGGCTTTTTGACATCCCTTTTGGGAGACTTTGAGGATAGTCTCACACATCTTTCTCGAACATAGCCTCTAGGGTGTATTGATTGTTAAGTGAAGCAAAAGAAGTCCTTGTCCTTGAGTCACATAGCCCCTAGGGCGTCACCATTTGTTGAGCAAAGCAAGAGTGACTCATCCTCGTGCGAGGGAACAAACATGAGAGGATATGGCAAGAGCTACTCCATTTCTCGGGAGCCTTTCGGCGTACTTTAGAAGCACATACTTGAAGAAGCCTTGAAAACTGAGACACATGTTGTTGCTATTTGCTGCCCAAGCCAATTGACTAACTAGGTATTATTTGTGCAACCTCATGCCCTTTTATGATAGGCTCGTTCTCGGATGGGTCTTGGCTACCACGGGCCTTCTTTTCATGAACCCAAAAATGCACACTGCTGGAGAATGATGCCGATAACCCAAGACAACCTTTGACGGTGCTATATCTTGTCGAGCCTTTTGCAATCCCAAAGTTGACTCGGTGGGGAATTGACTTGCTGAGGAGATTCAATGTAGAACTTGTCTTCTTTAGAGGCCGGGGATCTCCATTTCTCTTTCCCATCTCTCTCTCACTCTCTCATTTTTTTTTATGACGCACCCTGTTTTTTGCCTAGACCGCCCTTTTGGGTTTTCAATCTAGCGGGCATCTCTTTTGCGTCTTCATTTTTTACTCGATTAATGAGGAAGTGTGCATTGACTCTAGCTGAGGAGATAAGACATGTGATTTTGCGGTGGAGACCTCTTGTCACTAAAGGTGAGTGACATTGACTTGACTAGGGAAGTGTCCCTAGTATTGACATGTATTTTTTATTGAATTGAATGACTCGCGAAGGCAAGTAAGTCATTAAGAGAGAAGAGAAGGAAAGCCCCAATTTGATTGCAAGAAATTGGGAGTATGCAGAAAGAATAGAAGTCCCTAGACTCGACAAGGAACGCGAAATGATTCCAAATCTAAAAAAGTTGTTCAATCTTTTTGGTGATTAATTCATTGGCAAATGAATCGTACAAAGATGTCTTGACAAGTTCGAGATGAAGGCCAATCACCATAACGCGCTAGGGCTAAACATATCTTCTTTCTTGCATGAGATCGGACCCGCAGGTTGCCTACGTTCCTCCAGTATAGAGGCTCAGGTCACCGTAGTTCTTGTGGATTCTCCATTCGTCGTGATGAATTGTTGCTTCGTCCTTCGTTGGTGGATGATGATGATGATCTTGATGTGAACTTCTTTGATTGAGGGGTTTTTTTTTTTTTTTTTTTTTTTGTGTGTGCTCTAACTTTTGCCTAGGTTGATTTGATGGTTTCAACCTAGCGAGCTCTTTTTTTTTTTTTTTTTTTTAATCCCCCTTTGAAAACTTTGCTTGACTTCTTCATGATTGTTGCTCCACCTTGTTTGTCTTGGCTTCGTCGTTGATGTTGGCGTCGATGTTTAGCCCCTAGGCGTTCAAGTGATGGCCTTGTTCTAAAACTTGTTTAGACATTTTTTTCATCATTTTGCCAAGAATTAGATCGAACAACTTGGAAGAGTGTATAAGGACAAGAACGACTTTTATTTGATAAGAAGACTCGACACTTAACATGGGACGAGAGAAAACATTAATGCACACAAAAGAGGACTTTTGACCTTTTTTTTTTTTTTTTTTTTTTTATTCCTACTACTAGGTAGAGAAAGAGAAACGGAGATTGTTGTCGTCGTCCTCTTTGTTGAAGCCCCATTTCAAAACCAAGCCACTTCTTTGATGAGTTTCTCTTCACCCACGGTAAATTCGCCGTTGTCGATCAAATCTTGGATGATGTTTCGGAGAAGGAAGCACCCTTCGGTAGTGTGGCCACTATGCTTGTGGTAGCCGCACCATTCACCATGAGCATGATTTTTCAGTATCGCCTTCGGCTTGTACCCCTCTAAAGGCTTGACCTTTCCACTTGCCACCAAAGTTTCAAATGCTTCGGCTTGGGTTACTCCTAGGAGAGGAGTGAAAACTCGGTCGTTGGCGGTACCTTTGTAGCTTTTGAGGGACGGGCCACTTGAGCATGCTTTACCCTTAAACTTTGCTTTGCTGTCGGTGAGCTCTTGCAAACGGGCTTTGAGTTCGGAAACCTCTTCCTTGTGAATTCTTCTTTCATAATCAAGACGGGCCTTGAGTTCGGAAACCTCTTCTTTGTGAACCCTCTTGTCGATATCGAAACGGGCTTGCCACAAATTGTCTTTATGGCGGGCGTCCTCGACAATCCTATCCATTTGTTCCCCCATTGATTTCATTACGTTGAGTAACCCTTCGTTGGACACGAAATCATTTCCACCGTTGTTGTTGTCGCCGTTGGAAGCCATTGGACCTATTAGAAGAGCACGGTTGATCTTAAATTGGCCCCACAAACACCTTTTGAGTAAAATAAATTTAACCCACAAACACAAAAAAGACTCAACCATATAAAGAAAATGACTCTTTTTTTTTTTTTTTTTTTTTTTATTTACAAAAGTCGGAAGGACGGAGTCCTTTTTGGGGTTTCTAGAAAAAATAGTGGAATCGTCACACTAGTATATAGACCTTCTCGCGGTCCCATATACTCATCGGATTCCACCACGCTTGTGAGCCCTACATGTGTCGGGATTAAACTAAATTAATGTAGTAAATCATACATGCGGGGACGGATTTTTATTTTCGTCCAAAATAACCACTTTTGGGGACGGAGTTTTATTTCGTCCATTGCAACAAGTTGGCATGTATGATTTGAAGACATTAGTTTAGGGAAATCTCGGCACATGAAAAACCGACTTGGTCACGGAGTGTTAGACCCTAGACTAGAATTGTGTGGCTTGTGCTCGGCTTGAATATGAGGCTTAAAGGTCACCCCGGCATGTAGTCATGAACTACGCCACGGGCTGAGGTTTACCGCTTCGAAAGAGCCAAGGTCGAGTGGAGCTTGAAACTTTCTAGGACGGGCCTCGACGGGTTTGGGGTTGGACTTGTGCGACTCGATAGTGAGCAGTTGATAAGAATATGTGCATGTAGTGTGAGGTCTAACATGTGACAAAACATTTTTTTTTTCAAAAGAAATAAAAAAAAAAACAAATAAGCACATAATTACAACTTTCGAATCACCCGTGTGACCGATAAAAATAAACAGAAAGTAAAAGAAATTGTATGCAGGCCCGGTGCCCACACACTGTCATTCTGTTCTGTTTCTGTGCACTGTTCTGTTCCGAGAATGCGCCCAGAAGCGCGCGCATTGGGTTGCCTATGCGGAAGGCGCGCGCGTGAGAGGAAGAAGGGCAGAGGCGCCCGCTTCTGGGTGAGAACCTGCAAATCAGTGGGTTCAAGGGATTGCCTTGACCCTTAATTAAGAAAACTTTCCCCTGCAGAATTTGTTAGCACAGAAACATGGAATTGAAGGACAAGATGGAAGGTGGGCGATTCTGGTAATAAGGGTCGGACGCGCGCGCTTTAGGCCAAGAAGGCCGGAGGCGCGCGCTTCCTACCCTTTTTACCAGAATGCCCAGAAAATAAAATAAAAGAACACCAAAAATAAAAAACGCAAGTTTAACCCTCTAAATCTTCCCCAGCAGAGTCGCCACTGTAGATACCCCGGGGAACCACGGCTTTGGCTAGAGCGGTGAATTATCCTAGGATGTCTAACTTGTTTTAGATGTGTTTAGAGTCGCCACCTATGTTTTTAAAGGAACATAAAAAAAACCTAGAAATAGCCTAATTTATGTACAAAACCAGAGATTCGGGATAGAAGGGTTCGGGGGTTAGGTGACGGAGTGGGAAGTACTTAAACACCCACTCCGCCCCGCTTACGCGGGTCTTGCTACTATTGGTGTTCTAATATTTACATGTCCTTCAATTTATTAACAATGCTAACAATTATAATGCAAAGAAAAAGGGGAAAAGAATGATTTTATTAATTTAATGCTAAATAGTTACATGTTGGACTAGTGCTAAATGATTACATTAAGAAATGAAATATAAATTAAATGAAGTTTGGAATGTTGGGATGTAACCTTGGCCAAACTTCAATAGTGAAGTGGCCTTTTGGTTGTATCCCTTTTTATGGAGATTGCATACTAGTAAGACTAGACAAATAAAATAAGAGGAGAAAAGAGATGTTGTACCTTAGGAAAGAGGACTTCAAACTTGGACTTGAAAATGGTGTTGTTGTAGAGAAAATGTTGTGCAAACACTTTGTGTAGTGTTTTGTAGAGAAGGATTGTTGAGATGATTTGTGTAGAGTTTTTGTTCAAGTCTCAAAAATTGGGTCCCTTTCTAAGGTAGAAGATGATGGTTTTTATAGGTAAAAAAGAGAGGGAAATGATGGAGGGAAAAGATGATCATCCATGTGAAATGGAATTGACCAATCAAAATAAGATAAATAAAATAATAAATAAAAGAAATAAAAGAAAATCAAATAAAATAAAATAAAAAGGAAATATTTTGTTTTAATGAAAAGGCTAGAAGTGTGGGATTGGGAGTTAATGAGAAAAGGGGGGATGAATGTGGATGTAAAAAGGGTTGTTTGTGATCAAGAAAGCGATGTTTGTAAATAAGAAAAGGGAGGGAAATAAGGTGCAATCCGTTACTGCCAAAATGGGAAGCGCGCGAGTCCCGCTTTTGGGGCGAGACGCGCGCGCATCCCGTTAACAGTTCCGGAAGCGCCCGCGGCAGAGAAGAACAGAATGACAGAATGACCCTAAAAGTTAACTCTGTTACGCAGTTTAGTCCAAAACTAACGGAATCAGTTAGGAACTTAACCGAAGTAACAGAAGTTAATGAAAATAAGTTAAATAAAAATACTTTGTATGCAATCGGGGTGAGAGGTCCAAGGCGGGGTGTCTACACTTAGCTGCACCAGAATCTATCAAGAGCCTTTCCGACTCACAGTTATCAATTCGGCCCGTGATAACCAAAGGTTGTTCTCTCATGGCCCTGTTCCCGGCCAGCTCATTGGGGGAAAAGGTGATTACCTCCTCTCCTTTGTGGATCCATGGAGGGATGTGGTAGACCTTACTGAGCTCGAAGATCTGCTCCTTCAGTCGTGTATTTGAAGGAATTTCTTCCCTGATAACACCGATCAATTTGGCCCGAGGTGGTCTATCCTCTCGGTCATCTCTTCTCTCGTCTTCTCTTGGACGTTTGTTATCCTTCTTTGCTATGAACTCGTCCAATTTTCCTTGGTCGGCCATTTTTTGTAGTATTTTCTTCAAGGCGAAACAGTTGTCGGTCTCGTGGCCGTTATCTCGGTGGTAGGCACAGTACTTATTCATATCCCGGGGAAACTTTGGATTGTCCTTGAGGGGTTTTGGATTGGGGAGATTTACCAAACTCATAATCTCAGAAATCGGCTTTGTGAGGGGGGTGTAGACCTCGGTTCCCCTCGTTCTGTTCTTTCCTCTATTTCCCCCACCATTATTACCTTGTGGCAAGTCGGTGGAGGGCGGTCTGCTTTCTCTTCCCCGATCTCGGTCTCTGTACCCTGACAACCATTTCTTTTTTTCTTCAGCGGTTGCTGTTGCGTAGGCCATCTGGTATAGCTCCGCCTTCGTAAGAGGTTCTCTTACTGACAATTCATAGGTGAGCTCTTCTGACCTTTGTCCATTATAGAAACACATGATGATCTCCCTGTCTGTGAGTCTTTCTTCTATTGAGTCGGCCAAGTCCCTAAACCTGTTGTAAAAGCTCATGGTTGACTCATTTTTCCCTTGGACTATGTTTCCTAGGTCAGATAGCCTCTTCTTCCTGGCTCCCGCAGTGGCAAAATACTCTAGAAAACCCGTCTTCAATTTAGAGAAGGAATTGATGCTCTTCTTTTCTAGATCCATGAACCAGGACCGGACTGCCCCAACTAACGTACTAGCAAAGGCTTTGCAAAGTACGTCGTCTTTGTTGGAAACCAAGGCCATCATGCCTTCGAAAGATTGGAGGTGATCCATGGCATCAGAATTGCCTGAGTATTTGTCGAGATGAGGAAGTTTTAGCCGGGGGTTAGGTGGAGAATCTTTAATCCACTGAGCGAAAGGACGCATCGCATCATAGTCGATCTTGACCTTCCTCTGTCCCTGGTTCATCTCAATGTTTTCCATTCTCTCCTGCAGATCTAAAATGACATGTTCACTGAATCCCGAGCTACGATGGGAACTTTTTGGCCTATCCCTTTCTTTGTCTCGGCCTCTACCATCAACTCGGCTTATGTCTGGATCATCACGGTGTCGTCTCGGAGGAGTGTGACAGGGCGGGTCTTGTCTTGGTGGGATCTGTTCTTGGTTTTGCCATCGGCGCCTCTCTCCTAGATATCTCACATCTGGAGATTCAGCCTCCTCTTCTCTCCTGCGGTTTATCTGATCTCTCAGATCACCGACATCGGGATTGACTGGGCCGAGTCGGCCTTTCAGTCGGCTTGGTGGCGCTGCTTGGTTTCCTGGGGGTGCATTGCTCGGTCCTTGATGACGTCTGTCATCAGTGCGCGGGTTTCCCCTACGTTCACTTCTTTCTCCGCCTCCGAAAGCTCCCCTTGTATCAGAGGGCTGGGCAAAGGGTGCTAAAGAATGATCGGGATCGAATTCCAGGAGAACCCTTTGAGCATCGGCCAGTTGCTGAAGGGTTGAAACATTTTGGTGTAATAGCGTCCTTCTATCAACAGGTGGAGGCCTGGAAGGACCAGCTTCGGAAGGTTGAGGGCGAGAAAGCGTCCCTCTCCGTCGCCCATATTGATTAACCACCTCAGGTGGTGGCCCTCGTGATCGGGTATGCATTCCGCCCCCCTGAGGCTGAGGGGGGAGACCTTGATTCTGGACATTGTTATTTGCCCCGTTAAGAGGCGGAGGCGGATTGAGAGTAGCGTCCGGGGTAACGCTAGTTTCTCGACCGTCGGCGCGAACTTCAGACATGAGGAAATTTGTGGTTTTTCCGAACAAAGAGGTTCTCCAAACGAACGTTTCACGGCAATGGAACCAAACTGATGCTGCCAAAAACGTGTCGGATCAGCCCTTCGTCTAGTGGTTCGGATAAATCCAGCAATGAGAACCCTCCTGTCAGATCTGCGCACAAAGAACAAACGTAAACTACGCCGGGGCTCCACCGGCGAAGGCCCTCCGGCGTGAGAATAAGTATTTGGGTAGTGAAGATGAGTGTAGAATCAATCGACTAGTAGAGAGTCTAAAAGTTCCTTACCCGTTTCCCGTGTAGAGGACCTGTTTATATAGGTATGGGTGTAAGAGTCCTGACTTGTTAAGAAAGCCAGGGAGCCCGTGTTAATGTGGGACTCGTATTCCTTAGAGAGACTCCTGATAAGGATGAGTGATATCTCAGTTATCTTGTAGAAAATATATCCTTTGTTTAGATAAGGATCCTCACCGTTAGAGTTGTGTTATGACTCTTGTAAGCGGACTCCCGATGATAATGGGAGGCTTCTGATGCATGTCGGCCCGTCATATAACTCGTCTCGTCATTGAGGTCGGTTAGGGATTGGGCTACTAGTAACTCATTCTAGGCAAGGTCTGCCTGATCGGCTTTATTGATGTCGGCCCAAAAGCCTAGGCGTCTGGTGAATGGCTTCTCGGTATATGCCTTTTAGGTGTACGGGCCCAGAGCATATGGGACCCATTTACCCAAGTCGGTTCATGTCGTTCAGAAAAGATTGAAAAAGAAAATTTGATTTGGCCTTAGTTAATTTTGATTAGGGTTTGTTGCAATGGTGGGTTGGTTTGTGTTGTTAGTGGCGGTCTCGGTGGTGGTGGGCGGAACTAGTTAAAGGAGATGAAATGGGATCGTTTTTGAGTTGTATTAATATTTCCGTTATATTTATAACATGAGTTAAAAAGTCTGGTTATGCATGTATTTATTAAAATACTAACAATATGCATGTGACATTGGTAGTTTCGGAAGTACGGGGTAAAACTGAAATTCTCGAAGGGCACGCAGGTTACTTTGACAATAAACTCTAAATTTTCCTAGTCATCATTAGAAAATCATAGTAAAATTTTTATACAGAATATATAAATATCTTTAAAGAAGTACTATGGAGTAGTATTCGTTTGCCAAACATGCTCCTCGTAGGTGTGCAATTGGTGAAAAGAGTTTACAAAGCTAAGAGTTCACAGTTAAAATTAATGGTTAAAGTTTAATCAATTTGATCATAAAAATTGATGCCGAAATCCATTGAGAATCTAATGAGAATGACCGAACTAGAATAAACAATTCAAGAATAGAGAGATAGTTTCTGAGAGAAACTAAATTGCATTCAATTGAAATAAAAAACTGCCTTCATCCATTACTCCTAACAGCATATATATAATGAGCACTAACTGCCCCACTAAGGCCATGTACAATAAGCTAGTTGAGGAGGGAGTTGAGAGGGATTAAACTAGTTGAGGGGTGTCCAATAAGGTAGTTGAGAGGTAGGGGGTTGAATTGGGAAGTTGAACAAATTCAACCGGGTTGAATGAAAAATGAGGGGCCCCGCCATGGACACGCGTCGCCTGCTGGTTGGTGCCGACATGGCGCGTGCGCCTCACCGCCGACAGAGGCGCGTGAGGGCAGCGTCTGCCAGTTTTTTTTTTTGTTTTTTCTCCTTTTGCCAAGTGTCAGCCTATGATTGGTCCGTCCTGATTTTTAGATATGATTTTCAACCCAAATTTTCGAGCTCAATTATTTTACAGCAAAAAAATTTTATTTTTTTTTTTTTCGCGAAAATTCTGGATTTTTTTCTCTCTATAAATTGATATAACTTTCATTTTATTTGTACACCAAAAAAAAAAACCTCTCTTTTCTCTCAAAAAAATCTTAATTATCCTTCTTTAACCCCTTATTTTTTAAAATATTCATCATCTTTTTAGTGAAATGGATCCCAATAATCCGAATAATCCTTATTTCAACACTCAGAATTCAAGTAATTTTCCACCAAATTACTACAATCCTAATGATTTTCAATCGCCAAATCAATTTTCTAACCAACCACGTCCTCAAAATGTCCCACAATTTTATTATCAACCAAATGCCATGCCTTCAGCTGTACCCACCTGGAATCCATATTATGGTATGCAATTTCAACGACCTCCACCACCACCACTACCCTCTCAAGAATCAGAATATCCCGAATATTCAACACAAATGGTTATGGTATGCAATTTACTAGAGGTGATAAGGGAACCACTACGGTTATTCTTGAAGCCGTTGCCAGTCATGATTTATGGATATGGCATGCTTTTTTTGGATGTCCGGGAACATTAAACGATATAAATGTTCTGGACCGATCACCAGTTTTCGATGATCTTGAAGCAGGAAATACTCCACGAGTCAATTTCTTTGTGAATGAACGTCAGTATAATATGACATATTATCTTGCTGACGGTATCTACCCCTCTTGTCCGACCTTCGTCAAATCCGTTAAACTTCCTCAAAGTGAAGAAGACAAGTTATTTGCAAAATACCGGGAGGCTTATCGGAAGGATATAGAACGGGCATTTGGAGTGCTCCAAGCTCGATTTAAAATAATTCGAGAACCAGCTCGAATGTGGCAGATAGAGGACTTGGCTATGATCATGAGAGCATGTATCGTATTACATAATATGATCGTTGAGGACGAACGTGGTACGTATTCTCAAAATTGGCTTGACTATCAGGATCAGCCCGGGGCAAGTGGGTCTAGTACACAACAACCATTCTCAACTGAGGTATTACCAGCGTTTGAAAATCATGTACGTACTAGATCGGATTTGCGTGATCAGTGGGCTCATAAACATTTGCAGAACGATCTAGTCAAACACATATGGGCAAAGTTCGGAAATCAGTGATTTTTAAATTTTATTGTACTGTGAGTCGAGTCTATGTATCGTATGTTTTTTTTGTTTTTCATCATTTGTGGAACGAGCTAAGTTTATTGTAATTTTTCTTATTTTTATTAAAATTAAAATATTCTCGTATTTATTTAATTGCTTCGAAAAATATTAATTAAGTTTGAATTAAAAAAAAAATCTCGAATTTATAATTAAAAACATTAATAATTTATTTTTTAATAATAAATTATTAATATCAATATTTATTTTTAATTATAAAAATAAATATTGTAAATAAAATAAAAAGTGGTGGGGTATAGAATGATGAGTTGGGAGGAGTTGAATTTTAAACTAAACTAGCTTATTGTGGGAGGGGTAGTTGAGAGTGTAGTTGAATGATTAAGTGGATGGAGAGAGAAGATGAGGTGTCGTAATATTAAGGTAGTTGAATGTTTTTGGGGTTGAAACTATTGGACATGGTCTAAGCCCACTACTATATGAAGAAATAAAAAAAAATATAAACATTCTTAAAAAAGACATTAAAACCGTAAAGACAGTAAAATGACTAAATTAATTACAATGGGTTAACGTGTTGATACTAAAGTTAAAGGCGGAAAAAAAAAAAAAAACAAAAAAAAAAAGTCTCATTCCCTATAGTGTAGCTCCGCCATTGTTCCAAGCTTATCCCCATAATAGGGAAATTAACAAGGTAATGAATGTTAACGAAAATTCTTACATGAATGCCTAATGGAGTTCTAGGCCGATTAGTTTCCAACATCCACGTGAGATTTTCAAATATTGTTAACTTTCTTGGATGAATTTAGGATTATAGATAATGAATGTGTATCTATATATATATAGTAGTACATAACTAGAGAGGCAGTTAAATGTAAACATAAACATAAACATGCATAGGGTGGCAATTTTTTATCCAATCCATTAGTCCATCCATTAACCCATTATAAAAAAACTTATTGGATGTTATCCATTAAACTCAATAATAGTAATGGGTATAATGGGTAAACACACATATATACCCACAATATTAATGTATTAAATGGGTTTTAACCCGGATAACCAATGGGTTTATCCAAAAGTTTTGCACCAACCAACTCTCCATAAAACCCCACCCTACCCACTACACCTCTAACACCACCCTCTTCATCCATCCTATCCACCACCCCCAACTACCCCACCCCCACCCTACCCCCCCACCCACCCCCCAAAAAAAAAAAAAAAATCACTCATATTAAAAAAAAATATATATATGAACATCTCCACCACCCCCAACTACCCCAGCACCCACCCCAACCCCACCCTACCCCACCCACCCACTCACCCACGCACGCCACCAAAAAAAAAAAAAAAAAAAAAAAAACTTCTTTTCACTCATATTTTAAAAAAAAAAATGAACATCTCCAACTACCCCATCACCCACCCCACCCCACCCCCCACCCTACGCCACCCACCCATCCAACCCCAAAAAAAATAAAAAAAAATCTTTTCACTCATATTAAATAAAAAAAAAAAAAATGAACATCTCCACCACCCCCAACTACCCCAGCACCCACCCCACCCCTACCCTACCCCACCCAAAAAAAAAAAAAAAAAAAAAAAACTTCTTTTCACTCATATTAAAAAAAATTAAAAAAATGAACATCTCCACCACCCCCAACTACCCCAGCACCCACCCACCCCCACCCTACCCCACCCACCCATTCACCCCACCCAAAAAAAAAAAAAAAAAAAAAACTTTTTTTCACTCATATAAAAAAAAAAAAATGTACATCTCCACCACCCCCAACTACCCCAGCACCCACCCCACCCCCACCCTACCCCACCCAAAAAAAAAAAAAAAAAAACTTCTTTTCACTCATATTAAAAAAAATATATGATAAATGTGGAGGTGTGGGGAAATAAGGGGCGGTGGCGGCAACAACGGCGGTATTGGAATGGGACGTATGGTGGGGTGTGGGTGTGGGTGGGGTAGAGGGTGAGTGGGGGTGGGGTGGTTGTGGCGTGGGTGTAATGTGAGTGCAGTTAATTTGTGTGGAAATAATGGGTATACCCGGGTGATATCCATTTGAGAATGGATAAACTTGGATATTATCCATTTATACCCATTAACTATAATGGGTATAAATGGGTAATATCCAAGTTTATCCATTATCTTAATGGACAAGTATGAGTTTTACCCATTATGATCCGGGATACCCATTTTGCCACCCCTAAACATGCATTAATGATCAACTAGCTTGGCTAGAGAGGTGTAGCTCAAGTAGCATCTGATATCCCTTTCTAAATGAAAAGTCATATACTTTCAAGTACACTAATAGTTTAACGGATTAATTATTAAAAAGGAACATCTTTTTTTAAATATAAATAAATTATAATGTACTCCTTCCGTCCCAACTCATTTGAAATTCATTTCCATTTTAGTCCTTCTCACTTCACTTGAGACTTCCCAAAATGGAATGTGTTTACACTCATAACATCAATCAAATCACTATTCCTCTCACTCATGTTCTCTCTTATTTTACCTTTTATACTCATAACATTTCCTCTCATTAATTCTCTATCATACTTTTTTTTAATCTTTATACCCACCATATAAGTTTCAAGTGAGGTCGGACATGAAGCACGAATTTAGAGCGTGTGTTCGTACATACTCACTCCGTCCCAGCAGAAGTGTCACCAATTTTTGGGACACGGGGATTAAGAAAATGTAGTAGGTGTGTGGTAGAAAATGAAGAGAGAGAATGAGTGGGGTAAATAGCAGTGTTTGTTGAATAAAATGAGTGGTGGAAAATGAAAATAGAGAATGAGTGGGGTTAAATAGTGTGGTTGATTGGATATGAATATATTAAAACATTTCCATTTTAGGTAGTGTCACTTGTGCTTAGATCTGTCAATACGGGCTGGCGGGCCGGGTTGGGCCCAACCCACCACAACCCACCTTCAAACGGGGCGGGGCGGGCTGGCCCAAATTCTTGGTGGGCTGAGAAAATGCCAACCCAACCCACCCCACCTTGGGTTAGTGGGCCAGGCGGGCCAAGAGCCCAAATGTTCCGGTTCACCATTAACCACCACAACACACCGCCACCTCCACCGCGCTGCCGCCACCACCTCCACCACGCTGCCGCCACCTCCACCATTGCTACAGTCTACAGATCACCTTAACACATAGATCTGCACACATACAAACATGGATACACACACACACACGAACACACACACACACACACGAACACACACACATAGATCTGTACACATACAAACACACACACACACGCACATAGATGCACTAGATCTGCACTAGATCTGCATCAAAAAAAAAAAACGACTGGGAAAGAGACCAAGAAAGCGAGAGGGAGAAAGAGAGAGAGAGAGAGAGAGAGAGATAGATAGAGATGGATACATAACTGGAAAGGTCGTAGGGGGCAACGAGATCGGCGGTGGCGACATGAACGGCGGTGGCTGGGAGCGGGGGCGGTGGAGGGCTGCGGTGGCTGGGAGCGGGGGCGATATGAACACGAGAGAAAGAGTGCAGAGTGTGAGTGTGAATGAAATTGAAAAGAGGGGAGGGGTTTTTTGTTTATGGGAAAATAAAAAAAAATAAAAAAAAAAAGGTGGGTTGGCCCGCCCCGCCCCGCCCCGAACCCACTTTGGCCCGTGACCCAAATGGGCTAGCCCAAAGTGGCCCACTTGTATTTGGGTTGGTATATTTAAGGCCCAACCCACCCTTTTTCCATGGCGGGCCAGGCCAGCCCAAATTGACGGCTCTAAGTTGTGCTAGGACAGACCGAAAATGAAATAAGTGTCACTTGTGCTGATACTCCCTCCGTCCCATTTTAAACTTCAAAAAATTTCATTTTAGATGTCCCGTTTTAAATTTCAAAGCCTAAAAAGGAATTATTATTTTTTTTATTATTTTTTTACTTTTTTATTTATGGGCCCCACATGTCATACTCACAACAGTTACCTACTAACTATTTCTTACCCCATTTTCTCTCTCCTACCAAACCATCAACACTCATAACACATCACATTTTTCTTAATTCTTGAACCCATTTTTTTTTAAGTTTAAATTGGGCCGGAGAGAGTATAAGATAGTTATAGTTAATTAGCCACAAAAAGTGAGCTTATTGGTTCCTTTTGTTTGACTTTTTTTTCTTTTTGAGCAAACGAGAAAGTAATCTTATTCACAAGTTAAAAAGTGATGGCACACCACATAGACTGGAGGCTCACACCCCAAATAACAATAGCAGTTGCATTGCTTAACCTACAACAGCAATATTTTCAATCCAAATCTTGAGACGGTCGAATTCCACTCCAAGTAAAACTTGGACACTGCTTTAATCCGGAATTTAAGAAATCTCGTCTCTAGTAATATTTTGCGCTTAGCTCTTAATATACATAATTCGGGTTGACGAGGAAACGCCCACCACATATCTCAAAATCCGCGAACCATCATTGTGCAGTAAGAACATTGGCATCCACTTCATTGTGCGAAAAAACAATTGTCATCATTTTAAGACAAAAAAACAACAAACATAAAACAAAGTAACACAGGCTCTCACAGAGGAGAGAAATTTATTATACATTAAAATGAAAAAACTGGAAAAAAATCAACAACACAATAGTTTGTAATCTCAACGAGTTGAGATTATAAAAATTGTGTTGTTGAATGCGTATAACAAGAATAAGCACCAAAGAAATGAAAAAAAAAAATCTATGTTGTTGAGAATTGGGAATGGAAAAAGACAAACGTTTTTTGTTTTTTTTTAAGGAATAAGATGAAAGTAGGAGAGAAAATTGTTTGACCTATTTTTTTAACAGCGTAAATAGTATTATTTCAGTCTTTAAAATGAATGTTAGAAAAAATTACTCTTATTTGAATCAAATGTAGGTGGAGTTCAGGCCCGACCCTGACTCAAGGCGAGTAAGTCGGCCGCCTTGGGCTCCCTAATTTTCGGCTAATTTTGGGGGCCCCAAATTTTAATTTTTAGTTGATATATAATAAAGTCGTGTTTTATTAAATGAATTCTTGGCCCAGCGGATAAAGGTGTATTGCCAAGGTACTTGTAGGCGCTGCTAAACCATCTACCAGAGTTCGAGTGCTATATGGTACAGGATGTTTTTACTTATTTTCTCTTACACTTCTCTCTCTCTCTCTCTCTCTCTCTCTCTCTCTCTCTCTCTCTCTCTCTCTTGTTGGGGAATTGGGGGGATCACCGCATCCACTAGCCCATACTAGCAGTCATCACCATAGAAAAAATATTCAACACATGAATAATAATATGAAAGGACAAAGATACCATAATTTGTTAACCCGGTTCACTACCACACGTGGCTACATCCGGAGGCCCCAAGCCAGGATATCACTATAATAATATGTTTGATTGTTACAACTTTACATATGCACTCACACAGATCTAGCATAGTAACTCTCCATGAACAACCCTCTCCTACATATTATTATCTCTCCCCAAGAACACACAAACAATATGACTATGGTCGGGTTGTAGGATCGCCCCCATGGCTTTCCTAGGCCCCCGGCCCCCTCCTACACACTATTTTGTGCTCTTTCTTGATATCCTAACTCTCTCCTTTTGGGTACACAATATTCTGGATGAAATCATGCTTATATAGCAGTACAAGGAAACCCTAAGTCTATTTGGAAGAGATACAATCAAAATAGGAAACAAATTAGGAAACTAGATCCGGCACCAGGCGCCCGCTCGCACCCCACCAGGCGTCCGCCTGGATTCTTTTCCCAGAATCTGATCATTTCTGCCTTCACGAGCGCACGCCTGGTCTTGGCCAGGCACCCGCTTGATCCTCCGCCCAGAAAGCCTCCTCCGTTTTGAACTCCTTTTGATCTCCACCAACTCCCCCGACTTGGACTCCTTTTCCCCCTCTGATTCCCCTTAGGTTTAGGACTCCAATCCCAACATCTCTCTCTCTCTCTCTCTCTTCTAATCTGATTTCCTTTCTTTATACTTGTTTTTTTGGTTTTCCTCCTCTGCTACTTCAAATTTAATTAACAAATTTCATTTTTCTTTGTACATTATATACTGAAGAATTATTTGCAACTATGAATACATTGCTTCAACATTATTGCAATATATTTATATGAATTACTTACATTTATCGTTTGTATCAAATTTTTATTTATTTATTTTTGCATTATTACTAAAATTTATTGTATTGTTTTCATATTTCATTTATAATTATCTTAATCCAAATACCAAATCCAATAAGCCAAAATCTTGATATTTTTGTTAATAAAATTGTTTAAGTTTCGTCGTTATAGTCTTCAATTCAACAACTGTTATAGTGTTAAAACCTAAAAAAAAAAAACGAAAAACAAAACACCTTCATTAGTAAGAACAACAACGAAAGACAAAAAATTACATGTGGATATTCGAAAATGGAACCGCATTATTGCTTGTAAGGGAAAATTAAGAACCCCGACCAAATGGCTTGCCTAGGGCCCAAAAACCCACAGGACCGGCCCTGGTGGAGTTAGACATGCCCGTTTCACGGTTCATGAACCGCCGGTTCACGGTTCGCCAAAAATTAAAACCGTTTATGAACCGTTAACTTACGGTTCACGGTTCATGGTACGGTTCACCGGTTCATTTTTTTTTTAAAAAAAAAAACACATTTTGAGCAGTTTTTATCCAATTTTGTAAAAAGTTTGCTTTTTTAAAAAAAATAATTTTTTGATACATTATAAATTATTTTACTTTACATAAATGAAATTTTGAATTACATATTTTTAAAGGAATTAAGGTGTGAGTGGGATGAAAATATTGTGAAAAAAATAGACGGTACCCTTATAATTTTATTAATATTAAGCAAATTGACACAGAGGGAGATAACCAACATTACCCTTTTATAATTAAGGGGACATTTAGGAGTCTTACCTCAAAATTTTCTAAAACATTTTAAATTTATACAGTATAAACCGCCGGTCCAAACGAACGGTCTGAACCGCCGGTCCAAACCATCTATGAACCGTAAACCGCCGCTTCACGGTTCACCGGTTCAACGGTTTGTCCGATTCACGGTTTTCAACGGTTCAAAACCGCCGGTTCATCCGATTCAAACGTGAACCGTGGGCATGTCTAGGTGGATTTTGGTTCAAGAATGCTTGAGGGCTACTGTACGTACGTACAATGAATGGATGCTCTTTTCTAACACATGCATGGGACTTGTGGCTATTCCAATCAATTGCATGGCTATCCACATTCTTATATAAAATTCCTCAAACAATAATGGACTATTCTGATTGGTCAAAAGTTCTAACAGGTCTATAATTAAATGTTTATTGTTTCTTTGGGAACTTTATTCAAAATTTAAAGTCCAGGTATTAGGTATAAAAAAATGATATTCATACCCAGTATGATACTTTAAGCTTTTAACAGTTACCATTTGGGCCAGAATAGTGAAATACAGAAACATACTAGAAAAGACTCTTTTCTATTTCAAGATATCACGAAAGTCTTTAAAAAAAAAAAAAAAAAAAAGAGTGACTCAGTAATAAAAATCAAGTCTCACAATGTATGGCTTATCGTTTGATCTTTCTTTTTGCCTTCTGGCCAAATTAACATTGTTAAAGAAAAAAAAAGATATCGCAACAAAATTTCCACCTCAAGCCACCCAAAAAGTGTTTTACTCCGTCTCATAATCATAATAAGTATAGTGAATTCATTTTTAGTCGTCTTAATAAAGAGCAATGTTAGGGGCACAAAATAAGCTCACAAAATCTTGGTCACAACATGAGGTGGCAATATTTTATTGGTTGCATCGATAATGGACCCGTCACACTCTAATTAAAAACATCAACTAAATTATTACACCTTGGATTTTGTGAGCAAGATTTTGTGACATTTTTGTGCCCCTAGTATTATTCCTTAATAAAACTTACATTCTTAAATAAGTTAATAATATTAGTATTAGTTTAGCTTTACTACAGTATAAACAACACAAAAGTAAATAAAACACGTTAATTATAAAGTGTGGCGAGCCATTTTTATGAGACTAAGACCATCTACAATGGATTAAACAACATTTTCCATTCAACACTCACTTTATCACTCCACATCATCTTTTCTCTCTTCCAACTCATCCATTCAACACTCATTCAACTTTACACCTCACAATGGTTTGTTTAAACTCACATTCAACACCCTTCCCACTCATCATCTTATACCCCACCACTTAAATTTTATTTTCTATTTTTTATTTTTATGATTAATAAAATAATAATAATAAAAATAAAAATAATCAATAATAATTAAAAAAATACTTCATACTTAATTATTTTTTTTAATTGTAATTAAATAAATATGAGGGTTTTTTGAGTGTTGAAATGGTTATTATTGGAATCCATTTCATTAAAATGAGGTTTTTTTTTGGTATCCAAATCAAATGAAACTTGCATCTATTTATAGAGAATTTTTTTTTTTATGAATTTTGGTGTAAAAAAAAAAAACATTTACTGTAAAATAATTGAGCTCAAATAATTAGGATGAGAAAATAAAACCAGAAATTCCAAAAACCAATGGGTGAATGCCAAGTGTCACAACCAGAGAAAAAGAAAAAAAAAAGCGCATGCCTTGACGCGCCTTTTCTGGCGCGTGTTCCGCAAGCGTCAAGGCCGCCCTATCAGTAGCCGCCGCGTGTACCACTCGGCCGACAACTTCTGTGCTAAACGAGTGTTGAATGCATTCAACAAAAATTGCCATTCAACCCCCATTAAACAACGATTGAAGCCATTCAACACCTCCACCTTTGTTTAATGCCCATTCAACACCTCAAATTCTCACCATTGCATATGGTCTTAAGAGAGTAATTGACAAACCAAAGTGAAATACCCAGTCCAATGATATAATCCTCCATCCAAAAATAATAATTTTATTTTATTTTTCAAATATTTTAATGTTACATAATACTCCCTCCGTTCCAAAACACCTTGCACTAATTTCCTTTTTTGAGTGTCTAATTGGTAAGTCTCATTTCCCAAAATGTTTAAATTTTATTATTTTTCTATTCTCCCTACCCATTTGTCATACTCACATACTTAAGTTTAGGTCTCACTTGTAAATCTCACTCAACTTATCATACTCACAATCTCTTTCACACTCACAATATTTTTGAATATATATATATACTCATTTCTTAATTTTCGTGCATGTTCAAAATGGTGCAATGTAATTTTGGGACGGAGTGAGTAATTTTTAAAAGTAAACAGGGTCACACCATAACATGCAGTATTTGGAAGAGATGATGAATTAAAGATTTTTGACTAGAAAGCAACAATTGACAGACACTTCTAAGTGGCCATGCAGTCTAATTTACGTGTGCTTTAAAATGAGGGAAAAGATTGGAGAAACCCTTTTTCTTTATAGCAAGAAAAGAGGACGCAGGGGAGGGGACCTTAAAATGTCTGCCCTCTTCTAAAACGACCTTCTTTAGAATGAAATAAATAAAGAGATAAAAAGATTTGCTTTTTATTCAAATTGTAAAAATTGAGACATATGAGGACCATTTAGGATAGAGAGCACTACCATTGCGTGGACATAAAAGGAAAATATTCTCTTTTTTTTATTATCTATTTTATGTGTGTAAATATTTAGAAAGGGAGTAACAAATATTTATGTATTTTTGTCACTGAAATGTATAAAAAAAGCACACATTCTCTAAGTGTTATTAAAATAAAATTCAAATATTCATCTGAATACGGAGCGAGTATTATTGTATTTAGTACTCCCTCCGTCCCAAAATGATTTTCTTACTTTTCCAGCTATTATTGCGAATGGAATTTGACCAATAAGTTTAAATTGATTTAACTATCCAAACAAAAATCTAACACTTGTTATTGGTAATATCGTTAATGGAGTATCAATTACTCCCTCCGTCTTAGAGTATATATCCACCCTCTCATTTGCACGGAGATTAAGAAATAGTGAAAGTGATGTAAGTGTTGTGAGTATAAAGGTAAAGTAAAAGAGAAAATGAGTGGGAGAGAATAGTAAGTTGATTGGTATTGTGAGTATAAAAGTAAGTAGGAGAGAGAATGAGTAGGAAGAATAGTAAAGATTATTTGTCATTTTAGGAAGTAGACATATACTCTAGGACAGACTAAAAAGGAAAGGTGGACAAATACTTTAGGACGGAATGAGTACAAGTTTTGGATTTTTATTAATAGAATTAAATCAATCTAAAAATATTACTCCAAGTTCATTCATAGTAATGATAAAAAAGAAAAGTGAGAAGATTATTTTAGGACGGAATGAGTATCACTATTTTGACATGCATACTATCTTTGATTGATTGAAAAGATTCTAGCTAGCTAGGAATAGGACCTCTTTTCCACATCTGAATTTGTACTAGCTAGACTAACTAATTATTGACTATCTTTGGATTCCTTTATTTCTTTTGAATATAGAGACTTTTCCTTTTTCACCCTTGTTTTTTCAATTCTTTTTGGCAACCCTTTGTCTTACATCTTTCTTGTGTAAAAAAGATGGCACAATTTAAAGTTCTTTAGTCCTTATAACTTGAGAAATGTGTGTTAGGGCCTTTATGTATAGAAATTACACGTATATGTCAAGCCTTTAACACCTTTCCTTTTGGGTCCAACACAATTTTGATTGATAGGATCGAAATTTCACATTTTGATGAATTTGAAATTTTACATCTAAATCCCTTAAAATAAAGTTGTAGCTTAGAATAAAATTTGCAAATCTCATGGATGTGATTTCATGTTACCTATGTTGCTATCCTAGGAAGAGGTGAACTATTATTCTGAAATTAGTTTCAACTATTAATCTTTTCTATAATTAAATAAAAAGAATGTTCAAAATTATTTTCACTCACGATTTTGACACACAATTAAATAGATGCAATGATGATGGTATTCATTTTGAGGCAGTGTAGTAATAATAAGTACTCCCTCCGTCCCTCTTTAACTTATAAATTTTGGGTTGAGTACATTATTTAAGGAAAAAGTGAAAAAATTGATGTGTTGTGAGTGTTGATAGTTGAGTGGGAGAGAGAAAGTGGGGTAGAGAATAGTAAGTGGATAGTTATTGTGAGTGAGACAAGTGGGTCCCATTATTTTAAAAGTATTAAAACATTTCCTGATTAACGAATGTATGTTGTTCTTTTCATTATTTAAAGAATATTAACAATAAAAATCACTGAATGAAATATTAAAATTTATTATTTAAACAATATTAACAATATTAGCAATAGTAAGTTTTAAATTATCATTAACATAATTAAATGAACTTATTATTCTAATCAAAATTCAATCAAATTGACAATAAAAAATTGTGGAATTATACTTGTGGGATGTAGGGAGTATCTTCTAAGGTTAAATGTACGTAGTAAAGTCTTTTTAATTTGGATATGAAAGTAGTGGAAGTGGGTTATTAATATCATCGGGTTCTAAGTGAAAAATAAATGAGATGACTAAAAAGTTGTGGCCAATATAAATGTTTTTAATAATTTTATTAAAAATTACAATTTATTGTTGAGAAAGTTTTGTGTGAGACGGATCTCGATGAGAGCGGAAATGGGCTTGCCACGCCCTACCCATAAAGGACAAACAATTTTCTCTCTCAACTAGACTCGTCTCACGTGTGAGATCGTCTCACACAAATTTTATCTATATTTGTTTTTGGAATGAAAATAGTGGTAATAAGTTAGTATCCATCATTGAGAAAATAAGTACTTTCCGTCTTCCTTTTTCGTTAAAAAAGGAATTGGTAACATGTGATATTCCGTTCTTATAAAAAAGTTTCAATTCAATGTTAATTTGTCAGGAAATACTAACTATTTCCAAAGAGATCTTTTTACGTGCTGAAGGGTATATATTAGTATATTATTACACACACAAAACATAATGGATATAAGTGTAAAGTATATTTTGGCAAAGTCTTTTGAAATATACTCCATTCTATAGTCTAAAAGTGTTCAAAATGAAGGTAAAAAACAGTTAATTTGCTTTTAATTAAGGAAAATTTTGATTTTTTTTATGTTTATTTTAGAGCTTAAAGAGAAAAAGAAGTATGTGTTGTGAGTGGGTAGAAAAGAAAATGTGGGATAAAGAATAATAAATGCATAGTTATCTATCTATATATATATATATATAAAAACAGGATAGTGGTGCATGTTAGCATTTCCCGCCAAAAAGAGAATAGTGGTGCATGTTAGCATTGATTATTGAATGTTTTATTAGATATTTATTTTTAGGGCAAATTGCAACTTGGTTACCCATGTTTTGTCAATAGTTGCAATTTGGTTCCCAACAGTGTAAAAGTTGCAACCTCATAGCTATGTTTGTCATTTTATTGCAAGTTAATATAAATTCCATTAAAAACGTAACTGCCGTTAAAAACTTAACACATGTGCCTCGCACATGATTTTAGAGGGGCAAAATGGACATTTTCCATTAGAATAGCAAATGTCTGTTTAATAAATTGAGAAATCTGGGGTGATTATTTTTTTTTTTTTGAATTAATCTAGAGTGAGAAATTGAAGAACCGGGATTTAAAAAAACGTAAACGTCGTTCATTGTTTCCCCATATAAAAACCCCACTTTCTTCACTCCGACTAGTGTACTGCTTTCCTCCTCCTCATCCCTTGCACACTACGCAGACCAAGGTGGAAATAAATATTCAAATAAAGCTCAAATCTTGATCTAAATAGTGTTGTTATAGCACATAAAGGTGCTCCACCCCAAACATGGACTTAGCAATGTCCCCATTGCAAAATGTCCATTTTGCCCCTCTAAAGTGGACGAATGATGAAGAGGCCGCCGATGTTGGAATCATTGCAAAGACTCCGGTTAGTGTGAATCGACTATGGGGGCATAGTGGTGGTTGGCGTTTTAGAAGAAGAAGAGAAGAGTAGGTGCATGTATCCCAAAATTGATGTTTATCAGCCATTTGCTATGGAAAATGTCCATTTTGCCCCTCTAAAACCATTTGCGAGGCACATGTGTTAAGTTTTTAACGAATGTTACATTTTTAATGAAATTTATATTAACTTGCAACAAAATGACAAATATGGCTATGATGTTGCAACTTTTACACTGTTGGGAACCAAATTGCAACTATTGACAAAACATGGGTAACCAAGTTGCAATTTGCCCTTATATTTATTTAGTTAATGATTTAATTTGACCGGGTAATGCAAAAAGTCAGTTCATTTTACCCATTCACGTAACTGAAGTTGATTTGTGGGATGAATGTGCATGTAAAGAGACAAGTTTTCAAGAGCCTTCGCACTTCACCTTTCTGACCGTATCTCTTCTTCTTCCTCATATTAGCTCACTTCTTAAGTCACCTCTTCTCCTAAACATTCGAAAGATCATCTCAGTGTTTATTTTTTAATCAATGTTTCTGATTCTTCTTCTTAATATAGGTTTAAAATACAGGGAAAGGGATTCACTTATCCGGCCGATCAGTTGACATTTGTTGGCCAACAAGGTAAAAAAGCTCACCAATAGCGTCAGCCAAACACGGTGAAGTTATCAACTATGGCGCTCTCGGAGAGGCTTTAAAAGTAACCAGTTGGTAATGTAATTGTTTTAAGATTTCTATGTAACATGTTTCGTTATTATTGTACTCCGTATTTCCTAAAGAATTTATGTAAATAATGAGTGAGATGTGTCCCATTATTTTGAAGATTGAGGTTTAATTTATTTTGTAGTTGATGATTATTTAGTAACTGATATTTCTCTTCTTTGTTGTTGCATTTGTTTGTCAGCGGCATCATTATTCCTTTATCATATTTGGCACCTTTGATGAATATGCTCTTCAACAGAATAGGTTGACTCTTGCGGTGAATCTCAAGAGTGACTGGATATCGGAGAAATTCATGTTTGGCCTCAAAATTCTCTGATAAATTGACAATGTTGATTTACGGAATGACGAACAAGCAAACGACAGTCACTGTACTGCGTGTTGTGGCCACAATGGCGGTTTCTTGAGTAATTTTGTTGTGTTCATTGCTGGTTGTGACGCCTTTTTGTAACCAAAGGCTCTATCCATCCAAGGGTTGTAACTGAATTTAATGCTACTGCTTAATTTGTACAATCCAAGACTTCTATGTAAAAATTTACTCCGTGCTCTAAAATACAGGATTTTACTAAAACTTTTTGTAATTAGATATTTTTGGAATGTATTGCTGTAAATGATTTCTCTAATCCATCAATGTGGCTCTATTCAGTGTTGAAGATAATGCTGAGTTGCAAGTTTATGTTTGCTGGTAGGTTCCATATTCCTAAAAAACTTCTGCGGCTAATATTTGACAATATTTGTTTAGACTGTCTTATTTTTCAAATTAATAAAGCCAAAATTTTCTCAATACTAAATTCAAACAAATTAGATACTCCATCTTCCAGAAATGATAATCCGAAAATGATAGATCCCACATCTTCTTTTTGAAATAAATTAATGAAAAATTAAATTCCATTAAATATTAAAAAAATCAAAGTTTAAAATTTGCTATTGGTAGTATTTTTAATTGTGTAATATTTTTCCCTCTAAAATTTAGTCGAAAACAATTAAAATTAACACTACAAAGTAATTTTTTTTTATGGGAGAGGTGATCTATATATTCACTATTTGTACACATTTATTTAATCGCTTAATATTTTAATTTATTTCCATGCCATTACCGTGAAAAGTTATTATACATTACATAAACTGACATTTAGTAAATTTCAAATGCATTAATGTATCAAATGGAAAAAATGCTACTACCTCCGTCCTAGAGTATACGCCTACCCTCCTATTTGCACGGAAATTAAGAAATGGTGAAAAAGTGATGCAAGTGTTGTGAGAGTATATGTCTACCTTCCTATTTGCACGGAGATTAAAATAATGGTGAAAGTGATGTAAGTGTTGTAAGTATGGAAAGTTACTCCCAACACATATATATTTATACTATAAGTTTGTAATTATTGGCACAATATCATTATGGTTACTTGCTTGACATTTTTATATTTATATGAATTTTTAATCAAGGATTTTAAATAGGGAAGAACTAAAGTCACTAATTTGCTTATCCACTACATTCATTAATGCATTTTGAATTGGGCTTATTGGTTGTATCGATTGTGGACCCGGCACACTCTAATTAAAAACACCAATAAAACCTCGACTTCATTTTGTGAGCCAAGTTTTGTGAGATTTTTTTGTGACTTTATATTTACCCTTTTGAAATTAAACAATGTCTTGATCTAATTTCCCTCCAAGTCTCCTTTAACTATTATATTTACTTATTTTTATTGATTTTTGTTGTAAGTTTTCAATTCTTTTTTGTATTTTCTTGATATTTTCAAATAATATTTTCAATCATAAAAATATATAAATTTTAATTTTATTGGTCTTTTTTAATAACTTCTTAGTCATTCAATAAGTGAAATAATAATAAATATTCTAACAATATCTTTTTGGTAGAAAATTATAGTGCAATTTTTGCACCAAACTGTTAGAGCTACTCTAATAAATAAATGTCTTTTTTGTTTTAACGATGTCTCAAGGCAAGAGTTAATGAGAGGAGATCAAGCCTTAGATTTCAAAATTATAGTGCAATTTTTTGTTTATATTTTGGTTATGATTTAGTAAAATATTTTAAGTATTATTTGGCGCTGTGGATTGTTGTCGTTTGAAATTTTGTGAAAATCCTAATTACATAATTTGAGAATTGATTTTTGATTTTATGAAACACAAGAATTGAACTTTAGGGTTTAGTTTTGGTTGATATTTACTATACTAAGTTGGTTAGGGATTGAATTAATATGTGAAATTGCACTATCTGTGTTTGTCAAATATTGTTTTTTTTTTTTTAGCTTATTCACTTGATTGTTGTTTGGGATTGAATCACTAAGAATGTACTCCCTCTGCCCCAGAAAGATAGTCTCAATTTGACTTTTTATGGTCAACAAAAGTAAACTTTGATCAAACATTGGTGTCGATCTAATCATTTTAGTGAAATTCTAAAAGTTGTAATTGATTAATCATTCTCCGTCCTACTTGAGTTAGAATAAATTTTCATTTTGGGCGTCTCATTCGAGTTAGGACAACCAAAAAATGGAAGTGTTTTATTTAATGGAACTCACATTCACACTCTCTACAGCTTTCCACTCATTATTCTTTTCCCCACTTTCTCTATCCTACTTCACTTTTCACTACTAACACTTTTTTCTTAATATCTGTGCCCAACACAAAAATCCTAATTTGCAAGGGACAAATGGAGTATTAGTTGGATATTTTTTTTATTTTTTTTTTTGGCTGAATATCACATCTTGAAAAAAGGACTCCGGTCAAAAAATTACCCTAAGGCCATAAATTTTACAAGGTCGGTCCTGTACATATAAGTATGTATATGTATATTATAAACTATGATTTTCGTTAGTTATATCTTCAATTGTTTTATATAACACACAAAAAAATTGGGTTGTTCGTCTTCTGAAATGTAACACGTTCTTATGAAGAAAGTAACAGTTTGGTCTTAAAAAAGTAACACTTTATTGTAAGATGTAACAACATTTTTTTGGTTAGAAAAAGTAATAATTGAATGTAACACAGTGCATATATGATTGTAATATGCTATATAGATGAATGTAACAGTTTATAGGCTAAATGTTACATTTTATTATAATAAAAATAGAGTAAAAAATCATATATATAATCGGTTTTGCATTTCAATTGAATGTAAAACCCTATAAAAGTGTTACAATTGAGAAAAAAAAGGTTACATTCATTTATTATAAAATGTAACATTAGTTTAGTTGTCAATCTTATGTTATCATTAATCTATTTCAGTAAAATTGTGGTAAATTTTTGAAAAAAAAAAGTGTTACATATGAGAAAAAATTGTTACATTTCTTTATAAAAAGTGTTACTTTTGCTGGCAAGCAAAAAATGGCAGGGGAAAAAAAATTTGGAGGACAAAAAAAATATAAAAATAAAAAATAAAAATTGGCTTGGCTCGGCTCGGCTTGGCTTGGCTGGCTCGGCTGTGAGCCGTCTCACGAAGAGTTTCATCGTATGGTACGAATGTATATATATATTTTAATTTTTTTAAAATATTTTTTTATTTTAATATACTCCGTGCATCGCACATACTAGTTATAAATATAACAAATAAGTATCATTGATAAAGATGTATCATAAGTACACTCCCTCCGCCCCAGCACAAGCACAAGTAGGACTTCTTTCCTTTTGGGCCGTTCAATACAATTGAGACGGCTAAAAATAAAAATATTTAATATATTAATATTCAACAAACCCCACGATTTAATCTCACTCAATCATTCTCTCTTTATTTTTTCATCACACAATTTATTCAACCAACACTACTATTTACCCACTCATTCTCTCTCTTTATTTTCTACCACACATTACTTTTTTTCTTAATTATTATTGTGCCCACTCCTCTAGTCCTACTTGTGCTGGGACGGATTGAGTATTTTTCATTTTTGAAAAGTGGTGCTTTCACATGTAACATTTTTTTTGTTTTTTTTATATTTTGATTTATGATATCAAAATTGCTACAACTGAGCTTATAAATACGCTAACACAAATCTTTTTAACGGGATTCAAACTCGTGATTTCCACATGAGAAGCTAACATTTTGCACATGAGACACTCAAAATCACAAAATAAGTAATATTTTACAATTATTTCAAAATAAATATTTAATTCACTTTTGATTAAAAAAACTGTACATTTTGAGACAGATATAGTAATAAGTTAAGGAGGGAGCATGATGAATGATTATTAAAAAAAAATAAAAAAATAAGGGTGATTTAGGTGGTGGAAAAGCACTTTCATGGGTGAGCTTAGGAATGTGGGCCAAACATCCACTTTCTAAATTGACTGCCGTCTCAATTATGTCCAAGGGAAAACCATGGTTTTCTTTTCCGTGCACTAGTAGGGGAAAATTTACTTTTGCCCTTTTAACTTTCAATTTGTTCCATGAGGCCCTAGTATCTTTACAAATTTCATCCGGACCCTAACAGTGTTCTAATACTCCATCCGTCTCATCAAAAGGGCAAATTGTAAATTAGTAACCCAAGTTTGTTTCGTGTTTGCAATCTCCAACCTAAGAGTTTAATTGTGCCAACCAGCCACCTAAATTTGTCAATTTGTTGCAATGTGGTGAATAAACTAACTTTTTGTTAATTTTTTAACGGCACTAAACACACGTGTCTCGCACATGACCTTTGAGAAGGGAAATCTTATCAATTCTAGGGGACTGTGCAAGGGACGTGTTTAAAAGGGGGGTTAACTGCAAGTTTTTTTGAAAATAAAAGGAAGAATAAAATAATACCCAAAATCTGTTGGTGTTGGTGCCCTAGGCACGTTTACTAAACGTTGTAATTGTTATCACTTATTTCATATTAATAAAGAGATGTTTTGATTATTATTATTGTTCATGTTTACTTATAATAATCCCTGCCCCTATTACTTGTTTGGTATTAGTATAAAGGCTAAATGATCATGGGATGATCGTGTTAGATTTATGGGTACTTGTTTAGTACTGGATATGACCCGCTCTATGATATTTATGTCATGGTCAATGTCATACATATATCTCATATTAGTTGTGTCATTTGAATCCTTACACATGAAGTTATTATGGTCTTCCACTTGATGAACATTATGTTTGACATATTCAAACGCTACCTTTAACCGGGTAGTTATAAAGGGTATGATTGACATAATCGGATTCATGTAGGGAAGAATAATAAGCTAAATGGATTTGTCCCTCTACGGAGAGATGTCAAGCTTGGGCCTCTCGTAGGAATGATGTTGATGAAAATGTTCGACCGGACTCAAATGAATTGATTGGATCAATGTCGTTTGGATTATCAACATATTCGGAATCGAGAAAGTATTGAACAAAGACAAGTTGACTCGTTGACCATGACTTGTGTTCAATGACATCGTGGACAAAAGGATTGTGGCATATTCTAAAGGAATGCGAACTTGTATCTAGTTATACTATTTGGGTAGGTATGACGGTTTGCTAGAACCTAATCATATCTATGGTTTCATGTTTGAACCCATTGCCAACTTAGTATAATCCTAGAGGGTCACACACAATAGAACGAATCCAAAAGGGACTATATTGGAATATTGGATCGAAGGACCATTGAGGGATTTAAAGAATTAGAAGAAGAAAACTAGAAACAGAGGAGGTCCGGGCGGACCAGTGGAAGGACCCGGGCGGACCTGGCATGGTCCGGTCGGACCACTTGCCATACCCGGCCGGACCAGCCGGTTTCGGGAGGAAACTTCCTTAATCCGTTTTCTTGCGGGTTTAGACATAAGTTACCTATTTGGAATAGGTCTAACTTGTATATAAACAACCCTAATTCGTCTCTAATCAGTCCATGTGTTTTTACAAGCCTCCAAAAGAGTTTTTGAGAGAATTATTTTGTTCTAAGAGATCATTGATTGAAGAACAAAATTATACACAAATTATATTCCATTTTGGTCGCTAAGTTTGTAAATAATTCCGACCGGTCTCTGAGTGGTTGGAAAGCTTGATTGAATAGTGTGGATTGAGTTTTAATAGATTCTAATCTAATTGTCGATCTTCGAGTTGGATGATTTTGGGTCTAAATGTGATATTTTCAGAAAGTTCAATTAGGTCACTATGACGAATTAGTGTTTGTTCTCTTGTATTGGTGAATTAGTAAATTCCTGCAGTTGATCAGTGGTTTAGTCAGAGTTTGATTGATAAGGGGTTATTGTTAGTCAAAGGTCGAATATGAGGAAATAACGAAGGCAATTCCTATTGTGGGGTTCGTTTATTTTGAATTCTTGGTTATATCATTGGAAAGGATAAATGACATAGTGTTATCAAAGATTGTTATTTTAAATCGTAATTTGATTTTGGGGAGTGAATGACTTAATGTTATACTGATACACTCCAAGTTGTAGGCTGAGAATTATTACCCATTTGGGATTTTATTTAAAATTGCTTGGAGGAACAAGGGTTCGCAAGTTTTAACATGAGCTAGAGGATTTATTGTTTTGTAATAGGGTTCTTGAGGTATTAATTAATCTCTGCAGGTGTAGACAAATATGTAAATTGAGATACGCATATTTTGGGATTTCTTGACTTTAGTAAGAACCGATGAATGTGAAATCAACTTTCGATTATTAAAATAAAGATTGATGATAATTTAAGTATTGATATGGTTTTGTGGATTTAGCTAGTATCACTGTTATCTTGCAAGGTATAACCGGTGTTATGTTTTCTTGGAGTTAAGTCAGGTTCTCCATTTTAGTGAAGCTGATCAGCTTGTTATCGATAATGATGCTTCCAATTAGGGACTGAGGTGAGTAACGATTAGAAGTGATGAAGTATTTATGTGTGTTTCGAAGACTAACTCTTGATAAATAGAACTATCTATGACTTGGGATGGATTGTGATTTTATTGGCATTTCCTTAGCAGATTGTTCGTTCTATTTTATTTTGGGACCAAGTTGAAATGTTATGTTAATGGACTATCAAAAGTGGACGGATATATTTCCTTAGAAAACTAAGTATGAAATAATGCAAGTAGATTCGAGGAATTCAAAGAGTATGACTGTATGATGTTTCATCTTATAAGGAAAGCGAGTATAGTGGTGGGATCATATTTAACCGGATAGTTGATAACGGTAAAATTTTGAGTATATCATTGAGTCATTGGGTGACAGAAATTGTTAGCTCTATTCCTTCTCTTATTTGTTCGGGTAGTAGTATGTTATGGGTTGATGTATAGATCGTCAATAAGTACGGAAGAACCGGAAAAGTAAAACTTATGAATATTGGTGAACTAAGGGTTGATTGAAAACATAATGCTAATCGGGATCAAATCAGTTATGTTTCAGGATCGGTGATCAAGTGATGGTCTTGGGAATCTGAAGTTCCAGTTAAAGGAAGAAGTTGACTTTAGAATGTTTAATACGAGTATACTTGAGATATGTGTGGGTAATATATGTTGGGTTATTGAGTCGTGGAGACTATGTTTGAATTATCTAATAGGTACTTGTTTGAAGTTATGAGTGCTATTTGGGGACCGATATTTTGTAGCCTCGTTATGACTGCGTGTCATGATTTTGATGAGAGAATTCGCGGGCGAATTCTTTTTAAGGAGGGTAGTCTGTCACGACCCGAAAACTAGGCTCTATTTTATTAGTAATAAATAATTATTATTTATTTATTTGCTTATTTAGTTATTTAAATTATTTAGTTATTTAAATATTTATGTGTTCATTTTGGGTTTCGTGATGTGGTCGTGCCTAGCATTTAATTGGTTAATTGTGCTAGTGTAGAGTGTTGGGTCTTAAATGTTAGTGAGGAATATAAGATGATTGAGTTAGTGTGTAGGGGAGGGGGTCAATGTGTAAATTTCAATCACCCTACTTACTCCCTCTTTTCCCCTCACCTCCCTCACTTTCATCCTCTCCATTCCCACTCATTTCTCTCTCTCTCCATAGCCATGGAAAGGTAAGTTCTCTCCTCCTTCTCTCTTCATTTGAGTCATCTTCCTCCCATTATTTCTCATTTCTCATAACATGATAATGTTTAGATCGTCGATAGGATCGTAGGGATCAAAGAAATTTCGGGTTCCTTCACCGTTGATAAAATCCGGGTAAGTTGCTTTTCCCCCATTTATGCTAAAAATGGTCATCTTTAAGTCTATTAATGTTCTAGTTGATTTATATGGCTTTCTTGGTTGTTTTGGAACCTATTTGCAATTTATTCATATTTTTGTGCAAATTTGGGTAATTGAATCATCCCTTGGTTGTGTTGTTTAAATGTTGCGAGATGAATCATTTTAGGCTTAGAAGTTGTTGTGGCACTTGGGTGAACTTGTAGGAAGTGTTGGATTTGAATTTAGTTGAAAATGGTGATTTTAGGAATGTTGGGTTTGAATCTTGATCTTGGTTGAATAATGGTATTATTTGAGTCTCCATTCTAGTTATAAGTTGTTTTGGGTTCATCTTTGTGCTTGGAGGAAGGTTGATTATGTTGGATTTTGATTGTTATGTGAAATGGGTAAGAAAAATGGTAGAAACCCAGATTTTGGTCGGATTTCGTCCCTCCGGGCAAGGAGGCGCGCGCACCATGGTTTGGGAGGCGTGCGCACCCTTTTATGCTTCGAAATCGCAGCCTTCTGACCTTAGGAGGCGCGCGCATCACCTTTTCTGGAGGCGCGCGCATCCCCCTTTTTTCCAGTTTGTCCGTTTTTCGTTCGATCTTCCGGAGGCCATAACTTTCTCATCCGGACTCCGTTTTAGGCGTGTAAACTATCGTTTTGAAGCTCTCTTCGAGTACTACAAGATGGTATAGGTTTTTCGGTTAAGTTATAAGTTTTATACTTCGGGATTTTATTGGGTGTTTGAGGTTAAGAGGTGTCGTATCGATCCATTGTGAATAAGTTGTGTAAATCCAATTGAGTGACTTTATTGAGTTGTTATGGTCATTTTATGATATAAGTGAGGACTTCATACCTTGAGACCCTTTAATTGAAAGTTACTTTACTGATCGGATTGATTTTAGAATAAGACTTGGTCTAGGTCTTAGGTGATATCCTATAGTACCTAGAGGGTTGTTTTGGAACACTAAAGTGTAGGGTTTAGTCCGGTCGTGATCATGTTCTAATAAGGGTAACCTTTTCATTTGGGGTGTTTAGAATTGGTTCGTTATGGGCGGAGGTAAAGCGTGAAGTGGCGATTGGGTACTTACGGTTTGATTAACCTTAAGGTGTATTCATTCTGATTTTCTACTTTGAAATTCCAGGTGTGATGAGATAGTTGAGTTCGTAGTCCTAGTATATCTCTATGAGTAGGCTTTTAGGGTCATCTTGGTAATGGTCGTGGTACTATTTGTGAGTGACCGTTTGGGTTGTGCTCTTAATGAGTAACTTATGGGTATTATCCGTAGGATGTGTTTGGTATGAACCTTGTCTTGGAATCATTTGTTCTAATGATCAATGTTGTTGGGCTCCTTATGAGAAATTCTGTTTATCATGGTTGAACACTTTTATGAAAGACTTCCCGTTGTCGTTGTTGTTGACTCTTCTTGAGTAATAGTTGCATCCTTATGATAATTATTTGGGTATGGTTCCTTTGTGAACAAACTTGTTATGGTACTTGTCTAAGTGTTGTTTGAGAGTGTTGGGTTTGGTCCGTTTGTGACCATGTTTGCAATGTATGAATGTGGATAACCGTTTAACTCTTTTTGAGTAGCTTCATGTGTTGATGTTGTTGTTTATCTCTTCATGAGAAATAGTTTGCATCCCTTGTGATGATTTTGGCTTGGTTCCCTACTTTGGAATCATTGCCCCCATTGTTGTTTCAAGCGAGTATTTATTACTATGTGCTTGTATGGAGTCCAGCTGGCATTGTTGTGTTTGTTTTGGGCAGTGATGTATATTATAATGGCACGAGCCAAGTCCAGTATAATGTACTTCACTGGTAACCCAGTTTCCCCATGTTCAGTGGCCTTGAGTGGGATGCCCCTTCCCGTGATCGTGGTTGGGATGAGCTAGCTCCTATGGTGAGTATTCTAGCTATTCGCGTGGGGGGATGACTTTGTGTTGTTTCTCCCACTACTGGTTGTTGTTGTTACTTGGTTCCGGAACCGGCTTCAGCTCGTTCATGCTGCTCAACGGACTCTTCTCAAAGGATGGTGTTCCGTTTCTAGAACCTTGGCTCCGTATCCACCTATGAGTGTTTATTTCAGCTTTATGTGTTGCATGATGAGCTGGTCGTTATTTCCAACCGGTATGGGACGGTTGGCGATAGGGAGCCTCTCATTTGTTGTTATGTGATTGTATGCTATGATTGATTATTGGATATTACTGTTCATGATAGCATGTCATCTAGTTGCATTTAGTAGCTTACTGAGATTTTTCTCACCCCGTTTCTTGTTTCAAATTGTTTTTCCTTAACCCCCCCCCCAGGAAAGCAAGTGGTATCGTTTGAGGTCCGTTGTATCGGGAGTCTTCTGAGCAGGTTGATCGCCTTTGGGGTAGTTACTCTTCAGGGCCTCGTTGTATATAGTTGAAAGGTCGTGGTTGTCCAGGGTTATGTATATACTGTGGTCCTTTGGGAATTTATAATATTAACAGTTGTTCTTGCTTCCGCGTTTGTTTCTAGTCTCCGAGTTAAAATCTCGTTGAGGTATTGTTTGTTGGTTTTTGTTTATAGCAGAATTCACGCGCCCGGTTTGGTATTTAGCATTTTGGAGATGTTAATTATGTAAATTTTATATTTATGGATTTTTAGAATTTCTGGGGTGTGACAGTGAAACTCATCATCTTCAAAGTTCGTGTTCAAGCTTTGTGTTCGTGATCAAGTTTCTAAATCTCCACCAAGATCAAAGGCTAGAAATCAAAGTCATCAAGGGTTAGTGCTCTAGTATTCATATTGTATGTATTTGATATAATCATATGAACGGATCTATGGCTTTGGGTTTCTATTAAAATTTTAAATGCTATTTTCCGCTGCGCATGTTACTCCGAAACCCAACAAAATCATCTTCTCACTCAAGCCCTAGCCTCTCTCCGCCGGCCTAATAGCAACGCTGTCTACCACAAATTCCTTCTCTACACGACCCCCATAGCAAACCCATTAATCCTCACCCTTTCGAAACTCAAATTCCTAACCAATTCCCCGACATTCCTCTTAAACAAATCCTGATTCCTGCTTCCGGCATATCGTTCTGAAATGGAAGTCAAGCTCACGTTAAAGAAAATTTATTTTTCATTTGTTGTAGAAAATAGGAGAATTATATTATTTATTTTTCAGATCTGGGTTTTTATTTGATGGTGGGAGAATTTAAGCTGGGATTTGGGAGGCAAGGGGTGGTGACCGAATTGGGGAAGAGCAAAGGGCGGCGATTATGGCGTTGAGGTGAAGGACTTGTGGGAAGGGCGCCACATTAATTCAAAGAGAAGGTCATCCGAGGGAGATGGTCGCCTGAAATTTCAGGGGTGGACTCTGAGGTTCGGGATTGCAAAAGTGAGACAAACACATGTTACCAATTTGCTCGTCTCAATATACCTCGTTTGACTGTTCAAACATTATAAAGTTACATTACCGTAACTCATCCCGTTTATCTCGAACTCACACAAATGATAGTTTTATTTACAATAATTTCCCACATTTTGAATAATATTTATTTATTATATTATTATAATGTATGTTAGTGATGTATTGCTATTGCATTTTTTGTTTTTAATTATAAGATCTTTATTCTTATTAGAGACAACAAATAAAATGAAAAAGATTATTATTGCATAAAATTAGTAACATTTTCTACAAGTTTTAGATTAAATGGGTGGGTTGGGCTTTATGTTTACCGGTGCGGGTTTAAGATGATTTAAGTAGGAGCTTCAAACCCGTCTTAAACCCACCCCATTGTAATTCCTAAAAAGGACAGAGAAATAGGGAGGCTCGAAGATGAGAGGCTGAAGGAACAGCATGAAAATCACAATATTGACAGTTGAGAGAACTTTATTAGCATTGTACTATAATGATTAGTCTGATGCAATGTATGTTTTTAAAAATGATCAAACAATGTATTTACTGAACATATAAATATATGATTAATATTGCGGTTAGGTAATTTGATCTGATAGTTCCATCTTGTAATTTGACTTTTTTGGAAGAGCCAGACCGCAAACCTAGCTTTAAAATTTGTCAATTCTTGAGACCAAAACACTCTTACTTATACCGACCACATAATTTTATTCACTCTGGATCACACTATACACTTTTTTAATGAATAAGTCAATCAAGCACCGTATAATTGAGATTGTCAACCAAGAGACGTATGTGTAAACAGTGACAGATCTAAGTATTAAATAAAGTGGAGCACAAAAAATAAATATTTGTAATGGGAGTTGAACAAAAAACCCCAAAGACAAATGTATTAGATTTTCCCATTGAGCTAAGCTAGTATGTCTTTCAATTGGGGTATTTTCAATATATATATATATATATATATATATATATATATATATATATATCACAGACCTTCACGGGATAGCTCAGCAGTAAGGAGGTGAGATATGGTGAGAGAGGTTTTTGTGTTTGAGTGGTGGGAGGAGCTGCTCGGTGACAAGTGTTGTAAGTCCTGCTAAACATTTCCTTTGGAGCCACTTACCAACTTCGCGACTGAGATCAAACTCAAATTTACTTCTCCATAGATTTGGGTGGTTCATAGCTCCCTAATATTATGGAGAGCAACCACCTATACTTTAGTCATAAAAAAAAAGTTTGAATTTGCCCTTGACCCAAATTTACTTCTCTATTAGATCTGGGTGGTTCATAGATCCTTAGGATTATGGTGATGCAACCACCTACACATATACACCTAAGTCATAAAAAAAAAGTTTGAATCCTCCTCTGTGTATAAAGTTCTTTTGCCTAAAACAAGAAGTTAAGTAAAATGATCACCTTTTTTTTACTACCAGGATATAATAAGATAAACGATTCTTAATTTAAAACAGGTTACTTAATAGAACAAGACAAAATTTTGTGTGAGACGGTTTCATATATGAGACAGATCTCGTTGAGAGAGTAATTAGTTTGCCTCATATGAGCGGGACGGGACAAGCCTATTTCCCCTCTTGTCTATATCTGTCTTACGTGAGACCGTCTCACTCTCACACAAATATAGACCACTTGAGTGCTTGTACTTGTTTGATTTTTTTTGTGAATTCGAAAAGAAAATAAATTTAATGTAGTATTTTCAGTAAAAGTATCACTTGTATTCCACTTGAACCTTATAACCAACCCAACTTAGTAGAGTAATTACAAATATACACTAGATTGTTTTTTTTTTTTTAAACAATATACACTAGATTGTTGTTTGTTACTAACATTCATAAAGAAAAATTCTTCTGAAAAATAAATAATACCTCTGTCATGAATATTTGAATTTGCTCTTAATCAAAAGCGAATTTTGACATTCATTTTAGTACGCAGAAAATACTTATTTCTGATTAAAGAATTAACAATAAACATCCCATATAATGGGGACAAAAGAGAAGAAAGAAATTTGATCAACAATATAACATGGTAGAAAACTAAAATGCACATGATACCATCTATAACTCAAAAAAATGACAGTGAGAAAGAAATTTGATCAACTATATAACATGGTAGAAAAATAAAATGCACATGATACCATCTTATAATTCCAAAAAATGATAGTGATATTTTAAGTGGTCCATGAACTAATAAAAGTTAAACTTGAGCCGTAACGTAAATATTGAAATATGCTCTCTCCGTCTCAAAATAATTTTCAGGATATGAAAGAATTTTGAGTAATAACTTTAGGTTGATTTTATTATACTAATAAAAATTTAAAATTTGTTATTGTTACACCATCAACAATAATATCAATTAAAAAATTACATTTTTATTAAAATAATTAAATTAATTTAAAATTATTGACCGAAATTGTAATATCTAAAAAGTGTGAAGATTATTTTAGGATCGAGGTAGTATTATTTCTAACTTAATTGAACTACCAAAGACAAAGGGCCTGGCCTCCATAGAAGTGGTCCAATTCAATGCCCCCAAGACGCTTGTCCATTGTGGGCCTGTTTAGTGGCTATTGCCCTTTCTTATCAGCTCACCACCAAAAGCCTACCAAAGACTGCATGTATTTTACTCCCTTCCTCGCGTTCTTTTTTTCCTTTTCCATTTTCCAAATTTACTCCCTCTATCATAAAATTCTATCCCATAAATAAATTTAGCCATTTTCTCTTTGATTACCCCAAAAAAAAAATCTGGTGTAAAATGTGTTTTACGGTCTCAGGAAAAACGTGTTTCAGTGGCATTTTTTTAAATATGTGGAATTTCTTTAAAAAAAAAAAACGCACGGTGACATTTTTGTAAATAATCAGAACTTTTCAAACGATTCTGGATATCAATAAAAAGCCTTCTGGATATGATTTTCAAGCACATAAACCTTATGGATATCAAGCTCAAGAGGTTCTGGATATAAATAAAAAGGTATTTTGGATATAATTTAACAAGAATCGCATGTGAGAAAAAAAAATTTAAGCTGAAAAGAACCTTTGAGACTTTGAGACTGATAGCCAGAACCTTTGAGATTGATAGTCAGAACCTTTGAAAGTGATGGCCAGAAAGTTTTTTCTGAAAGGAAATTTGAAGAGCAGTTGATGTGTTAATAGATAGCCAGAAACAATGTTTCGGATGACCAGTTGTTGTGTTATGAAGGTCCAGCAAGTGTGTTGAGGAGCGCTAGATGATTAGAAAAAACACTCATTAGTAAAAACGCGTTTTACAGGAGACTATCCCCAAAATATATGTTGTATTCTTAAATATGTAAGTAAACTCACTGCAATTCATTTTTTCTTTTTTACAAGACGTGAGAATTGATATATCGTTTAGCAACGACCCTACACTTTAAGCTTTTAAATCAAGTAGTAATTTAATATAGTATCAAACCTTAGTTTTGATATGGTCTTTGGTTTGATTCGTCGTGCTCGCAATGTTACTCGAAATTATGAGTGCAAAAAGTGTAATATGTTGGGCATGCCCAAAATTTTACATGTTTGTTGATTTTTCCATGTGTGCGGCCTGGTCACAAGGGGAGTGTGATATTAAGGATATAGGATCCTATTACATTTAGAATGGTATATTTACTAGACATTGTAATATTTACTTACCTAATTGGAGAGTACTCCTCGTGTATAAATATCATACTATTGTGATCAATAATATTTGAGTCTCTCATATCAATTAACTCTCTTCATGTATGATTGGCTCCGACTATCTCTTTCTCTAATCCTTGACATGGTATCAGAGCTATGATCCATTATGGGACTTCTCCGCAAAAACCCATGGCAAACCCTAGCCGCCCCATCCTGTCTCCACCACTATTCCGCCACCCATTTTCAAAACCGCTAACCCTAAATTGTTTCCCAATGGCTGCCCCACCCTAACACCAAACCTCCTTGCCAAGTTGTAAGAATAAATTCTTTTCTTATCTCATGGTAGGGGTGTGCAAAAAACCGAAAAAACCGAACCAAACCGTTAAAAACCGAAAAACCGACACCGAAAAAACCAGACCGAAGCCTTTTAAGCCGGTCCGGTTCACTGAGTTTTAAAAACCGAAAGTTTTCGGTCCGGTTTAGGTGTCAATCTTTTAGAAACCGCTAACAAACCGAACCGGACCGATAAGATTAAACTGTGTCGTTTTCCGTTATATATATATATATATATATATCATTTTCGTTCTTTTCACCCAGCACTCTTTCATTTCATTTTCGACGCCCTACTGCCCTAGCTCTCCCTCTCCCTCCCTCAATCGACCTCCGTTCAAGTCTCATCTGTGCAAGCCGTGAAGCCGCAAGGGAGAAGTCGACGACGGCGCTACATCACCTCCTTTCTCCTCTCCAGTCGCTCCTTTCCACCGCCGACGCTTGTGATTCAACAGCGCCGATGAAGAAAGACGGTGCAAGGGATTCAATTGGACTTCCTAAATCGACGACGTCGCTTGAGATTCAACCGGACTTTGGAAGCCGACTTCCATCGCCGGAAATTCAAAACGGTACATAATTTCTTTCTCAAAACCGATTTCCCCTTAATGGATGATTAATCAGTTTAATTTCTGATTAGTTTCCTCAAGTATTTTGTAATGAAGCATTTTTCTGGGTATTTTCTTTCTATTTTTTATGGTATTTGATTTCCACGATGATCAATTTAATTCAAGCAACATTAACCCCATAGACACCGAACCAAACCGACACCAAACCGACACCGAAATCCACTGAACCGCTAAGAAACCGATCTTTCACGGTTTCAAAAACCTCACACCGATAGTTATTGGTTTGGTCTCGATTTTGGCCTAAAACCAAGCCAAACCGAGCCGAGCACATCCCTATCTCATGGCCCCAATTCAGATAGTAAATTGGAGCATTCCAATTGTACACCTAACAAGATCTCTTCTTCCACCAGTTTGAATGTTTCCTGCGTGTCCCCTAATCACTCTTCTTCTTTCCCAACTAAATTCCTTCCTCTCAATTCCCTCAAATTTTTTTTCTTATTCAAAACCCATCGCCTCACCCAACTTTCTCATGCTAAAGCTGATTTTTAGAACCCAGATTCTTTAAATCGATTCCTGAAAACAACATTCTCCCCAAACAAATCCTAATGGCCGCCACTTTATAGTTATGGTCTTTCTTCTATTTCTTTTCTTTTTCACAGTATCATTTTTCCTTCTTACTTTCACAAATAGTTCGGTGCCTTTTTCTCAACGGCCAAATCAATCTCAAGTCTTTTGGTGGCATCCCGAAAACCCATCTTCCCAGTTCTTTGTCATCTTAAACGTTCTTCTTCCTGTAGACACCCCGCCTTGGACCTCTCACCCCGATTGCATACATAGTATTTTTATTTAACTTATTTTCGTTAATTTATGTTACTTCAGTTAAGTTCCTAACTGGTTCCGTTAGTTTTAGACTAAACTGCATAACAGAGTTAACTTTTAGGGTCATTCTGTCATTTATCACCCGCGGGCGCCTCCGGCACTGCATGTGGGCTGCGCGCGGGTCTCGCCCCTAAAGCCGGACCCACGCGCTTCCCATTTTGACAGTTACGGATTGCAGCCTTTTCCCTCTATTTTTCTTGATCACAAAAACTCTTTTTTACCTCCAAGTTCATCCCCCATAGGTTTGTAACTCCCAATCCCATATTCTTAGCCTTTTCATCAAAATAAAATATTTATTTTATTTATTATTTGATTTTCTCTTTACTATTTGATTTTCTTTATTTTCTTATTGGTTAGAAAAGCTTCTTTCCCTCCTTTCTCTACTTATTTAAACCCCTCATTTCTACCTTAGAAAAGGACCCCAACTCTTATTATCTATCAAGAACTCTACATAAATTCTCCCAACAAGAGTTTTAACAACAAAACTCTGCACAAATTTCTACACAACAATTTCTCTACAACAAACACCACTTTCTCACCAAGTTTGAGGTCCTCTATCTTAAGGTACAATTTTACCTCTTTTCTTCTCTTATTCTACATGTTTTAGTCGATGTATGCAATCCCCATCAATGGAACATGGCTAAACAACCACTTTACTACATTAAAAGTTGGTTACGATCATCTCCCTACATTTCAATCTTTACTTCAATTTACTATTCTTCTCTTAATGTAATCTTTAGCATAAATTAATATATAAAATAATTCTCTTTTATTTCCCTTTGCAATTCCCCCTTTTTTTACTTTATAATTGTTAGCACGTTTTTTATATCAATAAAAGAAGGAATTTTTAGCATTAGAACACCTTTAGTAGCAAGACCCAAGTAAACAGGGCGGAGTGGGTGTTTAAGTACTTCCCACTCCGTCACCTAACCCCCGAACCCTTCTCTTCCCGAATCTTTGGTTTCGTAACATAAAATAGGCTATTCTTAGGTTTTTCTTATGTTCCTTTAAAAACATAGTTGGCGACTCTAACAACTAAAACCAATTAGACATCCTAGGATCCTTCCACCGCTCTAGCCAAGTTGTGGTTTTCCCGGGTATCTACACTTTCGTTTCTCAGTTTTTCTTTCTTTAAAAATCTTTCTTTTCTTAAAATCAATGTTTTGTTTTTCTTCGTCATTGCGACCTAAAATAAACCCCTTCTCCTCCATCATTGTGATGTAAAACTAACGTCATTCCAACGTAAAATCGTTATTGCGACGTGGTTGGGACGTGAAGTCAACGTTATTGCAACGTAAAATCGTCTTGCGACGTGGTTGCGACGTAAAATAAAATTTTTTTTTCAACAAAATTTCTTCTCAAATATTTTCTCCTTAATTCGTCTTCTCTAAATTTTTCATCCATCTGAATGTCATGTTGAGTATTTATTTTCCTTCTTAATTTTTCTCATTCTTAAATTTTAAATTTTCTTTCCCAATCTTAAAACTGAGTTGGGTCTTCTAAATTTTTCTCATATTATATTCTTAGTCTTACCCCCCCCCCCCTTCAACCTCAATTTTCTTCATTTTTTTTCTTCATTAAAATGTTTTCTTCTCCCAATTACAAGTTCTTTTTCAAGTAAAAAGTTCAAAGTGCAAATTGTCGAGTTCTCTCCATCTACAACGAACAAATATCAACATAATGATCTTCAAAAATGCTACCAACCAAGCTCATCCTCATGTAATTATTTTCAAGATTGAACTCTCCTATCGGCCGTCCATCTTGCGGGGGCATATTAAGGATATAAGATCCTATTACATTTAGAATTGTATATTTACTAGACATTGTAATATTTACTTACCTAATAGGATTATTATTGTATAGTTTATAGTTTTCTTATGTAACTAGAATAGCTTGGAGAGTACTCCTCCTCATGTATAAATATCATACTATTGTGATCAATAATATTTGAGTCTCTCATATCAATTATCTCTCTTCATGTATGATTGGCTCCGACTATCTCTTTCTCTAATCCTTGACATGTGAAAGCTTTATTTAAATTCTTGGGATCTAGTCTAACAACTTAAACTTTTAGATCAATTGGTAACTTAACAACAATATACAAATAAAACACGAGCAATTTTGAACATTTCACAGAGGTAGTATTAGTTTCTGAAACTATTTCTTAAAAATAGATATTCCTTCTGTCTCAAAGTAAGAGTCCTACTTTCTTTTTGATACGTCTCATAGGAGTAAGAGTCTCATTCTCAAAATGTGACAAAGGGTGAATATTGTTTTAAACAACTTTATCTTTATGATGTTTGTATAAATACAAGGGCAAATTGCAATTTGGTTACCTGTGTTTTACCAGAAGTTGCAATGTGGTTCCCAACGTTGAAATTTTTGCAACCCCCTTCCTCACATTGACTTTTTGTTGCAATCCAATGAAAATTTCGTTAAAACGTAACTTCTGTTAAAAATCACACTGTGTGCCTCGCACATGATTTTGAAGGGGCAAAAAAGACTTTTCGTATGGCATTAAAGTTAAAACCAAATAACCCCTCCCCTTATATCCAGGTATATCCTAATTCAATTTTGAAAATCCCTCATATCTTCTTCTACCTTGACGGCTTCCACCCAACCCACCGATCGCAATTCCGCTCACCAGCTTCGCCGACATCGTCGTACCTTCCCTCCTTCTATTCCTCTGCATTTGATTTTCCTTAATTTAAACAAAATATGAAACAATTATGGAGAATCAATGTGAATTTCGGCGTTGTTGTTACACCTCTTGTTGGCCGGATTCTTCTTGGCCGGAATGGTTTGGTGCTACAATAGCCGGATATGACGTATTGGTGATGGTCGATGTTGATCTGGTGGTGATGTGAACAAAAATGGGTCAACAAGATTTGATTTTTAAATCTGCATGGGGAATCTTGTTCTGATTTTAAATCTAATTTGGTAAAAAAGATTTGATTTTGAAATCAGATGATTTAAGTTTTTTTTTTTCTTTTTGTGTTCTTTTTTTGAGATGTGTTGATGATTTGGTTTTTGAATTACATCTATCTTTAAAAAAATGTCATAGTGAAGTCGGTGGATGTGGCAACTAATAACGATGGAAAGGTGGTAATGGCGGTGGTTATTGTTCATATAAATTATAAGTAGGTAAATAATAATATTTTTTAAAGATAATTGTTAACGAAAGTTAGTTTTTCATCATGTTGAAGGGACATTTTTTTAACGAAAGTTAACCTTTCATGTGAAATGTCATCTTTGCCCCTCTAAAATCATGTGTGGAGCACATGGTCTGTTTTTTTTAACGAAAGTTACGTTTTTAACAAAATTGTCATTGGATTGCAACAAAAAATCAATGTCGGGAAGGGGGTTGCAAAAAATTCAACGTTGGGAACCACATTGCAACTTAGGGTAAAACACGGGTAACTAAATTGCAATTTGCCCTAATTACAAACAAACCAACACCTATTAACTTACTTTTTACTCACTTGTATTATAAATAGTCTTTGAACAATTATATCATAAATTTAATTACATTTTTTACATATATATTTTTGTATGTTTTTTAATAAATGTGTAAACTCAAAGTGATACTAACTCTAACGACCCAAAATATTATTTTCTATAAATATTGAAATAGTACAATTTAAATCTCTTTATCTATAGTTAGCACAATGCCACATCTCAATTTCAAATAATAAAATAATTATTATTTTCCTAAATTCAAAATATGACTTAAGTTAGCAACGAGGAGCATGTTTTAGTACTGTCCCAGACTAAAGTTCTTACTTTCCTTTTTAGTTTGTCTCAGACTAACGTTTTTAGTTGATTTATTACTTAAAATGGACCATGGGAGTATGAGACACACTTGTCATTCTCACAACAAAAACTCTTTACCCACTTTTTCTCTCCTACTTTCTCTTACTTACTTTTTTATACTCACAATATTTACTTTTTCTTAATCTCCGTGTACAGTCAAACTAAGAACTTTAGTCCGGGACAGAGGGAGTATCATTTTATTAAATAAAAAATGAAAAAAAAAATTGATCAACTTAACCGATTCAAGTTGGACCACTTGACAACCAACCCAAATTAAAAGGCCGTGGGCCCTACCATGTTTGGGTCAGTCAATCAGTCATCCAAGACTGCAACCTTAAATAAGAAAACGCGGCAGTGTACTTATTGGATTCCAATAATTTGTCCGCAGTTGAGAAAACGACGATTGATCGAACCACTTCCCCCGCGCCGTAATCGCAATTTGTCCGGGTCCGGGCGAGCTCTACAAGGCCTAATGGAGTCGTGCCTTAGAGGTCACTGCATTGCATTGCACCCATTCCTTTCCCACTGTGAGGGCTCTTTCAATTTGCTGTCATGCATATGCATTACCCACTTATGTCCAACAAACTCTCTTTCTCTCTCTCTCTCTCTCTCTCTCTCACACACACACACACACACACACAAAATGGTGGTGGTCCTTAGTGGTTGTGATGGTTTGTTCAAAGTTTATTGTTGGGTTAAAAAGTCCTGTTTTTATAGGGATTAAGGTTTACGGTTTAAATTTTGAATTTAGGGTTTAGGGTATAGAGTTTAAAGGTTAAAAACAAGACTTTTTATAACTTGAACTAGTTTCCCCCAAAACCTACTCATGGAACATTAATTTTCTCATTAGCATTCAGTTAGAATTTGGAACACCTCATTTGACATATCAGCATTTTCGTTAGAATTTTTAATCTCATTAATGAAATTCCTTTTTTTTTAAAAAAAATCTCATTAATAAAAAAAATATACTACATCCGTCCCAGCTCAATGCGCAATGTTTGACTATTATAGTCAATTTGATTGGACTTTGACCTTAATTTTATGAAAATCTATATATCTCAATGCAATTTTGAAAGATGTTATTGATACTATTTTTAACAATAACATGATAACAACTTTTGAAAATTGTATAATAATAGCTAGATATTCAAAAAATAATGGTCAAAGTTCAAATAAATTGACCACATGAACAATAAAAATGCACATTGAACTGAGACGGAGGTATTATTAGTATGAGCTTTGGACCCTAGGCCCCCTTGGCGAGATCAAAATTCCATGAAAACCCACAGTTAAATCAAAAGCCCAAGTAAACCCATTCATGCTTAAAAGACATATTTACCCCTAGGAGTTGAATCTCATTTTTTTTGGTCAAATGTCAGTCAAACTATTATAACTAACATATATGACCTGCTCTACTCTTATAATTAGAGTATATAAGTCATTTTTTTCTTCAATTTTTCCAACTTTTAATAAAAAAAAATAATACTCCCTCCGTCCCGGTGTAAGAGTCCTACCCCTCATTTGCACACTTATTAATAAATATTGGAAGTGATGTAAATGTTGTGAGTGTAAAAGTAAAGTAAGAGAGAGAATGATTGGGAGAGAATAGTGAATTGATTGGTGTTGTGAGTATAAAAGTAAAATAGGAGAGAGAATGAGTGGGGTGAATAGTAAATATTATTTGCCATTTTAGGAATAAGACTCTTACTCTGGGACGGCCAAAATGGAAAGTATGACTCTTACTCTGGGACGGAGGAAATAATTTTTTTTTGTCAAATCCGGTCAAACTCTTCTAATTAATAACGTATAAGACCTGCTCTACTCTTATAATTAGAGTACAAAAGTCATTTTTTTCACTTTTCCAACTTTTATAAAAAAATAATAATCTTTTTGGTCAAATCCAGTCAAACTCTTATAACTAACGTATAAGACCTGCTCTACTCTTATAATTAGAGTATAAAAGTCATTTTTTCACTTTTTCCAACTTTTAATAAAATAATATATTTTTTTTTGTCAAATCCGGTCAAACTCTTATAACTAACGTATAAGACCCGCTCTACTCTTATAATTAGAGTATAAGAGTCAATTTTTTCACTTTTTCCAACTTTTAATAAAAAAAATAAAAAAAAATTGGTCAAATGTGGTCAAACTCTTATAACTAACGTATAAGACATGTTCTCCTCTTATAATTAGAGTATAAGAGTAAAAAAATTCTCACTTTTTCCAACTTTTAATTAAAAAAAAAGGTAAAATGTGGTCAAACTCTTATAACTGACGTATAAGACCTGCTCTACTCTTATAATAAGAATATAAGAGTCATTTTTTTTTTCACTTTTTCCAACTTTTAATTAAAAAAATAATATTTTTTGGTCAAATGTGGTCAAACTCTTATAACTGACGTATAAGACATGCTCTACTCTTATAATTAGAGTATAAGAGTTATTTTTTCACTTTTTCCAACTTTTAATAAAAAAATAAATAATATTTTTTGGTTAAATCCGGTCAAACTCTTATAACTAACGTATAAGATCAGTTCTAATCTTATAATTAGAGTATAAGAGTCAATTTTTTTTAACTTTTTCCAACTTTAATAAAAAAATAAATTATATTATTTGGTCAAATGTGGTCAAACTCTTATAACTGACGTATAAGACATGCTCTACTCTTATAATATGAATATAAGAGTCATTTTTTTTTCACTTTTTCCAACTTTAATAAAAAAAATAAATTATATTTTTTGGTCAAATCCGGTCAAACTCTTATAACTGACGTATAAGACCTGCTCTACTCTTATAATTAGACTATAAGAGTCATTATTTTTTTTTACTTTTTCCAACTTTTAATAAAAATAATAAATAATATTTTTTTGTCAAAATCTGGTCAAACTCTTATAATCGACGTATAAGATAAGTTCTCCTCTTATAATTAGAGTATGAGAGTCAATTTTTTCACTTTTTTATTTTTAATAAAAATATATTTAATTTTATTTGGTCAAATCCAGTCAAACTCTTATAACTAACATATAAGACCCGTTCTCCTCTTATAATTAGAGTATAAGAGTCATTTTTTTCACTTTTTTCCAACTTGTAATAAAATAATAAATACTAATATTTTTTGGTCAAATCCGGTCAAACTACTATAACTAACGTATAAGACCTACTCTACTCTTATAATTAGAGTGTTAAGAGTCAATTGGTTTTTCAATTTTTTCAACTTTTAAAAAATAACAAAACAATATTTGTGTTTCTGTTGTCTGTGTATATTTTAATTTATTGTTTTTGATTTTGCATTTACTTTTTGCAATTAAAAATGATCTGGGTGTATCCTGAATTGATTCAAATGGATTTTTAGATGTATGTAGAGAAGAGTAGAGTAGAGTAGAGTAGAGCTTAACATTGGCCTTATATTTGCCATAGAGATCATAGTGATTAGAGCTGAGATTGAGGTCTTAAGCAATCTCAGAGATGTGTAGAGGTAACAGAGTTTGCTATGTCTATATCTGCCGGCACTGGTGACACCACCTCTAATTTCCTCACTGTCTTTGATGTTGAACCTATTTCTTTTCCTTAATACCCACAAATTAAAAATTAAATCTTTAAAAAGAAAAAAAAAACCCAACAAAATCAACAAGATCTTGAATAACAGCAAGAAAAACGATATCTCAAACCCAATTATTTTTCAAATTTCGACATCTAAATCCTCCAATGAACAACAAATAATTTGAACAGTATCTCAATCCCAACCAAGGATAAGTTAAGTAAGATAAATAAGAAAATCACAATAATCCTCTGTCCCTTGATCAGCTTAATTGATTTTGTCATCGCCTTAAACATTCATATTCAGATCTAAGTGGAGGTAGCCAGATCTAGACTTAGATATGTCCAGATCTGAATCAACAAAGTCGGAGAAGGCGCTTGGGACGCCTGAGAATATGAAGAGACCGTGCGACGTGCGACGGTCGTGTTAGAGCTCCGGTTTAATCACAGATCATTTATACGCTAATGCAGTGCCGGAGTAGACGAACTTCCGAACTTGCTGTAAGTAAGAGGAGAGCGTCCGATGCCGAAGAAGAAGCTCGTGGGGAAGTTCTTGAAGAGGCGCTAGAGAAATGGAGACCGACGGAGAAGATGAAGGCGGCCAAGGAAAATGGAAGTCGCCGGGGAAGAAGGCTGGAGGGGTATCGGAGTAGTGGCCGGGGCGGAGGTTAGAGAGAGAGAGGGTTTGAGAGAAAGTGTGTGCGTGTTGTTACTGAATGAGGGGTAGGGGGGAAATTAGGGTATTATTAGATGGAGGGGTAGTTTTGGTATTTAAAAGCTATTTTTGACTGAGTCAAAGGGGTAATGGGTTTTGATGGAATTTTGTTGGGTAACAGAGCAACAAAGTACAAGCTGATAATGCACAATTACTGCACAAACAGAACAAAACAAAGACAACAGTAGTGCAGCAAAACAGAACCAAAACAAGGCAGCAATTTTAACGTGGAAAACCCAAATCGGGAAAAACCACGGGACCTTAGTCCAAGAACAACTCCACTAATCTGATGGGTTTACAAAGTTCTTCTCTAGACTAGCTAGAGGATAACAAACAACTCAAGAACAATGTCCTTGGATCAACAACTAAGTCTCACCAACTAGGTGGATACTAACAACAAGGGAACAAAGTGGGTTTAGAGAAACAATACCAAATAGCTGCAATAGAGGATTTTCAAGCCAAGGAATTGCACCTTCTTCTGACGCAATACACCAAGAATAATCCCTCAAAATCTCAGCTCAATCGGAGTCGAACACGCCTTCCGATTGGTACTCACACGAACAATATTCTCTCTATTTGTTGCTGTAATGTTGCTGTATGTTTGCTGCACTCTTTCTCACTCTTGTGTGTCTACACTTGAGTGGTTCACACCTTAAATAATTGCTCCAGCCCTTGTTTGAAAGTTGCAGCATATTTTTTTTCTTGAATTGTCTAGAAACTGACGTTTTATCTTCCTAAGATTGTTCCAGCAAATGACCATTTATTTTCCTCCTTTTGTGACTTTATTTTTGGGCTCACAACAATGGGTTTTGACCACCACATGGGCTGGACCAACCCAACAATTCTCCCCCTCCAGCTCATGTGGGGGGCTCTACCAAACCGACATCTTTTCGATAGAAAACGAACTTCTCACTTGGCAAAGATTTAGTCATCATGTCGGACCCATTGTCATCTGTATGCACTTTATCAAGCTCCAACAATTTTGAATCCAAAACATCACGAATCCAATGATACCGAACATCTATGTGTTTCGATATTGAGTGGAAAGTAGGATTCTTGAAAAGATGAATTGTACTTTGACTATCACAATAAAGCACATACCTCTCTTGCTTTAAACCCAATTCTTGTAGGAATTTCTTCAACCATAACACCTCTTTGCAAGCCTCCGTCGCAACAATGTACTCGGCTTCCGTGGTCGATAATGCAACACATTTTTGAAGTCTAGATTGCCATGAAACTGCTGCCCCGGCAAAGGTTATCATGTAATCGGAGGTTGATTTTCTTGAGTCTACATCACCCACCATATTTGCATCGGTATACCCATCAAGAATGGCCTTGCCATTTCCGAAGCACAAACACACTCTAGAAGTACCTCTAAGGTAGCGAAAAATCCATTTAACGGCTGTCCAATGTTCTTTCCCTAGATTGGAAAGAAACCGACTAACAACTCCAATGGCGTGAGCTATATCCGGCCTTGTACAAACCATGGCATACATCAAGCTTCCAACCGCGGATGCATAAGGCACATTTTTCATTGCTTCCTTCTCTTTCTCACTTGTAGGACATTGCTTAGAACTTAGCTTGAAATGGCCCGCAAGTGGAGTGCTCACAACTTTTGCCTTGCTCATCTTGAACCGTTCAAGAACCCTTTCAATATACTTTTCTTGAGACAACCAGATTTTTCTACTCTCTCGATCTCTTGTGATTTTCATCCCCAAAATCTGTTTTACCGGTCCTAAGTCCTTCATTGCAAAGGACTTGCTCAACTCCTTTTTCAATCTATCAATCTTACTTCCATCACGGCCAACAATCACATATCATCCACGTAAAGTAAGAGAATAATAAAATCATTTTCAGCAAAATATTTAACAAATACACAATGATCGGAAGTGGTTTTTACGTACCCGTGGTTCATCATGAAAGAGTCAAATTTCTTGTACCATTGCCTTGGTGCTTGCTTCAAACCATACAAGCTCTTTCTCAATCTACACACAAGATGCTCTTTGCCTTTGACTTCGAACCCTTCCGGCTGATCCATACATATTTCTTCCTCCAAGTCACCATGAAGAAATGCCGTTTTCACATCGAGTTGTTCAACTTCTAAGTCCAAGCTTGCCGCCAATCCAAGAACGACTCGGATAGAAGTCATTTTTACCACATGAGAGAAAATTTCTTCAAAATCAACACCTTTCTTTTGGGAAAAACCTTTTACCACCAGTCGTGCCTTGTACCGAGGCTTTGAATTGTTCTCCTCTGACTTTATTTTATAAACCCATTTGTTCTTGAGTGATCTTTTTCCTTTGGGCAGCTTACCAAGTCATAAGTGTGGTTCTCTTGGAGTGATTTCATTTCCTCTTGCATCGTTTTCTTCCACTCTCCCTTCTTCTCATGAGACATGGCTTCTTGGTAGCTTTCGGGATCTCCCCCGTCAGTCAACATCAGATACTCATTAGGGGAATACCTTGTGGAAGCTTTGAGTTCTCTAGTCGACCTCCTTGGTTCGGGCTGAATAGGCACTTCTTCAACTTGCTCTTCTTGCTCCAAATGCTCTCCTTCTTGCTCTTCTTGATCAGCTGCACCATGGCCTTCATTTGGTACTTCTTCACCATGATTTTCTCGTGTTTGAGGTGGAGTAATAGGCCTCAAACTGACTGGACCAGCTGCTGCATTTTTCTTCTTTTCACCCCTTTCAATGTCTTTAATTGTCTCATCTTCAAGAAAAATAACATCCCGGCTTCTCACAAGTTTTCTTGCAATTGGGTCCCATAATCTGTACCCAAATTCCTCACGTCCATATCCAAGAAGATGCATTGCTTCGCCTTGTCATCAAGCTTTGACCTCTCATCTTTTGGAACATGAATGAAGGCTTTACACCCAAACACCTTCAAGTGTTCATATGACACCTCTTTTCCGGTCCACACTCTTTCCGGAACATCACCCTTTAATGGAGCGGAAGGAGAAAGGTTGAGTAAGTCAACCGCTGTCCGCATTGCCTCACCCCAAAAAGATTTAGGTAGCTTGGCATGAGAGAGCATACATAAAATCCTTTCGCAAATTGTTCTATTCATTCTCTCGGCGACACCATTATGTTGGGGAGTCTTGGGCACACTTTTCTGGAGCTTGATTCCATGGAACTTGCAATAATTTTCAAATAGGCCTCTATATTCTCCCCCATTATCATCTCTTACACGCTTCAATTTCAGTCCCGTTTCCCTTTCCACCTCGGTATGAAATTGCTTGAAGACATCTAGCACTTGATCTTTTGTTTTCAAGGCATAAGTCCACACTTTTCTTGAATGATCATCTATAAAAGTCACGAAGTAGCTTGCTCCTCCATGAGTTTTATCTCGCATAAAACAAACATCAGTGTGGATTAGATCAAGTACATTTTGCTTTCTAGAAGGAGGGAATTTACGAAATGCAACTCTATGAGTTTTCCCGGCTAAGCAATCAACACAAGTTTTAAGGAAAGTACCTTTAGCTCCGGGCAAGAGTTGTTTCTTGGACAAAATTTGCAGTCCCTTCTCACTCAAATGACCAAGCCTTTTACGCCAAAGCTCAATGGAAGAGTCTCTCTCGGCTACATTGATTTCTCCCTTGCTAAGCTTGGCATTTGTCATGTAGATCGTACTTGTCTTCTTGCCCTTAGCCACCACAAGAGAACCTCTTGTAAGCTTCCATTTCCCTTCTCCAAAATGGTTGTTGAAACCATCATCAAGCTTTCCGGTTGAGATTAAATTCATTCTCATGTTGGGAACATGTCTCACATCCTTTAACACTAACTTGCAGCCCACATTTGTCTCCAAATGAATGTCACCAATGCCAACAATCTTGGATGCTCCATCATTTCCCATCCTAACACAACCATAGTCACCATTAGTGTAGGAAGTGAAGAAATCAGCCCGCGAAGTTACATGAAATGAGGCACCCGAATCAACAACCCATATATTCTCTTGGCATGCGAGATTCACAAACCCGGCATCACAAACAATGATCACATCACCATCCGTCGCATCTGCAGTAGTTTCATTTCCTTCTCTATTTTCTCCATTTCTTTCTCGAGCTTGTTCCCTCTTCAAAAATCTGCACTCCTTCTTCATATATCCGGGCTGTTTGCAATGATAGCATGTCATTTCCTTCCTTGAATTAGAGTTTGAAGCTGATTTAGACCTCCCTCTAGATCTCCCCCGGCTGCTACTTCGATTTCTATTGTTCTTGGGGTTGAAATTTCTGGTTCTACCTCTTCCGCGATTATCGGGCTTTTCTGTCACTAAGGATTGTGGCTCGGAAGACATCCCCAATTCTTTTCTCCTTGCTTCTTCATTCAACAGGCTATCCTTGACGATGTCCATTGTTAGCTTTCCGTTTGGTGCTGAGTTGCTAAGTGAAACCACCAAAGTCTCCCAACTATCCGGCAATGAGCTAAGCAGCAACAATGCTTGTACCTCATCATCTAGCACCAATTTCATCGTTCCGAGCTGATTCATAAGGCCTTGAAAGTCACTCAAATGCTCCATCACGCTATGTCCATCCTTGTACTTCAAATTCACAATCCTCCGGATTAATGAAGCCTTGTTTTGAGCCGGTTGTCTCTCGTGCATGGACTCCAACTTCAGCCATAATTCATCCGCCCTAGTATCCTTCGCAGCATGATGAAAGATACTTTGATCAACCCATTGTCGAATGTTTGCCACAGCCTTTCTATGCAATATCTCCCATTCTTTCTCCGACTTATCTTTCGGCTTTTCGCTGCCACTTTCGATGGGTGCATAGAGATCTTTGTAGTACAAGATATCCTCCATTCTTGGCTTCCAGATTGAATAATTTGATGAAGTCAGCTTGATCATTGCTCCGTTTGATTCCTCCATTCTCATTCACCCACGCAGTCCCAAATAACCAGGCTCTGATACCACTGTTGGGTAACAGAGCAACAAAGTACAAGATGATAATGCACAATTACTGCACAAACAGAACAAAACAAAGACAACAGTAGTGCAGCAAAACAGAACCAAAACAAGGCATCGATTTTAACGTGGAAAACCCAAATCGGAAAAAACCACGGGACCTTAGTCCAAGAACAACTCCACTAATCTGATGGGTTTACAAAGTTCTTCTCTAGACTAGCTAGAGGATAACAAACAACTCAAGAACAATGTCCTTGGATCAACAACTAAGTCTCACCAACTAGGTGGATACTAACAACAAGGGAACAAAGTGGGTTTAGAGAAACAATACCAAACAGCTGCAATAGGGGATTTCCAAGCCAATGAATTGCACCTTCTTGTGACGCAATACACCAAGAATAATCCCTCAAAATCTCAGCTCAATCGGAGTCGAACACGCCTTCTAATTGGTACTCACACGAACACTATTCTCTCTATTTGCTGCTGTAATGTTGCTGTATGTTTGCTGCACTCTTTCTCACTCTTGTGTGTCTACACTTGAGTGGTTCACACCTTAAATAATTGCTCTAGCCCTTGTCTGAAAGTTGCAGCAGATTTTTTTTCTTGAATTGTCTAGAAACTGACCTTTTATCTTCCTAAGATTGTTCCAGCAAATGACCATTTATTTTCCTCCTTTTGTGATTTTATTTTTGGGCTCACAACAATGGGTTTTGGCCACCACATGGGCTGGACCAACCCAACAAATTTTGATCTGAAATTTGGGTGTAGGTGGGCTTAAGCAAAAGGGGTGAATTTTTATAACTTTTTGATTTGGGCTTAAGGGTCCTTATGGAATTAATCCGTATTAGTATACACCGTATTTCTTTCTTTTTAGGACAAAAAGACTTTCCAAATGGCTCACGGACTGGGTTGACAGGTGGACTTGGAGGTCATGGACCGACCCGTCCCGAAGCTCTATTCATAACCCGTGGGTTCACGGACGGGCTGGACCAATTGGCTATCGATCGAACCTGGGTGGCTTCTTGCGGGCTTAGTGGGTTGATGGGTCGGGGCCTAATTTGGATATCTCCGGTGAGAGGCCACTTTCTTGGTCACACTGCACATCAATTCGTGAATGCATAAACGGAGCGGGGATTGATTCAAACTGGGGAGGGCCGGAGGGGAGAAGAGCCGACGGCTACAAAATACAAGTAAGAGTGAAAATGGCGGCGGTGCAAGCCCGTATTATTTGTAAATTTCTGGGTAATAATCGTCGATTTGTTCAATCAACTCAACCCCTACATCGTCTCTTTCGCTATAACAATCCAGGTCTCTCTCTCTCTCTCTCTCTTTGATTCCAAATCGGTTTTTCTCTTATTAATCTTTATTCTTTAGCTTTAGTATCTTTAATCTTTCAATCCAACTAGGGAATTACCAAGTCAAATCACATTTCAGCAATTTGAGCACATGTTAACCTTTTTATTGTTGTAATGTTGTGTTCAAGCAGGCTTATATTTCCCCCCAAATTTCTTCTTGTAAAAATCATGTTCTTCTTTGTATGTACCCAATTCTAAATTCAAATTAATCCATTTTCATTACAGCTAATGTTGATTTATTGTGGTTTAAGTATTGACTTTAGTGTTACTGACCACGTTTGTCTATTGCACCGTATTCGTTGATAGTCAAAGAATTTACTTTCAGAAATCATGTCCATAATTTGTATAGCCTTAGTGTTACTCAAGTAATATCGGGGGGACACAAAATGCTCACATAATTCTGGTTGGCATTGATTGATTGGACGTTTAAACTGTGAGCCCAAGTGTTTAATGATTTTAACACCAATCAATGAATGCCTACTAGGACTTTTGTGAGCAAGACTTTGTAAGCATTTTGTTCCCCATGCATTGCCCGTGTTACTGACCACAGCTGACATGAGAATGTTATGCGGATGGCAGAACTGCTGGAGAAGAGAAATAAAATGATTATGTTTGTTATTCAAATGAGAGTTTATAACAAAGCTCCAGTATGGAATCACATAAGTTGAATTTTAATAAAATTAAGTGGCGGAGATGCATAAATATCCCTAATATGCTTCTCATTAACTTTTGGTTTTACTAGTGTATATTGGAGTATGATAATGTTAAAGGTGAAAATTCATTTATGGGCAATTTGTTTTTAAGAATATGGCCATTCTCTTAGACGGAGTAAGTACTACAACTTCACCCGTTAAGGATATTTATCAGTGTGGCTTAACCGAAGTCTTGCATTGGAATGAATGGAGTTGCGGAAAGAAATTCTTGTACCCAAGACAAAACTTTGATCATATAAGAACTTGGTTGAGTGGATTTGATTATTCTGCTGTAGGTATAAAACGTTTTAGGTTTTTTTATACTCCCTCCGTCCCAAAATGATATTCACACTTTTTTGCCGTTACTACGAAGGATCTTTGAGCAATAATTTTAGGTTGACTCAATTGTACTAATGAAAATCTAAAACTTGTTATTGACACTCCATCAACAATACTATCAATAACAAGTTTTAAATTTTCATTAGGATAATTAAATCAACCTAAAATCATTGCTCAAATTTCCTTCGCAGTAACGTCGAAAATGAGTGAAGATCATTTTGGGACGGAGGGAGTATGAAATATTGTCATGAACTCGTGATTGTACGGTGATGGTTGAATGACTATGACTATGCATTATATAACTTACAGCCGATATTATTTCCTTTGATCCTTGTTATTCACTTGCCCACCAGTTTAAGCAGTTTTGTCATTTGTGATATTATGGACATGGAGGTGTCTGGTGTAACCTAGGGTTTTCCCTTTTTTCCACTCAAAGAATCCATATCTTGAGAAGTCTTCCACATTTAAACCTAGGTGTAAACATTAATTTATTTTTATTTATTTTTTTTAACTTACATATAAGAGAAATTATGGAGAATTCAAAGAAATTATTAGCTTTATCTCAGAAACAGGACTATTTGTTGGAATATCCTAAAACAAAAAGCAGAACTTTGACTAGAACTGAGTGAGCAGCTGGATTTGGTTTACTGTGGTGAAAACATAACTTCATGATACCTCAACGGAAATGCACTTTTGATTTTGTTTCTTAAACTTTTAGATTGTGAATTTTACATCTGCTAAAAGCATTGTTATGCCTAAATTGTAATTCATGCTAAAGCAGGTCAGCAACCTGTGTTGATTCAACCATCAAGATCATTTTCTGAATTAACAAATCCCATATTCAACAGAAGGTACTGTGTTGGTTTTCACGTGTATCCAACTGCTTGTTTCTTTAGTTTCAACGCACACATAATTTGACAATATACACACCACATTTTTTCAACTTCAACCCGAGTACTTGGTGCATATCTGTTTCCATGGACTGTTTTTACTCCCCCCCCCTCTCTCTCTCTCACACACACACACACACACACATGGTACGATGCATTTTTGTTTTTGGTTGCTAATTTATCAATGTGATAGATATATTGATTGGCTGGAAAACAGGAAACGTAAACCTTTAACACCAGGAACAATGTCTCCTCATTGTCCTGTTCCAGACCACATACCAAAGCCGCCTTATGTCAGCTCTAAGACACCTATTACAGTCAGTACCACACAACAAGTGCATGATGAAAAGGGCATAGATTGCATGAGAGCATCAGGGAAGCTTGCAGCAGAGGTTCTTCAGTATGCTGGGACATTCATTAAGGTGATATCATAATTCTTTTTAACATATTCCCTCAAAAACACTGGTCATCTTTATTCAAGATAGAGTAATCTTATGTTCTACAAGGTACAAGGTGGTCTATTCGGATACATAAGTACTGGTCTAACGTTCCTTTCTCATTTCTTCTATTATTTGATCAAAATATAAGGGAAGCAATTTGGAAACAATGGACATCTTTCCAACAATGGTAACAAAATATATGGTTATTGCAATTGTGTATTGTTTTTTTTTTTTTGGGGGGGGGGGGCATGTGAACCAGCAGGGTTGACCTTTGCCTGCTCGGCTTGTTTATATTTATTCCAAGCTCAAATTTTTAAGAGCTTAAGTTGAGCTTATGATAACATTATCTGTATTGAAATTTCGCTTGTTTAGAATCGACTCGCAAGCTGATCATGAGAATATAATCTTAGACTGGTTGTTTAATTTGAAATTGATAGGTTTCCATAGATACTTATTGGATTATTCTTTTTTGTGCACTATTTTGAATCTGTTGCTATTATATCATATGAACTTGATAATATATTCGCAGCCAGGCATTACAACAGATGAGATTGACCGATTAGTTCACCAAATGATAATTGACAGAGGAGCTTATCCTTCTCCACTTGGTTATGGTGGTTTTCCAAAGAGTGTGTGCACATCAGTAAATGAATGCATTTGCCATGGAATTCCAGATTCACGTGTACTCGAGGTTTCTCCTACTCAAGCGGTCACATGACTTAGTATTTGATGCCAAATTATCCTATTTTAGCAAAATTGGACTCATTGATGCGGGTTTTACAGGATGGGGATATTATCAATATTGATGTTACCGTTTATCTCAATGTAAGTTTCTGTTTTCCATTTTTGCTTTTCGACTGTGAGATGCATCAAATTTGTGTGAGCATAGCCATATATAAAGAAGAAAAGAGAAGGCTTAGTAGTACACAATCCTTAGGTGTTGGGTTTTGATGCATCATGCGCTGCGGAATAATAACATGTAATCAAACACCCATAAGCCCTGATCCGTCCATGTTGATTAAATTAAATACAAGATGAACGAATACGAACCCTTGAAGATCGCATCCATGAACACAGACTTTAAGGTGCTAAAGCAAACACCCTCTATCGGTATCCACACGTCGAACAGACTCAAGAACACCTTCTTGATGCGACTGCTAGATCTAAAGGCTTGATGAAGAAACGCTTTCTTCGTAGGAATTATCTTGCTTCTTCGATTATTGAATTTGATGATCATAGATCTCAAATTAATAATCATATCTCTCTTTATTTTAATGTTTCACAAACAATTGACATAAGTTTCAAATACCTAGGTTATCCATGAGGGGCTGCAAAACCCGACACTCCTTTTTATATGAGAGGTTTGACCTAATTCCTTTTGGACCCGGGATTCCTTCTCCAAGAAGAAAACTGCAGGATCTGACCAGGTACGGAGGGGCAGCCGTACGGCTCCATCAGAGCCGTACTCCTCCCAGAGAGCCGTACGGTCACAGTTCCTGATTCCCAGATTTTTAGCCTTTTCCAATCCGTTCTATTGTGTGTGACCCAATAGGATTATACTATGTTGGCAACGAGTCCGAACCATTCAGAACCCGTAAGTCATAAGCGGACTCTAGCAAGCCATTATGACTACCCAAATAGTACAACTTTGAAAGTCATAAGTTACCTTATAGAACATATCACAATCCCTTTGTCACGCGATATCATATTGGACATAAGTCATGGTCCAAGTCAACTTATGTTGTCCAATGCTTTCTCGATCTTGAGTAGACTGATATGAGCAAATGACATTGATTACATCAATTCATTTGTGCATGGCCATGCACTATCATCAATCTCACTCATCGAGTGGCCTAAGCAGATATCTCTCCGAAGAGGGACAAATTCCATCTTGACTTATCATTCTTCCCTACAAGAATCCGATCATGCCAATCGTAGCCTTTATAACTACCTGGTTAAGGGTAGCGTTTGAGTACGTCAAACATAATGTTCATCATGTGGAAGACCGTGATAATCTCAGGTCTAAGGATTCAAATGGTATGGCTATTATGAGATTTAATCATGACATTTGACCATGACATAAATCTCATAACGGGTCTATCCAGTACCTTGTTCTCCAACAAGTACCCACAAGTTTAATCCGCATCCTATGCACCATAATCATCATATAATTATCCATTAAACTCATGCTAGCACTTTATTAGTGCTAGGGACAATGATTATTATTATAAACATGCAAAAGATATAATAATCTGGTTTGTTATCTCTATAACAATGAAGCTATGATGTAACGCATAGGCCTTTCTCAAGGACCTAGGGCATAATATCCAACAATCTCCACTTGCACTAGGCCCAATCAACATGTATCCAATACCCATTGAGCTAGTTATGATCTCCATCATTATTGCAAGCGAGCTTATGTAAGGTGATTATCCTTGTTTTCATCATTTGGTATTTTGAATATTTTACATCTCCCATCTTTGACGATTTCTCGAATAAGATAGAAATGTCCGAGGTCGTGTTTGAATAAGATATTAGTCCGATAGCTTGTGAAATAACGATTATTGTCACAATGAAGGTCCATTAAATTAGTGAAACTAGAAACAATTTCTAGTTTATAAATTAGTCTCTTGATCCAAACCTTTTCTAGTTGTATCCCTTTCCAGTAGATGCTCAACCTTTTGTAGAATAGTAATGGTGTATTTAGAACTCTTCTTTTACCATTATTAAACATAAACATGTATTTATACTGCGATAATTATTTCTGTTGGTTTATAAGAATGCATCTTTGTAACCATTACAAGATCATCTTATATTCCATCAAAGATTAAGAATGCATCATTTAGTTCTTCTCAAGTACATGAGGATGTTTCTTATCTAGTGACTTTCACAAGGATCTGATTGTTATCATCTCATCATACTCCAAGTATATGAGACATCCGGTCTTAGTACATTAACATGGCTTACATGATAGATCCAATTGCCAAAGCATATGGAATCCTAATCATGTACTCTTGCTCATTAGTCTTCCAATAAGACTAAATCTTGTCAAGAGTAATCCCATTAGGCATTTGCAAGTAACATCTCTAAGAGTCTTGCATAGTGAATTTTTCGCTATTTTGTCTATGTTAGTACTTTAACTTTAACCAATAATCATTTTAGATTTATCTCCATAAATCAGTCTAAGGATATAGGCGGCTTTGTCCAAGTCTTTCATTTAGAAACTCTTTCAAAATGAATTATATGTCAATCACATATATTAGACTAGGAATTATATTATGCTCCCATTAAATTTATTGTAATCACAAGTTTCATCTTTGATAAATTCAAACTCTTTGAATACTACATCAAAATGAAAATTTCACTCCATGTAACATCAATCCATCTCATGGATTTCTGCAACTTGCATATTCTATTAGAATTTTTATCGATTAACAAAACTTTTAGGTTGTATCAAACACATCCTTAAATTATGTTCCTGTTAAGGAATACTGTTTTGACATCCATTTGTCATATTTCATATTCGCAATATGAGGTCATGACAATTAGAATTCTAATATCCTTAAGCATGACTATAGATGACAAAGTTTCATCATAATCGATATTATGAATTAACTTTACTCAATTAGTTGTGCTTTATTAATATGCACTTTGGGATCCATGTCCGTTTTCTCTCCAAGAACTTACTTTCCATCCTATGGTTTTTAAGCATTAGGGTAGAACAATCAAGTTCGAAACTTGATTATCATACATGGATTGCCCTCTTAGATTTCATGACTCCAAGTCATTGATCTAAAATCCAGAGTGGATATTGCATCTTGATGGTGATAGGTCAATCATTCTCAATGTTATCTTCCTTATTACTTTCTATTACGAGATATTAATATTTCTTGTTATAGATTGTATCCTATCATATATGCAAATAACTTATGTATACTTGAACGAATTTCCACAACCCCGTGTGAAACTTTGTTCAACTTCCATCTTAGGTTCTATGTCATTTTATGGGTCTCGAACTCTTTGAGATACATTTTACTCCCACTAGCTCTTTAGAGATAAACGATTTATCTAGAAAGTACTACTTCGAGTAACAAACAATTTGTACTTTAAGGACGTAAAATTAATATCCTTAAGATATCCCATGAAATGCATTAACTAGATTTATGTGTGATTTTGTCCAAGACGAATACTTTTCGCAAAAGTGTCACATCACAAATCTTTATGAAAGACAAACTAAGTTTTTTCTTTCATTCCATATCTTATATGGTTTCAATCGAACCTCTTTAGATGATACTTCAAATTAGTGTAAGCGCAGCTGTTTCCAGCACATAATCCAGAAGGTTAATTAAAGATCAATTTTGACTTATCATGAGGTGAAAAACTACATTTTGCAGACAATCTGTAAACTTCTGTAACAGTATCCGTACGGCTGATTAGCAGGCGTACACCTCCAAGCAAACCGTACGGTGATCGTTTCCAGATTCCGTTTTTCTTATTCTGCAGACTTTCTGCGGAATTCTCAACAAGTCCATGGCTCGTATATTCATTACTTTGATCAGGTCAGAGTACATTCATACTTTTGTCATGAGATATTGAAATCCTTTCTAGCATTGTTACTTTAATGAACTACATACATCAATATGTATTATTTCAAAAGAGTACTTCCGTTCACTGCTATTAGTAAAAGGTGTCTTGATCAATTTCCAAGATTCACATATATCACATGATTCGAAATCATGTGAGGTTAAAAGTCCGTCCCATGGAATTTTTGATATGTGTTTCTTATCATTTGATCGAGACCTTAATGCTATAATAATGTAACGCTTACATCCTTAGATTTGGATTTCCTTTTATTTATGTTATATTTATTATTTTGTTTTTCCAAGATAAGGATATAATGTCGCGCCCCAGACCCGTGGTCCTACTTGGCTCCACGCTCGGGACACGATGGGAAGACGTCATAAAACACTTTTGAAATTTTTTCGAAATATACTTTCATAAAGTTTAACAAAATCAACACTTGAAGTTTAAAGACTTCCATTTAACTTTCAAACAAACTTTGCAAACAACTTTCACAAACGAAAGTACTTAGCCCGAAGGCTTACAAACTTCTATACAAATGTACATACACCAACATTATCCAAAATATAGGTGTTACAAGATGATGACGTCACGGAAACTCTACCCAAAAGGTTATACATCTATGTAATGTAGCCTTTACAAAACAAATCCCACTCTTACCACTTTAACGTCCTCCCGTGCCAAGTGTCCTATCCTCTGGACTCGCCTTTATCTAAGGAAAACAAATAAACAAGGAACGGGGTAAGAATAAATCTCAGTAAGCTACTAAGAATGCAACTACGTTTCATCCTAAAATGATAGTCACAAAGGAACAATATCAATAAGCAATCACATAGCACGTAACATGAGAGGCAAAGCCAACTCATCAAACAACACCAAATGCAGAAATAAACACTCATAAGTGGATACCAAGCCAAGGTTTACCGAAAGAACATAACCGTCTGAGAATACCATCTGAGAAAACCAGTTGAGTAGCATAAATAGCTGAAGCTGGGATCCCGAAAACCAAACCATAACCACAAGAACCAAAGTAACAACGGGGGGAATATGACACAAAGTCATAACCCAAGACTCACACAAGGGAGCTAGTTCATCCTATCCAAGGTCAATCTGGACTGGGGAAAAAAGGTACCAGTGGAAGACCTTATTGTGAACTTGGCTCATGTGCCACGATAATCCCTTCCACTGCCTGACTCGATAACACAAAACCAGCTGGACTTTCAACCAAAGCACTGTAATAAATACTTGCTTAAACAACAACCGGGGCAATGATTCCAAAGTAGGGAACCAAGCCAAACACATCACAAGATGCACACGAAAGAATCACTCATAAAGAGTTCACAACCATCATGAAATAAAGTCACAACACATTCTTGCACACACTTAAACACGATCCTCAACAACCATGACAACATCCCAAAACACTCATCCAATTGCCCTAGACCATCCCTTAAAGTTTTGACAATTACTAACCTCTTACACTTGACTTGGAACAAACTATCAAACTCAGGGTAAAGTGTGCGGCCGCCCAAACTGGGTGTGCGATCGCCCACTTGCTCTGTTTTCATGAACAAACCTTTCAGATAGACTGTGCGGCCGCGCGCGCCCATTTTCTGCGGCCGCCCACAAAGCCCTGCTTCATGACCAAACCTTTTAGATAGAGTGTGCGGCCGCCCACCACACCTCGCAAGCCAAAACCAAAATAAATTATACTCCCTTCGTTTCACCGTTCCAAAAGTACTACCCAACTTCTATCTTACCAAATATAACTCAATACAACTGAGTTACACAACACTAACTAGCTTCTTTACAACATCAACATCAACTTTCACCAACTTTAATATCTTTTCAAATTTCTTAAGAAATAATACAACAAAGAGTTCATACATCACATATATCACATATATGACCATTTTAACATTTAAAAGGGGGATTAGTAACTTACCTATTTCCGGAAAAGTATCGAGAAAATAATATTTGATCGGGTAGGAATACTCTACTCAACACCCTGAACATTTTGGTATAATTAGATTTTAAAATGGAGTAGTAAATAAAATGATAAAAATTATTAAAGTCAAGAACCCTACCTTTTTTTGTTAACTTAGCATGGAGGGAGAGTTCCTTCTTTAGTGTGTGTGTGTGTGTGTGATTTTCTACGCAGAGAGAGATGGGAGGATAAGTATGCATTTTTCTATTTATAGTCATTCTCCTAAAGTAAATAGTCATTCTCCTAAAGTCCTTCTAATTTCATTTTTAACAATTAAACCCCTCTAGTTATATTTTCACATATAACCCTATAGTTTCACTAACTCATTTATTCAACTTAACAAACTTTCTACTAACACTTTAACTACCACATATACTCAAATAATATATGCAAGTCAAGAAAATATTATCTAACACATAAAATGCACACATAATTTCCATTTTAAGATTAGAAAATTAGGGTGGGTTTTAGGGTCGTTACATATAAAATCCCATTATATGATTAACAATACAATAAGGCAAAGCATATTTAATTGAGCACTTTCTTATTCAAAATAAGAAATATTCATTATCTTCTAATGAAGAAACCAAAATAATATTTCTACTTAAAGTAGGAACATAATACCATTTGTTCAAAACAAACATGAACCTACTAGGTAAAGACACTTCGCAAGTTCCTATGATTAATGTTGCAACCTTTGCATCATTATTACCACATAGGTTAATCTTTAAATTGAGAGCACAAAACGTACGGCCGAAACTATAAATTGAGAGCACAAAGCGTACGGCCGAAACTAAGCCATAAGGCAACCACAATTCCGTACTAAAATCAAGAAACCAAGAGAATCTTCCATACGACCGAAACTAAGCCTATGAGGCAACCACAATTCCGTACGGAACGATAACTTGTTTCAAGATCCTTTATTGTCTCATCATTATTATAGACTACATCAATCCTGAACTCTTCAGAATTCTGATTTCTGCGATTTTCTGGATTAAATCATATTTCAGGAAACATGGTTTCGAAAACCTGTCATCTGAAACCATATTCAATTCCTGATTCGAATTTTTTGAACGATTTACAGAACAATCAGAAAACCAGAAAATAAAACATATCTGTACAGGAAACCTAGGCAGCCATACGGCTCTGTAGGAGGCGTATGCCTCCTAGGGCGCCGTACGGTGCTGTATTCCAGATTTCCAGAATTTTTAAATTCGATCAATTCCATTATCATGTTCATGCATTAATCAGATTAAACTAACACGAATTTGCAGATTACGAATTTAAATAGATCTAATCAATATCATGAATAAACAATTTATTACATATACAAATTAGATCTAAATTATCAATACACATAATCCAATTATTTATTGATAACCCTAACATGTAATTATTCATATGGATCTCATCACTATTATAATCACATTATCTCCATCTAATCATGCTCATAAACCTTAATCACATATTCATCTTATTATCATACAAATCATATAATCGAATTAAACAATTTAAACATGATATATTAAATAATCAACAATGAACGGGGCTCTGATACCACTGTTGGGTTTTGATGCATCATGCGCAGCGGAATAATAACATGTAATCAAACATCCATGAGCCCGAATCCGTCCATGTTGATTAAATTAAATACAAGATGAAAGAATACTAACCCTTGAAGAATGCATCCATGAACACAGACTTTAAGGTGCTAAAGCAAACACCCTTTATCGGTATCCACATGTCGAACGGACTCAAGAACACCTTCTTGATGCGACTGCTAGATCTAAAGGCTTGATGAAGAAACGCTTTCTTTGTAGGAATTATCTTGCTTCTTCGATTATTGAATTTGATGGTCATAGATCTCAAATTAATAATCATATCTCTCTATAATTTAATGTTTCACAAACAATTGATATAGGTTTCAAATACCTAGGTTATCCATGGGGTAAGGGCTGCAAAACCCGACACTCCTTTTTATATGAGAGGTTTGACCTAATTCCTTTTGGACCCGGGATTCCTTCTCCAAGAAGAAAACTGCAGGATCTGACCAGGTACTGAGGGGCAGCCGTACGGCTCCATCAGAGCCGTACTCCTCCCAGAGAGCCGTACGGTCACAATTCCTGATTCCCAGATGTTGGCAACGAGTCCGAACCATTCAGAACTCGTAAGTCATAAGCGGACTCTAGCAAGCCATTATGACTATCCAAATAGTACAACTTTGAAAGTCCTAAGTTACCTTATAGAACATATCACAATCCCTTTGTCACACGATATCATATTGGATATAAGTCATGGTCCAAGTCAACTTATGTTGTCCAATGTTTTCTCGATCTTGAGTAGACTGATATGAGCAAATGACATTGATCACATCAATTCATTTGGGCATGGCTATGCACTATCATCAATCTCACTCATCGAGTGGCCTAAGCAGATATCTCTCCGAAGAGGGACAAATTCCATCTTGACTTATCATTCTTCCCTACAATTATCCGATCATGCCAATCGTAGCCTTTATAACTACCTGGTTAAGGGTAGCGTTTGAGTACGTCAAACATAATGTTCATCATGTGGAAGACCATGATAATCTCATGTCTAAGGATTTAAATGGTATGACTATTATGAAATTTAATCATGACATTTGACCATGACATAAATCTCATAACGGGTCTATCCAGTACCTTGTTCTCCAACAAGTATCCACAAGTTTAATCCGCATCCTATGCACCATAATCATCATATGATTATCAATTAAACTCATGCTAGCTCTTCATAAGTGCTAGGGACAATGATTATTACTATAAACATGCAAAAGATATAATAATCTGGTTTGTTATCTCTATAACAATGAAGCTATGATGTAACGCATAGGCCTTTCTCAAGGGTCTAGGGCATAATATCCAACATTAGGTTCTCCACCAGATCGAGTCAATACTCATTAACATATTGCAAGTGCTCCATTTTATTGTTTACAAGTCTCCAATTATTGCATGAATTTTGCAAGTGCTATTTCGAATAGGTTTCTATCAAAGAACACATATATTCCCTCTGTCCCAAAATGATCTTCCCATTCACCATTACTCATTGTCCCTAAAAGTTCTTCTCATTTCTACAATTTGGGCTTAAAAGTGCATAAACAAAACATGACTAGTGAAGCAAGTGTTCATATTCTTAAAAAGTTTGAATAGTCAAATATGAAGATCATTTTGGGACAGCGGGAGTGGAACCTTTTAATAAATGTTCAAAAGATTTTGAGTTTATTCCTTTCTTCCCAAAGATGAGTCAATGTACCAATGAAAAAGAAGTTATTGCCTTTCCTCTTCTAGCTTCTGACATGTTTTGACTGGTAAATCAATTGCCACTCCAGTGCAACTCAAATTGGCGTTTGTCCAAATTAGTTTGTGTTGACCGCATGAATAGACTTAATGGAATTTTCACTTCCCATTGGAACTTATTAATTTTTTGTTATAAGATTCAGTTCTTTTCTATTCAAAAACTTTTTTTTCCTTGGCATACTTCAGTTCTTTTCTATTCAAGAACTTTCTTTTTCTTGGCATATGCGCCTACCTTTATTATTATCATCATCATTATTATTATTATTATTTTTTTTTTTGGGGGGGGGGTGGTGGAGCTGGGTTCAGATTCTTTATACTTTCTAGCATTCATGTAAAATGATTTGATACAGGGTTATCATGGTGATACATCAGCCACTTTCTTTTGTGGGGATGTGGATGATGATGCCAGAAATTTAGTACAGGTATTATTTTTGTACGTAGTGAGTGCTCTAGGTATTTATATACATGCTGCTTCCTTGTCCAGATGGTCAATTCAGGGGATTCTGTATTGTTTTCCAACCATTTATTCAAGTACAAAATAAAAGGAAAATATTAACAGAAATATCGTACTATTATTTCTCTGTCCTGGCCCATTCATAATGATCTGACAAGACCCCTTACTTCTCTCTATTCAGTAATTTGTTTTCACCTGTTTGGTAGTATTAATAAAAACTATTGTGATTAAGCTTGGTATGCATGCAGGTATACAATTTCAGAGGTTTTAGTCTCGGAATACCTCCTTTATCATATTTATGCAGTGGGGATGAGATGTTATTGGACAATTATTTCTGCTGAAGAGCTGAAAGCTCGAAATTCGTTTTTACTTGTTAAAGGGCTTAGAGCTTATAACTCCCTGCGACTCAAAAGTTAATCTCCCTCTGTCCGAAAATGATCTTCCTACTTCTTTTTCCATTGCTACGAATGAACTTTGAGTCATAATTTTAGGTTGCTTTAATTATTCTAATGAAAATCTAAAACTTGTTATTGATACACCATCAATAATGTCAATAACAAGTTTAAGATTTTCATTAGAATAATTAATTCAATCTTAAATTAATGCTCAAAGTTCATTCGTAATAACAACAAAAAAGGTAGGAAGATCATTTTGGGACAACGGGAGTAAAATAAAAGATCCTCTTTACATTTTTCATCCATCCCAAAAGAAGATTCACATTTCTGAAAAAGGAAATAACTTTAGTGCAATGTCATGTAGGATCAAGCAAACTAAATTACATCCTTAAAAACTGTGTTATGTACGGCTCTAGAGTCTTTGCAGTCTGAATGCACAACAGTCAGATTTTTGTAGTAGATGAGTTACATGTTATATAGTACGTAAGTTACATTTGATAATATATGTGTTAAGTTAAATCAGGACGAGTGAAAATGAGTCATATCTCTTACTCCCTCTGTCCCTAAATGAGTGTCCAAATTTCATTTTAAGGGACATTGAAAATCTCAACTTTTTGAACAATTTGATAACAACGATTCATATATAATCTTGTAATCTCCTTTTCAAACCTTTAGTTTTACACGTATAAAGAAACCGGTGAAAAAAACTTCGAAAAAAAACGTTTAGGGAGAAAGTTATGTTAAAAAAAGACACTCATTTAGGGACAAGGATTTCTTGAAAATGGACACTCATTTAGGGACAGAGGGAGTACTACACGAGTTACTCCCTCTGCCCCAAAATAACTTGCACTGAATTCCTTTTTGAGTGTCCCATTGGTAAATCCCACTTCCTAAATGGCCCTGTTCTGTTCTGTTTGGTTGGAACTTGGTAAGAGGGTTTGGATTGTCATCCTCAGGATTCACTAAGGCTCCGTTTGTTTCGCGTAAAACGACTTCCGGAAAATGTTTCCGGAACATGAAAATGTTTTCCGGAAAATGACATAAATACGTTTCCGGTTGTTTGGTAAATCTAAGGAAAATGTTTTCCTCCAAACAAACGGAGCCTAAATGTATGTTAGTGCTTCACCTTTCTATGATCTAATTTCCCTAGCTTGCCTGCCCCCCATGAAAGCTCATTTCCTGACATTTTAAACTTTCGTTAGGGATATTTTTGAATAGAAGACAATTAAATGTTGAATTTCGAGTTTAGTCTGGTACGTCTTTTTGTGGATTATTATCGTTAAAATAGTCTGCTCATGTTCTCTCTCCCAGGTCACGAAAGAAAGCCTTGACAAGGCAATATCAGTGTGTGCACCAGGAGTGGAGTACAACCAAATCGGCAATAGAATACAGTAAGAAATAAGCTCACTTGCTCAGTGTTCTCCCTTTTTGCATGATTACAAAATGTTCATGCTTAAAGTTGATATTTTCACTATTGAAGTAACTTTGCAGATAAACATCGCTACAGTGTTCTCCAGAACTTTGTTGGACACGGGGTGGGGCGTGTTTTCCACAGTCACCCAATTATCCTTCACAACAGTAATCCTTCTCACCAAGTATATACTACCTCCGTCCCAGAACGATAGCCTTATTTGACTTTTAGTGGTCCAACGCAAGTGAACTTTGACCAAACATTAATGTCCTCATCTCAACGAAATTCTAACAATTTTCATTGATAAATGACTTAATGATTTATTAATGTCATTTTTTTTAGTATTTTACTAGGATGAATAGCTTGACATTAATGTTTGATCAAAGCTCACTCGTGTTGACCATCAAAAGTTACATGAGACTATTTTTGGGGGACGGAGGGAGTAATACATTTGCAATTTTCGTCCTTCAAACTGTACTAAACTCATGTAATCGTGTTTACCTTGATTGAATCGGCCTTTTTGACTCTTTAATTTGATGGTCTGATCATATTCATCCTCTACGACATTATGCTCACTATAAATGTTTTTACTTTGGTACTGAATACGTATTTATGTTTAAGTTCCACTTGCAAATCCCTTTACTGCTTAGAGCTTGAAGCTTTGCCATGATTCAGGGATTATGGATTAATAAAATAAATGTGTTTGCAGGGAACGATTATCCTGGACGTATGGTGTTGAACCAGACTTTCACAATTGGTACGTTTTTATATCTTCTTCTTTTTCGTTTTAAGACTGATTTTGAACAAATCTTTCCAAAATTTATTTGAACTGAATGTGTGCAGAACCAGTGTTGACGGTGAGTAGTGGCAGCAGCGTAAACTCAATAATGTGGAATGATGGTTGGACAATTGTGTCGGAGGATGGTAGCTTATCGGCTCAGTTTGAACACACCATTTTGATAACCACCGATGGTGCTGAGATTCTCACTCAGTGTTGATTGTGGGACCCTTAAATTTGCTACGACGATAATCATATTTTTTTTTTAAAAAAAAATCTAGTCATGGTTCAATCAAGTTATCATGAATTTATGATTATGCTAGTATAGTTTCTGAGCTGTGCGGCTTCTGAAAGAGTTCTCTTAACTCGACCCTAACTAAAGTTACAAGCTTTGCTCATTGCATAATATATTGATTGTATCATGGTAAAATTGTACAAAGATAATAATGCAATATTTATTTTTTGGTGGATCAAAAAGAAAAATATGACATTATTTATTTATTTATTTATTTATTGTGAGAATCAGAAAGAGTAATGTAGTGATATGTATATTAAGCAAGTAAAATGCATTTTTGGGTATTTTTGTTTATCAAAACATTTTTTGGAGGTAAGCTTGTGACAAGGTCAACCAACAGCTTCAGTTTAACAAATTAAAATTACAGTGATCTCAGACCTTAATATAAAAGAGTTTTTTTCTTTGAACCATTTATATAACAAACTTAAATACAGTAAATTGGACTAGAATTTATTTTAATGTAAAAAAACTGTATCCAAAACTTTCATATCATCGTTTTAGAGAAAATTTTGGGGGAAACTAGTTCCTCTATAAGTTATAAAAAGTCTTGTTTTTATAGGGTTTAAGGTTTAAGGTTTCATGTTTATGGTTTAGGTTTTCATGTTTAGGGTTTAAGGGTTAAAAACAGGATTTTTTTTATAACTTATGAAGGAACTAGTTTCCTCCAAACACACTCCTCGAGAGTGAAAAAGGGGCTTTGGACTCTAGGCCCCCTGGGTGAGATCCAAATGCCATAAAAACTCAAGGTCAGATCAAAATCCCATTTAAACCCACCACAGCCCACAACCCGCCCCAGCCCTGCCCTGCCCTGCCCAGCCCGCCCATACCCAGCCCGCCCATGCCCGCCCGCCCATGCCCATGCCCGCCCGCCCATGCCCAGCCCAGCTCACTGTTTGGATGCAAAATTAAAATGTTGGGTATGGGAATTGAACCCATGACTTATTGTGAAAACTAACAACTTAACCACTACACCAGCCTACTGTTTGATACAAAATTTGCAATATATTCTATTACTATTGCGCCTAAATGAAACTAAGTGAAGAAAAAACAAGATTCTAAATCAATTTATAAAATTTTTGATTATTCCCAAAACATCAACTTTTTGTTAAACAAAAAAAAAAAAGGAAAAACAAGATTTAAAAAAATATATATAAAGTATTTAAATATTTTATTAGAAAAAAAATATAAAAGACCCAAAGATAAATTAAATTATAATTTTGTGCAATATCGAATTTTAATTTGAATTTTTTTTTACTAGCACCCTCCAGTAAACTATTTATATAAAATGACACTATTTAAGTCCTTATTACCAAATTGTCATTATTTGCACTTATAAGACCTTTTGAGAGACTCATGAGTCTGCTATGAGACCTTGTAAATAGACCCTCATAAGTCTTATATGAGACATTTTTACATGTCTCATAAGAATTTACAAAGACTTTGATACAAATTATAAGACCTAAAAAATACACTTATGAGACATTTGAGAGACTCATGAGTCTGCTATGAGACCTTGTAAATAGACCCTCATAAGTCTTATATGAGACTTTTTTACATGTCTCATAAGAATTTACAAGACTTTGATAGAAATTATAAGACCTAAAAAATGCACTTATGAGACCTTTGAGAGACTCATGGGTCTGGTATGAGACCATTGTAAATAGACTTATGAGTCTGGTATGAGACAATTTACATGTCTCATAAGAATTTACAAGACTTTGATACAAATTATAAGACTTAAAAAATCACTTATGAGACATTTAAGAGACTCATGAGTCGGATATGAGACCTTTGTAAATGGCTCTCATGAGTCTGATATGAGACAATTTACATGTTTAATAAGAATTTACAAGACTTTGATACAAATTATAAGACCTAATTAATCATGTTTTTTTTAATGTAAAATGATATTTATTTTACAAATTTAATGTTTTTGTGAATAATCAAGAATTTCATTAATTGATTGGAAAGTTTTAATTGCTGACATTTATTTTGGCAAGAATGATACTTCTATTATTAAATGTTGTGAAACATTAATCAAGTTGTTCTAATATATTTTTAATATTAACTTTTATACCGAAAGTATAAGACTAGTTCTTCTCTTATACTTTAGATATGAGAGTAATTTTCTCACATTAAATCCCCATTTTTTAAAGAAATTATATACCTAAAATATAAGACTAGAATTACTCTTATATTTAAGGTATAAGAGTTATTTAGTTTATTTTCTTACAATTCTCATATTTTCAGTATATAATAGACTTAGTTGGTGTCATTTATGTAAATAAATGCCTTAACAGAAGGGTGATAATTAAAAACTTATAAAATATTATGAAATAATGTATTTTCGCAAATATAATTTAATTTATTTTTTAGGTCTTTCATATTTTTTTAATAAAAAGCTTTAGATATTTTATATTCTTAAATCATGTTTTTAATATTCTAACATATATTAAAAAAATTGTGTTTTTGTGAATATTCAAGTTTTTCATTAATTAATTGTAAAATCTCAAGTTTTGTAATTTAGTTTCGTCCAGATTTCAGTTAGTAATAATAAATATTGCAAAATTAGAAACAAGCAATGCATTGGCTTAGTGGTAAAGACATGGTTGTTATTGTAAAAGACCTAGGTTCGAAACCTGGGAACAACATTTTTGCTTTTAATTAAAAGGGGTGGCTGGCATTGAGTTCTGGATCCGGGGCGGGTGGGCCGGTCGGGACATCGGGCCTGGGCATTGGTCTTGGGGGCAGCCTGACCTGAGTAGTGTGTGATGGGTTTTTGGGCTTTTATGGAATTTTGATTTGGACAATGGGTGGAGGTGAACTTTTGGATCTCAGGTGGACTTTTATGGAATAATGATCTGGGAGAAGGGGCCTTGTGGAATTGTGCCGTGAATAAGGGCTTGCTCCGCTCTGCCCGTAAAACATACTCGAGAGTGAAAAAGGGCTTGCGGGCTCTGCCCATAAAGAGCAAACTATTTAGTGTTTCAATGAGATCTGTCTCACACAAATTTTTGTCTCGAGAGTGAAAAAGGGCTTGCGGGCTCTGCCCATAAAGAGCAAACTATTTAGTGTTTCAATGAGATCTGTCTCACACAAGTTTTTGTCGTATAAAAAAAATAAATAATAATAATACAATAATAAATAAAAATGAATTTGGGCCTCAACTCTGTCTGGGCCAATAAAATTAAAGATATTATAAACGATGAGTGATTGAAAGTTGGGGAAGGGAGTGGGCAGCAGAGATTGAAAATGGCGGCAGCAGCAGCAGCTTCAATGAAATTGAAACCCCGTATAATTTGTAACGTTCTGGGGAATAATCGTCAGTCAACTCAACCCCTTCATCTTCTCTTCCGCTCTCACAATCCAGGTCTCTTTCTCTCTCTCTCTCTCTCTCTCTCTCTCTTCTTCCAAATTCAATTTTCTTTCTTTTATTCCGTACTAATCTTCACTTTTCATTCTCTCTTTTGAATTATACTTCAATAACATACTCATAGTAAGATGTATATCGATTCCATTAAAAAAAAAAATTGACCGTCAGTTGTATGTTTGGCAGTCTCATATCCGAGCTTTGGACGTGGTAATGGTATTGAGAAAAACAAAATGACTTTCGTGGAATGAAAATTACTCTTCCAATTTCAATGTCATGGTTTGGTCAACATAGGATGTAATTGTAAACTGCCCTTACAATATTTTTTGCAGGTATATACTCCCTCCGTCCCAAATTGGTAGTCCCGTTTGACTTTTCAAATATTTTTAGGTATAAGTTTTAAATATTCAGTAATTTTGAAGCCTTAATTTTGTAATTTTGGACAAACAAAAAGTGGAAATGGGACTATCATTTTGAGACGGAGTAAATATTAGAATATGATATACCCCCATCCATCCCAAAATGAATGAACTTTCCCAATTTAAATTTAATGGACACTCTGAAAATATGACTTTTAATAGTAAAAACTCATAAATATCCTTGATATATTAGAATTGGGTCCTCATCCCCTTAAAAGACCTTGAATATAAAATTATAAAAAGATGGCATTTGAATATAAAATTATTAAAAGATGGCATTTTTGTGGAGTCTCAAGTGAGCTGGGACGGAGGGAGTATCCCCTTTCTTACTGGGCCCCCAAGCTCACCCCCCCATCCAGTTTAGTTTTGCGGTTGACTGCAGATAGAAGTTTGAGATGGCAAGAATGATTCGGAGCAGTTTGTAGAGAATTTGGGATATTAGTGATTCTTTGTACTCTCTTTGAATTTTAAGCTGTAATATTTTGAAATTAAGGAGTTGAATTTTTCGGGTCGTCACAGCTTTGGACACACAACATATACTCTCCCCCGTCCCTGAATGAAGGGAGTTCTTTCAGATTAATAAACAGTCTAACTATGTTGACTTTTAAGAATATTAAGTGGCTAAGATGCGTAAATACCCTTACTATCCACGTAATAAACTTTTGATTTTGCAAGTGCACATCGGAATATGATAGCGGTAGAGGTGAAAATTCATGCAAGGAAAAACTTTTATCGAATATGGATATTCATTTAAGGATGAAGTGAGTACTATGAATTACACATTAAGGATGATTATGAGAGTTTTAACAAGAATCTTGCTGTGGAATGAATGAAGTTGCGGAAAGAAATACTTGTTCTGAATATAAGGCTTTGGGATAGAAACTTGGTTGAGTTGGAGTTGAATAATCTGCAGTATGTATAGAATGTTATAGGTTTCTTGTATGATATGTGTTCATGATATTTAACACAATGTTTGAATGACTATGGATTGGATATCATAACAGCCTATATTATTGCGTTAATTATGAAGTCGAAATGAAAAGAATGTCCATTTATCCTTTTTCTCACTGGCCCACTAGTTCAAAGAGTTCTGTGATATTATGGACGTGGGGGTGTCTGGTATGACCAAGGGGTTATCCCCCTTTTCCACCAAAGAGTTCATGTTTTGGATTTGAAAGCCAAGCATTTAAAGGATCATGAAAAGTCTTCCGCATACAACCTTCACTTTGAAGATGAAAACATTATGTTTAAAATAAGGGGAAATTATGGAGACATCATAGAAGCTACTCCTGCCGTCCCAAAATGAGTGTCCAGAAAAAAAATCAAATTTACTCATGATGAAAGCAAATTTGAAATTTTTTTGGCCATTCATTTTGGCACAGATGTAGTATTTGCTTTATCTTAGAAACAGCACTATATGTTGGGATCCCCAAAACAAGTAAAATTATGACTATAACTGAGCGAGCAGTTGGCTTTGACTTACTGTGGTACATAACTTCACAATACGTTGATGGAATAGAAAATCTATTTTTATTTCTGAAACTATTCAGATTGTGAATTTTACTCCAATTTTCAACTTGTTACGCTTATTGTGTACTCCATTGTAAAGCTGGTCAGAAGCGTGTGTTGATGCAGCCATCAAGATCATTTTCTGGATTGACAAATCTCTTATTCAACAGAAGGTATTGTGTTTGTTTTCACGTGTATTCAATTGCTTTTTTCTTTAGTTTCAAGCACATACAATAAGACAATATACACATATTTTTTTTTGACTTTGAACTGACTACTAGATTCTTAAATGTCCTTGACCTATTTTTAGTTTCTCTCTCACTCACGCACACACACACACACACACACACACACTAAACTCACTCACACACACACACACACACACACACACACACACACACAGTGCAATGCATGTGTTTTTTTTTTTGTCTATCCGTTGCTAATTTTATCGAAGTGATAGAAATATTGATGAGCTGGAATACAGGAAACGTAAACGTTTAATGCGAGGAACAGTGTCTCCTCACCGTCCTGTTCCAGACCACATACAAAAGCCTCCTTATATCGGATCTAATAAACCTATTACTATTGCACCCACGCTAGAAGTGCATGATAAAAAGGGCATAGATTGCATGAGAGCATCAGGGAGGCTTGCGGCAGAGGTTCTTCAATACGCTGGGACTTTTGTGAAGGTAATATCGTAATATTCTTTATTTATATATTCCCCTAAAAAATATTAGTCATCTTTATTCAAGATCGAGTCCTCTTTAGTTCCACAAGGTTCAAGGAGGTCCGTTCTGATATATTAGGATTGGTCGTATTACATTCTTTTCTTATATACTCCCTCCGTCCCAGCACAAGTGACACTTATTTCCTTTTCGGTCTGTCTCAACCATAGTTACCAGGAACGGGAACGTTTCGGAACGCGGGACGGGGACGGGGACGAGGAACGTGACTTAGAAAATTTTGGGAACGCTGGGGGTAGGATCAGTTGGTACGCCCATTTGGAACGTGGTACGCTTTTATTGGGAACGTGGTACGTTCTTAAAAGTAATTTGGGTCACCATCATATAGATATACACACAAATATATAAATAGTCAAAATTTCAAATAAAATAAATAACATAAAAGTAACTAATTAACTTTTTAATACTAATAGGATGTGGAATTAAAAGAGAGGCACGTGGACAAAGAAGTCCATATCCGTTCAGTTTTTGTGTTTTTTTTTCTTTTTTCCTTTTCTTTTATGGTATTGTTTTTTTTTTTTTTTTTTTTTTTTTTAAGGCTTTTGCTTAAATATCATTTTTGTGCTTTGACTCATTGTACAGTACCATAGATTGTTGCGTGAATAATGTAATTCATTAAAATGTGTGGAGTACATAGTAAATTATTTAAGAAGTCTAAATCAATTTGACTTCTCATCTTTCTCTGTCAATATCCATTTGCATCGCCAATCCTTTCCGGCGCACAGTCCTTTATCCTTCGTCCACGATTCTTCTTCTTCTTCTTCATCCAGATTCATGCCGTCTCCGCATTCCCGTTCCATATCGTACACGAGTCTAATTCTTAGTGGACGATTCGACCCTCTATCGGAACCCTAAATCTCCCCGTCTCTTCTCCAAGTCCAGATCGAACATGGGAATCAAAAATTATCGGCGACAACTCCATTCCCAACAACGATAAGAAGTATTAGACTTCAATTCAACATCTTCGACCTCAATTCAACATCCGATAGTCCTGTTTCCTCGAGAACTCGAAGTCCAACTGAGATCCAAAGGGCGTCGACCAACCTACAAAGAAGAATAAAAGGTCAGTTTTTACCTTTACTCTTTAATTTCTGGAACGCTTGTTTGAGCGAACCAACTTCCGTTCCCGAGCGAACTGGGTCGTAAACGTACCGCGTTCCGGGACTCGCGTTCCGGGACGGGGAACGAGGGGGGGGGGGATGAGCGTTCCTGGTAACTATGGTCTCAACACAAGTGACACTGCTCAAAATGGAAATGTTTTAATATATTTATATTCAACCAACCCCACTCATTCTCTCTTCATTTTCCACCACTCATTTTATTCAACGAACACTACTATTTACCCCACTCATTCTCTCTTCATTTTCTACCACACATCCACTACCTTTCCTTAATCTCCGTGTCCCAAAAGTTGGTGCCACTTCTGCTGGGACGAAGGGAGTATTCTATTTCCACAAAATTTAAGGAAAGCCAATGGAACAATTGGCATCTTTCCAACAATGCTAACAAAATGTATGGGTTTCGCAATTGTGTTTCCCTGGGTCCCATTGCATTTGAGCTGCCAGAGTAGACCTTCACCTTCTCAGCTTATTCATATATATTCCAAGCTTAAGTTTATACGAGCTCGAACCAAGCTGACGACTTGGTGCACAAGTTTGACTATATCGTATTTTGAGGGAGAGTCGTCTAAGGTGGTTTGGTCATGTATTCATGTGAGACGGAAACCGAGTGATGAACCGGCTAGGAGGCCTGAAGAGTGGAGAAGTGATAATATGGCGAGAGGTAGGGGAAGACCCAAGCAAACTTGGATTAGGGTGATTGAAAATGATATGAGTTTACTTGGATTGGATGAAAATATGGTATTGAAGAGGCCGGAGTGGAGGGCAAAAATTCATGTGAATGGGGGTTGATATTTATATTTTTTATTATTATGGTTTTCATTTTCCCTATCTATTATATATTTATTCTTTTATTATCACTATTATTTTTCTTCTTTTCATTTTCTGAATCCCCCCCCCCCCCAATTTCTTCTTTTAACTTATTTTTTACACGATGACCTATGAAGATTCATGTTAGCCGACGCCAAATTATTTTGAGACTAAGGCTTTGTTGTTGTTGTTTTGTTGTATTTTGATAGAAATTTTACTGATTTCGATAAACACTTATTGGGTTATGCTTTACATGTGCTAGTTTGAGTCTGCTGCTATTTTCATCTGATCTCGGCATTGTATTCGCAGCCAGGTATTACAACGGATGAAATTGACCAAATAGTTCACGAAATGATAATTGAGAGAGGAGCATATCCTTCTCCTCTTGGTTATGGTGGTTTTCCAAAGAGTGTGTGCACTTCAGTAAATGAATGCATTTGTCATGGAATTCCAGATTCACGTGCACTCGAGGTTCGTCCAACTCAATCGGTCACATGATTTAGTATTTAAGCCAAATTATCCTATTTTTGGACAATTTAAACTTACTGATGCGGGTTTTACAGGATGGTGATATTATCAATATTGATGTTACCGTTTATCTCAATGTAAGTGACTGCTTATCTATTTCTGGTTTTTTCAATGTGAGATGCATCTATTTATTTTGAGCATAGTAAAGTTGAAAGAATAAGAGAGAAGGCTTACTTGGTACATAATGATGAGACTCCCCTGAACTAGCATACTTGGTTCAAGTTAGTCACTGACTTTTTCTTTTTCCAGATTGGGTCGTTACTCTTTCATGTATTCTTACTACCCCATTTTATGTGATATCAGATTTTCATTAACTCTGCATGTATAAAATCCGGATACATTTGTATAAAAGAAAAATGTTGTAGTACTACCCTTTATTAAATGGTCAAAAGGTTTTGAGTTCATTGCTTTCTGCCTTAAGATAAAATGAGTTAATGTATTGATGAAATAAAAAGCTATCTTTCCCTCATAAAGCTTCTCACGAGTGTTGACTGGTAGATCAATTGCTAGTCTGGTCAACTCGAGTTGGCGTTTGTTCCAGTTAGTTGAGGTTGACCATATGAATCCTCTTTTCTCATAACTGGTTGAATCATTCACTTCCCTTTGTAACTTATTGAAAACTTTGCTATAAAGTTCAGCTCTTGCTCTACTATAGAACTTTCTTTTACTTGGCATACTCCCTCTGTCCCATAACAAAGTACCCATTTTACCATTTTGGGTGTCCCATTGGAAAGTACCATTTTCCCAAAAAGGAAAATATATAACACTTATTTATTAATGGGACCCACATGCTATACTTGCAACAACTATCCACTCACTATTCCCTACCCACTTTCTCTCTCCTACCCACTCACAACACCTACTTGTTCAACATCTTTCCTTTATTCCCTTTCCTAAAAGCAAATGGGTACTTTGTTATGTGACGGAGGGAGTATGTCCCTAACTTTCTTTCCATGTTTCCTTTTTCTTTTGGGGAGTTGGGTTTAGCTACCTTTAATCAGCTTGTGTATACTTTTGTGTGATCATGTAAATTGATTTTTTACAGGGTTATCATGGTGATACATCAGCCACTTTCTTTTGTGGGGATGTAGATGACAATGCCAGAAACTTAGTACAGGTACTCTTTTTTTTTTTGGATGTAGCGACTGTAAGTATTTATTTACTTGCTACTTCCTTTCCAGATGATCTATGCAGGGGCTATTACTTGTTTCTTCTTATCGTTGTCTTGTTTTCCAATCAATTTAAAAAAAAAAAAAAAAGGGCAATCAATAAATAGAACATCTTTCTACTATTATTCTCTTTCCTGGCGCATTTTAACAATCTGACAAGTTTCGGATCCCTAACTTCTCCTATTCGGAAATCGTACCCCCCCCCTTGTTGTAGACTATAATGATACTATCGTCATTAAGCTTTATATGCAGATAACAATCCCTGAGGTTTTAGTGTCAGAACAGTCGCTTTATCATATTTATGCCGTGTGGATAAGATTTAATTGAGCAATTATGTAGCGATGGCATCTCTGAATTTCTGAAGAGCTTAGAGAGCTCCAAATGCATTTTCACTTGTTTAAGAGCTTAGAGCTTAATACTCCCTTCATCCCGAAAAAAGATCGCGCTTTCCATATTCATCCATCCCAAAAAAGAGTCACATTTCTAAAAAAAAATAAAATTAGTTTATTGCTGTTGATAAGTACAACTCCGGAAATAATAAGTATGTCTGCGGAAATAATAATGCGGGTAGAACTGGCGTTACACAAAACCACCAAGAATAATGGTATGGAGGAGTGAGAATAGGGACTAATTAAGGTAAGAGAGAACAAGTATTGCGGGAGCAAAAGTATACGTATGGTCACTGTAGCTGACATCTACAACTAAGCCAGGTATTTATGGGAGTCAGAGTTGTACGGATTCCGTACCGCACATGATAGCCCACTTGAGTCCGTACCGCGCACTGGCAAACTCCCATTGGCTTGCACCATTCTATGCCCAGAATGGTGCCGCGTGGCGTGTCCCTCGTGGGGACCAGTCCCGCAATTCTCCTTTAAACCCTAATTAGGCCACGTCTAGTCCCCCAATAGGGCCACGTGGCTAATCCACTATCCTAGCCTCCAAACCAAAACTCCTGGAAGGTTCCCAAATGCGGAAGTAAAAGGGTTCCCATGACCTTGTTCAAGTCATGGTACCGCAGATAACATAACCCTCTTTGTTCCCATACCGCTATGACTGCGGGGAAACTTTGCGGTTCTGTCTAGGTTAAAGATTTACTGAGGGTGCTATACTCACTCCTGCAGTATAGAATAATTACTGCGGGTATAGGGAAGAGTCATGTATGCCACGTGTAGCGGTGGCATCTTATGACGCACTTCAAGGTTATCTGTAACACATATAGCAAGGATCGGCACGCGGAAGTCACGTGCTGCGGGTGTGAACATAGGTATCCTACAATTGCAATGCCAGGATATAATGGTGTACATCCTTAAAAACCACATGATATGCAACACAAGTCTTATTTTTTTATTTGGCACGGGTATTTAAGTTTATTGCAATGCCAGGAAATAATCTGCTCTCGTTCTCTCCCAGGTCACTAAAGAAAGCCTTGACAAGGCAATATCAATATGTGCACCAGGAGTGGAGTACAATCAAATTGGCAAAACAATACAGTAAGGAATAAGCTCCGCTTCTAGTCATTTGCTCAGGGTTCTCCTTTTTTTGTGTGTGTGATTACAAAATGTTGATTTAAGGCTTACTTAAAATTTATATTTTCATTTTTGAAGCAACGTTGCAGATAAACATCGTTATGGTGTTGTTCAGCAGTTTGTTGGGCACGGGGTGGGACGTGTTTTCCACAGTGAACCAGTTATCCTTCACCACAGTAATTTTTCTCTCTCAATATATAAAAAGCACTTGCAAAAATCTTATCCTTTAAACTGTACTTAAACCGTGATTAAATGTTTATCTTGATTGATTGAACCATTAAACTACTGAACAATGATGTTGTTCACTTGAACTGTTTTTATGTCTTTACATTGGTTATTGAAGTTTTGTGTACTCAAGGACTACTGAATACTCCCTCCGTCCAATAAATAATCAGGGGCACAAATTTTCATTTTGGGTTTTGGGTGTCCCATTAATAAGTCTCATTACCCAAAATTATTCTCCCTCTGTCCCAAAATGATCTTCTCACTTTTTTCGTTGTTGCTACGAAGGAACTTCGAGCAATAATTTTAGGTTTATTTAATTATACTAATGAAAATCTAAAACTTGTTCTTGATACACCATCAACAATACTATCAATAACAAGTTTATATTTTCATTAAGATACTTATATCAACCTAAAATTATTGTTCAAAGTTCATCCGAAGTAACAACGAAAGAAGTTAGAAGATCATTTTGGAATGGAGGGAGTAATATTTTTTTAAATGGGGCGAACTTGTTATTCACTTACTATTCCCTACCCACTTTCTCTCTCATACCTCACTTTTCGTACTTACAACACCTACTTTACCAACATTTTGAATATATATACTTTCTCCTTAATATCTTAATATCTGTGCACTTTCCCATTTTGTGCCCATTATTATGGGACGGAGGGAGTAGCCCATACTAGAAAGATAGTATCACTCCGACTTTCATGGTTATCTATTGAACTTTGACTAACCATTTATAAAAGTACCGTTCTTGATGCACCATCAAGACTACTCCTTCCGTCCCAAAACAGCTTGCCCCATTTTGAAGTTGCACGAGAAATAAAGAGAAGAGTATGTATATTCTAAATAGTGCGAGTCGGAAAGTGGTTGTGAGTATGATGATTTGAGAGTGGGTCTCATAATTTAAGTGTGTTGAGTATGGCAAGTGGGTAGGATGAATAAAAAAACAATAAAAGTCGGAAATTTTAGGAAGTGGGATTTACCAATTGGACACCTAAAAAGGAAATTAGTGCACCACGTTTTGGGACGGAGGGAGTATCAACAATAACTATTTCTTATAATTTTATGGAGACAATTGAAATTTCATAAATTATTGGACAAAGTTCAATCATTTTGACCATCAAAAAGGTCAAAACGCGACTATCTTTCTGGGGTAAGATAGAGTATTTGTTAAGTTCCACTGAAAAATCTCATTACTGCTAGAGCTTCAAGCATTCCATGATTCAGGTTTTCATACTAATTAATTAAACTTCTTTGCAGGGAATAATCAGCCTGGACGCATGGTGCTGAACCAGACTTTCACAATTGGTATGTACTCTATTTTCTTATTTTCTTCTAAGACGGTTTTTGAACAAATCTAATTCCATATAACTGATATTTTCAAATGATATATTATTGCATATATGCAGAACCAATGCTAACAATGGGTAGCATAAATCCAATAATGTGGGATGATAATTGGACAGTTGTAACAGAGGACGGTAGCTTATCAGCCCAGTTTGAACACACCATTTTGATTACCAAGGACGGTGCTGAGATACTAACTCAGTGTTGATTAGGGGGGTGGTACTCCCAAATTTTCCATATTATACTCCATCCGTCCCGGAAAGATAGTCACTTTTGACTGAATGGTCAATACAAGTAAACTTTGACGAAATATTAATGTCAATTTATCATCTCTCAAATAAATTCTTAAGAATTGTTATTAATGTGTGGAATTCCATTGAGATGATTACTTTGACATTAATGTTTGGTTAAACTTCACTTGTGTTGTGTTGACCATAAAAAGTCAAATGAGACAAAAAAAAAAATGCGAGACGGAGGGAGTACTTGATTGAATTGATCTCTTTTCCAAACGAATTCTTTGTTGTACAAATAAACGAGCAGCATTGTAACATTATTCATTCATAGTTTGTATGATTAGTATAATAATCTACTTTTTAAGTGTAAATTGACTTACATTATATACAAGCCAGTTGAATGACCAGATTATGCCTAACTCGTCGTGGTTCATCCGTCAGGTTGTCAGATGTCTGTAATAGTGTAAATTTAATGGAAATTAATGGTGCCTACGTCTCGGCTTGGGGCTCCATGTCTAGTTACTTCCATTTTACGTGCAAGGAAGCAACTGAGGTGAGGTCTTTTAAGGGATTTTTTTTGGTAGAATTGGCTTAAATTTGTTACTGGTTTTAAGGGTTACAGTATTGTTAACTTTCTGACATTCATGTATTATTCATTCTTCATTTAGAAAAAAAAAATAGTGAGCCTAATTTCACAATAGATTACCCATACTTGGCCAACTTTTATATCACCCAATTTACCTAAACAAGTAATATTCCCAATACTGAAAACATCTACATAGCATGTCACTTTCCATTTATTCTACTAATAGTGTGTTTGTGTTTTATTTTATTTTCTCTATTAGTCTATTTGAATAATCTTTTATTAAAGATTTGTGTAAAATCTACTTGGCTTTCCGCAACTGTAAACATTCTAATTTACTCCCTCCGTCCCAAAATGATCTTCGCGTTTGACTATTCAAACTTTTTAAGGATATGAACACTTGCTTCACTAGCCATGCTTTGTTTAAGCATAAAATGTAGATATGTGAAGAACTTTATGGGACAATGAGAAATGGCAAATGAAAAGGTCATTTTGGGCACATCGGGAGATTTTAGATCGTTGAATGGACCCATTCGCGAACAAATTTTAGGACGGAGGGAGTATAATATTTGTATCAACAGAAGTTTTGCTGCTACACCGCAACCAATGACTTGAATTGAGATAATATCATATATCCCCGTTATTTTGAAATTAAGGGTTGGTATTTATTTTACATATGTGGGATCCATCTCTTGTCAAATTAATTTGGGACGTTTCAATCCGGCCCATCAGCTTAAAGTAGAGCAGCGAAACTTTGTTGCAGCAGTTCCAAATTCATAAAAAGTCACGTACTACATCTGTCTCAAAAAGATAGTATCTTTTTATCGAAAATGCAACGGCCATAGTATAATTTCAAGAATGTACAACCAAGTACTTTCTCCGTTCGATGACCTGCTCTTCCAGGATCATCTATTAAAAATTAATTTCGTTCAATGAGACAGTTTTTATAAGAAATGATCTTCTCATTTTGTCATTTTTATTGTCCCCAAAAGTTCTTCCCATTTTTACAATTTAAGCTTAAATGTGCATAAACACAACATAACTAGTGAAACAAGTGTACGTGTCCTTAAAATATTTGAATAGTCAAATGTGATCATTTTTGGGTCGGAGGGAGTATTTAAAAACTGAAATATCTGCAGGTTATTTTTGGTGGCTCTATATATGTATTTGAACTGTGGTGCTTTGATGATCTGAACCTTTCCCATGAGTTAAAATCCAGAGAAGAAATAGAAAAAAAAAACATTTTCTCCTAATTACCAGATATGGAGCCTGTATGTTATGGAGAAAGAATAACTATTCTGAGCATAGATGGAGGAGGGATCAGAGGCATTATTCCAGCTACTATCTTGACCTTCCTTGAATCTCAGTTACAAGTATTTATACACAACAAATAATATACTTAAGATTTTTTTTTATTTTTTTTTCTTCATTCGTGCAAATCCAGCGCACAAACACACACAACATATTATTGACTTTGTGCAGGAGTTGGATGGACCGGATGCCAGAATTGCAGATTATTTCGATGTGATGGCAGGGACGAGCACGGGAGGTCTCATTGCAGCAATGTTAACAGCTCCAAATGAACATAAATCCCCTCTCTTTACTGCTAAAGATATTGTCCCTTTTTATCTAACCCACTGTCCCAAAATATTCCCCCAATCCAAGTAAGTATTCCTGATGATCCATTCTATATTCATATATATGCAAAGCAACTACTCCCTCCGTCCCAAAAACAACGTCCAAAATTGCTCTTGATCAAAAAAAAATTTGGACATTCATTTTGGGACGGAGGGAGTAGTTACTTTGCATATCAAATCAAGAGCAATTTCGGACATTCATTTTTTGACGTGAGAAAGTTAATTTTAGCGTGTTGATATACATACTTGCAGAAGTTTGGGGACGCTGAAGAAACTGAAGGCTCTGATGGGACCAAAATACGACGGAAAGTATTTAAAGAAGCTGGTACGTAAAACTTTAGGAGCTCGAAGGCTGCAGGAGACTGTGACCCGAGTTGTTATTCCAGCGTATGATATAAGTTTACTTCAACCAACCGTTTTCTCAACTTTTCAGGTTCGTTTACTTATTTTCTGACAGATTAATATGAAACATGAGGTTCTTTTTTGTGTGTGTTTACGCTAATTTTTGTTAGGAAATGATATGCAGGCAGAGGCAGATGCTTGTGATGATGCTTTATTATCAGATATCTGCATTAGTACTTCCTCTGCACCAACTTATTTTCCTGCATATTTTTTCAAAGGAAAGGATTCTGAAGGAAATGATAGAGAATTCCACTTAGTTGATGGAGGCGTAGCAGCAAATAACCCAGTAAGGAAATTAACGTACACCCTCCGTCCCAAAATAAATGACCAAATTTTATCAAGGGCAACATTTTGTCACTCACGGAGGGAGTACATTTTTTGATTTTTTTCTGTTCTAATGAATGTTTTTTTTTCTTGGAGGAAGGCATTGCTAGCTATGAAGCCAACGGGAAAAGTATTTCCACCAGAAAGCTCGGATTTTTTACCCGAAAATGCTTTGCAATATAAAAAATACTTGGTAATTTCGCTAGGGACCGGAGCTGCAAAGAAACAGAGGAGGTATAATGCTAAAATGGCAGCAAAATGGGGAGTTTTGGGGTGGCTCTACACAAAAGGGAATTGCCCTCTTGTTGATGCGTTTACCTCAGCTTCTGGAGACATGGTTGACCTTCATATGTCCATGATCTTCCAATCTATTCGTTGCGAACATAACTATTTGCGGATCCAGGTAACTGTTTTTTTACTGTCTGCGAATAAAATCATGATTATTTTGACCATAACATTCGTTTTAATTAACTATCAAATTGTCATAAATATATATTTCAAGGATGACACGTTGAGTGGGGATGTGTCGTCAACGGATAAAGCAACTAGGAAGAACATGGAGGAGCTGGTAAAGATCGGAGAAAGGCTATTAGAGAGACCCGTTTCAAGAATTAATCATGACACTGGGAATTTTGAAGCGATAGAGAACGGAGGCACTAATCAAGAAGCTCTCATTAGGTAATTCTGATTATTGATTTTTTTTTTTACAGTATGCATGGACGGACTAACTAGTAATTTCTGATCAGATTTGCAAAGTTACTGTCTGACGAAAAGAAGTTGCGGGCACAGAGACAGCAACAAAGTGAGGCTGCCAGTCATTGAAAATGTTCTTCTATATTGATATTGGATGTGTTTTTATCCATTGTAATGGAAAAATGCATGGTAGTAACGCTGATGGTCCATATTGATGGATTCAAGCATTTTCTGCTGTAGATACAAAATAATTTCACACAATATTACTAAGAAATTCTGGGAAACCAAGCTTGATTTAAACTCAATAATGTTATCAAATCGAGAGCTCGTTACAGCAGTTCCTTGTCATCCCTAGCATCGAGGGGTGTGGTATCGACGGCACACCAAAGATGATGCTACACTGTTGTAGCAGTTGGTTTAGATACATGTTAATATGTCCTTCGATGATATCAAATGGACATACTTGTTCATTTCTCTACAAATCATGTGTTAAAATAACAATTATGACCAAATTATAACAATAAATATATCGCTGCAGCAGTCACAAATCAATCACTGAGAGATTGCTTGTGGTTCGTTAATGAATCAAACTTGAGTCTAGATTTTATTAGACGTCCAGCAAGTTAATTTCTACTTCGTTCCATAGTCGTCCCACAATAAATGTCTACTTAGAGGCGTCCTGAAATAAATGTCGCATTTTTAAATTAACATTTTTACTACAGTTTTATCATGGTGCGTGCAATGTACAAGTATGAAATACACAATTTAAAACAACATTTACAAGTCAACTGCGATATTTTTTATGGGACATGTGGAAATAAGATTTTCAAAACCAGAAACCTGGCTTTGAATAAACGTCCGGGGGCAAAAAGGGGTTTAAAATTTAACCGCCAAAATCATTCAGAAATCCATCTCTTTCAACGCCGGCCACCTTTGATCTTTCCGACCTAACGGTTAAGATCCAGCGTCTCGTTTCCAAATCGAATAAATTCATATTATTTCGCGGTAAACGTTTTAATCAAATGAGAGTATGGCGCTCTTTCAGATCAACCTCATCTCTTCCCACAACCAATTTGAATTTGAATTTGAATTTGAATTCACTACTCTCTCCATTCGAGCTCCACAGTTTACTTCAAAACTGCAGCAAATCAAAAACCCTAGACCAGGGGAAACAAACCCATCAACAAATCATCGCATATGGTCTGACAGACGACCCTTTCATGACCACGAAACTAGTCCAAATGTACTCAGATTGTAACAACATTGCCTCAGCCCGCCATCTGTTCGACACATTGTCTCAACCAAACGTGTTTGCCTGGACAGCCGTTTTAGCATTTTATTCGCGTAATGGGATGTCGAGTGAGTGTATAAGCACCTACTGTCAAATGAAACTGAATGGCATTTCACCTGATGGGTTTGTTTTTCCCAAGGTCATAAAGGCTTGTGCTTTGTCTTTATGTTTTGAAGCAGGACTTCAGATTCATAAAGAGGTCATTGTTTCTGGTTTTGAGTTGAATGTAGTTATCTGTAATTCTTTAATTGATATGTACGCAAAATGTGGGGATGTAAGGAGTGGGAGGAGGGTTTTCGATTTAATGTTGGAGAGAGATTTGTTGTCATGGAATTCGATGATTTCAGGGTATGTGTATAACGGGTTTCTTGCCTTGGCTGTGGATTTCTTGAGGTTTATGAAACTGGAAGGTATTGAGCCTGATGTTGTCACGTGGAATACTGTAATGGATGCGTATTGCCGTATGAAACAGTGTGACGAGGCGTGGAAACTATTTGGACATATTAAGGAACCCAATATAATTTCATGGACCACTTTGATATCGGGATATTCAAGGATTGGAGAGCACGAAGTAACATTGAGGATCTTTAGGGATATGATGTACAAAGGAAGAGTTTTCCCCGATGTGGATTGTCTTTCCAATGTACTTGTGTCCTGCCGACACAGGGAGCGATTACAGTTTGGGCAAGAAATTCATGCTTATGGAGTGAAAACCGCAACAGGATTTGCTTTCTACAAGTCAGCTGGACCGGCCTTGTTGACTATGTATGCGAGGTGTGGGAGAAGAGAAGATGCCATTGATGTATTTAACTTGATGGATAAATCTGATGTCGTGACTTGGAATGCTATGATTCTTGGTTTTGCTGATTTAGGAATGGGGCATTCAGCTATTGAGTGTTTCAGGAAGATGCAATGTCTTGGAGTTCAGCATGATCAAACAACAATAACCACTCTTTTGCCAGTCAGTGACCTGAAATCCGGGAAACAAATCCATGCATACATCAGAAAAAGCAGCTTGAGTTCTATTGTTCCAATTTGGAACTCATTGATCCACATGTATGCTAAATGTGGATGCATTAGAACTGCATACTCAGTATTTATTAAAATGGAAAATAAAGATATTGTATCATGGAATGCTATGATTGGAGGGTTTGGAATGCATGGGTTTTGCCAATCGTCTCTTCGACTTTTGCAGGAAATGAATGATTCTGGCCTTTGCCCCAATTCTCAAACATTTACATCTGTGCTATCAGCATGTAGTCACTCAGGTCTTATAGACGAGGGTATTGAACTTTTCCACAGAATGAATAAAGATTTTGGCTTTGTCCCTGCAATGGAACATTTTGCTTGTGTTGTTGATTTATATTCACGTGCTGGTAGGCTGGAGGATGCAGTTGCCTTCATTAGGACTATGCCAATGGAGCCTGATAAGCATATTTGGGGTGCTCTACTAGCTGCCTCTCGAACCATGCAAAATATCAGTATAGGAATGCTAGCATCAGAAAATTTGGTCAAGTTGGAACCTGAAAATGCGGGACATTATGTGACCTTGTCAAATATGTACGCAAAAGCTGAGAGATGGGACGATGCTGTGAGAGTGAGGGAGGAAATGAAGTGCAGAAGATTGGTTAAGCCATCAGGACGTAGCTGGATTGGGAGTGTAAACTGATCAATGTAGACATTTGACTAATGGAGTCATAGTGAGGCAATTCATTTCAGACTTTTTTGACTTGTCAAGAGGGAGAGAATTGGAGAAATGAAGATGGCTCTAGCTGGGAGGGAGGCTCCGATGTAGCCCGAGAAACATACATGATGGAATTGGTGAGAATGGAGGATACACCCCCAAAGAAAATGACCTACTCCTTTGGACTTTTAAATAAATTTTCTTTTGAAACAAAGCAGGTCAGGTCTGGCAAAAATCAAACTGCAGTGTTTGGTCAAATCTTAGAGAGCATGTACAACTTTCTGAAACAATGCTCAAACTCACACTTTTGCTTGATTCAGATTGAATTTCTAAAGCTGGTCAGCCCTTAAACGAGACATTGTTAGCTTTGCTCGTTCCTTATGTAGAGGCTGTCAGAGAAACCTTGCCATTATCCGCTCTTGCAAATACACTCCAGGTAATTACTTGCTGACATTGTTGATTGTGATACCAACTACTCCCTCTGTCTCGGAAAGTTAGTCCATCTTTTTTCCGTGTTATTATGAATGAAATTTGAACAATAATTTATGCTACTTTTAATTATCCTAATGAAAATTTACAACTTGTTATTGATAAAGCATTATAAATACTATATGTATCAATTTTTAGATTCTCATTCATTAAGATAATCATCAAAAGTAACCTAAATTTATCCCAAGCCAATATTTGTCACCATTTTGTCGTGAACAGATATTATGTTCATATGGTTTTGCACTTAGTTGAAATGTTCTTGTTTGGCTGCCTTTTGTAACATCTGACTGGCTGGTTAAAATCTGGATTGGTGCAGGAATTCCTTGGGTTGCCTAGGGCTAATGCATTACATCTTCTAACTCAGTTCAATGGGAATACTCAATACAGTAGATTGTTTTCAGCAGATATTTGCGTAGGTATGTTATTTGCAAATTACTCCCTCCGTCCCGAAATGATCCTCTCATTTGCCATTTCTCATTGTCTCAAATATTCTTTCAATTTTTACAATTCGGTCTTGATTTGAGCTTAAAGGTGCATACACAAAACATGACTAGTGAAGCAAGTGTTCATATTCTTACAAAGTTTAATTAGCAAATTGGGAAGATCATTTTGAGACGGGGAAGTAACAAGTAAAAGGTGGGACTAACTTTTTGAGATGGTGGAAGCATTTATTTATTATTTTAGCGCATATATCAGATAATCTTTCTGTTTTAGATAAAAATGTATTTTTATCTTAACCAAAAATAAAAAAGGGAATTTTTTATTATGGGGGATGTTCAATATTTTTATTCACTACACCTTCTGTCTCAAACTAATCGTTACTTATTTCCGGTTTGGGCGTTTCATACCAATTCCTGCTTATCTAAAATGTTTAATTTTCTCTCTCATACCCACTCACAACAACTATTTACTAACTTATTTTTTCTCTCCTACACACTCACAACACTTACTTTTTAAATATATTTTTTAATCCCCGTTTATTATTTAATGTAGCGTTTATTTTGGGACGGAGGGAGTATCATCGTTTGTACCTTAATAAATGACAGTATGGACTCCATGGAGTCAAGTTGGGTGTGTAAGGGTGGTTGGACCCTGTTTTGTGCATAAGTTGTCTCCCCAAGGTTATTCTATGTTCCCCAAGTGGTTGTATAATTCAAGGAGAGTTTAGAAGAAAACAATATAAATTGGTTTGTATTTGTGATTTTTTTTGTTAATACCAAAACTCAATAAACATCGAAAACTTGTTACTTTATCAAATAAAGTAATATCTGAAAGAGAAATAATTAATAAAAATAAATTTGACATTTTCTATAAAAATGTAGTAATAATAATTACTCCCTCTGTCCTTAAATGAGTATCCAAATTTCATTTTAAGGGACACTGAAAATATCAACTTTTGAATAATTTGGTAACAACGATTCATATATAATCTTGTAATCTCCTTTCCAAACCTTTAGTTTTGCACGTATAAAGAAACAGGTGAAAAAAAAATCGAAAAAAAAACGTTTTAAAAGAAAGTTATGTTAAAAAAAGACACTCATTTAGGGACAAAGATTTCTTGAAAATGGACACTCATTTAGGGATAGAGGGAGTATATTTTTCTGAAACCAATAATTATAATTGTTTTTTAAAAAATAATGAAACTTGAAAATGACTACTACCTCCGTCCGAGAGAGTAAGAGTCCGGACCCGGAACCGCTCCACCGAGTTAGCTCCACCCCTCCACCCAACGGCTCCGATCAAAGCCACATACACACATTCATCGTCTGTGCGACTAGGATGATTTCAATTTTTTGTGGGTCTCACCGAGCTCGGCCACATCTCAACCGTTGGGTGTAGCTAACATGACGTGGCTCCAATCGGAACCATTGGGTGGAGCTAACTCCCCGGTGGAGCGGTTCGAAATCCGTAAGAGTTCTACCTCTCAAATGCACGGAGATTAAGAAATGATGGAAGTGATTTAAGTGTTGTGAGTGTAAAAGTAAAGTAAGAGAAAGAATGAGTGGGAGTGAATAGGAAGTTGATTGATGTTGTGAGTATAAAAGTAAAGTATAAGAGAGAATGAGCGGGATGAAAATGAGCAGAGGTTAATACTGGATCCGATCCTTCATAGATACTCCTATAATAAATGATGGGCCAATTTAAATGAGTAGAACTTGAATTTGAAGCAAAGCCTAATAATGAAGCAATAAAGTTGCCAGAGTTGCCCCTCCTTTAATTTTTCTCATAATGTTAGTCTTTCTAATCATACACAAATTAAAAATTGGGCTAATCTCATTTTAGTACCTGATGTTTACATGTAGTATCAAATGGGGGCCTATGGTATAATTTTTTTCATTTTAAGGCCTGAGGTTTTATTTTTGAATCAAAAGCAAAATTTATGTTAGATTTTGTATGGAAATGTTGCATGTGCCATCCAACACCTAATTTATCATGGGTTTTTGGTCAATTCATATGTCAAATATTTTTAAAGCTCATGCTTTACTTGTTTTTTACACATTTGTATCATTGTAAAATTGAATTATATTTATATGTAGCATATATTTTGAGAAAATTGAAACAATACACTAGCAAAAATATTTTACTGATCTTCTGTTGTTTTTAAAAACTGGCTTTCTTTCTGTTTTTTAAAAACTGACATTCCTTCTTTAAAAGCAAATAAATGCAATAAACAAAACATGCTCTCTTTTTTTAACTCTAAACTAAATAATTTTAATAATCCAAATATTACATCTCACTTTCTTTATCAAACACTTACAGTTACCAGCAATACTAAACATGACACTATATAAATCGTTATTCAAAACAAAAGAAAGCATCGGAAAGCATATACTTTCTTAAACCCCAAATTAGCAAACAATTCTTCAAAATTGATTATCATAATTACATTGAATCCCAATAAACACAAAAAGCAAAATATGACTGCATAAAGAAGATCGATTCTACCATATTGAGGTATACCGCATGCTTCGTGTTCTTTCAAATGCCTATGCAAAGACATCTTCCACACTTGTTCCTTCCTCGTTGCTTCAATTGCCCGTAAATCCAATTAGCAGTAATGAGAGACCTAATTTTCTAAATACGGTATAAACTGGATGGTGGCCTAGAGTAATTACACTTTCTGCCCATTGTGAATTGACCAAAAACACATGATAAATTAGGTGTTGGATGGCACATGCAACATTTCCATTCAAAATCTAACAGAAATTTTGCCTAGGTCCCGACTTGATACAAAAATAAAACTCTCAGGCCTTAAAATGAGAAAAATTATACCATAGAGTCATAGACCCACATTTGATACTACATATTAACCTCATGGTACTAAAATGAGATTAACCCATTAAAAATTAGGAAAAAGTAAATTGATAATGTAATTAAGTATTTATAACGTAATAATCTCTAGGCTTATTTATATGGGTTAATGAAAATTTAGGGCCTGAACTCCAGGGGGTGCATCTAAAAGGGGCCTGAGTTTTTTTTCCCGCTAGATCAGGGCTCAATATCTAAAGTTTTCGGCAGTTAAGGGATTTTTTACGGAAATCGTTAGAAAAGTCAGTTAAGTGTCATGTGCATGGCACGTGATCAACTAAATGGATGGATTTGTAATGAAAATTTGTCAAAAAGAGTCTGTTAGAGCAATAACAAGACTTGATAAGAAAAGCGAGCGATCACAAGAACACAGATATACGTGGTTTACCAACTTGGCTACGTCCACGGGGAGGGGAGAGAATATTATTATCAATCTGGAGAAACGATTACAAGATCTCACTATTACTGCTACACGAATTATTGATCACAATAATTCCTGACTGTGTAACTGTAGAATTACAGACCTTCTCTGAGCACTCTAATAATTTGTCTATGACAATCTGAGGTGTGATTTTAATCTAAACTACTGGCCTCTATTTATACTAGTAAAGTTTATCTCAAAATCTCTTAGGAACTTGGAAACCTAGTCCAAAACTGACTTGGAAACCTTCCTTCTGCGCTCTGTCCCGGAATTACGAAATCTCTCTGTTGTTTAATCCTTTAACTCGGCGTCCCAAATTCAAAGGCATTAACCCAACAATCTCCACCTTGACTTTGAATCTCCATGACAACAAACCTTTTCTCCCCCCTCGCCTCTTCTGCTATCTAATAGCTGCGAACAATCTGCAAGTCCAAGCAATGTTGGAACTTGCTTCCCGTCACGAGTTTTGTGAACATGTCTGCAGGGTTGTTCGCCGTCCCTACCTTCACCTTTACCCGTTTCTCATCCCTTAGGAAATGATATCTGACATCAATGTGCTTGGTCCTCTTATGATGAACCCCAAGATTGCTGATCAATCCCTTCAACCATATTCCTTCCTTAGCGGACTCTGTCAATGCCACGTATTCTGCCTCTGTTGTAGACAACGTCACTGTCGTCTGCAATCTAGCCTTCCAACTGACAACTGACCCACCAAGCGTGAACACATATCCGGTCTTCGATCTTCTTGAGTCAACATCACCCAAATCTGAGAAACCCTTGACTGCACATTCTGTCCCATCTCCACAGACGAGTCTGACGTCGCTAGTGCGCACTGTAGTATACATCAAACTACCAACTGCACTAGCATAGGATACTGGAGCCATATACTCTTTCTCCTCAACCGATTTGGGCCCAAACGCGACTGTCTGTGCATTCACTGCACCCGGAGTGTCTATAGCCTTAGCTGTTGACCTACCAAACCTCTCTGAAACTTTCTTGATGCATCTTTTCTAGGATAAGAACAGTTTTCGTTTGGCTCTGTCTCTATAGATATCCATACCCAGAATTCTCTTCGCCTTACCCAAACCCTTCATCTCTGCGACCAAGCCTTTCAGCTTCTGAACCCTTGACTTCTTGACTGCTGCTATCACATAGCTGTCAAATCTCTTGTACCACTGCCTAGGCGATTGCTTCAATCTACAAACTTGATCTTCCTTACCAGGAACTTGGAATCCTTCCGACTGTATCATGTATATCTCTCCCTCTCTTGCTAGCAACACTCTGATCGAAGTGTGTCTGACCACTGTTGAGAAGATACCATTGTAGTCCACCTCTTCTTTCTGTGTGAAACCCCTTGCAACAACTTGAGCTTTATACTTGAACCCTTCTGCCGGTGACATCCCTTCCTCTTTCTTGAATATCCACTTGCAAGTCACAATCTTTCTGCCTTCTGGCCTTGTGGTCAACTTCCAAGTCTGATTCCTGTGAAGAGACTCCATCTCATCACCCATAGCCGCATACCTCTGAGATGACTCTGAACATGTATCTGCTTTATTGAAAGTAGAAGGTTCCGTAAAAACGGGCTCCACTTCCTCAGCAACCAGCAGTGCATAAGACACCAAGTCTTCAAATCCATTCCTGAAATTAGCTCTTCTAGACCCTCCTTGTGCTAACCCATGTTCTTTAGGAACTGAAATTGAACTTTCTGGTGCTTCAGTCTTTGTCTCTGTTGGTGGATCCTGATAAACATCTGACTGTGGGACAACTAACTCTTCAGTATCTTGTTGCTCCACCTGTTTTTCAACATCTGACTGTGGTACAACTAACTCTTCAGTATCTTGTTGCTCCACCTGTTTATCAACACCGTCAACACTTGAAACAATCATGGATTTACCAGTCCATACCTCATAGGGAACTTTGAGGCCAATACCGGTATGAAGTCCATGATTAATCAAGTAACATGTTGTACTAAGCGCTTCTGCCCAGAAACGTTTAGACAACTCTGCATTCGAGAGCATGCACAACGCTCCCACAAGCCATGTCTGATTCATTCGTTTTGCTACACCATTCCGCTGTGGCGTGCCTCTGCTGGTGAGATGTCTAGAAACCTCCACCTCTCTGCAAAACGAATCGAACTCAGTACTGCAGAACTCCAAACCATTATCTGTCCGGAGCTTCTTGATCTCCTTCTCTGTCTGGTTCTCCACCCAAGTCTTGTTAGAGCAATAACAAGACTTGATAAGAAAAGCGAGCGATCACAAGAACACAGATATACGTGGTTTACCAACTTGGCTACGTCCACGGGGAGGGGAGAGAATATTATTATCAATCTGGAGAAACGATTACAAGATCTCACTATTACTGCTACACGAATTATTGATCACAATAATTCCTGACTGTGTAACTGTAGAATTACAGACCTTCTCTGAGCACTCTAATAATTTGTCTATGACAATCTGAGGTGTGATTTTAATCTAAACTACTGGCCTCTATTTATACTAGTAAAGTTTATCTCAAAATCTCTTAAGAACTTGGAAACCTAGTTCAAAACTGACTTGGAAACCTTCCTTCTGCGCTCTGTCCCGGAATTACGAAATCTCTCTGTTGTTTAATCCTTTAACTCGGCGTCCCAAATTCAAAGGCATTAACCCAACAGAGTCAAACTGTAAATTTTAAAATTTGAAGGGTTAAATCCCAAACAAAACAAAACCCTACCCCTCCTCTCCCCTTTAACGCATCTTCTTCCTCTCTCTCATTCCAACGCACCCACTCCAAAACCCACCTCCACCACCATCACCGCCTCCTCCTCAATCCCTCTCGACAAACCCACATTTTCCTCCCTTCCTCATCCACCCCCAAATCTCTATCTTTGTCCATAACCCACTCCCGTAAACTCCCTGTCCTTTCTTTCTCCTCATCCGGCGGCGATCTTGGTAATGGCCGCTCCGGCGGCGGCGGTGGTGATGGTGGTGGGGGGGAATGGGGATTCGGGTGATCAAGGTACAGGTGATGGTAGCGGCGATAAAAATAAGGCGGAGGCGATTTTGGCTTTGACTCAGATTGGGAGGTCGTTGGAGAGTTTACCTAAGGATTTGGGGGCTGCGATCGAGAGTAGGAGGATACCTGGATTTGTTGTTTCCAGATATCTTGAGCTTGAGAAATCACCTTTCTTGAGATGGTTGCTTCAATTTGGTGGGTTTAAGGAGCGATTATTGGCTGATGATTTGTTCAAGCATTTTGAATCTGGGTTTCTTGATCAAACAAATGGGTTTCTTGATTTTTGATGTGGAAATCGAATCTGGGTTCTTGATTTTGATGTGGAAATCGAATTTAGATGTTGTTGGCTGTGGTGGTGGTCTTGCGTTGGACTAGTGGTGGTGTTTGCTGACGGAGTGGTGGGTGGCGGACTGGTGGAAATCCAATCTGGGTTTTTTTTTTCCCCATAAAGATGAAATTTTATGGGAATAAATATATATATATTTTTTAAATAGTAATAATTACTTTATGTTGTTTTAAATTTGGTCAATGTAAAAAGTGATTTATTACTCCCGTCCCATCCGAAATAAGATTCCTGGTCCCGATACTGGGATTAAGGAATATTAATCTTTTATTATTAAAAGTTGTTTGAAAAGTAGGTGTTGTGAGTATGAAGGAGAGAGAAAATGGGTGGGGAATAATAAATAAAATGTTGTTGTGCGTATGACAAGTGGGTCCTACTAATAAAAAAGTAATAAAAGCTTTCCATTTTGGGATGTCCTATTTCGAGTGGGACACCCAAAATGGCAAAACGTCATATTTCGAGTGGGACGGAGGGAGTATGTTCATAGAATAAAATTTAAATTTATTTATAATTTTCTTTATTTTAAATTTATTATTTAGAAAATAATCTAAATCATTTTATATTTAATATAGCTATTAGATTAATTTGTGTAATAATTTTGGTTTTTTTTAATAAATTTATTTTATATATGATAATTACTTATTTTATTATGGGATTTTTACCAATAAGTCCCTTGGGGAAGATGGTATTTGCCAATAAAACCACAACATTTCATAATCTACCTTAGGGTCCTTTGGTTGAAATCAATTTTACCAATAAATCCCTCATCCTTTTTAAATGGCAAAAATACCCCCAGCGCAAATAAAATCCTATTACACCTTTAACCATTGACCACCTTTGACCGCCTACTAGACCTTTGACTTTGACTAAGGTCCACCACCTACCGCCGCCGTCAGCCGCCACCTCCTGCCGCCGGACCTCCACCCGCTGCCGCCGCCGCCGTCAGCCGTCACCCGCTGCCGCCGCCGCCGTCAGCCGCCACCTGCCTCCCGGCGCCGCCGTCAGCCACCACCGCCGACCCTTGCCGCCGGAACCATCTGCAACCCAAGTATTTTAAATAAAAATAATTTGCTCTTGGGAGGGTTTGAACCTAAGACCTCTTGGTATTAACTAAGACTCCTAATCACTATGCCAAACTTGTTACTTGTTCCATTAGTAAACTATTATATATTTAACACTACAACCTCAATTTTTTTTTTTTTTTGGTTAACAACTGAGAAACAAATTTACCAGTTCTTAAATGAATATCTCATTTATTAATATATTAACAACAGAGAAAAATTGATAACTAATAAATGAATGTCTCATTTATTATATAATTAAACTGATAAATTGAGTCATCAATTGTGAAAAATAAGAGATGATTTTATCAGTTTTTACTCAATTATGAACAACTGTTAAATGAATGTCTCTGTTATTATATTCAAATTCATGTGTGAACAACTGTGAAATGCATGTCTCAGTTATTATAATGATTGTGAAAAATTGAGAGATGAATTTATCATTTTTTTAAAATAAAAAATGAAAAATGACACAACTGTGAAATCACACAATTGAGAAATCATACAAGTGAGAAATCAATTGAAAATGATTTTACAAGTGAAAAATGAAATTTTATTTTCTAAAATTGTGAAATTAATTGAGAAATAAAAAATGATTTTCTCAAATTTTTACTAGTGAAAAATGATATTTTTATTTCTAAAATTTGAATTATGTATTGAGTGTACTTGTTTGATTCGTTTTGACGGCACGATAAAAACGGTGGCCTCGGATTATTTTTTTGATTTCTAGATTTTAAGATATTACATTTTAAAAAAATTGGTGGAAAACAAAAAGGAAGAGAGAAAGAGAATCATGAAGAGAGAGAGAGAGGGAAAAATCGGAGGAAGAGAGGGAGAGAAAATGTGTCCAGCGCATGTGAGGGAGGGGGCAACCTGGTCAAATAAAAATTTCAGGGACTTATTGGGGGATTTTGTAAATATCAGTCCTTATTGGTAGTATTTATTTGACTGAAGGACTTTTTGGTCAAAGCCTCTTTTATTATATACTTGATTATTTAGAAAAAAGATTATTTTTTTAGAAAAAATATTTATTTCATTTTTAAACCTTTTGAGTTTCAAAACTTTCACTAAAACCCTTACTAACTAATATCGTTACAAATCCATCCATTTAGTCGATCACGTGCCGTGCCATGCACATGGCACTTAACTGATTTTTCTAACGATTTCCGTCAAAAAGCCCTTAACTGCCGAAAAATTTAGATATAGAGCCCTGATCTAGTGTAAAAAAAAATTCAGGCCCCTTTTAGACACACCCCCTGGAGTTCAGGCCCTAAATTGTCATTAACCCTATTTATATATGCAAAGAATAATTACTTTGACACCCTTTCATACAAATTAAAATTGGTTGACTTTTGCATTTATTGTGCGTCGTCGAATGCAACATCACCTACATTGTCCAACAAAGATAAGTAACTTAAAATTTGGGTATAAAATAAAACATTTTTTCGATGGTAAAAATAAAAAAGTATTTAATGACAAAATTGAAAAACGCCCGAAGGAGGATGGACAAAAACGATATTATCAACGGATTACTAAGCTTTGAAGTTGGGAATTTCACATTTGTTGTCAGAGCGGTAAATAGTTGGAGGAAGTCTTGTGTGAGACGGTTTCACACATGAGACGGATCCCAACGAGAGAAAATGGGTTGCCCGCCCCGCCAATATGGGGAAACCATTTATATTCTCAAAAAGATCTGTCTCACGTATGAGACCGTTTCATACAATTGTTTGTCGAATAGTTGTTACTCCCTCCGAGTCATAAAAGTGTTGCACTAATTTGTTAGTCTCTTTCAATATAAATGTATTATTTTGGATAGTTTTTAACTTAATTTCACGATTAGTTTTGCAATGATGTTATGTAACCACCACATTCTTGGGACTATTTTGATAAAAAAAATAAAAAAAATGGAGGGAGTATTAATATCCGTCCCAAATTTATGGTTATTAAAATTGACTGCGTGGAGATTAAAAAAATATGTTGGAAAAGTAGATGAAAAGAGTGGGTAGAAAACAAAAAGGTTGGAAAAGTAGGTGAAGGGAGTGGGTAGAAAACAAAAAATAAGGTAGAAAATAATAAATGAATAGTTATTGTGAGTGTAGGAGCGAGAAAATTAAATACGAAGTAATTTTTTGTTTTTGACTATGTCCACGCCAGATGGAGGCGAGGGGACGGATCGAACTCTAACGCTCACCGAGACTGAGACTTTGATTTACCACTGGGCTACTCCTTTGGAAACAATACGGAGTAATTTTTATTAAGTACTAACCATTAACATGGAATGCCCAATTTTGAAAGACATTGGCCACTCTTACGGCAGGCATGCAGATCTTTAAAGACAATCGAATTAAATACTTCCTTTGAAAAATTCATCAAATTTTAACTTGTTATTGTCGACATAAATGAAGTTTAAGCAAATATTGATGTTAATTCAATCATTCAAGTGAAATTTTAAAAATTGTTACATTTTTTAACATTTCATTTTGATATAATGAACACAAACTTTTGTCAAAGCTCATATATATTGACTATAAAATGTAAAATAAAACAATATTTTTTGGAAGAGAGAGAGAGAGTAATATGGAGTATATTTAGTTCAATGGTCTTATGTTCTAAAAAACGTTAGGCGGTTGCTAGGCGCCGCAGCAGCGCCTAGCGCTTAGGCGGAGTCTAGACAGGACTTAGGCGGGGCCGAGAATTCAGAAAGAGTTATAATATCCTAGGCCGGACTTAGGTGTTTCATGAACGCCTAGCGCCTAGGCGGGACCTAAGCGGCTTAGACGGGCGTCTTTTAGAACACTACTATGGTCTACTCACCGTTATTAATTAATGTGACTTTGCAGACCGAAATAAAAAATTCAGGGCCTAATCTCAGATCAGAAGTAGAATGTAGCTGTTAAATTGAAAACGTAAATGAAAATCATTAAGTCAAGATTCCTGATGAGGCAGACGCGCAGAGCTTATTATATAGAGAATGCATATTGAACTAATTCAATCAGACTGTGTGTCGCTTTCTAACCACTTACCTAAAGTTTCAGAATTAATTTTGTTTTTAATGATGCATAATTATTTCCCCAACCTACATTAAAAAGAGTCGAGATATCCTTTACCACTTTTGTGTGTCACTTCATGTATCACTCGTAATTCAACCGTTCACATGTGTAGATAATATTAATTTAATGTCAATCTCAATAACTGCGAGCCATTAGAAGTCAAGATTCCTGATGAGGTAGACGCGCAGAGCTTATTATATAGAGAATGCATATTGAACTAATTCAATCAGACTGTGTATCGCTTTCTAACCACTTACCTAAAGTTTCAGAATTAATTTTGTTTTTAATGATGCACAATTATTTCCCCAACCTAAATTAAAAAGAGTCGAGATCTCCTGTACCATTTTTGTGTGTCACTTCATGTACCACGTAATCCAACCGTTCACATGAGTAGATAATATTAATTTAATGTCAATCTCAATAACTGCGAACCATTAGATCACCTGTGGCACATAGAGTGATACACAAAGTGACATAGAGGATTTGATCTCATTAAGGGGTTATTATTATTATTATTTTAGTACTTGTTATTTCATCGGGTCAGATTTTCAATAGATTTTGTTGTATTTTTGTTATTTCAACAATACTATCAATAACAAGTTTTAGATTTTGATTAGGACAATTAAATCAACTTACAATAATTGTTCAAAGTTTCTTCGCAATAACAGCGAAAAAGTATGAAGATCATTTTGGGACGGAGGTAGTATCAAATTTCGAAACTGCAAACTAATGGCGTCCAAATTCATTGACCTATCCTTGCTCTTTATATACTCCGTCACACTATAAATTACTATTACTACGCTCTTTTTACTCAAAAGAACGTCTCACTAAAAATTACGCTTTTTAAAAATAATATTTTAAAATATTTTTGGTGCAATTGTATTTGCACAATTGGCGGCACTTTAAATGACTTCCCGATATTCAATTTTAAATTTGTTAGGTACTCGTTTTGTTTTATAAAGATCACTTTTGCATTTTGAAATGGCATTTGAAAAAGACTATAATTAAATAGGAAACAAAAGGATAGAAGGACTAAAAAAAAAAGAATAGAAAAAAGGAAAGGTAATACTCCCTCCGTCCCAGAAAGATAGTATTTTGACTTTTTATGGTCAACAAAAATAAACTTTGACCAAACATTGTCAATTTAATTACCACGATGAAATTCTAAAAATTGTTATTGATAAATCACTATGATTTATCAATAACAATTTTTAGAATTTCACTAGAATGATTAGATAGACACTAATGTTTGATCAAAATTTATTTTTGTTGACCATAAAAAATCAAAATGAGACTATTTTTCTGAGACGAGGGAGTAGTATACTCCAAAAAAGCAACTCTACATCTGACATGGAGCATTTTATTGGAAGTTGACTATAAGGATATTTTACATATCAACCTTTTCATAACATGAAAGGCTGTCTATTAGTTATTGAAGCTGATTAAAGCTAAAGCAATTGGATCATAATTTGGATGATTGATAAAGAAGATGTTGATTAACTGAAATCAAAAGTGTTAATATCATTTTATTACGATGGGGTTAATTTATACTCGCACCCGTCCGAGCACAAGTAGAACTTATTTTCCTTTTAGACCGTCTCAAAATAATTTAGACTACCCAAAATGGAAAGGTTTTAATATATTTATATTCAACCAACCCCACCATTTAATCTCACTCATTCCCTCTTTTCATTTTTCACCAGTCAATTTATTCAACCAATACTACTATTTACCTCATTCATTCTCTTTCTTCATTTTCTACCACACATACACTACTTTTCTCTTAATCAATGTGCCCACTCCTCTAGTCCTACTTGTGCTGGGACGGAGAGAGTATATTGTATTACCTCAGGGATTGCATTTTTTATACTCACTTTAATGTCTGAACATTTATTTTCATAATAGTTCAGGTTTATTATACAGCGGTGAACCCAATTTATTTTAAAAGAGACTCAAAATTATGACGTACTGGTTTTTTTCTCAATTAAAGGGATAAATAAACTAAAAAGGATATAATTATCCTTTTAATGGTAAAATTGTTATATTTTCAAATATAAAAGTGGTAAAAAATGACAAAACTTCAAAATCAAGGGTTGGCCACCATGACTTAGCCTTAGCTTCGCCGCCGAGTTTATACAAAATTTTCAGTCTATCTCAAAATACTTGTAGTTCTAGCACTTTACACACATATTAAGAAAATCAATTAATACATATCAAATACTATTACCCTTCGAATAGTTCAACTACCTATGCAATTAAATGATTTTACAGTTACAACTACCTATCATAACTAATGACAATTTAGGCAAAATGTGTTTATGTTTTATGGGAAACTACAAAACTGCAAGTATTTTGGGACAAAATATCTATCCTACAACTGCAAGTATTTTGGGACGGAGGGAGTAATTTTTTTTTTAGCGGAAATTGAGCATGTGCCATCAAACAACTTATATTTATGGAGTGTGAGTTTAGTTTTTTTTTATTATTATTATTCTTACCACATTACATATTCATCATATGGTCATTTCAACCAAATCAAAGCGAACAATATGTCATGGTAAAAAAAAAAAAAAAAAAAAAAAAGACCAAATAAAAAAGTGATATTGGATGGGAAATGTTGAAATAAGGTTTTGAGTGTTGTATTTTTCTTCATTTGTAAGCATGGTTAATAATTGATCATAACGTAGTAGGTAGGTTATGAAACAAGCTGGAAATAAGGTGGAGGGAAACCTTGTGTAGATGGAGATTGTTTTACATGTCTAAATGCATGATCAGACATCATGTCTATGCCTGAACTTTGACCATCTTTAATTACCAGAGACTCAGTAAACATGTGCAAAAAACAGACTAGTAGTTCGAGTCATTGATTACGCTTAAATGGAATGTTGAATAGAACGGATCCGGGATTGTTGTAAGCAGTGACGGACCCAGAGTATTTTGTTAGTGGGTGCGTAAATATACGGTGTGAATAAAAATAATGTTTGATATAAGACTCGAAGCTACAACTATGAGATTAAAATTAAAATATCTTAACCATTAACCAAAAATATTATTTGAGTAAGTGGCTTCACTTCCAACCCTTTATACACACGCTTGTGTCAGCGTTGCGAGCATGCCTTCGCGCTTGCAACGATCTCAAGATCGTTTACGCCGCTCTCTTTTTTACTTTACACAGTTTTATACAGTTATTATTAATTTGGAAAGAATAGGTTTTAAAGGAAACTAGTTTCTTCATAAGTTATAAAAATTCCACTTTTTAAATATGGTTTCACCCTTAAAACAACGAGTTTAAGCTTTAAACAGTATGTTTAGGCCTTAAACACAAAGAAAATAAAGTAGCAAGTTTGGACCCTAAAACAACGAGTTTAGGTCTTAAAATATCAAACAAATAAAATAACAATTTTATTCCTTAAAACAGAGTTGAGGCCTTAAAACACCAAGTCCGTATATTTAAAACGCGACTTATTATAACTTATAGTGAAACTATTTCCCCCCAAAATATTATGTTTGGGAAATATGAGTTCCACTTCACTTCAAAATCATGTCAAATGTCGAGCAAACAAAATAAGCGAACTGAACAAATTAACATCGTTCGTAACAATAGCTCCTTAGAGCATTGCTAGGCTAGAGAATTTAGGAGCTGATCTAAGCCCTTTAAAGAGGGTACTTATATTTCCTGACTTTTGTAATTTTACAATTTTACTTTTTATAATTTTCAAATTTATTATTTTGACCTCATTAAAAAAATTCAAGAGGGTGTAGATCCTTCAGAAGTGTTAACTCAAAAATAGAACCACCATATCCCACACAATCTTAAAACAGTGCTAGTCATTTGTACCACTAATTGAAAGCATGTTCCTCATCCCTTTCATAATAAATTTAGTTCATTCCTTCCAAAAACATCACTAGTATTGGTTTTGGACCAAATTCTCGTGCGTCAAAACGACGTCACTTATGTCAAAATATAAAAAATAACGCTCATTTTCCCCCCAATAAATAGAGTTGATGATTGCTTAGATTAATAAAAAAAATACTCACTCCGTCTCAAAGTATATGTCCACCTTTCCTTTTTAGTCTATCCCAGAGTATATGTTCACTTCCTAAAATGGCAAATAATCTTTTCTATTCTTCTCATTCATTCTCTCTCCTACTTACTTTTATACTCACAACACCAATCAACTTACTATTCATTCCCACTCATTTTCTCTCTTACATTACTTTTATACGCACAACACTTACATCACTTCCCCTATTTCTTAATCTCCGTGCAAATGAGAGGGTAGACATATACTCTGGGACGGATGGACTAATATTTTTCATAATTTATATTATTAATTTTATAACATCGAATTATTATTTAAAAAATATATTGGTGAACCAAAGTTAGTTCACAATTACAGAGTGTAAGCTGCTGTGAACAACATTCCATTCACAAACCAGTTTCGTTTACATAATTAACGAAATTTCGTTCACCATTGTGTATGATCTAAGTAGCACAGGCGGACTAAGGGTTCCATGATCAAATGCCTAGATTGTTAAATACTGCTAATTACCTTTAAAATTGACATTTTGCCTCCTTTTTTACTATGAAAAAATAACATTATTTGAATTTTTGCTTCCTTTTAAAGTCAATTTAAATATTAAATTATAAATATAATATTTCATATTATATTTGTCTTTTTTTTTTTTTTTTTTTTTTAACATAACCACTCTCACTGGTTAACACTTAAGAGTAGTGTTTGTCCTTTGTGGTGACAACTTTTAAACATTTCTCATTATTTACTGTCTCCGCCTCATTCGAAACTTTAAAAAAAATCATTTTGATTGTTTTATTTTAAATTTTAATACTTGAAAATAAAAAAAAAAATTATACTTCTTTGTTTGTGGACTACACAAACACACATATCATACCAATAACAATTATCAACTAACTATTCTCTACCCTATTTTATCTCTCATTCTAAATCATCTAGACTCACAACGCATAACTTATTTTTCTTTATTTTTATACCCAACTATATTTTAAAGTTTAAAATCTGACATAAAAAATATTTATTCTCTAGTTATTACTCCCTCCGGTTCAAAATAACTGTCTCTTTTAGCATTTGCACAATTCTTAAGAAATGCAAGTATTATCATGATTTAATGACAAAAGTTCCAACTTTACCCCTATTAAGTGTGTAACTTTCTTACATTAATTTCTCACAACAAGACAATTAATAAAAGAGAATAAGTTTCAATGAAAAGGTAAAAAGGATAGAGTTGGTTTTGGGGGAAACTAGTTCCTCCATAAGTTATAAAAAGTCATGTTTTTTAACTCTTCTTAAACCTTAAAAGGCCTAAACCCTAAACTTTAACCCCTATACAAACAAGACTTTTTATAACTTATGGAGAAACTAGTTTCCCCCAAAATTTTCTCAAGGCCTAAACCCTAAACCTTAAACCCTAAACTTTAACTCTTATACAAACAAGACTTTTTATAACTTATGGAGAAACTAGTTTCCCCCAAAATTTTCTCAAAAGGATATTTAGCTCAAAAATGACAATTATTTTGAACTAAAATTTTGATTCAAAAGTGACAGTTATTTTGAATCGTAGGGAGCATGTCGACCAAATTGGGTAAGTTTGTTAGAGGAGGAAACCACGTACTAGTATTAAAGACCAAATCAAATACTAGTACAAAATCTAAACAACTAAACATAAATTAAATTTTGTGAAAATGACCTACTCACATCAGCTTTGATTTAGACTAGAGAGATTCCCACCCAAAACAAAGACCAACACACACAGCTGTTGTTTTGATCTTTCCGAGGAACACAAAACTCCAATTTAGAAACAAACACTAGGTTTCTCCTTCCTTTTTTTAATTTTTAATATTTTTGTTTTTTAATTGATTTATTTATGCACTGTAATTTAGTCGGCGGCCGAGGCACGCAGACGCAGAGATGAAGGGTCTGAGCTCTGCTATTCAACATCTTATGCTTGTCTCTCTTTCTTGAAATCGCCATGGCTGAGCTCATCTACTTCTTCAGTAAGGTAATTTTTCTTTTTCTTTTTAGTGAAAATGGGTACTTCCCAGATGTAGATTTCCTTTTTTTTTTTTTTTTTTTTTTTTTATCTCTTTGCATGTTCTTGAAATTGGGGGTTTTGTTGGGGATTTTTTAAAGCCCACATTGCATCTTATTAGTTTCTGGTTCTGGGTATGATTTGAAGGGAGATTATATTGAAGTATTTGCCTTTCTTTTTCCTTCTGTTTTAGGGCCAGCCTGTGCGCACCTGGGTTTGAGTCTAACATAGTTTCACTAATTCAACTTATTTTTTAATTTACTAAGTATTTGGATTTTTCTTGATGTATTGTTAAAAATATACTATTATTCATTTTTGCCTTCTATAGCTCTAGATTAGGCATTAGAGTTTACCCTTGATTATTCAATTTTGTAAAAATAAAAATAAAAATAAAATCCTCATTTGACATTGTTGCTATTTCTCAAACTAAAACCCTTGTTATTGTTTTTAAAATAGACCATTTATTTCCACTATTTTTCTTCAAATGGTTACTTGGTTTGTGCTGCATGATTATAGTGTGATCTATTACGGATTAGGAATTCAATATAAGTCCTTATTTCCATTTATCTGTAGTTTGACACATAAACATTCTCTTCAATGGCAGGATATGCTCATTATAAAGCCTCCCAAAAAGTCCCCAGTTGTGTTACGAACAATAGTCTTGGTATTCGCTATGGTATTCGGTGTTTATATGTGCTCGATTTGTCTAAAGCAAATAAATACACAGAACAAGGTTAAATTCTTTAACATTCAAGTCATTCAGAGGCCTTGTCATAATTGTATCACCGACCGTTCCCATATGCCTTACGCACATTATCCAAAACCCAAAACTTTCGACAGGTAATTAAACATCCATGTTCTTGCTTATGTGAGATTTTCTTTATTAATAGTTTCCATTTTTAATCGATTCTACTTTGACTTTATTGTGTTTTCAGGGCTGAGTGTGCTTCTAATCCCGTACGATTATTTGCCATTCTGTCGATGCAGAGATCTGGAAGTGGATGGTTTGAAACTTTATTGAATAGTCATATTAATGTGAGTTCAAACGGTGAGATATTCTCTGTTAAAGAGAGGAGAGAAAATATTTCATCAATTGTAAATACTCTGGATAGAGTTTACAATTTGGACTGGTTTACTAGCGCATCCAAGAATGAGTGCTCAGCCGCCATTGGCTTCAAGTGGATGCTTAATCAGGTACTATACCGTCGTCAGATCTTTTTTATGTCAGAAATAAAAAAGCATTTCCTAAACCTTGATAATAGTCATAGAAGCCTTCCAATCTTTTTTTTGTCTTTGGGAAAAAGAAAGAAAAGAATAAAAAGCAAGCAATTAGTGGTCAATGTTCATATAAATGTTTACCACAACTTCAGTGCCCCCCCCCCCCTCCCCCAACAGTTCCGTTTGTGTGTAGGCATCTGTTGGTGAATGCGTTTGTTTTTTCTTGTTGTTGTTTGATTATGTATGAAGATTACTCCCTTTGTCACTAATGAGTGTAAAGTTTTGAGTTTGAGGGACGAGTTGAAAAGCTAAAGGGGAGGTGAAGTTCCTTTAAAATGAACACTCGGTTAGGGATGCGGCGAATGTTATATTGGTTCTTAGCAGTGTAGAAGTCACCCTTTAGTTAATGGGGGCACTCTACCCTTTTGACTTTCGAGAATTGTCATTTTAGTGCCTTAAAATTCAATAAAGTGTACAAAATACTATTTTTGTCAATTTTGACCCCCTTGGTTTTGATAAATTTGTACGATCATATCATTTTGACCCCCTTTATGCCAAATTTCTATACCATAAGTGTAATTTCTATTTCCGGAGCAATCTTGACCCCCTTAGCCAAAAAAATTGGCTTCGCCACTGGTTCTTAGGAAGAAATGACAGTTTGACCAATTCGTCTTTCTATTGCAAATTCAGGGTTTGATAGCGCACCATGAAGAAATCTCAGAGCACTTCAATCGAAGGGGTGTCACAGTGATTTTTCTTTTTCGAAGAAATATGCTACGCCGAATGGTTTCAATGCTTGCAAATTCCTATGATCGGCATGCTAAGCTGTTAAACGGGACCCACAAGTCTCATGTACACTCACCTGAAGAGGTTTCTCTCTCTCTCTCTCTCCCTCTCTCTCTCTCTCTCACACACACACACACAAACACACGATCATCAGATTAGCATGCTCCTTACAACTTTGCTGGTCATGCCTTTGTAGGCTTATACACTTTCAAGATACAAGCCAATGATCAATTCAACATCTTTAATGTCGGATTTAAAGCAAATGGAGTTGATGGCCATGAAGGCACTTGAGTACTTCAACAGCACCCGACACGTTGTACTATACTATGAGGATCTTGTCAAGAACCGCTCCGTAAGAAAATTAACACCTTGATCACATTCATCGATTAACCTAAAAATCCTCAAATTAAAAGTAGCTTCACTTAATGTTCTCAATTTATTATATCATCTCCGTAATGGAAGCTGTTGAGGCTTTGTCAAAGCAATTTGCAGTTGTTCTGGTACTCATAAAATTAGACATTGCATCGCTTGCTTGGCATGGATCAACAATTTCTTTAATTAGACCATTAGAATTGGACTTCTTTGTCCCGGAAAGATAGTCTCATTTGGATATTGATGGTCAACACAAGTGGGCTTTGACCAAATATTAATGTGCATCTAAACATCCTGGTGAAATTCTAAAATTGTTAATGCTAAGTCACTGAGTGATTTATCATTAACAGTTTTTGGAATTTCATTGGGATGATAAGATTGACATTAATGTTTGGTTAAAGTTCACTTTGTTGACCATCAGACACCAAGTGGGACTACCTATTCGGGACGGAGGGATTACAATAGTAGAGTTTCAATGAAAATCTCAAAACATTGGTATAAACTGCTTATTGATTGTATTCATTTTCTTTATATTGTGACGCTCATTTTTTTTTTACATGGCTGGTGCAGAAACTTGTTGAAGTTGAAGACTTTCTGAGTTTACCACGAAGGGAATTAACTAGTCGTCAAGTGAAGATACACAAAGGACCATTATCAGAACACATTGACAACTGGGATGACGTAAAAAAGACACTTACCGGAACCGAGTATGAGAGCTTTCTCGGAGCCGATTATTGATGATTAATCCCCCCCAATCATTTGCCAATCAGAGAGGTGTAAATAACTACATCAACTAATTCTTCCAAAAGAAGCTGACAAAAATACTGGAGCACGTACGTGACAACTTCAAATTTTGTTATTTATTTACCATTTTTCTCTGTTATCAAGAAAATGGTAGTAAGTATGTATCTCTTAGGTGGTTAAATTGACCAGGCTAAGAAATGTGTCACATTTTGGGCTTTACCTTTGGTGACACTTGAACAAGTCAGGTAGGCGTCGGTTAGTACCTCGCTAGCCGCATCTTCCAAAATATGGAAATTTAAGGGGGGGGGGGGGGGGCGGGCAAATAATATGGGGAATATCTTGTTAGGGGGAAATCAATTCGGGTAGTTTCTTGTTGATTTTCTTCTCTATATCCTTGTAAGTTAACTGTGTATGATGAAAAGGATGAATGTAAGTAGCAGTTGAGGCAAGTTTTTCTTCAAGAGTGGCGGTTACAGTGTTTTTGAATAAATTTTCTTGTTTTATTTTCTCTTTCTTGAAAGCGTATACTCCCTCTTATTTTTTTTCGAACATTTTAAATTGTAAGTTTTAGAAGTTTAGAGATTTTGAAGTTTTAGTTTAGTTTTAAAAATGATTGGGACGAGCAGAAAGGAAAAATGAGACTCATCTTAGGACAATAGGAGTAGTATTTTTCAATCACTTAAAAATTGCCAAGTTCTTCCCAAGTTGGCGTGCAAGCAAAAAATAAAATGGGGTTTTATTTTATTTGTTACAAATTGGGTTGAAAAAGACTTAGGTCACTAACACAGAGCAAACTGGGCGAAAAAAAAGATGTCAGAAGTGGGATTTGAACCCACGCTCTCTTACGAGAACCAGAACTTGAGTCTGGCGCCTTAGACCACTCGGCCATCCTGACTTTTGTTACCATAACGATTCCAAAAAGTTTGTACCCTAAAATTGTACTCCTCCGTCCCAAAATAATTTCCATACATATATATTCAAACTAGATTTTTTTTATTTGCTCAAAAAATATATATATATATATATATATATATATATATATATATATATATTTTTTTTAATATGAACACTTGTTTCACTAGTTATATTACACACATTTAAGCTTAAATTGTAAAAAGGAAAAAAACTTTTTAAGACAATAAAAAATAACAAATGAGAATAACATTTTCATTCAGAGGAATTTCAGGAGGACAAGGGAGTAGGATTCCATCTTACTTAAAGAAACCAATACTACAAGTTTAGATCCAAGGAAACCCCACCTACATTTCTGGTTGATCAATAACAAGACCCAACTCCAATAAAATGGGCCCTGGTCATTGGTGTTGGCCCAAATGAAACTATAAGGAAAATAAATTGGTCAGTAAGTAAGACTTTTTTATTTAATGACACTTGCCCATTCACGACCACAATCCACCTACTATTCTCTACATCACATTTTCTCTCCAATTTTATTTTTCATACTCACAACACCTACTCCACTATTAATATTATATTCACTTTTCCTTAATTCCCGCGCATTCAATTTGGTAAACATTGTTATGGGACGGAGGGTGTACATGTTTATGGAATTCTAGCACGGTTCTGAAACATAAAACAAACCTTGAAACCATGTGAAACGGGAGAATTCGTCCCACTTTAATCTATACCTGAAAATAAGAGAAAAAGAGCAGCGTTAGATTTTTTATTTTTTTATTGGTGGGGGGTGGAGTGGGGGGGGGGAGGGGTGTGGAGAAAAACAGAAGCTTTACATTTGATGGAAAGAGTAGCCATCCATGAAAATAAGGAAGCCTGTGGATGCAAACATGCTACAAGCCCATCCCACACCAGCCGGAACTGAAAGTGTCAGTCAATATGCTGATCTCTGATGCTTTCATATACTAGGAATTATAATCTACATTTGTAACAGCAATATATGAGCTACGGAAAGAAAAACCGATACCTGATCATAAGGCTATATTTACTTCTTGTATTCATAACTAGAGTACAACTCCACACCCAAAGAAATCTGACTCAAGCGGCATCCGATATTACTTTCTATATGAAGATCACGGGTTAAATCCCCACCAAATAGACTTTTGTAATAGCCAAGGCACTCATTAATAAAAAATCCATTTTTTTTTTTTTTAAAAAAAAAAAAAAAGTACAACTCCACATCCCACCCCATTCCACCCTTCTGCTCTAATTCACCTTAGAGGATGCGCACTGCTCCAACCAAACTAAACATATACAGTACAAATCTTGTTTATTGATTATCATAAAGAACAAGACGGTCCAATCTTTGATCATGTGATGTAAGACGTTTTTTTTCCTACCATTTACTTTGTTAGTGATGTATAAATCATGGGTATTACGAAAAGAGGAAGAACAAAAAAATAGCATCTCACTTTCCTCGAGAGCCAGTTTAAACTCTTCTGTCTTCTGGGCAAGGTTCTAAAAAACGCTAGGCGGCCGTTAGGGCGGGGCCTAGGCGGGATCTAGACGGGGCCGAGAATTCAAAAATAACTATAATATCCTGGACGGGACCTAGGCGTTTCATAAACGCCTAGCGCCTAGGCGGGTCCTAGACGGGGGGGGAGGGGGGTGTCTTTTAGAACACTGCTTCTGGGTATTCCATCAAATCACGTTCTTGACCTCATATTCTAATAGGAATACAAGGGCAGCTCTAACGTGCAAAGCCCAAAGCAACTTTTGCAAAGTTTTTTAGAGGCTGAGAATTAATGCTCTTATTAACAAATCAAGAAGGTACCAACAAAAAACAATAAAAATCAAAGAAGGTACATAAATACAAGACTGGAGAGTCAAGGCATTCCTAATAGCAGAGATGGCCCATTTGACCGAAAGGTCGCCATATTGTGTGGTGCGGGGGGTGGGAGAAAATCCCAAGTTTGATTACAAAGATGATATTGTTTAAATAAAAGGAAGTAGTGGGCTAACAAAATCTCCGTTCGTCAAATAACATCTGTAACCCTCTGTTAAAGTCATAAAATTAGACTTATTAACCTCTATACCCTACTTATAATACTATAACACAGCACACCAACTCCCCTCCCACCATGTTCATTTACTTCAACCACCTCTAAGTTGGAAGGCTGCTGATCTTAACCTCGAACAGGCCTCACCCCTAACGTATAGTGTACACAGAACTCTGGGCCCATTTCGCACCAGAAAAAAAGTTTACGGCTAAAGGAACAGAATGAAAAGTTGCATGAGGCATGCACACTTACACTTGACAGGCTATTCCAATGGTGGGAAGAAACAAAATAAACTGAAACTCATTCCAGAACTGCTACATAACTATAATACAACAACAGAGAAATGAGACCAGCGTGGCTAGGGGTGGACTTGGGGCATTACGGATTTAGGGCAAGTGCAGTCAGACTGCCTAGCAGTCCGACTTGTATAGTAATACGAGTTACATCTTATAGTCTATGTTACTCGGACTCACCTAGGAGTATCCGATACAGGTACGTATCCGAGTGTCGGATTCGAGAAAAATTAAAAGATTTTACACTAAGTGTAGTGCAAAATAGCCATGTGTCGGACTCGCCTACGAGAATCCGACACGGATGCAGCGGGGTGAAATGAAGAGTCCGAGCATCATAACTTATAGTAACATGAGTTACATTTTATCGGCGTAAGATGGAAACATGAGTTACATCTTATTCGGATTGTCATGCAGTCCGACTGCGCAAGCCCCGGATCGAGGAAATCATAAAGCACAAAATGTGAGGTCTCAAGTTTAATCTCTCTCAAATACCCCTAGGTGCCACACATACACCACTTGCATCTTTAGAATCTCCCACTAACGAGGACCTATGGAGGTTGCCATGGATCTATAAATAACCAGAATCCCAAAGAGTTTTGAGCATCTTATTTTCTTCAGCTTCTCTCCCTCCCTCCCTCTCTCTCTCTCTCTCTCCCTCCCTCCCTCCCTCCCTCCCAATGGCTCAAACAAAGTTACTCCTTGTTAGTCTGTTACTTGTTCTTACTCTTTCCCTAGAGATTCAACATATTGAGGGAAGAGAGTTGAAGTTAGGGAAGGTACACGGAGTCCCAAAATTTCACTCACACAGGACAACCTCTGCTAGAGAAGCTAGGCAGATTGCTAATGACAGCAAATTTCAAACAACATATCCTAATGACGCTGTACCCACACCACCCCAGACACCAATGCCACCTACCCAGACCATAGAAGAGTCTCAAACACCACCATCCTCACCACGCCGTGCTGATGACTTCAGGCCCACTGCACCAGGACATTCACCCGGGGTTGGACATTCTATTCAAAACTAGGGCTACAAGAAATCCTCTGGGTAAACAAGGCACATGCAAAATTTGTTGTATTTGTGTGTGCACTGTCATTTTCAATTGTCACATTCATCGTCCCACAAAGTTAAAAGTACTTGTACGTTCTATCTATCTTTCCATCATTGCATGTAAATTTAAATTCATGTTCCATGTTAATATGCATTATCTTTTCTGGATGTAACTATCTGGATGCAATATGATAATGAATAAAATTGTCTTCTGAAACTCTTAAGTGAATTCCTCTTACCTAAAACGAAAAGCAAGCACACTACTAAAACTCAGCTAAGCTTAAGAAGGGGTTAACGGACAAGCAAGCTATATATTTCAGAAGGAAGCTAAAATAAGTACTCCCTCCTCCACCAAGGAAAAAAAAACTCAAAATGTCAATCTTTCGAAGATTATACTTTTTTACTTGTATGTATTGCCTTTAAATTCCACTAAGGTTATACTCTCCTCCCCTTTTCCTCAAATGAGTGTCTACTTTTGAAAGAAAAAAAAAAGGACCCAAAACGAGTGTTCATTTTCTTAAGAAATTACTCCATACTAAATTCTTTAGTGTCAGCTACTATGCTCCAAAATGCACTTGTGATGGTAATGGGGAGGACATAAGGGGTAAATGTTTACAAGTGATACTACGATGACTTTAAAATATTTTCCTTAATATCCTTGAAACATCAAAAACAGGCGATCATTTGGGACTGAGGGATTTTGCTTTTGTCCATGTACACTTCTTTCTATTGAACCATGTTGACATGTATCAACATTAGCATCTTTTAGACAGAAAAAGGGAAAAAGTGAATTTTTATAGCTTAGATTTTAAAATGCGACTCTTTTTACACCACAAACTCATATGAAAAGTATGACTTTCTTACGGGATGGGGTGAGTACATAAAATAATTATTAAGCTTCCAAATAAAATTTAAAAAATCCCATTCCCATGCATCCTTAATGTTAATAGTCATTATTCATGGATCTTTGACGATAAACTTCTAGGTTGTTCTATTACCTTTACCAGTTTCACTCCGTTGCTCTATGTAATAATGTAGAATGGGTTGTTCGAGTGCCGCTTGACCCTTATATGCATGTCCTGACAAGTAATGTTGCAAGATTCTTACTTGTTTCAACATTTGTTCTACATGCTGAAACCTTCGTGGTACATATCACATGGAGACCCCTGAAAGAAAAAAGAGAGCGTATATCAGGTGATGCTTCATCAGTCAGTATAAATAGATGATATGTCGTCTATTGAAGTGCAGTACAGAAGATTCATGGTTGGTGCAGAAGGCGAGTCATAATCCAACAACAACAATAACAAAAAAGACTTATTCCCAAAATGATTTGGGGTCGGCTAACATGAATCCTCATATGTAATCGTGAACAAAAAGATGTGGAAAAAAAAAAGAAAAAAGAAATAGGTGGGAATAAAATTTGGAAAAAATTAGAAAAGAAAATAATAATAACACACACACACATAAATATATGTCTAGAAGTAAAAATATATGTCCAGTGAAATCACTTGGAACTTAACATAAATGAGTTTTGCAAGGTTTCACACTTTGAGAAAAAGAGTTATCACAACCGGGAAGTATGTATATTTTGTTGATGAATATATAAAAATGAAGCTACTTGTAAACAAATTCTAGAATTTTAGACGGACACTTATTTTGGACTTCTGATGTTTGCATAAATATTGTCCAACATTAGAGGATATATTGATGTTGCCAATTCATAGAAAATTCCCTTAGTATCATCAGACAAGCAGAACAACAACTTATGAACATAACCAATAAAGCTTATGTATTATGCATGCTTTGACTTGGTACATGTGACTAGAAGAGTTAGAAAGGCATCTTTTATCATAAAAACCAGGAAGAATCAACATAGGCACCAAAGATAATCTTAATAACAAAATGTTCTAAAGAACAAGAAATTCAGGTATATTTTATGTTTAAAGATATTTCTCTTCTAGTAATATTTGTTCTTTAATTGGATGGGTGAAATTTAAACGAAAAAGAAAGCATCTGTTTGACTAGAGTAGTAAGATGTATTGCGCCATCAGTTATGTAACCGGGGAGGAAAATGTTCATAAGAATATGACAAAGTCGTATATTTGAATCTAGATGTCTCTATATGTGTGTGTGTGTGTGTATACATATTAACTGATGATATCTAACACAATGTCATTAATTTCATTCAGCATTTTGTACATGGGATAAATGACGAGCAGTGCTAGGGGCACAAAATAAGGTCACAAAATCTTGCTCACACAATGAGGTGGCGATATTTTATTGGTTGCATCGATAATGGACCCGCCACACTCTAATTAAAAACACCAATAAAATCATTACACCTAGGATTTTGTGAGCAAGATTTTGTGACTTTTTTGTGCCCCTAGTATTATTCATAAATGACATATGATCCAATAGTACAAATGCCATGGAATGACAATAAAAAATTTCAGCAACTGCTCCGTAGTCTAAGAAATACTACTTCAAAACATAAATAACAAGGGAAGCAACAATAACTTGAGGGAGCAATCGCATGGAGCAACGCCATATTTACTAACAAATTCTTACTTGTCACTCTTTACTTAGCCATCCAGTTCAAGCATAGCAATGCCAATTTGAATAAATAAAAATAAGCACAAGCGTGATCGACCCTTCAGCTATCGTTGTTAACTACTCCAAGATGACTATTTTTTTCTCGTCTCCTGCAACAACCCCCTTCCTTCGTGTGGGAAAATATAAAAAGGCTACATAAGCAAAAAGGATCTAATGGAGGATATAAACCTTTAAGGTTCCGAGTCCTCTTGATGATATCTCACAGCTGTAAGATTTTCAGACTCTTGTTTAGCGATACATTTCTTCTCGGGAGCCTTAATTTAGGTCGTTATGTAGCTAGAGAGCCATTTCCTAAAAAATAGCTACATAAGATAATGTAGCAGACACAAGTACAAGGCTAAATGTATGGGAGTTCCGGAAATTGTAGGAGAAGGCGAAATTTATAAATGTGCCACAATGATTCCCCTCATGAAAGCAACTTTGGAGAAGTTGACGGTGATAAAAAAGAAAGTTTATCCCACGAGTTGAAGTTGAGAGAAAAGTATGATAAGTGTGCAATATAAATAATGCCTATTTGAAAAAAATAAAAATACTTAAGCATGATAGATAAGTCACAAAGGTAAGTCTGTGAAGTTGGAGATTAACTTAAGGACAAATCCTCTCCTTAATAAAGTAGTGAATACAGTATATAAATACAACAGTGTATATTATATATAAAAAAAAATTCCCAAAGAAACAGCAACATGATTATGGTCCCAGAGTTTTTCCCTCAGTATATTTATCTTCTTAAACTCAATAAAAAGTACCCAGTATATCTCACCATTGCTAGTAAGTAGATAATATACAGCAGCCCTCATGCAGAACAGAGCCTATACAAAGAAGTATATACTCTCCCTTCCCCCCCCCCCCCCCCCCCCCCCCAAACAAAAAAAATAAAAAATGTCTTTTACTTTTTCATCCGTCCAAAAAAAATAAAAAATCACATTTCTAACTAAAGAAATCATTTTGATGCAATTTCAGGAAGGTCCGAGCAAGTAACGCGACATCATTAAAAACCATGTTATGTACAAGACGATTCTTCTTTTGAGGCGGAAGGAGTAATATATTTGATGGTTAGGATTCACAGAGCAGGGAGAAAGATCCACAGCCGCCCTGCCAAAGGCCAAAGTCACTATCATGGGCACAACAGAGAATCAAATTCCTTTTGTCCCCTAATATAGTATTATCCGCTTTTCACATTTCTAACTTTTTAATAAAGGAGATTGGGGGAGGTGAGCTTCCTCAACTCCAGGAGCCAACCAACCGATGTACTTTCCAAAGAATCTCTATATTTAATTCCACTATGAATGGAGAGCAAATTGGAGAGATGGCAGCTCATCAATTGTTTTATTTCACTTTTCAAATAAACTATTAGCAACTTGTTTTGGCGGCAAAAAAGAGTGGTAGGACCCCTAGGGGTTGGTGGTTTCGATAAGTAGAAAATGGCTTGTTTTACTCAACTGGCCAGGTGGTTTTTTCATTATAAATTAATAATAATAATAAAAATAAATGGCATTTCCCATGATCTACGGAAACCAGAGGCCCCTCTCTTATTTGGGGTTAATTTCAAAAACACCATTGGGATTTGACCTAATTTAAGTGCCCACCCTTCTGTAGCTGTATTTGAATATAAAAAGGGTGGGACTGATACTTGGACAAACCTCAGGGGTGGGAAGTGAAATTAGCCCCTAAAATTCATACCAAAGTGGGGTAGTATTGGATTTCAGCCTGGCCCTAGCAAGGAGCAGTACAATCTACCACCTTGCTAATTTATGAATACAATTACAATAAGCCATTATACCTAAGAGATGATAACTAATGTGACACACCAAGAATCAGTTCAACAACCTGAGTTCATCATCTTCAGTTCTTCACGAATCTTTCACATACAAAGAACTGCACGTTTTATTCTAAGAATAGTCTAGAACAGCACCATCAAAGCACAAGCAGCAGAAACATAAATATCATACACCCGATCTAATGCAAATTCAAACTCAAACCTGCAAGCTATAGAAAAGCAGGAAAAAGGAAATGACGGGAAAAAACAAAGAAAATAAAGAAAAGAATAGAGCACAAAAGATTTCACCCAAATTATTGTCCTGGTTTTGTTTAGGTTATACTTAAATGACTCTGTATTTTAGGGTAAAGAAAGATATCACCATTAGTGAGATATCATGCCATGATTTGTTGATATAAAGAACCCAAGAGGCCAATCTCCTGGGGGAGTCAACCAACAACAAATTCAAGTAAAATTCCAGTCTATTGGGGTCCTAATGTATGCTTATAAAACCCCAAAGAAGTAATATCGTATCTTCACTCACCCCTTATAAGATTCGGTCAAACATTAGTAACCACTTTCTGCCTTTAATTAGTAGTGGTAGCTGTTATTAGAAATCATTTCCCTCAAAGAGTACATGCGCACTACATTTTGGACCTTTTACTTTTGAGCAGAATATTATTTGATTCTAACCCACCTAGTTTTAGTTTATAGCAAAAAATTTGTCCTCGACTAGGAGAAAATATGGAAAAAGAAATCTACAAATCAGCAATAGCATGAAACAATTAATTACGTAGCTGAAAAAGAAAAACAAATAAAAAAGCTTCACTAGCATATCATATAAATTATTACCGAGCACCAACCAACCCATAGATACAAAACTGAAAATAAAGATAAAAATATATCATGGAACCAGAAAAAATATATTCGTAGTTCTACATACAGGTATATGTCTCTTTCTTTTGTCTGCCTAACCAACAAGTAACTTAATTAAGAGGAAAAGAAGCAAAGGAAGATTGTTGCAATAGTTCAGAGGATTCATAGACTTTATGCTTTAATGATCTAACTTTTGAAGAATGAAATAGACAAGTCTTTCCAAATCTGAATCTGAATAGTGTTCCAACTATAAGCGTCCCTTTCAATGAATCTAGATATGTGAGTAGAGGTTGACTTGACAACATTCAAGGGTTCTGATAAATTTTTTGAGAATATCTTTGTTGGACAGCATTATATGAGGTACAAAGAGATAAGTCACTCCAAACCTAAGTGGACATTGATTCAATGTTGTTATGGTCCGTCATAAGGATGGGTATTTTCTGTGAAATTTATCAGTATACAGCAATGTGTGATTATGAAAGTGTCTCGCCACCAAGCCATTTTCGCAACTACAATGGCACAAAACGTAGAGCAACAGGAAGCTTAAAGAAAGAGTAAAATAGTTATCACTATCGTTTGAGGAATCTTAGGAATTCAGCAGCTAATAATCATTCCATTCAGTCAAAAGCATGCAAGTAGCTTAAAATAAATAAAAGTTAGACTAAAAGACAGATGTATCTCACTTAAACTTGTCGACTGAAAGAGTTCAAAACTTTCAAATGAGCCGTTCGTACATAAATAATAAACATTACTCAGTGGAAATTAAAGGAGAGCCACAGACTTTTGTTGCATTCTGAAGGAGGAGATAAGGGCATAAGGCCAATTGAAATCATTTTGATATTATAAGCTAACATACAATGCAAAAGCTTTTCATCTTGGTACAAACATATAAAAGCTCTTTCATCATATTATTTATACACACACACACACAAATATAAATATATATGTACATGCAAGTATATATGGAAATTGATTTCCCATGTGCACATAAAGCTACATTTCCGCACAATGAAAGGTTATTAAACAGTCAAGGATACAGGCTACATAATTCATTCAGTGCGTGCCTAGAACAACTCTACTGTGCCTACTCTGATATATTGCCCCTACCTTATTACTATATTTGTCTTAACAAATTAATGATAAGGAAGAGATTATTAATCACAAATCTATTTTCTAAAGAATGTCTAATATACTGCAAAAAAGCAAGAGCTAGATATGCAATCACAGATGGTGACTGATCTAGTGATGGTCAAGGGGATCCATTGGCATAAAAAATATCGTGAAATTTGATCTTTTATCGTAGATGTACGATATAGAACTGTATTTTGGCCCCTACAAAAGTTTAATATAAAACACTCCCTCCATCCCACCCGAAATAGGACGTTTTGCCATTTTAGGTGTCCCAAGTGGAATAAGACATCCCAAAATGAAAAGTTTTTATTACATTTTTATTAATAGGACCCACTTGTCATACTCACAACAACTTCACTTACTATTCCCTACCCACTTTCTCTCTCCTTCATACTCACAACACCTACTTTTTAAACTATTTTTTTCAATAAAATATTAGTATTCCTAATCCCCACGTCGGGACCAAGAATCTTATTTAGGTGGGACGGAGGGAGTACTATCTAAAATAGCACAATTGATGGTAGCGAACACAAAGCTATAATTCCAGCACCTAAGCAATTGAAGAGCCATTTATCTTCAAGTTGGACTTTAAAGACATTGACAGCTGCGAGACATGGATCCAGCAACAAAGACCTAAATTTCGGGTTAAATAGCATTTCCCATGTTTTGCTGCCAGACTCCGTAGCTACTTTTGTTTTCACTCCCACTTAGAAACTCCAACTGAGGTTCTATAAAAGGTTGCAACGCAATCTCTTACTACTCTATTGCATAAAGCCACTTGATATTACTCAGATTGGCTGAAGTGATTAATCTCTATATGCTGGGTTTTTGGCTCATAGATCGCATAAAAGACAAAGATAATTCATAACAAAGATTCTTCAATCGTTATCATATATCACGTTATACGGAAGAAACAAAAAAACGACACTCTATTGGTCCCAGAAAAAAAGTCTCATTTGACAAATATACTTAAAAGGTTTGCACTTTTGGTTCTACCCGTCTTCTATAATTTGCAGTAACATGGCAAAAAAAAAAAATGGTGCGACATATAGAGCTGTCATGTTTCGAAAAGAACAAAAAAAAAAGAACACTAAGGGTAGCTTATATGTTAAAATTTTAAAATGGAGCTACTTTTTTGGGAGAAGAAAAATAGAAAGTGGACCTCCTTCTTCAGGAGCAGAAGGATTATTAATTTAAATATGTGTTCTTGCATTATTTTGTGTTTCATTCTAATATCCAGTGGTAGCAAAATCCCAAGTAACTGGAACAGAGGCTGGATAGAACTTGAGTTGCATTTAGTGACAACGAAAGGATGCCACATCACACAATTATATTTTCTTTATCAGCAAATTTGTAGAACCAAGAATGCTACTACTGTGACAATCAAAATCAAACATGGTTCTCTAAGTTGGAAAAATGGAGCAAAAATAAGTTACTGACACCCCAATTTTGAGCCAGCTTAAGAAGATTTATTTTAAAATATATGATACTTAGCCGCCTCGATGTTAAATTCCAAGATTTGTCAATGATTGGAGAAAGATCTTTGCAATGCATTGTGCAAAAGGAGGACCCACAAAGAACACCCACCATTCAATAATACTATGCAAACAATAGAAAGGGGAAGTGGAGCTGTTAAGTTTACACTTGACCAGTTATTTTTTCTTACCACATGTGCTCCCCGGAGATTATATATACCAAAGGAAACCAGGATCTAGTCATTGTGGTACCTCCCTCCCTCCTCTCTCCTCTCTCCCTCTCTTTTAGAGCCTTGGTAGACTTAGAACCTTCTGATCAAAACAGTATAAGACCGAAAAACCACAAGTTTGTTATTTTATGGCTTACTTCCAAACCATCTACACCTGTGCTCTCTTTCTTGCAGTATTTGCCTGCCAGGAAACCATATTTACCGAGGGAAGGCAACTCAAACCTACGAAGAGACAAGAGCTTAGTTCCATGAAAGATTTAGGAACGCATGGCGGCAGCCCTAAATACTCACATCAGAAGCCTACAAGAAAAGAAAATAATATTCAAGTTTCAGCTGTTGCAACAAAAAAAGAAATGCTCCTACAAAAGGCCCCTAATCAGAGTCTTGGATTTGGGGACTCAGCTAAAGAATCTGCAGAGGATTTTCGACCAACTGCACCGGGTAGCAGCCCAGGTGTAGGTCATTCATTTGCAGACCACAATGTTGATATTCAACCAGAAGCATTAGGTAACAGTTCTGGTGCTCACAACCCAGGCGCTGATCATTCTTTGCCCAACAAACATGCAAAGCCAAATGCATAGACCTGAAGAACAAGTGGTGTGACTTGTTTGTAATGTAAATTCTTTCAGTGATGGCTTATAAGCTCATACTCTTTAGCTACTTCGATATAACATCAAGAACAGAGGTTATAATCAATGTGTAAAACCAGCTAATCAGTGTAAATTTGGCTGCTATGTTATCAACTTTCTCCCTCTCCCTATCTTTAACCCCCCCCCCCAAGAGTGTGTATTCATGTACATGTATGAAAAGCAACTGCACAGAACGTTCAGAAGAACACGAGAAAAAGTTGCATGCAATAATGCCCAAAAGATCAGTTTACCAACTTAAGTAGAGATTAGTTCTTTTTGGGTCTGTGGATCCTATCAATTAGTTTCACATTAATAACATACTCCCTCCGTCCCACCACAAGTGAGACTAGAAGTCAATCAGTGGTCAACTTAATTAAACTTTGACTAATAATTTGAATAAAAATAATTGTTCCAATTAAAATTTTAAAAATTGATATTCAAAGTATTATAAATGGTGATACAATAATAATTGTTAAATTTTCATTAGGATTATTACATTATATTTAAATTATTAGTCAAAGTTTAATCAAATTGACCACTAATTGACTTCTAGTCTCACTTGTGGTGGGACGGAGGGAGTATATATTTACATACGTTTGTCTTTATACAAAGAAGTAAATGCATACTAATTACATATGTACGGATGTACATACACACATACACACAGAATTATATAATATTTCAAGTTAAAACAGGACATGCCTTGTGGCTACTAAGGTTGCTCTATGAAAAATCACCCGGCTTAATGGGTTCAATACCTAAAGAAAATGTTTGTGGCTCATGTTACAGCTCATTGCTTCAATAAGTATAAGCATGATAAAACTTTGATGATCCATGAATGATAAATGTCCTGATAATTATCATAATCAAAGATAACTCGGGAATAAATGGTCAACATTTTTAGTCAAAACTTGTCTAGCAGTCACAAAGAGAAGAAGAAGGAGAGAGAGAGAGAGAGAGAGAGAGAGAGAGAGTATGATTGCACAACGTTATTTAAGTCTAAGGCATCGCACAACATTTGATCAATGTGGTCAATTGGCTTCTTACTGTTCCTTCTATCTATTGAGCAAACAACCATATTTGTATTACTACCTATGTCCCAAAATTAATGACCTTTTTGATCTAAAATGTGTCCCCAGATGATCTTTTACTATTAAAAGTCAACTTTTCAGAAAATTCCCTTAAATCGGAAAAGGTCATTAGTATGGGACTGAGTACTTAAAATGCCCCTACTCACATACTAGCATAAGCTTTCCGGAAAGTAGTGGTTAGCAGCTAAAGGTCAAATTAAATTGCAGCTGACACGGTTGGAAATTGGAACCCACCACTTAATAATATCAATCTATTTCCTTTTTTATTCCAAAAGGAAGTTATGGGCTACTACACCAAAAGTAGCTCTTCCCCATATCATACAATTTACTAGTGATTTCTAACACTTAAAATAGTAAGCACTTCCACTAAAGTTCTAGATTTGGGGTGTACTAGTTTCAAAGAAGATCAACTAGCAAATTTCCATAATCCAACAAAACCACCACTCATCCCATGCGCAACTACTAAATACACAACCATCTACCATATAAGTATACGTATACCAAACCTACCCAGAATGCAAAAAAAAATCCTTGTAGTTGAGATACTTGTAAGCAAATGATTGATATTACACAAAGAAAAAATAAAATCCAGAGTCCAGACACATTATTTCTTCAGAACCATACATAAAGCCCAGAGTGATCTCTAGAAACCATTTGTTGGAGGGCCATGTACTCAAAACTTTTTCACCTCGATTAACAGTAAAGTTCCCAACAAGAAAATCCAATACATAGCTTTTACAAGACCCAAAGCAACACATGTAAGCCATCACTTACAAATCATCTTTTTAATTTTTCCCTTTTCCAGTTATATTTAAATTTAAAGGTTCCTATGTAAAGCACAGTCAAATCAAGTCAAGCTAGCTTAGCTCTATTAGCATGTCAAACCCTAGCCGCAAATATTAATAGCAAAACTAAAAGAAAATCTATGGAAGACAATCAAAATCACGTTTTATATGATTAAACTTCTCAAAGACACAAATCTCACAGGAAGAGCGATGAGAATATAGAAAGTAAAATTTGTCCTAGATGAACAAAATTCAACTATCATAATTTAATATTGACAGGAAACACACCTGCATTGTCGTCGTTGAGACCGACGATTTCTTCATCCAGTTGATTCTCCGATCGATTTAGGGTGAATTTATGCGTCCCAGTCTGTCTATAGTTCCGTCCACCGTTTCAATGTTTCCGATTTGAGTATTCGTTTAGCGGGAAGTCGTTAATTCGTTTTCTCATTTTTCCTCTTTTTCTCTCGTGGAGTGTTCTTATTCGCACCTTTAAATCAAAAGGCTACTTTTGTTTCGCGTAAAACAATTTTCGGAAAATGATTTTTCGAAAAATGACATAAACATTTTTTTGTTTGTTTGGTAAATCTAAGAAAAATATTTTTTGGAAAAAATATTTTCATATGAAAAAAATAATAATTTAATATGAAGAAAAAAATTATTATGAAAAAAAAAATTGAAGGTGGGTGGGGGGGTGGGTGGTGGCATAGGTGGGGGTGGGAGTGAGGGAGGTGTTCAAAAATAATTTTAATATGAGTGATTTTTTTTATTTTTATTTTTGGTTGGTGGGTGGGTGGGTGGGTGGGTGGGTGGGGTGGGGGGTAGGGAGCGCGAGTGTGGGAGTTGTTAGAAAATGATTTTAAAAAGAGTAAAAAAAATTGGGGGGGGGGAGTAAGTGGGGGTGGGTGGGTGGTGGGGTAGTGGGGGCGGGGGAGGCGTTCAAAAATAATTTTAATATCAGTGAAAAAAAAGTTTTTTTTTGGGGGGCGGGGTGGATGTAGGGATGGCAATTTTACCGAACCCGATCCGTATCCGAGACAATCCGACCGGGGATGGGTGGGTTTGGTAATAGCTTTTTAAAATCCGGCGGGTTCGGATACGGGTTCGGTAGCTGCCCGAGATCCGTCCGTATCCGACCCGTATACAACCCAAATAAGTTTATATCCGCATCCGACCCGTATTCGACTGTATCCGACCCGAATAGTTTTAGGTATTTTTTTTCTAATTTCTAATTATAATTATATTTATATTTATAATTATAATTAATATTATTGTTGTTGTTATTATTATTATTAGTAGTAGTAGTAGTAGTAGTAACATGTACTATATACTCTTTAAAAAGGGTTATGGATTTAGGATATTAGGTATATGTTAATTGGTTTATGGTTTAGAATCAGTGGAGTTCAGGGTTGGGTATATATATTAATAAGCATTATTAATATTTTTTTAACAAAAAGTTAAATTATTATATTTTTAAGTATTTGTTTCTAATTTATTACAATTAATCTAATGTTGAACATGTATTATTCAATTATTAAGATAGGTATATTGGTTTAGGGGTTAGAGTGGGTTTATGGGTTGGGTATATGAGTTTAGGGTTTAGGGGTTGGTGGTGATGTTCACTTTGAGCTTAAGCCCACGGAACCCGTTTAAGCCCGTAAGCCCGAGTCCGTATGGCTTGGGTCCGTGAGCCAGTGGGCAAACCCGTGTCCAAGCCCGCCCTATTCTCGGTCTGGGCCGGATTGTGGAAATGATGCACGGGTCGGGCCAAAGCCCTCGGATCTATGGGTCCGTTTGGCCCGTGTCCGTTTGGCCCTTTTTTTTTTTTTTTTTTTTTTTTTTCTGTCAGTGACACACTACACTGTCTCAATCTCTGTACACAATACAGAGTCTTGGTCTTGGACTCTTGGGACGAAAGAACATACTCCCTCCGTCCCGCTCGAATTAGTATTTTTGGTCAAGTAATTTATACTTTGACCAATAATTTGAAAAAAAATAATGATGCTAATAAAAAATTTAAAATTGTTATTGTATCACGTTAATACTAAATAACTATTTTTAGATTTTCATTAAGCTAATTATTTTTCTTTAAAAAAAAACAAAAACAAAAAAAACAAAAAAATAAGTGACAAAATCCGTTCGGCCCGTGAACCTTTTGGTCCGGACCAAACGGATGGGCCGGACCCAACTGAAAACGACGGGCCGGGCCGCGCTTTTATCCATCCGTGAGAAGGGCCGGACCGGTCAAGCCCGTTAAGCCCGCGGACATGAGCTAGGGCGGGCCGGGCCGGATAACCCGTTTGAACATCACCAGGGGTTGGGTATATAGGTTTAGGGTTTAAAGTGGGGTTTAAGGGTTGGGTATATGGGTTTAGAGTTTAGAGTGGGTTTTAAGGGTTGGGCATTCAATTATTACTTACTAATATGAATTACTCAATTATTATTTACTATCAATAACATTTGTAAAATATTCTTTTACATGGTGACTGACTTTGGGTATGTATAAAGTTTAAGGTTTATGGTTTAGGGTATAAAGTATATGGTAGGTGGTTTACGATTTAACGTGGTGTTTATGGATTTGTTATATTAATAAGCATTATTAAGATTTCTTTTAAAAGTTAAACTATTATTATTGTTTATTTGTGTATTTTTTTCTAATTTATTAATATCATTATTCAACTATTACTTATTATTAGTAATATTAATAAGGTATATTGGTTTAGGGTTTCGAGTGCGGTTGAGGGGTTGGAGATATTGATAAGCATTATTAAGATTAGTAAGAGTCTTACTTTCTATTTTTGTGTGTCCGAGAGTAAGAATCTTATAAAATATTTTACTATTTGATCAAGAAAACATATTTATCATTTCAAAATTTATTTTTAGAATAGAGAGCGAATGTACCTTCACTAATTTTATTTTTCAAGAAAACATATTTATCCTTTCAAAATTTATAAATAGTTTAATTATATGATCTCAAAATTTATAATTAGTTTAATTATTTTCTTGTATTCATTTTTTTATAATTTGAATCACAAATTTTAATTTTCTTTATTCATTACTCCCTCCGTATAATTATCAATGAATTTTTTGTGAAAATAATAAAGCATAAAACGTGGCATTACTTCATTGGTTTTCAAGTAGTCACTTGAATCATTAGCTAAAACAACATCTTCACCACTCATTACATCATAAGTAATTGAATCCAACGGTTCAATTTAATACAACAAAAGCACAACCACACTTCAATTTAATTGGCTCTCTAGTATTCACATGGATTGATTGATAAATCAATCTAGACCATTAATTATACGCATTTACCCACTTAAACATATCAAAACCCTACCACTTCCTTCTCTCTCATTCACGTCTCCTTCCTCTCTCTCTCTCTCTCTCTGTTCACCGCCTCCCTCGATTCTCTCTTCACTTTCAAATTCACGCACCACCTTCTTCTTCACAGAGGGTGGGGATCCAACCCCTCTCTAAAGTTGCCGTCTCCTTTGATCCTCTTTGCCCCGATGATCCCATCTCCCTCGAGGTTAATAGTCTCCCCATCTCTCTCTCTCTCTCTCTCTTTAATTCCTTTCACCCCAGATCTGTGTGGTTGTGTATCTAAGGTTTTCTATTCATATTGTGTATGTATTTTTGTAGCATCATTGAAGCTGGCGGTGAGCTTGTTGGTGGTTAGTGGCGGCGGCGGCTGGTGGCGATTAGGATTTCACAATTACCGGTGGTTCTTGATTGATTTGGGTTTTCTTGGGTTGGTTATGGTGTTAGAGATTGGTGTTTGAATTGGGGTTTTTCAATTTTTGCTGATTTTAGTGTTTGATTGTTTGATTTCGGTTTCTTTTGGTCATGATGTTAAAAGTTTGATGTTTGTTTAGTGTTTGATTGTTTGAATTGTGGGAGCACAAAATTAAGAGATTGTCCAGAAAAAAGAAAAAACTGGGCGGATACGGATTCGCCCCTAGTCGGATACGGACGGATTCGGATACGGGCGGAGTAGCCTCGGGTCGGATACGGGTTTTGCAATATTCGGACCGTATTCTACCCATTGTCATCCCTAGGTGGGTGGGTGGTGGAGTAGTGGGGGGCGGGGGAGGTGTTCAAAAATAATTTTAGTATGAGTGAAAAAAAAAATTGGTGGGTGGATGGTGTTCAAAAATAATTTTAATATGTGTGAAAAATTATTTTCACTCAAAATTATTTTCTAACTACTCCCGTAAGTTGTTTTACGGAAATTGTTTTACATGTTTTCCGGTGTTTGGTAACCAAAATGGAAAAAAAGTCAATGTAAAATATTTTACGGTCAATGGAAATAAGCTAGGTTTTCCCGTAAAACAACTTACGGATTTCTCATCCGTAAGTCATTTTACGGAAAATGTTAACTCCTTCACTCACACATCAAACTCCCCCATACAACCCCACGCTACCCACTCCACCTCCAACCCCATCCCCACCCTCCAACCCCATCCCACCCTCCAACCTTACCTTCCCTCCCCCATCAACCCCCACCCCCAACCTTACCTTCCCTCCCCCATCAACCCCCACCCCACTCATCCCTCCTCAAAAATAAAAAAAAATAAAACTTTTTTTTCACTCATATTAAAATTATCTTTCAACACCCCTGCCCCCGCCCCTACCCACCCACCCACCCCCAATATATATATATATATATATATATATATATATATATATATATTATTTTACTCATATTAAAATTATTTTTAACAACTCCCCAACTCCCTACCCCCACCTTCACCCCCCTCCCCCCCAAAAAAAATAAAAAAATAAAAAATATATATATATATATATATATATATATATATATATATATATTTATATATTCACTAATATTAAAATTATTTTTAACACCTCACCCACCCCGCCCTCCAACCCCCACCCACCTTACCCCACCACCCACCCTACCCCACCCCACACGTTGAACTTACCCTCTCCCCCCGGTCCACATAAAAAAAATCTCATATCAAAATATTTTATGGAAAACATTTTCCTTACATTTACCAAACAACCGAAAACATATTTATGTCATTTTTCGGGAAATCATTTCCATAAATCGTTTTACGCGAAACAAACGGAGCCTAAAAGTATTAAATAACACTTACAATTATGGATAGGGATAGCAACGAGAGCTAGTTTGCGACGATGTTGGTTTGGGACCGATTTTTGACATTTTTCAAAATCACTCCTTGCTTTTGTTTCGCGTAAAATTGTATTTGGCGAACAACACCAAGGATAGTATCGCGGTAGCGTCAGCTAAGGATGATACAGACTTATGGAACTGTCGATTGGGTCACATGAGTGAGAAGGGGATGCAGGTACTTTGCTCAAAGGGAAGACTACCGGGTTTGAAGACAGTCCACGTGGGGATTTGCGAAGACTGTGTGTTTGGCAAACAGGCGAGGAGTAATTTCTCGAGGAAAGGTAGGCTTTGAGGGAAAGAAAGTTAGAATTGGTTCACACGGATTTGTGGGGACCGGCTCCGGTAACTTCTCTAGGTGGTGCGTCATATTACATGACCTTCATTGATGACTTTACAAGGAAGGTATGGGTTTACTTCTTAAAGGGGAAAGATGATCTTTCGGGGTGTTTAAGAAGTGGAAGGCCTTGGTAGAGACACAGACGGGACTCAATGTTAAATGCTTGAGGTCTGATAATGGTGGGGAGTATGAGCTTGGGGAGTTCAAGGAATACTGTGATGCGAATGAGATTCGCATGGATATTCCAGACTCGGGTGGGAGCAAGATGGTTCATGATGACCAAGATCAGGGGGTCACTGAAGATGAACTACATACTCCAGGACCGGGTATTCCGCTGCGTAGATCTAACAGAGAGTGTGGATCGGCTGACAAGGCTCTATGTTTCTCAAGCAAGGAGATGTTGAAGCTATGCATAGCTTCGACGGGGCTTGAAGAATAAGGGAGGAGGTCGCTACTACCATGATCGAGGTGAGCACTAGGAAGGCACTAAGGATGAGTTGAAGACGGATACGGGGCTTGTATACGCGCTTGATCTCTAGGTGGGAGATTGTTGGAGTAGAGATGCAATAGAAAAAGGTGACCAAAAAGGAGAAGGATTCCTTTTGTATCTAAGTTTAAGCAATAGAAAAAGGAGACCAAAAAGGAGAATGTTTCCTTTTGTGTCTAGGTTTAGGTCTTATTCTAGGATGGTTATATAAGTAGGGTTCCGCCCCATAACTCATTGTAACTCCAAATTTAGATATTATAGTGCAAGATCCTGGCTTGGTAGTGCCCCCAGACGTAGTTAAAAATAATGACGAACTGGGTAAACAATTCTTTGTGTGTCTTTACTGTTTTTGCTTCTTTTATCGTTCCTGCTTGTTGGGTTTGCGTAAATTATTCTTGCGATCTGTTTGGTTTGGAGGGCCTATACCACAACACACACAAGTGACAACACAACTGACCTAACAACTGTCCACGGACAGAATCTCAGAAAAAAAAGTAAAAACGCAGCAGAATGAACTAAAACACAAATTTAACACTTCAGCAAGACTATGCTTGCTGGAAAACTTTCATTAATAAAAATCTTGTAGAGAACAAGAAGATGAAAGAACAAACTTTATCAAAAGATCAAATCATTCTACTTTGAATAGACAAAACACTCAAAACACTTAGAATTCTAAAAGAACAAGAACTCTAAGAACATATGAACTCTTTCTCTACTCAGCAGTGCTTTTTTGAAGAATGAGAAAAAATGCGTGAGTGGAAAGACTGAGATCTCAATCATTATATACATGGCTTTGTGAATTGCCGAGTATATCTTCATCCTTGGAGAGCAATCAATCCACCAATCAATCAATGATAAAAGAGTCCATCTTTTCCTAAAACAAATCACTAACTTACCATAGATAACTATTAATAGGTTAGTCAAATAAATCTTAACTATAATAAAATACATAACCAACAATAAACAATATCTAATTACTAAACTAATTCACATAAATATTTACCTAAAAAGAAAGTCAGAATCACAAAGATAATTATGAGAATTTCTTAGAGTATATTCATACTCTTTCAAAGAGCCTACAGTTCAAGGATCAGACAAGTCAAATGAGGATATCAAGTGACCACACTGAGATATATAGTGCAAATTAACCTAATATGAATGCCTAATTTTTATTTTTATTTTCTATTTTTTTTAAATACTATACAATACAAGTGAAGGTCGATGTCTCCCAAGTGGGAGAACGCCATCAAATAACACGCAAACAAAGAGACTTCCTTAGAGTGAAACGTCTCTTAAAATCAATGGCCTTGGTGAAAATATCAACCACTTGGTTTTTTATTCTATAGAGTTCAAGGCTAAATATTTTTTGTTTAACAAAATCTCGAATGAAATGGTGTCAAATGTCAAAAGGTTTTAAACAAGAGTATTGAACATAAATTTTTGAGATATCAATCATACTTAAATTTTCACAAAAAAACAATTAAAACCTCACTTTGTACCTCAAAATCAAGATAATCCATCATGACTACCCTTCTGGATCACTCTCAGCACCGTCGAGAGACGGCTCTGATACCAATTGAAAGTTTTGATAGCTAGAATAGTCAGAAAAAATAACGAACATAGACGCAGTGTAGATACTGATGTGGTTACACCAGGAACTACGCCAAACTGAATTTGCAGCGGAATAAAAGTAAACACGAGTTATTTACACATCTACAACAATATGCTGTAGACAACAAAAACTTATCTTTATTAAAACGTTTAAGATCGATTACAAACAAAGAAATCAAGAGAAGCGACCATGTCGCGCCCCGTACCCGTGGTCCTACATGGCCCCACGCTCGGGACGCGCACGGAAGACGTCATAAATCACATTTAACAAAAACTTTTCGAAAACTATCATAAAGATAAACGAAATCCACTTTGGAGTGTAAAACCTCCACTTAACTTTCAAATAACTTTCACCACTAAAATACTTGGCACGAAGGCCTACATTAACTTATACAAAAGCGTGAACACCAACATTATCCAAAATAGGTGTTACAAGATCAAGTCACGGATACACTACCCATTAAGGTTATACATTTACATAATGTAGCCTTTACAAACATACCCCAAAAGAAATTACCACCTCGACGCCTTCCTTGTGATAAGTGACCTATCCCGGATGCACGCCCTTATCTAAAACAGTAAACAAATAAGGGGTGAGATAAAATCTCAGTAAGCTACTAATATGCAACTACATTTCATGCCAACATGATAATCACAAAGGAACAATCAATAGGCAGACACATATGCATATAACACAAAAGATACAGTCCACTCATCACATAACACATAATGCGGAAATAAACACTCATAAGTGGATACTGAGCCAAGGTTCTATAAACGGAACACCATCCTTTGAGAAGAATCCGTTGAGCAGCATGAACGAGCTGAAGCCGGTTCCGGAACCAAGTAACAACAACAACCAGTAGTGGGAGAAACAACACAAAGTCATCCCCCCACGCGAATAGCTAGAATACTCACCGAAGGAGCTAGCTCATCCCAACCACGATCACGGGAAGGGGCATCCCACTCAAGGCCACTGAACATGGGGAAACTGGGTTACCAGTGAAGTACATTATACTGGACTCGGCTCGTGCCATTATAATATACATCACTGCCCAAAACAAACACAACAATGCCAGCTGGACTCTATACAAGCACATAGTAATAAATACTCGCTTGAAACAACAAAGGGGCATTGATTCCAAAGTAGGGAACCAAGCCAAATTCATCACAAAGGATTCAAACTAATTCTCACGAAGAGATCAATCAACAACAACATCACACTTGAAGTCACTCAAAAGAGTACATGGTTACACACCTTAACACATTACAAACATGATCACAAATGGACCCAAACCAACACTCTCAACCAATACTTAGACATTTCATTTAATAAACCCATTCATCTCGAAGTACTCAAAAAGAGCTTTAAAACGATAGCTTACACAACTAAAACGGAGTCCGGGTGAGGAAGTTATGACTTACCGAAGATTGAACGAGAAACGAGAAATTATCAGAACAGGGGAGGGGAAGCGCGCGCCTCATACAAAGGGGGTGCGCACGCCTCTGATATCAGAAGGAACTTTAATCAAATGGGAAGCGAGGGTGCGCACGCCTCCCCAAAAGGGATGCGCACGCCTCCTTAGACCAGAAGGACATAGCCAAAAGGAAGATTGAGGGTGCGCGCGCCTCACTCCAGAGGAAGCGCGCGCCTCCTTCGACGCACAGAGAAATCTGCAGAAACTCCTGGGTTCTTCCCCAAAATTCTTACCCAAATCAACCCAACTTTACACCCCACTATTCAACCTTTCTATTTGCATACACAAGTACCCAACATGACATAGAAGTCTACAAGAACTCAAACAACATCAACTAAGGACCCAATTCAAGGTTTAAAGCTCAACATTTCCCAAAATTCACAAAAGATGATCAAAGGTACAAATCAACATTTAAGTTCACAACTAAGCATTAATTCATCATCCAATGATCACACAAAACATAAATGACCAATTTTAAGCTAAAGGGGGGCTTAGTAACTTACCTCAAAGGAATTCAAACTCAACCAAATCAACTTCTAATGAGCTTCCCACGAACCTAGCGACGATCTAGACATTTGGTACAACATGAACAATGAGAGGAAATGGGGGGAAGATGAATGAAATGAAGAGAGAAGGAAGAGGGAGATTTTACCTTTCTACAACCCAAGGAGAGAGAGAGGAATGGCTGAAAATATGAGTGAGGGAGGGAGGTGAGGTGAGGTGAGGGAGAAGGTGAATAATTCAAAAACTTACACTTAGCCCCCTCCTCCCTTACTTACCCAAAAACTAATACTTCCTACTAACAACTAAGACCCAATAATCCTATACTAGCACAAAATCAATTAAATGCTAGGCATAAAGTATTATAACACACAAAATGCACACTTAAATTTTTAATTAAATAAATACATAAATGAACAGTTAAGCAAGTAAACAAATAAATAATTATTTATTACTAAGAAAATAGAGACGGGGTTTCGGGTCGTGACATTCACTCCCCCTTAAAGAAAATTCGACCCGAATTTTAACACTTACCAGGATTTTCGAACAACCACGGATACTTCCGTTCCATTTCATCCCGCAATTCCCAAGTCGACTCCTCAACGTCGTGATTCCTCCATACCACTCTAACTAGGGCAATGCTCTTGTTTCTCAACTCTTGCACTTTAGTATCAATCACTCGAATTGGTTTCTCCTCATAAGACATATTCGGCTCAATATCTTCCGGTACTTCTGACAACACATGAGACGGATCATACACATATCTACGAAGCGCTGAAACATGAAACACATTATGAAATCGGCCTAAAGAAGGCGGTAACGCAAGACGATAAGCAAGATTCCCAACTCTATCTAATATCTCGAAAGGCCCAATAAACCTTGGAGCAAGCTTTCCCTTCTTACCAAACCTTCGGATTCCCACCTTCGGAGACACTTTCAAAAACACGAAGTCACCCGACTGAAACTCAAGATCTCGCCTCCGGTGGTCGGAATAGTTCTTATCTCTACTTTGAGCGGTGATTAGACGATTTCGAATAAGCTTTACCTTTTCAACCGAATCATTAACCAAATCGACACCCCAAATCTTAGCTTCCCCGACTTCATCCCAACAAATAGGAGACCGACACTTTCTACCATACAAAGCTTCATAAGGAGCCATCTCAATACTCGATTGAAAACTGTTGTTATAAGCAAACTCCACTAAAGGTAAATGAGTATCCCAAGAATCATCGAAGTCGATCGAACAAGCCCGTAACATGTCTTCAAGAATCTGAATCGTTCTCTCCGATTGACCATCGGTTTGTGGATGAAAATCCGTGCTAAACCTCAATTCGGAACCCAAAGCCTTCTGAAACGCCTGCCAAAACCGAGATGTAAACCTAGGATCCCGATCAGAAACAATACTAACTGGAACCCCATGCAATCTCACGATTTCATTGATATACAAAGTCGCAAGCCTTTCCATTGAATAGCTAATCTCGATAGGTAGAGAAAATGAGAAGACTTTGTCAATCTATCTACGACCACCCAAACTGCATCATGCTTTCTCCTCGTACGCGGTAATCCGGACACAAAATCCATCGTTACATTTCCCATTTCCATTCCGGTATCTCAAGAGGTTGAAGTAGCCCCGCGGGTCTTTGATGTTCCGCTTTCACCTGTTGGCAAGTCAAACACTTCGATACGTAATCCGCTATTTCCCGCTTCATGCCACTCCACCAGAAAATGCTGTTTCAAATCCCGATACATTTTGGTACTCCCGGGGTGAATAGTATACTTCGACTTGTGGCCCTCATTCAGAACTTGGCGCTTCACACCTTCCACACTAGGTACACACAAACGACCTCTATAATTCAAAACCCCTTCAGAACTAAGAGAGAACTCTTCAAACTTTTTGTCCCCAATCTTACTCAAAATCTTCATCAACTCGGGATCATCCTTCTGAGCATCCTTAATTTGTTGAATTAAGGCATGTAATACCCTAATGTTCGCAAAGATAGCCCCATGCTTGGACTCATAAGGATCCCAATCTCGAACATCTTCCAACATTTTCCATTCACGCACCATCAATGAAGCTACATAGGATTTCCGACTAATGGCATCAGCGACCACATTTGCTTTACCCGGATAATAAGAAATGGTGCAATCAAAATCCTTCAACAATTCCATCCATCTGCGCTGTCTATTGTTCAACCCCTTTTGCGAGAAAAGATACTTCAGACTTTGGTGATCGGAAAAATCTCAAACCTTGTCCCATATAAATAATGCTTCCACTTGTGCAACGCAAAGACAATAGCCGCAAGTTCCATGTCATGGGTAGGATAATTCTGCTCACTCGGAGTCAACTTTCTTGAAGCATACGCAATCACTTTCCCATTTTGCATTAAAACGCACCCGAGGCCTTCTTTAGAAGCATCACTATAAATAACCAGTTCATCTTTCCCATTTGGTAACACAAGTATAGGAGCGGTGGTCAACCTCCTTTTCAACTCATCGAAACTCCATTGACATTTTTCTTCCCATACAAACGGCACGTTCTTTCTGGTCAACTGAGTCAACGGGGTAGCAATTTTGGAAAATCCCTCAATAAATCTTCTATAGTACCCGGCTAAGCCCAAGAAACTCCGAATCTCCGTAACTGATTCCGGCCTCTTCCAATCCACAATAGCTTCAATCTTTGAAGGATCTACGGATATCCCTCCATTAGAAACCACGTGCCCCAGAAAGGAAACTTCTTCAAGCCAAAAGGCACACTTACTGAACTTCGCAAACAATTGCTTCTCCCGAAGAATAGATAAGACCATTCGCAAATGTTGTTCGTGCTCCTCCCGAGACTTCGAATAAACCAGAATGTCATCGATGAACACCACCACAAAAGTATCAAGATACGGTTTAAAAACCTGATTCATCATATCCATAAATACCGCAGGAGCATTCGTTAACCCGAAAGGCATGACAAGAAATTCATAGTGCCCATACCTACTACGGAAAGCAGTCTTGGGAACGTCTTCAGAACGGATTTTCAACTGGTGATAACCACTCCTCAAATCAAGCTTCGAAAAGACAACCGACCCCTGAAGCTGATCGAACAAGTCATCAATATGGGGAAGAGGATATTTGTTTTTGATAGTTACCTGATTTAGCTTCCTGTAATCGATACACAGTCTCAAAGATCCATCCTTCTTCTTGACAAACAATACCGGAGCTCCCCACGGTGACACACTAGGGCGAATAAACCCACGATCAAGTAACTCTTGTAACTGCTCCTTCAATTCTTTCAATTCAACCGGAGCCATTCTATAAGGTGCCGTCGATATAGGAGTTGTACCTGGAAGCAAGTCTATACAAAATTCGATCTCTCTATCAGGAGGCATAGAGTACTCTGTAGAAAATACATCCGGAAACTCCCTAACAATTTTCACCTCTTCCACACTAGAAACCTTTTTCGTAGTATCCAGAACACTGGCCAGAAAGCCAACACAACCACGGTTCAACAACTTTCTAGCCTTTATATACGAAATAACATGAACCTTTTTACTCAAAGGAATCGCCTCAAAAGAAAATTCAGGGGCATTAGGAGCAGAAAAAGTAACCACCTTTTTAAACAATCAACAGTAGCATGGTATCGACTCAACCAATCCATACCCAAAATGATATCAAAGTCTTGCAATGGCAATATAATCAAATCAGCAAGTAAAACATGCTCACGTATATGCACATCACAATCACGCAATACTTTATCAGTCACCAAACTCTTACCCATAGGGTAGACACCTCTAACACAAAAGGTAGAGACTCAGGCAAAGAAGACAACTGAGATGTAAAATGCACAGACACATAAGAATGCGAAGAACCGGGGTCTATTAGTGCACGTGCCTCCTATTAAACATAGAAATAATACCTCCAATCACGTCAGAAGCATTCGAAGCCTGTTGTTGGTTGATGGCGAAAAACACGACCTTGTACCTTGGGCTTGCCCGAGGCATCCCTCTTCTGACCCGAAGACGACCCGGTACCACTACCAACTGACTGATTCTTCGATTTAGGACAACTAAATTGAAAGTGACCCAACTGGCCGCAATTCAAGCACTTTCCCTGCTTTTTCCAACACTTCTCCTCGAGTGCCCTCCCTTTTGACAATAATTGCAAACCCGATTATTCTGACTCCCCGAAGTGTTACCTTGATTCCTGTTGCCCTTGAGAAGTTCCCCTGAAAAGTGAATACATGTTCTGTGCTCCTCTAGAGTCACCACGATGAGGTTGTGGCTTCCCTTGACCTCCTTGTTTCGCTACACTTGTTGATTCCGTCTTCTTTTTATGCTCTACAATGTCCTGCTCCACCTGGTAGGCACGATCTATGGCATCCTGAAGGTCTTGAAATTTATGGGAAGTGAGTTGGGTTCTGATCACGGTCTTCAACCCTTTGACAAACCTCGAGGTCTTCCTTTCTTCAGTCGAAACCATGTAATTGCAATAGCGAGCCAATTCCGTGAATTTGGCAACATACTCGGCCACCGTCAACAAGTTTTGTTCGAAGCTAAGAAACTCGGATTCCTTCCTATCTTGGTCCACCTTAGGAATGAAATGCTCTTTGAACTTTTTCTTGAAGGTCTCCCAAACATGGGGTACCCGTGCCTCCTCCCAACTAGCTTTCAACGATTTCCACCAATACTCTGCGCCTCCAACTAGCTTGTATGTCGCAAATCTTACCCTATCCTCATCGGATCTTTATAAGACCTCAAAGATCTTTTCCATAGACTCGACCCACCTTTCCGCTGTAGCCACATCTGACCCTCCATCAAATTCTGTCGGCTTCATCCTCAGAAATTGTTCCAGTCCAGTCCTCGGAGCCAATGGTGACTCTCTACGATTGTTATCATTCATGGTTTTCAATGCCGCCTCAAATATCCCTTGAAACATTGCTAGGGCTTCTTCCCTTGCATTTCCCTGTTCGGCAGGTCCACCCTGTTCATTATCAGACCCGACCATGATTACCGAGTACCTGCATAAGACACTCATCGTTACTCACTCCATACTCGATTACCCTCCTAGGTCATTTAGTCACTCTAGACTATCTACAACCTAGCTCTGATACCAATTTTCGCGCCCCGTACCCGTGGTCCTACATGGCCCCACGCTCGGGACGCGCACGGAAGACGTCATAAATCACATTTAACAAAAACTTTTCGAAAACTATCATAAAGATAAACGAAATCCACTTGGAGTGTAAAACCTCCACTTAACTTTCAAATAACTTTCACCACTAAAATACTTGGCACGAAGGCCTACATTAACTTATACAAAAGCGTGAACACCAACATTATCCAAAATAGGTGTTACAAGATCAAGTCACGGATACACTACCCATTAAGGTTATACATTTACATAATGTAGCCTTTACAAACATACCCCAAAAGAAATTACCACCTCGACGCCTTCCTTGTGATAAGTGACCTATCCCGGATGCACGCCCTTATCTAAAACAGTAAACAAATAAGGGGTGAGATAAAATCTCAGTAAGCTACTAATATGCAACTACATTTCATGCCAACATGATAATCACAAAGGAACAATCAATAGGCAGACACATATGCATATAACACAAAAGATACAGTCCACTCATCACATAACACATAATGCGGAAATAAACACTCATAAGTGGATACTGAGCCAAGGTTCTATAAACGGAACACCATCCTTTGAGAAGAATCCGTTGAGCAGCATGAACGAGCTGAAGCCGGTTCCGGAACCAAGTAACAACAACAACCAGTAGTGGGAGAAACAACACAAAGTCATCCCCCCACGCGAATAGCTAGAATACTCACCGAAGGAGCTAGCTCATCCCAACCACGATCACGGGAAGGGGCATCCCACTCAAGGCCACTGAACATGGGGAAACTGGGTTACCAGTGAAGTACATTATACTGGACTCGGCTCGTGCCATTATAATATACATCACTGCCCAAAACAAACACAACAATGCCAGCTGGACTCTATACAAGCACATAGTAATAAATACTCGCTTGAAACAACAAAGGGGCATTGATTCCAAAGTAGGGAACCAAGCCAAATTCATCACAAAGGATTCAAACTAATTCTCACGAAGAGATCAATCAACAACAACATCACACTTGAAGTCACTCAAAAGAGTACAATGGTTACACACCTTAACACATTACAAACATGATCACAAATGGACCCAAACCAACACTCTCAACCAATACTTAGACATTTCATTTAATAAACCCATTCATCTCGAAGTACTCAAAAAGAGCTTTAAAACGATAGCTTACACAACTAAAACGGAGTCCGGTGAGGAAGTTATGACTTACCGAAGATTGAACGAGAAACGAGAAATTATCAGAACAGGGGAGGGGAAGCGCGCGCCTCATACAAAGGGGGTGCGCACGCCTCCTGATATCAGAAGGAACTTTAATCAAATGGGAAGCGAGGGTGCGCACGCCTCCCCAAAAGGGATGCGCACGCCTCCTTAGACCAGAAGGACATAGCCAAAAGGAAGATTGAGGGTGCGCGCGCCTCACTCCAGAGGAAGCGCGCGCCTCCTTCGACGCACAGAGAAATCTGCAGAAACTCCTGGGTTCTTCCCCAAAATTCTTACCCAAATCAACCCAACTTTACACCCCACTAATTCAACCTTTCTATTTGCATACACAAGTACCCAACATGACATAGAAGTCTACAAGAACTCAAACAACATCAACTAAGGACCCAATTCAAGGTTTAAAGCTCAACATTTCCCAAAATTCACAAAAGATGATCAAAGGTACAAATCAACATTTAAGTTCACAACTAAGCATTAATTCATCATCCAATGATCACACAAAACATAAATGACCAATTTTAAGCTAAAGGGGGGCTTAGTAACTTACCTCAAAGGAATTCAAACTCAACCAAATCAACTTCTAATGAGCTTCCCACGAACCTAGCGACGATCTAGACATTTGGTACAACATGAACAATGAGAGGAAATGGGGGGAAGATGAATGAAATGAAGAGAGAAGGAAGAGGGAGATTTTACCTTTCTACAACCCAAGGAGAGAGAGAGGAATGGCTGAAAATATGAGTGAGGGAGGGAGGTGAGGTGAGGTGAGGGAGAAGGTGAATAATTCAAAAACTTACACTTAGCCCCCTCCTCCCTTACTTACCCAAAAACTAATACTTCCTACTAACAACTAAGACCCAATAATCCTATACTAGCACAAAATCAATTAAATGCTAGGCATAAAGTATTATAACACACAAAATGCACACTTAAATTTTTAATTAAATAAATACATAAATGAACAGTTAAGCAAGTAAACAAATAAATAATTATTTATTACTAAGAAAAATAGAGACGGGGTTTCGGGTCGTGACAGACCAAATATGAAAACACTAAATACTAAAAATACTAAAACACTTGTCTAAAACTTATGATACTCTGAGAAGACGATCCTAGGCTGAACAAAGCATGCGATGTAGTCGCATATGTGCCCACATCAACAACATACAAAAATATTAATGATGGAGATCAATATAGGATAAGTTTAAAGTTTAGTTTTAATTATTATTCTAATTTTTTAAAGTAATTTTTGGATTTAGTATTTGATATGTAGTAATATGATATTTAGAAGTAGATTTAGGGTTTATTTTGATAAATTAGAGTTCTATTTGGTTACTATATAGGTTAGGGTTATATTTAGGAGTCTTTGACTTGTTTTCCAAGTCTTAGGAGGCTTATAAAAATAGAGTTATGTTTAATTCCGAAAATCAGTTGATTGATGAATAAAGTTGATTGAGTGTTGCTCTTTAATTCGAAAGTTTTAGTTTTCTCCTTTCGTCCAACTCTTCGTATTTGATTAAATTCTACGAGTGTTGAAGGTCAATTACTGGTTAACGTGCACGTTACAACAATAATTGATTTCTATCAAGTCTTCCGCTACGTCAGTTGGTTAGAAATCAATTATTGTTATAACGCGCACGTTAACCAGTAATTGACCTTCAACACTCGTAGAATTTAATCAAATACGAAGAGTTGGACGAAAGGAGAAAACTCAAACTTTCGAATTAAAAGAGCAACGCTCAATCAACTTTTATTCATCAATCAACTGATTTTCGGAATTAAACATAACCCTATTTTTATAAGCCTCCTAAGACTTGGAAAACAAGTCAAAGACTCCTAAATATAACCCTAACCTATATAGTAACCAAATAGAACTCTAATTTATCAAAATAAACCCTAAATCTACTTCTAAATATCATATTACTACCTATCAAATACTAAATCCGAAAATTACTATAAAAAAATAACAATAATAATTATAACTAACTTTAAACTTATCCCTATATTGATCTCCATCAATTAAACAAAATGACAACACTCTTGATCTTGAACTTTGTATGTGTCTCTTAATATTATGTATTATGAGTGCGTAAATACTCTGGACCTCTCCTTCTCCTTTTATAGACATGTAGGAGTCCTTCAAGATATGACAATGATTGTCCTACAAGAAAAGATAAACACTAAAGAAGGAAGAGATATATTAGGGTTAGTATACTAAAATAAATCCCTAAAGAATAGGAAACTAAAATCTATCTATATCAAATAAATATTTACAACTAATTAAAAAAAGGTAAATATCATATACAAAATAGGAATCATTTTCCACCAAGAAAGGCGAAAATCCTAAACACATTATGATTTTCTTTTCCACTAAGTGTGCGACTATGCACACTTACAGCTTCGCCAGTGAGGGTGGGGGTGGTGGGGGATATGGGTGGGGCGTGGTGGGGGATATGTTAAAAATAATTTTAATATGAGTGAAAAAAGATCTTTTTTTAGGGTGGGGTGGGAGGTAGGGGAGCAGGGTTGAGGGAGTTGTTAAAAAATAATGTTAATAATAATAATAATAAAAAGTTAATGTTAATAAAATCATTTTTTTTGGGGGGGGGGGGGTGGGGGGGGGGGGGGAAGAGGGGGTAGGTGGGTTGTAGGGGGCGGGTATGGGACGAGTTTGACATCTCCCCAATTCGCTCCTACTCAAGGTCTCGTATACCCGAATCCAAACCGCCCCCAGTAAGCTTCAACTCGAATTCGCTCCTCTCCGCTGCGTTTAATATAAAACTAGTAAAAAGTTACTTCTTTGTGTGGCATGCTACTATTTTTAATTTTAATATGTATATAAATGTACTACGTCATTAACCATAAATTATAATTACTATATAGATATTATTATCATTAGAAAATTCTTACAAAATTTGGGCATGCAATGTTATTCAACGTATTTTATAATTCAATGAATAGTTATGTTAGACATGCCCATCCGGGTCAAATAACCCGGAGAACCGGCGGGTTATGAACCGGGTAATAACCGGTAAACCGGCGAACCGTGAAACGGAATTCAAAATGTTAACCGTGAACCGGCGGTTCACGGTTAACTATGGGTTACCCTCTGAAAACCAGCGGTTCATGAACCGGAGGTCAACCAGCGGTTCATGAACCGGCGGGTTATCTGGATATTTACTCTTTTTTTTTTTTTTTTTTTTTCTATAAACCGGCTGGAGTTCTGTCTGTCTCTGTGGCTTGAATTTAAAAAGGCAACGGTATTATTATCGTTGGGCCTTCAAGTTCAGCCAGCCAATCACCCTTGCGCCTGCGGCCTTGCTCATTGCCCAATGCCCAGTGACTGACTGCCCACTCCTGACTCCACTTAATTTTTTTTTCAAAAACACACTATCTCTACACTATTAAATGTCATCCCTTAATTATAAAAGGGTAAGGTTGGTTGTCCCCCTCTATGTAATTAAAAAAAAAAAAAATGAACCAGCCAGCTTCTCCAGAGCCAGCGGCCGGTCCAAGTCTGGGAATAAAAAAAATAAAAAAATAAAAAATGAACGAACCGGATGAACCGTGAACCAGAACCGTGAACCGTCTATATACGGTTTATAGCGGTTTATGATTTTTACGAACCGGCAAACCGGCGGTTCAATGACCCGGGCATGTCTAAGTTATGTTGCCTAAACTGTCACAGTATAATGTCGTTATGATTCTCTACCCCACGTGTCATATTAGAAACTTAATATTGTGAATCTTATTTTGTAGTGAAAATAGATATATAGAAATTTTCAAATGGAACGGATGGGTGAGATTGTAGTTTATAACAATTTCTTTCCTGTGTTTTCTTTGGTGGATTTTAACTTTTGGTACATGTATAGCGTAGACATGCCTAAGGTTCACAAATGAATCAGATAAACTAGCGGTTTTGAATAGTTGAAAATTGGTCAAAATCGTGAACCAGATGAAGCGGTGAACTGTTCATTGAAGGTTTATGATTGAAAACCGTCGGTCTGAACAGAGAGAATTCAAACATGACGTCAGTTTTTCCAGAAATTAAGGGTACCGTCCATATTTTCGGAATATTTTTGTCCTGCCCCTTAATTCATTTTTGAAAAATATAATCTAAAATATAAATAATATCTAAGAAAAATAAAATAATTTGTAATATACCAGAAAAAATAAATACTTCTCAACAAAATTGGTTAAAAAAAACTATTAAGAAATAAATAAATAAATAAATAAATAAATAAATGGATGAACCAAATCCGTGACCGTGTCACCATGAACTATTTGTTCATTATCGGTTTGGGAATTCGGTGACTTCTACTCTCTCCATCCCATTTATTTTGGTCACGTTTGACTTTTTTGGTCAACACAAGCGGATTTTAACCAATCATTAATGTCAATACAATTGTCCGTATGAAAATTCTAAAAAAATTTAATGATAGATCACTTAATAATTTATCAATAACAACTTTTAAAGTTTCACTAAGATGATTGAATTGACATTATTGGTTGCCAAAGTTCGCTTGTATTGAACAAAAAAATCAAACATGGCCAATATAAATGAGACAAAGGAGTAATATGGTATCAGCAGCCCAGATTGATGACAGAGTTGTACCCATGTTGGGTTTAAACCGATGGTTATACCGAAGTGTTGCTGGTTCATGTGTACAAGTCAGTCCTGCATGTGGGGGGCATGTTAATTAAAATTCTATTTGTCTCACATCAACTTGAATAAAATAATTTATTTAATATATAAATTTGATACTCACTCCTAACAGGGTATTTTAAGTGAATGTCAACTCAATTTTAATAAAAATAAATAAAAGTCAGATATTTTTTAAAAGTAGTAGAACTTATCAATAAGATATAGAAAAATTAGTCCAAATAGTTGTGACTAGAATGGAGATATATCTTCCATGGAATTGGGAATTTCCGAAAGTGGCCGCATTTATAAATATAATGTCAATTAACATTTATAATTATTATATTATTTTAGCTCTATAATTTATCAAAGTTTTTTGACCGTGCGCTTAACGCACATGTATACCACTAGTTAGTTCAAATAGTTGTCACTCAAATGGAGATATATCTTCCATGGAATTGGGAATCTCCGAAAGTGGCCGCAACCGCCCACAAAATCTTGAAAAAAACGCGTTTTTTCTAACTCTCAGGAAAAATGTGTTTAAAAAAAAAACGCGGTGGCTTTTTTGTAAATATGTGGAACTTCTTTAAAAAAACGTGCAGTGGTATTTTTGTAAATAATCAGAACTTCTCAACGGTTCTGGATATAATTATTAAACATTTTGGATATGAGATTGACAGACAGAAACTTTGAAAGTGATAGCCAGAAGGGTCATTTTTGTAAATAATCAGAACTTCTCAACGGTTCTGGATATCAATATAAAGCCTTCTGGATATGAGATTGATAGCCAGAACCTTTGAAAGTGATAATCAGAAGGGTTTTGGATATCAATATAAAGCCTTCTAGATTTTTTTACTGTGGAATTTGGATATCCAGAAAGGTCATTTTTGTAAATAATCAGAACTTCTCAACGATTCTGGATATCAATATAAAGCCTCATTCACTGTGGAATCTAATCTCACATATTGATTGGAGGGTTGTCCCTTTTGCTGTCTTAACCCATTTATTTTACTGCAAATTGGAATTAACAAAGATCAGTTATGCGTTTTTTTTTTTTTTTAAATAAACAAAACACTAATTGCATTAATAAATGTTAATCTCCTCGCATCCTTCTTGCGTGGACATCGTCAAAAAAAACAAAAAAAACATCCGAAAACTACAAATTTATAAAAAGACGAACAATCGTCGATAACCTATCTGACACAATAAAAGAGCGTAATACATCTTGATTATGAACGTCTATTCCTAAACCAAATCTCCAACGAAAACCCTCCCTTATGAACAATGACTTGTGATGCGCAAATGCTTCTCCATGTTACACTTGGACACAACCAACATTGGCCTTAAGAAAATCCCCAAACGGAAAGAATTTGACATTGAAGACATGACACAGTAATCCATTTAGGTTGGCAAGAAATGTTCAACCAAACATCACAAGTATTGAAACAATGAATCGAAAAATAAATATTAAAAAAAAGTTAAATTTGTTTTGATCAAAAATTAATTTAAATATTTTTAAAAAATTGATTATTCATTTGAAACGCAATTAAAAACAAATATTTAAAACAATGTTAAATTTGTTTTGATCAAATTGGATAACAGAGCCAGTAACATGCAGAACAAAGACGCGCCACCACGCGGGCGGCCAGAGCTAAGGGAAGAGAACAACTACTACGTACAGCTGGGAATCGCCTTAACACTATTCCTCCCACTCGTTCTCTCTCATACTTTACTTTTATATTTAAAACACCAATCAATTTACTATTTCCTACCCACCTTCACTCTCCTACCATACTTTTTATACTCACAACAATTATGTCACTTTTAATATTTCTTGATCTCGATCCATGCAAATTAAAAGGCGGACTCATACTTTGGGACTGAAGAGGCGGTACTATTTTCTTGCTTTCCATAAGTACATTTGCTTATACTTTTTGTTAGCTGCGTTAAGAATCAATTGCTGCTAACAGCCAAGGAAAAAGTTCGGTACCACTAATATTATGTAACCTCGGAATACTAGTATGCGTGCTTGGTTATATACATATTTTATGAAATACTTCCTCTGTTCTATAACTATGTGCATAAATTGACATTTTGAGTGTCCCATTGATAAGTCACACTTTCTTAAAATGACAAAGAATCTTTACTATTCATCCCACTAATTCTCTCTCCTACTTTACTTTTATACTCACAACATCAATCAACCTACTATTCCCTACCCCATTTTCTCTCTCTTACTCCACTTTTCACACTCACAACAACTACCCACTACTATTCATCTCTTAATTCCCGTGCAAAACCCATTTTGTGAACATAGTTATAGTTATGGGACGAAGGGAGTATGAATTGTTAATGTACCGCATTCGGAAGAATATTTATACCTATATGTAAAGAGAACAATGAAACGGGTAAAAAAAAAGGAAATACTTACTCCGTCCGTCCCTCTTTAATTTATAAATTTTGGGTTGAGCATATTATTTAAGAAAAAAGTGAAAAAGTGGAGTAGAGAATAGTAAGTGGATAATTGTTGTTAGTATGACAAGTGAGTCCCATTATTTTAAAAAATTAGTAAAACATTTCTATTTTCAAACTTTGTAGATTAAAGTGAGACAACCAAAATAACAAATTTTGTAAATTAAAGAGGGACGAAGGAAGTATGATTTAACCTTCAAATAGCTCGATCCCAGTATGCTTATATGCTGATATTGCATTATCTCGTTTATCGATGCTATTCAAATAATGAAAGTAAAATGTACTTATCAAACTAGGTGACATTTTTTTTAATTAGATTGTCTAGTTAAATTGAAAAAAAAAAAAAAATGTAGACTGTGAAAGAAGAAGCCTGGTGAAGCAGGCATGTAATGGTGTTGTCACTTCAAAAAAAGAAAAAAAAAATAAAAGAAAAGGGAAATTTCAAGTGTTCTTGTTTGGGTATTTTTGAGCTAGACAAATTCCTTTATTTTGTTTAGGCATTTTTAGCTGGGCAAATGTCGACATACTGTTGCCCAATATATATACCAAATCCCCATAAAAACTTTCTTTAACAATATTAGTGTTATATTAGCGTTAGTTGCAGCCTTTGTCTTCGCTACGTAGGTGGAATGGACCTGGTTACACCCGACTGCGTGCATATATTAGTTGAATGGATGTCTGTTGAATCACATTTATTTTGAGGGCTTGATTGTCTTTTTGCCCACTTTTCCTACCCCATTGTACGTTCATCAAAAAAATATTGAAGCCCACCTTACCTACAACCAGCGATTCATCAAAAAAATACTGAATCTCAGTCTCGGAGGAGATGGACTACACTGTTGATAAACCTGAGGTTCCATCTCAAAATCAATGGGCAATAGAAAGAGTAGTCAGAATCTTTATATATTAAATGCATGACTTATCACTCGATGTTAGATAATTGTTCCAACAAATACAGTCCGATCGATACTCTATTCCATATAATTACTCCCCCTGTGATGTTTGGGGAAGCTCACATGCATGCTTCCATGCACAATTTTGACTTTTCACCTCTATAAATACCTTCCCTAGTTCTGGAGGCTCAGTGCAACAAATCATCTCTCTCTCTCTCTCTCTCTCTCTTTGAGTATCTATTTTGATCAGTAATGGCCAACTTAACCACCACTTTCTTGTTATTTCTTGTACTAATATTTTCAAATGAAGTGTTACAAATTAGTGAAGGAAGAACTTTGAAGCTTGAAAAGGAATTGAACCATGCTTTAGAAGTTGAAGCAAAAGAGAACAGTACTAGGGTAATTAATGTCGCGAGCCCTGGCGAAATGCACAAGGCTGGTGTAATTACGCCAACTGGCGAAAGAAATGTGGATGCTTTTCGACCTACGACACCAGGACATAGTCCAGGTGTCGGTCACGCCGTTCATGGCTAGGCCTTCTAATTAAAATGGTTGCCTGATCTTGATTGATTGGCGTACGTCAACCACATTAATTGCTTGTAATTGTGATTTAATTTCTTGTTTTAGTTACTATTTGATTGCTTTAGTTTGTACGTAAATATGTTTGTGTTTAATTCCTCAGTTGTAATCAGAGTTTGTTTCATGTTAGTTAGCTAACTAGGGTTGTATTGTATCATGAATGTCATTTCAATCTTCTTTTAGAATTTGTCATGTTCACTCTCTCTCTCTCTCTCTATACCATATACTCTCTCTATCCTGAAATGATATTTCATTTGCCATTTTTCATTGTCTAAAAAAAATCTTCTCATTTCTACAATTTAAGTTTAAATGTAGATAAACACAACATGGTATTGAAGCAAGTGTTTATATCCTTAAAAATGTTTAAATAATATGTGAAAAACATTTTGGGACGGGGAGTATTATGCATGAATGAATGATCAGTTGTATGTGGTCAAGAATTTTTCTGGATACAAAAAGGATCTGTTCCCCATGCAAAACAAAGCTTATTTAACTTGTTTATAAAGGAAACGACCAAAGTAAGTACAAGAAGGATTCCTCAAAGGTTGTAGTGGTTAATTACTTTTGATGGTCGCATGGAGGGAAATGATTTTGCCTATGTTCAATCTTCATTTGTAGCACAATATACTAATGCTTGAACCTTGTACAGTACAAGTACCTAAAAGAACTTAAGAGTTATGTAAATAATTTGCTACACCCATTCTTTAAATCACGCATAACTTCCCATCACCAAATTATCTCATAACAACATGCACAATTTATTTATTTTTTAGCGTTCCATTGATAAGTTTCACTTACTCAAAACAAAAAAAATATACTCCCTCTGTCCCTAAGTGAGTGTCCATTTTCAAAAATGAGTGTCTTTTTTTAACATAACTTTCTCCCTAAACGTTTTTTTTGGAAAAAATTTTCACCGGTTTCTTTATACGTGCAAAACTAAAGGTTTAGAAAAGAGATTACAAGATTATATATGAATCGTTGTTACCAAATTGTTCAAAAAATTGAGATTTTCAGTGTCCCTTAAAATGAAATTTGGACACTCATTTAGGGACAGAGGGAGTATTTCTTTCATTCAATGAGACTCACTTATCAATACTAATACTGTACACATTCAAAAGTGTGTACATATATTGCGCTTGCCGTGGTTAATGTCTTAGACTCATCACTCATGCATGCATGTCAAGGCATCATACGGTATACAGAGTCGAGTCAAATGGGAAAATTGTATAAGGGGTGTTACTATTAGTGATGGATCCAATGATGAATTTCAAATGAGTGCACAAATTTAAAATAGTAGTGGGAATTGAAATTGGCTATTCAGAAAATAAACAAATTAAAAACACTAACCACTACACTACAACAGTTTTTAATAATGGGCATCGCCACCCAATAACGTGCTTGGGTCCGCCTCTTATTACTACTAATGGGTATGTCCTCCTCTCACTTCCTCCATGTATACAATATCGAACGTTACAACTTTAATTCCTTAAGCGTCGGACATGTAAAGGGACTTAATTTGCATATGTAGCATTCAACATTGATCAAAATGAAAAGAAAACATGGTTTTAGTTTGGGAGTAGCATTGAGATGATTAAGTAAAATTGGTCGTTACAGCAGTTTTCAAATCAGACATCGGCGGATCTACCATAATCTTATGGGTGCAATTGCCCCCTTTGATTTCAAAACTTTTGTTTTACTTGTGCAAAATTCTAAGAATTTAGTGGTTTTTGGACAACTTATCGATACTTCCCCCCTTTTGCCTAAAGAAAAAAATGCACTTAATATCAAAAAAATAAAAAAATAAAAAAAATGACTGACTCCGCCACTGAATTCAGATACATAATTTTTTCTTTTGATGTGTGCTCAAAATGACCATTATTAAAGATTGAGAGAAAAGAAAAATCTTTGCAAAACAAATTAACAACAAAATAAAACCAGACAGTGGGTTAGCAGCTTAAAGCCCCCAAAGAAAAGATAGCAGAACCAAGAATTAAACAAGTCATTTACCAACCCCATTCAAGTGAGAAAACAAAATAAATATCATATCACGATGGAATCAAAGATTAGAGTACCTACCGTAATAGTCTCCCCGTCCCAGAAAGTTAGTCCATCTTTTACGTTGTTATTATGAATGAACTTTGAGCTATATATAATTTAGGATGCTTTTATCTATCGTAATGAGAATCTAAAAATTGGTATTGAGAGGGAGTACTTTATATTAGTATATGTGCCGACTATTTTTTCGCCTTAAAATAAGTGTCGCATTTAACTTGTCAATGCCATTGAGAAATGAACTTCATTTGCTTGTATATTATTTGTATCAAAGTAAAATTGCACTAACATAACATAAGATTGTTCCCGTATTTTTTTTTGAAAGCAAACATCACATAATTGCATTAATAAGGAGTAAGACGGCGTTCCACAAATGTTGGAGGCTCGTCCAAAATGTAAAAATTGCAATTAAGATGTACACATGAATAGCCTAACATATCTCGAATATTGATTGCCAATCCCGAACCAAATCTCCAATGAAAGTCCACGGGAACTATAACATGTGATGAGCAAATGCTTTTCCAAGTAAAACATGGACACGGCTCAACAATAGCTTTTAGTAAACTCCTGAATGGTAAGAATTTGGCGTTGAAAACAAGGAAAAGTAACACATTTGAGTCAGGAGTAAATGCGTGACCAAACATCGCAAGCATAGTACCAAGAAAAAAATCAAAATCATTTTAAGGCTCTCACAGAGGAGAGAAGGCAAAGGCTCCCAACGAAGGGGAGTAGGCAAAGGCTCCCAACAAAGGGGAGATAACATATGATCAAACGATATGGTTGACAACATGATTTATTCAACAAAGGAATAACAAAAAACAATAAAAACACTAAATCTAGAAATTAAAAGGCAACAAATCTCATAATTTAAACATTAATCACTGAATAAATCAATGACTAATGTTTAAATTATGAGTTTTGTAAAAATAAATGGAAGATTGTTTCCGTAATTAGACATACGATTTATTTAAAAATACTAAAAAAGAAATTGTGGTTGTTAGTATGAGATGGAAAGAGTATTTTTTGATGCACAATTAAATTTGAACCATGAAATTGATACATGAAGTACCCCCTTGCACTCCTTAACCTATGGAAAAGCATAGTCAATAATATTCTTTGCCTTTAACAGCAAAAGAATCTCTTGTTCATTTGGTGGCTATATATATATATATATATATATATAGTCCATAATATTCTTTGCCTTTAACAGCAAAAGAATCTCTTGTTCATTTGGTGGCTATATATATATATATATATATATATATGATGATCATGTTGTCTAAATTAATTTTAATTATACTAATAAACTTTTTGATGGGTAGGATTAATTGAACTGTAAAGGTCATGTAGACCTCTTAATGTAAAGTTAGCTAGGGTTTTTTGATTAACCGCCAGGAATTAAGAACGAATAAATATAATAATAAAATAAAGAATCTGAGAATCTTTAAGGAACCGTCCAAATTATAATCAGTATAGTTAAGGGATTAGTGGAAGGGCAGTCTGTGCACATTACTACATAACTATTTTATAAACCCTAAATGCAAAATGCAACCTTTGAGATGTTTGAAAGGCAATTAGACCTTTCAAATTAGTTGTGGTTTAGGTCATTACTAACCCACCCAATGACCTTGGAGAGAGATTTCATAGAATAATACTTTTTTCTCCGTCTCATTTTAAATTTCAAAATTAAAATAATACAATATTTTTTGGGGCTAGAGTGAACATTAAATTTTATGTTATCGTTGAAATGAGCATAACTTGCAAAACTTTTGTGCTCCCTCTGTCCCATAAAGATAACATAGATAATTTTTATTGAACTTTGATGATAAATTTATATTGATTTATTTGTCTAAGTGAAATCTTAAACCTTGTTATGAATATATATTAAAACTACTGTCAATTTTTTCAAAACAAATTTATGTTAGAATAAATAAATTAACATGAAACTATTGGTCAAAATTCAATCGAGGTTATTTGAAAAAGTAAAACTATATTTATGGGACGGAGGTAGTACATTTTAGGTTTAGGGTGCTGCAACCATTACACAATCACACAAAAAGATAAGAATTGTTTACCTAGTTCAGTCACAATAATACTAAAATCATGGTTGCTATAGGTCAGAATTATACTCAATAATCTCTTTACTTGATTTTAAAAAGTGTTTATGACAGTCACTTGACATTTGATAAGACACCAAACAAGAACCCTTAATGATTCCTACACATACGCTAGAAAAGAATCTTGCAAAGAGAAAGAAACTAATTCCCGCCCCTATATGCCTGCATGGCCATGTTTTTCACACCCTCTGCATTGTCCAAAATTCACACTCTTAGTAAGCTATACGACCGCATCATGCCACCGCATGGGCTTCAGAGTGTCATGTGAAGGAGATGACATCCTAATATGTGGAATAATTCGGATAATTCTCTCAATTATTTTAAGAGATTTAGTTAGGTTATATTTGTAATATTCCTTTCCTATTTTATCTCTTTCCATGTCTAGCCAATTAGGGTTTCCTAGGGTTTTAGTTGTACATACATATATACTCCCTCTTGTAAATCGGCAGCCACGTTTTTTGTGACTACGAGAACTCAATTCACATATTTTCTTTCTTCTCTTTTATCACTTTTATCATGGTATCAGAGCCTGGTTGATCTAAACCGAGTAGCTTCCGCATATTTTTTTTCCTTTCTTCTCCTATCACCTCCACCATGGCCGGAGATGACGAAACCAAAGCCAAAGCCAAGAACAGTGGGGCGGCGGCTGGAAGTAAGGTAGATGTGATGTCTCCATATTTTATTGAGTTTTTAGCCATTTTGACATGCGTACTATTTGGGTGTAGTCAATGTGGCATGCGTACTTCATAAACATCAAATGTGTCATGCGTACTTTAGTTTCATTTTCAATTTGACCTATTTTTCTAACGCCAGTTAAAATTTAACGAAACAGTCAATGAAAGTTAACGTACTAGTTAGTTTGAATTGATTTTCCTTTTAAGGGCTACATTGAAAATTCTATAAGTAAAAGGGTTGTGAACAAAAAAATTGAAACATTAATATTTAAAGTTTAAAATAAATATATATTTTTATAATTTTAATTATTTTGAACGCGTCGTAAAAAAATTGGATTAAAAAATATTTAATAAATAACCAATCTATCTAAAATAATCAAAACTGTTAATAAATGAACAATTTAACTTTGTATATCAGTTATTTTTCCAAAAATTCAAAAACTCGGATGTGTTGGCTTGGTATGTTATGGGTGCTACTGTCGCCGCCATAGCTTGCCTAATTCAATTCTTTTTTTTTTAACTGAGTTTTTGAATTTTTGGAAAAATAAATGATATACAAGGTTAAATTGTTCATTTATTAACAGTTTTAATTATTTAAGATACATTGGTAATTTATTAAATATTTTTTAATCCAAATATTTTTTTGTAAGACGCGTTCAAAAATAATTAAAATTATAAAAATATATATTTATTTTAAGCTTTAAATATTAATGTTTCAAATTTTTTGTTCACATCCCTTGTACTTATAGAATTATCAATGAAGCCCTTAAAAGGAAAATCAACTTCAAACTAACTAGTACGTTAACTTTCATTGACTGTTTCGTTAAATTTTAACTGGCGTTAGAGAAATAGGTCAAATTGAAAACGAAACTAAAGTACGCAGGACACATTTACTGTTTATGAAGTACGCATGTCACATTGACTAGGGATGGCCAACTCCGGTTCCGGTTCGGCATATAGGTGAACCTTAACCGGCCCTTGCTTACCCCGGATCCGGTTCCGGTACGGTTCTGGTTCCGGTCCGGTTCCGGTCAATAATGAATAAACAAGTTAAAAATTATTGAAAAACAAGGGATTTCCGGTCTGGTTCCGGTTCCGGTCTGGTTTGCCATTTATGTGAACCTTAACCGGCCCGGATGACTGGCGGTTCCTGTTACTCCAGTTCCGGTTTACTCACCGGTTTGCTCTGGTTCCGAGCTTCTCCGGTCCGGTTCTGGTTCTGGGCCGGTTTGGTCATCCCTAACATTGACTACGCCCAAATAGTACGCAGGTCAAAATGGTTAAAAACTCATATTTTATTTCAGCATCGGACAATCCAAACACCGTCTTCGTAAGCGATCCTCTTCGAGATGGGAATTATGCAGATTGGGTTGATGAGATGAGTAATGCCCTTTTTGCAAAGAATAAAGTTGGATTCGTAGATGGAACGATTCCAATCCCAGATGAAGGTTCGGCAGAGTTGGCGTTATGGAAGCGATGCAACGCAATGGCAAAGGGATGGTTGAACAGTGCTATAGAGAAGGATATTCGAAACAGTGTAAAGCATGCAGGGACGGCACAAGAAATATAAGAGGACGTGCAAGAGCGTTTTGGGAGCAACTAAAGCGCGCCATAACCCCAACGAGACAAGAATCTCTTAGTGTCAGCATACTACACGAAGTTGAAGGGTCTTTGGGACGAAATCCAGTCCATTGCTCCATTACCTAAGTGCAAGTGTACTAGGTACACATGTTATACACCCAAGAAGCTTGTGGAGATGAGGGAAAATGAGCGTTTGTATGAGTTTCTTATGGGTTTGGATCTAGTTTTGGGACAATTAAAACCCAAATTCTGAGCATGAAACCAACGATCGGTCTTGGTGCAGCTTACCATCTGGTTTCTGAGGATGAGAAACAGAAACAGATCAGTATAGCCGGAAAGGTGGACGTTGAGGCAGCTGCGTTTCAGACACGAAGCAGCCAGCGAGTTGTGGAGACAATTATTCAGCCAGTTTCTCAGTCAAGTGTACAGTCAACTGGACAGATAGAAAAGCCAAAATGCACACACTGTGAAAGATTGGGCCACATGATTGAAAGCTGCTACAAAATCATAGGATATCCAGAAAGGAAGAAGAGCAAGCAGAAGTGGGTTGCTGGGACAACGACAAAGCTTGCTGCAACAGGAGAAGGCAGTCCGATTCCTGGATTTACCGGTGAGCAGTACAAGCAGTTGGTTCAATTCTTTACAGATAAAACACAAGGCGAACAAAAGTCTCTTCCTACAGCAAACATAGCGGGTAAGCAGAATAATATACGCACTTGGATCATTGACTCAGGAGCAAGTGACCACATAACTTGTAACGAATCAATGCTGGAAAATCAAGTACGGACTGAAACAGAGGCCCCAGTCAGAATTCTGATTGGCGATGTCATACCAGTCAAAGGGATTGGCAGTACAAAACTCCCGAATGGATCCCACATTCGTCATGTTTTAAATATTCCTGCCTTCAAATGTAATATTTTATCTTTTAGTCGATTGACAAAAGATTTGAACTGTGCTCTCACATTCTTTTCGAATTTTTGTGTGATACATGACTTAGCTTCGAGGACTCTGATTGGAATGAGTAGATGCAGCGATGGTCTATATCACCTGGAACCGGTCATAAAGAAACAAATGGCAATGACGGCAACAGTTGATGCACGGGTATGGCATAAAAGATTAGGACATTCTTTGGCTTTTAATCCTCAGTTTTCTGATAATTGTAGTAAGGGAAAAGAACATTGTGACTCATGTTTTTTTAGCCAAAATGATGAGACTTCCCTTCCCTACTAGTAGTATTCAAACTCAATTTTGTTTTGATTTAATACATTGTGACATTTGGGGTGGTTATAAAACGCTTTCTTTCTCGGGTGCATATTATTTTTTACCATTGTTGATGATTTTAGTCGGGATGTATGGGTTTTCTTGATGAAGCATAAATATTTCAGTCCATCGTTATCTCACTATGTTTTATAATATGGTCGAATTTGATAGAAAAGTCAATCGTATTAGAAGTGATAATGGTAGTGAATTTCAATCACTTTTGATGCTAGAATACTTTGTTAATAATGGGATAATGCTTGAGATGTCTTGCACCGACACTCCAAAACAAAATTGAGTTGTTTAACGCAAGAATCGTCACATATTAGACATGGCAAGGGACCTACGTTTTGAGGCAGGCTTACCGAAAAGGTTTTGGGGGGGGGGGGAATGTGTTTTGATTGCAGCAAATATAATTAATCGCTTGCCTTCCAAACTTTTGACAAATAAAACTCTCTATAAAATCTTAGTTAAAAAGAAACCTTCTTTTGATCATCTCCGTATTTTTGGATGTTTGGCTTATGCCAAGAATAATAAGAAAGGGGGAGACCTTGTGTTTTTGTTGGGTATCCTTATTCTCAAAAGGGTTACGTGGTTTTTGATTTAGAGTCTAAGGTGATTTATAAATCCCGTGATTTAAAGTTTGTGGAAGATGTGTTCCCTTTCAAAAGAATTAATTCAGAAGTCAGTAAGCCTTCTTTGAGTAATAACAGGGACAGAGATTGGGAAGAAGAAATTGCGGAATTAGAGTAGCTGGAACCACTTGAGCAGTCAGCTGAGCAGGTACTTGACAGGGAACAGGTGTACACATAAGTCAGCTGAGCAGGTACTTGACAGGGAACAGGTGTACACATAACTGGACTCTACAGCACCAGAACATGAACAATCAGATGTTCAGACAGTTGACGAACTAGTTTTGCAAACATCTGCTGAACAGGTCACCGAACAACTGGCACCAGAACAGAGCAGATGAAGTGAACAACAAAGACATCAGCCTAAACATCTCAAGGAGTTTGTTGTCAACTTACCCGGTTACATAGACCATCCGCCTCCCAGTTCCAACTCAGTGTCCTCGAAGGTATATCCTCTATCTAACTACGTTTCTTATGAACATTTTTCTCCCACTCATAAGGCTTTTCTTGCGGCCATCACTTCACGTGATGAGCCTAAATATTTGTTGGGTTTTGAGGCAACATGCGCAGCGGAAGACGGCAATATAAAATAAACAAAACCCTAAGCCCCAAGATCCATTCATGATGATTAAATTAATAGCAAGATGAATTTAGAATACTAACCGTTGTAGAGCGTTTAAAATTTTCGGATCTTCAAATCTTCAAGCTTTAGATTTGATCTCCTCTTTCTTCGCATTCATCGGATTACGATCACAAGAACACGAACTTGAGATGCTAAATCAAATATCCTCTATGTGTATCCACACGCGAACGAATATCTAGAACCATTCTAGATCTGGATTGCTAAACCCATTAGAAAACACACTTTTCTAATCTTCAAAGGCTATATGAATTTATTGGCGTTCTTGAGCTTTTGATTCTCAATCTAAACTAAAGAATATGTTTCTCAAACACATGGAGGATACCAATAATGATACACCATCAACACATACTGATTAGGGTTTTTGAGAGGGGTGTTTATACTCATTAGTTCTAAACCATTTAGGAGAAATAGGTCAAAGCACGTCAAACCACGAAATCAGAACACTGGGCCTGAACCGGGCCTACTCGGCCGAGTCCTTTAAGGTGCTCGGCCGAGTACCTCTATGCCAGAACTTTTTGTAACTCATGCTCGGCCGATTCATGTGATGTGCTCGGCCGAGCACCCCCAGAAACTTGGTTTTAGCCTTTTAAACAATTTGTTCTTTTGTGTGTGGCCCTATAGGATTATATTAAGTTGGTAATGAGTCCAACCAAGGTCAAACTCATAAATCATGAGCGGACTCTAGCAAGCCATCATGATTACCCAATTAATATAACTTAACGAAGTTCGTTATCCTCATAGAACATATTGTTGGGTTTTGAAGCACCTTGCACAGCGGAATAAAGCAATATGAAATTGACAAAACCCAAAGCCCCAAGATCCATTTATGATGATTAAATTAATGGAAAGATGAATTTAGAATACTAGCCGTTGTAGAGCGTTTAAATTTTCCGGATCTTCAAATCTTCAAGTCTTCAAGCTTTAGATTTGATCTCCTCGTTCTTCAAGTTAATCGGATCACGATCACAGGAACACGAAATTGAGATGCTAAAGAAAGCATCCTCTATGTGTATCCACACGTGAACGAATATCTAGAACCATTCTAGATCTGGATTGCTAGACCCATTAGAAAACACTTTTCTAATCTTTAAAGGCTATATGAATTTTGTGTTCTTGATGTTTGATTCTCAATCTTGGACCAAGAATTATGTTTCTCAAACATACTAGGTTGCATTAGTTTAATGGCTGATGAAAATATATATTTATAGTCCATAGTCATTAACCCTTAATGACCTAGAAGATGTAAATCCTGTCACCCAATTAAACTGGCCAAAAACTGCTCCAAGGACTCCGGCACAGTCTTGCTCACAAAATGGCATGGTCGTGACACTTGTGTCGACCCAGATTTCCCTTGGCGAAATAATGGCACGATCGAGCTTTCAATCTGGCACGGTCGTGCGCACAAAACAGCACGATCGTGACAATTGGGCCGAACTGCCAAATTTTCAGCTTTTTTCAATTTTAGCCTTTTGATCAATTCATTCTTTTGTGTGTGACCCCATAATATTATATTAAGTTGGTAATGAGTCAAACCCATAAGTCATGAGCGGACTCTAGCAAGCCATCATGACTACCCAATTAATATAACTTTAAACAAAGTTCGTCATATTTATAGAATATATCATAATCCTTTTGTCACACGATATCATATTGGACATAAGTCATGGTCCACATCAACTTATGTTGTCCAATGCTTTCTCGATCCCGAGTAGATTGATATGAGTAAATGACATTGAACACTTTAATTCATTTGGGTATGGCCATACATTATCATCAATCTCACTCATCGAGAGGCCAAGCAGATATCTCTCTTGAGAGAGGGACAAATCCCTTCTTGACTTATCATTCTTCCCTATATGAATCCGATTATACCAATCGTAGCCTTTATAACCACCCGGTTAGGGGTAGCATTTGAATACATCAAATATAATGTTCATCATGTGGAAGACTATAATAATCTCAGGTCTAAGGATAAATGATATAACTATTATGAGATTTAATTATGACATCTGACCATGAGATAAATCTCATAGGTGGGTCAAGTCCAGTACGTGTTCACTAACAAGTACCCATAAGCTTAATTTGTATTACATACACATGATCATCATATGATCATCAATTAAACTTATACTAGTTCTTCATAAGTACTAGGGACGGGGATTATTATAATAAACATGTAAAACATATAATAACCCAGGGTTGTTATCTCCATAACAAATGAGAACATGATGTAACGTAAGGCCTTTCTCAAGGGCCTAGGGCATAATTTCCAACAATATCGCACTTGAACTAGGCCCAAATAAGCTTAGCTTATGACCATCATAACAGTGTGTGGGGAATCTTATGTAGGAAGATTATCCTTGTTATCATCATAAAGTATTTTGCATATTTTGACATTTCCCATATCAACGATTTCTCGTAGAGATGGAAACGTCTGAGTGTGTGTTTGAATCATAGATGAGCCTTTGGTACCTTAACTTGTGCAATAACCATTATTTCACAATAAAGGTCCATAGGATTAGTATTACTAGAAACTATTTCTAGTTTTACTAACAACATCTATATTCAAACAATTCCCTTAGTTACAACTCTTGTAACTAAATACTCAATATTATTCGTAGAATAATTTATAGTGTATTTGCTTGGAACTATTCCAACTAATAGCACTCACTTTAAACATATGTTTATACTGCGATTTAAATTACCATTGTCGATGTGAAAGCATGCATCTATGTAACCATTTACTAGATCATCTCCCATGTCAACAACCATCAAGAATGCATACTTAGTTCTTCTCAAGTACATAAGGATATTCTTGATCACTATCTAGTGACTTTCACTAGGATATGATTAGTTTGTTCTCATCATACTCTAAGTATATGAGTTATCCCGTCTAAGTACATAATATGACATATCTGTTAGATCTAATTGCCGAAGCATACGGAATCTTAATCATGTATTCTTGCTCATTAGTCTTCCACTAAGACTAAGTCTTGCCAAGAACATTGTCATTAGACAACCTTGTAAGTTCTTCTCCAAGAGTCTTGCATACTGAACAATTCAGTACTTTGTCTTTATAAGCACTTTGACACAGACCAATCAACATCATAGATTTATATCAATAGATATTAATTTCAAGGATGTAAGCGGCTTCTTCCTAAGTCTTTCATTAATAAACTCTTTCCAATGAGCTATATGTTAACCACATATACAAGACTAGGAATAACACTATGCTCCCACTAATTTCTTAGCAAACACAAGTCTCATCTTTGATGAATTTCAAACGATTTGAATACTTCATCAAAATGATTGATTCTACTCCAAGAAGCTTGCTTCAATCCATTTCTTGGATTTCCACAAATAAACATACTTTATTAGAATTTTGTAGACTATCAAAACCTTTAGGTTGTATCCAATACATCCTTAAGTTAGTTCCTGTTAAGGAACGCTGTTTTGACATCCATTTGTCAAATTTCATATTCCAAATATGAAGATATGACAAAGATAATTCTAATATATTAAAGCATGACTACAAGTGAGAAAGTTTTATCATAGTCGAAATATGAGTCAACCTTTTCGCATTTAGTCTTGCTTAATTAGTTTGTTCTTTGCTACCCATGTATATTTTCTCCAAGAAAACTCAATTCCATCCTTTGGTTTTTACACCTTAGGTTAGAATGATCAAGTTCCAAACTTGATTATTATACATGGATTGCCCTTTTAGATTTCATTACTCCAAGCCATTAATCTAATATGGAGCGGACATTGCATTTTAATAGGTGGTAGATATGCCATTCTCAATGAACTTTATCACAATACTTTATATTTCGAGAAATCCAATATTTCTTGTCATAGAATATATCCTATCATACATGCAAGTAACTTGTGTAACTTGAACGAATTTTACAACTCCTTGTAAAAGTTTGTTCAACTTCCATCTAAGGTTCTTTGTAATTTTCTGGGTTTCGAATAATTCAAGATATATTTTACTCCCACTGGTTCTTTTAGAGATAAACAATTTATCTAGAAAAGTACCATTACCAACAAACAATTTATTTCTTAGAAGTAAAATAATATCCTCAAGTTTCCTTAAGACATCCCATAAAAATACATTTATTTTTAAGCGTGAGCTTGTTCCAAACAAGTCTTTTCGCAAAAGTCTCACTTTCTTAAATCTTTATGAAAGACAAACCGAGTTTTCTTTCATCTCATAACTCATATGGACCCTTTTGAACCTATTTTGATGGAACTCAAATTAGTGTAATTATAGCGGTTTCCAATGCATAACCCCAAAACAAATAATGGAAGATCAATTTTGACTTTATCATTTAATGAACCATATCAAATAAGGTTCGATACCTCCACGTAGATACATCATTCCAAAATGGTGTTCTTTGTGGAGTTCATTGTGAAACAACTTCACAACCTTAAAGATGATTGTCAAAATCTTGGTTTAATTATTTATCATCTCGATCGTATCAGAATCTTTGAATAGATTTACCAAGTGGTACCAAAATCCTTTTTTAGCATTGCTACTTAATGGACCATATACATCAACATGTATTAAGTTTAATAAGTCACTAGCCCTTTTACTACTCATAGTAAAAGATGTCTTGGTCCAAGTAAATAAGATTTGCATATATCATATGATTCAAAATCGTATGACTTTAAAACTCCGTCCCATGGAATTTTAGATATGCATTTCTCATTTACTTGATCAAAACAATAATGCCTTAAGAATTTAATAATTTATGTTATAATCTTATTCATTATCTTGTTCTTCAAGATTTAGGATATTAGATTTATTTATATGATTTAACAATACGATAAAGCAAATCATAATAAATAAAACACTTTCTTATTCTCAATAAGAAATAAATATCCTTCATTATCTTATAACAAAATAATACTTTCTACTTTAATAAATAAAGCCACTTCACAAGTGTTCTACGAATAATGTTACAACTCTTGCATCATTATTCATAGATTAACTTTACTTTTAAGTAGTCTTTCAATTTACTAATTCTTGCACATTTTTACAAATGTGGGATCAAATCCGGTATCCAATACCCAATAAATAAAATTTAGAAATATTAATTTTATTACATAAATATCTGAAGTGGTAGTCTCACTACCATTCACTTTCTTTGATCATCCAGAATTTCGATTACAATTTTAAATGGTCAATCCAATTTTCACGTTACCAAATTGTACTATTTAGAGTTAAAACTTTAGCCACAATTATTTCCTTTAGGTTTGACAACATTTGTCTTACCTTTATCTTTTTAATCCTCTTTCCTTTTAGAAATTCATTAAGTCAAAAATCAAATTTTCGACTTAGATCATCATCTTTCCGCACTTTAATTCAGATATTGAGAGCACAAATTGTACGGCCGAAACTAAGATAAAAGGCATCCACAATTCCGTACATCATTCAGAAATTTTGAGAACAGTCCATACGGCCGAAACTAAGCCAAAAGGCATCTACATTTCCGTATGAATCTGTAGTCTTGTTTCTAAATTCTATGTCTCATCAATTTAATTGATTTCAGCAATCAAGAACAATTCATGATTCTGATTTCAGTTTATCTGAATTCTGAATTGACATCACTTTTCAGAAAACACGGTTTCGCAAACCAGCCATCTGAAACTAGATTCAACCCAAAATAGTTTTGAACTTGACATTTAATTTCAGGAAACACGGTTTCTAAAACCAGTCATCTGACAATTAAATTCAACTCAAAATATTTATCATAAAAGCGGTAGATTTTAAATTTTCAAAATTTACCTCAAAATTGTTTTCCTTGATTCAATTAGGATTTGGTGTTCATGGTGATTGAATCATCATGATCATCAAAACCCAGAATAAACAATTTATTCATGAATCTAAGATCATCAACAAGTTAATCAAATTAAATTTTGATGATCCTACGAAACATATTAATTGAATTAATATTTTAGTTTAGGTTACTTACGATTATTAAGAATGTATAATTTCTGTTCTTGCTTTAGAACAATTCTTAAGCTCATGATCCAATCAAAGAAATTAATTTCATTCTCTTTCAACTTTTCTTTTTAAAGAACCGATCACAGTAATAAACATAATTAAAGCATAATATAACATTCTACATAAATATGTAAATAAATATATACACCTATATTTCATACCAATCATTTAAGAGATAAATTATTTGTATTTCATAAATACTCCCACTAAAATTATATAACCTTCAAATACAACAATTGTATAATATAATTTATGTGGGCTAAGATCCATATTTCACCGAATTTTGAGTCAGCTAGGGCACAACTGCTCAAAACCAAGTTATTTAGGTAGACAACTCTGTCAATCATATCATATATGACTCTTAGATCTTTTATGAGATTTTTAGACATCCAATGTCAAACATGTTTTAATCTCATCTTGTGTCTTAGGCCCAAAACTGTTTTGATAGCCTAATTAAGTCAAACCACGTTAAACGTATAGGAAACTCTGATTCACTCATCTTGCTCATACACTGATAGAATCAATGAACCTCGCTAGGGCGTAGCCTGCATAAAACTATCCGGTGTACTCACAAGTGTTTTAATAGTGGATTGACACATGACTTAAATTTTCAAGAAGGTTCTTTCATATAGCAACGCGCATAACAAATGTATAATTAATCCAATTAATTAATGAATAGATACTATGTGAATATAATTATGAATTTTAGATTTTCATAGAGTCTTACTCTTGGTATAATACATATTTAATAATGAATTCTTTCATAGAGACCAACTCTATTTAGAATACATTACCTCATAGAATCCAATTCCATGAACAATACGTATTCTACAATGCATCTCCAAGTCTGAAAAACACGAATTCAGAAATCTGCACTGCACGCGAACTGCACAAAAAATCTGCATGAATTCATGCATTGCACGTGCATTGCACGCGTACTACACGAAATTTCTACACAAAATTCTGCACTGCACGTGCGTTGCACGTAATCTGGTCGAAAATTCTGCACGAAAACGTGCATTGCACGGGAACCGCAAGATCGCAATTTATCAAATCGTGATCCTTTAAGAATTTAACTATTTATGATAATCAAATTATCATAAACATTAAACCCTAAGAACAAACAATTTGTTCTTCAAGATCAAGAATCATCAATTCAATAATCCAATTAAAGAAATTGATGATCCGATAAATAGATTAATCATACAACTTGAAAACCTTGTTCATAATCATACTAAATCATATATAATTGTTTCACCAAACAATTCACATAAATCCCTTATTCTAAATTCTATCATGCTAGATCATATAATCAAATTATATATTAAACATGATAATATTAAAATAACCATAGATGAACGGGACTCTGATACCACTGTTGGGTTTTGAAGTACCTTGCGCAGCGGAATAAAGCAATATGAAACGACAAAACCCTAAGCCCCAAGATCCATTCATGATGATTAAATTGATGGCAAGATAAATTTAGAATACTAACCGTTGTAGAGCTTTTAAATTTTCCGGTCTTCAAATCTTCAAGTCTTCAAGCTTTAGATTTGATCTCCTCGTTCTTCAAGTTCACCGGATCATGATCACAGGAACACGAACTTGAGAAGCTGAAGCAAGCATCATCTATGTGTATCCACACGCGAACGAATATCTAGAACTATTCTAGATCTGGATTGCTAGACCCATTAGAAAACACTTTTCTAATCTTTAAAGGCTATATGAATTTTGTGTTCTTGATCTTTGATTCTCAATCTTGGATCAAGAATTATGTTTATCAAACATACTAGGTTGCATTAGTTTAATGGCTGATGAAAAGATGTATTTATAGTCCTTAGTCATTAACCCTTAATGACCTAGAAGACCTAAATCCCGTCACCCAATTAAACTGGCCAAAAACTGCTCCAGGGACTCTGGCACGGTCGTGCTCACAAAGTGGCACGGCCGTGCCACTTGTGTCGACCCAGATTTCCCTTGGCGAAATAATGGCACGGTCGAGCTTTAAATCTGGCACGGTCGCGCCATTTGGCACGGTCGTGCGCACAAAACAGCACGGTCGTGCCAATTGGGCCGAACTGCGAGATTTTTAGCTTTTTTCAATTTTAGCCTTTTGATCTATTCGTTATTTTGTGTGTGACCCCATAGGATTATATTAAGTTGGTAATGAGTCAAACCAAGGTCAAACCCATAAGTCATGAGCGAACTCTAGCAAGCCATCATGACTACCCAATTAATATAATTTTAAACAAAGTTCGTCATCCTTATAGAACATATCACAATCCTTTTGTCACACGATATCATATTGGATATAAGTCATGGTCCATGTCAACTTTTTGTTTTCTAATGCTTTCTCGATCCCGAGTAGATTGATATGAGCAAATGACATTGAACACTTTAATTCATTTGGGTATGGCCATACACTATCATCAATCTCACTCATTGAGAGGCCAAGCAGATATCTCTCTTGAGAGAGGGACAAATCCCTTCTTGACTTATCATTCTTCCCTACATGAATCCGATTATACCAATCGTAGCCTTTATAACCACCAGGTTAGGGGTAGCATTTGAGTACGTCAAACATAATGTTCATCATGTGAAAGACTATGATAATCTCAGGTCTAAGGATAAATGATATAACTATTATGATATTTAATTATGACATCTGACCATGACATAAATCTCATAGGTGGGTCAAATCCAGTACGTGTTCACCAACAAGTACCCATAAGCTTAATTTGTATCACATACACATGATCATCATATGATCATCAATTAAACTTATACTAGTTCTTCATAAGTAGGGATGGCAATTTGACCGAACCCGATCCGTACCGAAGGGAAATCGATCCGAAAATTTCGGATATGGTTTGCATTTTTTAAGATCCGATCGGGTTCGGTTCGGTTTCGGTAGCACCTCTGATCCGATCCGAGATCCGACCCGATCCGACCCGAATCTATTAGGTTTATAAAATTTTACTACTACCCCCTCATGTTATAAAAATATACACATCACCCCCCTCTTATATAACAAAAACTAGGGTTTGGAAACTTATTTTGTCAGCGCCGTTCCTCCCTCTGTTCTCCGTTCCTCCCTCTAATCTCTCTCATCTCTCTCTCTCTTTCGTGGCTCTCTCTCTCTCTTGTCCTGTAATCTTCCCAGTCCCTCTCAAGCCTTGGTATTCATCTACTTAATTTCATTTTTATACATTCAGTTATATTCTGAGTAGTATAAAATGAGACACCATTTCTGATTTTGTTTTCCCAGTTTCAGCAAATGAGGTCGGAGCCGGCGATTAAGAAGCAATTTATTATGATTTTGGGACAATAGAAGAGGGAAAGGTGGCTTCCACCTCCACCGCAAGTCAATCAAGGCAAATGTTTTAAGCTTGGTGCTGAAAATGGCCGGCCAACAACATGTCTCTCTCCACATCGCCAAAACCACCGGCAGCAAATTCAAAATTGACAGCGTCCGATCGGAGCTCGGATCGGGCTCGGATCTCAACAAATTCGGATCGGATTCGGTATGGGGTTACCATTATTCGGATCGGATTCGGATCAGGTCTGATCCGATCCGAATCCGACCCGTTGCCATCCCTATTCATAAGTACTAGGGACGGGGATTATTATAATAAACATGTAAAACATATAATAACCCAGGGTTGTTATCTCCATAACAAATGAGAACATGATGTAACGTAAGGCCTTTCTCAAAGGCCTAGGGCATAATTTCCAATATATATCACAATCCTTTTGTCACGCGATATCATATTGAACATAAGTCATGGTCAACGTCAACTTATCTCGTTCAATGCTTTCTCGATCCCGAGTAGATTGATATGAGCAAATAACATTGAACACTTCAATTCATTTGGGTACGGCCATACACTATTATCAATCTCACTCATCGAGTGGCCAAGAAGATATCTCTCTTGAGAGAGGGATAAATTCCATCTTGACCCATCATTCCTCCCTACAAGAATCCGATTATGCCAATCGTAGCCGTTATAACCACCCGGTTAGGGGTAGCGTTTGAGTACGTCAAACATAATGTTCATCATGTGAAAGACTATGATAATCTCAGGTCTAAGGATAAATGATATAACTATTATGAGATTTAATTATGACATCTAACCATGACATAAATCTCATAGGTGGGTCATGTCCAGTACATGTTCACCAACACGTACCCATAAGTTTAATTTGTATCACATACACATGATCATCATATGATCATCGATTAAACTTATACTAGTCCTTCATAAGTACTAGGGACGGGGATTATTATAATAAACATGTAAAACATATAATAATCTAGGGTTGTTATCTCCATAACAAATGAGAACATGATGCAACGTAAGGCCTTTCTCAAGGGCCTAGGGCATAATCTCCAACAATATTACCATCAGGCTGTGAAAAATCAGGAATGACGAGATGCAATAAAAAAGGAGATGGAAGCTTTGGAAGCTAATGGTGCGTGGACACTTGAAGCATTGCCCACGGGGAAAAAGGCTATCGATTCCAAATGGGTTTATAAGATAAAATATAAACCAGATGGAAAAATAGAGAGATACAAGGCATGCTTGGTGGCAAAGGGATTTACACAGGTAGAAGGGATATATTATCATGACACTTATGCTCATGTTGCAAAACTAGTCACAATGCACAGCCTTCTAGCGGTAGCAGCCAAACATAATTGGGCGATGCATCAACTGGACGTGAATAATGCCTTCCTTCATGGGGATTTAGCAGAAGACGTATACATGAAATACCACAAGGCTTCGTAAAAGAAAGGGAGACTAGAGTTTGAAAGCTTCGGAAGTCAATACATGGTCTTAAACAGGCATCACGAAATTGGTACCAGAATTTTACTAATGCTCTCCTTGATGTTGGTTTCAGACAGTTACGGGCGGATCATTCTCTTTTTGTTTACAAAAGGGATGACACATATGTTGCTGCTCTTATCTACATTGATGATGTCCTCTTAGTTGGGAATGATGTTTCAAAAATTGAGGATGTAAAGACGTACTTGGATGACAAGTTCAGCATCAAAGACCTCGGACATTTAAAATACTTCTTGGGGATAGAAGTGGCAAGATCACCAGAGGGTATTGTTCTTAGTCAATGGAAGTACACTTTGGATATTCTTGAAGAGAGTGGATATCAAGGAGGATGAGTAAGTGATTTTCCTATGGAGCAAAATCTACGCATTGGCACTGATGACGACAGCCCTCACGTTGATGCGTCACAATAGCGCAGGTTAGTTGGTCGACTACTTTATTTGACAGTCACTAGACCTGACATTCAGTTTGCGGTCAATCGGTTGAGTCAGTTTGTTTCATCACCTAGACGCACACATATGGATGCAGCCATTCGTGCGGTACATTTTCTTAAAGGTACAGATGGTCAAGGTTTGTTCCTTCCCGCACATGGAAAGTTGCAACTTGAAGCCTTTTGTGATGCTGATTGGGGTGCATGTCCTATGACTAGGAGGTCTTGTACGAGATATTTCATAACGTTAGGGGGAGCTCCAATCTCCCGGCGCACAAAGAAACAGTCAGTTGTATCTCGATCATCAGTAGAGGCAGAGTATAGAGCTATGGCAACCACTGTTAGCGAGATTATTTGGCTACGATGGCTTTTACACGAGCTTGAAGCTTCACAGTCAAAAGCCACTCGTCTCTTTTGTGATAATCAAGCGGCGTGTCATATAGCAAACAATCCAGTGTTTCATGAAAGAACAAAACATGCTGACATGGATTGTTACTTTATTCGGGAAAGAGTTTCTTCTGGGGATATTGTGACTAAGACGATCTCAACTGAAAATCAAGTTGCAAATTTGTTCACCAAGCCTCTTGGAGCAGCACGATTTCGATTTTTGGTCGGCAAGTTGGGCATTCGTGATCTTCATGCTCCAACTTGAGGGGGAGTGAAGGAGATGACATCTGAATATGTGGAATAATTCGGATGATTCTCTCAATTATTTTAAGAAATTTAGTTAGGTTATATTTGTAATATTCCTTTCCTATTTTATCTCTTTCCATGTCTAGCCAATTAGGGTTTCTTAGGGTTTTAGTTGTACATATATACTCCCTCTTGTAAATCGGCAGCCACGTTTTTTGTGAATACTAGAACTCAATTCACATATTTTCTTTCTTCTCTTTTATCACTTTTATCATCATGTGCCGTTTTTCTTCCTTTCTTCTACATAGACTCAAACCTCTATTCCGATTTGGCTACGATTCTAACAATATTCAACTCTAATCATGAAGGACTCATGAAAGGATGAATTTGAGGAGAAGATAGATATTTCTTGTATATAGTATATGTTCTACCTCCTCATTTCCATTCTTTTAATTGCCTTTTCCTTCTAATTCCTTTCCCTTTTCCTTTTCACCAGAACCAAACATATAAAGTTTGTTGTCAAAATATGCTTGATTAGGGATATGATTAGTCTAAAGATGGGACACGAGATAGTATCATTTTGTTTACGTTTCAAAATGGCTGATCATTTTTGTTCTTAATCAAAATTAAAATAGACACTCATTTAGGAACGGGGGTTAGCATTAATTTACGGTTCACCGACTTCCTTTAGCATAAACATTAATTTGAAACCTAAAAATCTAACAGATGGACAAGCATGTTATGGTGGTTAAGTCAAGTCTATTGACAAGGAAAGTTGCAAAATAGAAATATGTATATACCTAAATTTAAATACAAATATTGGAAGCGTGCAGAATATAGACCAGAAGGAATGGAGCAAAGATAGTGCAGTATAATTATAAGCTTATAGTACCTTTTTATTCATTCATCAGAGGTTGGCTTTTAGCACATAAAGTAAACCATCCATTTAATTTAGGGGAAATGACAATTTAGGGTCCAAAGTTTAGAGGGTGTGTGCCAATAGGGGTCTGATGTATCAATTTTGTCAATTTAGGGTCCAAAGTTGCAAAAGTTGTGCAGGTTAGGGTTTTTTAACGATTGTTTTAACAGAATCCAGTTAAGTCAAACGTGTTTTGCACGTGGACTTAACTGGAGTTTGTTTTGAATATTTGGATGGTTATATCGTCATTTCAGACAAAGAAAATTAATAATAATTTTTTTTGAAATATTAAATTTTATTTTCTTATATTAAATTAACTAATAATTAAAACGTTATTAAAATAATTTTTCAAGAAATAATTTTTTTTTTCATTTAGAATCACTATAAAATAAAAAGTATAAATTTAAAAAGAAAAAAGTGTAAAAAAATTATATTAAAAAAAACACTTATTTTTTTTAAAAAAAAGAAGAAAGTGGGGATCAGACAATTTTTTTTTTTGTGGTGGTGGTTAGTATTGTTCATTATTAATATTAGTATTCTAATTATTTCATTTTTCATAAAATTATTTTTAAATTTTTATTAATATTTTTCCTTGTTTATAACTTCATTTTTTGTGTTTAAAAAAAAAAACCACTTTAATTTTTATTTGTTTTTTTTATTTATTAGTATTTTTAAAATTAATTAAAATTATTCGAAAATATAATAATAAGAGTAAATGAAAATTTAGGTTCTACTGTATAAGGGATGTGTGAAATGACACAAAGCCTAGACGAACATCCAAAACAAACTTCAGTTAAGTGCTTCTGTTACTTAACTGGATTGTCTTTACAATTTAGTCCAAAAACCCTTAATTGACTAACGTTGTCAACTTTGGACTCTAAATTGATAAAATTGATACATCAGACCCCTATTGGCACACATCCCCTAAACTTTGGACCCTAAATTGTCATTACCCCTTTAATTTATTACCTTTTCTTATATTATCTCAACTTGAAGAAGTCTTCCCATTACTTAGGATCCATCACTTCACAACTTCATCTTCTTCTATAAATACTACAGTCCCTTATTCATCTTTTCAAGCTTCCCATTCATTCTTCAAATTTTCTTCACTCGTTTATCTATATGCTGTAAAGCATTTATCCCACATCAGAAACTAACTTGCGAGTGAGATCTTCACCACGTGAAGTTTGTTGGCATTATAATCTAAGGTAATACATAACTTGATATCAGTTAGTCTCTCTTTTCCTCTCAATCACTCGCCCGCCATTGTTAAAGATTTTTGTGGTATATATATATAGCTTGATCAATAGTGTCTCTCATTCTATCTCAAATAGTCCTCATTTTTCTAGTTCAAACTCCCAACTTTCCTCCATTACTCTCTCTCTCTCTCTCTCTCTCACTTTCTTTAGAATATAAAAGTTTGAGAATGGCAAAGAGTACAAGGATAATGGGATACTTTGCTTTTATCCTATTTTTGATTATAAGCCAAGAGGTTTGTTTTATTGAGGGAAGGCATTTGAAATGCAAGAAATGTTCAAAGGGTAGTCATGAAGGGAATATGAAAACCGGGACGCTTATGGATGGAATGGTGGTGACGAGTAACGGCGTTAAGAATATTCCGGTGGGAGAAGAAAGAGAGAGCAAGGTGGAACGGGTCGAGGATTTTCGACCCACCCCACCGCACCTGGTCATAGCCCTGGAGTTGGACATTCTATCAACAACTGAAGAATTCAAGCTTCTGTTAATATTTTTACTTTTAAAATGAAATTATCTATTGTAATTAATTGTTTCTTCTTCCTTGTATGTAATTATTGTTTTTCGTATATAAATTTTCATAATTAATTGTGTACTAATTACTCTCTCTCTCTCTCTCTCTCTCTCTCTCTCTCTCTCTCTCTCTCTCTCTCTCTCTTCTTAGAAGTATAGATACAGTTTAGAGCTGAGACACCAAAACTAACTCCGGCAAAATTCAAGCTTGATTTTTAATGCAAACAACATGTCACATTCAACAAATCAAAACTTTTAATCACCACCAACTTTATTTGCTTGTATTTCATAAAATTACATTAAAAGATTTTGTCTTTTTCTTTTTTCAAATACAAGTCCTTTATTTTATAGATGAAAGTAGAAAGTGGGAAAACAAATCACAACTTTTACAAAACAAGTAATTTTAAAGTGTGTCCAAGCTTCAGTTTCACTAGATTAATGGTGACTTTTAGGATAGTATATCATCCCATTCACTAATAATTTTCAAGGCATTCCTAAAAATAAAAATTCATATAACCCCGATAACGACAATGATTAAAACTCTGAACAATTTATCACAAACGCATTTTCAAAAAAATATCTCAAACACAATGGATAACACAGTTAACACTTAGTAACAACATTTACTTATTTGACCTTACTAGTTCATTTCTATGATTCCATCGCAATAGATACTCCTTCGCAGTGGCGGAGCTAAAAATAATTTTAAATGGGGGCAAGATTATTTTGCATATGAAATATTGTATTGTAATTCGTTAATCTAATATAAAAGGGGGCAAAATTTTGATATAGTGTTATTCTTCTTGGGTACAAGGGACAATTTTAAGAGTAAAAAACAATATGCTAAATAAATTTCTACACTTTGCAAAATTAATGGGGGCACTTTGCAAAATTAATGGGGGCAATTGCCCATGTATGCTTGTGCCTAGCTCCGCCTCTGCTCCTTCTGTCCTAAAAGCACTACTATCACATTTCACAAATCAACTGGCCAGATGCGAAACAGCCCTCATGCTAGTGGGGGCAGCCGCTCATATTTGATTTTAATATATAAAAATAAAGTTACTAGAGCAGTTTTGCAAAATATTTGTAATTTTAGGGATTTGAGTATATCAATAAAACCATGCCACCATTTTTTGTAATGAAATAAAAAACCCTAATAACTTAATTTGTCTCATTTTAGTTAATGCAATTTTCGTCAAAAAATAAAATAAAATAAAATAAAATAAAATAAAATAAAATAAAATAATAATAATAATTGGCCCCACCATGGAAATCAGCATGTCTATGAATCATGCTTGCTTATTTCATTTAGACAAAAACTTGTATGAGAACACCATGACCCGTCTCATAGTAAAGACGGGTCATTTTTGACCGATGACCCGCGGGCAATTTTTTTTTTAGTTTTTATATTATTATTTTTTTGTATTTTTTCGGTTTGTCAAAGTAATAGTTACTATAACTAAATGTAACAAACGTGTTACTTATATGTAACAGTTTGTATACAGAAAAGTAATACATATATACAGAAAAGTAACAGTGTTTTTTTTTTATGTTTTCTTCATTTGCAAAAAGTAATACTTATTATAACTAAAATGTAACGAACGTGTTACTTATATGTAACAGTGTTTATACACAATTGTAACACATATGTATAGAAAAATAATAATTCAACCATTTACACTTTAGAACTAAAAACACTTATGTTAGTAACATTGTAAAAATAAGAAAGTAACAATTTTTATAAACGAATGTTACATTTTACTTGAATAACTCCCTCTGTCCTTGAAAGATAGTCTCATTTTGATTTTTTATGGTCACCAAAAATTAGTGTCAATTTAATGATCACAATAAATTCTAAAAATTGTTATTGATAAATCATTTAATGATTTGTCAATTACAAATTTTAGAATTTCACTAAAATGATTAGATCATCATCAATGGTAGGTCAAAGTTCATTTTTGTTGACCATAAAAAGTCAAAATGAGACTATTTTTCTGGGACAGAGGGAGTAACATTGTAAAACAGTTACATTTACTTGTATAATAGTATATCCATATGTTTTCAAATAAAAAGTTACAATGTGTTCAATTTATCATGATACATGTAAAAGTATTACATTATCTATAGAAATCTGTTACAATTTCATCTTCTAAAGTGTTACATTATGTATATATGTTGTTATTTTTCAAATGTTACTTTCTTTCAACAAATAAAATCAAAATACTCCAAAATAAAAAATATTCTGAAAAAAACATTGTTACATTTCAGTATAACGATAAGGCCAAAATACATTTTACCCTCCTAAGTATCCACCGATTCCCACTTTGCACCCCCGTTTGAAAAGTCGGTCTGTTTGGTACCTAAACTTTCAAATTATCCCACTTTGCACCCCAGTACTAACGAATGTTAGAAAATTTAACAGAATAGATAACGAATGGACTGTTTTGTAATGCTTATTAGTTTTTAAGGGTCAAAATGCAAAGTTTTAAATATTAAGTACTAAAATTTTATTTCTTTTTCCAAGTATTTAACATTATCTTAAATCTTAAATAATTAATATTTCTTGAAAATAATACTAATTTTATGCTTTTTTTTTAAAAAAAATATGAAATTTATTTTTTTAATAAAAATAAAAACTTAGTACGTTTTTTTATTTTTTAAATAAAAATATTTAAAAAATACATAATTTTTATCTAAAAAAATTGTAAATTTATTTATATTTTTTTAAAAAAATATAAAATAAAAGTTTTAAATTGTAATTTTTGTAAGAATTTTATTTTTAAAAAATTTAAACATTATAGCGTTTTTTTTTAATTTTAGAAAAATACTGTATTTTTTTTTGAAAAAAAGTACAATATTCTTTTAAAAAATAAATATCAATAAAAATACCCAATTTAAAAAGTATAATATTAATTATTTAAGATAATGTGAATATATGATATTACGGACATTATTTTAGCAAATTTAAAATAATATTGTACTTTTTTCAAAAAAAAAAATTACATTATTTTTCCAAAAAATTAAATTTTAAAATAAAAAACGCTATAGTGTTTTTATTTTTTAAAAAAGTAAAATTCTTACAAAAATTACAATTTAAAGTTTTATATTATTTTTTAAAAAATATAAATAAGACATTTCAATGTTTTTTTTAGAAAAAAAAAATCTATATTTTTTAAATATTTTTATTTTAAAATAATAAAAAAACTGTAATAAATTTTTATTATTTAAAAAAATATTTTTATTAAAAAAATAGTTTAGCATAAAAAAATTAGTATTTTTTTCAAGAAATATTAATTATTTAAGATTTAAGATAATGTTAACTATTTGGAAAAAGAAATAAAATTTTAGTACTTAATATTTCAAACATTGCATTTTGACCCTTAAAAACTAATAAGCATTACACAATAGTCCGTTCGTTACCTATTATGTTAAATTTCTAACATTCGTTAGTGCTGGGGTGCAAAGTGGGAAAATTTGAAAGTTTAGGTACCAAATAGACTGACTTTTCAAACGGGGGTGCAAAGTGGGAATCGGTGGATACTTTGGGGGGTAAAATGTATTTTGGCCTAACGATAATTACATTTAGTTAGTGTTACACGTATTTATAGTTAGTATTACAGTTCAAAAATGAGTAAAATGAGCAATTTTTTTTTGTAAAACTGGTGTTACGTTAATTTACTTATAAATAATGTTACTTTATAAGTAACACAGTTGTTACATTTAGTTATACTAAGTATTATTTTTGGCAAACGAAAAAACTGTCAAAAAAAAATAAAAAAAAAAAACTAAAAAAACAACAACAAAAAAAACGTTTTTTTTTTTTTTTTTCTGGGAATTTTTTTGTTTTGGCCAATGGGTCGCTACCACGTGGCAGATTTTGAGTTGAACATGGGTTGGGATCATACGCTTCGCGGAGAATGTTGTACACGGGTCATGGGTCGACCCGTCTTTTCTATGAGACGGATCTAGGTGTTCTCACAAGAGACCACCCCTCATAAATGAGGCTATCTATATATGATTGAAAACTCCACATGACCCAAGGTCCAAAGGATAAACTTTAGGAGCAGCACAAATATAAGAGGCCGTCTCCTGTACATCCGTTGTACGGCGTGCGACGGCTCCGAGCCGAGCCGACCAATTTTTTTTTTTTTTTTTTGCCACCCCAACTTTTATTCCTTCAACAAAAGTAACATTTATTATAACGAAATGTAACACTTTTTTTTCCCAAATGTAACACTTTGTTTTCTTCAAAATGTACCATAATTTTGCTACAATATGTTAAAGATAACATAAAGATTGATAACTAAACTAATGTCACACTTTTTATAAAGGAATGTAACACTCTTTTTTTCAAATGTAACACTTTTTTTTTCCAAATGTAACACTTTTTTCTCCCAAATTAGCATATGATTGACAACTAAACTAATGTTACATTTCATAAAAATGAATGTAACATTTTTTTTCTCAATTGTAACAGTTTATATTCTTAAATGTAACATTATATATGAAAATGTAACAATTTTTTATTGAGAAAGTAACAATTGAAATGGAAACCCATTTTTTTTTTGTGAAAACTGCTGTTACCTTTAACAGTATAAAGTGTTACTTTTTGAAGATGAAAGTGTTACTTTTATCATAACAGAGTGTTACATCCTAGCTGACGAGCAACTCAAACTTTTTGTGTGTAAAAAATATATTTTTTGTTAAAAAAAAAAAAAAATCAAACCATATCATGACCTATGTAGTTTTATTCGTCTCGTCGAGACGAACACAACGGTATTTTTAATTATTTTTTTTTAGTTATAAATCTCAAGATATAGCATTTTAAAGTTATTAGAGGTTTTTTTTTTTAAGGGACACGTAGCAGCGATCTGAGCCGTCGGCTGTAGCGGAGCAGTAAGGCGCGAGAAGCAGCGGAGTAACCCACCGTTGCCGCACCGGTGTATTTGAGAATTCGTCCAAATATAATAGGCCTAACTTCAGCTTTGTTTGATCTCATATACTCCCTCCGTACCAGAAACTAAGAGTCTTACCTTTTTAGTACTCCAGCTGGAGTAAGAGTCCATTCCTTAAATAAAATAGTGTTTCAAACAACTTCGTGCTTGTGTAATTACAAAAAACACCAACAATACTCAACTTAATTACCTACTTTTTAACCTATTACATTTAAATTGTGTTTCGAACAATTATATACTCCCTTCGTTCTAAAATGATCTTTATACTTTTTTCGCCGTTAATACGAAGAAATTTGGAGCAACAATTTTAAGTTAATATAGTTATACTAATGAAAATCTAAAACTTGTAATTGATACACCATCAATAATACTATCAATAACAGTTTTAGATTTTCATTAGGACAACTAAATCAACCTAAAATTATTGCTCAAAGTTCTTTCAAAATAACAACGAAAAAAGTAGGAAGATCATTTTGGGACGGAGAGAGTATATCCTTAACCCACTTACAATAATGCTTACCAATCTTTTATTACTCCCCCTATCCCAGAAAGATAGCCCTCTTTTTTCATTGTTATCACGAATGAACTTTGAGCAATAATTTAGGTTACTCTTAATTATCTTAATCTGCCTTTGATAATTCATTTGTAAATATGGCGATTCATGAACTCTACGAGGTTGTCGAAGAGTGGATTGATCTATAAATCAAGAGTCAAGCTACTTTCTTTTGTTTAAAAGCTCTACCTTTTCCTTTCCCGATCCGCCTCGCATGTGCTTATGCATAGGTATGTACCTGGACTCTTGAATCTCATGAATGTACCTGGACTTCCTCTATGAAATCTTTTATTTTGCCCTCCTTTACATCAAGAAAAAATAAACTATATCATATTTTTGCCCTTTTTTAAATTATTTTTAGATATTACATCACAATATTTTAAAATAAAATTAATTTTGTCCCTCTTTTCCAAATTTTTTTGGTTCCGCCACTACCTCGTACTCTCGGAGTATTTAATGTTTGCTTCTTTCAACAAGCCCATGCGTATATGCATGTGTGCACGTATGCATACATGTGTAACTGGACTCTTTAAATCTGAATGCATGTGGACATGGAGATGCTGAATCGTAACAAAGAGCTCTGGCTCAAGTGGTATCCGGTGTTAGCTTTTCATGCAGATGTCACGAGTTCGAATCCCGTTAGGGAGATTTGTGTTAGCATATTTACATGCCTAGTTGTAGCCTTCATGACATTTGTGTTAGCCTATTATAGGGCCAATTGTAGCATTCATTGGCATTATCAATTAATAAAAGGCATAATTCCACAAGGAACCTACACCCAGATCAAAAATTTATAAAAACTCACCCTATTTACTTAAGCCCATCTATCCCCAAAGTCCAGATCAAAATTCCATCAAAACCCAACCTCCCATTGACCCAGTCAAAGTTAATTTTAAATGTCAATTCTACCCCTAACCCCAAATAAAACCCCATTTTTCCTCCCTCTCCTCATTTTTGGATTCTACCCCTTCTCTCTCTCTACACAACAACACACACTCTCTCTCTGTGTGAAAATCGATGGCCGGCTCCACTCTTTCTCCGGCACAGGAGCTCCTCCCCTCTGCTCACCTCTCCAACTCCGACCTATGCCCGTCGATTCCCTCTCTCCGGTCGGCTTATTGACACAAATTCGAAAGCTAAACCTCTAGCTGGAACGAATTCCGACCAGATCCGATCGTCCTTCCATCTTTTCCGTTCGTCTGAAAGTTGTCTCCTACTATTGCCATCACAGGTCTGGTTTTCTTCGTCGCTCAACCATCTCCGGCGTCGTTTCTCCTTCCGTCGGCCAGCATCATCTCCGACTGCCTCCGCCATCTACATCCATTTCTAGGTCTTCTCTTTATTTCCCTCCTTTCTTCTTCTTCTTCTTTTTAGTGTGTGTAAATCTGTAGATGAAAAAAATCCAATTTAATTTGACTGCATTGTTCTTTTTTTTTTGCAGTTTAGAATGAAATGAAATGGCTCGGGTTAGCAGCTTGAAGAGAAGATGTATGGCGGTCCTTTTGTTTACCGACAAAGTGGTGCAAGATGAGACTGAAGTAGAGTTTAGAATTAGATTTGTGAGTGTTTGTATGAATTAAGAGTGGACAATAACTACTCAAATTAAATGTTGTTAGACCATCCACAGTGGTTTCAACAAAAAAAAACCATTCAACACCCACTTTATTACTCCACATCAGCTTCTCTCTCTTCCAACTCATACATTCAACACTCATTCAACAAAACACCCTACAATAGTTTGTTTAATCCTCCCATTCAACACTTTTCTCACTCATCATCCTATACCTCACCACTTAAAATTTATTTTTTATTTTTTATTTTTATGATTAGTGTTGAAATAATTATTATTGGGATCCATTTCAAGAAAAAAGATGGTTTTTTTTTTTTGTCGAAATACAATGAAACTTACGTCAATTTAAAGAGAAATTTTTTAAGAAATTTGGTGTAAAAAAAAAATTTTAAAAAAACATTTTTTTTGAAATAATTGAGCTCAAATAATTGGGATAAAAGAAAATAATTCCTCAGCCAATCAAGAGATAACACGTGGTGACTCAACAAAAAAAAGACCAGGTGGCTTTTGGCTCTCAATCTCTCTCCAGCGCGTGACTCTCACTCTCCATGTTGGACAAATCGCAGCGCGCCACGTGGCCACTCACCCGACCATTTCTGCTTTCACACTCGTTTAATACATTCAACCAAATTTCAAATCCCACCCCATTCAACCAACCATTGTAGGGATTAAACTATCTTTTTTGTGTGAATCGCCCATTCAACCAAGGATTAAAAGACCATTGTAGATGGTCTTATAAACAATGATGGATGGATCTGTATGTATATATCTAATTAAGCTTTCCAATAAACAATCTCAGCTAGTCTTATATATCAGTTATAAAAGTTTGACCATATTTGACCAAATAATAATATTTATTATTTTATTAAAAATTGGATAAAGTGAAAAAAAATAACACTTATACTCTAATTATAAGAGTATAAGTAGTCTTATACATAAGGTATAAGAGTTTGACCCGATTTGACCAAATAATACTAATTTTTTTATTATTAAAATTTTAAAAATATTTAAAAAATGACTCTTATACTCTAATTATAAGAGGAAAACTGGTCTTATACATAAGTTATAAGAGTTTGACCGGACTTGACCAAATAATATTATTTTTTTATTAAAAATAAAAAAGTGAAAAAAATGACTCTTATACTCTAATTATAAGAGTTGAAATGGTCTTATACATCAGTTATAAGAGTTTGACCCGATTAAACCAAATAATATTTTTTTTATATTAAAATTTGAAAGAGTGAAAAAATGACCCTTATACTCTAATTATAAGAGTATAAATGGTCTTATAGATCAGTTATAAGAGTTTGACCGGACTTGACTAAATAATATTATTTATTTATTTTTGTTAAAACTTGGAAAAAGTGAAAAACAAAATGACACTTATACTCTAATTATAAGAGAAGAACTAGTCTTATACATAAGTTAAGAGTTTGATCGGATTTGACCAAATAATATTATTTATTTTTTAATTAAAAATTAGAAAAAGTGAAAAAAAAATGACTCTTATACTCTAATTATAAGAGTAAAAATGGTCTTATACATCATTTATAAGAGTTTAACCCGATTAAACCAAATAATATATTTTTATTATTATTAACAATTAGAAAATGTGAAAAAAAAAGACTCTTATATTCTAATTATAAGAGGAGAACTGGTCTTATACATCAGTTATAAGAGTTATACCGGATTTGACCAAATAATATTATTTATTTTTTTGTTAAAACTTGGAAAAAGTGAAAAACAAAATGATACTTATACTCTAATTATAAGAGGAGAACTAGTCTTATACATAAGTTATAAGAGTTTGACCGGATTTGACCAAATAATATTATTTATTTATTAATTAAAAATTAAAAAAGTGAAAAAAAGACTCTTATACTTTAATCATTAGAGTAGAAATGGTCTTATACATCAGTTATAAGTGTTTGACCCGATTTGACCAAATAATAATATTTATTATTTTATTAAAAATTGGATAAAGTGAAAAAAATAACTCGATCTTATACTCTAATTATAAGAGTATAACTAGTCTTATACGTTAGTTATAAGAGTTTGACCGGATTTGACCAAATAATATTATTTGTTTTTTTATTAAAAAATTAAAAAAGTGAAAAAAATTGACTCTTATACTCTAATTATAAGAGGATAACTGGTCTTATACGTCAGTTATCAGAGTTTGACCGGATTTGACCAAATAATAATATTTTTTAAAAAAATATGAAAATTTGTGAAAAAAAAATATACCTTAGGAGTGAGCTGCTTCGGGGTGGGTTGGGATGTGGGCTTGGGCGGTAAGTGTATTGCTGTCCTTTAACTAGCTCTGAGTTTATATGAAAATTTCATTTCAACATGGGTTCTTATGGGTTTATGATCTCGTTCAGGGGGCCTAGGGTCCAAAGCTCTTAATAAAAAGACATGCTGAATCCTTGATCATGCCTTCATGTGCAAAAACGAATAGATACATGGCAACCATTTCTACTAGTGGGTAACTCGTGCTCTACGGGAAAATAATTTACCAATTTTAGTATCTTTTGTTTCTTTTATATTTTTATTTAATAGTATTAGTTAATCTTAAATCAAAATAATTGTATAAATTTAACTATAATAGATAATTATAATAATTAATTATTAATAGTTAAATATAATTGTTAAAACAAATAGTTAACTATTATTAGTTAAATATAATTGTTAGTTATTTATAGTAAAATATAATAGTTAACTAAAATAATTAACTACCATAGTAATTATAATAGTTAACTATAATTGTAACTATTAATGTATTATAGATTATAGTAGCTATTACTATTATAAGTATAAATTAATAATAGTTAACTATTATAGTAACTATTACTATTATAAGTATTATTTATTATAATAGTTAACTATAATAGTTACCCTATATAGTAACTAATACTATTATCTAATACTATTAGCTAATAGAAAAAATAATGAAAAGTCACTTATTTATTATGGTGGAATTGATGTGGGATCACCAAATACTTTCTTTCCACATGACTTGTCCACATGTCAATACCATGGCTCCCTTCACCAACTTTCATATATATATATATATATATATATATATAACAAGTAAGTATGAGAGAGAATGAGTTGGATTAATAGTAAAGATTTTTTACCATTTTAGGAAAGAGACTCTTACTCTAGGATGTACCAAAATAGAAAGTATGAATATTACTGTGAGGCGGAGGGAATAACTTTTATTTTAAATAATAAGTTAAAAGTAATAGTTACTATATATAGTAACTAATACTAATAATAGTCTTTTTTTTTTAAATATTAATAATAGTAATAGTTACAATATATTATAACTATTCTAATTAGTTAATATCATTTTGAATAATAGTTACTTTATATATTACTACTATTATTTTTTGACGACGTCCACGCCATAAGGATGCGAGGAGAGGGATTGAACCCTAGTGCTCATCGAGGGTGAGGCTTGGTTTACCACTTGGTCACTCATTTGGGGACAATAGTTACTTTATATAGTAACTATTACACTTAACTAATATTCCCTCCGTTTCACGTCATTTGAGACTTTTGGTCAACTTAATTTTCATTTTGACGAAGACTTTATAGAAAATTTTATAATCCTAATAAAAATTTAAAAATTATAAAACGATTCACCATAAAAACACTCTCAATCACATTTTTTAATTTTTATTAAGATCATCAAATGTTCTATAAAGACTTCGTCAAAACGATATTAAGTTGACAAAAAGTCTCAAGTGACGTGAAACGGAGGGAATATTATTATTAATAGTAATAATTTTGTTATGTAATTAACTAATACTATTAATAGTAATAGTTATCTTATATAATAACTTTTACATTTAACTAATACTATTAACAGTAATAGTTATCTTATATAGTTAACTATTATAGTTAACTAATATTATTAATAGTAACAGTTACCCTTTATAGTAACTATTATACTTAACTTATACTATTAATAGTAATAGTTATCTTATATAGTTAACTATTATAATAAACTAATACTATTAATAGTAATAGTTAACTAAAATAGTAACTATTACAAATTAGCTAATAAGAGAAAAATGAAAAGTCACATAATTAAAATGTTATAGATTATGTGGCATCATCAAAAGCAAGAGTTACCCAAAACTTATCCACATGACACCACCTAAAGACTCTACAATTGACTTTTAATATATATTATATACTACTTCCTCCGTTCCGGGTCCTATCCCTCATTTGCACGTTTAGTAATAAATATTGGAAGTGATGTAAATGTTGTGAGTGTAAAATTAAAGTAGTAGAGAGAATGAGTGGGAGAGAATAGTGAATTGATTGGTGTTGTGAGTATAAAAGTAAAATATGAGAGAGAATGAGTGGGGTGAATAATAAAGATTCTTTGCCATTTTATTTTAAGAATATGACTCTTACTCTGGAACGTACCAAAATGAAAAGTAGGACTCTCTGAGAATATTTTTTTTGGAGATACAATGAAAAGACATTTTTGCCTTTATTACCTTTGACAGTTTTTATTGCTTATTAAAGGAGTCTGACTACTCCCTCCGTCCCGCCGAAAATTGCAAAAAAAAATCATGGCACAAGAATTAAGGGAAAAGTGAAAAAGGTGATGTGTTGTGAGTGTTGATAGTTGAGTGGGGAGAGAGAAAGTGGGGTAGAGAATAGTTAGTGAGTTAGTGGATGTGAGTATGAGAAGTGGGACCCACTAATTAAAAAGTATTAAAAACTTTCCATTTATGGAATGTGCAATTTCTATGGGACGCCCATTTTGGTAAGTTTTGCAATTTTCGGTGGGACGGAGGGAGTATATACTACCTCCACCATCAGAAAAACAATCATTTCACCCAATAATTTTATTTGAAAGCGACATGTACATTCACTTGTAGGGAGTACCTCATCCGTTATAATTATCGCCACTTATTTTTATTTTGAGCGTCTCATGCTTATTGCTACTTACTCAAAATATTCATTTTTTTTCTATCCACTCACAACAACTATCTACTACTCCTTCCGTCCCAGAGTATATGTCCACCCTCCCATTTACACGAAGATTAAGAAATAATGGAAGTGATGTTAGTATTGTGAGTATAAGTATGAGAGAGAATGAGTGGGAGAGAATAGTAAGTTGTTTGGTATTGTGTGTATAAAAGTAGGGTAAATATAAAATCACAAAAAATTTCACAAAATTTGGCTTACAAAATGTGGTGTCATGATTTTTATTGGTGCTTTTAATTAGAGTGTGCCGGGTCCAACAACTAATAAACCCAATAAAATATCGTCACTTCATTTTTTTAAACTTGTTTTGTGCCCCTAGCATTGCCCATAATAGTAAGTAGGAGAGAAAATGAGTTTGAGGAATAATAAAGATTTTTTGCTATTTTAGGAAGTAGACATATACTCTGGGACAGACTAAAAAGGAAAGGTGGATATATACTTTGGGACAGAGGGAGTAACTTATTTTATACTCCCTCTGTCCCTAAATGAGTGTCAATTTTCAAGAAATTTTTGTCCCTAAATGAGTGTCCATTTTTAACATAACTTTCTCCCTAAACGTTTTTTTTCGAATTTTTTTTCACCGATTTCTTTATACGTGCAAAACTAAAGGTTTGGAAAGGAGATTACAAGATTATATATGAATCGTTGTTACCAAATTGTTCAAAAAGTTGAGATTTTCAGTTTCCCTTAAAATAAAATTTGGACACTCATTTAGGGACAGAGGGAGTATCTACTACCCACCCACAATACTTACTTTTCCAACATATTTTCTTAATCGCCATCTCATTTAATTTGGTAGCAATAAGTATGAGACAGTACTCCCTCCGTCCCAAAACAGCTTTCACCCTTTTTGAAAAGCACGGGAATTAATAAAATGTGTAAGAAAAGTGGGTGGTGTGAGAGAGAAGGAGAGAGAAAGTGCAGTAGAGAATATTAAATTGATAGTTGTCGTGAGTGGAGAGGAGAGAGAAGTAGTGAGAATCTTTTCCATTTTGGGAAAGTGAGACTTACCAATAGAACACCCAAAAGGAAAATATGTGTAAGGTGTTTTGGGACGGAGGGAGTAAGTAATTTGGCCCCACGTGCATTAAAGTAGTTAAGTTAGTTCAAGACCCAGGCATGATGAAGCTTAAGACCCACTTTGATTCTTGTCTAGAATTTTAAATTTCAGACAAAGATACGCGGTGGCTTTCATTAATCATTATTCCCCCCCCAAAAAAAGTTGTTTTAAACTTTTACTAAAATTAGTAGCTTTTTAAATCTAGTTTCGATTTTGTCGTGGCATGGGGACAAAAGTTCATGGGTTGTAGCATGCGTTGTGTACGCCAGTCATTTCTTTTGGGTTAGAACATCTACAGTGGATTCAACAAAATTTCTCATTCAACACCCACTTTATCACTCCACATCATCTTCTCTCTTCCAACTAATCCATTCAACACTCATTCAACTTTTACCCTACAATGGTTTGTTTAATCCTCCATTCAACACTTTTCACACTCATCATCCTACCCCACCACTTAAAATTTATTTTATATTTTTATGATTAGTGTTGAAATAGTTATTATTGGGATCCATTTCAAGAAAAAGATGATTTTTTTTTGTGTTGAAATACAATGAAACTTACGTCAATTTAAAGAGAATTTTTTTTAAAGGAATTTTGGTGTAAAAAAATAAATAATAAAAACATTTTCGTTGAAATAATTGAGCTCAAATAAATTGGAATAAAAAATAATAATTCGTCAGCCAATCAGAAGGCGACACCCGTCCAAGCCAAGAAAAAAAAAAGAGGATCCGCCGACGCCATAACACGCGGTGGTCCCCGCGTGAACTCCACGCGCCTTGTTGTCCCAGTGAGAAGGCCGACGCGTGTCTTCTCCGGCTCCCACCATTCCCATTCACAAATGTTGAATGCATTCAACAAAACACTCCACTCAACCAACCATTAGAGCAATTAAACCATTTCTTTTTTGTTGAATGCCATTAAACAAACCCATTAAACAACCATTGTACTTGGTCTTAGGACCTAACACTTAGTATTATCAAGTGTTTAATAAATCCATTTCTTTAGTATTTGGTTCTGTCTTAATTTTTAATTTTTTATATAAAAAAAACAATATTTATTTTTACATACCTTTATTTCTAAAGATTTTTATCAATTTGTTTCTTCAAATATCATTATTTTTGTGAAAAGCTAAAAGCTTAACACTATGTCTATATGGATTCATATATATTTTCGCTACTTAATTTTCTCATCGTATAGCGTTCCCTACAATGTAATTATACAAGTAAAATGTAATATTCATTTATAAAAATTGTTACTTTCTTATTTTTACAATGTTACTACACAAGTGTTTTTAGTTTTAAAATATAAAGGGTCAAATTATTACTTTTTTATACATGTGTTACAATTATGTATAAACACTGTTACATATAAGTAACATGTTCGTTACATTTTAGTTATAATAAGTATTACTTTTGGCAAATGAATAAAACATAAAAAAACACTGCTACTTTTCTGTATATATGTAATACTTTTAGGTACACAAACTGTTACATATAAGTAACACGTTTGTTACATTTAGTTATAGTAACTAGTATTACTTTTGCCAAACCGAAAAAACACAAAAAATAAAAAAAAATGCCCGCGGGTCATGGGTCAAAAATGACCCATCTCTACTATGAGACGGGTCATGGTGTTCTCATACAAGTTTTTGTCTTCTTTAGTTAACTTTTTCTTTTAGTTTTAGTTAGGTGTATACTGCTTATACAACTTCTTTTTTATACGTCGCAAAATAATTATTTTTCTTCAAATTATTGGGCAAAGTATAATTAGATTTTTCAAATGGGACGAAGGGAGTATACGAATAAGTAAATACAATCATTAAATCGCACAATTGTAAAACTCCTTCGGAGGAGTCGAACCTGCGACCTCCACTATGTGGAAACCTTGCACACCTGAATACCATTGGGCCAAAAGGCCTTAAATTTTTTTTGAAGCAAAAAAAAAAAAAAAAAGGCCTTAGATAGAAATTTAAGAAAGTTGAATTTTTTTTTTTTTTTTTTTTTTGTAGCATATGGAGTATACATTATTTGTACAAGATTAAAACTAAAATACTAAAATAATTTTGGTCTTATTGTGGATGATATTTTGCTTGCAAGTAATGATATGAACCTTCTTAAGAAAACTAAGAAATTTCTTATTTGAAATGAAAGATCTTGGTAAGGCATCTTTGTATTAGGAATCCGAAATCACCGTGATCGCTCACGAGGTGTTTTAGGATTATCACAAAAGGCCCATATGGAAAAGGTATTACAAAATTTTAGCATGCAAAACTGTGAACCACTTGACACCCCTAATTTTAAAGGAGACATATTTTAGTCTCAAACAGTGTTCTAAAAGTAATTATGAATCCAAGTATATAGAAAATATCCCTCTTTGCATCAGCAGTAAGAAAGCTTAATAAATGCGTAAGTCTTGCATTCAATGTTGGGATGCTTGGTCAATACCAAAGCAATCCAGAAAGAACATTAAGTAGTAGCAAAAAGAATGATATAGTATTGTAATAACCCGATTTTCCATCTTTTAATTGGGTGGACTTCTTTAATTAAAATGAGTCCGTTGGGTTAAGTAGTAGGCCCAAGTCTTTATTTAATAATAACTAGTTAAAATCCTAGCCCAATTGTGATTCTTTGAGCTTAGGAGTATAAATTAAAACCCTACCCTAACTTTTATTATTTCCACCGCAAAAGAAAGGAAAAGAGCGGAAGGAGAGATAGAGAAGTTGCCGCAGAAAAGAGAGAGGGCGGCAGCAACACTGTGAAGCCGGGAAAGAGAGAGAGATCGGGAAAGAGAATGGAGAAAGAAAGGATGGGAAAAACCAACCTAGAAGGTAAACCCATCTTCTTAAACTTTTCTTTATTGCCATGGATTGATATTAGAACCCTAAAGATTATGATGAACTAGGGTTTGGGTTGAATTGAATCAAGAAGAGGAAGAAGAATGATTGTGGGTGTGGGTGTATGTATGTATGTGCGGGTGTGTGTACTGCCTTTTTCTGTGTAGTGTTGTGGGTGTGTGCGTGTGTCTGTTTGGTTACTGGTGTGTGTGTGTGTGAGGTTGTCTGTGTTTCTGGAAGTGTATTCAGTGTGTGTGGGTGCATCAGAGTGGTGGGTGTACCAGAGTGTGTGCATCAGAGTGAGTGGGTGTGTCTGTAAGTGGGTGTACTCAGTAAGTGTGTGCAGAAAGTGTGAAATCAGTGTGTGTAATTCTTATAGTGAAATTGAGAGTGGGGAATTGATTAATAAAAACCCTAAAGGTATGTTAGTAAACCTTAAAGGACATTTTGGGTAGTAGTTTATTGTATAGTACAAACCCTAGAGTGAATACCAATATTAATAAGGAGTTAAAGAATACAACTCGTAGGTTAATAAAAAGTAAAGTAATGTACTTCGGGGACGGAAGTAGAAAGTATTACTTTTGTCTAAGATAGTTACTTCGCTTGATTGTAGATACATGCGCGTGGTTGTGCAAGAAGAGTTAACGCAAGGCTAAGGTAAGGGTTTGTTTTTATAAAGTAAACTATCTGTGTGGCTAGATAGTCTTTTAATAACTATTCCGTTCTGCGAATTGTTCCGTCTTTTGTTATCCACTCTATTGATATTGTTATTGTTCAATAGGGGTATCATGTGTATGATTGATTTTGTAACCTTGGTGTCCAAGTGAGATGTGTATCTTTTAAAAAGTGATCAAGTAAAGTTTGTAAAGTTAAGCTTTGTTTTGTAAAAGCTCTTTAAAGTGAAGTTTTGTAATAAGTAAAGTGATTACAGTTATCTATAATCCCGAAACGGATAAGTGGACCCCTACAGTTATCCATAATCCCGAAGCGGATAAGTGGACCCTTACAGTTATCCATAGTTCCAAGTTGAACATGTGGACCCCCTTTGCGTTGCTTGATGAAGTAACGTAGGTTATCATGATATACCGATTTTGGGTGCGGTCAGTAGAAACCCGAGCCCTGGGTACAGCGCGTGCTTAATCCCTAAATGAAGTAAAGTAAAGTAAAGTAAAAAAAAGTAAAGTTTTGTGAAAAATGTTGTGTTTTGGAAACTGTCTCTGAAGCCACGTGTTTTCAAGAAATGAATTGTTTTTCATCAAGTTAAATGTTTTCAAACTGAGTGGTTGTTTGATCATTGAGTTATCCTTTCGTTGTTAATTCTTTGTTACTGTTCGTTTCGGTTATCTCCTCTTAGTACCCGAGGGGATCCCGTATGAACTTACTGGGCATTGTTCGCTCATTCCTTCCATTCTTATTTCTTTCCAGGTTATAAATAAGCAGGTCAAGAGTCGCAAAGTTTTGGCGGAATAAGAATTACCTTTGGAAGAAGTTAGTTAATAGTTATGTTTTCCGCTGCGTTTAAGTTCTAGTCTTTATTTTCCGTTAGTTATCGTTTGAGCTAGTGACTTGTACTAGCCGTTTGGATTTGAATGTCAGTTAAAGTTTGAATTGTGGTTAATTGTAGCCGTTGGAGCATTCTGAATTTGGGATTTATTCAAATAAGTTATTATTTAATGGTAGTGAAAATTTGAGGTGTTACAAGTATTTACAAAACACAAAGATCTACATGCCTATTTTTAATCGGATAATCTTAAGATCATTTGGTATTCCGATATTTGTTAAAATTACATGGCTACATAAGTTTTAATGGACTGTGATTTGTCAAAAGAAGTGTCGAAAGACCAATTAAGATATAACTATCAGGTAGCAGTTCCGTACTCTAACAAAAGGTTTATGGATTTAGACACTAAGTATCTTGTTATAAAGAAAATAGTACAAAATGAACAGAGAAATACAACTTATTAGAACAAACTCCATAATCTAACGGATCCATTTATGAAACGTTATCATCTCTAGTGTTTCACGAGAATGTTGCTCATATGGGTGTAACAATTTGATAACATTTAATTTAGTGGGAATTTTGTGCTGTACTTCATTAATTGTTCTATTATTTTTTTATCTCATTGGTTAAGTTGGACTAGTTAGAAGAATATGTATATATTCATTATGATTCCATGCTACACATCTATACTTTTGATCTATGTCATTTAGTTGGATTTGTATACGTGATTATTGTGGGTTTAGTTGCGAATCAATTACAACGACTGCCCCTTTAGTCCTTATACTTGGATGACTAATGGACGAGGTTGTTATAAATGACAATAAAGTGCGCACATTTGGGTTGTCATTTGTATTATATTTATGTTTTAAAGGAAAGACTTGTTTTGCAACCCAAGTGGGAGAGTGTAAGATCATGGCTTGCAACACATTTAGTGAATTCCATACATAAAATCATAAGTATAATGTTAATATAAAGTGTAGTCAATAATAAAATGTGTAGAATTCCTGAAGTGTAATTTATCAATTTATGATGGGCAAAATGGTAAATTAACATTGCTAAAGCTTGAAAGGGTGTGGTCCTTAAATGAAGTGTCACCATGTTTACTATTTAAATGCCTCTCCATCAAGCGTATAACATACTTCATTCTTACTTTCTCTCATCTAAATTACTTCATAATGTTGGAAGACTTTTGAGAGATTAAGAGACACTTATCATTTAGAAGAACACTTCTCCCTACTTGTTCTTCATTTCTCCCTACAACATTCATAATGGATTCAACAGGTATTATCTCGCTTCCGCCTTCATCTTCTTCCTCAATCTTATTCTGAATATGAGTGTGGCATTCGGGGATCTTAAATTGTTCCAACAAGGTGTATACTGCTTATACAATTTCTTTTTTATACGTCACAAAATAATTATCTTTCTTCAAATTATTGGGCAAAGTATAATTAGATTTTTCAAATGGGACGAAGGGAGTATACGAATAAGTAAATACAATCATTAAATCGCACAATTGTAAAACTCCTTCGGAGGAGTCGAACCTGCGACCTCCATTATGTGGAAACCTTACACACCTGAATACCATTGGGCCAAAAGGCCTTAAAAGAAATTTTGAAGCAAAAAAAAAAAAGGCCTTAGATAGAAATTTAAGAAAGTTGAATTTTTTTTTTTTTTTTTTTTTTTTTGTAGCATATGGAGTATACATTACTTGTACAAGATTAAAACTAAAATACTATAATAGTTTTATATAACTTTATCAAAAAAAAAAATTAAGACAAAATTTTGTTAAAATAGAAATTCCTTTTAAAACTGAGGGACTACTTATTATTAGACATAACATATTGATTACGTGCATACTATTATTAGACATAACATATTGATTACTTGCTTACTATGGTACGTCCAAAATAAATAAGAATTACTCCTACCGACGGTTTCAGACTAATTGTCCGCCCTTTCATTTCATTTGTACGGAGATTAAAAATGGTGGAAATAATGTAAGTGTTGTGAGTACGAAAAGCGAAGTTGGAGAGAAAAAATGGGGTAGAGAATAGTAAGTTGATTGGTGTTGTGAGTATAAAAGTAGTAGAAAAGAAAATGAGCGGGAAGAACATTAAAGATTGCTATTTTCAAAAAATACTCCCTCCGTCCCAAAATGATCTTCATACTTTTTTCGCCGTTACTACGAAGGATCTTTGAGCAACAATTTTATATTGACTCAATTGTACTAATGGAAATCCAAAACTTGTTATTGACACACCATTAACATTACTATCAATAACAAATTATAGATTTTCATTAAGATAATTAAATCAACCTAAAATCATTATTCAAACTTCCTTCGTAGTAACGTCAAAAAAAGTATGAAGATCATTTTGGAAAGGAGGGAGTAAACACTTGCTCTGATACTGAGAAAAGAAAGCTGAAGTGCACTGGGATGGAGCCAACTCTTATTAATTAAGCTTTTGAATACAAATGATGGGCCTGGAATAGTTTTAGTAGCCCCCGTCGCTGCCTTATTACATGAATAATGGGCTTATAGTGGGAAGGGACTACAATGACATGTTTTGGTATGGAATTTTTCCCCTAGGCCCCAGTCCCAGATTTAATTACAAATAAAACCCGGTCCAGACCAAATACCAGATAAGGATTTGGGCCGAGATGCAAATCCCCCATACACCCCTCACTTATTTCGCATTCGAAATTACTATTCTGCCCACGTCAGATATGAAAATATGGATTTCCCATTTTACCCTTGTATATAAGCCTTCCTTTCGAGGTACGACTCATTTTCTCGCTTTCATTTTTTCGTGAAGAGAGAGGCGATGGAGACGTTGACTGCGATTTTTCACTTTCGAAAAACCCTAGATCTAGGGGTTCGTGGTGTGGATTGAAAGTATCGTCTTCAACAATTGGTATGTTTCTGCATCTGTATTTCACTTTATCATTCGAAAAACCCTAGATTTAGGGTTCGTGGTGTGGATTGTAATTAGGCTTTTTTTATATTATGTGCAGATGATCTTACATCATGGATTCAAATGTAATTGCATTCTTCAAGTTTGGTGATTTGACTTCTGTTTCATTGTTTTCTCGATTTTCATCTTTTGAGTCAATTGTGGAATTTATCTGTGGAGATGGGTCAATTTGAAAAGAAACACAATGTCTCTGTCTTGTGCTTTAGCTAATAATCCTCGTTGTTTGTTGGTTAATGAAGATGATTTTATATGCTTGAGTATGGTTATACGTAAGACTGGGCTTGATTCAATTGATATAAATGTGGAGGAAGTTTCTGTAACCAGTATGATTTGTGGCATATCTGAATCTTTGAAACCAGTTTGTGGAGATGTTGTTGAATATGATGATGTTGAGTTTAGTGATGTTGAGCTTAGTGGTAGCAGTAGTAAGAACCATGCCCCTGTTAACTTCTTTCGTCATAGAGATAAGGTGTTGAAAAGTACAGGATGGGCAACCGCAATAGAAAAAATTGGGCAAATATTCGAAGGGGGGTGTCCAGAATTCAGAAATTCTCTTTGTAAATTTGCTACTGAAGTTGGTTTTAAATTTGAATACCTGAAGAATGACAAAAATCGTGTAACCGCTCAGTGTAGATATAAAGTTGACAAAGGTTGTCCTTGGAGGATTCATGGCTCTATTGAAAAGGTTAATGGTTTTTTCTATATTAGGATGTATGTTCCAAACCATACATGTATAGATATTGTTAATAATGGGTGCGGACAAGGGGACAGGTTGCGTTCTGGGGTACTTGCTAGTGTTCTCATTGATGATGTCAAAGGTAATCCATCTATTAGGCCAAAGGATGTGTTGAATGATTTTAGGAAAGATTATGGTTATGAAGTTTGTTACAAATCAGTTTGGAGAGGTATTGAAAAGGCAAAGCAAGCTGTGTATGGTGATGCATCTTCATCTTATGACAGTATGAGACATTACTTTAATAAAGTAAAGGAGTTAGACCCAAATTTTCAATCTATGATTGATTATGATCATGAGACTTCTCAATTTGAGCGCTGTTTTGTTGCTTTTGGTGCATGCCTAGATGGATTAAATTCTGTCGGCCCATGTTATTTCTTGATGGGACATTTCTTTATGGAAAGTACAAAGGCACTCTTTTGGCTGCAACATCAAAGGATGGGAACAATGGTATGATATTTTGTCTTTTTGAGTTTACTTATAAGACCTGTAACCTTAATTGTAAGTCTTATAACAAATTCATAACATTGATTTTTTATGTCTTATAACATAGTTCTAATACATTATAAGAATTATTATATATGTTATTTTACCTATAAGAATCATATTTATTGTTTTAATTTTTTTTTCTTATTCTAGGTCTTTTTCACTTTGCTTTTGCAATCGTAGGCTCGGAGAATATAGAGAATTGGAGGTGGTTTCTTCAAAATCTGGAACCTCATATAAATGAACGTACAATGACATTCATTTCAGATCGACATCAAGGGATCATCACAGCAGTTAAGGAGATTATGCCCTCTGCTTCGCATTCTTTTTGCATGTTCCATATCAGGAACAATCTGAGGGACAAATTGAGAGGATTTTCATCAGAGCTTCGTTCAAATATGCTTCATAAAATATCTCAATGTTCGTTAGCTCCAACACATGATCTATTTCAGTTTTATTTGAGCGAAATGAAGAAAGAAGGTGGTACCAAGGTGGATGATTTTATGAATGCTCTTCCGGCTGTAAACTATGCGAGTGCTTATTTCCCGGGGAAGCGATATGGTGAAATGTGCTCCAACGCTGCAGAGTCTTTTAACTCAGAAATAAAAGAATATAAAGGTCTTCCAGTCTTGGAGTTAGTTGATCAAATCCAGTTAAAAGTAATGCAGAGAATGACCAAGCGTAGACAAGAATCTTTGAATTGGAAAACAAATCTGTGTCCATTGAAGGACAAGAGATATAAAAGAAGGCTTGAGTATGGTAAGTCATGGGATATCTCTTCTTCTAATGATCATATGTTTGAAGTTCACTCTGATCCTTCGATGTCTGTTGATATTCAAAAGTTTACATGTACATGTGGGAAGTGGCAGCATCAAGGTTTTCCGTGTGTTCATGCGATTGTAGTTTTGTCGAGGACTAGTCAAGGTGGTTTACCATTTATTGAGCCTTATTTCTATACAAGTCACTACCAGAAGTGTTATGGATTTTCTATCCCTCCTATTCCTTCATTTGGTAAAGCTGTGGTTGATGAAGAAGCTGTTATACTCCCTACTGCAACTAAATGTGCTCCAGGTAGGCAAAAAAAGACTCGGTATCAAGGAAGAGGGGAAGTTGTGAAAAGGAAGATGACATGCTCTCGTTGTGGAAAATCTGGATATCATAATAGGAGATCATGCAAAGAACCATTGCAGTTGGAAGAATAAGCTTTTTGTGTTTCAACTATTATGTTGATTCATACATTTGGTATTTCCTTATGAGAATTGAATAGTTTGGAGATTTATTATTTTGTTGAATTTTTTTGAATGAATTTTTGTGTTGGATTATTATTTACTTTTCTTATTATGGTTTGTGGCAATCTTTTAGTTTTAATATTGACTGATATGTTACTAATAAGACCTTTTTAATGATTCTATTAGGTCTTATATACTACACATAAGACTTTTTTTTACAGACAAGCTGTGATAGGTCTTATAAGTTATGTCTTATATATGTCTTATATGTTACTCATAAGACCTTATTAATGATCCTTTCAGGTCTTATATGTTACTCATAAAACTTTTTTAAATGATTCTATTAGGTTTTATCTAGTACATGTATGATTTTTTTTTTCAAAATACATGCATTGTGATAGGTCTTTATGAGTGATATGTATTATAAGTTACTATATATGTCTTATATAGGTCTTATATGTTACTAATAGGACTTTTTATTCAAAAGACATGCATTGTGATAGGTCATATAAGGTACTCATAAGACCTGTAGAACTACTTTTTCTTATAGCTTCCCCAAAATAACTCCCAACTACATTCAACAAAAAGTAAAACAATTTGTTCAACAGCCCAAAACCTAGTTTGGAGATTTATTATGTTGATTCATACATTTGGTATTTCCTTATGAGAATTGAATAGTTTGGAGATTTATTATTTTGTTGAATTTTTTTGAATGAATTTTTGTGTTGGATTATTATTTACTTTTCTTATTATGGTTTGTGGCAATCTTTTAGTTTTAATATTGACTGCGATTTTTCACTTTCGAAAAACCCTAGATCTAGGGGTTCGTGGTGTGGATTGTAAGTATCGTCTTCAACAATTGGTATGTATCTGCATCTGTATTTCACTTTATCATTCGAAAAACCCTAGATCTAGGGTTCGTGGTGTGGATTGTAATTAGGCTTTTTTATATTATGTGCAGATGATCTTACATCATGGATTCAAATTTAATTGCATTCTTCAAGTTTGGTGATTTGACTTCTGTTTCATTGTTTTCTCGATTTTCATCTTTTGAGTCAATTGTGGAATTTATCTGTTCGAGATGGGTCAATTTGAAAAGAAACACAATGTCTCTGTCTTGTGCTTTAGCTAATAATCCTCGTTGTTTGTTGGTTAATGAAGATGATTTTATATGCTTGAGTTTGGTTATACGTAAGACTGGGCTTGATTCAATTGATATAAATGTGGAGGAAGTTTCTGTAACCAGTATGATTTGTGGCATATCTGAATCTTTGAAACCAGTTTGTGGAGATGTTGTTGAATATGATGATGTTGAGTTTAGTGATGTTGAGCTTAGTGGTAGCAGTAGTAAGAACCATGCCCCTGTTAACTTCTTTCGTCATAGAGATAAGGTGTTGAAAAGTACAGGATGGGCAACCGCAATAAAAAAAAATGGGCAAATATTCGAAGGGGGGGTGTCCAGAATTCAGAAATTCTCTTTGTAAATTTGCTACTGAAGTTGGTTTTAAATTTGAATACCTGAAGAATGACAAAAATCGTGTAACCGCTCAGTGTAGATATAAAGTTGACAAAGGTTGTCCTTGGAGGATTCATGGCTCTATTGAAAAGGTTAATGGTTTTTTCTATATTAGGACGTATGTTCCAAACCATACATGTATAGATATTGTTAATAATGGGTGCGGACAAGGGGACAGGTTGCGTTCTGGGGTACTTGCTAGTGTTCTCATTGATGATGTCAAAGGTAATCCATCTATTAGGCCAAAGGATGTGTTGAATGATTTTAGGAAAGATTATGGTTATGAAGTTTCTTACAAATCAGTTTGGAGAGGTATTGAGAAGGCAAAGTAAGCTATGTATGGTGATGCATCTTCATCTTATGACAGTATGAGACATTACTTTAATAAAGTAAAGGAGTTAGACCCAAATTTTCAATCTATGATTGATTATGATCATGAGACTTCTCAATTTGAGTGCTGTTTTGTTGCTTTTGGTGCATGCCTAGATGGATTAAAATTCTGTCGGCCCATGTTATTTCTTGATGGGACATTTCTTTATGGAAAGTACAAAGGCACTCTTTTGGCTGCAACAGCAAAGGATGGGAACAATGTTATGATATTTTGTCTTTTTGAGTTTACTTATAAGACCTGTAACCTTAATTGTAAGTCTTATAACAAATTCATAACATTGATTTTTTATGTCTTATAACATAGTTCTAATACATTATAAGAATTATTATATATGTTATTTTACCTATAAGAATCATATTTATTGTTTTAATTTTTTTTCTTATTCTGGGTCTTTTTCACGTTGCTTTTGCAATCGTAGGCTCGGAGAATATAGAGAATTGGAGGTGGTTTCTTCAAAATCTGGAACCTCATATAAATGAACGTACAATGACATTCATTTCAGATCGACATCAAAGGATCATCACAGCAGTTAAGGAGATTATGCCCTCTGCTTCGCATTCTTTTTGCATGTTCCATATCAGGAACAATCTGAGGGACAAATTGAGAGGATTTTCATCAGAGCTTCGTTCAAATATGCTTCATAAAATATCTCAATATTCGTTAGCTCCAACACATGATCTCTTTCAGTTTTATCTGAGCGAAATGAAGAAAGAAGGTGGTACCAAGGTGGAAGAATTTATGAATGCTCTTCCGGCTGTAAACTATGCGAGTGCTTATTTCCCGGGGAAGCGATATGGTGAAATGTGCTCCAACGCTGCAGAGTCTTTTAACTCAGAAATAAAAGAATATAAAGGTCTTCCAGTCTTGGAGTTAGTTGATCAAATCCGGTTAAAAGTAATGCAGAGAATGACCAAGCGTAGACAGGAATCTTTGAATTGGAAAACAAATTTGTGTCCATTGAAGGACAAGAGATATAAAAGAAGGCTTGGGTATGGTAAGTCATGGGATATCTCTTCTTCTAATGATCATATGTTTGAAGCTCACTCTGATCCTTCGATGTCTGTTGATATTCGAAAGTTTACATGTACATGTGGGAAGTGGCAGCATCAAGGTTTTCCGTGTGTTCATGCGATTGTAGTTTTGTTGAGGACTAGTCAAGGTGGTTTACCATTTATTGAGCCTTATTTCTATACAAGTCACTACCAGAAGTGTTATGGATTTTCTATCCCTCCTATTCCTTCATTTTTGGTAAAGCTGTGGTTGATGAAGAAGCTGTTATACTCCCTACTGCAACTAAACGTGCTCCAGGTAGGCAAAAAAAGACTCGGTATCAAGGAAGAGGAGAAGTTGTGAAAAGGAAGATGACATGCTCTCGTTGTGAGAGATCTGGATATCATAATAGGAGATCATGCAAAGAACCATTGCAGTTGGAAGAATAAGCTTTTTGTGTTTCAACTATTATGTTGATTCATACATTTGGTATTTCCTTATGAGAATTGAATAGTTTGGAGATTTATTATTTTGTTGAATTTTTTTGAATGAATTTTTGTGTTGGATTATTATTTACTTTTCTTATTATGGTTTGTGGCAATCTTTTAGTTTTAATATTGACTGATATGTTACTAATAAGACCTTTTTAATGATTCTATTAGGTCTTATATACTACACATAAGATTTTTTTTACAGACATGCTGTGATAGGTCTTATAAGTTATGTCTTATATATGTTTTATAAGTTACTCATAAGACCTTATTAATGATTCTTTCAGGTCTTATATGTTACTCATAAAACTTTTTTAAATGATTCTATTAGGTTTTATCTAGTACATGTATGATTTTTTATTTTTTTTCAAAAGACATGCATTGTGATAGGTCTTTATGAGTGATAGGTATTATAAGTTACTATATATGTCTTATATAGGTCTTATATGTTACTAATAGGACTTTTTATTCAAAAGACATGCATTGTGATAGGTCTTATAAGGTACTCATAAGACCTGTAAAACTACTTTTTCTTATAGCTTCCCCAAAATAACTCCCAACTACATTCAACAAAAAGCAAAACAATTTGTTCAACAGCCCAAAACCTAGTTTGGAGATTTATTATGTTGATTCATACATTTGGTATTTCCTTATGAGAATTGAATAGTTTGGAGATTTATTATTTTGTTGAATTTTTTTGAATGAATTTTTGTGTTGGATTATTATTTACTTTTCTTATTATGGTTTGTGGCAATCTTTTAGTTTTAATATTGACTGATATGTTACTAATAAGACCTTTTTAATGATTCTATTAGGTCTTATATACTACACATATGACTTTCTTTTACAGACATGCTGTGATAGGTCTTATAAGTTATGTCTTATATATATATCTTATATGTTACTCATAAGACCTTATTAATGATTCTTTCAGGTCTTATATGTTACTCATAAGACTTTTTATTCAAAAGACATGCATTGTGATAGGTCTTATAAGGTACTCATAAGACCTGTAAACCTACTTTTTCTTATAGCTTCCCCAAAATAACTCCCAACTACATTCAACAAAAAGCAAAACAATTTGTTCAACAGCCCAAAACCTAGTGTCTAGATCATCATCAACACAAAAACCAATATCATAGTATTTGAACAACCAAACCTACCTTCTAGATTATCAAGTTTCCTAAGTCAAACTAAAGTCGATATAAGCAGTCCCTATGGGATAAAATGTCTTGAAATATCTTTGCCCTATATGTGATGGCAGCATCATCATTATATTGCCTGCTCACTTCCCCTTTTTGAAATATATCTTGTGCAGCCATCAACACATGAATTCCACAATCGAGACTTCCATATTGCTGTTGTGGAGTCCACTGAACCTTTGATAATGATGTTTTGAAACCATATTCGTTTGTAGGTGAGTCGTCTTCTCCAGCTAATACATTCTTTACACGATTGAACTGAATCAAGAAAACAACAAAAAGAATCATAATCCTATTCCTCATATGTTTAAAAAATAAATAAATAAATAAATAAATAAGAAGTTATTGTTAAGAACATACCACAATTCTGGCATTGATTAAATTGCTGTCTTTCCTTGTTCTTGGATGCAAAGAATTATAGAATGAATACACCCCAGTCTCCGTATTCAAAACAAGTAATGTCCAATGATCAACTGTCCTAGGATGCTCACCTGCTGCAGTGTGCACTGGGATGATAATGTAATGCACCCCTTGACCAACTTCAAGAGGACCTTATCAATTGTTGATACAATATCATCAGGCTTTTTTCCTCTAAAATAATTCTGCATATGAAAAAATATTAAATGCAAATAAAATACAAGAAAAACATTTCAATAATTTATTAGTCAACAATACTTACCATGCATAAACTTGTCACGTAACCAACTTTGAGCGGTTGACTATCAGTAGGAGTAGGTGTATTTGCATATCTCTCTTTCAAAATTTCAAGATAAGCATCTAACACCTATATAAATCCACAAATGTATTATAAAAATAGACACGTTGGTATTCAGATATAACTATAAGAGAAGAAATATAATTTAACATACTGGAGATTCAGTCAGTTTTTCATTTGCCAGATCCCACAAATCATTTATAGAAACATGATTTAACTTGCCCAGCCACACAGTATCACTGTAAAAAGAAAAATAAACAAATAAAAAAATTAATGATATATATTTTACTTATATATATTATAATAATAAAAAATGTTACTGCTTGTCGCAAAGGAGACACAACTCTGCATACTTGTCTCTGTATTGTTGAGGAATTGCTTTAATTGTGTCAGTAGCTTTTGTTAGCAAAAGTGGTTTTGTCTTGATCAATTCAAAGTTAGGGAGATCGTCAACTTCGACTATCTCATCTGTCTTCCTCTTTTCTTTTTTCTCCTTTTGTTGTTTCTCCTTTCTTTTTGTTGGTCTAACAAAATCAGGATCTTTCACTACTTGTGATATCTTCCTTGTTCCATCGTCTCTTTCCTTCACACGCCTTTCAATAGATCCAATTTTCGAAACCTGTTGTTGTCGTTTTCCTCTTCCTCTACACTTTTCATCAGCTTCCTTGACCTTGTTCTCTTCTTGCTTCTCATTTATCAGTTTTTTTATTTGTATGTCTTTGTCACTTATCTGCCCGATCAACTGAAAAATTGCTTCCTCATTCTCGTTTGTAAGATTTTCAACTTGCACAATGTGAGCAGACACCATATTATGAATTTCTTCCTCTTTTGCCTTTATAGTCATGTCCCTCGCAAGTATCTTTGCCTCAGCCTCTTTTAATTTTTTCTGAATCTTCGCCTCAGATGCCACCAAAACTTGGCCCTCTTCAACCATTTCACCATCTTTCTTCTTAAACTCATCATGCTTTCCTTTCAACTCATCCATTTCCTTGATCAGATTTTTATTTTCCAATTCTATCTCTTCAAGTCTAGCTTGTAATCCTTCATTATTAGATATCAACCTCTCATTTTCATTTATCAGCCCACTCAACTCAGTACTTGATTCCATCTCTTCAATTCGAGCTCTCAATTTTTCATTTTCAATCTGAAATTCATGCAATTCAGCATTCGTTTTTTCTTCCTCAGAAGTGTTGTTACATTCTCCAGTAGGGGTGAAAATTATGTTATTACCTGAACTGATGTTATCTAGTCCAACATCATTATAATCATGATTAAATTCTATCTGCACATCATTTTCCCCCTCATCAGCATTTTCTAACATCAACTTCTCATCATTGGTTAGCTGAATCTCACTAGTTATAACCTGTTTTTTAAAATAATGTCTTATATGTCAATCATAAGTCTTTCAAAAATACATATAAGACATATACAAGAATCTTTCAAAGAGCATTACATTCATAAGACTTTAGACAGCATAGTTATAAATCCCGTCCCGTACCGGTCCGTACCGACCGGTACGTCCCGTCCCAGTTGAAAACCGGTGCGGTACAGGTTTAATTCTGTCCCAGTTTCTGTACCGTCCTGAACCGCCGCGTACCGGTCTGAACCGGACCGTACCGGCCGAGATGGTCGTACCGGTCGGTGCGCGAAAAGAAAGACTTTTAAACCAATTTTTAATTGTCGGACCTAATAAAAATATATTTAAACTTGAGTTTTTTTTTTTTTTTTTTTTTTTTAAAGCTATGCCCTAGATTTATACTTCACGATTAATCAACATCCATTCAACGCAATAGAACTTTCAAGGTCGTCAAGTCGCTAAACAAGAAGCAGCCTATGTAGTCCAAGAAATTGAAGCTGCAGAACTGTAATTTGTAAGCAACATATACTAAACTTATGCTAGTATTGGTATAGTTTGATGATAAAATACAAGCTTCTGTAATTTTTTGTTGAACATATGTTATATATATAATTATCTTAAAAAATACTAAAATGTGCGGTAAATCCAGTACGGTACACCGGTATGTTCCGGTACCGATACGTCCCGTCCCAATGGCAAAACCGGTGCGTTGTCCGGGACGGTATTTATAACTATGTTAGACAGAGACATATAAGACATATAAGTCTCATATGTTTTTTAAGTATAATATAGGAAAAGTCTGATAAGACAAAGTCCTATAGACACATTCATAAACTTCATAAGAATTTAGTCAGAGACATATAAGACATATAAGACCTATATGTTTTTTAAAATATAATATAGGAAAAATCTCATAAGACTAACAGCGGAAAAGTATCTGACTAGGGTCTTATGAAGTTTATGAATGTGTCTATGAAATATATTAGTCATGAGACATATAAGACATATAAGAGTTCATACATGTTCCGCTGTTAGGTCTCTAATCTTCTGTTTAAAATCATTTACCTTCTTTAAAATGTCCCACTTCATGAACCTAGGGAACAAGCTCCTTGACGGGGTGAAGATAGTTGTGTGCTCATTAAACCAATGCTTCAAAAAAAAATGAAAAACATTATCAAAAGGCTGTATACATTAATGCAGATTTTAATTTTAAAAAAAAAAGACTAATATAAACAAAGTATGAACTTACAGGTAAAAGTGATATACATCCTATCACAAGAAGAGGTGTAGAATGCTTTTCATTGAGAGACTGCTTGAGATTTTCAATAATTGCTTTTGACCAATCATATTTTTTCATGTTCTTCAAATCATCAGCATAATAAAAAAAAAGGCTGATGTCATATGCTCTGCCTTAGATGCAAAAAACAAAGAGCCCATAGATATAAGAACAAGAAGCTTTACAACATCTTCAATGACTTTTTGGTCATCACTCAAGTAAATTCTTTTTAGTGTCTCTTTCACCATCTTCATGTTAACGCCACTAGGACAATTCAAAAAATGTCGGTTCACCAAATCAAATGTTTTGAAATCTTTTCTCAGCTTCTTAAAATCCATTTCTTGAGATCCACCCACCAGTCCAAAAATGGCTGTAACATCATCTGCTGTTACATCAACTAATTCGCCACCAAGAATGAATTTCTGAACTTTAGAATCATAACACAAAACTATTTCCTCAATTGTATTATCAATCTTGCGGTATTTAAAATCCATGTTTGAGGAAATGGCATTGAAGAAGTTGTAGAATGGGGTATCCTTCAACTTGTCCAAATGTGTTTGTTTTAAAGGTGTATCCTTCAAAATTGCATGAATAGCATGCACATTTGACCGGTAGTTCGGGATCCAAGTCAAATCTTTTACCTTCTTTGACACTCCTTTTGGATTAATTCTTCTATTCACAATATGAGATATTTCTTTTCCTTTTTTCGAAGGTTTCTTGGGTTTTGATCTTGGTGAAGGGGCCAGTGATTTTCCTTTCGACTCAGTACCTCCAGATTCTGTGCTTTGTTCAGTCTCTTTCCTCTTTTCCGACCTTGTTAAAATTGTAGCAGTTGGTGAAGGCAAATCTGTTTCTTGTTCAACCTGCTTTCTTTTCCTCAATCTTGTTAACGGTGTATGTTGTGCTGAGGATTCAGATATAGTATGTGGTACGAGTGAAACAGATGGTGTCCCCTCAAAAGACTTTGGTGAAGGCGTTGATTTGACACACGTCACTGACTTGTGATCATAAGGTTTGAACTTCATTGCTTGTTTGATTGTCATCCACTGAACAATATTTTTTTAAAAGCATTATATAACATGTATGGAAGCATTTTAATTAGTTCTATCCTAAAAAAAGTCTTATAAACATATCAATAAGACTTTTTTAAAATGTTTATATGTGCATAAAGATTTTAAAAAAGTCTTATAAACATGTCAACAAGACTTTTTTTTTTCCATAGATTCTAATAACATGCAAAAGTTACATAAGACTAAAGTCTTATTGACACACTCATAAGACTAAAAGTTATAATACTTTAGTCTTATGAGACTTTTGTCTTATGATGCTTTTCATGTTATAAGACACATGAAAAGTCTTATAATCTACAAAAATACTGCTTAGGTCTTATAACATGCAAAAGTTACATAAGACTAAATTCTTATTGACACACTCATAAGACTAAAAGTTACATAAGACTAAAGTCTTATGAAACTTTGCATATTATAAGACATAACCAAAAGTCTCATAAGACTAAAGTCTTATAACCAAAAGTCTTATGAGATTAAAGTCTTATGATGCTTTGCATGTTATAAGTTAGAAGAAAAAGTTACATAAGACTAAAGTAATATTTTCACACATTTGTACATGAGACTAAAGTCTTATGATAATTTAGGCTTATAAGACATAACCAAAAGTCTTATGAAAACTAAAGCCCCATTCACACATTGTACATGAGATTAAAGTCTTATGATAATTTAGGCTTATAAGACTTACAAAACAGAACAATAAAACAAAAGCAACAATTAACACTGTTAATAGACAGACAACATAGGTCTTATAATACACAAATTTGTTTTCAAAATTTAAACAAAATCAACCAAAAAAAATCCTATGAGGATGAAAACTCTCATAATCTATAAAACAGTACAAACAAAAAACAGAAGCAAAAATGTTGAACGAAATGAACCAGAAACTATGAACGAAATACTTATATGAACACATGAAAAGTCTTATAATCTACAAAAATACTGCTTAAATCATGAAATATATGATCAAAATCAACCACAGTGCAAAATAAAGTTCAAATTTGTGAATATTTGGTAATTTGTTTGAATTTTTTCAGAAATAATAGACATACCTATTTTTTTACTAAGACTTGAAGTTGCTTCAACTTCTCGTGAAGATTCGTCAGAAAAAATGGTAGTGAATCGTGCCGGCGGTGTAATCGGTAATGTTGTAATAGGTAATTTTAGATAGAGAAATTTATCTGGGAAATGAAATAGGGTTTTTTTAGGCGGTTAAGAAACCCCCTTTTGATCGAAGTAAAGAAAAGCGTGTCACGTGTCTTCCGCTTGCGCGGCGACGTGGCAGATAGGAGGGTAGAATAGTACTTTAGCAGGCGCAAAATAAGTGAGGGGTGTATGGGGAATTAGTGATCTCGGGTTTCCTAAATAGTATTTGTATCTGGGCCTAGGGGCCCTAGAGTCCATAGCCCGTTTTGGTATCTCTAATTCAAACACTTCAAACATGGATGCATCACAAAAAAAAAAAAAAAAAAAAAAAAAAAAAATTGATATGCATTTATCTCCAATTTTCTTTTCAAGAAATAAAAATAACACTACAAATCTCTGGCAAGCTAACATGTATCTCCGATTTTCTTTTCAAGAAAGCACGTTCAATAGCAAATATGCATGCTGGGCGATCAAAACTAGCAAGAAAAAAAGTACCCAGAATGACCTAAAAATGTATAAACTCACCCAAACGGTGAAGGAACGGGTGCGGGTCCCACAAGTGCATCTGACCTTTTGATGCTTCCCATACCACATATAATGCATCCAGGTGTCGAAAGAGCTGAGAATTTAGCCCCACAAAGATCACAAACGTCGTAACCAATAGTTGACAGACGACTGAGTGTGGCAGCACAGAATTGGGACGGATCTTCTAACGGATCGATTGACTTGTTGGATAATCCTCTTTGTACACACATATCAATGAGGCTTCTCAACTCCTCTTGTTTCCCGGGAGGGGCTTTAGACAGTAGTAGCTCGAGCATTTGCTTGGCGTAACCGTAATTTTGCACATCCATATTTCTTTTTATAGCTGTTCGGATACAGTTTATTCGGTGCTTTGCTTGAAGAGGCAATGAGCCTAGATGACGTGACAATCTTGCCATTTCATCTTTTGCACTGATGGCACTGGGGCCTTGGACTCTCTGCAGCCGTCCGATTTCCTGGAATGGAATGGAAATGGTCAGAGTTATAATCTCATGGCAGTACGCGAAAGGGATTAATCTGCATTTACGAAGGATGTAATAGCTTTGTGTATATACTCCCTCCGTCCCATAAAAACTTTCACCAATTTCCTTTTTTGGGTGTTCCATTGGTAAGTCCCACTTTCCTAAAATGTCCATTTTTTAATTTTTGTTTATTCACCCTACCCCACTTATCATACTCACACACTTAAATTATGGGTCCCACTCACAAATCATAATACTCGCAACCACTTTCCCACTCACAATGCTTTTGAATAGATGTACTCTCTCCTTTATTTCCGTATCGGAGAAAAATGGTTCAAGTTGTTTTGGGACGGAGGGAGTATAGAAAAGTGGACAGCTCTCAGAGGCTTTTACCAAAAGAGAAAAAAGGTCAATTTATTTGATATTTTTATACCAGGGTGGATGATTCAAGTTTCGACCATAGATCTATATTACTGCCCTATCATACAAATTATATAAATTGGAGATTGATTGCTTACACAAATTAACAAGACATTGTCACACACGGACACTGGCTATTCCTTTTAGTTTTCAAGACACATTAGGCAAGAACTCAGATTAGGAAAGGGGAGGAAAATCCATCTGTGGTATGCAAGTGCAGCATATTAGATGTAGGTGAACACTACGGTAAGTGTGCATCAACAAATTTCATGCACAATGCATGCCGTTTACATGATGAGAAGAGAGTGTGTTTTGGAGAACACTTTTATGTATGAGGAAAAAAATTAATGCTCCCTCCATTCTAAAATGATCTTCCCATTTGACTAAGGATATGAACACTTCATTCACTAGCCATGTTTTGTTATTGCACTTTCAAGTCTAAATTGTAGAAATGAAAAGGACTTTTTGGGACAATGGACAACGGAAAATGGGAAGATCATTTTGGGACGGATGCAGTAATAAATAAGTAGAAAAGGAGGTAATGCTTCTCAAGTTAGCCAAGCTCACTTTGCACGGGGATATGCATTTGGTTTTTGGAGGCCAGGAATTTGTGCCGATACTTTCTGATACAATGTTACTATTATAACAGTAGATATATGCTCCCTATGTCCAATTTGCAGAATCATTTCTAAGACAGTGATGGAGCCAAAAAAATTCTTAAACGGGGGTAAAATTATTTTATTTTTAGAATATTGTGATGTAATACCTAAATTTAATTTAAAAGTGGGCAGAAAATTATTTTTTCTTAGCCTAAAAAGGGGAAAAATACAATTTTTCATAGTAAAAAATACTCCCTCCGTCCCAGAGTATATATCCACCCTCCCATTTACACGGAGATTAAGAAATTGTGGAAGTGATGCAAGTGTTGTGTGTATAAAAGTAAAGTAGGAGAGAGAATGAGTGGGAGGGAATAATAAATTGATTGATGTGTTGTGAGTATAAAAGTAAAGTAGGAGAGAGAATGAGTGGGATGAATAGTAAAGATTCTTTGCCATTTTAGGAAGTGGACATATACTCTGGGAAGGACTAAAAAGGAAAGGTGGACATATACTTTGGGACGGAGGGAGTAACAAATTTAAAAATTTACTAGTACTACTTTGGTACAATTTGAAAGTCAATGGGGGCAATTTCCCCTTTATCCATAGGCATGGCTCCACCCCGGTTCTAAGAAGAAACTTGTTTGGTAATATTTCCTCCTATTAGTATTCCACTTCTTGTTTACAATGCAAGAGGTTTAAAATAGATTCTGCAATGAAACAAAGGAGGCAAAATTATCCTACCTCTAGTCATTGGGCAAATGTTTGAATCCAAATCAGCTACTGTAATATTCAAGCCACACTATAAATATAGTAGGGTCCTTGGCTCTTTATAGTATTGTACATATGTGGGACTACCATCTATGTTTCTTCTTTTTTCCTTTTTGGGTTTCACGGGGAATAATTCTTTCGTTCGGAGTGCCAGATAAGATGTGTCATGAGAGATCAACGTTCCAACAACCAACAGGAGCAACCAATAGCTCATAATGTCAAATTAAATGTACTCTCAAAAACTTCAACGCATTGAAATGCAAGAGACTGTTTGCAATACTTTCTTTGAAGCACAAATTGCTAACATACCTGAAGAAGAGTAACTGCAATCTTGTACTGGGCGCATATAGTGCCTTGGGCTTTAATATCCTCTCCACGAGATTGATCCTTTGCCAATGCCAGGAAAGCTTCATTGAAACATGACAATGCATCCGGTAACTGATTTTGCTCGAGATGGACAAGTCCGGTCTTGAAACAAACTGAAGCAGCAGCACCACGAGGAACCTGTAACAAAACCCAATATTAATGAGAAGCCGAAGTTAAATTAGTGGATATGCAAACTGAGTGCAAAAATTTCACCGAAGCTTCCGTACCGAGTTCTAGCTTTGCGATGGTATAACAATGCCAAGAAGGCTTGCAGGTCTAAGTTACAATATAGGGAGAAAAAGCGGAAATATAATCATAAAATTCTGGATCTCAATTGCTAACATAATTTATGAGTGATAGATAATATAAAAAACCGCAGCATAAACAATAACATACGAGTGCATCACAATATTGATATTATTACAAGGTGGTTTTATGAGGGGTATCGATAACAGAGTTTTGTCTGCAGATACCATTACTATTACAGCATTATCCATACACATGGACATATATGAAAGGAACTAAAAACAAAACATACGATACCAAAATGATAAAACCATTAGAATCAAAATAAAAAATTATCATGACCCACACAGGCAACTAGCATAAAAAATCCTTCCAGCAGTCCATATATAAAGACCTTGCTTTCGCTATAATTTGACATAGAGAAGCAGGGATATTCTAGCTTCTGTACTTAATGAAAATGTCGGTAAGAATAAAAAAGTCAGATTTTTAAGGCAGAAGATCTGCATGGGTGACCCAATGGAAAGATGCAAAGGTAAGTGTGGCACAGGTGTAGTATATCTAGACAAATAGTCGGCAAATAATTGAAGTAAAATGCAAACAATGAGACTATTCACCTGTCCTGGACGCACAGCTTTTGGGGACGGAGGTGCAAGAGCTTTTCCTGCATTTGCTGAACCTGGGGGTTCTAGAGAGCTCAGATCAAGGGGCTGGCTAGATACGGGAACCTGGGCCATCTGAACCTGAGATAGCGGCATAACAGCAAGTTGACCCATTGATTGCGGTGGAATGCCACCATCTGGCAGCCCAATGGACTCGGTTGAAACAGAATATTGGGGTGCTTGAGGGGGGATTCCTCCATCAGATAGCCCGATATCAGGTACAGATGAACCAACCTGGTCTGGTATCCCCTTATTGATTTCAAATCCTTGAGAATTTTGATCCAGTCTCGAAAGAATAGTACCCGGTGGTGGCAGTGATTTAGCAACCTGGAGGGATGATATTGTATTCTGGAAAAAGTCCTCAGGTATTGGCCCTGATGTAACTCCAGCCCCCATGAGCATGGGACCAGGCTGTGATAAAGGTGTTGATTGTGTCAGTGAAATAGTTGCAAAAGGATCAGACAGGGGTGAAACTGTGGGTAATGTCCCAGTTCCTCCACTGGCAGTTCGAGCAGGTTGAGAGGTAAGCAAGCCAAGTTCTGGGGTTTGACTAGTCAATGACTTGGTCCTGCTAATTGGTGGGCCCAATCCTTCGCCTAGTTTAAACTGCCTTGTAGCTTCTTTAATCTTGTCAACATCAACTGTAGTTGAAGCAACTGGTTTATCTCTAATTCGTATTCGTAACTTTTTGGTTTTAGAAGTTCCCTCCTCATCACTGCTGCTACCATCTGCAACACCGTACATGGATTTTTTAAATTCTTCCTCCGCGTGTTCCTGTTCTTTTGAAGCATTTGGCGCAGCAAACTGCTTCGTCAGGGATTCTAGACCCATTAAGGAGTCACCCTTTGAACCATCACATGGCGCTCCGTTGGACTTGTGCGAAGTTGAAGCAACTAGAGATGATTGAAGTCCATTTGCCTTGGTGTCACTGCTTTCAGATTTAAATGCTTTAACCAAGCTGTCTTCCGCCACTTCAACAATGTTACCCCTTCCCTTAATTAAACCCAAGTAAACACCAATGTGGTCGGTTACTATGGATGGTATGGTACCATCATCAGTTTTCATGTATGGCATCACCTCAGCAGCTAGTTCCCACTGGGGTATACTCTTAAGGGTGGTGGGCGTCTTGATTTCCCAGTTTCCACCACCCCATTCAGGTCCTTTAGGAACCATGCTTTCAGCAGCAAAGTTGGCAAAAATCCCCTGTGTCCACCCAGTGGAGCGGACTCTCAGTATCCTTTCACAATATCGCCTCAACTCAGGATCAGCACCCTCTTCTTCTAGTTTCTGAGCAAGACGCCGCATCGCACTAGGGTTAAGGTGGCAGATAAATAGGTCAAGCATGCTTTCAAAGTCAGCAATAACTTCAAAAGTTTCTTTCGCACTGTCAAACTGCCCATACCTGCAATAAAGAGGACATATAAGAAAATCCAACAAAGAGCAAACAAGATAGAATTATAGAAATATGTGCAAGAAAAGGACTTCAGATTGACACACACTGCGAAGGATACCTAATCTACAAGGCTAACCAGAAGCTCAAAAACGATTAGAGGAACACAAAGGAGTGATATTATCGAAACCCTAAACTCTCCTTTACATCGGCTTGTAGCTCAAGGTCTTTGATTTTACCGTGTAAATGCAGCATGATATTTGTATCAAATACAGAAAACGGGATGCATTAAGAATAAGACAAAATATGTTAACACATAAAAATCAATGGTCGGGTTAGGTCTTTCAGCTGTGACATAGTGAGGCTAGGGGTGTAATCAAGCCCACAAGATTTGACATGAGCTATATACTTGCTAAATATAAGCTCGAGGCAATCTTGGAAAATGGTGCACAAGATAATTCCTGCACAATCTATATCGCTCAAATTGACTTGAGAGCTGCTGAGGACCTCATTCTTGAGCCACAAGTTCTAGCAAAGATGATCTCAAGCCTAGAAAGTAAAAATTATACACTCCATCTCAAAATAAGTGTCTTTTTTGACCTGACACACAAATTTATAAAAGTGGAATGACACCATTATAGATATTAGTGGGTGCTGGACTTTCCAATTTTGCCCATGTAGCTGTGGACCTATTAATCAAATGAGTAATGGAACCTCAAATAGGAAGATTTTGAAAGTACATTCTCTTTGGTCAAAAAGAAATGTTGGACAATTATTGAAAAGCCGGGGGGAAATATATATTAAGGATTTTTAAGATAACTGGTTTCCAAAAGAACATGAAACACATTAGCAGATTACATTGAAAATACTAAATATCAAGAAAAAAAATAAACTTTGCAGAATTTACTTTTTGCAAGAAAATCCTAATAGATATTATTGTTGGAATTTGGCTCAAGTTTAGGACGGAGTCAACATACATTCTCTCGTGTGATTCATGAATGTGATGGTTGATTTGCTAGTGAGGCTTTTGGTACTTGTCTATTAGATAAGCCTTGAACTAGGAAATGTCCTGTGCCTATAAATAGGCACATATAGAAAGAGTTCAAGTGTGCCTTGTGGTGCCAAGAGTGGCTCCCCTCAAGGGAGTGTGAGTGAGAGAGATGTGTACATTCATGAAGGAGTTGTACACTATTGTGAGAGTATTCAAGAATGTTGAGAAGGATGTGGATACCTCCATTCTTGTAATATTGTTGGTTAAATGGTGTGTCTTTGCGAGTTTCTTGATAAAAACTCGTGGTGTTGTAATCATGATATTATAATGAAGTTGTTGATTGGTCCATGGACGTAGCCCATTGATGTTGGGGTGAACCACATTAAATCTTGTCTTATTTATTCTTTCTGTCATATTGTTCCTGTCCAAATTAATGGTATAGCATAACCTAATTGTTGGTGTGCATGAGAACTGCTTCCGAGTGCACAAAAATCATAATGAAGAAACTCTCAATTTGAATATGATGATTGATGAGTTGTTCGGAAGACTGTTAAAACATCCATACCCCAATTGTGTGAGCTAATCCTTTTAGCTAGCAACTTAGAAACTTCACTACTAAGACTTACATCACTAACCACAATACTAAAAGGATAAAGTGGTCTAGGATGTCAAGTAAAACTGATAAGAAAATGGGACTAACTGGACTTCAAGCTTTTAGATCATCTTTACTAAACAAATTACGTATTAACATTTATATGAAACAGCATGGCCTAGATTGAGCTCAGATGAGCATGTGATCAAGCTTGGATCAATTACGCACTAAGGCGAGCTGAGTAGGAACTTATATGAGCCAACCTGAGCAGGCTGGTTTCACATAGCAAGCAAAAAAGACTGAAACATTTAGGAACTAAATTGGAGCTAAAAGATATTTTCTAAAGAAAACTGATGCATTTCCGTTAAGAAGGCAGATATTTAATGGGTAGTTTGTGATGCGTACTTGATACAGGCATATCCAAGCTGGCGGAATTGGTGGAATAAATGTGAGGTTGGAGGGCACTGTGGATAATCTCTTGAACGCAAAAACTCGTCCTTCAGAACAGACAAAGCAGTAGAAAAGCGGCGTGCTTTGATAGCATAAATTCCCCGCAACACCTAAAAAGGTCACAACATATTAAAAAGAAAGAAAATAATAGCAAATTAGAAGCAAAAAAAATCCTCTTCTGGCCACCATACGCCAGGGTTTCTTCTTCATTTGACAGAAACTGACAACTAGAAGTTTTTCTCCCAAATTATCATCCCTGGCATCGTGAAGCTTTCTGGATGTAAAGTGGCTATTCTGCCTGAATGATGAATATGCCTTTGCTACACTGCTGACAGGGAACTTACTCAACTTCGACATCACTCCCAGCTTATTCAGACAACCTTATTCAAGTTTCAGATGAGCAATTGACCTTTCCTAGCAGTATTTTTCCTTCCATTTTTGTTCTCTTGCTAAATCACCTATGACTTACCTCTGCACTACACCAATCCCCCAACCACATTCAAATCCACCACCACTGCTGTCATCAATCACGAGGTCATAGTCCAAAGAGTCCAATTCTAACTCTGCATCAAGAGTGAAACAAAACACACCCAAACAACAGAAATTGATCTTCTTCAAGTAATCAATTGTTGTGTGCCCTGCTTATCAGTTTGGACTTTGGACCTACTCTCTTTGCAGAGCTTGCAATGACAATGGGGGTGATTATGTTCTTATTTCCACAAGATTGCCGGGAAGAGAGAGATATCTGACATCTGTGGTTTTTAAGGGGAAGAATTTGGAGGCATATGTTGCTTAAAAAGATGGGAAGGAAGCAAAAACATAAAGAACAAGGAAAACAGTTATGCAAGGGGAAAACTGTCACTTAGAGCTTTCAAGTCCAAAGAGCTGAAGGCAATAGGGGTGCTGCGGAAAACAAGCACCAAACTAAGTTTATGGAACTTTGACAAAATAAATGTGCAAAGCCATGACGAACTCAATTTCGGTGTATGGTATACAGATTCCAAGCCATAATATAAAGATTAAGATAAAGCTTCATGCATTTATCACCTGCGTAAATTGAGGGCCTGATTGGGATAGTGATACTGCAAGGTCTCCACTCAAAGGAGATCCTGTGGCGAGAATATCAAGAGATCTTGGAGTAATACGCAAGCTGTCAAACCTTCAAAAGAAAAAAATGTGCCATCGGATGTCTAAACCTTTTGAATATTGGACCATAAAAGATGAGGAAAAATAGTAGAATTCAAAGTTTTATTCAGAGAAAACCTTGAAGTTATTTGGTAAAATATCTCTGAGAGGTCAAGCTTTTGTTCAAAATATTGCTGCATTGTGCCAAAACCAATAAGAAGAGGTTCAAGAAGCCCCACAAGGCAGTGCTTTATCTCGACCAACTTCTTTTGTCTAGGATTTATTTCTGTCGGGTTTGCAAGCAACAATCGATCGTTCAAAACTCCTACCAACACTGCACGAGAGAAGATCAACTTGATGGTTCAGAGATTCAGTTACCACTAGATTCTCAAGTAACGAACAGGAAAGCAAGCAAAAGTAAGAGAAGAAAAGTCTGCTGCATAAACTCAAAAGAGGGAAGCAGACAGCCTTAGTGTTTGAAGCAATGTAAAGGTCCTCACCAGCATTAGGCATGCTGATAGACAGGATAGTTCTCACTTTCCCATCCCATCCAAGTACACTGATGGCAGTAGCAGTGGAAAATAGAAGTGCAGGGCCAACCCAGAGAAGGGATCTAAAGTGATAATAAGTTAAAGAGTTCAAACTTGAAAAACTTAGTAATATCACATCAATGAGGGGATTAAAATTATATGAAGACTTTACTAGAATGTAATGTATTTGAGGATATAGAAGGAAGTCCTTTATCGAACTTTGTAGAACTACTCGCAATTATATCTAAATCGGCAGAAACAATAAGCACTCGTTGTGTAGTCAATATTCCTGCAACAAAGCCCCTCAGAGTTTCTTGCCAGTGAACCTGAAAGGAGTAAAAACACCGTATTATCACGCAATTTCTAATCATTTGTACAGGCAATTTCGTTAAGAAACGATAAGGACATCTACTAACTAGATCCCCAAGAAATGATCAAGCGATAAGCTTTGTCTGGAAAACACTAAAGAGATATCCGCTAAATAATCAGCAATTCAGCAGTGGATACGAAAAGCTCCCAGCTAGAAAAGCATAGGCATGATAAAGCTGCAAGTTCAACATCATGGTTATTGGCCGTTAAATAATCAACATTGATTATAAAAAATTACTAGCTATAAAAGCATGGGCCTCATATGGGTAAGTTATTGTAACTTAAAATAATGTTTTGGCAGACGGGTAGCATCGTCTCTATCTGTGTGTGTGTGTGTGTATGCATTTATGTATTGTAAACAAGGGTTGTATAATTAGCATACTTCAGTATAGCTTTATAATTGTGTAAATATCAAAAATAGAATCAACCAATTCATACTTTTCTGATGACACGTATGAATAAGGAAATACTAGACCAACGGAAGTGTCATCATCTAAGGCAGTAAATGGACTGTCATGACTTTGTAAGCTACGGCCTACAATGAAAAAAATAACACACAAACAATTACGACAGTATATAGTTTCAATGATTGCTCTGAAGTGGCCAACAAAATACAGCCTCAATTCATGTTAAATCGCCTCTGCACGCACAATCGCACATGAATTACATTAACTGCTCCCTATGTCCTGACATGAATGTCCACTGTGGACCAAAGGGAAATTTATGAAGTTGGCAATTAAGCATTTTTAGTATCATTTTTTTTTTTGGAAAAATTCGGCATTTAGTTAGGGATCGGGGGGGGGGGGAGGTATCGTTTAGAGTTCTGATTCGTGATCTTTTAAGTTTATATGGTGCTGGCTATGCCATGTAAATATTAGGTTTTTCCACAAGTGCTCAGGGAGTACATAGGTCATCTTTTTAAGAAATGTAGTGAATTTCCAAGTATAGACTTTAGGAACAATCTGTGAACATCATAAGAAATACTCCCGGAAAGATTGGCTCATCTGACTATTCAAACGTTTTAGCGTTATGTTTTCGATTCTGTACTTGCCCTTAATTTAGATATCATGCTCACTAAAAAAACTGTAGCAGTTACACGAGTAAAAATAGCTGGTTTTCTAGTTTGCCTCCTTTTTTGCAGGTTTCATCCTAAGATCATTTCCACCCCCACTCCTTTCTTCGTGAAACTTCTGCTGCTGTTTCTTTTTGCTTTTCTACACCACCATGTTTTTCCGGCTTGTGCGCACCACGCCCATGGTTGAAAATTCCTCATCATCCGGGTAGGGAGAGGTTTATGCACTTTCTCCCAAGTGTTGCCCTTGAAAGATTTGTGCCCGAATGGCGCAATGTTTCGATTGGGGTTTCGGCTCAGGAATTTGACCTCTTCTTCTGTTGGTCAGTTTCTCCAGACTCCCAGCTAGTTCCTATAGTTGGATTATCTACCGACCGATTTGGACTCCTTAAAGCGCCAGTAATATCTTTTTCCGGCTTTATCATTGGAATGGTTTGGATCTGGGTTCTGATGTCAGGGTGTGCAAGTCAGGTTGGGTTTCGGAGAGTATCTTGGTAGTCTGGCAATTGGTGGCAAATAACTGACCACGGAGCAATTTTCAGTAACCAGAATACTTACCGGTTTCTGGCGTGGTTTTTCTGTCAAAATCCGGTGACCGGTGGTCAGTTTCTGGCAAGCAGGTGGAGGCAGAGGGTGGTTTCCTTATTTTTAACACAAGGGGAGGGTTGAAGTTCAATGGCTTTAACCCCTCAATTTTAGAAATGGGACTATCTTTCTCGGACAAACAAAAATGGAATGTGGAACTATATTTCTGGGAAAAAAAAAAGAAGGAAAGTGGGACTATCTTTCCGGGACGGAGGGAATAATAACCTAAAACGCAAGACCTTTTTAATAGAAGTATTACCTGCAGAACAATCTCATTTACTTTCAACTTGATTGACTTTTTCCCTTCTGTTTTTGTAGATATATAATGCCCATCGGCAGTTGAAAGCCGGTATCCTTGAACAAGCTTTGCCACGCCAATCTTGTCACCATGAGAAGCAAACATTAAAGTTGATTCTACAATACCGAAAACTTAGGTCAGCATTTTGTCCCATCATTAACAATCAATATCAAAAACATTTAAAAACTGATTCTGACCTATTGGAGTAGAGAAGATGCGATCAACTTCACTTTCAAACATAAACTGTAGGGGACCCTTGACAGAACCAGGATCAGTATCCTCTGATTGGTTTTGATCAACTTCTACATTCTTTCCATCAGCCTCTAGTAACGTCGTGCCAGGCAAAATATAAAGACAAATCCCCGTTCGATCCTCATCAAGTATTGCAAATTGGCTATCATTTGGGCCCATCAGTGCAACATCTCGACCTGCAAATCTCACAGAAAATGGTATGAATGAGTAAACTCCACTGGTATATAAGTTTGTTAAGTAAGACACTTCAGAAAATCACCATCTCATATGAACAGAAAGAACCTTTGATTGTGCTGGATTTACTATTTACCAACTGGGGATTAGTATTTTCCCGGAAAAGAACCACTTCACTGGAGGCACCAGCAAACTCGTAAACTACAAGAAATAAGTGCTGCTTATTGCTATAAAGCAAGTGCTTTCCGTGGAATTCGATATGTCCAGGAATCTGAAAGCAGATAATGGAAATGACTACATTAGGATGAAAACTATATACTAACTCACAAAATATACTCCCAAAACTTTTAGAGGCAGGATGTGAAGTTCAGCTGTACCGAGGCAAAGAGTTTCTTGTAAATACTATCCACTCCAGTAGAGATATTGTATGCCATCAGATTTACACCTTCTACATAGAAAGCCCTAGTTGGATAGTGAAGAACTCTGTTCTCTTTATTGAAAAAATTTAGCTCCAGATGGAAAGGCTGCCAACATGTTAAATGTATCAGAGATAGCTTAACTAAACGCAGTAAGTATACTCGATTTGCAAGTAAACAATATCATACCTGGCAAACTGGAATGTCTTTCAGATAGTTTTTGGTATCCAAGATGGTGATCAGCGGCAACCGAGAAATTGGAGTAGTCTTTGCATGTCCTTCCATAAAATGCTGCAACAGTAAGGTAAGGTATTATGTCGCGACCTCTTGAATCCCAAATAATGGTCCCTTTCAAATGTTACTTAGTCATTTTGGACTGTGAAGGAACTCCATTGAGGGCTTACAAGAAAATATTTTTTTTTGTCTAAATATGGATGTGAATTCTCTTTCGGCTGTTTTGAATAACTACTTATATTTTTCGCCTTCCTGGTTTGCTAATAAAAAGAAAAGAATAACTACTCAAGCAATAAAGCATACTCCCTCCGCCCCATACTTATTGCTACTAAATGGGAGTGCACGGGGATTAAGAAAATATGTTGGAAAAGTAAGTATTGTGAGTGGGTATGAGAGAGAAATTAAGTTAGTGGATAGTTGTTGTGAGTGGATAGGAGAAAGAAAAGTGAACATTTTGGGTAAGTAGCAATAAGTATGGGACGTCCAAAATGGAAATAAGTAGCGATAAGTATGGGACGGAGGGAGTACTTATTAAGACACTTCAACAAGCTTTTCCATTGATAAAGAAACAACAACATCACGTCAAGAGATAACACAACTAAAACATGATATAGCTACCAGCTCATGGTTTGATCAATATCAAGAACTGATGAAAAACTTAAGAGGGAAATGAATATTCAGTAAAGGTCAAACTCTGTTTTCATCCATTGTACTTTCAAGTGTGTTTCACTTTTACAATTATACTTTTTTATTTCAAAAATACAATTGTACTTTGTGAAATGTACAATTTTAACGCTACAATCGCGGACTGGGGCACGGACTAGTTGCGGATTTAGCCACGGTTTTGTGGTAAAAATGATACATTTTCCTAATTATAATGGTATTTTCGAAGAAAAAGAGTATAATGGTAAAAATGAAACATGATGTAAAGTACAATGGATGAAAACAAAGTTTTCCCTTTAATAAGAAGGTAACATACGCTGTAAAGAAAGGCCTTGCGTGCTACATCTGAGATAGTAAGCTGACTGTGGCTGGCATAAGGAACAAGAAAATGTAAGAGAGATGACATGTAAGATGCAGTCACTACTAAAATATTATACAAGGAAAAAATGCCACAAGGAAACTTCTATTTCATACTGCATTGATACTGAAAAGACGCAGACAAATGTTATCCACGGGTTCACCCAAAATTTCCACGTGTACGAAAAAACTATCTGATCATAAGCTATAATAGACTTTGGACTCCATTGGCCCAATGGTGAATAATGGGCAAACAACCACTTTAAGTATTATAATGGACTTCAAATGATTACCAAAAACAGACTTCACTGCTAACCCAATTGTCAAATACATATGGTTTCTGATACCAAGCTCAACAACGACATTTTAACCTTTTTTGTTTCTAGCAAAAGCCAAAAATAACTTTAACGATATGACTATTCAGAGCCATAAGTGTAGTTGCTATGGGGAGGGAGTTGAGGTTGGATTTTGTGATTATGGGTCTTGTTCACATACAGCAGTATCAGTAGAAATATCATAGTTCCGTGGATCTGATTGTAAGTCTCATCAAACGCCTTAGATTTGCATTAATTCGAGATTTAGGACACTGGCAATAAATATAACAAGTGGTTGTCGCACAAGCACAATGTGTGTCATGTATGTACACATACAACAACAACAACAAAATTAGTCCCAAAATGATTTGGAATCGGCTAACATGAATTGTCGTGTTGACTCGTCAATGAAGAGGTGAGAAAACAATGAAAAAGTGGATAGATGGTAAAGACAAAAAAGAAAAAAAAATCATGTGCATGTATATACACATATACTATTTCAGTTTAATTACAAACTTTTATATCTTTTGCCAAACATATTTGACTGTAGGGTAACTCCCTCCTTTCCACTTTAAGAGTCCCCTATTGATATTCACAGGTTTTCTATGTTATTTTCCTTTAATATCGTCAATTACACTCTTCACTTTATTATTAGCATAGATGGGTCGTCGAGGAAAAACAGATAACTTTTCATGTAACTAATCAAAATACGACATATACTGATTCCTTATACGGTTATGCCACCATTCACATAGGTTTTACCAAAATATACAAGTATCTCCGTTTAAGACTCAACAACAAAACAAAGTTATGGTTGGCTTGTATAATTGAACAATTTGCTGCCAACAATCATATAAACAGTATCAACAACGTATTTTATACTTGATATATGGAAAGAACTGCAATTTTAATGTTATGAAGCAAGCTAACTGAAATACGTAGAAAACAGTTTTGAGATACTAAAATATGCCGTGCCTCCTGGCCATAGATAAATCTGATACTAAACGCACATCAGCACGCAACACTTCATTCTAAGCCTGTGTTACAAAGATCACATAACATCGTTTATCCTGTTTAAGAACCATTATTTACCAATATGCACTGCAAATCTATGAATCTCGTATTTGTATTTAAACGCTATTCAGCTTCAGTGTCCAATTAAGCAAATTACTGATAGACTGACATGCAATTTAATAGAGAATATAAGGATTAGAAATAATGCCTTCTTCCACTCATTGACACAAAACAAAAGAACAGCTCACCCTTTTAAATGATGCTCTTGCAGTTGCGCTTGAAGTTGATGGTCAGCTAAAATTCCTGATGAACCGAGTGATGAAAGGTTTTCCTTCAAAACAGAAGCTGTGAAGCACTTTACCAGTTAGCGAATGAAGTGGCCACCAAATCTCATCAAAATCTGTTTATAAAATATTGGCCAATATACTTTCTCAATGGAACATTTCTCACTCTCTAAATTTCAGCATCTTATTGTTAGATCATTGATTTAAGGGAAAACTTCGTTTTTGTCCATCATACTTTGGGACGTGTATCACTTTTACCATCAAACTTTGTTTTTTCCATTTTTACCATCCTACAACAAACAATGGTGCCATTTTATTAAAAAAAAAAAAAAAAAAAAAAGGAGGGTATAAATTGACACTATTGTTTATTGTACGATGGTAAAAATGACACAATTTAGGCATAAAAAACAAAATTGGGTATGAAATGAAACAATTGTTTGTGGTACGATGGTAAAAATGAAAAAAAAAAAAAAAAAAAAAAGTTTAAATGTAAAAGTGAAATACGCCCCAAAGTACGACGGACAAAAACGGAGTTTTCCCTTGTTTTAAAAGTACAAACTAGTAAAATCAATAATTCCTTGTCAAGAAAAGTAATTTTACCATTTGAATATGAATTCACATCCTAATAAAAACATCTAAGAATCTTACACCTACCGTTACGGTTAGACCAAGAAAATTTCTTAATCAAACCCACTCAAGAAACTAACACGGATGCTGACATGACATGCTAAGGTCTAGTTCAGCCATAATGGCCACTTTCCTACACAGGACCAACATACCATTTCAATAGTAACAGAAGCAACTCTCTCACATACAAAGGTGTCTTTCCGTTCTACTTGAAGGTGCTGTAATAGGTTCCACTGTATATTACCAGAATATTTCTCAAATGGGTGCATAACTATGAATCGATGAAAGACTGAAGCGTGTACCAAATGAGTTTTGATGATGTCAAGATAGGTCCAAGAAAATCAATCTTCTACTTAGACATGCATAAGCTACTTACTATCAGTAATTAACGCATTAATGGAAATTCAGTCTGGCTTCTCATCATTAAGAAAAAAAATATGTTTGTTTAGCTGAGACACGTTTATATCCATTAAAGCTTTTTCATGCTACAACCATTGCATTTCTGATTACCATAGCTTGTTTTCTGGCGAGTGATTCTAGTCAATAAGTTTTTCGCTCTCTTCTTGGAAGATTTTACATAGCAATTTCAAGAGTTACAACACAGGTCGGCACGACTTAAATATGCAACATGAAATTGATATAAGCATGTATATGAATGACATATGTACTATGATAAGGCTATATACATGCAAAGCCTACAAACAACGGTTTGCAAAGAAAATAAAACTCAAGGGCAGTCAACACAAACATCCTCTACGGGCCCAATACCAGATGGAACATGTTGCCAAAATAACATCCAGTGACAAATTCAATCACCTGAAGAACCTCTTGCGCTTTGCAGAACGGCAAAGAGTTGCTTCCGCCCTTCCCTAGTGTCTGCAGCTCTATTTTTCATTTTGTCCCCACCAATCATATTCTGTTATAGTGCATCCAGTTGGTCGTTAGAATTCTATATGGTTGGAAGTCAAAGGTTAAACTATAAACTTAACTGAAAACAGCAATGCTGCTAAATTCATCCTTGGATGGACTTCTAAAGTTCTAATTCTTGGCAGTGGATAAACAGCTTCTCCTCCTTGTTGCGACAGGATGCGAGGGATGTCCATCGGTTCAATTGCTGCACACAATAAGTCAGTGATATTAGCAATGCGTTAATGCACAAATAAAAAAAAAGAGAGAGAGAGAAATATGATCTCCCCTAGAGAAACCTCCAACAAGATTCTACAACATTTAGACTGTGATGTTCTACACAATCACAGGTTAGAAAAAGAAAATTACCGGCGACAATATCTGCATTTTACAAGAAAACACTCAATAGGGGAGGCGAATAAGTCCCTTCTACATTTTAGCTCTTTATGCATTTCATTTTACTGAGAGAAAGAGTTGTAATGAAAAATGGACAAGCGAGATAATTCCCCTCTCAGATTAGTTATGTATCTTATAAATGATAGATGGGAAAAAAAAATATCACATCTGGAAATCTGTCACAGGTTATAGCAATATACTGAATCAGCTTATGCTAAAAGAAAGGCAATGGAGCTGCGTAGTAACCAGTTACTACAATCTACTGAATTAGCTTATTTTAAGAGAAACGCAATGGAGTAATCTATACAAGTAGCATATAATCAACTGCATTTTCAGTAAGAGTTTTGATAGAAAAAATTCCTGCTTGTTAGTTACCGGATTCTGCTTCAATTGGAAGTCTCATCTCTGTGATTAGTCAAGTCAATTGGACTTTCAATACACAACACATATCAAAACCAATCACGTGAATACGCATGACATTGGAGCAGAATACAAGAACCAACAGTTGGATTTCCAGCACTAATCTTGCAGTAATGGTTGAGAATCTCTTGTACAATCAAAGGTGAGAAAAAGAAAAGACCTATAAGGGTGTTCAACGAATCATCAACATTGCCTCATTATGACCTCAATTATACAAAATGGGTTATAGGAACCTTGCAGAATGTGATTCTAGACACTTCAAGCAATCAGTTGGTAAAGTTAAAAGGATCTACCATTTCACCATTCCGCTCTAACCAATCAAACAAATATGCAAAACAGTCCCAGATATTTCCCCAATTCCGTCTGACAGGTGTGGAAAGTACATTTGCCTCATATATGGCCAACTCCTACCACTGAACAGCTATATCAACCGTGATTTTCTGTTTGCCTGTGGACCAAATTGACCTAGGTTTGTAGTGGGTCATTATGTAGGTCATATGTAGCGGACCAGCCTTCAGGCGTGGGGCATTAGGAATGATATCTGAGAGGGTTCTGAACAGAAATGTGGCAAAAAGACAAAGTGCTATGCACGAGAAGGTGTAAGAGCAACTTCTTGTGCCCATATGAGCCACCTTTGAATCTTATTCTCAAACTTGGCAGAGATCTATAATACCTTACATAGAGCCACCTACTTCAACTAGGCACCAATATTATCCATGGACTTTGATGGTCCCGGTTGACCCATGAGCTTACTGAGTCAATGCTTGGGCCTAACATAGTAAAATGGCTCTCAGGTTATCTCGGTCGTGAAAACGAGGGGATAGCATGGGTACAATGAAACACCAAATGTAAACCCAAAAGTCTATGGATATGATTTGGTGGTCATAAATGTGCCTAGTCATTTACTTGACATCCTTTTCTCGGCCAGACAGCCAAGATTGAATCTCCAAGGAGATAATAGGGACCTTAGATGACTCGTGCAGATTCTCAAGATGGTTCCGGACGAGTCTCACTTGCGTACTACTAAAGGAAGAATCTATCAAGGAAATTAAGAGGGGACTACGTAGATAAGTCTCGTCACTGCAAAAGACATAAAAAAATGATGATAACGGACACCAATCTTAAACCACAAAAGTCTATGGAATGATTTAGTGGTCATAAATATGCCCATGCCTACACTTTTTCATACATTCTCACCTACTTGGATGCTAAGGGACAAGAAAATTGATTGTCCTAGGAGATACAGCAGCCTGGGATGGCTCGTGCCTATTCTTGAGGTGGTTTCGGAGTGAGTCTCTAACTCGAGTACTCTTAAGGAAGAACCCATCAAAGAAATGGTCTCATCCACCACTAAAGACATCAAACTTGATGATAAACCATACCTCAAACATGAAAGAAGATTGAAACTAACTAACTGAAATGCCAACGTGGCATTTCAGTTAATACAACGTGTTTTCCAAATGTTTAAAAAAATGCAGCGTACTAAATTGGACTATAACGACGTTAATAAAACTAACTGAAATGCCAACGTGGCAGCGCCATGTTAGCTACAGATTAACGAAGTTAAAGTCAGTGCAAACGTGATGTTGCCACGTAGACTCTTCGGTTAGTTTTTCAACACCACCATGGTCCAAGTTAGTACGTTGCATTAGTTGTAAACATTTGGGAAACTAGGTTATGTTATACTGCAGCTAACGAGCATGTTGCATTTTTCCTAAAATTTGTGAAAGTGCGTTGCTTGTACAGTCTTTCGGCCCCCCAATTAACCAAATTTAACCTTTCTACAAGTTAATAAAAGAACTGGAACAAGTAAAAAACCATATGATTTAACATTTGACACAACTCAAAGACTTCCTTTTCATTTTTCACAGATATGACAACCAAGATGTATAGTTTCCCTAACCTGCAGGCTCAAAAAAATTAGCTTGCACTGGAGGTTTATTAGGATTCAGAATAACACGTGTTTTCCAAACTTGAAGAGCTCCATCCTTGGATAAGGTCACAAGTAACCGCAACAACGGAAGCCAAGCAACTGAGGTAATTGGTTGTGAACCCACTTGTGTACTGCAGTTGAAAGAATAAAATGGATGGTCAGAACTCACAAACATTTAATAATTCGTCTTAAAAAGCAGCAAAAAGAGCAAGAATAATACCGACTCAATAGGGTGGCGGATAGAGGAATATTTAGAACATATCCCTAGACGAGCTGTTCATCCATAAATTCATAATCACGTAAGAACTATGTCCACTGTCATGACCTAGAGGTTTTTAACTCTCGGACAAGGCAAGAGCTTCCTCCTGAGCTTATCAGCTCGAAGCTTCCTCCTGAGCTTATCAGCTCGAAGCTTCCTCAACAATCAAAATCTACTAACTATATGCTCATCAGTCAATTTGAAGGACATATCATACCAACTAATTAATGAAAATGTACACAGTACACAAAGTCGTGCCAACAAGGAAGATACTACTGAAAGGCAAAAAGATGGAAACTATTATAGCTTCCAAATAACTACATTAAGCTCCATTCTAATTGGGAATATGTTTAAAAGGTTGCTCAAGATCCTACTTAACTCCTATTGGGATTCTTGAAAATGAGTTGTTCGCTTATGGTATATCCATCCCCTTGCCTTCCACCCTCCCTCCCCCTCTAAAATTGTATGTACATTCCTTTTATATTATATATTAATACCCTCTATATATTGCTAACAGGAATAATCTCACTTTGGTTGGTTGCTACTGGACATGGAAGAAATTATGAGGAGATATCTGTTTACTTTTGTTGTTGATAAGATCAATAAAGTACAATTATTGCCTTTATTCTTTTGATATAAAGGTATGTCTACTCAACGTTTGATGTTGCCGGCCGGCTCAACTGTTCGGTTCCCCCATTTTTTGTTGCTTCTATCACATCTCATCGAAGCAATCCACACCTTTAAATACTCATATAGAACCCATTTAGTATTTACAAAGCGCAAAACTTCCTTCCCATTCATTTTTTACGCGAATGACTTCAAAAGCCTCAAGTAGCTCCTCTCTATCAATTATTACTTACAAAGCACAAAACTTTCCTGTCATCCATCTACGCATCTAATGACATCAGAAGGACCAAGTATCTGCTCTCCATCACTTAAATGCAACAGCACTTAATGCATCCATCCAGACATTCCCGTTCTGTACTTACATTTATGGATGATGATTATCATTCAGTATAACTGTCCCTAACTATTTCCTCTATTAACTTGTCAAATCATGACCATTTCCCACATATTCCAGAAGATATTATAAATAATAACCAATCATAACCAGAAGACCAATCCCATTCCAGAACCAATTCAAATGTAAAGGAGTCTTGATGAAAAGGCATGCATAACCAATTCCAAATTTTGCACTCTTAAATAAAGATTTCAGTATTATCTCTTTTACCAAGTGCCCATTTTTCACTAGATCTACACCTAATACTAGGAACTTGTGTCTCTTACATGCCTTGCAATTATAAGCAAACAATCATTTGAGAACGATGTAGTAGAACACGTGCAAAACCAGAATAACTTACATGCCAATCATAATAGGCCTCTCTGTCGACACATCCCATGCGAGAAGTGAACCACGTCTATCACCAACAAAAACCCACTCCAATGTAGGATGAAATGCAAAGGCACCAGCACCAACGAGTTTGATGGTGTTGTCAACTACAATAACAAAACATTAGAAGTTTCAAGTCAACGAACATATGCAGGGTGCTAAATTCTTTTACAAAAAAACGTAAGATAAAGGAAACACGTAAAAGGAAGCTCATATCTCACGCTGTAAAGTGTAAAGAACAGCATATGTATGGATATTGTAAGCTCGAATCAAACCCTCTGCATAAGCAACATACTGGAAAAGAGAAAAGAATAAAGTAAATAAAAAGATAATTCAAGAGCCCATGGAAACACAGAAAAAAGTAAGCAGTCAAAAACATCCAAGTGAGCAGGCAGCAATACCAGAAGAAAAAAAAAATCTCATATAAAGTTACCAGCACAGCAAGACGGGGATGGCAAGCAAGATTCACGATAGGTTTCTTCAGGTCTGTCTTTATTTTCGTTGGAGCCCTCCCTCCTTCGACAGTTCCAACAACTTCACATGCCAAAAGGTTTAGTATTTTAGTAAACGAATAAAGCATTTTCTACGTAAAAATACTACCGTAAATAGTTAGCAAGAACTTGTATAACGTGAGACTCAACTCAATTCAGCCTTTGTCCCAGTTAATTAAGGTCGGCTATTATTAACCTTTGCCTTCAGTCCAGTGCACGGTCACAACAGAAGCCAAACTCACTCATATATTTCTTTATTACTGTTATCCATGTTAGGTTTGGTTGTCCCCTGACTCTAGTCTTCTTGTACCAGACAGGTGACTTCCTAAGATATACATTAATGCTCTTAGAATTGATGTTCAGTTGTTCACATGATGCAGGATGCAACGCTACCTTACACAACCATCCTCCGTTGTCATAAACAAAGACACTAAATTGATTTATGGGATTACTAAAAACTCACTCCTTCCCTGTTTTTAATACAATTGTAAGCTTGATAACATAACTGGGTCTCCCTACCCGCCAACACCTTAAGCTTTGGTAATTTAACATTGTATTAGAGCTTTGGTTTGGTAAGGCCTAAGGTTGACGTTATCTAGGTTGCATTTATTACTCATAAAGAGTGTGAGCATATGCATTGGCGCTGTTTGGTTTGTGATGCCCTTGGTGTGGCGTGCTTGTTTATCTCCACACGTGAAAGGGATCACATGAGGGGGTGTTGAGCTTGATATACATTATTGGATCTCTCTCTAACAGCTTAAGCTTTTATGAGTTGGTAACTTAACAGGAAAAAAAATGTCATAAACATGAATGTAATCGAAGGTAATGCCGTACATTCGAGAAATAATGGATCATCTATGCAGCTTCTAATTTTTCAGCGCGACACCGAATTATATATTTGCTTAACTTACTATGTAGTAAGTTGTGCACTCATCGCATGCCAAGTGCAGTCGTATAGCTACTTCTAATTGGTTTAAATGTATACCCAAATATTTGTCAAGTGACGCTCTTTCTTTGCAAATAATGTTATTTTACCTCCTAAACTAATGCACTTAAGACTATATCCTTCCCTGAACAAAAGAGATAATTCAAGGGCTAATATTTTGATCTGCATTATTCACTGCTTTCCTCTTACTCATTAATAGTATATGATGTGTTATTAAGCCTGAAGACTCACAGGCATAAAACATTTATTTTCTTAGGCTTTTCAGAACAAACAGAAAGAAAGAAAAGATCCACGCGTATATGAGGAGATAACCCAAAAATAAAAAACAAGTGGTAAATGGTTCCACTAAAGAGGACATGTGAAATGGCAATATGATAGGACTTCTATTTTCTCCGCAGTGACAGGCAGAATGATTGATACATAAATGTTAACCTTCAATAACACCATCAAACTATTTAAGAAGAATAAAATGCAGTTATGCACAGACAGCATAAGATATGGAGTTACGTCAGATCTACTTCAAACCTACTAACTTCTACTATCATCAACTGGTTCAAATTCATCCAAATAATTCAAATGAAAGCGGAACATGCAAATTGGAAACAATTGAAAGAAGCACCTCTATGTACACCTTGAAGAAAAATACAACCATATGTAGATTCTAAATGTGTTTGCAACAGATGGCGAGTGCCCGATCGAATTGATCGGGGCCTAATTTTCGATTAGAAGATTTAGCTTAAGCAGGAGCAGAATGCCTTTTGAGTATGGCTATTAGAACGCTTATGCCCACTTAGAGAATGCTGGTTTCAAGAATATATATCATAGAATGAATGACTGGATGAATGAATGAATAAATACTCTCTCCTGTCCTCTTAAAAAGAGAAACTAGGAAAAACATTAATATCCTTGCAGTTGATCACATGACAAAAATGACAGAGAACCCAAGATGCTATTATTATCATGTGTGGAGGCCAAACTTGAATGATAATGGCAACCGTAGGCAATAACTATCAAATTAAAATGGACTCTTTAATCGGCACATCCGAAAATAGAATAGTTGATGATTACTGGGAACATGGAAGTAGATTGAGAAGGTTTCTATTTTCCATTTTGTTTCCATCATAATGTTTACGAGAGTCACAAAAAGAAATTCATAGTATACAAATGAAGCAAATATAAGTAATGATAAAAAAATTAAAAGGAACCTGTTACACTCATCCTGCGATGGAATCCAAAAAAAACCACTGGTTGGAGAGAAGTTAAAGCAAGATGGACTTCTGTGTCAATAGAGATATGCTCCATCCTCTTTTCAGGAGAATGCAAAACACAAGTCTGTTCAGAGTCAAAATCACATGATCTAATCGTGCAATCCTGCAAAATAGGAATATAAAAAGATAAATTCTCAAGGAAGACATTATCCCCAGCTGTTTTAGAGATAACTGGTTCAAAAAAGAGAAGATTGAAAATGCACTTATTAGATCAACACCCTAGAACATACTATCATAATTAGCCAGAAATAAAATGAAAGTAAATTAATGGCCACATGTTGTGGACGAAAAATAAGAATAAGATATGTAAATTCAATAACTGAGAAATAAGTAAGCAAAGAGAGCCATGCTCAGCCCCCATGAAAAAAAATCGGTCAGACTAACAGTGCATCAATGTTAACATGCCGAATCGCCGCAACTTTATGCACCTAATATATTCATATTCATCCTCTGATGACTATATATATATACACCGTCCCAAAATGATCCTCCTACTTTTTCGCTGTTATTATTGCTAAGGAACTTTGAGCAATAATTTTAGGTTGATTTCGTTGTCCTGATGAAATCTAAAACTTGTTTTTGATAGTATTGTTGATGGTGTATCAATAACAAGTTTTAGATTTTTATTAGTATAACTAAATCAATCTAAAATTATTGCTCACAATTCCTTCGCAGTAACAGCGGAAAAAAGTATGAAGATCATTTTGGGACAGATGTAGCCTATAAGAAGGTGCTCAAATGAGAATCTATTCAAAATGAGAACCAACCACAACGGTTGGATTAAGATAAATTAATGGTTTAGATTAGGTGTCATTTTATATAAAAAAAAAAAAAAAAACGGTGGCATTTTTGTAGTTTTTGTGAATGTCGGGAGGTAGAATGTCATTTGACCGTCACTTTTTAAAACCTGCCATGTCATCATCCAAATCTTCCTCAAATTTCAAAATAAAAAATCTCAATATCTATAAGTCGAAAAAAGATTCCGAGAACACAGTTTTTCTCGTCTCGACGAGGCGAATCAAACTACATCGCTGAAGATACGGTTTTGAAAAAAAAATGTTGAACAACAATGAAATTTTTAAAATACACTTCGATTCAGTTATGTAGCTACTGAATTTAAATGTATTTTGAATATTGCACTTGGATTCAGTAGCTATGTTGCTACTGTATCCAAGTATATTTTGCGAATTTCACTTGGATTCACCTACTGAATCCAAGTGCAATTCTGTTATTTCACTTGAATACAAGAGCTATTTAGCTCTCGTATACAAGTGTATTGTGAGAATTGTACTTGGATTCGCTAGCTATGTAGCTACTGTATCCAAGTGTGTTTTGAGAATTTCACTTCGATTCAGTAGCAAATTAGCTACTGAATCCATGCGCAATATTCAAAATACACATGGATTCAGTATAGCTACTGAATCCATGCGCAATGTTCAAAATACACATGGATTCAGTAACTACTGAATCCATGTGCAATGTTCAAATACTAAAACCATATGCAATGTTCAAAATATACATGGATTCAGTAGCTAAGTAACTACTGAATGTCTGAATCAAAGTGCAATAAAAAAACACATGGATTCAGTAGCTAATGAATCCAAGTGCAATGATCAAAAATACACATGGATTTTCAGTAGCTAATTAGGTACTGAATCCATGCGCAATGTTCAAAATACACATGGATTCAGTAGCTAAATAATCACTGAATCCAAGTGCAATGCTCAAAAAATACACATGGATTCAGTAGCTAAGTGGCTACTGAATCCATGTGTATTCTGAAAATTTCATTGTTGTTCAACATTTTTCTTCAAAACCCTATCTTCACGGGTGTTGTTAGATTCGTCTCATCAAGACAAAAAAAGCAATGTTCTCGTAAAAAAACGGACTTATAGATTTTGAGATATTTAATATTGAAATTTGAGGGAAATTTGGATGATGGCGTGGCAGGTATGGAAAGTTTGGAGGGTTTTTACATGGGAAATTATACGGGGATGAACAATGACGATTTATGGGTGTTTGGTAGCCTAGACTGTTTTGCCCTTGTATATTTTATAAATTACAAGCTATGCCACCGGTCCTTTGTACCAACTGGCTAATCTGAGCCATTCGTTTATTTTTAATCTGATGGTTCTAATTAGTTCCTATGGTTCCTATATTATATGGGTTCTCATTGGAGTATGACCCTAGACACACACACACACACATATATACTCCCTCCGTCCCAGCAGAAGTGGCACCAACTTTTGGGACACGGAGATTAAGAAAAGATAGTAGGTGTGTGGTAGAAAATGAAAAGAGAGAATGAGTGGGGTAAATAGTAGTGTTGGTTGAATAAAATGAGTGGTGAAAAATGAAGAGAGAGAATGAGTGGGGTTAAATAGTGGGGTTGATTGAATATAAATATATTAAAACATTTCCATTTTAGGTAGTGTCACTTGTGCTGGGCCAGACCGAAAAGGAAATAAGTGTCACTTGTGCTGGGACGGAGGGAGTATATGTTGAATGGAATTGGCAGTCTAAGTACATTTATATCTAGAGACAATATGATGACACCACTGGGTAATACAAATTCGATACTTGATCCTGGAGTCACCAAAGAAAAACAGCTGAACATCTATTGACTTAAAAAAAATGGCAATTGGTCACATTTAAAACTTCCAATTAGCAGAACATCAACCAATGACCAAGCTGTTCAAAACTAAATAAACATTCAACAGTAGTATGCATCAAACACAGGTGTTGACAATATGAACCTCAAGTCCAAGCAACAATCACCACCCTATCATTCATTTGATACTTCAATATTAGCACAAAATTACTACAGTTCAGTATAACCTAACGAAAATTTGGTCATCGTGTAAAATTTTCTGAGCTGAAACAAAGTTGTTTGACTACAGTTTGATATAACCCAACCAAAACTTGGTAATCGAGTAAAATTTGCTGAACTGAAGTAAAGTTGTTTGTGACTGTTTGATATATTCCAACAAGGTAATTGGTATTAAAATTAAACACAACTTAGCTTGGTCCTATGTTGGGAAATTATCAGAGTAATGGCCCAAAGCAATGGAGAGATTAACAAAAAAACAAGAAAGAAAAGTAAATCAAGTAGAACACACAAGAATTGTTTACCCGGTTCGTCACAACAATGACTACGTCCGGGGGTGCTACAACAACAACAACTTTACCCCAGTGCCGCAAAGGCTCCCACCTATGGTGGGGTAAGGGGGGTCGGATGTACGCAGCCTTGCCCCTGTATTAAAGCACAGAGAGGCTGTTTCCAGATGACCCATGATGAAAATTACTTCGACAATTTCTCATTAAGTTTACAATGTGTTTATGGCTATCACTTGATTTATATAGGGTTTCAAAGTCCAAAACCTAAACCTAAAATAATTGTCTGCGATATGATGGGAGAGTAAAACTCCATATTGAATAAGGAAAACAAATTCCTTTATCGTTGCGCAAGCACGCCAGGAACAAACAATTGGGCTAAGGCCCATTAAGCCTTGCTAACACCTAAGCGCACGCACAGGCTGCGCGGATGGTTGATCAGAACCTTTTGTGCATTCGTTCCTTCTCTCCGTTCCGCAGCTTCGACTCCGTTCTTCACGGTTTTGACTCCGCAACCCCAACATCCTAATCACTTGAAAATGCTTAGATGATTCATTTTCCAACATTCAATTCCATTCACCAATTTTATCAAACACACCACACCACAGTCATTCATATCTTTCCTCTATATAGTGTCCATGTTGATTTCGGTCAATATCCCCTACTTCTAGTTTGATTGATATTGGTACTCACGTTTCCTAATGAGTATACGATCAACAATGCATGTGTCCAGACCCATCTTAAGCAATGTTCTTCAATTAGTTCGCATCAGGAATTTGTTCACTATGTATTCTATATTTCCTAGTTTTACCACATATCCATCTTAACAATTACATTTCAGCTAAACTCATCTTGGTAATTTTAGTTCTTAGTTGCCAAATATGTGGTTCCATAAATTAGCAGGCACGTAATAGCTGTCTATAAAACTTTTTTTCAACTTAACAGGTATACTTTGATTGTATAACACTCTCGATGTGCTTCTAATTCCACAAACCTGGCTTTATGAGAATCATAAACAATATATTTATTTGAAGAAAAAACAATTTATGGGTCTAAATTATCATTCCACGTAACTAGATCTGATAAACAAGTACTTTTACACGAAAATGCATAATACATTGTTAAAACAACTTCACGTTGAATGCAGAGAAGGAACTAATCTACATTCATAAAGTCAGTACTTAAAGAAAACCAGAGCTTTGTTAATATTGCAAAAGAAAGCTTGTGAGCTCATCAAATACGTGAAAATTAACTATGATGCAAACAAGGAAAATTTGGTCTGCAAATATAAAGATCTTATCATATCAATAAATCATGAATTGGTTCAAAACTCAGAAAACAAAAAACAATTGCTTGCTATTTTTGAAAATAAACTAGCATGAAAAGAAGCAAGTGGTTAAGAAGAGAACTGACCTCAAGAATAGCAATGACGGCATGGCTACTCGTAGGACTATAAGACATACGAACAACAGCAGCACCAATATTGATCGAAGAGTTCTTGCTACCAGTGTATGCATCAAATTCTGCATAAACAATCACCACAACATAATTAACACATACCCTAATACCACTTCCCGAGTCCATCGCCCAAAATGCAAGTCTGAAAAACTTTAAGCTTATAAATATTTCATGTTGAAATGTTGCCTAACATACATCATGCTTACCTAGATTCAATCATTATTACTACCTCCATCCCAAAATGAATGACCAAAAATATTTCAAATTTGCTCTTGATCAAAAGCAAAAAATAAATAAATGGTCATTCATTTTGGGACGGATTTAGTATGAAATCTGAATCAGTGACAACTCCAAATGACAAAAAACAAGAAAAACAATATTCCCGAAACTTTTGAGGAGTCTCATGTGCTAAATAATTAATACACATTTAAAATCTCCAAGTATTAAGTAGCAATTTCATACCTATAATGTAGGTTCCAATAGCGACGGCAACGAGTGCCTGAGTGGGATGGAACACAGCGGCATGAGGCTGGAAAGTTTTCGAGCTACGACCGACGTGCCGCAGATCCAAATGCTGCAATGTGGACCACTCCATTGATCCTCCTCAAAATTTCACCTTTCGAATATCATCCGAAATTCGAGCAAGCGTGTGTGTATTCGATCACAGTCCAATCTACACAATTCAGATTATCCAAAAAAAAAATCACATCTGATATTCTGATCAACAGAGAGATTATTAATGTCGATCATTGTAAAGCAACTCGAAATCAGATCCGGAGATTGGGAATCGCAAATCGAAATTGATTACTGACCTGTAATTGGCTATGGAGGATAGGAGCTCGTGTAATGAACAAGGAGGAGGAAAGAATGTATTGTAACGGGAAGTAAAAAAAAATATGAAATGGAAGTGTTCGGACGGTGTCGGAAGTCTAAATTGTAGTCGCCGGCGAAGTAGTTTCGATGTGGATATGGGCCTGAAGCCCGAATAAAATTTTAAAACCATTTATTATAGACTGTCACTAATTGTTTCCCAAAATAGATGGTGTTATCCAAATTGGGTTGGCCCAACCCAATTTAGTAAACCTTGAAACGCGAAGGTGTGGTAGTATTGTATTTTCAAGTTAGTCATAAACTAATACTCCCTCCGCCCCCGAGAAATAGTTCACCTTTTTTCGTTGTTACTACGAGGGAACTTTGAGCAGTTATAAATGGTACTTATAATTATGTTAATATGAATTTAAAATTTGATATTAATAGTATTTATAATGGTGTATTAAGAACAATTTCAAAAATTTCATTAGAATAATTAAAAGTAGCCTTAATTATTACTCAAAGTTCCTTCGTAAAACCCATAAAAATAGGGGGACTATCATTCTGGGACAGAGTGAGTATAATAACTTTTAGATGTTTATTATAATAATTAAATTGATTTAAAATTATTACTCAAAATATTTTTTATCAACAAAAGAAAAAGTAGACAATTATTTCGAAACAAAAAGAGCACTATCATTAAACTTATTGAATAGACGATTAAATTTTCAAATACTAATCTAAGAACAGCTTGTAATACTAATTTTAATACTTCATTCGTGTTAAAATGAAGGTTCTAAGTTGCTCTTATACAACAAAAGAGATAGTGTGTTCTAGAGCAATTTCAAATATTTATTCTGAGACAACAAAAGAGGTAGTCCCTTTGTCCCAGAATGTTTGTAGTTGAAAAAGTTAAAATTTATCCCAAAATACTTGTAGTTGAAAGAGTTAATACTAAAAATCTTTACCGTTATTTATCAATTATGCTCTCATTTATGTTTATGAACTTATCATGGCTTAAGTATTTAAAAAAATAAATAAGTATGTACTCTCTTTTTCTCGGAATAAATGTCATAGTTTATAAAGTCAATGTTTTTAAGCTTTTAGTTATGTTTCCTTGATTGCCCCAATCTATCATATCGGTAGAGTGACACTTCATATGACATTGCAGTACTTGTTCCTATTAAAATGGGCAGAATAGGAAGATCACCAAATTTCATACCTTATTTTCAGTAAAACGGCATTTATTTTGGGAAACGAAAATGAAACGACAAACTACTCAAATAGTTCCTCTACTATGCATGTTTTATGGGATTAGTCCTTGTACCCAAATTTTGAAAAAATACATCCCTTTACTACTCAAGTAAATGCAGTTACTCCCTCTGTCAAATTTCGTTAGTTATTAGCGTTAAATTATGTTGGGTACAACTCGAATAACATTTAATATGGGTAAAATAGTCATCACAGTAAAATAGCAAAAGGATTGATTGGGTAAAGCTAAGTATGTGTTTTTCATCATGTGTGTGTATATATATAAATATATATATAATGATTATGTTTAATTTTTTTATATATTTGTTATATGTATCTTAAATGACTTTGTTTAAATTGATTTTTAACAAAAGTTAAAACAAACAACCCAAAATCACCATGAAACTACCTTGAAGAAAAAATATGTGAATAGTCTTCAGTTGTTCATCCACCACAAAAGAAGATTCAAAAAATTGTCAATTAGTAAATTCATGAACCATAGTAGAATATCAATTCAATTGTTTACCATACTTTGTTTTTTGTGATGGATGGACAACTAATGAATATTCACAGTTTTTTTAAATAGTTTCATAGTGAGTTTGGATTGTTTGTTTACGTTTTGTTAATAATCAACTAGCATACAATCCCGTGCATCGGACGGGGTCTAGAGTACCGACGCATCATTTGTTAATTATAAATATGAAAAGTATTTTTTGTAAAATATTATCCGAGGGATATATAATATAAAGTAATTATTTTCAATGGACCAAATAATATTTTTATAAATATATGGAGGGCTTTTTATAAAAGTTTATATAGAGGGATAGAAAGTGCATGTGTGCCTATAAAAATTTAATTTGTACAATTAATATGATATTTATAGTCAAAGTTTTATTAATTAATTAAAACAAATTGAATAATTAACCCTTTAAGTATTTAAAGATAAATGAATTAAATTAAGTATTGCCATCAGGAAAATTGGATCACTAAAAAATAATCAATTTAATAAAAAAATCAAAAGTTAAAATAAAAATAAAGAAGAAGATCTAGTAGAAAATAGATGTGGAGTTCATATAATCTAATAACACATTTTTATGAAATAATATTTTCAACTGTATTAAGTTTATATTAGATTTCTTGAAATTCCTATGTAGAATAGCAAATTGTAAGAGTTAAGAAATGATAAATTTACCTCCCACCTCTCACAAATTAAAAGAAGTCCTTGCTCATTGAACTGTAAGTGTTTTATCCATAAAATTCAATCTTCTCATATCCAAACATTTCTTTTCTTGATCATTATCAACATATATAACTTTGAAAATAATAACACCATATAGAAAATTATAATGCAATCAAGGAAAAAGAAAAAATGAAATACCATATTTGTGACAATAGCGATGACTAATTAATACTAACATAATAACAAAACAAGTATTATATAAAAGTATATTTAAGAGAAAAAAATCAAAGAAAACTCACCAAGAAGCCTGTTTTCTCAATTTGACAATCACCAAAAATACTTCAATGAAAGTAAATTTGAGTGTGTTTTATACCCACTACATGTAGTCATAGTGGGGTCCTCCATTAACATGCCGGTAGGGATGGCAATTTGACCGAACCCGATCCGTACCGAAGGCGTTCCGAAAATTTCGGGTTTGGTTTGCAATTTTTAAAACCCGATCGGGTTCAGATCGGTTTCGGTAGCACCCCTTGATCCGCCCCGAACATACTTAAACTTATAAATTTTACTGCTGCCCCCTCATGTTTTCGATATATACATATCACCCTAAGTATATAAGAAAAAATCTAGGGTTAGGAGCTTAATTTTGGTTCACGGTCTCAACTATCAACGCCGACTCCTCTCTCTCTCTCTCTCTCTCTCTCCCAGTCGCAGTTCACGTCTTTCTCTCCCTGCGCCGTTGTCGTTGCCCATGACGCCGTTCAAATCCTCTAGGCTCTCCTTCCTCAAAGTCGTCCAACTTTTACCCAAAATCCCTCAAGGACATCCTCTTCTCCATCTCCACCACCAATCGCCGCACCGCCCCTTTTCCCTCCATCTCCGATTGGTGGCAGACTGTCTCCCTCTACACTGACTTAACCGGCGCCAATATTTCCCGATCCGTCCTCGTCGCCGGCGAATACACCGACCATTTATACTCCCACGGTACCCACCTCACTCGTTTATCAATCCAGGATACCATCCAAATCGCCGTTGCTCGCCGTCGCCTACTCGCCGGCATCACCTGCTCACCTCCATTGCATGCTCTTTACCAAGGTAAAATACTTTAAGACTCACTGCTCAAATTAGGGTTTAGCTTGTTTCAAATTTAGGGATTCAATTAGTAAAGATTACTCCCTCCGTCTCTGTGTTGAATATACTTGAAGTTAAATTCATGATTTAGGCAAAAATCAAGCATGGATGGAATGCTTGCATTTTTTTCTTTTTTCTTTTTCTTTTTTTGGTTGGAACAGAAGGTGGCTGCTCTGTTTTTTTTTTTTTTTGTTCAGTCTGTTGCCTCCCTTGTGCTGGGAAATGGAGGATTCGGATCGGGTCTCGGGTCGGAGCAGAGCAGAGCAGCGATCGGTCACGGATCGGATCACGGATCATGGCAGTTCGGATCTGATCGGTTTCGGTCACACATTGCATACTTCGGATCAGATTCGAATCGGCCCTGATCCGATCCGAACCCGACCCGTTGTCATCCCTACATGCCGGACACCTTGGCTTCCATGGTCGTCGATAATGTTTTATTCCTCGTCCAAATTTGTCTAAAAAAAATCTTCCCAAACCTACTTAAAAAAAAAAAAAAAAAAAAAAAACAACAACATGTGAGAGAAAATAGTCAAAACCAAAACCATATAGTACATAAATATAGAAAGAGAATATAAAAAGAAAGTGAAAATAAATAAGAAATCAAAACAAAAAAAAGTACAATTTTAACTGAGAATATAAATATAAAAAAACATAGCATAGAAAAATGAACTAAGAAATCCGAAAGTGCAAATTTTAATTTTAAAAAAATAAATAAACAAAAGTAATTTAAAATTGACAAAAATAATAAATAAAATCAAACCAAATATGAAGGTGGTAAATGAAAATGAAGACTAAAACTAAGTCAATATGAAATAAAAAAACATAAATAAAACAAAAAAGAAAGTTAAAATAAATAACAAAAATAAATCTCACCCGAAAGAAAACACAATGAAAAAAGAAAATAAGATTTGAATTTCTAATAAGTATCAAACTGTGAATTAAGAAAAAAGAAAATGAAAAACAAAAGAAATGTAAATGTAAATTATATAGAACTATACATTTTAAATTTTAAAAAAATGAAGTATGAGATATGAAAGATAATTAACAATGTTACTTACATGGAGTGATAAGCAATGTCAAATAAGCCAAAATAATTATGTCTTCCAACCAACTTGAGAGAAAACACAATTGTGAAAGAATAAAAATGAGATGCGTTGGAAAGAGAGAGGGAGAGGAAAGAAAAAAAATGAAAGTATAAAATCTGATAATGGTGATTAGTTTTGTTAGAGGATTCATTGTTAGTACACCCACTTAATTTGATTGATCCATGCCACGTGTCTTTTTATGGACTTTAGGACTGCATGTAATGAAGTTATACTTTAATTTTTAGATAAGTCTATTTCTAGATTTTTGTTTGTCTAGGCTGAGTATTTAGCTTGGTTAACCTAGCGGTTTAGTTATTAAAACCGCACTTGTGCCATCTTCAGACCGCCAGCATGGAGCCGCAAGTCTTTCATCAAACCGCATTCTGTGGCTTTGATGATACCGTTCTTCAAATCTCATTTGGAACCTTAGATGGAAACTTGATGGAACCGCAATCATGTAACCGCGTGCTTCAGTCTCTTATGAAACCGCACCTCAAGTTCATCCTTGGAACCGTTCCTATGCCTGGTGGAACCGCCGATCAGTTAATGAAGAATTCAAGCGAAGTCATTCATTCCTTAGACAAACATTCCCTTTTCAACCATAAAGGAATGTGCTATGTCTTGTCAAAATAACTCTAAGTTAACTTGGAGTTTCTGCAAGGAATGTCGGTTTGTCTAGCAGTTCAAATTGTTTACCGTTAGTCATTTCTCTACAACAAAGGACAGTTGTCAGGTAGTAGTGCTACAACTACCTAGGACTACAAGACAAAACCAAGGACGAAAATGACAGCTCAACCAATGGGATTTCGACAGCACTGTACCCTTCAGAGTTGATTCAAATCGTTGTCCAACGGTTACAAGGGTGCACTGCCTATAAATAGCCTTCATTTCTAAACAATGAAGGTTGCTGAGCTTCAAGAGATTTATTCCCAAGTGTTCAAGTTTGCTTTGAAGATTGAAACTCAGATATTCACACCTTCAACCATCTCATTAGCAAACCCAGATTTCTTCATCAAGCTTCAAGCCTAACAACCATTCCATACTCAGCCTTTACACATAAAGTTCTTCATTTGCTCAACCATCATTTAGATACTTAGAGCATTTTATTTCTTTTACACACACACCCGATTTATATGATCATATAGATTATATATTTCGAAAACACCGGTTGTTATAATAGTTTTATAGGTTAGATTGTTTAGTTAGAGTTTAGATTCATCTTATAAAACCTCCTCTAATTAATACAAGTCTAGTAGCTATTAGAAAATCCTAGACTAACCATCTAGGTAGAGGACGTAGTTCATTCAAGAACGAACCTCTTCAAATTGTGTGTTTGATCTTTACTTTCTGTCTTGTTATTTATATTTCTTGTTTGTGGTCTTTAACTTAATCCATATACGAAATGACTTGAAATATGAATTGTGTTTTTCTTTGATCTTTAAGTTGAACTTATCGGTTGCATCATAGTGTTTTCAACCCGAGTCAAACCGCCCAACTCTTTAACTATCCGTTTGGCCAAACCGCTAAAACTCTGCTGTGCATTTTATCAGTTTGGTTTAAGTGCTTTAAACCGCAGTTGACCAAACTGATAAGTACTCGGTTGATTTTCAAGGGTATTTTACGAAAAAGTTTGGACCGCTATTCACCCCCCTCTAGCGGTTCTATACCCTTGTTGCCATCTGGGACCAACAAGTGGTATTAGAGCATATCCACCAAAACTTGTTTTTACAAACTTAACCGCTTGGGTGCTGATCCAATGGCAAACACAAACACCCATATGATGCAAACATCCAATTCGAATCACTTACCGATTCTGGATGAAGATAGTTTTATCTTTTGGAAAGATAGGATGATGAAACACATCATTTCATATGATCGTAGACTGTGGACCGCGGTTAAGGATGGACCATACGTTCCTATGAAAGTTAATCCTCGTACAGGAACCACAGGAGAAGAAGCTGAAATCAGAAAGTTGGAAAGTGAGTGGACTGAAGCAGACCACAACAATGTGGACTTTGATGGAAGAGCTATTGACACGCCCCCAGGTCCCGGGATCCCCTAATAGAACCTCGAACCTGGATGGGAGTGCCTAACGAGAAACAAGAAACTTAACAAGAAACTGAATGACATTTGTTTAACAAATTGACATGATATATAAACTCTAGAGTAAAGAGCTATACTAGCTCACAACACGAGTTCTAGACAAGAAAATTTAAAACCAAACTTAATACATACACAGCGGAAACATGCCTAACACATAAGCTGGCATTAAGAGTACTATACAAGATGTCTAGTGACAACAAGAACTAAACAAGACTGTCTACCCCAAAATAAGGAGTTACAAACCCATAAAACATCGTCCTCACCAAATGTAAAAGGACACAAGCCCCAAAATAATCACGACCTGCGAAGTAAGCTCCCAACTATGTCGAGCCTCACTGCGCACTATCCTTCCTTTCCTGGGGGGGGGGAACAAATAAAGGGTGAGATAAATCTCAGTAAGCTATTAGATGCAACTACATGACATGTTATCATGCAATTCAAGTAGATACTCAAGTAATCATATATCAAGTATCATCAAGTAACAAGTATATGAGAGGATAATCCACTCATCAAGTAGCACATAAAGCTAATCAAGCAAGTTATAAGGATATTGCTTCCTTCCTTATTCCTCCCAAGAATACCATTGTTGTCGTAGCTTGTATTACTTTGACAATCACGATCAATAACAGGAAACTGATTATTCAGTATGTATCAGAAGACCCGGTAACCAGTGTCATTCCCAATATCACGACTCATGAAAATTCACGAGGTGATCAAGACAAGAGTTTAGCATTCACTTAAGTCAGGCTTATTGCTCCAACTAAGGAAGCTATGCCCTTACTATGGCCGGTAGTAAGGGGTCAAGCGGAAATACATAGGGACCCGATTGTCACTTAAGCCCCAGCTCTCGCGACAAGCGTGAACCTATACATTTCGAACAAGCAAGGAGAACCAGCTGGACTCACACAAGAAGGTACAAGTAGGTATTTACTTGAACTACGGGAGAAGAACTAATCAAAAAGTAGTGGACTAGCTCAACAAGGAACATGCTTCAAGTAATCAAGAAGTCACCTTGTTATCAAGCAACTATATGCAATGTTTGCACATACACAACAAGAACATGTCTCATACACATTAGTGCTTGTTCATAGCACTTTCAAGTTCACTACCATACATATGTATTGGTGTCAAGCCAAGTACAAGATTTTATTATCTTATATTCAAATTATAATCCAATTCTTTGGATGTTCAAGTCACGTACAAGATTTTAATGTCTTATACTTCAAATTATATCCCAATCTTTGGACATTCAAACAAGTATAAGAGTTATACATTTACTCTTACAAAATTCCAATCCTATTCTTAGGATGTTCAAGTCTAAGACCTTATGCTAATGCCTCTAAGGTGCACAATCATTGGGTTCACAACAAGTATAACACATTAGTGCTTGTTCATAGCACTTTCAAGACATAAAGAAGAGATACTACTCTTATACTTATTTTCTCATTTGAGTTCTATAAGTATTAATGTTCAAGACTAAGTTCTAATGCCCTCAAAAGGTACAATTATACTTGCTAGGACATCTTATACTAAGGCTATATGCTTTAGGAGGGATAAGCTTTCAATTCAAATGGGATTTAAAACACTTTACTTGGAACAGGGGACCGGGCGGGCGCTCGAGGTGAACCGGGCGGGCGCTCATCCAAAGTTTCCAAAACCCATAACTTTCTGGCCAAAAGGGCGGGCGCCTGGTGACAAACCGGGCGGGCGCCTGGTCCATTTTTCAGCAAACCCAATTTTCTTTCCCAGGCTTAGAATTGTCCGTCCCAAGCGTAGGAGTAACTTATTACTAACAATTTAACAACTCCAACCAGGGCATAAAAGCCTACTTCAAAACAAATTGTTCAAGTATAATTTCCCTTTTTACCAAGTCTTTTATACTCCCCTTGTCCCATAATTACAAGTACCACAAAATTCATCCCAAACACGAAATTAACATTCATAAGTATCGAGAATAACATTTATGCATGTTATTACAAGCAAGGGGGAGCTAATAACTTACCTAGTCAAAATTCAAGTTGACCCAAACTTATTTCTGTTCGGCCTGGAACGCTCTATTTAACGCCACGAATATTAATCCGGGATCAGAATCGAGAACGGAGGGATAATTAAGCTCGAGGAGTCGAGAATAGGGTGAAACCCTAACCTAGCTTTTTAGAACAGAGGGAGTGTACGTAAATGATTTGGGTGAAATGACCCAGAGAAGAAAGCCAAACAAGTTGATATACTTAAAACTTTCAAACAATTGCACTTAGGCCCCTCAAGTTTCACTTTTAACAAAAAGGCCCCTAAAGTCAAATTTTTACAAATGACCCAAAAGTCAAAACTAGACATTTAACCACCTTAACTATTTAAAGCAGTTAAAAATTTAACCCAAGTAAAACTAACACATAATATGCAAGTTCAAGTATTTAACAAATATGTCAAATATTTAACAAGAAATTCGATGGGTGTTACAGCTATGTCCATGCTAGTTTCAGCTATTGACTTGAGGACTCATTCTAAGGTGCTTCACTGCACAACCGCAAAGGCTACCTGGGATGCTATAGTTGACTTTCTGGAAGGAGATTCAGATACCAAGAAGAACCGCCTCTATCAACAGAGAAGGCTCTTTGACTACTTTGTTAAAGACCCTAAGGAATATCTTAGACAATGCTATGAGAGGTTTATTGATATTGTTAATGTTTGTTTTTCTCTTGGATATGTCTATTCTAATACAGATTTGAACATGAGATTTATGCAAGCACTTGGTATAAAATGGCTAATCAAAACTACTAACATTGAAGACAACAAGGACTTGGAAGCTCTTGATCTTCGACACTTGTATTCCATGCTGAAGGTTTTTTAATTCAATCTTGAAGAGGTCCATGAAACCGAAAGCAGATTTAAGACCTTCTCTCTAGCCGCATTCAACAATACCTCATCTTCAGTTTACAATCCAGAGACAGAAAATAAGTTAGTGGATTATTGTTGTGAGTGGATAAAAGAGAGAAAAATGAATATTTTGAGTAAGTAACAATAAATATGAGACGCACAAAATGAAAACAAAATAATGATAAGTATGAGAACGAGGGATTTGGTGTTTTGGTACCGAGTGGGTAGTAGTTAGTAACACCTCCTTCCTTTCCCTTCTACGGAGTATCTATAGATCTCTTCTCCTCTTAATTTTCCCCATCCACCCAACACCAATCATTTGCACTAAATGTTAATCACCGTTGATGCCTTTATGAATGTCACCATCAAAACTTAAATTGGTTGCATTTGCACCCCCAATAAATTGCTTCTATCCCAAATTGCTTCTATCCTTTTCTAGAGCTTGCGGACCACATATCAACTTCCTCTGGTCAGACGTCAATAGAAAAGTGTTCGAGCATGTTAGTTTGAGTGTTATGTAAGTATGTGTGTAAAACGCGTTTTACATTAGCCTTAGTGTAAAACGTATTTTTCACAAAGAATGGTTTTTGGGCAAAAAAAAAGTTATGGGGCAGGTACTTTCTGATACTGTAGGAGGCATTTTTCATTTTTTTTTTTACAGCAAGCACTTTTTTCACCCTAAAGCAGACACTTTTTTTTAAGACTTTCACAGCAGGCACTTTTTTACCTTAGTGTAGGCACTTTTTTTTTTGCACTTGTAAAAAATAAAAATAAAAAAAATCTGCAGGCATGTTTTAAAATTCAAACAGACACTTCTAATATTCAGCAGACATTTTTATATGTGTCTGCTTGAATTTTAAAACATGCCTGTTGAGTTTTTTTTTTTTTTTTTTTTTTTTTTTAACAAGTTCCAAATAAGTGCCTGCCCTGAATTATTTTGTGCCTCTTATAGCATTAGAAAATGCCTCTTGTATTATAACAAATGTAAAATTCAAAACAGGCACTTCTTAAAATTCAAGCAGACACTTGTAAGTTCAAAGCATACACTTTTATAAGTGCCTGCTGAGAGTTTTTTTTTTTTTTTTTTTTAAGAAGTCCAAATAAATGCCTGCTCTAATGTTAAAATAAATGCCTGTTATGGGCATTATTTGTGCCTGTTCTATGCATCAAAATGTCTAAACATGCCTTGTAGTGTCAAAACATGTGCATGCTCTAGTGTTAAAATCTGTCTGCGTTAATATTAAAAACACGTTCTACACTAGCGTTAGTGTAAAACACATTTTTCTCAAGATTTTCTGATACGCCAAATGTATGTTCAAATATTTACTCATAGTAACTATTCAATAAATATAAATATTTAATTTATGAAATGGAAAAAATAATGATATCTTATAATAATTTTCGTTATATACACAATCCGGAAAATAGATTAGTTGAATCCCCATAACTCCTTTAAAAGAATAAATACAAAGGAAAATTTTTTACTTTTAATTTTAGCAAAGAAAAGCTGATTATTACCGTGAAAAATAAGTTTTACTATTAAATTGTTGATTTTAGTATCAAAAATGTAAATTTCTATCTAATAAGCTTGAAACTTTAAGTATCAGACTAACATTATAGTAGTGTTTGTCGGATGAATGTTGAAGAATTTTTTTTTTATAAAAAAATTGACATTTCTTTTGACAGATAGAGTTGCCAAGTAATATCGTAATTTGTCAAGATATAATACAAAAATAGTAATTTTAATTGAAAAACTGGTATTTACAGTCCCAAAAACTTATTTACCGAATGTTAGATAAAAAAAAAAAAACAACACGAATATAACATGTCTTTCCTAAAATAATTTTGTCCCGTTTTTTTAAAGCAAAATAGCATTGTCCTTTGAAAAACTAGAAATTCAAAAATGTATAATATCATTTATTTTCTTAAATTTAAATATTTAATAAATGAGTATGTTTTGAGGGAAACATTTTTTTCCATAAGTTATAAAAGTATATTTTTTAACATAGTTTCACATTTAAAATTGCGAGTTTAAGCTTTAAAACAGTGAGTTTAGGTCTTAAAAAACCTAGTCCGTATATTTATATCAAAACTTTTTGTAACTTATAGAAAAACTAGTTTTCTCCTAAATTACCTATTTATAAATTAATAAATAAATAAATATTAGATGAAAAAAATATTTTTTTACTATCCAATTTTCTCCGACATCTTAACCATTATGATTGGACCATTAAGAAAATTTTCTCCCCAAACTTACCAGCTTCAGCGGGTAATTCTTCTTTGAGTAGGTTTTAGGGGAAACTAGTTTCTCCACAAGTTATAAAAATTCCACTTTTTAACACTTAAAAATCCTAAACCTTAAGCCTTAAACGCTAAACCCTAAACTTTAAACCCTTTTTATAACTTACGGAGGAACTAGTTTCCCCTAAGTTTTTTGTTCTTCATTAGCGTGAAAAAGATTTAACTACCGAATACTTTTTATAACTTATGGAGAAACTAGTTTTCCCCAAAATTTTCTCTTCTTTTTATATTTTGGGACTCCAAATTGGGTTGATGTCCGATTTATTTAGACATAACAATTAAACTTTTTTTTTCTTGTTCTATGTCAGAATGCCGCTAAATATTCTTTAATTTTCATGTACAAAACAAAAATTGTTGGATAATGCATTCGAATTTGGGACGTCAAGTTAGAGGGTCATAAACAAATAGATTTCTTAATTCTTGGACATATAGTAGAAGAAAACAAGACGAAGAAAAGCGGAAGCAAAGGGAAGAGCAAACCAGAACGACTCGGACTCCATGGTCCAAGTCGGACTAGCTAGCCTTGAAGTCCGACTGCCAGTCGTGCAAATCACATCAGTCCGAGTGAAGGAGAAGATCGTGCCTACCAGCCCGAGTCGTTCCCGACGCGAAATCAGGAATTGCAACAAATGGTACTTTAAAAGTTAGTACATTGCAATTCCAGTTGAATTTTAGGGCGCTAATGTGCTATTTCCCATCCAAAGTAGAATCCTACATTATACTCCATTTGTCTTTATAAGCTGCAATTTTTATTCTAAGAACAGAAAAATAAATGTATAAATGATGTAAGTGTTGTGCATATGAAAACTGAACAAGGAGAAAAAATAAGATGGTTAATAGTAAGTGACTAAAAATTGTGAGTATTCAGATGACTCATTAAATAAAGAATATTTTAAAGTCTCTATTTTAAAAAAAATGTGCCCTCTCCGTCTCTTATCTTATCAAGGGAAATGTGCCCCCTCCGTCTCTTATCAAGGGTTACTTCGACGTTCCATAACAATAAGGGTACTATCTTAAAATGGAATTTTAAAAATATTTTTTTACCTACGATACCCACTTGTCTATTCACATTAATAATCCATTTACTATTATATATTGCCCCACATTTTCTTTTTTACTTTTTGTACTCACAACACCTACTTTACTATTAATATTATACTCCATTTGTCTTTAAATAAATGTCCAAATTTCATTTCAAGAGACATCTAAGAATCTATACGTTTCATATAATATAGTGGCAAAGATTCATAGATAATCATGTAATCTTTCCAAACATTTAATTTTACAAATATAAAAAAATTAATGAAAACAATTTGGTAAGAAAACAATAATTAGGAACAAAATTACTTTCAAAAAAACCTTCATTATTATAAGACAAAAAAAATCAAAAATAAATCTCATTTAAAAATACAAAGAGTAGTTATTTTTTCTTATTGTAATAAGTAATAACCACTATTACGAAGCGCGAGATAGAGGGTGTACTCCTTCCGTCCCATACTTATCGCCACTTATTTTCATTTTGGACGCCTCATACTTATTGCAACTTATGCAAAATGTTCACTTTTCTCTCCTATCCACTAACTTATTTTCTCTCTGCTACCCATTCACAATACTTATTTTTTAACATATTTTTTAAATTTTTATGTTTTTTTATTTAATAGTAGTAATAAGTATGAGACGGAGTGACTAATTGAGATGGTTGCTTTGCTCTACTAGCTTGGAAAGGAGCTTGTTAAATGTGAGCATATCCATTAGGATTTAGGGGGCGAGATAGGACAGCGTCACCGCCAAAGCCTGCGAGTTGCGGACATGGAAGAGGGAGAGTTGGCACATGATCATGTGAGCTCATTAAAATTATTTTGGTCTGACTTTAAATTGACAGGATTGCTATGCTAGGTTGGAGTCCAGATATCATGTGCCCCTTCAATCTGGACCGTTTATGTTGATATTGTAAACGGTCCAGATTAAAGGGGCACATGGGGCGCATAGAGGGACACATGAGACCTCCTCTCGCTAGCTTGGAACCTTTTCTAATGCCTCTCCATGTAAATTGTATCATCCTTTTCAAAATATTTCTCATTTGGTTATTTATTTTTCGAGTTATGTTTTATTTATTCACATTTAATAAGTTTAAATTATGAAAAATAAAAAAAAATCTTTAAGATAATAAACAAATATCAAATAAAAAATCATTTTGAAACGGAAAAAGTATTTATTTTTTCAACTATATCATATTTGCATTGCTCTTTCATTTCCAGATTTGAATTTGCTTCACCTTAAAATTTGCTCCACTAAGTTACATGAATGAGCTTGTGTAATACTCCTCACATTTCAAAATATCTGTCGCTTTAAGTTTTTTAACACATATTAAAAAATGTAATTAATGCATGTTGAAAAGGTTCAATTGCCTTTGAAATAATCTAATTTTCTAGATGAGTAAATGCTTGTATGAGAGATGATTCACATTCATTAATAAAAGTATAATTGGGACAAAATAGTAAAAATGTCTTGATAATAGTAATGTAAGAGACAATTATCACACATCTTCTAAAGACAGAAACATGGACCGGTATATAGACTTGAAGAGTTACCCCCCTTATTACCAATTAGTTTTAAGGTGGAACCTTCAACGTAGTCCATTGCAGGCCCAATCCAGCCTTTGCTAACACTCAGGCCTCTCGCTTCTTCTTACCCCATCTATAATTCTAAGATGGTATCAGAGCCACCAATCTATGGTGGCATGACTTCCGCTGTTTCTACATGGGATACGTGCAGGCCCAACGACCCACGATTTTACTCCGCGCCACCCGATTAACAAGTCCACGTTGTAAGCCTTGGCAAAGCCCGACTACACGTGAGGGGCGTGTAAGAGACAATTATTCCACATCTTCTAAAGAGAGAAACATGGACCGGTATATAGACTTGAGGAGTTACTCCCCTTATCACCAATTGGTTTTAATGTGGAACCTTCAACATAGTCCATTGCCGGCCCAGTCCAGTCAATACTAACACTCGGGCCTCTCGCTTCTTCTTACCCCATCTATAATTCTAAGAAGTAAAGCGACAGATATTTTGAAACAAATTTTTACTTTTAAAGCGACAGGTATTTTGAAAAAAACTGGTACACATTTTTAAAAGCATAAATTCTTAAAAAACGAAGCTTCTTTTTGGACGCTACTATTTGGAGCAGCTAAAAATGACTAAGATTTTTAAAAAGCTCTAGTTAAAAACTCTCCATTGAGACACTTAATTAGCAAAAAACTGATTTTTTTTTCTTCAATTTATTTTGAACACATCACTCTACCAAACAATCACCTAAACTTTTTACACCGTTTACTTTGTTCATTGCGATCCAAGATAAGGAAAATGTCTGCTTCCAAATTGGTGATGGAGAGTAAAAAATGGAAACAATGTGAGGGCTCTTCACCACAACTGGATTCCAAATCATCCAAATTTTACATCAAATCAATCGCTTGCTTCAATGTCCCAAATCTCCTTGTTGCTGACCTTATCAACAAGCATTCTTCCACTTGGAGAACTCCTTTGATAAAGCAGTTGTACCCTCCAGACATTGCTGAGGCCATCCTACAATCTTACATACCAGCTCGAGGTGAAGATGATCAGGTATGGACTCACTCCTCTCATGGTGCATACACTATCAAATCAGGCTACTATAGGAGTCTCCTTAATCATAAGGACACTGAGACATTCCTAAGGGAGCCTCTGATCCCTGATATTCAAAGACTGTGGAAAATTATGTGGAGCTCACCTTTAGAACCAAAGATAAAGGTCTTCATGTGGAGGATGCTTCACAACATCATCCCCACCAATCAGGAACTATGAAGAAGAAAGTGTTCTCCATCTCCAAACTGCCCACGCTGCAACTCACAAGAAGAAACAAATATTCACCTGTTCTTTACATGTCAATTCACTCAACAATGTTCGATAGCATCCCCTCTCCCCACCCCCCGATCCCAATAGACTCACCAGACCTCACACCCCTGAAATGGTTAGCTACATGGGTTAAAGAAGGTTTAGGAACAGAAGATCTTTACATCCTCATCTTCATTTGTTGGGAAATTTGGCTGAGTAGAAATGACGTAGTGTTCAATCATGTCGACCCAGTCCCGGAGAGAATTGTACCCAACGCCCTGGAACTTTTCCAAAAACTCAAAAGATCAGAGAGGGAAAAAGCACAACGAAGAGATAATCTGATCCAACAATCAACAATAAATGAGTCCAACTCTCAAAGTCATCAGTCTTGATTCATTGAATGGAAAGACTTTGGAAGAATACATCAAAAATTCAGATTTTCAAGAAGGAAATATCATCATCACAGACGGAGCATGGAAAAAATCAAAACCTTGGGCCGGAGTTGGATGGGAAATTTGGGATACTGGAGGAAAGAGAATAGCTATAGAGAGTTCGTCTCACAAAACAAGCTCAGCAATTCAAACGGAATGCCTCGCAATCCTAAAAGGTCTACAATGGGCTGATCTCCATGGAGTAAGGAAAATCAGAGTTCTTACGGATTCAACCATAGCTAGCTCCTTTATAAGCAACAAAACTATGCCGCCATCGGGTCTCAGCCCTCTCATTCATGATATTGTTAGTTTAGCTTCAAAGTTTTCTGTCTTTAGCATCTGTAAAGTGTCCAGGATTACTGTGCGCTATGCTCACAAAAATGCTACTTTTGCTAGGAAAATGTATCATAGGTTTGTAGGCCCGGAACCATCTTTTCTCTATTAATAATATTTTCTCTTATCAAAAAAAAAATGGTGATGGAGGAATAAAAAAAGGTTAGAAAGCGACGATTGAGGTCCACTGCCATAAACAGGGAAGGTCCATGCACTCGCATAAAGGAGGTCCATTTATGGGGTCGTATATTTATATATAATTCTATTGACCATTTTCCTTCATACCATAGTTATAAATCCCGTCCCGTACCGGCCGGTACGTCCCGTCCCAGTTGAAAACCGGTGCGATACAGGTTTAATTCCGTCCCAGTTTCTGTACCGTCCTGAACTGCCGCGTACCGGTCTGAACCGGACCGTACCGGCCCGAACCGGACCTTACCGGCCCGAACCGGACCGTACCGGTCGAGATGGTCGTACCGGTCGGTGCGCTAAAAGAAAGACTTTTAAACCAATTTTTTATTGTCGGACCTAATAAATATATATTTAAACTTGAGTTTTTTTTTTTTTTTTTTTTTTAAAGTTATGCCCTAGATTTATACTTCACGATTAATCAACATCCATTCAATGCAATAGAACTTTCAAGGTCGTCAAGTCGCTAAACAGGAAGCAGCCTATGTAGTCCAAGAAATTGAAGCTGCAGAACTGTAATTTGTAAGCAACCTATACTAAACTTATGCTAGTATTGGTATAGTTTGATGATAAAATACAAGCTTCTGTAAATTTTTGTTGAACATATGTTATATATATAATTATCTTAAAAAATATTAAAATGTGCGGTAAATCCGGTACGGTACACTGGTACGTTCCGGTACTGGTACGTCCCGTCCCAATGGCAAAACCGGTGCGTTGTCCGGGACGGTATTTATAACTATGCTTCATACATACACAGTAGATAAAAAGATCCGACTGAATCATACTCCCTCCGTCCCGCTGGAAACTTCAAAAAAAAATTATGGCACAAGAATTAACGGAAAAAGTGAAAAAGGTGATGTGTTGTGAGTGTTGATAGTTGAGTGGGAGAGAGAAAGTGGGGTAGAGAATAGTTAGTGGGTTAGTGGATGTGAGTATGAGAAGTGGGACCCACTAATTAAAAAGTATTAAAAACTTTCCATTTATGGATTTTGCAATTTCTATGGGACGCCCAAAATGGTAAGTTTTGCAATTTCCGACGGGACGGAGGGAGTATAAAGAAAGAATTCTAATTTTGTGGATGTGGAATCATGGGCCACCTTTTGAGTTTTGAGCACCAAAGAAATAGATCACGTTTTGATTTATATTTTCTCCGTTATACTCTCTCCGTCCCAAAATGATTTTTTCATTTGGCATTTTTCATTGTCCCGAAAATTTCTTCGCATTTCTACAACCTAAGCTTAAAAGTGTCTAAACAAAACATGACTAGTGAATCAAGTGTTCATATCTTTAAAAAGTTTTAATAGTCAAACGTGAAGATCATTTTGGAACGGAAGGAGTAATATTTTATTCATAATTAAAAGGAAATTTGTGATATCCCCCATCCCACATCGGAAATATGTGGGAATTCAGTGTGCTATATAGAAGTCTCATACACTCCTACTAAGCATCAAATCATCAATTGGACTTTTGGAGGCCTGTGATGGGCTGTGGTTGACCCAATTGAGGAGATGCTTGGTGGGCTAGTGTGTGGTACCTATGTGGTGGGTCGGGTCTACGGGCTCGGGTCGTTACAAATGGTATCAGAGCGGAACCCCGGCCTTAAGGCTTGCAAGCTAGCCCGGGGGTACGATCTAGGTATTGATTGACCTTGCCAGGGACGGCAAGGGTTTGAGTGGGGGAGATTGTGATATCCCCCATCCCACATCGGAAATATGTGGGAATTCAGTGTGCTATATAGAAGGCCCATACACTCCTACTAAGCATCAAATAATCCATTGTACTTTTGGAGGCCTGTGATGGGCTGTGGTTGACCCAATTGAGGAGATGCTTGGTGGGCTAGTGTGTGGTACTTATGTGGCGGGTCGGGTCAACGGGCTCGGGTCGTTACAAAATTATATGAAAGAATAAGAGAAATATACAAAAATATTTTTAAAAATATATTATATATGTTTATGATAATAATAATAATAATAAAGTATCGAGAAACCAGTGGCACCAGTGTGCCTGGTGTTGCCTAGGCAATGCAAAAAAATATACTCCCTCCGTCCCACCTCACTTGACAACCATGAGGTGGGCACAATAATTAAGGAGATTGAATATAATAACGAAAATGTGTGGTAGAAAATGAAGAGATAGAATGAGTGGGGTAAATAGTAGTGTTAGTTGAATAAATTGAGTGGTGGAAAATGAAGAGAGAGAATGAGTGGTGGGGTAGATTGAATATAAAATTATAAAAAGTATGCTATTTTGGGAAGTGAGCTGGGACAGCCCAAAATAGACATAAGTGTCAAGTGAGCTGTGACGGAGGGAGTATATATTATTTATTATTATTATTATTTTGGCAAAATAATGTTGTTTTTATATAAAGACCCTCAAACTTGGATAAGATAACTTGTGTGGTATAGTGGTTAAGTTGTTTGTCTAAGAATCCAAGTGTGTTTGGGTTCAAACGAGTTTATTGCCACTTTGACCTGCGTACTATTAAAAGATTGACGATTTGCCCTCGTACTAAAGAAACTCACACTATGACCTGCGTTATATGGTTTTAATAAAAAAGTGCCCAAGGATAACGATGACCCGTTAAAAATCTAACGGGCTGTCAGCATATGTTAAGAATTTAACAGATTTGCAATAAAAAAAAATCAAATGTGACCCTAATAATGATATTAATGTTGTAATGGTCCAAAATTTATTTATATTTATAATTTTTTTATTTTTATTTTGAAGCTACAACCATAGCCACACCCACTGCCAAACCATCATCACCATCCATAATTTCTTCAAGCCTAATCAACCAGTCGTACTGAATTGTTACCGGGACTGCGCCCAAACTGAGCTGAAGGGTTTTTTCAATTCAAACAAACGAATCTTGAAGAATACTGGGTTTACTCCTTTCCGTCTTATTATGAATATCAAAATAACAAAAAAAAAAAAAAAAAATTGCTCTTGGTATGAAATTGCTTAACAAGCAAATATGTGCCAGTTGATAGTCAACGTGATTTCCAGAAATCTGAAAATTAGGGTTTTATTTGAGCACGACGGAATATGAGATTAAACTGGGAACGAAAGGTTTGACGGCTTTGAGAGATGAGATTAACCTGCGCGTCGGGGGTTTCGTTTAGATCTGCAAGGTCCAACTAATTTCATTGACGGCGATGGCGTACTGGAGGTCGACGACGGCCAGACCAAGATGAAGGTCGACATTTGATTTGCCTGTTCTGGGAAGGGAAAGGAAAAGGGAAAGGGAGGGGGGTTATATTGAAATTAAAAAGTTTATTATAACCCCTTTGTCTTTCTAAGATGCCCACACTTAAGTGCACATGAAAAAAAGTTAAAGGTATTTGGGGAAATGATAATTTAGGGTCCAAAGTTTTGGGGGTATGTGTCAATAGGGGTCTGATGTATCAATTTTGTCAATTTAGGGTCTAAAGTTGCAAAAGTTGTGCAGGTTGGGGTTTTTTAACGATTCTGTTAACAGAATCCAGTTAAGTCACACATGTTTTGCACATGGACTTAACTGGTGTTTGTTTTGATTATTTGCATCGGCATATCGTCATTTTAGGGCTCGTCTGGTGCACAGTTTCAAAAACTGAGATTTTTCAAAACGTAGCTTTTTTCTGGACGCTACTATTTGGAGCTGCAAAAATGGCTAAGATTTTTGAAAAGCTCCACTGAAAAACTCTCAATTGAGACGCTTAATTAGCAAAACGCTGATTCTTTTTCCCAGCTTTTTGAACGCGCCGCTCTACCAAACAAGCCCTTAGACGAAGAAAATTAATAATATTTTTTTTGAAATATTAAATTTTATTTTCTAATATTAAATTAACTAATAATTAAAACGTCTTTGCCAAAAATATTTTTTCAAGAAATAAAATAAAAATATGTTTTTCATTTAGAACCACTATAAAATACAAAGTACAATTTTTAAAGAGAAGAAAGTGCAAAAAAATTATATTCCTAAAAAAAACTACTTTATTTTTTTAAAAAGAAGAAAGTGTGGATGTTGACATTATTTTTTGGGTGGTGGTGGTTATATTGTTTCATTATTAATATTCTAATAATTTTATTTTTTTCTATAAAATTATTTTTTATTAATAGCTTCCTTGTTTATAACTTCATTTTTTGTGGTTCCAAAAGAAAACCACTTTAATTTTTTATTTTCTTATTTTTTTATTTATTATTATTTTTTGAATTAATTAAATTTATTTGAAAATATAATAATAAGAGTAAATAAAAATTTAGGGTCCATTGTATAAGGGGTGTGTGAAAAGACACAAAGCCCTGGCAAACATCCAAAACAAACTCCAGTTAAGTGCTTTTGTTACTTAACTGGATTTTCTTTGCAACTTAGTCCAAAAACCCTTACTTGATTAACGTTGTCAACTTTGGACCCTAAATTGACAATATTGATACATCAGATATTGGCACACACACCCCAAACTTTGGACCCTAAATTGCCATTACCCCGTATTTTTATTGTAACAAAAATACAATAAGTTACTAAACCCGCACAACCTCATTAGTTTGAGTACTTTTTTGCATTTTTTCCTAAAAAAAATTATCCTAATTATTTAAAATATAAATATAAATATAAATATTTTTTTGGACCTTTATGACAATAATATCATAGTCAGGGTCAGATTTGAATTTTTTTTATTGCAAATCTGTTAAATTCTTAACATATGCTGACAGCCCGTTAGATTTCTAACGGGTTATCGTTATCCTTGGGCACTTTTTTATTAAAACCATAGTACGCAGGTCATAGTGTGAGTTTCTTTAGTACGAGGGCAAATCGTCAACCTTTTAATAGTACGCAGGTCAAAGTGGCAATAAACTCGGGTTCAAACCCCTTTAGGAAACATTTTTTTTCTTTTCTCTACACTCCTAGCTTTCCTCTCACTGTTTTAAACGTTGCTTTTCCCATTTATTAAAACCTAATTAGCCTAATTTGAAATTTTCTCTCTCAATAGTATGAGCTTGATTAGTAACAAGATTTTTCTCTTATTCTTATTGGCTTAATTAGTAGTAATATCGATATTCTTTTTATTATTATTACAATATTTTGAAATAGATACATTTATCACTAGTTTTGGTGAATTATTTTATTGCTTTCCTGTTATATTTATGTATGTAAACGTATTGAATATTAGCTTCGCGCTATTTTCTTTATTTTTATTTTTTCATAAAGAAGAGGCAACACCAAATATTTTGGTGTAGATCTGCCCCCGCGAGAAACGATCATACTTATCTTATCCGGACTATAGACTTGTTTGCAAATCAATTTGCAACTCCTCTTCAGTTGTGTTAATCTATCTATAGTATGAAGTATATTGGAGTATAAAAGTAGAGTTTATAATATTTACACGACGTGCTATATAGAGTTATGATGTGAGATTTTATGCACGGTTATGCAACTGGCTCATGTCAATTAGGGATGGCCAAACCGGACCGGAGAAGCACGGAACCGAAGCAAACCGGTGAATAAACCGAAACCGAAGTAACCAGAACCGGGAATCATCAGGGCCATTTACTGTTTGGAGCAGTGGCGTGTTGGAACAATTTATGATCCCTGAATGCCATACTCATATTCAGAATAAGATTGAGGAAGAAGATGAAGGCGGAAGCGAGATAATACCTGTTGAACCCATTATGAATGTTGTAGGGAGAAATGAAGAACAAGTAGGGAGAAGTGTTCTTCTAAATGATAAGTGTCTCTTAATCTCTCAAAAGTCTTCCAACATTATGAAGTAATTTAGATGAGAGAAAGTAAGAATAAAGTATGTTTTAGGTTTGATGGAGAGGCTTTTAAATAGTAAACATGGTGACACTTCATTTAGGGACCACACCCTTTCAAGCTTTAGCAATGTTAATTTACCATTTTGCCCATCATAAATTGATAAATTACATTTCAGGAATTCTACACATTTTATTATTGACTACCCTTTATATTAACATTATACTTATGATTTTATGTATGGAATTCACTAAATGACTTGTGTTGCAAGCCATGATCTTACAATCTCCCACTTGGGTTGCAAATGACAACCCAAATGTGCGCACTTTATTGTCATTTATAACAATCTCGTCCATTAGTCATCCAAGTATAAGGACTAAAGGGGCAGTCGTTGTAATTGATTCGCAACTAAACCTACAGTAATCACGTATACAAATCCAACTAAATGACATAGATCAAAAGTGTAGATGTGTAGCATGGAACATAATGAATAAATTCATATTCTTCCAATTAATCCAACTTAACCAAATGAGATCAAAACTTTAAATAATAGAACAATTAATGAAAGAACAACACAAACTCCCACTATAATAAATGTTATCAAAAGTTTGTTACACCCATATGAGCAACATGCTCGTGAAACACTGAAGATGATAACGCTTTTACAAATGGATCCTTTAAAATTGAGTTTGTTTCTATAAGTTGCATTTCTTTGTTCATTTTCCTTCACAACAAAAAACTTAATGTCTATATGCTTAGACTTTCTTTAACTCTTGTTTGTTATAAGACTACCGTCCGATTGTCACTTTAAAACTTAAGCGGTCTTTCGACACTTGTTGACAATTCGCAGTCCCTTTAATAAACTTATGCAGCCATATAATTTAACTAATGTCGGAATACCTAATGATCTCAAGATGATCCGACTTCAAATGTAGGCAAGTAGATCTTTAGTGTTTTGTAAATATCTTTATCATTCTTTTGGCTGCTACCTAATGTTCTCTTCCGGTTTGCTTTGGTACTGACCAACCATCCCAACAATAAATATAAGATTCACGCATACATTAAGCTCCTTACTGCTGATGCAAAATTGATCTTTTCCATATACTTGGATTCAAAATTACTTTTAGAACACTGTTTGAGACTAAAATATGTCTCCTTTAAAATTATGGGTGTCATGTGGTTCACATATTTGCATGCTAAAATTTTGTAATACCTTTTCCATATGGGCCTTTTGTGATAATCCTAAAACACCCCGTGAGCGATCACGGTGATTTCGGATTCCTAATACAAAGATGCCTTACCAAGATCTTTCATTTCAAATAAGAAATTTTTTAGTTTCCTTAAGAAGGTTCATATCATTATTTGCAAACAAAATATCATCCACAATAAGACCAAAATTATAAATCTACTCCCACTGAACTTATGGTATACATAATCTTCACCAAGATTCGTTTCAAAACCAAATGAAAGAATAACTTCATTAAGTTTTAAAGTACCATTAACGAGAAGTTAGCTTAAGCCCATAAATGGATTTCTTAAATAAATCAGTCACCATTTCTGGTTTCTTTATATCAATAGTTTCCTCAATGTCTCCATTGAGAAAACTAGTCTTTATATCCATTTGATGAAACTTAAGATCATAATATGTCATATGTGCCATAATGATCCTAAAATATTTTTTAGAAGATACCGGAAAAGGTGTTTTCTTTATAATCAATGTCTTCCTTTTGAGTAAAATCTTTAGCAACTTAGACGGGCTTAATATCTTCCATATTACCTTGTGAATCCTTTTGGTCTTAAAGACTAATTTAATCCCAATAGGTTTCACATCTTTAGGTAATAGGATAAGATCCCAAACGTTGTTATCTTTATAGATTTTAACTCTTCATTTATGACATTAATTCACTTTATGAGAATTAGGACTGTTAATGGTTTGATGGGAGGTGAGAAGCTCATCTCCCACTAAACCTAAGCGTCCTTCATTCTAGGTAAGATACACTTTATAATTATCCGGAATAACACTTCTTCTTACTCTATTGGATCTCATTAAGGGCACCGGTTCTTCCTTATTTTGAGATTGTTGAATTTCCTTTTATGACCAACATTTCCATGTTGTTCAATATTTATGAGGAATCATTATTTTGAATTGTATGTTCCTCTTTAATTTCAGGTACAAGTACTTGATTTCTAATTGGAACTAAGGGAAGAGGTATAAAAATGATGCATCTTCCTTTTCAAATTCAAAATATTACTCCTAATCTCCCACTAAATTCAACATCCTCAAAGAACCTAGCATTTCTCGTTTTAAAATGTTCTATTTTTTCAGGTTGTAAAATTTATAGCCCCATAGATCTCTCGGCATACCCTACAAATAACTACTAACAGTCTTATGTCCAACTTGCCCTTATTAGGCTTATAAGGCATAGCTTCTGCTGGACAACCCCACATATGAAGATGATTTAAGGACGTGTTCTTATTCGTCCCAAAATCATAAAAGGTTTTTGATAGTAGCTTTAGAGGGAGCTTTATTGAGAATATAGGCTGCGGTATTTAATGTATCGCCCATAATGAGTGAGGTAAAAGAAGTACAAGGAACATACTTATTACCATATCCTTAAGGATTCTATTATGTCTTTTTTACACTTATTTATGCTAGGCGTACCCGGCTTAATGTGGAGAGAGACAATCCCACACTCCTCAAAATAGCGAGCAAAAGGACCCGAATATTGTTCCTTTGAACCGTCATTCCAACCATAGTATACACCACCATGATTGGACTTAACGTTCTTAATAGTCTTTCAAAGTTGATTTCTAACTTTGACCTTATAAGACTTGAAAATGTCCCAAACTTGAGACTTTTTCATGAAGTAAATAAATGTATTCATATTAAGAGTGGTCGTCTATGAACGTAATAACGTATTGTTGACCTTTCCATGAAGGATTAATGAATGGTCCACAAATATCTGAATTAATTAGTTCTAAGACGCTTGATGCTCTCGAGGATACTTTTCTTTTAATGTTTGTAAATTCCCTTTAAGGTATTAATGCAAAAGTCTCTTCCGGAATATCAAGTATGGTCAAGATTCCTTTAGAAACAAGCTTATCAATTCTCCTCTCGGATATATGACCAAAACGCCTATGTCATAATGAATAAAATTTTACTTGATAACTATCGCTTTTACTTTTGGTTTCATTATTATGGGACTCAATTATTGTTTGAATAATGTCAAGTAAATAAAGATTACTTGACAAAGTACTAGTACCAATAACCTTGGAATTTAAAATAAAGATCACATATATTATTATCAAAAGAACAAGAGTAACCTTCCTTGTCTAATATTGTGATAGATATCATAATTCCGTTCAAATGATGGTACAAATGAATGTATTATTAATACAAATAATACTTAGTACTTTAACAATAACTTAAAGGATCTTTATGCCTATAACTTCAACCGGATTCCTAGTTTCCATATAGATGAATTTCTTCATCTTTACTAGGTTTTCGGTAATTTAGGCAATCCTACTTAAACATCATTATGTGATTGATTTCACCAAAATTCAATCACCATGTATATGTAGGAATTGAAACCAAATTAGCCTCAATACAATACAAACTAGACCAAATGATATACCTTTCACGCCAAGCGTGATACTTAGGGTAATCGAACTTCATGTTAGTGAGGTCCTTGCAAAAGAAGCATTTCTTTATGATCATTAGATGATCCCTTAGACTTCTCATTACTTGCAACCATAGTTTCTTTCCCTCTTCTCTTATCCCATGAGAAAAGGTAGATGCTATATGAGCACATTTAGTTCTAAATCGCTTTAACCTATCTTCCTCTTGTGTCATAAGTGAAAGTAATTCATTAATAATTCACTTATCTTTTGACAATTATAGGTCACCTCAAAGTGACCAAACTGAGAAAGAAGAAAGATCAAAACTAAATGCATTAGAATATCTTTCGATATCCCGGACTTAAGTGCTTTTAGTTTTGTTGATAGGTGAACTATTTCTAAATGTACTCCCTTAAATTCCCGGTACCATTATACCTTATGGAAACAAGCTTCCTCAAGGGTATCAAGGAACGTTTCAGCATCAACATCCTCGGAGACACTGTCCAAAAGGTATTCGGGACAACATTCTTTATTATCATTAGGCTCACGCAGTTGGATTATTTTCACTTCTCAGCACTTAAGCAATAAGAAGAGAAACAGATCCCTTAATGCGAGTTCTAGGTCCATATAACCCAAGATCATAATTATTTGTTTTCCAAGTTTTTAAAATTAGTCACATTTAGCATCGGTACGGTACTCATAGCAGTAATAATGGATGAAACAATAAGTAAATCTGTTGGGTTTTTGAGAACAAAATAATGAAAAAACAAAACATAAATAAGAAAGGTAAAACTGCACCAAAAATCACTCAACTATGACCTGTTTGGGTATTTGGTCACTAAACTAATTTCCTTTTGAAACAGCATATCCAACTTATTTATTTTTGCATCCATAGTCACTATCACTAACCCCGTCAGTTTTTTCCCGTTAAATGGTCATGTGCGACGCATGTGTTCGAATTTTAAGGGGTATTTTAGGTAGTCCAGTCCAAAAAGTAGAAAAATGAACTGCAAGGTTTAATTTTTATTTTAACAAAGTATAGGGTTTGAATTAAAAAAAAAGATAAATATCTCTCTTTATCTTCAACATCACTTCCTCTTTCTCAAACCCTCCTTCTTCCCCGACGCCATTCTCGCCCTCTACTCCACACCTGAACCCCCATTCCAGCCATGAAAACTCGATTACCTACTTTCTTTTCCCAATTCGAGCTTTTCCTCTCCCAATCAGCCTCCCCCTTCCTCTTACTTCACCCGCCACAAACCAAACCTTCTTGACAGCATTTCTCAACATGAGATGGCGAAGGAGGGACGGTTAGTTCAAGTCAACTGTTATTGGGCGTCAAAATTTCGCGCAATAGGCCGCCGAACGAAGACTATAATTAGTTAGGGCTTTTGTTAAAAGCTGTATGGGAATATCGTCGCGTTTTAATCAACAAAAAGTTTAATCACTGCGAATGGCAGCTATTCAAATTGGTGGAACAAAACGCAGAAGCAAATGTTCGAAATAGCTTTCCAATTTTTGATTCACCGGGCGACTTAGCAAAAGAGAAAAAGGACAAGGATTTCGAGATCTGTATTACTCCTTTACTATATGGGTTCGAATGGGTAGTGATGGATGGTTCACAATTAGAGAGACAGAGATAAACAGTGCAACAACTGACCTGGCAACTAGCAGCCGTAGTTAATGCAGAGACGCCGGATTGCTGCTGGGGACGAAAGAAAATGACTGATGATGGTGAAGAATGTCTTTTTTTTTTACTGATGGTGGTGGATGGTTTTAATTATGATGAATATGAGAAATATTTATAGACCAGGGACCTATCGTAAAATTAAGTCTAGACTTTAATGCTAATAAAGAGTGAACATCCTAAAATACCCCTTAAAATTCGAACACATGCGTCGCACATGACCATTTAACGGGAAAAAACTGACGGGGTTAGTGATAGTGACTATGGATGCAAAAATAAATAAGTTGGATGTGCTGTTTCAAAAGGAAATTAGTTTAGTGACCAAATACCCAAACATGTCATAGTTGAGTGATTTTTGGTACAGTTTTGCCAATAAGAAACTACATAACAAATAAATGATTAATTATATCAATGAAATCCATCAATAAGGTAATTAACATGACATCAAAACTAATCTTTGGATTGTGAATTGACTCATAAATAATTACCTTAGATGACAAGTAATTTGAACAACATTTGATTAAATGCATAATCTTCCTTTGGGTAGTCTTAAGCATTTAATAAAATAACTTAATGTTCATTTTATTTGTCATCACATGAATGCTTAAGTTTAGTCAAATGTCAAGATCTTCTTTGGAAAATTCAAGTCATTCACATATTAATTTAAACATTCAATACTTAAATAATTTTGGATTTAAATAACGTTAATCACTTAGGCGATAATATTATTTAAACAATGAATAAAATTATTTAAGCATATAATTAATCAAGGCTTTAAGGTTTGAAAAAATGTATGTTTTGTTCAAAAGAGGAACAAAATTGTGCAACATCTTTGAAAAAGCAAAAACCTGTGAATAGTGTACATGCACGACCGGGCAACTTATAATACCCGACCGGGCAGAACATAAGACCCGACCGGGCTAAAGCCACCGTTTCATGCATGCTTTGCTGCACTTTTTCAAATTTTATCCCAAAAAATGATGAACAACAAATAGATCCACATGGTATGTTCTTTACAACATAAAACCATGTTATTTAGGAATAATCTTGCTTTAAAATAATGAAATCAAGTATGTAGATCCACATGGTATGCACTAGACATAAAACCATGTTATGAAGGGATAGTCACACTTGAACCATTGTGTTCATTCAACAAAACTTTTCAAACCATTTTCTTAAATTCAGATGATGATTATCAGTACTCTATGAATGAATTAGAGTCCTAATCAACTTCAAAACTTGATGATTCAACAGAAAAAATGAATCGAATAAAGCATAAAAGCTTTCCCGAAAAGAACTCAAACTTAAACCAAAATATGAGCGGGCTCTGATACCAATTGTTGGAACAATTTATGATCCCTGAATGCCATACTCATATTCAGAATAAGATTGAGGAAGAAGATGAAGGCGGAAGCGAGATAATACCTGTTGAACCCATTATTAATGTTGTAGGGAGAAATGAAGAACAAGTAGGGAGAAGTGTTCTTCTAAATGATAAGTGTCTCTTAATCTCTCAAAAGTCTTCCAACATTATGAAGTAATTTAGATGAGAGAAAGTAAGAATGAAGTATGTTTTAGGCTTGATGGAGAGGTCTTTAAATAGTAAACATGGTGACACTTCATTTAGGGACCACACCCTTTCAAGCTTTAGCAATGTTAATTTACCATTTTGCCCATCATAAATTGATAAATTACATTTCAGGAATTCTACACATTTTATTATTGACTACCCTTTATATTAACATTATACTTATGATTTTATGTATGGAATTCACTAAATGACTTGTGTTGCAAGCCATGATCTTATATGGCGGACCTAGGAATTTATTTGAAAGGGGGCAAAATTATTTATTTTTATGTAAGGGGGCAAGAAAAATTTTTAGTGTATATTTTTATTCACTGAAAAGGGGGGCAAAGTTTAATTTATTGCACTAATCTAATTAAAATTTACGATAATTGTACTAGTAAAAAAATAAAATAAAATTGACGAACGGGGGCCGCGGCCCCCTTAAGCATACATGTAGGTCCGCCAGTGGTTTGGAGTCTTTGAAAACTGGTGAACCGACGGTTCTTCGAACCGGAACCGTAAACCGAAACCGATGAACCGGACAGGAACCGCGTGTGTGGGTGTGGGCTGGCCGCTGGCGCCTGGCAGGCTGGCAGTGTCTGTGGGCAGGCATGGCATGTGTGTCCGTCAGAGCCTGAGCAAGGTCACGTCCCTTCTTGTCCTTTCCTTGGAAATTTAATTTTTTGACCGTTTATTCCCGTTAACTAACGGGAGCTTGACCAAATATGACCGTTTTGACCGCATTTTTGGACGACTTTTAACACTTAAAAAAAATCTTATCCTAATTAAATTTCTTAACTATAAATACTATTTCCCTCTCCAAATAAATTACTTCATCAAAACTCAGTTATCTCTCTCAACTCTCTCAAACGAAAATTGTTGATTCAAGACTTTCAAGTACCATTTCAGCATTTCTACAGCCACAATCTGATCATATTTTCCACCCAACATCTTCCTTTCATCTTCATTTCTCTAATTCTCTCTACGACATATTTTCCATCATGAGTAATTATGGAATATGAAGTGTCGTCCATAAGGAGTGGCTCAGTGGTTGGTAGGCTTAGTCGCACACCTACTAAATTAGACCTGAACTCGGCCACTAATAATGTAATTAGGGTAAGTCAGGGTCGATCCACGAAGAACGATGATTATTTGCGACCAGTCACTTGACCAGATTGGGGGTTTGATTTTGATTGTAAAAATTCCTAGACGGGAAATTAAACTAATTGTGATTAAAACAATGATTAAAAAGCACTTCAGATTTGATACTGTCACCGGATTTTAATTCTAATATCACTGATAATTCTAATCTCCTTTAATCTTATTCACGTGATTACGAGATGTATTTCAATCTCTGTCTCTTCTTTCAGAATAGTTTATAGCAGTGGCACACTCACTATAAACCCTAATTAAAATTTAACCTAAACTGGCACAGAAAAGGTCTAAAGATTAATTGATGAAGTTTTAAGAGACTAAAATCAAGAACGCTTTCTAAAAAATAATTTAGATAATCGTCTAATCTTGCCTACTCCTCAAATTGCTATGGCACATACACAATTCGTGGAGATGCTACAATGAAAACCCTAATTCTGGCACAGAACGAGTAATCTAGCAAAGATCAATAAAGAGGACAAGTAAATTGGCCAGATTTACAAACCCTAGAAATTAATCTAAAACGGTACAAGCAAGATTATGAACAAGAATTAATAAAGAAAAAAGAAATACCTCAATAGAAATAAAAACCCGGATCAAGATCTCAAATCCAAAGTAATGGAGTTTAGTTCTCCATTAATGGTTACACAAAGCTTCCAAGAGAAAAAGAAAAGAACGTCCTATTTTTTTTCTCCCAGTCCAAAGAATCAATGATACCTCCTTTAATCCTCAAACTAATTCTCAAACTAATAAAGGAATAATAATCCCAATCCAAAATAAAAAGATATTAAAATAAAATAAACAAAAAAACAACAAAAACTCTGTCCAGCCGCCGCCCACTTTGTGAAGAGGTTGACTTCCACCATATTACAATTCAGCCCCAGGAATTTTAATATTGTCAGTTCAGTCCTCCAAGTTTCAGGAATTGCAGAAAAGCCCCTAAATTCCCAGTTCTTTGCAGTTTGGTCCCTGCACTCTTCCGCCAGTTAACTTTGACTTGACTTTGACTACTTGACCATCGAGACAGACGTTGAAGCTCACCAAAAGTTACATCCGGGAAAAATAATTAAATAATAACGACTATTCTACCCCGGATTACAATAAAGCTCAAATGATAAAATAATGTCTCAAATACATCAAATCTAGTCTAAAGTACATCAAAATGAACCAAAATATATGAGAGAATAAGGTAAATAATGTATACAAAATCCGCCACATCAAATTCCCCCACGCTTAGACCGTTACTCGTCCCTGAGTAACATCCTAACCCCACTCTAAACTCCGGTCTAATCAGCGTAGCATGGGAGAAAATGACCCCTAATCTCCTCTAAGCCTCCAAGTCAAAAGTCAACAAACACAACCAACTCTCGGAGTATAAGAAACTCCGTCCCCATATAACTCCAGAAAATCAAATAAAGATCAATGGCCTTAGCCCGATACAACCTCCAAAATGGTGAAAAACCGTATCCGGACTAAGGCCCACTCATAAAAGCCACGGGGAACTAAAATATCCTAAATTTCCCCCACGCTAGTCTCACACTACAAGTCTCCCTCATAAAAATAAGTTTTTAGCCGGGTAGTGGTCCCGCGTAAAACTCACCTCGTGTTTAGCACCAACACCCCCTTATAACTCCAAAAACAAAACGAGGTTTTCTATCCTATTACCCACTAACCGAACCTCCAACATCAAAAATGTCCTACCCGAGACTCCGAAATCCCCCTTATGACGCCAACACCGGTGAATGAATGGTAAAAACATCTCAAAGCCTCACCTTTTGCCTAAGCGCCCTTTCGGGTTTTCACTTAGCCTCTCTAAATTTTTTTTATTATTTTTTTTATTTATTTTTTTTATTTTTTTAAAGCACACCCTTGTTTTTGCCTAAACTGCCCTTTCGGGTTTTCAATCTAGCGGGCTTCTTTTCTTGTGCCATTTTTTTTTTTTTTTTTTAATAAAGAAAAACTAACTAGCTATCTAGAAATAAAATGCATACTATACAACTACAAACCCGTCCCCCACGCTTAAACTACACAGTGTCCTCAATGTGTGTGCAACAATCAAAATAAAGGACAGTAAAAGCGTAAGAGAAGGGGGAAAAATGTACCATCACTGAGGGGGATATTGCCACGGTTGCCACTGCCAATCTGGGTACTGCCACTGATCAAATGACTGTGACTGCGAACTAGAACCCACATCTGGAGCAGGCATCCGTCTCGATGCACGCCTCAACTCACGGGCCTCTGTACGGGAGAACATAATGGCATAATGCTCATCAGCCACAGGGACATATGCGGGCGGTCCCTGCTGCTGCTGCATCCAAGACTCCATCTGTCTCTGGCGGCTGTCTATTGTAATCTGTCTGTCCCGTATCTCCTCTAAAGTATCACCATACTCAGCCCACCGCCTATCCTCAAAAGCTACCCGACTCATGAACCTCTGGTCTTCATAAACATATCTGTCATGGGTCCTCCTGTCCTCATAGGCAAATCTCTGATGTTGCTCATCAAGAAATGACCTCATCTCTCTCCAATTACCCATTGAACCGGACCCGTCACGATGATCGGGTTGTCTAGCTCTGGCTCCCTCCTGCTCATCCATATCGTCATCGTCATCCTCCTCAACTGGCATTTGGTGTTCATCGAGATTAATAACCCCCGGTATTCTCCATTCTTGTGCAAAGTCACCCGAAGAAAACGTCGCATACCGTAAACAAGGTACCGAAAATGAATTTCCATATCGGAAATAAAGGGACCTGGAATCATTAGGAACAGGGTCGAAGCAATCATACTGACACAAGTATGCAAAATCAAAGAATTTCGGTCCACCCATTAACCCTGCATCCTCAGAAGCTTCCGGAATAAAATGCTGAGCCAAGAGGGTGATCATTCCACCAACGGGGATGTTGCCACTTTCCCGAAGAAGATAACCCTTACACCTTGCAATAAACGCATCTACCCAACATGGCACATAAGGGGCAGTACATAAGCCTGATCTCATCAAGGCCATGTCGGATACACTCAATTGGGCGGGCTCGCCCTTCCCCAGAAAAGTCATAGATAATCCCCTATAAAATAGTTTCCAAGCCGGATGAGAGAGATTCGATGCAACATTATGTGGACGAGAAAATGGGAACCCGGTCAACCGAAAGAAAACGGTTGCATGCATCGCATCCGCCTCGTCAAACTCCCCAGCCGGTCCACTCACTCCCCAAATGCTTCGGATATCATCATATGACAACACCCTCTCCTCATCATCGAGATGGAACCTAATCTACGGCCCAGTCTGTCTATTAACCACCCGCTCAAACGTCGATAGGAACTCAAGTGTGTATCTCTTATAAACAGGTGCACTCTTACCCAAAAATTCCTCTAGCCCAGCATTTTTCATCAACTCCTTAACCGGCGTTTTCAACCCAAGATTTGTTAAAACTGTTGTATCTAAAAACCGAGTTATTTGAAGATGACGGCCCTGTTTATCTAACTTCTTCCATTTAGTCTTGTGAGCTCGAGTCAAGTTTGTCAACCCCATAAACATGGCATCCTCGGGAGGGGGTGGGGGTGGTACAATTCCAGACGTTCTAGACTTTTTGGTAGCCCGACTAGAACCACTGCCATCGCCTTTCTTTCCCATTACTTTCGACAATCACAATTGGCACAACACTACTTCCACAATGCAATCACTCTATAGCATCGCTCATCAAAACTCTCACCAACAACAAGACACAATAATAATAACCACACAATCGATTCAATGCACCCACAATGCAATAAAAAAAATAATTCCAACAATATCAACCGAAACACCACAATTTTCACCCAACAGTTGCACCAATCCCAACAATTCAAATGCGGGAATTGAGAAAATTATACCTCTAACTGCTCAAGTATGCCCACGCAATCTCCTTGTCCCTCCAAGAATGCTCCAAGAAAGAGAAATCCAAAAAGCCCCAATTTTGAAAAAATTAGGGTTCTTGAAATTTGATGTGAACTCGGACTTTGATGATGGGGTAGGTTGAAATTGGTGAAATATAGGTAAGAAGGATGATTGGAATGTGATTTAGGGGAAGAATTCGAGCCAATTTGATGATTTTGGGTGGTTAGGGTTTAGAGAGAGAAAATTGATAAAGGGTGTGTTAATGGAGGAATTGAGGAGTAATAAGGAGTTTGGGAGGAAGAAGATGAAGAGAGAAGGTGATTTTGTGCGCGGGGGTGGCGATTTAGTGGTGGGAGATGGTTGTAGAGGATGGGGGTCGGCGGTTTTGAGAGGAGGAAGAAGAGGGGGGAAGTCGGGTAATTTGGAGAAGAAAGAATAATGGCGTGAAGGGCTGTCCAGAGCCAAATATGCGGCATTGCCTGATCTACACGAGTCGTGTAGACAGGCACGAGTCGTGCACCCATGAAATCAGCATCTACACGAGTCGTGTAGTAGTACACGAGTCGTGCATAAGTATAACAGCAGCTACACGAGTCGTGTACGTGGACACAAGTCGTGTCAATTTACACCCCTTCAGTATCTAGCTTTTACACGAGTTGTGTACGGATGCACGAGTCGTGCTCAAAAAGACCCCTTCAGTATCTACACCTACACGACTCGTGTAGGTGTGCACGAGTCGTGTAACAACAATTTTTTTTTTTTTTTTTTTTTTTTTTTCATGCCCAGCCCAAGTTTGACCAAGTGTGCCTCTCCAAGCCATGATTTCCTGCATCCACACAAACAAAAATATACCCTTAGTAGCACCAATTCTAGACATGAATAAAAACATAAAAATTAAAAGCATAATTTACACAAATAACAAATAAAGTAAGCAAATAAATCCCGGGTTGCCTCCCGGTTAGCCGCCCTTCTTTAACGTCTTTAGCTAGACCAAATGCCGGGAAAGCACCCGGCATGCATCAAAGTTTAATGTCTTTGACAAGACTCGGATCCAATATTATCAAACATATACCGGGTCTTGGAGATCAATCACCTCCAAATCCGCGGTATTCACGACTTCATTCTCAAAATACGGTTTCAACCGTTGACCATTCACTTTGAATCCTTTGTCCTCATTAGGACTAGAGATTACCACCGTCCCAAGCGGGGATACCTCCCTCACCACATAAGGGCCGGTCCACCGAGACCTTAACTTGCCCGGAAACAAACGAAGACGGGAATTGAAAAGAAGGACCTTTTGACCAACCTTAAAGTCCTTTCTAATGATCATTTTATCATGCCAAATATTCGCTCGCTCCTTATAAAGAAGGTTATTCTCATAGGCATCTCTCCTAATCTCATCCAACTCACTCAAGTGCAATTTTCGCTCCTCACCGGAACCCTCTAAGTTCAAATTGAACTTTTTGACCGCCCAATAGGCTTTGTGTTCAAGCTCCACCGGTAAATGGCAAGGTTTACCAAACACCAATCGATATGGTGACATACCAATCGGTGTCTTATATGCCGTCCGGTAGGCCCACAACACATCATCAAGCCTTTGACTCCAATCCTTCCTATTTGGGTTCACAGTTTTTTCAAGGATGGATTTAATCTCTCTATTGGACACCTCGGCTTGGCCATTTGTTTGAGGATGATAAGCAGTCGACACCTTATGGGTGATGTGATATCTCTTGACTAGAGCTTCGACTGTCTTATTGCAAAAATGAGTCCCCCTATCACTAATAATGGCCCTTGGCATCCCAAACCGACACAAAATGTTGCTTCTAAGGAAGTTGACCACTACTTTTGAATCATCGGTCCGGGTAGGGATGGCTTCCACCCATTTGGACACATAGTCCACCGCAAGCAAAATGTACACAAATCCACAAGAACTAGGGAACGGACCCATAAAGTCTATCCCCCACACATCAAAGATTTCACAATTCACAATGAGGGTTTGTGGCATTTCATCACGGCGCCCAATATTACCAACCCTTTGGCACCTATCACAAGTCTGACAAAAAGTGACCGCATCCCGGAACAAAGTTGGCCAATAGAAGCCACAATCCAAGACTTTCCTAGCGGTCTTTTTCGCACCAAAATGACCACCACACGCATACTCATGACAGAATTTGAGAATAGAGGACACCTCACTGTCGGGAATACACCTACGAATAACTTGGTCGGCACAATGCCTCCACAAGTTGGGTTCATCCCACACATAATATTTGGCATCACTACGGACTTTGTCTCTTTTCGATTTTGACATCCCCGGAGGAAATTTATTCGAGACAAGAAAATTGACCAAGTCCGCATACCAAGGGGCCACTGAATTAACTGCCCAAAGAACCTCATCAGGAAACTCACCCCGGATTGGGGCTTGTTTATAAGGCTTGTCCTCCTCCATTACAAGGCGACTCAAATGGTCGGCAACTAGATTTTCAGCCCCCTTTTTGTCCTTAACCTCTATGTCAAACTCACTCAACAAGAGAATCCACCGAATGAGTCTCGGTTTAACCTCTTTCTTAGACATTAAATACTTAAGAGCAGCGTGGTCAGTATAAACAATGATTTTAGTGCCCAACAAGTAGGACCTAAATTTCTCTAGTGCAAAAACCACCGCCAACATCTCCTTCTCAGTAGTGGAGTAATTTCTCTGTGCCCCATTCAAGGTCATAGACGCATAATAAATCACATGCGAGGCACGCTCCACTTTTTGACCCAAAACCGCCCCCACGGCATAATCACTAGCATCACACATGATCTCAAAGGGACGAGACCAATCGGGTGCTTGAATAATGGGGGTGGTTGTCAACCTAGACTTCAACTCATTAAAAGATTGCTTGCAATTATCATCAAAATTAAAATCAACCTCTTTTTGCAACAGGGTGCATAGAGGTGAAGCAATCTTTGAGAAGTCCTTAATGAACCTCCGGTAAAACCCGGCATGACCAAGGAAAGACCGGACTTCACGCACATTGGTCGGGTAAGGAAGTGAAGAAATGACATCAATCTTAGCTTTGTCAACTTCGATACCCTTTTTCGACACAACATGACCCAAAACAATGCCTTGCTCGACCATAAAGTGACATTTTTCAAAATTTAAGACCAAATTGGTTTCAATGCACCTATCCAACACTAGTCCTAAATGAGCAAGGCATTCATCAAACGAGTCTCTATGGACAGTGAAGTCATCCATGAAAACTTCCATAAACTTTTCCACAAAATCGGAGAAAATGCTCATCATACACCTTTGAAAAGTCCCAGGTGCATTACACAAACCAAACGGCATTCTCCGATAGGCAAAGGTGCCGAAGGGGCAAGTAAATGTAGTTTTCTCTTGGTCTTCCGGGGCAATAGGTATTTGAAAATACCCGGAAAAACCGTCGAGAAAACAAAAATACGCCCTTCCGGCTAACCTTTCCAACATCTGATCAATAAAGGGGAGGGGAAGTGGTCTTTACGAGTTACCTCATTTAGCCTCCGTAGATCAATACACACGCGAATTCCCATTTGCTCCCGGGTTGGAACCATCTCTCCATTTTGATTTGGAGAGACTGTGATCCCGCCCCTCTTGGGCACACACTGTGTGGGGCTCACCCACTTGCTGTCGGAGATGGGATAGATGATCCCCATCTGTAGTAGCTTCAGGACCTCCTTCTTCACCGCCTCCATCATTGGCGGGTTAAGCCTCCTCTGTGGTTGCCTCACCGGCTTCGCATCATCCTCTAGGTTGATCCGGTGCATACATAAGGATGGACTAATGCCCTTGAGATCGGCAATAGTCCAACCAATCGCAGATTTCCGCTCCCGGATCACCTCCATCAACCTCTTCTCTTGATCCGCTGTCAAACTGCTAGAAATCACCACCGGAAGCGTCTCTCCCTCACCTAGATAAACATACTTAAGGTGCTCAGGGAGGACCTTCAACTCAAGCTCCGGTGCCTTCTCTATAGATGGCACAAGCTTCTCCAACGGAACCTCTAGCTTCATCTGACCATGACCCGGCGTGGTAGCAAACATAGCACTCTCTGTAAGACCCATGACTGCTTCCTTCATAGAATCCGAGATGTCAAACTCCAAATTAGCATACCCCAAAGCGTTCTCTAACGCGGTCTTGATATCATCATCTCCATTAGACACCTCAAATACCTCCTCTACCAATGGCTCGATCACATCGATGAAACACAAAGACTCTGAGTCCTTAGGGTATTTCATAGAGTCAAAGATGTTGAACTCCATTACTTGCCCATCGAACTCCATAGTAAGTGAACCATTAGCTACATCGAGCTTGGTCCGAGCAGTCGACATAAAAGGCCTCCCCAACAGTATGGGAGCCTTTGGATCTGTCTCCATCTCAAGAACATAAAAATCCGCCGGGAAAATCATCTTACCAACCCGGACTAGAACATCCTCCACCAATCCCTTCGGGTAGGCATTAGACCTATCCGCCAACTGTATCACAACTCTGGTATCCTGCAGTGGCCCCAACTTAAGAGTTTCAAACAACGCATAGGGCATGAAGTTGATTGAAGCCCCCAAGTCTAACATCGCCTTATGCTCAGAAGCATCCCCCAAAGTAACTGGAATCACGAACATCCCTGGGTCACTGCACTTCTTAGGCAACTTCTTCTGATATACTGCAGACACATGCTCACTAACCTTAACCTTCTTCTTACTCCTTTCCTTCTGATTCCTCTTCAGAGTACACAACTCCTTCAAAAACTTCGCATACCTCGGGACAGTCCGAAGAAGATCCAAGAATGGAATATTCACATCCAACCTCTTAAAAGTATCGTAAATAGCCTTGTCAGGCTCCGACTTTCGATGTTCTTTCAAGGCCTCCGGGAATGGAACTTCAGGCTCATATACAGGAGCCTTAACCTCTGGTGTAGTCTCTGTCTGAACTGGTGCCTTCTGTACTGGCTCAGTAATCTCAACCTTTGCCTCCGGTTCCTCATCCACAACCTTATCCTGCAGCTCTTTACCATTGCGAAGAGTCATCGCACATGCATTCTGCTTAGGATTCGGTTCAGTCTGAGATGGCAACTTCCTCGAATCTCTAGCCTCTATCCGTCCCACTGCATCAGCTACCTGACCCATCTGTTTCTCCAAGTTACCAATGCTCGCATCTGTGCGCTGCTGATACTGCTGAAAGTTCTGGTTCATGGTGCTAACACTCTGAGCCAAGGAATTCAGCAGTGACTCTGTAGATTGTCCCGGAGCATTCTGCTGTGGCGGCTGCTGCTGCTGCTGATATGGTGGTCTATAAGAGTTGTACTGATTACCCTGGTACTGCTGCTGCTGATAACCCTGCTGATTACCAAACTGCTGTCCCTGACCACCCGGCTGATTTTGCTGCTGACCTGTACCCCATCTGAAATTAGGATGATTTTTCCAGTTGGGGTTATAAGTGTTACCCATCGGTCTCTGTCCCTGCTGCGCAAACCCAACTGCATTAACATCCTCCATCTCGCCCGTCTGCAGAGACGGACACAAATCTGTAGGGTGTGTGATGTCGTAGCAAATCCCACAAGGCTTCGGTGTCTGTCCCAGAACCAACTGTTTCACCATACCCTTAAGATCCTCCATATCTGTCTCGAACTTATTAGACACCCCACTGTTCGAACCTGCTGCACTAACCTGTCTCACATTAGACCTCTTGCCATGGGTCCTCGTACTCTTAGCCAGCTCCTCGATCAATCTCTTAGCTTCCTCGGTAGTCTTGTTCAGAATGCTTCCCCCACAGCACGAATCCACTAGCCGTTTATCCTGAATAGTCAATCCCCCATGAAAATAGACAATCAACTGATCCTCAGTAAACCCATGATACGGGCAACTCCTACAAAGCTTGTGGAAGCGGTTGTAGTAGTCATATAGGGTCTCATCTGCCTTTTTCTCCATATTGCTGATGTCCCTCTTCATCACATTAATCTGGTCCTGAGGGAAAAACTCTTCCAAGAATACCTCTTTCATCTGCTGCCAAGTCGTGATGGTGTTGGGTGGCAAATGATAGTACCATCCATTCGCGTTATCTTTCAGTGTGAAAGAAAACGCCCTCAACAAAAGGTGCTCGATCGGAAGCGCTGCCGGCTTCATACTCTGACAGATTTGCACAAACTGTGAGATGTGCTGATTAGGATCCTCTCCGGGCATCCCTGTGAAGTGCGGTAGCTGATTCAGTAGCCCCGGCTTCAACTCAAACGTCACCCCGGCAGGTAAGGCAGGGAATTGGACGGCATGTGGTTGCTCATTCCAATTCGGTGCAGTCCTTTGCCTCAATGTCTGTGGTGGTACTGCTTGTCTACCTCCTGCGTTATTTCCACCAGCACCACCGCCACCGGCATTATCTTCACCAGCGCCACCAGCACCAGCGTTACCCTGACCTTGTTGCACCATATCTTCAGCCAACAAAATTGCTTTGTATCTCCTACTTTGCTGTCGTCCTTTCCTGAAAGACCTTTCGATTTCTGGATCAAATGGTACAATCAAATCGTTAGTAGAACGGGTGTGGACCATGCACGGTTCCACACTACAAGATAATAAGCAATAAAGATAACTAGAAATATAGCAAGTAAACAACTAAAAGAGAAAAAAAAATAAAAAAAATAAAAAGAAAATAAAATAAAAAGAACGCAAACAATAACACCGTTCCCCGGCAGCGGCGCCAAAATTTGGTAGGCTTAGTCGCACACCTACTAAATTAGACCTGAACTCGGCCACTAATAATGTAATTAGGGTAAGTCAGGGTCGATCCACGAAGAACGATGATTATTTGCGACCAGTCACTTGACCAGATTGGGGGTTTGATTTTGATTGTAAAAATTCCTAGACGGGAAATTAAACTAATTGTGATTAAAACAATGATTAAAAAGCACTTCAGATTTGATACTGTCACCGGATTTTAATTCTAATATCACTGATAATTCTAATCTCCTTTAATCTTATTCACGTGATTACGAGATGTATTTCAATCTCTGTCTCTTCTTTCAGAATAGTTTATAGCAGTGGCACACTCACTATAAACCCTAATTAAAATTTAACCTAAACTGGCACAGAAAAGGTCTAAAGATTAATTGATGAAGTTTTAAGAGACTAAAATCAAGAACGCTTTCTAAAAATAATTTAGATAATCGTCTAATCTTGCCTACTCCTCAAATTGCTATGGCACATACACAATTCGTGGAGATGCTACAATGAAAACCCTAATTCTGGCACAGAACGAGTAATCTAGCAAAGATCAATAAAGAGGACAAGTAAATTGGCCAGATTTACAAACCCTAGAAATTAATCTAAAACGGTACAAGCAAGATTATGAACAAGAATTAATAAAGAAAAAAGAAATACCTCAATAGAAATAAAAACCCGGATCAAGATCTCAAATCCAAAGTAATGGAGTTTAGTTCTCCATTAATGGTTACACAAAGCTTCCAAGAGAAAAAGAAAAGAACGTCCTATTTTTTTTCTCCCAGTCCAAAGAATCAATGATACCTCCTTTAATCCTCAACTTAATTCTCAAACTAATAAAGGAATAATAATCCCAATCCAAAATAAAAAGATATTAAAATAAAATAAACAAAAAAACAACAAAAACTCTGTCCAGCCGCCGCCCACTTTGTGAAGAGGTTGACTTCCACCATATTACAATTCAGCCCCAGGAATTTTAATATTGTCAGTTCAGTCCTCCAAGTTTCAGGAATTGCAGAAAAGCCCCTAAATTCCCAGTTCTTTGCAGTTTGGTCCCTGCACTCTTCCGCCAGTTAACTTTGACTTGACTTTGACTACTTGACCATCGAGACAGACGTTGAAGCTCACCAAAAGTTACATCCGGGAAAAATAATTAAATAATAACGACTATTCTACCCCGGATTACAATAAAGCTCAAATGATAAAATAATGTCTCAAATACATCAAATCTAGTCTAAAGTACATCAAAATGAACCAAAATATATGAGAGAATAAGGTAAATAATGTATACAAAATCCGCCACATCAGTGGTAGAGCCAAACTTCACAATGTGTGAGGTCTCGGGTTCGATCCCTTCCCATGCCTCCTAGGACATCATTATTATAAGGGGGTAAGTGGGGAACCACTATCGATCCTATTTTTAAAAGAAAATGGAATATGAAGTGTCAGGTGTGTTAAAAGTCATTTGATGCATGCATAATGCACCAAACTAATTTATGGCAGTGGGTTATATTTGAAGGTTCACTTAATTAATAAAGTTAAGATTATGAATACTTGCACTTTAGAAACCGTGATATTCATAGATTTTTTTTATTATTATTTCACTAATTATGGCTAGATTTGAAAAGGTTAAACGTTTTAAGAGATGGAAAGTAAATTATTAATGTTAGTGTTTGAGGATGAAATCCAAAAACTGTTGCTAGGAATATATATTGTTATCTTCATCCATAGTAGAAAGACCTTCATTTGATGAACTAGACGAAAAAAGGCTTAATATTTAAGAACAAAGATTAAAAAAAAAAAAACACTTAAATGTTGTGTTAAAAAAAAATTAAAAAATTGAGGCTCTAGACACAATTTAGTTTTTTCAACCCTATTTTCTACATTAACGTTTTGCTGCAGTCTTGTGAAATATTGAGACTAATTTGAGCTTAGTGTTGTTGTTGTGTATTGAATAAAATAAGATTTCAGTTATTACAAAGAAGAAAAAAGATGAACACCTACAACAAGTCTATATAATCAGATACACCATAAATTAGAAATTGAATTTATTAAAATGTTTAAAAGAAATGATTTAGATTTACCAAAAAGTCATTCAGCTAAGCCAAAGATCCCGTGCGAAGCACGGGCTTCCTACTAGTGAATATGAAAAGTAATATGAAATCAAAAGTTAAATTCATCATGATTTTTTTATGTTATAAGTCCTAAAGGGAGATGAATGAGTGAGTGACTTAAAATTTTGATGATCAAAATTCGTTTATTTATGAATTAAATCTATATATATTAAAAGTCGAAGCAGAGAACTACGGAGTCGCCACGTGGACAAATGTTGGCTAAATCATGAATTTGGTGAAGCCACCTCATCACCTTACTAATTAACAAGTGACTTTTCATTTTTTATTTTTTTTTTGCTATTAGCTAATAGTATTAACTAATAATATTAGTTACTATATAGGGTAACTATTATAGTTAACTATTATAATAGTTACTATTATAGTTAACTATTACTTATAATGGTAATAGTTACTATTAATAGTTAACTACTACTTATAATAGTAATAGATACTATAATAGTTAACTATTATAGTTACTATAGTAGTTAACCAATACTTATAATAATAATAGTTACTATTATAGTTAACTATTACTTATAATTGTAATAGTTACTATTAATAGTTAAATATTATAATTAACTACTACTTATAATAGTAATAGATACTATAATAGTTAACTATTATAGTTACTATAGTAGTTAACTATTATAGTTAACATTTATATTTAACTATTATAGTTAAATATTATAGTTAATAATTATATTTAAATACTAATAGTTAATCCTTTGGGTGTGACACGTGGACAAGTTTTGCAAACTCTTGCATTTCGTGAAGCCACGTAGGCGATGACTCATCAACTAAGTGACTTTTTATATTTTGGGTATTAACTAATGGTAATAGATTATCATAATAGTTATTCAATGAGTTGACTTTTAATAGTTAACTTTTTATTCTATTATACAAATTAACTTTCAATAGTTAAGTTACTATTCTACTATACAAGTTACCCTAATGGTTCGCTAAAAAGTAAATTTTTATAGAAGAAATTGTTAAGTTTTACTATGAGTATCTTCTAATAGCTATGATACTATTATTTATATTATTAGATGAGTGTCTTGGTAACTCAAAAGATTTAATATATTCATTGTATTCTCATAATTAATCATAGTAATAAATAGTAGTTATAATCTAATTATTGGTGTATGAAAAGTAAATAGTAAATGAATTTGATTTATAACAAAAATTGTTTAGTATTCTAAGAGATAAAAGGTTACTACAATTCAATCACATGCTTAGCTACATAAAATACACAAAATGATAGAAAACACAATGTTCTACTTCATACAACTAACAATAACAAAAAATAACATATATATTTTTAGTGAATGAGATTGAGAAAATAAATTTGGCATTTCAATAGACATTCATTCATTAACACTAATTATAGTCCCATTACAATTAAGCTATATATTTACGTAGTGAACCACACTAAACTCTATACTTAATACACCAATAAATCACTCATATCACTCTTAATTAAACCAATTGAATTAGGACTAATGAATTGTCTATAATGCTTTAAGCCGTTACAAGGTAATAAGAGAAAAAATGTTTACATCAATGACCTTCACATTATATTCTCTTCATTTTATTATGTTCTTTCTTTTTCATCTTCAAGTTGAATCTTAAAACTATGGCTACACATAAGGTTATGTTTCTTTTAAGTACGTTTTGTTTCATATTATGGTTATTTGTTTCTTTCTTTCAATTACATTTGTTGATTTTGATTAGTTTAAATTTGAACTTTGTTCACGTTTATATTGGCTTATAAGTTTGTTACTTATTTTAAATTTATTTTCGTTATTGTATCATTTTTTATAGTTGTGGTCTTGATTTAGTTTTGATTGCTGGTATCGATTTGATATATTTTCACATTTAAATAAAAGTATCGATTATTATAGCATATTTTTTTTCCTTCTTATAGTTGTACATTTGGTATTAATATTTACTTTTTGTTTTAAAATTGATTTGTGTCTCCATGTGATTAAGGCAAGAAAAAATATGTCACTAGAAACCTATATTCTACTGAGAATGAAGTTTGATTATAAATGGGTAAAAGAGGAATAGAAGATTAAACGATCTGGAAACTCGCTCTTCTAAATGATTATGGAGAGTTTCTTTGAGAATCTTGCATGTGTCAAAAGTATGAGGACATAGACTAAGATTTTATTTTTTATTTTTCGTTTCACATGCATTTGTTTATAGTAGTTATGATTTTAATAATTTTGTCTATCTTTGCGAATTATATATTTGTTTTTTAAAAATAAAACAGTGTTTGCTTATAGTCTATAAAACATCCATAGTTGATCATCTCTAAATTTTACTTTTAACAATATATGCAAGGAATATTTTTTTGTTTTGACTATTTTTTTCATATTACTATTATGGATTTGGTATTTAAGTGATCCAATTTGACTGTTAGTTTGTTTTTTTAAAAGTAGATGTTCAATTTTACCTTTTTTATAATTTTTCTTTGAATTGTGTTTGTTTCAATACTTTCTCATGTAGTTTTAGTTGTCTTTCTTTGATTGTCAATATAGTTTAGTTGATAGGTAAATAAGGATTTTTAAAACAAAATAAAAAAAAATTGGTATAAATTTTGCAAAAGTTTATATGTCATGCTAAAATCAATTACGATGTCAAAACATTATTCCCAGACATAAAATGTCAAGAGAAAAAAAGAAGATATAAGAAACGATAAGTATAAGTATTGTATTCCATACCAACAATAGTTACAAATAAACAGTGCGAAGCACGGGCTATATGCTAGTTAAACTAAAAATTAAAACATCTAAAGGACTATGAACTTAACTTCAACTATGAATATAACAAGTGTAAGAAGTTGAAACATTAGAGAAAATTCAATACTCTCTCCGTCCTAGTACAAGTAGGACTAGAGGTCCCGCACGGAGATTAAGAAAAAGGGAGTATATGTGTGGTAAAAAATGAAAAGAGAGAATGAGTGGGTAAATAATAGTGTTGGTTGAATAAATTGAGTGGTGGAAAATGAAGAGAGAGAATGAGTGGGAATATAAATATATTAAAACATTTCCATTTTGGTTAATCTCACTTGTGATGGGACGGACCAAAAGGGAAAGAAGTCTCACTTCTATTGGGACGGAGGGAGTATAACTTAATTAAATGAATTGAATATGAATCAAAAGTTAAATTTATCATGAATTAATTTTTTTTATATGTAATAAGTCCTGAAGGGAGAGATAAATGAGTAGGTGAATTAATAATTTGATGATCAAAAAGTCTCTTATTTATGCATCAAATTAAATTAAAAATTTAAATATCTAATAAATATATGTACATCTAATAACTCTTAGAAGATGGAACATTGGATTAAAAATATTTGTGAATACCAAAATTCTCTTATTTTAAGTTATCAATGAAATTTAATTAAAATAAATCAAATATGGTATGATATAAAATCAAAGTTAGATTTATCGTGAATTAACTTAAATTTGTTTTTAAAATGTACATGTTATATATCCTAAAGGAAAATGAGTTTAAGTTAAATAAGTTTGAGATTACCAAAAGACTCATATTTTGATTTAATTAATAAAGCTTAAATAACAAATGATGAAAAGACAAACTCATCATGCATTAAAATAAGTTTAAAAAAAAAAAACTATGCAATATCTATATAATAATACTAAACCAGAAACCAGCTGACATCATCTTGGACACTTGGCAACACCACATTGAAAATTTTCCCTCCAAAATGTATTGCTGACATCATCAAATTTTTTTTTTATTAACACAATTAATACTCAATATTTACTAAGACAAATTAGAAAAATGAAAGGCATTTACGGAGGAGTCTGGAAGCTTTCTGGAATAGCAAAAGTTTGTCTGGTATGTCCATTTCCAAAGCATAAATTAATATTAAATGCTATAGAAGACAAACCGTCCAGCAGAAAAAGAACTTTATTTGTCTCTCTCATGTGATCATGAGTAAAAAAAAAATGTCAGTTTGCTTTTTCGTTTATTAATCTTCAACAGGCTGATTCAGTGTGCTTCACTTCATTCAGAACACACACCAGAACACACACAAACCCACACCAAGTAGCTGACTATCAACAAGAAGAGTATGTCGGCGGGATTGAAACTGTTGGTGACGAGCCGCGGAGTCTTTGTTACCGTGAGCTGCTTTTCTGGTACTTTTTCTTCATGTACATACAAATTTCTGTAATCGCTTTCACCCATTGCAATTTTGATAAAATTGTAGGAGAAAACCCCAATTAGGGGTTTGTCAATGGTGACTGAGGGATTGAATGATTTCTAGGGTTTCCAAAATCTACTAGTAGGTAACCCGTGCTCTACACGGGAATCTATTCCGTTAATGCTTTTTGTATTTTCTTTTTTTGATGTTTTTAATTGATAAATTAACATAATAAATTTATTTGAAAATATATGTATATTTTAAATTAATCAAAATATTTTCATAGCTTTGGTTGTACATAGTTGTAATAAATATATTTTTAATTAATTTAGAAGTACATTTAAGTCTGTTGTATGAATATTTCAAAAAACATAATGGTATTAATAGTAATAGTTAACATATATAGTGACTATTATGATTAAATAATATAATTAATAGTAATAGTTAATATATATTGCAACAATTATGATTAACTAATACTATTAATAATAATAATCAACTTATATAGTAACTATTATAGTTAACAATTATATTTAACTATTATAATTATAATAGTTAAATATTACTCCCTCCGTCCCGGAGTAAGAGTCCTATCTCCCATTTGCACGGAAATTAAGAAATGGTGGAAGTAAAGTAAATGTTGTGAGTGTAAAAGTAAATTAGGAGAGAGAATGAGTGAGAGTGAATAATAAGTTAATTGATTTTGTGAGTATAAAAGTAAAGTAGGAGATAGAATGAGTGAGATGAAGAGTAAAGATTCTTTGTCATTTTAGGAGAAAGACTTTTACTCTGTGACGTATCAAAATTGAAAGTAAGACTCTTACTCTGGGACATAGGTAGTAATAGTTAACTATTACTATTATAAGTATTAGTTACTATAGTAGTTAACTATATTAGTTACCTATTATAGTATGTATTACTATTATAAGTGTTAGTTACTATAGTAGTTAACTATAATAGTTACCTATTATAGTAACTATTACTATTATAAGTGTTAATTACTATAGTAGTTAACTATATTAGTTACCTATTATAGTAACTATTACTATTATAAGTATTAGTTATTATGGTAGTTAACTATAATAGTTACTTATTATAGTAACTATTACTATTATAAGTGTTAGTTACTATAGTAGTTAACTATATTAGTTACCTATTATAGTAACTATTACTATTATAAGTATTAGTTAACTATAGTATTTAACTATAATAGTTACCCTATATAGTAACTAATACTATTAGCTAATACTATTAGCTAAGAAAAAGAATTTGAAAAGTCTCTTATTTATAAGAGTGATAATGATGTGGCAACACCAAATGCAACCTTTCTCTAAGACTTGCATATGTGGCAACACCATGGTTCTCCTCACCAACTTTAATATATATATATGGATTTACCTTAGTTTCATTTAGAACAGACATCTAATTGGACGAATTTTGGGTTTCATATCTTGCAGATTTACACATACGCCTGCCTCCAACATAAACGGCCGAAATCATTTTGTGGGTAGAGGCTGCAACAATGCAGTTGATGAAAGAAACGATGAGTGAAATCTCACCGTGGATTTTGTGTAGTGACGGCACTAAATGGTAAGTTGAAACGTATATTTTTGTTGGATTTTGATTTCTATTTACCCTTTGTTGCAAGTTAATTTACATTGTAATTGATTTTAGTATATTTTAATTTTTTTTTTTGGTGTGTAAGCTCTTATTCACGAACTAAGGAAATCTGTCTCCTATGGAGTCTCATAGAAGGTAAACTTATGTTCCTATATTGGCAACTTCTCATCTCTTCGGTTTTATTTGGTTTGTGATGACATTAACACCGATCATCCTCAGCCATTAAAAGAACGCTAAGCTTCCTTCCAAGCCTCCCTTCCTCAGTCCGGTCAGCTTTCTTAAAGCACACTACTTCTGTTTTAATGTGCAAAATATAACTAATTTTGTTTGCTTCATGTCAAATGCCAGTGTCTTAAGAGAATTGATGGTGACAAGTTGTAGATACCCCGGGAAAACCCCACTTGTCTAGAGCGGTGAATTATCCTAGGATGTCTAATTGATTTTAGAGTCGCCACCCACGTTTTAGAGGAACGCGAGAAAACCTAAGAAAAGCCAATTTTTTATGTACGAAAACGAGAAATTCGGGAAGAGAAGGGTTCGGGGGTTAGGTGACGGAGTGGGAAGTACTTAAACACCCACTCCGCCCCGCTTGCGCGGGTCTTGCTAATTTTGGTGTTCTAATGCTAAATGTCCTTCAATTAAATAAATAGTGCTAACAATTATAACGGAAAGAAAAGGAGAAAATAAAAGAGAAATAAAAGAGAATTGTTTTATTTATTAATTTATGCTAAAGATTACATGTAACAATTATACTAAACAATTATATTAAGAAATGGATAGGAAATTAAAGTAGAGATTTAAATGTAGGGAGATAACCTTGACCAACTTTAATGTAATAAAGTGGTCATTTGGTCATGTCCCATTTGATGGGGATTGCATACATCTAAAAAGACATAAATAAAATAGAAGAAGAAGAAGTGTACCTTTAGAAAAGAGGACTTCAAACATTGACTTGGAGTTGTTGTAGAGAAATTGTTGTGTAGAAATTTGTGAAGAGTTTAGTTGCTAGAACTCTTGTTGGGGAAATTTGTGTAGGGAGAATGGTGCAGAGTTTCTGTAGGGAGAAAGTTCAAAGTTCAATGTTTTTTTCTAAGGTAAAAATGAGGGGTTTAAATAGGTAGAAAGAGAGGAAAATGTGGTCTTTCAACCAATAGAAAAATAAAGAGAAATAAAATAAATAAAAGAAAATCAAATAATAAATAAAAGAAATATTTAGTTTTTGGGAAAAAGCTAAGAATATGAGATTGAGAGTTATGAAATAAGGGGGGGGGGGTAAATGTGGATGTAAAAGAAGGTCTTTTTGTATCAAGAAGAGATGTTGTAAATAAGAAAAGGGAGGGGAAAATGGAGCAATCCGTTACTGCCATATCGGGAGGCGCGCACTTCCGGGTTTTGGGGCGAGAGGCGCGCGCGGGCCATGGACATTATCGGAGGCGCCCGCGTCTGAGAAAGACAGAATGACAGAATGACTCTAAAACTAATTCTGTTATGCAGTTTAGTCCAAAACTAACGGAATCAGTTAGGAACTTAACTGAAGTAACAGAAATTAACAAAAACAAGTTAAATAAAAATATTATGTATGCAATCGGGGTGAGAGGTCCAAGGCGGGGTGTCTACAGAGCCCCTCGGCGACGTGGATTGCAAAGCAAAACCCGTCGACGAAAGAAAGACAACCGCCGAGGACATCGACAAGAGAAAACAAAGACTCGATAAAACGTGAATTTGAAATTTGCGAAGGATAGGGGTGCGCTCCCTGTGTGAGCGGCTTTATTGATATAGAAAGGATATGGCGGGATCCGTTTTCCTAAAGCGGGATCCGTTTGCTGAAGCGGGATCCGTTTGCTGATGGCGGGATCCGTTTGCTGGTGCGGGATCCGTTTGCTGATGCGGGATCCGTTTGCTGATGCGGGATCCGTTTACGGAAGCGGGATCCGTTTACTGGTGCGAGATCCGTTTGCTAAAGCGAGATCCGTTTGCTGATGCAGGATCCGTTTGCTGATGCGGGATCCATTGGCAGATGGTGGGAACCGAGGCTCCGTCTTCCTATACGTGATATTGTTGTGTTTCTGATGGAAAGGTGGTGATTTTACGGCTCACCATGGACCGAGTTGTTGTCATTGAACTATAATTGTTTGACTCTGTGGGATGCAGGCGTAGTTGATGGCGGATCACTTTCTGCTGGGGATGAAGTGCCTTGAGTTGCAGATGCTGTTGACCTTGTGGTGGTACCTGTTAAGTGTGTGCTTTGCAGGTATATGTTCTTGTGACATGTATGAGATGTGAAATGGCAGTTATGAGAGAAATTTTGCTTGTGGTGTGATGTGATTTGAAGGCAGTTTTGCATGAGAGAGAATTTTTGTAAGAATGGAGAAAGTGATTTTGTGTGTGGTGTGATTTGAGTAAAGCCTCGGATGTATTCATACCTTCACTTACCATTGCCGTTGGATGGATTAGTGTTGTGGTGGTGGATGCCTTGATGCTTTTGGTGAAGAATGTCCATGCTTTGGATGGAGAATGGTGATGTTGGTGATGATGAATTGTTTTTGCCTTTGATGGAGTGTCGGTGAGATGGTATTCTGAATGATGGGTTGGTCGTGCCCAAAGGCTGCCTACGTATCCCTTGAAGAGAATCAGACCAGCGTAGTTCAAGGATGATGGAGAGTGCTGGGGAGAATGCTAGGAGCAAAGCAAAAAGGAAACGCATAATTTTGCGCAAGAAAAGAAAAAATAAAATATTTTTTTTTAATTAGAAAGAAAAGAATATGCACACACTTGAGAAAAAGATTTGTTTTTTTTTTAGTTCGTGGGTGAACCATTTTAACCATTGTGTGTTTGTAAAGCCAACCCAAGATCAAGTCATGTTCAATCGAAGTCTCTGTCGTCGTTGTCGTTGTGTCCAACAAAAAGTGATTTCTAGCCCCAAGAGATGTGTCAGTTATGGGGCTCCAAAAGACATTCGATGCCGAGATAAGGGGTTGCTGATTGTAAAGCCCCTAGAATGCCTTTGATGCCAAACTATGAGAGACTTGCATAGCCCCAAGATGAATCGACTCTTGACCTTTTCAAATAAATCGCCTTTTACTGTTGACGTGAGCAAGCTCCAAGAGAAGATCATTGATACCAAGCTTCGAGAGATTACTAAGTCCCAAGTGTCGTGGGCTTGTTGTTTGCGAGCTTGTAGATGGCGGGATGCGAAGACCTTTCGGTGTGAAGCTCCAACTTATCTTGGCATTGTATTGAGAGCAGAGGCACCATTGGGTAGAACTCATGAAAGTGATCTTCCTCTTGTTTGGAGATGAATGGCCCTTTTTTTTGTGGTTGGTACCCAAGTGGCGGAGGGTCCATGTTGAAAATGCAGTAGAATCTTCGGGAAATGTCTCGTGGGAGATGGTGATGTTGTTGCGTATGATAGGGTTTTGACATGATAAATTCTCAAACGGTACGTTTGCTTGAGTCTTCTTGAGTCGAACTAATAACGGATCTTCGGATGCAGCCTATGCTTTTGATCTTGGAGAAGGGGGTGCAGTACTTGCAAAAACATTGGGATTGGCCGAGGCATTTCCCGCTATAACCCAGTCACGCGAGTTTAGCATATTGAATCTTTTTCCTTTTCTCTAAGACTTCCTTCATAATCTCGCTGAAAGTTCTAACAAAAATCATCAAATTCATTCATAACATTGGAGCCCTTATTCAAAGTCGTGGAAGATGGTGATGTTGTTGTGGAAGATAAGGCCTTGGCGTGATAAAATCTCAAACGGTATGTTTGCTTGAGTCTTCTTGAGTTGAACTAATAACGGATCTTCGGGTGCAGCCTGTGCTTTTGATCTTGGAGAAGGGGGTGCAGTACTTGCGGAAATATTGGGATTGGCCGTAACTCTGGTCGAGTTATCATATTGGCATTTCCTTGAATCCTTTTCCTTTTCTCTAAGACTTCCTTCATGATCTCGTTGTAAGTTCTAACAAAAATCATCAAATTCATTCATAACATCGGAGCCTTCATTTAAAACCAAGAGACATTTGACTTGAGGTGTTGGGAGACCCTTGAAGCTTGATCTCTTTCATATAAGACTTCTCCACATTGCATTGCTTGAGCATTGTTGTCCCAAAAGACTGTCGGTTGCGAAGCCCCAATATTGCCCTTTGCTTGTATCACTGTAATGCCGTAGCCCAAAAGATTGTAGATTGCGAAGCCCTTTGAGACCTTCGGTGCCGAATTGAGGAAGCTTCCAATGTTGCACATGACTCCACCGGGGACACTAAAGTGAATTTCTTCTTGCCGAGGGAGCCTTTAAAACTTGATCGTACCCCCTAGAGTGACACCATTGATTAGGAGTGGAACGAGAAGGGCCTATCCTTAATCGGGGGAACAAGTATGAGCATACATGACAAGAAGGTGCTTCTCGACATTCCTTTTGAGAGACTTTGAGGATAGTCTCACACGTCTTTCTTGAGCGTAGCCCCAGGACTCATTAACTGTCAAGTGAAGCAAGAGAAACTCTCTCGCTTGAGTCACATAGCCCCTAGGGAATCATCACTTGTCGAGCAAAGAAAGAGACTCGTCCTAGTGTGGGGGAACAAACATAAGAGGACATGGCAAGAGCTACCATATTTCTCGGGAGTCCTTCGGCATACTTTAGAGGCACATGCTTGTAGAAGCTTGAATTACATGTTGTTGCTCGCTGCCCAAACCAACTGACTAGCTAGGGATTATTTTGTGCAATCTCGTACCCCTTAATGCGTGGATCCTGATTACCACGGGCTTTCTTTCTCATGAGCCCAAAGATGCACATTGCAAGAACAATCTTTCAATAACCCAAAATGACCTTTGATGGTTCCATATCTCGTCAAGCCTCTTGCAATTCCAAAGTTGGCTCGGTGGGGATTGACTTGCTGAGGAGACCCAATGTAGAACTTGTGCAGTTGTCTTCCTTAGAGGCCGGAGATCTCCATTTCTCTTTCCCTTCTCTCTCTCACTCTCTCATCATTTTTTTTATGACGCACCCTGTTTTTTGCCTAGACCACCCTTTCGAGTTTTCAATCTAGCGGGCATCTCTTTTGCGTCTTCATTTTTTTTGACTCAATTGATGAGGAAGTGTGCATTGACTCTAGATGAGGATGAGAGACATGTGATTTTGCGGTGAGGACCTTTTGTCACTAATGATGAGTGACATTGACTTGGCTAGGGAAGTAGCCCCTAGTATTGACTTTGTATATATTTGTTGAATGACTCACGAAGGCAAGTAAGTCATTAAGAGAGAAGAGAAGGAAAGCCCCAATTTGATTGCAAGAAATTGGGAGTATGCAGAAAGAATAGAAGCCCTAGACTCGACAAGGAACGGAAAGTGATTCCAAATCTAGGAAAGTTGTTCAATCTTTTGGTGATTAATTCATTGGCAAATGAATCGTACAAAGATGTCATGACAAGTTCGAGAGGAAGGTCGATCACCATAACGCGCTAGGGCTAAACATATCTTCTTTCTTGCATGAGACCGGACCCGAAGGTTGCCTACGTTCCTCCAGTGTAGAGGCTCAGGTCACCGTAGTTCTTGTGGATGCTCCATTCGTTGAGATGGTTGTTGCTTCGTCCTTCATCGGTGGAATGATGTTGATCTTGTACTTCTTTGATTGAGGGGGGTTTTTTATTTTTTTATTTTTTTATTTTTTTATTTTTTTTATGCTCTAACTTTTGCCTAGGTTGATTTGAGGATTTCAACCTAGCGAGCTCTTTTTTTTTTTTTTTATATATATATATATATCCCATTTTGAAAACTTTGCTTCATGATTGTTGCTCCACCTTTCTTTGTCTTGATTTCGTCGTTGTTGATGTCTTCGTTGTTGATGCCGTCGTCGATGTTTAGCCCCTAGATGTTCAAGTGATAGCCTTCGTTCTAAAACGTGTTTAGACATCTTTTCATCATTTTGCCAAGAATTAAATTGAACAACTTGGAAGAGTGTATGAGGACAAGAACGACTTTTTATTTGATGACTCAATGGACTCGAACATTTAACATAGGATGAGAGAAAACATTAATGCACACTTAAGAGGACCTTTGACTCCTTTTTTTTTATTCCTACTACTAGGTAGAGAAAGAGAAACAGAGATTGTTGTCGTCGGCCTTGTGGCATGATCCCTTGTTGAAGCCCTATTTCAAATCTGAGCCCCTTCCTTGATGAGTTCTTGCATGTTCTCACTCTCTAACTGTTGTTCTTCAACCACGGTAAACTCACCATTGTCAATCAAGTCTTGGACGATGTTGCGGATAGAGAAGCAATCCTCGGTGAGGTGACCGCTGCATAGGTGATAGTCACACCACTTGTGGTGGGCATGGTTGCGATGAAATGGTTGTGGTTGCTTGTACCCTTGGAGAGGAGAAATTTGTCCCTTTGCTTTGAGATCTTTATAGGCCTTGGTGACGGTCATGCCTTGGAGGGGAGTTTAGACACGGTCGTTGGTAGAACCTTTGTGACTTTTGAGAGGCGAGCCACTTGAACATGCCTTACCGTTGACCTTTGCCTTGTTGTCGGTGAACTCTTGTAAACGGGCCTTAAGTTCGGACACTTCTTCCTTATAAATTCTCCTCTCGAGATCAAGACGGGCTTGCCATAAATAATCCTTGCGGCGGGCATCCTCGACAAGTCTATCCATTTGTTCCCCCATGTCACTTATTATGTTGAAGAGCCTTTCGTTGGACACGGAAGCATTCTCACCCTTATTTGTTGTTGCCGCTTGAAGCCATTGGACCTATGGAGAGAACACGATTGATCTTAGGTTGGCTCCATAAATACCTTTTGAATTAAATGATTTAACCCACGAACAAGAGAAAAGACTCAAACCACATAAATAAAAATGACTATTTTTTTTTTATTTACAAAAGTCGGAAGGACGTAGTCCTTTTTTGGGGTTTCTAAGAAAAGATAATGGAATCGTCACACTAGTATATAGACCTTCTCGCGGTCCCATATACTCATAGGATTCCACCACGCTTGTGATTCCTACATGTGACGGGATTAAACTAAATTAATGTCATTAAGCATACATGCGGGGACGGATTTTTTATTTTCGTCCATAATAACCACTTTGGGGACGGATTTTTTATTTCGTCCATGACAACCGTTTATTTCTCTTGGAAACGGCATGTATGATTTTATGACATTAGTTTAGGGAAATCTCGGTACATGAAAACCGACTTGGTCACGGAGTGTTAGAACCTGAACTAGAATTGTGTGGCTTGTGCTCGGCTAAAGAGAGACTTAAAGGTCACCCCCGGCATGTAGTCGTGAACTACGCCACGGGCTGAGGTTTACCGCTTCGGAAGAGTCAAGGTCGAGTGGAGCTTGAAACTTCCTAGGACGGGCCTCGACGGGTTTGGGGTTGAACTTGTGCGACTCGATTGTGAGCAATTAATAAGAATATGTGCATGTAGTGTGAGGTCAAGCCAAGTGACAAAATATTTTTTTTTCTTTTTTTTTTAAAGAAAATGAAAGCAAATAAGCACATAATTTACAATTTTCGAATCACCCATGTGACCGATAAAAATAAACAGGAAGTAAAATTGTTCATGTGCAGGCTCGGTGCCCACACTGTCATTCTGTTCTGTTTCTGTGCACTGCTTCTGTTCTGGGAACTGAATGATGTTCTGGAATTTACCCAGAAGCGCGCGCCTCAGAGCATTGATATGGGAAGTGCGCGCAGTGCGCCATGAAGATTGGAGGCGCACGCATCTGGGGTACCTGTCAGAATGTCAAAAACTGTGGACTTAGGGGATTGCCCTGGTCCCAAATCATGTAATTTTCCCCTGCAGAAACTGTTAGCACAGAAACATGAAATTCGAAGAACAAAATGAGAGGCGGGCGATTCTGGTAGAAGGGGTCGGACGCGCGCGCTTTAGGCCAAGAAGGCCAGAAGCGCGTGCTTCCCACCCTTTTTACCAGAATGCCCAGAAAACAAAAATTAGTACACCAAAAGCAGAAAATGCAATTTTAACCCTCTATATCCCCAGCATAGTCGCCACTGTAGATACCCCAGTAAAACCCCACTTGGCTAGAGCGGTGAATTATCCTAGGATGTCTAATTGATTTTAGAGTCGCCACCCACGTTTTAGAGGAACGCGAAAAAACCTAAGAAAAGCCAATTTTTTATGTACGAAAACGAGAGATTCGGAAAGAGAAGGGTTTGGGGGTTAGGTGATGAAGTGGGAAGTACTTAAACACCCACTCCGCCCCGCTTACGCGGGTCTTGCTACTTTTGGTGTTCTAATGCTAAATGTCCTTCAATTAAATAAATAGTGCTAACAATTATAACGGAAAGAAAAGGGGAAAATAAAAGAGAAATAAAAGAGAATTGTTTTATTTATTAATTTATGATAAAGATTACATGTAACAATTATACTAAACAATTACATTAAGAAATGGATAGGAAATTAAAGTAGAGATTGAAATGTAGGGAGATAACCTTGACCAACTTTAATGTAATAAAGTGGTCATTTGGTCATGTCCCATTTGATGGGGATTGCATACATCTAAAAAGACATAAATAAAATAGAAGAAGAAGAAGTGTACCTTTAGAAAAGAGGACTTCAAACTTTGACTTGGAGTTGTTGTAGAAAAATTGTTGTGTAGAAATTTGTGAAGAGTTTAGTTGCTAGAACTCTTGTTGGGGAAATTTGTGTAGGGAGAATGGTGCAGAGTTTGTGTAGGGAGAAAGTTCAAAGTTCAAGGTCTTTTTCTAAGGTAAAAATGAGGGGTTCAAATAGGTAGAAAAGAGAGGAAAATGTGGTCTTTCAACCAATAGAAAAATAAAGAGAAATAAAATAAATAAAAGAAAATCAAATAATAAATAAAAGAAATATTTAGTTTTTGGGAAAAAGCTAAGAATATGGGATTGGGAGTTATGAAATAAGGGGGATGAATGTGGATGTAAAAGAAGGTCTTTTTGTATCAAGAAGAGATGTTGTAAATAAGAAAAGGGAAGGGAAAATGGTGCAATCCGTTGCAATCCGTTACTGCCATATCGGGAGGCGCGCGCTTCCGGCTTTTGGGGCGAGAGGCGCGCGCGGGCCGTGGACATTATCGGAGGTGCCCGCGTCTGAGAAAGACAGAATGACAGAATGACTCTAAAACTAATTCTGTTATGCAGTTTAGTCCAAAACTAACGGAATCAGTTAGGAACTTAACCGAAGTAACAGAAATTAACAAAAACAAGTTAAATAAAAATATTATGTATGCAATCGGGGTGAGAGGTCCAAGGCGGGGTGTCTACACAAGTATACTATGAAACACACCACAAGGCAACTGCAATAGGACAATGATATGTAGCTACACACTCTTCATAATTTTGTGCAGGCGTAAATCTTTAATGGAAGTTCAAACCTTAGCTTCATCAGACGTGCAGTAAATCTTTTAAATGTTTTCCTTGATTTTTCATTTACACATATGTTGCCGGCACTGTAATGAAATTTCAATAACAATGGTTGATGGATTCCATTAAAAAGTAGTTGGACATTGTATTTCTTTGTGTGAAAACGAGCGCTACACATTCAATTGAATGTCCGATCAGTCTTTGTATACTAATTTCATAAATGTTGTTTAGAATGGTGCTGGAAACATCGCACCAGGTTAGTTTATAAAACTAAGTACCATCTTAACTACTCACTCCGTCTCAAAATGATTTTCTCATTTGACTATTCAACCTTTTTAAAAATATGAACACTTGATTCACTAGCCATGTTTTGTTTATCCACTTTTAAGCCCAATTATAGGAATGGAAAGAACTTTTTGGGACAATGGGAAATGGAAAATGAGAAGACCATTTTAGGACAGAGGCAGTATATAACTGTGAAATATCTGCAGTATATAACTGTGAAATATCAGCTTCTCTATAAACCTCATCAAACGTTTATGATCTGGGGATTTTGGTTATGCAACTCTCCTTGAAAATGATTTGGAGCTGTAAAAGAATTTTGTTTTCGTCACATTTATATGTAGCAATGTGGCTGTGAGGAAATATGGTGACTCTTAATGAATTGATTGGATATATGCTTGGATAAATGTACACTATTTTAGATACATGACTTTTTTTTCTTCTTTTAAAACTTGAATGTGTGAATTGTGCTCCTCATGAAAAAAAAACAAAAACATTTGATTGAGTTGAGTTTTGTTTCTTTAATGTATAGAAGATTTTATGAGGTTGAATACTCCCTCCGTCCTAATATGAATATCCGATATTTTATTCAAATTTGCTATTGATCAAGAGCAAAGATTTTTGGGACTTTCATTTTAGAATAGAAGTAGTATTTGATTGTTGGTGGAGCTAAAAGAAGCCAAGCGGAAATTATTGAAGGAGTCTGAAAGATATAAAAAAGAAATGGCAGATGTTTAAGAGTTGTGACACGTTCCTGGATTTTACTCCTTTGCTATGTTTGTAGAAAACTATTGAATTGTAGTTGATTGTTGTCACCATTAGGCATTTTTTTGTAACAAGATTGTTTGTTTTATTTTTTGCAGAAAAAGTTGAGCACAATGACTGTTGATGAGTACTTTGAGAAGCGTCCGGAGTTGAAAAAGAGGTTTGTTTGATACTGAGATCCGAAACGATTATTTTGGGTGCTAATTGATTCTACAAGTCGGTCATGAGCTGGGTTCTTTAGCTCAAACATATATGAGCCCCGCTCTTTTTACTTCGAATTTTCTAGAATAAAAGAGGAACACATATAGTTTTTATCTTTCTTCTTAGTTGTTGCTTGGATATTCTCAAGTAGAGGAGAGATGGCTTCATTGAGATTGTGAATCCTTTTATAAGTCACAATCTGTCCTCAATATGTAGCTTTTATTGTTTTTGTTATCATGAATCCTTTCATAATTCATGAAAGATAATTAAATTGGGTATAGTATAATTTCTTACACTTTTATCATTAATGATCTGTCAATTTGTAGTTTTTTTTTTGTGTTTGTAATTTTGAATCCTTTTTAATTGACGAAAGATAATTAAATGAGGTATAGTTATATTTCTTACACTTTTAAAAAATTTACACTTTCTTCTCCGTCAATTATTTAAAAGAGAATGAAGCTTTGTAATGAAACTAAGTAAACCGTGCATCGCACGGGTGGTAAACTAGTATATATATATAAGCAATATCAAGTCTTAAATGATACTAATAAAACTTGAGATTATCAAGATTCTCACAATTAATTTCACTAATAATACTTAAGTATCAAGTTTAACTAGCAGAAAACCTGTGCTTCGCACGGGATCTTTGGCTTGGCTGAATGACTTTTTGGTAAATCTAAATAATTATAAGTTTTTTTAAACATTTTAATAAATTCAATTTCTAATTTATGGTGTATCTGATTATATAGTGATGGAGGGACTACAAGGTAATTTTCGGTCCAAAAGTGACGATCTCGGAATGACACGAAATTTGGCATGGACATGCGAAACAGGCTCGAGATATCAAGTCATAGCTTTGCGATGACTAGACGTGATTTTAGCCATCCGGGATCGTTTGAGGGGCGAAAATGTCATTTTACTGTTTTGAGAATTTTAATTTCGTAATTTATTTATTTATTTTATTTTGATTGTTGTTAGTGGCATTAGTGGGTTAGTGGGCAGTTATTTTACTCTTGTACATATGCATGTTAGGAATCCTAGACTAGTCAATTTTTGAATTTCAATGAAACTGAGTTTCTTTTAGAGACTGAAAAATTTCTTGAGTTTTCTTCCCTAGTTTCGGTCATTCTCAATTAGATTCGGCATCATATAGACTTGTTGTAGGTGTTCGTCTTTTTTCTTCTTTGTAATAACTGGAATCTTATTTTATTCAATATACAACAACACTAAGCTCAAATTAGTCTCAATATTTCACAGGACTGCAGCAAAACGTTAATGTAGAAAAGAGGGTTGAAAAAACTAAATTGTGTCTAGAGCCTCAATTTTTTTATTTTTTTTTTAACTCAATATTTAAGTTTTTTTTTTAATCTTTGTTCTTAAATATTAAGCCATTTTTCGTCTAGTTCATCAAATGAAGGTCTTTCTACTATGGATGAAGATAACAATATACTCCCTCCGTCCCAGGACAAGTATGACTTATTTCCCTTTTAAACCGTACCAAAACAATTGAGACTGCCTAAAATGGAAATGTTTTAATATATTTATATTCAACCAACCCCACCATTTAACCCAACTCATTCTCTCTCTTCATTTTCTACCATACATTCACTACTTTTCTCTTAATCAATGTGCCCACCCCTCTAGTCCTACTTTTGCTGCGACGGAGGAAGTACATTCCTAGCAACAATTTTTGGATTTCATCCTCACACACTAACATTAAAATTTTACTTTCCATCTCTTAAAGCGTTCAACCTTTTCAAATCTAGCCATAATTAGTGAAATAATAATAAAAAAAAAAATCTATGAATATCACGGTTTCTAAAGTGCAAGTATTCATAATCTTAACTTTATTAAGTAAGTGAACCTTCAAATATAACTCACTGCCATTAATTAGTTTGGTGCATTATGCATGCATCAAATGACTTTTAACACACCTGACACTTCATATTTCAGCATCTATTATTTTACTAATTCATATGAACGAATGTTTTTAAATTAGCCAAATATTTATTAATTAACTAATTAGACTAATTAATGGATGTATTATGATAAAGGGTGACTATTCAATTATCGCTTGCATTCATTGACTGTATATATATTGAAAGAAAAAGTAATTTCCAATTTTTAATATTTCCTGAAAAACTTTATTGGCATTAAATATTTATGTTTAAATACGAGACTGATATAAACTAAGACGAATATGAGTATTATTTTTTCTTTTTTCTTTTATCCTTGTTAGTTATTAGGAGCATCACTTTTTTATTAATCATTAATGAAGGTTAAAGAAAATTAAAAATTCAGTCATTAATTGGATCGTTAGAGTTGTGTTATTCTTGTGTAAGTTCAAATGACATAGGTATTAATGTGATTTATTGAAACACCATTAATGATTTTCACATTTCACAAAGATTACCATAATTTATTACTTTTTTTTGTTAAAGTTTAGAAAATAATTAATAAATACGAAAAAAACCTTACAATAGATAAATATGATGAAGTGAGTTGTTTCAATGAATGGTTATTAATTATCTAATTATATTAGATAGATTAATGTATGTAAACATAAAGTGATGACTATTCAATTATCAGTTACATTCATTCTACTAAATATGAACGAAAATATAATTGCAACTTTTGATATTGCCATAGAACATTTAATAACATTATATAAAGTATCAATTATCATATTAACATTAGATTATTGAAAGCTTAAATTATAGCATATAGACCCTCCATCCCACTAAAATTTACATTTTTGGCAACTTAACTTAGATCAATAATTTAAATAATAAATAATTATTCAATAAAATTCTAATAATTGTTAGTGAGAATATTATTAATCATGATGTAATAATATTTTTTTTTTAAATCACTAGAATAATTATTTTTTCTTTAAAAGATTGATCAAAGTGCAATTAAGTTGATCAAAAGTGTATGTTTTAATGGGACATGAGACGTATATGTTTAAAAGTGAATAAGGAGTATGAAATAGTGTTTTTTTTTTTTTTTTTTTTTTTTTCGGAAATAAAAGGAGTATGAAAGAGTTGAGCATTGTACTTTTTTTAAAAAAAGAAATATACTCCATATGATTTATATGTAGTCCATATTTAAAAGTTCAACTTATAAATTTTATATAGAATTTCGGATAAAGGGCAACACTGATGACATAATATTTCAGATAATTTTCTATTTAAATTTTATATTTTGAATTCAATTGATATAGAATTTCAGATAAAAGCAATGATGACATAATATTTGAATTTAGATATTTTTCTTCTAGGGCTCTCTCTTTATATCATTTTTTCACATATGAACCTATTATAAAGTTCATAATATAATCAATAAAAAACTAAATATAAAAATATTAAAATCTCTTGATCCTTTTGTTGCTCCTATATTTTTTGTTGCCAACCAGAGTGTAAAAAGTTTCAATCTTTGAATCGCTTTGAACCTTCTCATTTCTTTTCCCTGTAATTCATATGAAAAATAGATGAATAAACCTTTATAATTTATTCATAATATACAACATGAAAATTAAGATAGAAAGAAATTGATAAATATAACAAAAATAGTAAAATTAAATCAAAACATATTAAAATATGTTAACAGTAGTAATAATATAAATTATAAATATTACCATAGTTATATTTTGTACATATGAACAAATCAAAGTAATAAATCTATATAATTTGATTTATGTCAACACATGGAAAATCAAATGAGTAAAATTAAGAATAATAATAAAGGAAAACGAAAATAAAAATATTTATATCTTAAATAATCATTATATTTATTTTTTAAATTAGGCAGCTAATAGATTTTATGATTTTTCTTGTTTTTTTTTCTTCATAATTTCAGCAACTTGATAGGATTCATTCATAAATATGATTAAAATAGACATAAAAAAGACAATAACAAATAAAATGAATACAAAAACTTACTAAAGCAAATCAAAAGTAAAACTAAATCCAATATCAAAACAAAAATAGATAATTGAAACCTATAAATATAAAAAAGTGAAAATTTCTAAATATAATACAAAATTAAAGTAAAAAATCATAAAAAAAAGAATAAAATAAAGATAAAAACAATTAAATAGAAAATGGAAATAAAGTCTTAATGAAAAATGATAAAAAGGAGGCATTCACAGACACAAATCAAACTACACAAAAATCTAATTTTAAAATTTTAATTAATAAATAAAAAAAAATATGTACAATAATTCAAATTTTAATCAAAAATATTAATAAATAATATTCTCAAACTGAATCAAAAGAAAATATCAAATCAAAGCGAAAAATGAAGTATTTAAAAATAAATAAATAGTAAAATTTAATAATTTTTAAAATAACAAACATAAGAAAATCAAAACTACATATAAATGTATAAATCAATCTTAATAAAAAAAAAAATGAAAGAAAGAATAACAAAGATCGTTAGTAAACAAATGTGTAAATTGACTTAAAAATTACAAAAGAAAAATAATATTTAAATACATAAGTAATACAAAATGAAATTCACTAAAAAGATACAATATCAAAATTAAAAAACAAAAGAAAACAAAACTAAATAAAAATATGAAAATTTAAATTTAATAATATAAAGCACCAAAAGTACCTGAACTATAGGGGTTGTTTGGATTTAGTAACTTATCTCTTTTTTGACCGATGAAAAATACCTTAACTCTTTTTTTTGTGCAGCGGAGGTAACTATTGCTAACGCCGTCCACTTTTTGCCGTTAAGTTATCATGTGCCACGCACATGACTAATTTTTTGAGGGTAAAAATGTCAAAACATAACAAGGATAGTGTGAGAACATTTTACAAAGACAAAGGGGTTTAAATAAATTTTTAACTTTCAAATACCCCCCCCCCTTCCCCTTCCCCTTCCCATTCCCAGTTCTAACAATGAATCCCAACCCCAATGAATCCCAACCACTTCTACCTCTCCCTTTTTCATCCCCACCCCTATCCGAACCCCCACCCCCATCTGAACCCTTACCCCTTGCACCTCTCTTTCAATAAATGCCACAAATCGAATTTCTCTCTCCCACAACTTCAAAATCATAGCCAAAACAAATCCTCCATTATAGAACAAAGCTTGAAATTTCATCAATGGCCGCCTGAAAGAATCGTCTTAATAATCTCCTTCTCGAGCTTCGATTCCTCTTTCGCGAGTTGGGTTTTGCTGCCGTCGGTCCCGTCTTCATCATCATCATCACCGTCGTCTTCGGAGCCGGAGAGGTTGTTGATGGTTTCAAGACAATTAGTACGAAGATGGTAAAACCTAGATTCCTGATCAATACGAGTGCATTTTGACCCAGATTTTCCGGGCGAAAACTTCCAGTTCGCGACAGCGACAGCCGACCGTACATTTTCGCTAGGGTTAGGGCAGATGAATCGCGACAGAAAATCAAACTAATGTAAACAGGATTGGATAAGGAAAAATGTTAGGTTTTTGTTTTGTAGATCTGGTAATGAGGATCAATTGCGAGAGAGAGAGAGAGAGAGAGAGAGAGAGAGAGCAGAATACAAAGACTATAGATACAGAGATCTGTATGTAAAAGGGGTTCTTCTTCTTACCTTGTACATTAGGATTTAAGAATCATGGATTGCAGTGTCTCTCACACACAGACACACAGTAGCAGAACAGTATCTCTCTCTAAATCTGACAATATTTTTTTGTCTGTAGAATCGTTTGATTATGTGTGTATTGATTTCTGAATTTTGGTTGGAAGTCAATGGTGATGATTATGAACTTGTACAATCTGGGTTTGTACATTGTTAATTCTTGGACTTTTTTTGTTTTAATTCCTGATGATTTTGGTGGTGATGGTAGTTCCGACTGGTGGTGTTATTTTGATGGTGGCTGTGACTGACGGTGGTGAGGGGCAGTGCTGGGTGTTGGTGGCGAATAGTGTGGTGGTGAACTGGTGATGATGGTGGCTGCCGTTCCTAGACATGAGCGGTGGTGGGTGGCGGTTTGGCTAGGACTGGGAAAGAGAAGGGGAAGGGGAAGGGGGTTATTTGAAAGTAAAAAATTTATTTAAACCCCTTTGTCTTTGTAAAATGTTCTCACACTATCCTTGTTATGTTTTGACATTTTTACCCTCAAAAAATTAGTCATGTGCGTGGCACATGATACTTAACGCCAAAAAGTGGACGGCGTTAGCAATAGGTACCTCCGCTGCACAAAAAAAGAGTTAAGGTATTTTTTATGGGTCAAAAAAGAGATAAGTTATTAAATCCAAACAACCCCTATAGTTCAGGTACTTTTGGTGCATTTTTTCCTAATATAAAATAATGAAAAAAAACATTCACAAACGTAATCGAATTAGAAAAATCAAGAAGAAAATCAAAACAAAAAAAAAAAAACTTACAAAATAAAATAGAAATTGAAAACTAAAATAAATATGAAAATAACAAACATAAAAAAAACATAAATCAAAAATCAAATTATAATCATAATCAAAAGAAACCAAAAGAAGTTAAGTATTCTAGACCACTCGAGAGAGGATACACACAACGGAAAAAGAAAAAAAAACGATATTATGGAATACTTGCAAATATCAATTTTTTGAACTTGACATATTTTTCTATTTGACATGGATTCTTCTTTGCAAAAAGTGAGTGAGAGCAAACATTGGTGAAATGAGAATGAGCAAATTCTTCATGCTTATTTGTTTGAATGAGGGAAAGAAATGACTCTTCAAATATCAAGTCCCTTGCGCTTCCACTCTTACTAAGTATATTAGAAAAGTTAATGATCTTCTTATATCATTTATGAACACTAACACCGACAACTTACCTAGTAGATTTCAACTGTGTTGTAAGAGTCTATGCTATTGATAATTGACAATACCTAGTACAATAACTTATGTTATATACTAATAAGTATAAGTAAGGTGTATAGTTCTTATTGGATATGTATTGATTAGATATAATGAATGATACCCTTTCTAATTCCAAATGCATGGGTGATATGCTATGTGCTGTGACTTATGAGAGGTATTCTTCGCATTGTAACAGTTACTATGTATATATATATAATGCATAAATACTTTGAAAGGACACATTGTCATGGTGACTGTTAGTCTTACCTATGCAATAAGTACTCATACCCATACATGATCATATAACCTAGTAATTATGTCTAAGTAGCGGAAAACGAAAGGTTCAAACATTAATCCTCGGATGATGAGATGACACACTAAGAATCAAGATTCACCAAAAATTACGTGAGGTATCATGCCCATAGGCATTTTTTCGCCTACTTTAATATACTATAAGCATGGATTTTAACAATAAAAACCACTAACCCTCTTTTTCAATTACTCTAATTCTAATATTTATAATTAGACGTTCTGCTTTAATTAAATAAAATGATTCAATAGGTGAACTTATACTCCCTTTTAAAAAAATGTTTACATATTATCCTTTAATATGCAGTCATATCTATTATTCAATTAGCATTAAGATAAAAATTGTTTCTTACTCTAGCAAAAATATTTACCTATTAATTCTTTGAAGTTGATACAACATATGAAAAGTTAAGTTAGAGTCCAGATCTCCTGTGCCCCTCCATGTGTCACTCTAATCTGGATCGTTTACATGCTTGGATAATATCAACATAAACGGTTGAGATTAGAGGGGCACATGGAGGGGCACATGAAGGGACACAGGAGATCTGTACTTGTTAAGTTATGGGTTAAAACGAATTGAGATCTCATGTACCACTTTTGTGTGCCACTACATGTACCACTTGTAATCCAACCGTTCGCATGTTTGCATAATATTACAATAATACCAATCTCAATAACTGTGGATTATTAAATCACTTGTGGCACATAAAGTGGTTAGGGATGGCAACGGATCGGGTTCGAGTCGGATCAGTCCCGATCCGAACCTTGGGGACCCTTGACCGAACACGATCCGATCCGAAAATCTCTGATCCGCGATCCGATCCGTGCCCCGATCCGAGGCTTTCACTTTTTTCCCAAATCACAACAACAATCCTGTTTGAAAAAAAAAAAAAACCAAACCTTCATTTTTTTTCCTCCCTGTAACTGCAACACCGAAATTTACACGATTCTGCAAAGGTACTCCCACCAAAATAAGAACAAAGAAGTCATAGAAAAAGCCTAATAGTGAGGCTTGAATCATCAAAATTTCAAAACGATTTGGAAATATTTTCGTTACATTACCTCAGTACAGCAGCAATTTGTTAGAAATATAGTAGAATCGTTGAAAATTGAGATCTAGGTTTGACAGACTTGGGTAAAAGTTGGACTGCGTTGAGAAGGAGAGCGGAGAGAGAAGTCGAACGATGTCATGGGCAACGGCAGAGGACTCGAACGGCGGCGCATAGAGAGGACTCGAACGACGGCACTGGAGATGGCGACGGCGGCGGCACTGGAGATGGCGACGGAGACGGCACCGGAGATCGGAGATGGCGACGATGCTGGCCAACAATGGAACGGGGAGAAAAGCGGAGAGAAAGAGAACGACTTGTGATTGTGAGCGGCGTGTTTTTTGATTTGCTAACCCTAATATTAGTATATATAGGTAGGGGTGTAGTGTAAATGTTAAAAGTAGGAGGGGTAGTTAGAAAAATTTCATGTATACATGTATTTCGGATCGGGTCGGGTCGGAGGCACGGACCGAATCCGACTCGAAATCCGAACGGATCATAAAATTGCAAATTGAACCCTAAATTTTCGGATCAGAACGCCTTCGGTCAAATTGTTATCCCTAATAATGGTACACGAATTGGCATAGGATTTGGACTCGGTTAAAACCTACTAGTAAAAAGTGAAAAAGAAACATGAGAGTTCGACTACAAAACGAAGGCGCACAAATCAACAATGATAAGAGCTTAAAATTTGCCTCTCAACTGGGAAGCACCGACTTGAACAGGGACCTCACAGTTCAGCCATACAAATTCCCGCCACCGTCACCATCTCTCCACCACCGCTTCCGTCTCCGCCTCCGCCTCCACAACCTGTCACGAAGATCCAAAACACAATTAAAAGAGTTCCGATTCAAAATCCATTGCCAAACATGCGCAACATGGCGAGCTCCACATCCTCCAGAGGGATCGCTGCCATTGTCGGCGTCGGCCCCAATCTCGGCCGTTCTATCGCCCGCAAATTCGCTCATGAAGGCTACATAGTCGCCATCCTCGCTCGCGACCTAGGCACTCTCATTCACTCCATTTTCTCTCTCTAAAAAAATAAAGAAATTCATGTTAATTCTCTGCTATTGTAATCTAATTTTACAGGAAGATTATCGAAATTTGCGGACGAAATAGCGAGGGAGGAAAAAGGGCAAGTATTCGCAATCCGAATCGATTGTTCCGAAACACGAAGCGTTAGGGAAGCATTCGAAGGCGTACTCTCTCTCGGCTTCGTTGAGGTTTTGGTTTACAACGCTTACCAGCCGCTTTCATGGCAGTATCCGTCCAATTTCACCGACATTCGCCTCGAATCATTTCAGAAATCCCTCGCGATTTCCTCCTCCGGCGCCTTCCTCTGTGCTCAACAGGTGAGCAACATCATATCACAGCACCTCAATTTTTCAATTTCAATCAGTTTCGAAATGTAAGCAAGTTGTGTATATGTATGTATGATGCAGGTAATTCCGGGGATGGTGGAGAGAGGCAAGGGGACAATATTGTTCACCGGCTGCTCCGCTTCGCTTAATGGCATTGCCGGTTACTCTGAATTATGTGTGTGCTATCACTCAGCTTAATTTGACTAAATTTTTACTCGCTTGTTATGATCATGAATAAAATAAAATTACTCCCTCCCACTTTTTTCCTGTTTTTTTTTTTTTAAAGAATTTTGAGCAACAATGATGAAAATTAAAAAATTATTATTGCTAATATTTATTAAGTTGTATCAATAATAATATTTGGATTTTCAATAGAATAGTTAAATCAACTTATAATTATTGATCAAAGTTCATTCAAACAACCAAAAAAAAGTGGAACATCATTTTGGGACGAGGAGTAGATGATTGGACAAATGTGAATATTTGTATATAAAATACTCCGTAATAATTATTTTGGTCATATATAGGCTGCGGGAAGTTTGCGTTGAGAGGTCTATCACAATGCCTGGCAAGGGAATTCCAGCCGCAGGGTGTACACATAGCTCATGTTATCATTGACGGCCTCATTGGAGCACCCCGGTCAGTTAGATCCAACTTCTAAACTTAGGAAAATCAAAATGCATCTATTTTTGAAATCTCTTTTTGTGTCCCTGTCTATAATACCTTTTTAGCTTCAAATTTTTTGTTGTCAAGTGTTTTACAAAAATAAAAAAGCGTCCAATTAATGGTCGTAGCCTTCGGCACATAGTATGCTTAAGCATTTTTGTTGGTATGATGAACTCTAAGGATATATACTAATATCTTCTTGTTTTTATAAACTTTTCAATTGGGATATTTTTGGTTAAACACTTCAAACATGGACTTTATGGTTAGTAAGATGTGATTAATCTTCTTTCCATGTTTGATTATGCAAGAATTGACAAGAATGTTGTAGTCTAGTGATTGACACTCCTCACTTGTTGAAAGTGTGATAATCTTCTTGGGATGGGTAGAGTAAATTATTATTTAAGCCATGATAGAGACAAACAGTGGTACAAACTAGTTAGAAAATCGTTATTAATACATAACTCACAAGTAAATCATAATTAGTATTGTTATTATTTCAATACCCATGTCATATCCCATCTCCGATCACCTTGGACATCCGGCCGATAGCCTCGTGTAATTGACCTAACATGGCATGTTGCAGGGGGCCAACATCGTCTAATTCTCAGCAGAGATCATCTGTTGGGGAACAAATACAGCAGCAGCAACAACAGCAGCGGGAGGGAGAAGATGAGTACATGGACCCGGATGCAGTGGCTCAAACCTATTGGTTCTTGCACATTCAAAACCGAACAGCTTGGACCCAAGAGATTGACCTCCGCCCTGACAACCTTAGATACTTTTGAACTGTTCAGCCGGTGGTAAGTTCAAAAATTAGTCTTCATGCATCTTAAGTCTATATTATGTTTTCTCGACACCCACGTTTTCTTTAAACATTCTAATGTGTGCGTATTGTGTGGCTGCCTGTGATGTGACCTTAATTGTGTTTGTATGATTTGATTTAAATTTCACTGCGTGTAAATATTCGTGATTATTAAGGAATAAGTTTCCCATCTTCTCATTGGACGTATAAAGGCTTGTGGTGTTGCATTTTTACAAATTAAAAGCTTACGGAACTTTTGGCTATAGAAAATGAGTGTTTATTAACGCTCGACTTTCATTGTTGGGCCCCTATCTATCAGCTTAAGCTTTTAAATCAGTAAACTGCGACTACTGAATTCACAACAACTGTACTGTAAGACCGTGAATCGTCCCTTAAATTGAATCTTAGAGATCCCATATACAGCAAGAGATGGTCCCAAATCGGACAAGTTGCAATGTGTATAGAAGCATATAATTGCTAGAGTAGTAACATGGATGTGTGGTAAAGCAGAGTATAATAGTGACTTGAGCCGTCATATGCATTTTATTCAATGAATGTTGTTTCAATGTGAAAGGTATTCCCAGTACAGTAAGGGCCAAGCTGGTCGGGATGGGGACATTTTTTTAACTTGGATGTACAACAGGATTCGTGTTCTAATTAAAGACACAGAATCCTTCTATTTTCATACTTTATCACCTCACTCCTCTCGCAACCTAGCATCTCTTCTTATATCCTTACCTCCTCCCAAAACACCCCCCACCCACCCCATGAGAGCTAAGAAAACAGTATTTCCAGTTCAGCTACAATTCCTTCTTCCTAGGCCCGGCCCAAAGGGGGATAAGTGAGGGCAACTGCCCAGGGCCCACAATTTTAGGGGGCCCATTTTTTTCTAGGCTATAGTGTATATATATAGTATGTATTTGTTTTTTTATTTAACTATGGTAAATATAATTTAATTGCTAAAAAATTTAGACCTAATTAAAGAATCAATTAAAAAGTACACAAAGATTGTGTAACGTCCGTCTATTAGAATTCTTCGCCCATTTAATTGCAAATACAATACGTTAATCCTTTTAGTCTTCACAATCGCACACGCTTCCTCCTCCTCCTCCTCCGCAATCCGCACTCTCAGTCAACCCCTTCCGGCCTTCCTTTCTTAATCCTTCACAGTTTCACGCCTTCACGGACGAAGAACAATCAACGATTTGTCGATCTCCAACGGCTTCCTCCGCTAATTGCAACATCAATTTCTTCAAGGTAATGCATATGCTGATATGTGAAATTCAATATTTTAAGTTTTTTATTTGGATTTTATTTCTAAAAAAATGTTATTTTCAGTTGTTCTTAAATCTTTGATTTGCAATTGATTGAAAAAAAATCAAGTTTGTTCTTACAATTTCTTGAAGGATTTAACTGTTATTATATAATAATACTCCCTCCGTTTCAAAATGAATATCTAAAGAATTTAAAAAATTGCTCTTGATTGATAGAATTTTTGTAATTTTTCTAGACATTGATGTTGAGATAGAGGGAGTCTCAACAATAATATTTAGACCGTGCATCATTTATTTAGTCTATTTTTTTTCTTCATGTTTTGGTGCAGAAACAAGACAAATTAAGTTTGATTTGTTCTTCCAACTATCCAGTTTCATCTACCTACAAAGAATCCTGGTGTTTATGCTCCTTTTGTATTACAATTTCGTTTGATTTTATTTGAGAATGTTGCCAAAAAAACATCTACCTGGATCAGTGGCGGATCTAGGATTTTCAACCACCGGGTGCACAATTTACACTAAATAACTCCATACCAAATTTTTTTAAAACGTAATTATATTCAAGTACATAATTAAGTATATAAGTTCAAAACAATTGTCTCATAAAAGAAAACAAGTACACAATTTACACTAAATAACTTGTTAACTTTACCTTTTACTAAGTTCACATCCCTTCTAGTTAAATTACCACTCTAATTAATTTTTTTTGGGGGTGCACTTAGTAAAAAAAAAAAAAAATTTTTTTTTTAGTTAAAAAAATTGGGTTGACCGGGTGCACGTGTACCCCCTATTTACACATAAGATCCGCCCATGACCTGGATGTCAGAAAAAAAAAAAAAAAAAAAAAGAAAATTGGTAGAGCAATTTAAAGAATCACAAAAAGGTGCTATTGATAAATTTGTTCTGAAGAAAGACTCCGCAAAATTATGATTAAAAAAATTAAGTACAATATATATATATATATATATATATATATATATATATATATATATACGATGGTAAAAAATAGCAATGTAGCGTCGTACAAAAAATGTTGATTACTAGGGGCCTCTTCATCCGATTTCGCCCCGTGCCTACAAAAGGTTAAGAACGGCCCTGCTTCTTCCTTCCCTCGACCCTTGGCATTATGACCACAAATTATTCAGGGATACATGCTATGGCATGCACTTACAGTTACAACTAACAATTATACTTAACCAGCGTCAACTGACATTTGAATTTACGATATACTCTCTCCGATTCAAAATAACAGTCTTGTCTGACTTTTGAAATATTTTAAAGTATATTATAAGCAGTGTTGGTCCTGTAAAATTAGGGGCTCAAGACCAACTCTTTCCCCCTGGCCTTGCCGTTTAGTTTAGAAGTATGTATTTTTTGAAAAAAAAAAAAAAAAAGAAAGAAAGTTAGTTGAATAATTAATACAAATTTAGTAAATATGCATATTTAGTAAGTATGCATATTTCGCTCCAACTAAAACACAATACAAATACTCCCTTCGTCCCAGTTTAATGTTCTTATTTTGTTTTTTGGTATGTCACAATTTAAGGTTCTGATGTATTCCTTAAATGGAAATGTATGAACAGTGTTTTTGGACAATTTTGTCCTCATAAAGTTAATATACTTACAAAAAAAAAAAATCATTGCTTACCTATCTACTTTTCACCCACTTATTTTATGAATGGACAATTATATCCTTCACACGCTACTATGTTTGACCCAAATATGCCTTGGTTCAAATTTGGGCCCTGATTATACATAAGTTTTCGGGGGGGGGGGGGGGGGGGGGGGAGCGTCCACTGTGCTCGCTTAAAGCAAGGGCCAGCCGTGATTGTAAACTTTGGAAATTCAGGGATTTTGAACCCTTCATTTTGGAAATGAAGCTAAACTTTTAGGAAAAAACAAAAAGTGGAAATAATACAAACATTTTGTTACGGAGGAGTATTTGACAAATCTATTTCAAGGCATTGAAAAGTAAATTTTTTGTTCAACAGATTTCTTTACAATTTCAAGGCAATTGAGATTGCTAAACTATTAGCTTGGTTAGTGTAATACAAAATTGAATTTTTATTAGTTAATGTCTTAAGTTGCTACAAGAAAGTGCACTTAGTGAGTATTGAATCCGGATGTTTTATATATAAAAAAAAAATGTCAAATATCGTTTGAGCTAAACTTCCTTAGCATTTAACTTAAGATAACCGTGCAAATGAATTATTTATATTCTACCATCAGTTTTTGTTAAGTCCTTGTTCACACTCCTTATACTATTGCCATCACCGAACTTTTGGCATATGTTGGCGCTATAGAAGACAAAATGGGAGATCAGAAAAATGGGTTGGGTTGGAGTTATAAAATGAATAAGTGGAAGAGAGAGATAATATTTTATTGTTGAGTTGGGATGGGTTGGGTTTGGTTGCTAATTTACCATGTGTTCATTATCATTAAGATTACAAATCTTAAACATTAAAAAAATGTCAGTCGTAAAACAATCTCACAAATCCTTGACATTTACGAAGTGTTTAAATTATTAAATGTTTGGCCCACAATATAAACATCTATCAATCCAATGAATGTCTGCCGCGATTTTATGAGCAAAATTTTGTGAGATGAAACGTACTCCCTCTAGCCTCTATTATAAGGAAAAAAACACACACACATATATTAAAAAAGTAGTTAAAGCTTTTTAATTATCTTGATTCTACAACAAAATATGTTAAAATTATTATTATATCCTTATATCAAATAGAGTTACATTTAATGAGTTTGTATTGATTAAGGCCATTTTTTTTTTTTTTTTTGCTTATAACTGGGGTTAAAGGGAGTATTCTTTAATCTTTAATAATTATGATAGTATGTATTGGATTAAAGTGATTAACTTATTATGCCAATGATTTATTTAACGCGAATTATTAGAAAAATGCTTTACAAAATAACTTTCTCAAAAAAAGGCATCCATTAAAGAACATAAAATAATTGAAAATGAACTTTTATTTTAGGATAAGCGGTTTTGAAAAATGAATATTTATTTAGGATTTTTTTTTTTTGGAATAATTAGACTTGTATAAATCATTGTCATAAGTTAATCACTTTATCAAAGAGTTCTACCTCAAGCGGTATCTGGTGTTAGTTTCCTATGCGGGGGTCACGAGTTCGAATCTCGTTAAGAAAATTTGTATTAGTCTGTTAATAGGTCAGTAATAGCCTTGACGGTGTAATGAATTAATATATTACAAAAAAGTTATCACTTTAATTAAATACTGTTTCTCTCTATTAATGTTAGTAATATTAGTCCCTTTTGACTATTAGAAATTCCATTGCTTTCCGTCTCTCTTCTTCATTTGTCTTTTATCATTCCCTTACTCACACCGTCCGTCCTTAGTTATCACAAAGATTATTATGAAATTTTAATAAATTTACGGTTTTTCGAACGTATGCCTTTAGGGCATAGAATAATAGTTAATTATGGTAGCAAATCTATGTAATTATAGCAATTTTATCTTATGCCATAAAAGTACACGTTAGAAAAATCAATGAATTTCACCTCTCAAGTATAGAAATGGGACAAATAAAAAAAGTAAGTAGGATTATGTTTTTAGGAGGGAGGGACTAAATACTACGGAGTATGAAGTCTAATTGAATACTGTACATCGCAGTAGCCAAGGAAAATCAAACCCTTTATCAGACTATGAAAAAAAAAAGAGGCAAGAATTCATGCTATGTAAATGGAGTGGCGTATCCAGAAATTTGAGTGAGGGGGTCGAATTTTTAGGTAACGAGGATAATAAAATTTACATATTAAAAGCGTAAAATTTTAATATCCATGTATATCTTAGAATCGACAAGTATTTTGAATCAAAATTTAGCTTCTAAACCGACATTTAGTTTGAACCAAAAGGACTATTATACCAAACAGGACCGGTCCTGTAGAATTTGGGGCCCTAGACCAACGATTTAGTTGGGGCCTTTATATTTCCGGCAACCATACGGTTGCATTCTCGAATCGCTAGTTATTTCTATGACTTTTCGTCTTTGTTTTGTATTGGAGTATTTATTTTTAGCTTTGTTTAGGTTTTAGCATTTATGAACGGTTGGAAACAAAATTGAATGGTAGGCTAATAACGAGAATTTGGCAAATTAATTAATAAAACTTTTGATTTTTGGACTTGGACGAACGAGTTTGGTACTTAATTGGGTTGAAATGATTGCAATAAAGATATTGGAAATAGTTTGATAAATTTCAAAGAATGTAAATAAATATTCGACTAAACTTTAGTTAATAAATACAAATAATTGGAATTTTTTTTTGCAATAATATTGAAGTAAAGATTGCAAACAATTTATTAATTGATTGAAAAAATCAAACTTGTTAGAAAAGCCCAAGCTAGGAGAGTAATGGAAAAGCCCAGTTAATTATGTTTGGAAGAATGTCAAAAGCCCAACCCCCAAACCTGGAAAAAATGTAGATAGAGAGAAAAAGTGTGCTGAGACTCGAACCAAGGTCAGCAACAAAACAGAGCACTCGCCATGCACCTTAGCCACCAGAACTGCATGTTACATTATTTATTAAGTCGAAATATTTATATATAAAATAAAACAAAAAATTTGGGGCCCTAAAATCGAGTAAAATTTCGGGGGCCCTAGGCGACCGCCTCACTCGTCTTACGTCAGGGCCGGCCCTGATACCAAAGTTTAAAAATGTCCTTAACCATAATATTTAGTTTAAGCATTGACTTTAAGTTTTTTATTCAAACTACCACAAAAGGGATATTTTACATTTTTTTGTTATAAAATGTTTATACTACTCTCTTGTCTCAAATTGAATTTCTATTGTTATTACATGAACATTATGAAAATGATTATTTTTTTATGGAATTTAATGCAAATATATATATATATATATATATATAGGTAGGTCCTCAAATGAGAACCTAAATATCGTGAGAACCGTGAGAACTTGGATACATTAGGTAAGAACCTAATGTATCCAAGTATTGTATCCAATGTATCCAAGTGAACCATTGGATACATTAGTTTTTAGCTAATGTAAGTAATGTATCCAAGTGAAACATAACCTAATGTATCCAAGTTCTCACGATATTTAAGTTCTTGGAGCACGACCCTATATATATATATTTATATATATCCACTAAACTATATTTTGTAAATATACAGTGAAATGTGAAAAACAAGTAGTAGGAAACATTTAGTGACAACAATAGAAATTAAAAATTAGCAATTATTGAAAAAATTCATTGATATTTAGTTCAAAATGGAAAAAGTATAAAATCTATCTATAATACAAAAGACAATGGTTTTAACTGCTATCTCCAAAATACATAAACAACGGCTCAGATTAAACAATAACTGCAGCAATCCAACGGTTTCACTTTTTTCTTGTTTTTTTTTATTTTTTATTTTACTGGTTAGGATCAACTCCAGAAGATTCATCCGACGGCTCACAAGTGACGGTTTCTGATTTCCCTCACCATTCTCCTCTTCTGCAAACACAGCCGTCGACCCAATACACCAGCAAATTGAACCAATAATATCTCACAGTTTGCAATCACCCATTAGCGACTCACAGTGACGATGGTAGAAGCAGAGGGCATCCAAACACTCCAGCCACCGCCATCAGATTAGATACGTTCATTGTTATGAGTCTGGTGGTGTAGAGGGGGTCTCGGTGGTGGGAGTAGGAACAAAGACGAGATAATTGAATTGAAGGGATTATATTGGTTCGGTAATAGAGAGAATGTATGATTACAATGGGGTTGATTTTCCTTTAATCTCAACCAAAAGTTCGAATAATTCACACATGCACACCAGCCATTTGATTAATTGCCAGTACCATGCCCACCCTTCTGCACTCTTAAGGCTTACATGATCACAAAGAAGGGGTACTCTCTCTCTCTCTCTCTCGCTTCTTTCTTTTCAAGTTTTATGTTCATGGGCTTACATTCTAAGCTTAGTTTAGATTTGTGCTACTGCTTATATTTTTCTTGCAATAGTGTGTTAGTTGGTATTTTGAACTTCTGCTAAATGTTCTGTTTTGATCTATAAGTGAGACTGTTGTGGCTTGGTTCTCCAGGAGAACTATGAATGACTGTCACAAGGTACATGATATATAATGTGGAACACAGCTCCTAGGTAGTATGGGATCATGTTTTATATAACATTGACAGTTATTGATCCACAACACTGAGGAATCTCCTGAAATCTTTGACCCTCCATGTTGCTTAAGCTCAATATCTTATTTGGATCAGGTTAGTTGCCAAGTATTCAAAGACTTTAACCTAAGTGGATTTCTAACTTTGGAATGAGTTTTTCTGTGGCTGATAACAACATCAAATCTTTGACCCTCTCTGTGTGTTTATATTCCCATATACTCCTCTAGAACGAGGAACATATAAGTACTGGATTGCTATTTTTTTTTTATTTTTTTTTTGTGATTCTTAGTTCAAATGTTAATCTGAAACATGAACTGCTAAAAGTTTAAGTAATCAGTTTTTGTTGGTACGGAGGGACAGAACCCTCTTTTGTAACCTTTGATATTGTAATGCCATATAGAACAATAGTTTCCAACATAATCAAATGGGTTAACCCTATATTTAGAAGTTAGTAAGTATTAACTCCGTCCCAAAAATGAATGTCTAAAAAGTTACTTTAAAAAAAACTTTAAAATGAATATACTTAGATGTATCAGGTTTTTAGTCATACTTGGGTTGATTATTCAAGTTATGTTGTTGTTGTTAGTCAAAGTGTGCTACATTTACTCAAGTTACTTGTTGTCTCCTTTGTCTAATGTTGGGCTGATTATTTGAGTCTTATCATGCATTGGTATTATTTAAGATGAATTGAGAGCATTTTATTTTACCAAGTTTTCTCAAATTGTTTTGGCATCTTTTGTTATTATTAACAGGAGATGAAATGCATCAACCCTAAGTGCGGACGGGTGATATAGGATGAAAGCAAGCACTTACCAACGCAAAGTCTCTATCTTTGAAAGTATTTCTCATCCTTTTGGCCAGCCTATTGAATACCCACAATTTGGGTCGGTGATATTTAAATGTTGAAGCATTTCATGAAAGGTAAATTAGAATTTGTTGTAGATTTATTTGTGTTATGTGGTGGAATTAAATAGCTTGAAACATCTACCTGGAATCATGGAGAGTGTGGAGGAGTATATATTCAAGGACGTTGAGGATCTTCTGCTGATCAGTGGGATGTCGTTACTGTTTATTACTCCCTCCACCCCAAAATAAATATCTTTTTTCATTTTGAAGAAATTTAAGAGGTCAATACTAAACCTATTTTTATTTTTTTCATTTTGAAGAAATTTAAGAGGTCAATACTAAAACTATTTACGAGTTCATATTTCTATGATATTTGGAAGATCCATTTTCAATTTACAAAGCCTGGCCTCTATTGATTTGGAGAGTATTGAAGTTATCATATTTTTACATTATCTACTTAATCCTGCAGATTTCTTTGTTTCCTAAATTGGCTTTTGGTGACGAAGGCGGTTCTGGAGGTCCATTGGCATTGCAGTGTATCGAGAAGATTAAATACGTTGTCAGCAAAAGCATAAGTGAGTTTCTTATTTAGTTTTCCCTTTCACTTAGCCTGCATTGGTAAATAAAAACAGTAAAGGAGATGCCAATTGACAAGCGCAGTGATTTGTTGACAGGGAAAGAAGCAATTGACGCATATGCTATGACTGAGAATCTAAAGCAGAAGCTCAGTAGGTCTTGGCGATTGTGCAACAGAGGAAAAAACCTGGTGGTGGGTGCGACAAGGCCAAGAGTGGCGAAGATGGTTGTGGCTGCGAGAGGGAGAAGGGGAAGACGGGTGGAAAGGAACCGACAAGAGGAATAGCAGTGGAGGTCAACGGTGGAAGGAGAGTACAAAAGTGCACACGGAGGAGAAGTTCAAGTTGGACAAGGGTGGAGTATTAGTATGGATATGGGTGTGATTACACTTCAAGCAGGTGCTTGCATGCACACTTAGCTTGAAGATTATCTCAAGTGGGTACTCACGGCCACCTCGAGAAGAAGAGGAAGTACTCGACAGAGAAGAAGAGGAAATACTTAATTGATTCCATATTGGCACCGTGCCACCGGCATGGGCACGAGTACTAGTATAAATACATTTGAGGGGGGTCAATTGAGGTAAATGTTATAGTTCTTCCCAAAACTTTAAAGGCTAGAGTGGAAAAAATGAGCACTTGGGGGGGGGGGGGTCAAGTGACCCCTCTCACACATATGTGGATACGCCCCGAATGTAAACATGTATTTTGAAACTTTAAGAGAACATTCTTGACACGGAAATAAATCAGAAAATTTTGGGGAAAACTAGTTCCTTTTAAAAGTTATAAAAATTCTTGTTTTTATAGGGATTGAAAAAGCAAGTCGATGGCTTAAGTCAGAAAGGAAGTGATATCAAAGGTGTTGTCACTACAACGATATCACTTCTGGCAACACTTAACACACACGAACAGAAAACAAATTCTGAAAAGAGTTTGCAGCGGAAAAATCACACAAGAATTATTTTTCTCAAGATATATAAATGTATATATCTTGAGGGATGCCTCAAAAGGCGAGACCTTTATTAATAATATGAATTGAAGTACAAGGCCGAGAGTTCCCTATAGCTATTACAATCTAAGCTCAATGGAACGACTAAGTCTATACACGAGACTCTATCCTAGCCAAGACAAACTTACAATCAAAGATTATAAGAATGGAGATTGGGAAGACGGGGTTTATAGGAACCAAGGAGTATATAGCCTTTCTTGTGTGAGAATGTGTGTTGTATTTGCTTCAAGTGTTGTATCTTCAAACACATTCTCCCTTGCCCTTTCTATTTATAGGCTTGAGAATACTTGGAGAATACACAAATATGGCTGGGTTGTTGTTGAAAAACGTGGTGGAGTGGTGGAGAGGAGTGGCCGAGCCTTGGGGATAAATTTCTCCACATGTCCATATTTGTAGGAGCTAATTCTTGGTGCCCAAGTCCAAGCATACCCGACTTGTACCTTCTTGCTATCCACACCTTGTACATTCTTGATCAATAACTCAGCCCTTTGAATGGGTCAATATCCCATGTGTTTGTGGTTGAGAAAATCCCACATGTTTATGGATAAAATCTTCTTTTATCCATAATTCTTTATTTAACTTCCTTGCAATATTCTAGCATAGTATATACCTGAAATGGACCAACAATAAACACAAAACTTGCATAAATATTAGACATTAGTACAGCAATTATTTATGAAGCAAATATCCAAATAAAATCCCAGACAGTCCGTCGGGTATCACTGGGACAGTGTTGGCAGCACTTGTGGTATCACCACGTTCTGCACTTACAATCTCCCCCTTAATTGGATATTTCTTCACAAACTAAATAATGCTGTGACATGCAAGACAATGTTAACCAACAATACAGAATATGCATAAGGTCTTCTCACAAAGATTAACTCCCCCTCAATAGGTGAGTCAACCGAAACAGACAATGACTTTAAAACAGTTTTAACTAAAACCGAGTACTAAAACAAAGTACTAAAAACTATTTGACCAACATAGTTCATGGTCAAAACATCCAAAACCAAACGAAGTGTAACACACTTCAACCAACCATCTAACCAAAAGAAAATTGTTTAACAAACCACTTAACAAAAACAAATAAAATTGTTTAATGACAACCACCACATATTTTTAAAACAACTAACATAAAAATTGTTTTGATCACCACCCAACTTCTAAAATAAAAGAGTTCAGAAGAAACAGAACCATAACCCGCTGTTTTACTCATCCTCGTCCTCTTCATTTCCTTGTTGAGTATCATCGCCTCCAGCACCTGCAGCATCACCCTGGGCAGCACTTGCAGCAGCATTTCCTCCCCCTGTTTGTGAAGAAAGCTGATCAAGAAAACCCTACAAATCTGTATGAATTTTCATCCAGGACTGCACTTGATGCCCTACATTCCCAATAACCCTCTGAAGAACCTGTACTACATCTACCTTAGGAATCATAACAGAAGTGCTATCAGAAGTGTTGATAACACTTGGAGTAGCACCAGCAGGACCTGTAGGAATTGGGAAGGTAAAATCTGGGGCAGAAGGTTGTGCTTGCGAGGGAGTACTCTGAGTAGGAATAGTACTGGAACCTGAGACTTGGGACGGTTTAGACCAAGGTAGATCTTTGGAGGTGAAAATATCAGAGGCTTCTATGGGCAGTTTTTGGAAAGTGAGCACTCGAAAGATCAAGGATGGATACGGGAAATAAGATGGTTCTTTCCTTTTTGGCCAAGTGGCAAGATGTTTAAACATAAGATTCCCAAAATTAATAGGTTTGTTTTTCCCTAGCTTATACAAAACTCTGGCTTGTTCCATGGTAAGATTTTGATCACTTTTGGAAGGGAGCCAGTTCACCAAGCAAAGTTTGTGCAAAACTGAATAAAGTAAAGTAAGCTTAGAAGCGGGAAATTTGATTTTGGGATCGGTTGGCCACTCATGAACTTCATTGTGAGTCAAGAACTTGGCCATCACATCTTTATTACAATAGAAACTCTCCTCAATAGTATTGGGCATACCTAAGGCTTTGTTAATGATTTCTGGGTTAAAGAGATACACTCGACCCCTAACAAAAACCTTACCAAACTCGGGAGAGAGATCATTGTCTAAATTTGGGCTCAAGTTGGCATAAAAATTTCTCACAATTTTATCAACATAGGCTTTGGCTTGGGTATTTGGAATCAAAAATTTTCGGTCCTCAAGGAATTGGAACACACCATTATTCTTCAAATCAATCTCATCTATATTTTTCTCTTCCCAAACGGGGTTTTGCTATGTTTTAGCCAAAACGACATACCCGAGTCTTTGAAAAATTCTAGAGAGAAGTGCGGTAAAGGAAAAGCATCATTATCCTCTACACGAAAAGTCTCATAATCAGATTCATCACTAGAATCAGAAACATTAGGAGAAAAGTGGTGTACCTCCTGGGTTTTTGATAGAGTCTGAGCTGGATGAGGTGTTGCCGAAGGTGCTGTCCTCTTCCTGGCAACACTTGGGTCAGCACTCTGTATACCTTTTCCTTTGGCCAGCCTTTGTTTAGCAGCAGCTAGGGTTTCACTCTCTAGTTCATCCACCCAATCATCAAGGTCATCCTCTGGATTTTCTTTTTCCACATAACAGTTCTCATCCGAAGCATGTAGAGATGACAAGCTTTGAGAATCTTCATCCGAGACTTCGACTGGATCAGAAGGAGTGTTGGTGTTTGCCTTGTTGAACATTGCCCTAAGCCGACTGGAAGTTCGTTTTCTTGGAGCTTGGGTTACCGGAGGTTGAGAAGAAGAAGGGGATTTTCGCTTCTTCTTGGTGGCCTTGGTGGTTGCTTCAGCAGGTTGGGAAGGAGCCATGGTGGGCGGAGATTGGGCGACTGGAATTGGAGGCGGACCGGACACCACAATCGCTAGAGAAGGCGGTGATGTCACCGGTGTTGTCGCCGGTGATGTCTCCATGGGAGAGAAAAACCTAGCTTCACCACCACTTGGGGAAACTTCCATAGGCTCAGAAAAGGGTTTGGATGGAGAAGCCATTGAAGAAAAATAGAAGAGAATGAAGAAATTTAGAAGAGGGGGGAGGGTTTAGGATATTTTTAGGAAGTATTCAAATGGAATTAAATACTCATTATGAGATAACTCTCCATATTCCTAAAAACACTCAACTCCCCCTATTTCCTAGCTAGATAGTTTAACTCTATCACAACACTCACATTTTAATCAAACCAACCGGCCATTATCCCCAAAAAATAGCAATTTTTTTTTTAGGAGAATTCGGCATAGGTGACCAAATCCCACAAATTTTTGAGTTTGATTTGAAATTTTACTCCAAAATTTTAGGGATGAAGTTACCTAATTAAATTTACCAAAAATAAAAAGGAATTTAATAAAGACTTTTTGAAAATCAAAAACTCCTCAAATTATAAAGGACTTTCGGACTTTCAAAATTTAAATATTAATTCCGAGAAAAAAAAATAAAATAATGTGGCACATACTAATGTGTTATCGGCAATGATGGTAACACTTAGGAAAACATATAAGTCAAATATCCCCTTGATAAAATTTCACTTTAAGAAACTTAAGGCAAAACAATCCTCATTATACACTTGAGGTAAATTGTTAGGCTTCTTTTTAAATAAGCAATTTGAGGCAAAAACAATCTTCCCAAATTCAAACACTTGAGGCACAGCAAGCCTTAATTATAAGTGTTTGAGGTAAAATAAATCTAACAAGTTAGATAAACTTGCTCTTCATCTTCAAGCACTTTTAAAATAAGCATAATTTACACTTCAATATCTACAAGATAGCATCGTAGTAACGAGCTCCGTGCTCCGAGTCCTTAAAAAGTGTAAAAAAATGCTTTAGTGATTTGTACATTTCAAGTAGGATACACTGTAGTAGCGAACTCCATGTTCCTAATACTTAGTACGAAATCACTAGTTAGTATCTCCCTTTGTCAAGAGTGCATTGTCGCAGCGAACGCCGTGCCCCGATTTACTCAGGAAGTACTATAATTGCTTTTTGCCTTTTGCCTTTTATTTTATCACAAAAACTAGTGACTTTGTCACTTTTGAGTACAAAGGGGATTTGACAAACATGTTAACCAAGTATAAACCTACCGTAACAAAAAGGTCAGCATGTTCCGCTGCGAAGGCTTAAAACGAAAAAAAGGAAAAACATTTTTTTTATTGTACACAGTGTTACCAGAAGTGTTGACAACACTCAGGGTAACACTAAAAAAACAACAGATTAAAAAATACAAAGACCAAGAGATCTTTTCAAACTTGAAAATTTCTCATGGTCAAGGGCTTTGGTAAAAATGTCAGCAAGTTGATACTTAGTATCAATATGCTCTATGTTTATCAAATCTTTTTCAACCAAGTCTCTTAGAAAATAGTGACGGGTATCAATGTGTTTAGTACGGGAATGTTGAACCGGGTTTTTTGAAATGTTTATGGCACTTAGATTATCACAATACATGGTCAAGATATTACTATTAAGACCATAGTCGTCTAACATGTGTTTTAACCAAATGAGTTGGGAACAACAACTACCGGCCGCGACATATTCGGACTCGGCTGTCGAAAGAGACACACAGTTTTGTTTACGACTATACCATGACACTAAGTTATTACCCAAAAAGAAACAGCCCCTACTAGTACTTTTCCTATCATCTATGTCACCCGCCCAGTCAGAATCACTAAAACCAACAAGGTTGGTATTAGTATCCTTAGAAAACCATATTCCTAAATCACTCGTGCCTGACACATATTTGACAATCTTTTTTACAGCATTTAGATGAGAGAGTTTAGGACTGGCTTGATAGCGTGCGCATACGCACACACTGAACATTAAATCAGGACGACTCGCGGTAAGATAAAGGAGACTACATATCATTGAGCGATATAAGGTTGGATCCACATCCTCCCCCACTTGGTCCTTTCCCAACTTGAGTGTAGAACCCATCGGTACTTTAGACGCCTTGGCATGCTCTAACCCAAACTTTATTACCAAACTTTTCACATACTTGCTCTGTGAAATGAAGATCCCTTCATTCGATTGTTTCACCTGCAAACCAAGGAAAAAGTTTAGTTTCCTTATCATACTCATTTCAAAAGTTGATGACATGGCATCCACAAAATTTTTAAATCAGTTTCAGATGTGGAGCCAAAAAAAATGTCATCAACATATATTTGAGCTGTGACAAGGGTTTTACCATTTCTTAAGATAAACAAAGTCCTATCGGCTTCTCCTCTAACAAAACCATAATCCAACATAAATTGAGTTAAGCGACCATACCATGCTCGAGGAGCTTGTTTCAAGCCATATAAGGCTTTTATAAGCTTATAAACATGGTGTGCTTTGAATGGATCTTCAAAACCTTTTGGTTGTTCAACATATTCTTTATCAATATATCCATTCAAAAAAATCCTTTCACATCCATTTGGTGCAATGTGATTTTAAGATAGCAATCTATAGCTAAGAGGAGTCTTATGGACTCAATTCTAGCCACAGGTGCGAAGGTCTCATCATAATTGATACCTTCGACTTGTGTGTAGCCTTGATCCACAAGACGAGCTTTGTTACGAACAATGTTACCCGTTTCATCACTTTTGTTTTTGAAAATCCATTTAGTCCCAATAACATTGGTGTTAGCGGGACGGGGAACTAAAGTCCAAACATTATTTCGGGTAAATTGTTCAAGCTCCTCTTGCATAGCTTGAATCCAAAAATTATCTTTTAAAGCATCAATCACATTCTTAGGTTCTAAGGTAGAAATAAAACAAGAGTACTTCACCTTTGCATATGTGGTAGACATACACACATATCTTACCATTTCCCGGTAATTGATTGGTTCTTTGTTTCTTGTTTGAATTCTTTCACTTACTTCCCCTATTACTTGTATAGAAGGGTGATTCCTTCTTATTCTGGCTAGGGGATCTCTCCTTATAACTTCATGAACCTTTGCACCGTCTGGATTTTCTTCTTCTGTTTCAGCAGCTGTACTGGAATCAGGTGTTACCGGAAGTGTTGCCTCATCAATGGTAACACTTTGGTCAGCACCTGCTTCATCAACAAAATTGGAATTTTCTCTGTTATCATTTTGTTCATCTAACAGAGTCAATGGAGGTTCCTGAGGTCCTTCACCTGCAATACTCGAAAGGTCATCAAAAGCAATGTTAACCGATTCTTGGATATTTTTCAACCTTAGATTGTACACCCTATATGCTCGACTATTTTGAGCATACCCAAGAAAAATTACCTTATCACTCTTAGAGTCGATTTTTTTCATTTGATCCCGGACATTTAAAATGTAACATACACACCCAAAAACATGAAAATAGTGAACTTTAGGCTTCTTGTCATTCAAAATCTCATAAGGTGTCATTGTGGTACCGGGTCTTAAGAAAACTCTATCTGCTGTGTGACAAGCGGTATTTAGTGCTTCGGCCCAAAATCTTTTAGAAATTTGTTTAGAAAACAACATTACACGGGCCATTTCAAGTAAAGTCCGATTTTTCCTTTTGGCAATCCCATTTTGTTGAGGAGTTTTGGGTGCCGAAAATTCATGGTGAATTCCCATTTTCTCACAAAAGGAAGAAAATGAAACATTTTCAAACTCTTTATCATGATCGGATCTTATACGAGAAACAGAAGCACAAAACATGTTTTTGATTCTTGAGTGAAAGATTTTAAATTTTTCAAAAGCCTCAGATTTTTCTTTTAAGAAAAAGATCCAAGAGAACCTAGAAAAATCATCAACAATTACCAACGAATATTTCTTACCACCCAAACTATCAACCTCAACCGGACCCATTAAATCCATATGTAAAAGTTGAAAACAATGTGTTGTTCCAGAGTACTGCTCATGGTATTGGACAACACTGTGAGCAACACGAGTTTGTTTGCCTTTAAGACAACCTTCACAAATGATTTTGTTTTTGAAATCCAGATTAGGAACTCCTTGAATAGAACCAAGCTTAACAATTTTTTCAATGTTTCGGAAATTTGTGTGTCCTAACTTTTGATGCCACAAAGTGGTGACATCAACTCTAACGGAGTTGTATACCTGTTTATCTTCAATACAATAACAATTGTCGGTTGATCTAGTACCTGACATCACACACTTGTTAGTACGATCAAAGACCTCACAAGTATTTTTATTAAATTTCACCTCTAAATCATCGTCACAAAGTTGGTTTATACTAATTAAATTAGCTACAAGACCATCTACATGTAAGACATGTTTTAGGGCAGGGAAACCGGGCACATTTAGTGTTCCTTTCCAAATTATCTTGCTCTTACTTCCACCACCATAAGTAACATTACCTCCAAGAACAAATTCATAGTCTTTTAAAAACATTTTTGTTCCCATCATGTGACGTGAACACCCACTATCAAAATACCATGAACCTTCAACATTAGTTCTTAAGGCAGTAAAAACATCACATCTTTGATTGTTTTTAGGTCTCCATTCTTTCTTACTTTGCTTTTTATTTTTCTGATAAGCAGTGTTATCAGATGTAGTGGGTAACATTTCAGGTAACACTGAGGAACTGGACTGATTTCTTTTCAGAAAAATATGACAATTTTTCTTAAAATGTCCAGAAGTGTGATAATAAGTACACACTTTCCCTTTATCAGAGGTTTTGAGGAAAAAATCTTTATTCTTTCCACGTTCATTTAAAAAAAGTTTGATTATCATCCAACGATAAAGAAGAAATGATATTATCTAAAGAATATTGAAAACCAATACCTACCCTGAGAGGTTTACTTAACATGAGAATCTCATCCAGTTTGGTAGACCCCGTGTTGAGTTTCTTGAGAGTGGTTTCGGCTAGAGACAATTTCTTCTTGACTTTCTCCAGCTCAGCATCCTTCTTTGTGAGTTGGATTTCAAGATTAGCCATGCCAACCCTTAGCTGCTGAGTTTCTTTGGTCAAGAATTGCACCATACTATGCTCCTTCTTGTATTCTTCAAGAATGTCCTTATAAAGATTCCTTAATCCTCTTATGAGTTCATCCTTACTCATTTCAGCATCATCTTGAGAACTTCCTGCATCCAGATTAATAGACCCCACAAAACAAACATCATTAGTAAAATTGAAATCATTATACATGCTCGGTGTTATCACAGGTGTTACCCCACTTGGGTTATCACTTGGGATAACACGTTCTGTGTCCGAGTCACAAACAGTGACAAACATGGTTGTCTCATCTGGGTTTTGAGCATGGTCCACTCCTTCTTCTTCATTGTCACTGAGAGACACCCATAAGCCCTTACCTTTCTTCCTCTGATTGTTTGCGCATTCATTGGCATAGTGTCCCCATCCCGAACACGTATGGCATTGAATGGAGTCAAGGTAATTGGAATTTGAACTTGACTGATCGGAGGAAGCCCTACGGATTGGGTTTGCTTTCTGGGTGGTTGGGAGTGACCTTCTTGGCATCGAATCATACACTTTGGTTTGTTGCTCTTTTGCTTTTACCTGCACATTTTCTTTATTAAACTTTCTTAACATAGAGTTATATTTTCTAGCAAGTAAAGAAACACTAGCATTTTCATCAATTTCTTCAAAAACCTCTTATTCCTCATCTTTTTCAACACTCGAGGGTTTAATTTTCAAAGCAACACTTTTTCCTTTAATAGCATCACTTTGATCAGAAAGGTTTAATTCGAAATTTTGCAAAATACTCATCAAAGTATTTATATCCATGGTTGCAAGATTGTGAGCCTCTTCAATAGATGAAACTTTTATATTGAAGCGCTCAGGAAGAGTTCTAACTGCTTTTGAAACAAGTTGTTTGTTAGTAAAAGGTTCACCCAAAACTTGACATTCATTAGCAATATCAAAAAGTTTTTCAAAATATGAAGTAATATCTTCATTTTCACTCATCCTCAATCTTTCAAATTTGCTAGTGAGCCTTTTAAGCTTAGTTTCACGCACACTACCATCCCCTTCACAAAATCTTTGTAAAGTATCCCATGCCTCCTTAGCAGTGGGAGTATTTTGAATGAGTTTAAAAATATGCATATCAACCCACTCATAAATGGCATTAAGTGCCTTTTCATTAAAGCTAGCTAGGTTGTTTTCCTCATTAGTCCACTCGGATTCAGGTTTGACTTGAACGTCACCATCTTCATCCGGCGGTAACAATGGGACAGAATAACCATTCACAATAGATCGCCAAGCCCGGATATCAATTGATTTGATATACGAACGGAGGCGGATCTTCCAATAGGCGTAATTCGAACCATCAAGAACAAGAAGCCTTTTTTTATTAGGATTGGCTGGATCATAAGCCATGACACACTGGATCGAAGTACTTAGTATATCAAGTAACCAGCTCTGGTGCCAATTGAAAAAGCAAGTCGATGGCTTAAGTCAGAAAGGAAGTGATATCAAAGGTGTTGTCACTACAACGATATCACTTCTGGCAACACTTAACACACACGAACAAAAAACAAATTTTGAAAAGAGTTTGCAGCGGAAAAATCACACAAGAATTATTTTTCTCAAGATATATAAATGTATATATCTTGAGGGATGCCTCAAAAGGCGAGACATTTACTAATAATATGAATTGAAGTACAAGGCCGAGAGTTCCCTATAGCTATTACAATCTAAGCTCAATGGAACGACTAAGTCTATACACGAGACCCTATCCTAGCCAAGACAAACTTACAATCAAAGATTATAAGAATGGAGATTGGGAAGACGGGGTTTATAGGAATTAAGGAGTGTATAGCCTTTCTTGTGTGAGAATGTGTGTTGTATTTGCTTCAAGTGTTGTATCTTCAAACACATTCTCCATTGCTATTTATAGGCTTGAGAATACTTGAAGAATACACAAATATGGTTGGGTTGTTGTTGAAAAACGTGGTGGAGTGGTGGAGAGGAGTGGCCGAGCCTTGGGGATAAATTTCTCCACATGTCCATATTTGTAGGAGCTAATTCTTGGTGCCGAAGTCCAAGCATACCCGACTTGTACCTTCTTGCTATCCACATCTTGTACATGCTTGATCAATAACTCAGCCCTTTGAATGGGTCAATATCTCATGTGTTTGTTGTTGAGAAAATCCCACATGTTTATGGATAAAATCCTCTTTTATCCATAATTCTTTATTTAACTTCCTTGCAATATTCTAGCATAGTATATACCTGAAATGGATCAACAATAAACACAAAACTTGCATAAATATTAGACATTAGTACAGCAATTATTTATGAAGCAAATATCCAAATAAAATCCCAGACAATCCGTCCGGTATCACTGGGACAGTGTTGGCAGCACTTGTGGTATCACTACGTTCTGCACTTACAATAGGGTTTACGGTTTAAGGTTTACGGGTAATACCAATATTAAAAAATAATTTTTTTATAAAAAACTAATTTCTTCCAAAACCTACCAAAACAAATAGCTGGCTTTGTGTTTATTCCTGTCATGTGGTTCTGCCATTCGGGTGATCGGGTCCAGTATTAATAACATAGCTGGATGTCTTTTTTTTTTTTTTTTTGGTTATAACGATGCATTCATTTTCCTTGGACTCCCCAACATCTATTTAAAGATCAATACTAGGGGCACAAAACAAACTCACAAAATTTTGCCCACGCAATGAGCTGTCGATATTTTAATGGTTGAATCGATAGTAGACCTGGTAGACTATAATTAGAAAAACACAAATAAAATCATTACACCAAAAATTTTGTCAACAATGTTTTGTTCCCTAAATATTATTCCTATCCACATACTCCCTCCATATCATAATGATCTTCACACTTACTATACTACAAAAGAACTTTGAACAACAATTTTAGATTAGTTTAATTATACTAATGAATATAAAATATTTTATTGATGCACCACCAATAATACTATTAATAACATGTTTTAAATTTTCACTTGAATAATTAAATCAACTTAAAATTATTGCTCAAAGTTCCTTCATAGTAATAGCGTAAAAAGTATGAAGATCGATTCATACTTTTTACGCTATTATTATTAAGGAACTTTGAGCAATAATCAGTTATCTACTCTCACCAACAAATGCCATAGATTTAAAAATGAAGGCCAACTCACTGCTATTCAACTGTAGCCTGTCCCTTAAGATTCGAATGTAGTATGATAAATTTTGTAATTTAAAATGGGATGGAGGGTGAATATTAGGGGTGTAAACGGTTCGGTTCGGTTCGGTTCGGTTTGGGGGTTTTTAGAGACCAAACCGCTAGTCATCGGTTTGAAATTTTTCCAAATCGAACTGAACCACAAAAACGTCCAAACCGAACTGAACCAAACTGTCATGGTTCGGTTCAGACCGAGGTCCAAACCGCTGTTCAAACCGAAGATGATTGTTCTTATAAAAATGGGGTTTGGGTCAGTAGTACAGTCTAGATACACAATTAAAAAAAAAAAAAAACAAACAAGATTGGAAAAAACCAGATCTAGTAGTAGTACTAGTAACACAACAATTTGGGAAAAAAAATATAGTTCAATGAAGAACATACATCGTCACTACCAAGGTTCTAAAAAACGCTAGGCGGTCGCTAGGTGCCGCAGGGGCGCCTAGCGCTTAGGCGGGGCCGAGAATTCAGAAATAACTATAATATCCTAGACGGGACCTAGGCGTTTCATGAACGCCAAGCGCCTAGGCGGGCCTAGACGGGGGTCTTTTAGAACATTGGTCACTACCAGTGTTCTAAAAATCGGCCTAGGCGGCGCCTAAGCGCTGGGCGGTGGTCTTCCGCCGAGATTTTGCTCAAATCGGTGGTATTAGGCGTTAATCGGCTAGGCGGGGCTAGGCGGCAACTAGGCGGTGCTAGGCGGTCTCGGCGGCTCGGCGGATTAGGGCTCTCTAGGCGTCCGGCGTCCTCTACTTTTACGATTTCGCCGTCCGGCGTCATCTACTTTTACGATTTCGCCGTCCGGCGCTCTGTTTTCGTGGTTTTCGTGGCCGGCGCGGTGGATCTAGAAAAGAAAAGAGAGAGGGAGAAGAGAAAACAGAGAAAGCGAGAGAGAGTGAAAGGGAGAAGAGAAAACAGAGAGCGAGAGAGAGAGGGAGAAGAGAAACAGAAAGCGAGAGAGAGAGAGAGAGGGAGAAGAAACAGAGAAAGCGTTGAGAGAGAGATAGAGAACGGCGCAGGGTAATAAAGATTAAAGAGAGAGAGTAGAAGTAGGGTTTTGGTTGTTGGGCTAATGTATTGGGCTTTTGCTAAAAAATTTGCTAGAAATTGAAGTGGGCTTTATTTATGTGTGTTAATTTTTCAAATAATAGTGCAATAAACATATAAAAATATATAATTACATATAAATTTATCAAAAATTTATAAAAATGCATAAATTTCTAGGCCCCGCCTAGTCCCCTAGGCGCTAGGCCCGGCCTCGCCGCCTAGGCCCCGCCTAGCGTTTTTTAGAACACTGGTCACTACTAGCCATGGCCGAGATCTTGCCTTGCTTCCAATCAAAACTGTAGTCAAAATGAAATTGAAGGAAGGGGCAATCGGCGTCGGCGGTTGAGAGGAGCGATCGCCACCGGAGAAGGGGCAGTCGGCGTCGGAGTAGTCGTCGCGTCGGGGGAGAGAGAGCGCCGCTCGTGCGTCGTTCTAAAATGAGAGAGAGACTGAGAGTGAGAATATTGGTACTTTGGTAGGGTTTGTGTTTAAGTTTATGTTTTATATGTATAAATCAATGGTCTAGATTAACATTTACAAATGATCAACGGTCCACATCGCGGTTTGGACTATCGGTTCGGTGGTTCGGTTCGCGGTTCGGTTTGAGAAAGTTCGGTTCGGTTTTTAAGAGTCAGACCGCAGACCGAACCGAACCACACGGATTATGCTATTTTTCAAACCGAGCTGAACCACGGAAGGAGAAAAACCGAACCAAACCACCTGGTTTGGTTCGGTTCGGTCTCAAACCGCGGTTTGAACCGAACCGCTGACACCCCTAGTGAATATAATACTCAAACAACAGAACAGAACACAACATTTGATACAACGTAATTGCAGACAAGTCATTCTGGTTCAATATTTATGTCAGAACATCATCTATTAAATGTTGGTTAATTATCTGAGAAATAATCTCACCTGCAACTCAACACCAAAAAATAATATAACACCTTTTTTACTTTACATACAGCGGAAAATAAAAATTAGGAAAGATGAGAGCAGCCAGCCAGGTTATACAAAGCTTGTGCCATGGACCAAATGACTATCCCGCAAAAGACCATCTTTTACCATATTCACAAACTGACTGCGGTACAAATCACGTCGAACACGAGTGGTAGAACAGGGTATTTTCGGTACCCGGTTAAGTTACTTATTTCTTGCTCAAGCGGAATGATACATTTGGCTTTTAATGGTCCAACACAAGTGAACTTTGACTAAACATTAATGTCAATCTGATCATCCTCCTAGTGAAATTAAGAAAAAATGTTGATGAATCACTTAACGATTTATCAATAACTATGTTTAGAATTTCACTCGGATGATTAGACTGACATTAGGGTTTGGTCTAAGTTCACTTATATTGACCTACAAAAGTCAAATGGGACTATTTTTTGGGGACGGAGGGAGGTGTGTGATGGAGCAAGCAGAATGATTTGGGAGATGGAGTTGGCAAGTGTTATTGAGCTTTAGCAAGAGACCGACTAGATAAGCCATGCAATAGTTTAACAAACCAAGGAAACTCAGTTTTCCATCGGTGTGCCTAATCCAGTCGTGCAGGACGGCATGGACGGGAACGGACGGGCTGAGGCCCAGTTCCTGCAAAAAAAATAAAAAGTGTTTTTTCAACTTTTTTTTTAATTACCATTTTTATTTTTGTCTGTAAATATGCTCAGAAAGAAGAGAGTAACTTACTGAAGCCAATTCCTCTATCATAATGGCTCGGTTTCCTTCTTTCTCAAAAAGTTCATAGGCACAACGAGCATGTTGCTCCCATCTATCAAGAGCCTCGAGCTGATACACACTTAAGGCAGCTGCACAAAACTCCTCAAACTCCATCCTTCTGTATTGGAGTGCATTAAGCTGACAAAAAGAAAAAGTCAACTTATTAGATCTAAAGTCAGAACAGATGATGATGCAAAACACTGATTATTACTCCTTCCCCCTAATGAAGTTCCCATTTTTTTTTTTGGTTAATACAAATGAACTTTAAGCAATACTTTTGCGATAATTTGATTATCCTAATGAAAAATTAAAACTTGTTATTGATATAAAAGTATACTTCAATACTATCAACAACATTTTTCAAATTTTCATTAAGATAACTAAGTAAACGTATATTATTCCGGGACGGAGGGAGTATCACACTTACCGAGGCTAGAAAATCGTGGATGCGCGAGTCCTTCATGGCATCGGTTGCACATTTCATCAAGGCCTGATCAGATCATATGATGTAAGAGCAATATATGCACATAAAACAGTAGGGAAAAGTCAAAAATATTTGCAAGCAACCAACCGCTTTGATATTTTCCATGCTTATGGAGCCATTTTTGCTTGGCTCCAACAGAGAGAATTGCTGCTTTAGATAAAATAGCTCGTCCACAGTCAATGTTTTCGATAAAGCCTGTAAAATAGAATCACAAACATGAACACCTTTGTTCATAAAGCTTAAATCAAACAGTGTTAGCATAAGACACACACCCGCAATGCCGCTTTTCGAAGAGCTGATGAACGCATATAAGTCTTCATGAGTCTTAATATTGAGATGTCCATCGGCACTTTAATTTCATTAGTGTTTCTAATCCATGGATGGCCTACACCCAAAAAATATTCAAATAAAATGAATGTTACGGACAAAAATGAGAACGATTATAATTATAATGGCAAGAAAACGGACACTCACTCAAGGCTTGACATGCAGTCATTCTTTTCCTCGGGTCCTTATTCAATAATCGTTTGACAAAGTCTTTGGCCTCTGAAGTTAGAGAAGGCCATGGTGGTTCGTCGAAGCTTGGATCAGCTTTTAAAACGGCTCGGAAAATCCCAGACTCGGTCCGTGCCCAAAATGGACGGCTTCCACATAAAAGAATGTATGCTATAACACCAATACTCCATACATCAGCTTCTGTACTGTATGATCTGTGTAGAACTTCAGGTGCTACGTAGTATGCACTCCCCACAATGTCGTTTAGTCTTTCATCTGGGCCAGTATAGATATTGAATTAAACCAACTGCTTGGTATGTGTGTGTGTGTGTGAGAGAGAGAGAGAGAGAGAGAGACCTGGCTTCACAAAATCTGATAACCCAAAATCTATAGCCTTCAGTTGTGCGTCTTCTTCTTTGGATGTAAATAAGAAATTCTGATCCACCAATTACAAGAGTTACATAAGAATCCAAAAGAGAAGGGAAGAATGGAGAGATGGAAGGAGTATTCATTTTAAGATTTTTTTTATATTAGAACATTTTTTTAAAAAAAAAATGTGATTTTCAATGGGTTGATGGATTTGTAACCTCGGGTTTCAAATCTCTATGGACAACTCCCTGAAGATGGCAAAATGCAACGACATTCAATATCTGTATCATCACAGCCTTAGCATCATCTTCCGTATACTTTCCACCCCTGAAAAATAAAATACAACTTAAACTCTTTTTTTTCTATAAACTCCTAGGCTGTTTTTGCAAGTTACAGAACAAAATTTCTGTGTGTAGGTGATACAAAATTAATACCTTGACAGTATTCGGTCCAAAAGCTCACCTCCTTCACATAACCTGAGAAGGTGTCATCAAAGTTCACATGAGAAAAGACAGTCAAGAAATTATTATTCGTAGTTCTGATAGGAATTTTTTTTCCAAATAATCACGTTTTAAAAATATATATACCTAAATGACATAGAAAAGAAAATATGTACCATACTAGCACTTTTTTATGAAGTCGGTAGTAGGAGTACCGTTTTTAGAGCTAAAAACGGTAGTAAGTCTAACGTTTTCATTTTTCCCAAAACCGGTTTTGCAAGTGCCCTTTTTTAGTTAAATGTGTTAAATAAGTAATTAGGTTTTGGGGCTTTGGGGAGCATTAATTTTTGAATGCTTTTTTTTTATTTCTTTTCTCGGTTGAATGTTTTTTTTATGCTCTATTTATAACACAATAATGATGAATGATTACAGAATACACAAACATTTAAATTAAGTAACTACTCCCTCCGTTTCATAATACATGTCGTTTTAGACTTCTTCACACATATTAAGAAATGCAATTAATACATACTAAAAAGACATATGCGCCCCTAAAAGTATCCAATTACCTAGGCATTTAAATGCTTATACAAGAAATAGTTCACAATTAATGAATACTCCCTCCGTCCCACTAAGAGTGAGACTTATTTCCCTTTTGGGCCGTCCCACTTAAAGTGAGACTACCCAAAATGGAAATGTTTTAATATACTTATATTCATCATTCCCCATTATTTAAACCCACTCATTCTCTCTCTTCATTTTCCACCACTCATTTTATTCAACCAACACTACTATTTACCCCACTCATTCTCTCTCTTCATTTTCTACCACATATATATCACTTTATCTTAAATATCGTGCCCACTCCTCTAGTCTCACTCTCTATGGGACGGAGGGAGTATATAATAGGTAAACAAGAGTAATTCTTTCTTGGTAATAGTAAAACGTCAAATATTTTGGAACAAAAAATTGCTCCTAAAACGTCATGTATTATGAAACGGAGGGAGTATAAATAAGAAATAAATACCCTATAGAGAAACTATACAAGTTTTAAAACGTGATTATTTGGGGAAAAAAATCTTCTGATAGCAGAAGCATGAAAGTATGTTCAAGAAAATGGAAAGACAGCTCAATGTAAACTATTTCTCTGCTAATCCAACAATGTCATTAAAACACTCCCTCTGTCCCAAAATGATGCTCTCATTTTCCCTATTTATTTGTCTCAGAAAGTTGGTCTCACTTCCAAAATGAAGACTTCAAAATCACAGATTTTTCAAAACTTATAATGTAACCTTAAATTGTTTGAAAAGTCAAACGAGACTATCATTTTGGGGACGGAGGGAGTATAATATTCTGAAGGAAAAATCAAGTTGCAATATAGCTTACTCCATCACAACGTAGACATTATCATGGTCTTCATATGCATCATAAAATTGTACTAAGTTTTTATGCCCCGTCAAAGCTCTCAAAATTTTAACTTCCCTTCTCACATCCTCAATGGCTATGGCTGTTGTCATCTGCGGAAAAGTGAGACGTAGTAGACAATTCAATAAGCAAATTTCTAATAATGTATCATTAGAGGCATTAACTTAAAACAGTCTTTCTTAGAAAAGACAAGGAAAATGTAAGTGGGATCATCTATCAGCCAGTAAATATTAAAATTCCAAACAAATTGCATGTACAGTGATCTACCACATTTAACAACTTATATATATATATATATATATAAACAAATCATCTATCTCAACCATTATTGGAATAACCATCAACCAAGATAGTGATTCCAGTTAACTCTCACTGCATTCTATTAATTATGAACTTTAGGATTAGTTATTTTCTTAGAATTTCAAGATATTGGCCAAAAGAATTTCATGGGATGTGACAAGCAGAGATACAATTTGATGTAATCAACAATTAAACAAATGGAACACTTGCAGTCTAGACCCACCATTGATATATATTTTTACGAGACCTGTCAATAAGATTAAGACAAACTACATAAATTAATGACTTACAATAAAACAATCTGTAACTACTCCGTCCATAAAATCAAATGAATTTAGACTCAACGGCACTAGTGAATCACATTGTTAATGACAAAAACCAGTTAAACATTGGTAAAGAATATATCCAGTTTATATCCTTCAAATTGGTTTCATATATGACCCGACCATCTTACCCACGCCACTTACACATGAGGGAGTGTATCATGAAAGCATTATTCAAAACCATATGAGCTACTATTTCAAGTATGCTTCTTGAATTTTGTCTGCCCAACAAAATGTTCATGTAGCAAGACCAAGTATTGGGACACAGTGTCATTAACATTAAGTCCATCATCGATCAAATGAAAAAAGTGGCAGCTCCTGTCCATCTGAACCTACCCAATCCTCGAGAAAGTCCAATTAATCCATTGCCATCATCAGTTGCCGGAAAGTCGATATCTCACCATTAAACAATACTACCTCCGTCCCAAATTGAATGTCTAAAAAAAAAAAAAAAATCAAATTTGCTCTTGATCACGAGCAAAGTTCAAAAAATTTTGGACACTCATTATGGGACGGAGGGAGTGACAGATATCAGCTAACACTAACAGTCAATGAAATAGAAACAGTCTGGCAACCAAAGAAGCTCTGAATATGGATCAAATAGAACAAATAATTAAATAGAAAATTGAAAGAAAAACAAGGCAGACAACCAGATCTGATCACAGTAACCTCAAGAACACCCCAGGATCAATCAATATATAGGTCCAACTCATAGATTAACACAAAACAAAAACGAATTCAATTCTCAATAATCAAATTAAAAAAAAAAAAAAAAAAAAGTGTTAAAAGAATGTCAAACCTTTGCTTAGGAATGACCTTAACTGCAACTTCTTGTCCTTTAAGCTCACCTTTCTTGAATTTAGCCTTACAAGTATACCCAAAATGCCCTCTCCCAACTTCCTCCCCAACCTCATACTTGTTCCCAAAATGTTTAGAAAACCCAAAACTCTTATCTAACCCCGCCCCATTCCCTCCTCCTCCCTCCGCCTCATTCCCCTCCGGTATCGACGCCTCATTCGGTTTCACCGACCCGTGCCGCCTAGCCAACAAAGACTTAATGTGCTTCGCCGGCGACGGAGGAGGAAACGGTCGCCGGAAAAACCGCTTCGGGGTCGAATTAGAGCTGGCATTCGCCGGAGATCTAGCCGGAGACTTCTTAGAAAACAAATAATGCGCCGGACTAGGACTATAAAACGGGAAAAAAGGAGACTTCTTGCCATCATCCTTCTTCTTCTTATCCTGCTTACCATCCGTAACAGCTACATTATCATCAGAAGAATCTTTAACTGGAATAGGTTCATCCTTCGCCGGAATAGGGCTTGCCTGACCGGAAAATTGGGATGCCTGAGCGGGTCTAGAACTGCAAATACCCATTTTGGGAAATCAATCACCTATCCTCTTCCTCCTCCCCCACTAATTGGATAAACTATATAAAAAAAAAAAAACCTAGTTAAAGGAGTAAGATCATTGCGGAAGGCACTTTGATTTTGAATTTTGACCGGACAGAATTAAAAACAAGATTAAATTAAATAATAATTTCTAGGGTTTACTATAATTTTGTCTGTGCTGTTGTTGTTAAGGGAAGAAGAGAGTGATTGATTAGAGAGAGGGGGGGGGGGGGAAGAAAAGCAGGGACGAGATCTGTACAAGGTGATAAAAAGGAAACGACGAAGTGTTGCTTTTTGTCTGAAAAGAAAACACAAAATTGGAAATTCATTTTCTTTTTATATTTTATAGGGGGGTAATTGAAAGTTTTTGAAAATGGTAAAATAAAGGAGAAATTAAAATAATAAATAGAATCAATAAAGGTCATTTATTGTCAAACAGCTCCTTTATGGTCCAGCCTGGTTCAATTGGGGTCCACGTGGCTAAAGCTCCATTTAATTTAGTTAATCTGTTTTATTTTGTTTACCCAAGAAATTAATAGTTACAGGGTTTAAGGCTTAGAATTTAAGATTTAAGGTTTAGGGGTTAAAAATGGACTTTTATAACTTATAAAAAAACTAGTTTTCTCAAAAACCTACTCCTTACTTTATTCTTATTCGCCTATGAAGAAATTAAGTCGTCACTAAGTGGGTTTTATATACGGGGCATATAAATATTTTTTCTCAACAAATGTTAAATTATATTTTTCTTTTGACAATGAGGAGGCGGAATCAAACTCAAACTTTTTAAAAATGAATGAGAGGGATATGTGAGCAGGGCGGATCTACTAGTGTGCCTACCATTTCCCAGGCAAAAAAAAAAAAAAAAAAATTTTTTTTTTTTTTTTTTTACATTTTGAGTAAATAAGTTCATAACTGTGCGCCTAGTTTACATAATTTTTAGATAGCTTAGTTGGTTGAAATGTTAGTTTTTATGCCAAGTGACATGGGTTCAACTCCCACTAGTTGCAAATAGTTTCCATTTTTTTAAAAAACTCTAATAGGTGAGCTTTCTTCAAAGTTTTTGTAAAATTCTTTTGATACCACTTAAAAATATTTTTTCCCTCTACTATGATTTTCTTTTTAAAAACATCAATGTAAAAAAAAAAGTTAAAAAAAATCTTAACCATCACTTTAACTGACATTAATATAAAATTTTGTAGTTGTTCATGACATAAGCTTTCTTGTTCAAATTCAAATTAAAAAAAAATAAAAAATCTTGACCACTTATGTTTTTAAATTTGCTCATCATTTTTATTTCTATTTTGTCGATTTATCAACTATTATTGTGTGAATAATTTTTTCTTTACTAGCTATTTTTAGAATGGAGCATCGACCTTTTCCAATAATTCCCAAAATTTTATTTAGGGTAAATTGCCTAAGTATTTTACTACCTCCGTCCCACTTGAAAAGGTTGAAGGTTGATGACTTTTTGAGTTGTCACACTTGAAGGGTAACTTTCATCTTTAAGAAGCACTAATACCAGAGTACACTAAAAAAAAAAAAATCGGGGGCACTACCCCCGAACCCCCGTTCATTTTAGTTTCACGGTATTTTTTTTCTCGCAAAAAGTAGGCAACACCAAATGTTTTAGTGTAGATCCGCCACTGTATGTGAGTGAGCTATAGTTCACTTTGATTTGAAAAACTAAAAAAATATTATTGCAAAATTCGACTAAAATCACTAATTTGGGATATTAGTGCAATAAAACAAACTTTTTCTCATTTATATTAAAAAGAAACACGAAAAAGATTATTTTACCCCTATAAAACTGAAATAATCTTATCTTATTCATAAAGTATAAATAGGGCATTTGGTCAAATAGGGATAAGAATATTCAAAGTTGTCTATACAAATTAACAAGCGTCATGGTAAAGATTTAATCACATTATTAGAACTTCGCACGTAAGTGTCGAACGAGTAGTACTAAAATGGGTGATACTCTAAAAAGTCTCCGTGTTGCATATTTCACCGCGAGTTGACTATAGTTAGAAAAATGGTCAGTTTTCATCCGTTTTTGTTGAAAAAAATTGCGCTACGTAACATTTCTGCCTCATTTGTGTTAAATTTATATTTCACCATATAATCTTCTACTGAATCTCTAAAATTTTCACTCCACCGCTTGTGTAACATCTTTTAATCAAGATAATGAAAGGTCTATTTTTGATGGAAATAATGGTCCCAGCAATACTAGAACAAGTAGTTTGATGCAACTTGCAAGAAATCAAACATTAATAAATTATTTACATTTATGCAGTGCCCAAAAATGTTGTTCAGATAAATTACTCCACAAGGGTTTAGGCATCTAGAACAATATGACTACTGACTTTAGAGGTCAAGAACTTCGCATGTAAAGATTTAATCACATTATTAGAGGTCAAGAACTTCGCATGTAAAAAATATTATTGCAAAATTCGACTAAAATCACTAATTTGGGATATTAGTGCAATAAAACAAACTTTTTCTCATTTATATTAAAAAGAAACACGAAAAAGATTATTTTACCCCTATAAAACTGAAATAATCTTATCTTATTCATAAAGTATAAATAGGGCATTTGGTCAAATAGGGATAAGAGTATTCAAAGTTGTCTATACAAATTAACAAGCGTCATGGTAAAGATTTAATCACATTATTAGAACTTCGCATGTAAGTGTCGAACGAGTAGTACTAAAATGGGTGATACTCTAAAAAGTCTCCGTGTTGCATATTCACCGCGAGTTGACTATAGTTAGAAAAATGGTCAGTTTTCATCCGTTTTTGTTGAAAAAAATTGCGCTACGTAACATTTCTGCCTCATTTGTGTTAAATTTATATTTCACCATATAATCTTCTACTGAATCTCTAAAATTTTCACTCCACCGCTTGCGTAACATCTTTTAATCAAGATAATGAAAGGTCTATTTTTCATGGAAATAATGGTCCCAGCAATACTAGAACAAGTAGTTTGATGCAACTTGCAAGAAATCAAACATTAATAAATTATTTACATTTATGCAGTGCCCAAATATGTAGTTCAGATAAATTACTCCACAAGGGTTTAGGCATCTAGAACAATATGACTACTGACTTTAGAGGTCAAGAAGGAGTAGAATGTAATTGGCTGACACAATGTTTTGAAATTAGCAAATTTTAATCTTATTATTTCATTTCTTGTAAACTAGAAAGAATTTGACCTCCAAAATTTGTTGACAAAGGTACCAATAAATGAGAGGTAATTCTTAATAGAGATTAAGTAATTAAAAAATAATTCTAAACGCGATAACTGGAAATCAGTGAAAAAGTTTTAAACGAAAAAAAATGGAAAAGTGAATTTGTTGGTGGTCATGGTATATGTTTAAATTCGGAAATGCAAGCTCCTATATATTTGGTCAATAGAAAATTTTGGGGGAAACTAAGTTATAAAAAGTCCTGTTTTTATAGGGATTAATGCTTAGGGTTTAAAGTTTAGGGTTTAGAATTCAGGGTTAATGTTTAAGGTTTAAGGGTTAAAAAGTGAACTTTTTATAAGGAACTAGTTTCCCCCAAAACCAACTCCTTGGTCAAATGTGATTCATATTTTTCGGGTGCAAATATTTATCAAAAATTGAAAATAAAATAAAATAACGGCACTGCACATTCGTGATTGTCAACTAATTAGAAACCAAATAAGGGAGTCAATAAAAGTTGTCGCAGCTAATTATTTTATTTTAATACTACCTCTGTCCCTAAATGAGTGTCCAAATTTCATTTTAATTTAAGGGACATTGAAAATCTCAATTTTGTGTATAATTTGGTAGCAAAGATTCATATACTCCCTCCGTCCCATTTGAAGCTTCACCATTTTGGTGATGGCACACAAATTAAGAAAAGTGATGAGTGTAAGAAGGGTTGTGAGAGGGAAGAAGTTAGTGGGTATGACAAGTGGATCCCATAATTTAAGTATGTGAGAGGAAAAAGTGAGTGGGCATGACAAGTGGGGCCTATATTTTTTACCATTTTAGGAAATGATGAAGCTTTCAACGGGACACCCATTTGGGTAAAAGGTGAAGCTTCAAATGGGACGGATGGAGTATAATCTTGTAATCTCATTTTCAAACGTTTAGTTTTGCACGTATAAAGAAACCGGTGGAAAAAAAAATTCGAAAAAAATAATTTAGGGACAAAGTTATGTTAAAAAAGACACTCATTTTGGGACAAATATTTCTTGAAAATAGATACTCAATAAGGAAAAAAGGGAGAGTGAGTATTAATTTTGACAAATTACCAATCAACTCAATAGATTTATATTACTTGTAACAAACTAACAAACGTTAGTTGGTCAATAAAAAACTCTCTAGGTCAAAATATGGGTTCATGCATACTTGATTGACAAGGTTATCATCATAAATTTAATTCAAAACATAGTATCTGAGTATTTTATCAGATAACGTATCTTTATAACTTTAATTTAAAGTATACTTGGCCAATAATTAAAGTCCAGAGTTACTATAATTAATTTAAGATATAATTAAGTAGTAAGAGGGAACCAAACGATGTCAAACCAACATTATTCGGTCAAATAGCATCTATATACTCCTTCCGTCCCTCTTTAACTTACAAAAAATGAATTAGGCACATTAATTAAGGAAAAAGTGAAAAATGTGATGTGTTATGAGTGTAGATGGTTGGGTGAGATGGAGAATAGTTAGTGGATAGTTGTTGTGAGTATGACAAGTGGGTCCCACCATTTTAAAAGTATTAAAACATTTCCATTTTAGAATTTTGTAAGTTAAAGTGGGACAACCAAATGAGTAATTTTTGTAAATTAAAGAGGGACGGAAGGAGTATGCGGCAGCCCTAAATACTTCAATAATTTACGTCTAGAATCATAATTATTTGACATTGCAAACTTTATTCACACATGTAAAATTGCAAAAATGTTAAATGAAAATTATACTTTTGTTTTAGAAATATAGTCTCACTTACTATTTTTGTTTATCTCATAACTACACTCATTTTAATAAGGGAAATAATAAAGTTATAAAAGTTGGCTACAAAATGTGGCTTACAAAACGAGGTGTCATAATTGTATTGGTCTTTTTAATTGGAGTGTGCTGTTGAGATAATGACGAGATCTTGAGGAGAACCTCGGCATATCTTGTATGTATCCTTATTTAGCTAGTTTCCTTCTTGATAAAGATGTAAATAGTTAGGAAATATCTCTTAGCTATTTTGTAGGGATTTAGACTTAGTCTCCAAGAAAATGTCTTGTATATATTGTATGTGTATGTATCGGCAAACACAAAAAGGAAATAAACTAAATTTATTTTCTTCCATATTTACTATTCTCGATTTTCACTTGGCACCAGAGCCCGGTTTTGATCAAAGATTATGGCCGGCGGCGATGAGCAGAAATCCGGCGAGAACTCCGAAAAAGGAAAGATGATTAAGGAAGAAATGAGATTTCCTTATTTTCTCTCTTCAAGCGATAATCCGAGGATGATTATCACCCATGTTCAATTAAAGGGTGAAAATTATGAGGAATGGGCACGTGTTTTCAAATGATCGCTTCGAGCGAAGACGAAAACAGGATTCATTGATGGCAGAATCCCGCGTCCTGACGATGCGGATGAAGCGGATCAATGGTGGACGGTGAACTCCATGATTGTTTCATGGATCTTTAACACAATAGAGCCGACCCTTCGCTCCACTATCACTTATGTGGACGAAGCAAAGGTTTTGTGGGATGATTTGAAGGAACGGTTCTCGATGGCGAATGGACCGAAGACACAACAATTGAAGGCGGACATAGCAAATTGTAGACAAGGGAAGAACGAGAGCGTAGCTTCTTACTATGGACGCATCAAGAAGCTGTGGGATGCTCTTAATGATTTTGAGACATTGCCAACATGCTCCTGCACGGGCTGCAAGTGTGATATTGGGGCGGTGTTAGTAAAAAGGCGTGAGGAGGAACGGGTTCATCAATTCGTCATGGGGTTAGAAACTCCAAAGTTTGAGAACGTGAAGACCTCTATTGTCAATACGGAGCCACTACCTTCTGTGAATAAGGCCTACTCTAATGCTATAAGAGAGGAACATGTGCTGGGGGGCGGATCTGGAGAACTTCCAACTCCATCAAGTTTTGTTGCTCGTACAGTTGACAGGGCAGTTGACAGACCAGTTGTGAGAACAGATGGCTCGACAGGTGGCTTGCCAGAGAAGAAGTATATGAGCAATGTCACTTGCTCTCACTGCCATAAGAAAGGACACAGTGAAGATTCGTGCTTCAGGCTGATAGGATACCCAGAATGGTGGGAAGACCAGCGTGGGAAGCCAGCAAGAGGAAGAGGTGGAAGCCAATATTCTTCGGGGAGGAGAGATCAAGGGAAGCCGAGCACAAGGTTCAACAATGCAGAGGTCAGTATCGAAGGAGTTCCAGATCAGGCTAGAGCACTGGGATTCACAGCAGATCAATGGAACAACTTCAAGAATTTTATGCAGACACAGGTACCGACAACTGTCAGCACAACTGGCAGCACAACTGGTAAGGCAACTGGTAAGATGAATAAACGTTGGCTTGTCGATAGTGGATCCAACCGACACATAACAGGGAACATCCCTTTGCTCAGTAATGTTCATGATATTGAGGCGGATCATATTGGTCTGCCTAATGGGAGATACATGAAAGCCACGAAAGAAGGCAACGTTGATATTGCCCCGAATCTTGTTTTGAAAAATGTTCTATATGCCCCAACTTTTAACTGCAATCTCTTATCTGTCTCTCAATTGCTTCGAGATTCTAATTATTTGGTGCACTTTTCTGACAAACAATGTGTTGTACAGGACCGGGTCTCGAAGATTTTGATTGGAGCGGGTGAACTGGACGCGGGGTTGTACTACTTGAGAAGGTCACCGACAACGCAAGTGTGCAACATTAGAGAATCTGGTAGTTTTCAGTTGTGGCATCAGCGACTCGGGCATCCTTCAAGCAAAGTAGTGGGTTTGTTACCTTTTATTAATCGCAATAGTATTAGTAAAGACGTTTGTGAAATTTGTTGCATGGCTAAACAAAGTAGGGACAAATTTTCACTTAGTGAAAGCAATTCTAATGGGATTTTTGATTTAATTCATTGTGATATTTGGGGTGATTATCGGACACCTGCTTTGTGTGGTGATGTTTATTTTTTAACTATTGTGGATGATTGTTCCCGTTCGGTGTGGGTTTATTTGGTCAAGTCCAAGGGTGATGCTTCCCAAATTTTAAAAAATTTTCTTGCCATGGTAGAGCGGCAATTTAATAAACGAGTTAAGAAAATTCGAAGTGACAATGGGACGGAATTTACTTGTTTGGAAAAATATTTTCTTGAGAATGGGATTGAACATCACACTACTTGTGTTCGTACATCCCAACAAAATGGTAGGGTGGAAAGAAAGCATAGACATATTCTAAATGTGTCTCGTGCTTTAATGTTTCAAGCCAAGTTACCTATCAAGTTTTGGGGGGAGTGTGTGTTGGCGGCTGGGCATTTAATTAATCGAACCCCCTCAAAGTTGTTAAACGGGAAAACCCCTTATGAAATTATTTTTGGGAAACCTCCTTCTTACTCTCATATTCGGGTGTTTGGGTCTCTATGTCATGTCCATTATTCGCGGCGTGATAATGATAAGTTTGCAAGTCGCAGTCGGCGTTGTGTGTTCTTGGGATATCCTCTTGGTAAGAAATGATGGTATGTATATGATCTTGATGAAAATAAGTTGCTCGTTTCTCGGGATGTTATTTTTGTGGAAAAGGAGTTCCCTTTTGCTCGCGGTCAGGCTGATCAAGATGGAGCATATATGGATTCTGATATTTTTCTTTGTCCTTCGAATAATATGGAGGATTGTGAAGAAGATGTACATGTGACTGGGGAGTTGACGGCACAGGTGACCGAACAAGTGGCAGAGCAGCCTGCCGATGAACAGCTTGCCGATGAACATCTTCCCGATGAACATCTTGCCGATGAACAGCCTGCCGATGAACAAGTGATCGAATTGATTGAGACAGAAAATTTGGGCCGTGGTCAGAGAGTTAGGGTCCATTCTACCCGATATCCATCTTCTGAATATGAGTTGGAACAATCACAGGCGCATATTACTCAAGCTACACCCCCGTCCCGTCCATCTCCTCAATCCAAATCTTCAGGTACTCGATATCCCTTATCACACTTTGTCAATTGCACTAAATTCTCGTCTGCACATCGTTGTTTTTTGGCTGCTATTGACTCAGGTGTTGAGCCCAAACATTTTTTTGAAGCGGTTAAGCTTCCTCAATGGCGAGAGGCTATGACTAAAGAACTTGATGCTCTTGATCAGAATGGAACATGGGAGTTGGTGGATGCTCCTCTTGATAAGAAGGTGATTGGTAACAAATGGGTTTATAAAATCAAGTACCATGCTGATGGGACAATTGAGCGTTGTAAAGCTCGGTTGGTGATCTTGGGCAATAGACAAGTTGAAGGTGTTGACTTCAAGGAAACATTTGCACCCACCATCAAAATGGTTACGGTACGAGTGTTTCTTAGCATTGCTGCGGTTAAAGGATGGGAACTTCATCAAATGGATGTTCACAATGCCTTTCTACATGGTGATCTTAGTGAAGATGTGTATATGAAGGTGCCCTTGGGACATGCGGACTCGTCTTCTGGGAAGGTTTGTAAACTTAAGAAATCATTATACGATCTTAGGCAAGCTCCTCGTTGTTGGTTTGCCAAGCTTTCTATGGCATTGAAGAAATATGGGTTTGTCCAATCATGTTCCAACTATTCTCTGTTCTCTTTCAAGACTTCCGCTGCTGAGTTACATGTTCTTGTTTATGTTGATGACTTAGTCATTGGTGGGAATGATCCGGTTGCCATTAGTCGCTTCAAGGGCTATTTGAGTAGTTGCTTTCATATGAAAGATCTTGGGCGTCTTAAATATTTTTTGGGACTTGAGGTGGCGACACATCCGGATGGTATTTTTCTGTCTCAGCGCAAGTATGCGCTTGATATACTTTCTGAGGCCGGTCTTCTTGGAGCACGTCCAGCTATTACTCCTATTGAACAAAATCACCGTTTAGCTTTGACTGAAGATGATGATTTACGAGATCCTGAGGATTATAGGTGACTTGTGGGTCGATTTATCTATCTTACTATTACTCGCCCAGAGCTATCCTACAGTGTGCATACTCTTGCACAGTTCATGACTCGGCCTAAGAGGGCTCATTGGACGGCTGCCCTACGTGTTGTTCGGTATCTCAAAACCCGTCCAGGACAAGGACTTTTGTTACGATCCGATTCTGCTTTACATCTTCGGGCTTACTGTGACTCTGATTGGGCGAGTTGTCTTCTTACTCGGCGATCACTTACAGCTTATTTTGTTTTCTTGGGACACTCTCCGATCTCTTGGAAAACCAAAAAGCAGACTACCATTTCGCGATCATCGGCCGAAGCAGAATATCGTTCTATGGCAAGTGCTACGTGTGAATTGAAATGGCTTCGTAGTTTACTTGCTTCTTTTGGCATTACACATTCGGCTCCTATGACTGTTCTAAGTGACAGTCAATCTGCGTTACATATGGCTCAAAATCCTGTCCATCATGAGCGAACCAAGCATATTGAAGTTGACTGTCATCTTGTTCGCGATGCTGTTCAGTCAAGTGTGATCACAACTGCCTATGTTCATACGTCCTCACAGTTGGCTGGTCTCCTTACTAAGGCATTGGGCAGTCGGCAATTTCTACATCTTCTAGGCAAGTTGGGCGTTTGTGATTTACACGCTCCAACTTGAGGGGGGTGTTGAGATAATGACGAGATCTTGAGGAGGATCTCGGCATATCTTGTATGTATCCTTATTTAGCTAGTTTCCTTCTTGATAAAGATGTAAATATGTAGGAAATATCTCTTAGCTATTTTGTAGGGATTTAGACTTAGTCTCCAAGAAAAGGTCTTGTATATATTGTATGTGTATGTATCGGCAAACACAGAAAGGAAATAAACTAAATTTATTTTCTTCCATATTTACTATTCTCGGTTTTAACTTGTGCCGGGTCCACTATCGATGTAGCCAATGAAATCTCGACACCACATCTTGTATCCTTCATTTTGTAAACTTCTTTTGTAAACCTAGCATTGCCCTTTTAATAATTATGGGGTTACGTTTATTGAACATTCATAATTGCTTTTATGATAACTAAGGATCAAAGGACAATGTTAGGGGCACAAAAGAAGTTTACAAAATGATGGTACAAAATGAGGTGGCTATATTTTATTGGTTGCACCGGTTGTGGACCCGGCACACTCTAATTAAAAACACCAATAAAAATCATTACACCTCATTTTGTAAGCCAAATTTTGTGAACTTTTTTGTGACTTTATATTTACCCTTTGTGAGAAAGAGAGATGGAGGGGAGGATGAAAGACAAAAGAAGAAGAAGAAGAGAGAAGGATAGTGATAGAAATGAAATGGTGTGGTTAATATGTTTGAATAGTAAAAAAGGACTAACGTTATAGAAAGGTATAATTTTATCGTATTATCTACACTCACAACAATATAAAATTATACTATATTTTTTATTAATTCTCGTGCACAACTGTTATTATACAATTTCATATGGTGTATGATTTTCTGCAAATAGAAAAGTACTTGGTAGTTGCTAAAAACATCGGAGGTTTTTTTCCCGTGACTGAGGTAATTACTGTCTTTGTCCCTACAGGGCTATAACTTCAAATTTTGTCTAACTTACACGAGAGCACGTTCGTTCAGTACAGGTTTGGAAACTGTATTTTTTTAAAATCAACTATTAAATCAAATTCTCAATGAATTTTACTTATACATAATAAATATATTAAAATTATGGCACTTATTTTTATTTAGAACAAACTAAAAAACACAATAATTATTATGGGATAGAAGTATTATCTTCTCGATTTTGAAATATTACAGGAAATAAGCTCAAAAAATGTTCAAATTCACTTAAAATTTTCTGTTCATTTTATTATCACTTAAATTCTTGTTCTTAATCCTAGAACTTTTATTTACTAGCTAAAAAAGTGGTAAAGAGGAGGTACGATTTTACACCCTACATATTTTTTACTTTTGGTCGATTCTCTTAAGAGCTAGATATTTGTATCACTTTTGTACCATATTAAGTGTTACCGATGATTAAACGATTATAAATATTTAAATTCTGACATCAGGCTAACTTCATAAAAAAAACAATAAAGTGCTAGTAATAAAATATTCCCTATGTCTCAGAAAGATAGTCCACTTTAGATTTTTGATGGTCAACACATGTGAATTTTGACCAAAGATTATTATCAATCTAATCATCCCAATGAAATTTTAAAATTTGTAATTGATAAATCACTTGATGATTAATCAATAACAAGTTTTAGAACTGAGTAAGTCTCTTGTAAAACGCGTTTTACACTAGGCTTAGTGTAAAACGTGTTTTATTAATAACGGCAAGTAGGGTTTAAGAGACGCGGTGGCATAAGTGTAAATATTTGAAACTTATGAAATCTCAGGAGGCATATTTTAAAACTGTAGGAGGCATATTATGAAACTGAAGGAGGCATATTTTTGAAACTCCACATCAGACACTTTGTAAAACCATAACAAACATTTTTTTCAAAGAGGCACTTCTAAATTTTAAAACTGGAGGAGGCATATTTTTATACTGCAGGAGACACATTTTTAAACTAGAGCAGACATTTTTTTTCTTTGAAAAAGACAATGTTAAAAGTTCAAAAAAATCTCAGGAGGCATGTTTTGAAACTGGAGGAGGCATGTTTTGAAACTGCAGGAGGCACATTTTTTTAACTAGAGCAGGCACTTATTTTTTCTCAAAAAAGGCACTGTTAAAAGTTAAAAAAAAGTGCCTCCTCTAGAGTTAAAACATGTCTGCTCTAAAAAAGTCTCATCTAGAGTTAAAATATGCCTGCTGTGAAGTGTTGAAAAATGCCTCCTCTTGTTTTAAAATGTGCCTGCTGAGATTTTCATGAGTTCCACTTATTTACAAAATTGCCACCGCGTCTTTTAATCCCTCTTAAGCCGTTATTTGAAAAACACGTTTTACACATAGTTAGTGTAAAACACGTTTTTTACAAGATTTTGTGTTTAGAATTTCACAAGGATGGTTAGATTGACATTTATATTTAGTCAAAGTTCATTTGTATTGACCATCAAAAGTCAAAACTGGACTATTTTTCTGGGACGGAGGGAGTATATGGTACCCAAAAGGCCAAAACATTACTACAAGAAATCTTCACTCTTCACTGAGATCGGTAACTTTTAACAAACCTAAAAAGAAATATTTCTCTCAAAAGGTGAGGCCATAAAATAGAAAAATAATCACAAAACGTAATTTAAAAAAAAAAAAAAAAAAAAAAACTGTTTATCCAAACAGGATTTGGTCATGCTTACACATTCAAGTGCAACTAGCAAGGGGTCTTGATTTTATCCAGGTGATTATCTTCATCATAATCACAATATATAATTGGCGGGTAAATAAAATGGATCCAAGAAAGTGGCAAACAAACAAGAGTTGATAATGGGCCACCTCCATTCTCATTTTTCAGAATGCCAATCAAGAGCTGAAAAAGAACCATAAAAAAAAAAATATATATGAAATAATAAAGTTACAAAATATAGCTTACAAAATGAGGTGTCATAATTATATTGGTGTTTTTAATTAGAGTGTGTCAGGTCCACTATCGATGTAGCCAATAAAATATCGCCACCACATATTGTATCCTTCACTTTGTAATCTTTTTTTGTAAGCCTAGCATTGCCAAAAAAAAAAAAACAGTGATTCTTTGAAAGTGATATTACTTCTTTACTAGTAAAATGATGTTTGAAACTACACTTAATTTAAAGTCATTTTAAAAATTTATCTGAAATGAAAGATATTTATTTTAGAGTGGAGAGAATATATTTTTGGCTGATTTAAAATAAATCACATTCTCTTTATTAGAGTACTAAAAAATCTAAAAATTATGTATTTATAATTGTTTTAATTCATTTTATATCTGATGAAATGTACTCCACACGTTCCAGTGTAAGTGTTCACTCTTCCATTTACATAAAGATTAAGAAATGGTGGATGTGTCATAAGTGTTTTGAGCATGAAAAGTTATGTATGAGAGAGAATGTTGATTAATGAATAGTAAGTTGATTGATTTAGTGAGTATAAAAGTAAAGTAAAAAAAATAATGAGTGTGAGAAATAATAATAAAAATTTATCGGTTTAGTTTAAAGAAGACACGTACTCCGAAATATATTATTTTTTTAAAAAAAAGGCAGACACATAGTCTAAACGATAGATAGAATAGTACATACTCCCTCTGTCCCGCTCGACTTAGGACGATTTTCCATTTTGGGCGTCCCACTCGACTTAGGACGGCCCAAAATGGAAAGGTTACACTCCTTCCGTTCCGGAGTAAGAGTCCCACCCCCAATTTGCACGCTTATTAATAAATATTGGATGTGGTGTAAATATTGTGAGTGTAAAAGTAAAGTAGGAGTGAGAATGAGTGGGAGAGAATAGTGAGTTGATTGGTGTTGTGAGTATAAAAGTAAAATAGGAGAGAGAATGAGTGGGATGAATAGTTAAGATTCTTTGCCATTTTAAGAATGAGACTCTTACTCTGGGACGGACCAAAAAGGAAAATGAGACTCTTACTCTGGGATGGAGGGAGTACTACTTTTTAATTTAATAGGACTCACTTATCATACTCACAACAACAATCTTTTTATTATTCCTCCCACTCATTCTCTCTCATACTTTACTTTTTATACTCACAACAATTCCTCCACTCATTCTCTTTCCTCTTAAAATAATAGTTTTCCTTAATCCCCGTGTCGGAGCCAAAAATCCTAAGTCGGGCAGGATGGAGGGAGTATATGTATATTTTTTTTTAATTAAATTGAGTAAAAAAAGAATTGGGCACTCGATCTGACACTGTTACTTACATGTTTGAGGAATTTATGATTTCATGTCTCTGGGATGCCACTCAAATCAAAATGATTACAAATACAAATATGTGATGCCATTAACATGTGAAAGTAGTTATCATTCCCTCTCCATAGTCAATTCCATTCTTTATTCTCCTCACTGCAAACTGCATTCTCTTTTTAGGCAGTGGGCTAGTCAGACTTATCTATTCTTTTACATAAAATTGCCTCTGCCTAAAAATAAATAATAAAAATAATTTAAATTTATCTTGAGCTTGTTTCATGATGAATGTTTCAAAACAAATTAAAATAATCTTTTCATCAATAGAAAATTTAAATTTTTTAAGAAAATTATTTTAAGACGCACTTTACTGTCTTAAAATACATGTTATTATTTTTAATTATTTGATTTTTTTAATCCAATTAAAAAAATATTTATATTCATGAAACTTCAATAGATAGTTATTGATAAATTTTTTATGACGTATTAACAATCACTTATAAAATAGTAAGGAGAAAAATAAATATTTTCTCCGTCCTATAATAAAACTTACTAAAATTTAACAGGCACGTCTCAATAATTATGGGGGGCCCTGGGCTAAAATGTGAATATTGTGCCCTTAATATGTTTTAAAAAATACATAAAAACACACGCTAATATATAAGTACTTTTATATAATGGTTAATTTTTGTTGAGCACTAAAAATTTAAATATAATTCTTTGCACTGATCATCATTCAATAATTTTTTTCATACAAAATTATTCAAATATTGTAAAATCTAAAATCATAACTGCATAATCAAGTAGTAATTGCCAAATTACCCTATTGGCTTCCTCTCTATTCTCTAAGACAATCCTTTGTATGTGTTCATCATCATACTCCCTCCGTCCTAAAAAACTTTGCACCATTTTGAGAATGCACGTAAATTAATGAATAAGCATATATATTCAAAAGTATTATGAGTGATAAAAAGGTTGTGAGTATGATAAGTAGAGTGAGATTTACAAGTGGGATCCTGTAAGTGTGGCTATTTAGCACACATGATTTTATTATAATTTTATTAATTTTAGGTGTGTTTTATTTTAGGGATTTATGTCTTTCTTATTTATTAAGTTTTGTAAATATCTTTTTATTATTCTATTTACTAACATACTAATTAGTTTCTTAGTTTTGTGTATCTCTTTTGATATTTTGTAGATATCCTTTACTTGGACTTTTGAAGCTATAATTTAGGAAATGATGGAGTGTATCTTCACAAAGATTGCTCTCCAAGACTCCTACAGATTCCATCTTTACACGGCTTTGGGATTTCACATCTTATAAAGAGAGAAGCCGTTCCATTTTATTCTTGATGGTTTCTCAAAGAAAAAAAATTGTTTTCTCGAGTCATCTTGAGTGCTTTAGTAATAGAATCCTTTTGTAACACAAGTTCTTCTATAGAACTTGTTTTGAGTGTTTAGTGTTTTCATGTTTGGTCTCTTCTCTTAATTTATTCTTTGTAATCAATCATAACAGTTTTTAATAAAGAAAAGTTTTGTTGTCTACAGCAAGTTGCTGTAGATGTGTTAAATATCTCGTTTTTACGTTTTTATTCTGTTGCAAGTCAGTTGTTGTAATCTGTGGTGTCTTCACACTACGATTCACACCATACTTTGTTAATTGTCCGACCATCCTAGCTATCTCTACATCAAAACAATTGATGAAAGGGCATGGAGGAGTATTATAGTTGCATGGACTCCTCCTAGAATTGAAAGTAAGGCTTCAGAGGAAGAATCCTCCTCTGAGAAAGTCTATCTTTCTAAACCGGAGAAGGACTGGACAACTGAGGAAATAACCATAGCAAATTATAACTCCAAGGCTTTGGGTGCTATATCCAGTCATGTCGATGAAGATATGCATAGACTGGTCACCAATCAAAGCGTTGCTAAAAATGCTTGAGATATTCTTCAAGCTCATTGAGTGCTTAGTGTTTTCATATTTGGTCTCTTCTCTTAATTTATTCTTTGTAATCGATCATAACAATTTTTAATAAAGAGAAGTTTTGTTGTCTACAGCAAGTTGCTGTAGATATGTTAAATATCTCGTTTTTATGTTTTTATTCCGCTGCAAGTCAGTTGGTGTAATCTGTGGTGTCTTCACACTACGATTCACACTATACTCTGTTAATTGTCCGACCATCCTAGCTATCTAAACTTTCAGACCCAAAATTAAATGTGTCAGTATAACAAGAGGGATAGGAAGAATAGAAAAATAATAAAATTTAAACATTTTTAGAAAAAAGACTTACAAATGAGACACCTAAAAAAAATTTAGTGCAAAGTATTTTGGGTTCAAGAATTAAGATAAAGGTGATGTGTTGTGAGTGTAGATGGTTTTGTTTTGAAGTTTAAAATGGGACACCAAAAATTAAAAAAAATTGAAATTTAAAATGAGAAGGAGGGAGTATAAATAAAATGGGGCCCCTTAAAATTTTGGGGCCCTGTGCTATTGACCCTAATGTTCTTACTAATCACCGGCCCTGAAATTTAATGAGTGGAATAAAGAGAAAGTAAATACTCCCTCCGTCCCACCCGAGTTAGGATTTTTTGTCAAACAATTTATAATTTGACCAAATATTTGAAGAAATATAATGATGCTAATAAAAAATTAAAACTTGTTATTGTATCACGATTAATAATAAACTAAATAACTATTTTTAGATTTTCATTAAGATAATTATTTTTGTTCAATTGTTGGTCAAAGTATAAATTGTTTGACCAATAATCCTAAGTCGGGTGAGACAGATTGAGTATAGAAGTATTTTGAACGCGTAGAGTTATGTGTAGTCAGTATGAAAGTAAGATAAGGGAGAGATAATGTGGGGTAGAAATAGTAAGCGTATTATTTTTGTGAGTGGGCAAGGGAGTACTATTGAATAAAGTAGTATTTTTAAATTTTTATTTTGGGATAATAACTTTTGTTATAGAATGCCTAAGATGGAAATAATTAACCCATATTATGAGATTTAAGGAGTAATATTATTTAAACAAATTAAATTAAATTGACAAAGAAAATTAGGGTGCTGAATGTAATTTCACAAAGGGGGTGGGACGTCCAGAAATAAACAACTTCTGTATTTTCAAGTTAAACTTTAAACAAAAATTTAGTAAACATGCATAGATGAAAATTTAAAATTTATTATTAACACATCATTAATTTATAATTAAATAATTTTTAATTAAATTGATTTAAATAATTATATATAGTTTAATCAAATTAATATTAAAAATAAAGTGAAATTATTTTTTCCAGAATCGAAGAAGTATACAAATTGATCACACTTCCTACATTCTTAGTAAATGGCATGCTAGATAAATTTAATCTATGAAAATAAATATAATACTCCCTCCGTCCCAGCCTAAGGATCTTACTTTTTTTTTTGGTCTGTCTCAGCCTAAGGTTCTTAGTTTCTTTATTACCTAAAATGGACTAGGAGACCCACTTGTCATTCTCACAACAAAAACTCCAACCCATTTTATCTCTCCTACTTTCTCTTACTTACTTTTTCATACTCACAACATTTACTTTTTCTTAATCTCCGTGTAAAGTCAAACTCAGACTCTTAGGTCGGGACGGAGGGAGTAATAAATTATGAATCTTTAAATCTCATATTCTAAAACAACATTTTTTTTAACCATTGCCACTTACATTTTTGTTATGGTTGATTTGGTTTGCTACTTTTGTTGTTTTTCTTATTGATAAAGGATAATTGACAATTCTTTGAGACGGGGGTAGCTCACAAGCTATTTTCATATAAGCATCATGGTTTACTTTTGATTACGTGTGTACATTCTCTTTGTTGATTCTTTTGTAAAAAGGGTTAATTGTAATTTTGGGCCTGAAGTTAAAGGGGTCTTTTAAAACGGGTCTGATATTATATTTATTTTTTTGGCCAAATCAATGCTTGATATCTAAAGTTTTCGTTAGTTCAGAGCTTTTTGACGGAATTCGTTAGAAATATTGTTAACTGCCCGTGTGTCGAGCACGTGATTAACAAAATTGTTACTATGACGTTGATTTTCCTTTTAAGGTGTAAACTGAGAACTCAAAAATTAAAAGGGTTGAGAGTGATTTTTGAAATTTGGCTAATAATAAGTACTATATTTTTAAAATATTAAACAATTAAACTTTCAAATAAATAAAGTAATTATCTTTAATATTTAAAAAAAATTGAAAAATTCAAATTTCAAATTTAACATTGGTTTAAATACATAAAGTAAATATAAATAAGTGCCAAAATAAATTATTGTTTGAACTTTTGTTTCTTTAAGGAACCATTAAATATTTTTTTATGGGCAATGCTAAGCTTACAAAAGAAGTTTACAAAATGAAGGATACAAGGTGTGGTGGTGATATTTTATTGGCCCCATTGATAGTGGATCCGGCACATTCATATTAAAAACACCAATACAATTATAACACCTCATTTTGTAAGCTACATTTTGTAGCTATTTTTTGTAGCTTTATTATTTCCCATTTTTTATATGAAACTTATTTCTTAAAAGAATAAAATTTATAATGTTATTATTTGAATTCATTATTTAATTATTCATTTTCTTATCCCACAAAATTAAATTTATATATCAAAACAATAAAAACATTGTCCATTAAAAAGGAAAAAGAAAAAGAAAAAAACACTCGTTCATTTTCAATTCCCAGTTCATCCCTCGCACAACCCCAGAATACCACAACCATCATAAACAAAATCAAAGTAACAATTGTAGGTGTTGATAAAAAAAAAATCCAACAAATCAAACAAGATTCAAATATTGAAATCAAAACAAAAGTATATAAAAGTAAGATATAAGGCTATTTTCAGAAGGGTAGTGAATTAAATCCAACCAAGAACCTATCTTGTTCTTCAAAATCAAGATCCAGGAACAAACCCATTCATTCCCCTTTTATAATCCAAAATCAGAAACAAACCCATTCATTCCCCTTCGATTTCTCCCTTTTCCGGACCTGTTACGTTTTTCATTGGATTCTTTTTGAAAGAATAGAGAGAAAAAATCCGGCGTTGAAGTCGCCGGAAATAATGGAGTCGTCGGATCTGTTTTAGTTTTCATTGGCGATTTTGAATCTGGGGAAGTTTTAGATTGAATGTGTATACATGAGACGGCGGCGGCGGCGTTATAGAGAAGAGAATGTGGGGTTAAGAGAGTAGGGGGTGGGAAGGGAAGAGAATTGAAGGCGGTGAGATTTACTGGGAGTGAGTATTCGAACTAACAATTTCGTTAATCATGTGCTCGGCACATGTGCACTTAACGATATTTCTAACGAATTCCGTCAAAAAACCCTGAACTAGCGAAAATTTTAGATATCGAGCCTTGATTTGGCAAAAAAAGAAAATATCGAACCCCTTTTAGAAGACTCCCTTTAACTTTAGGCTCGAAATTGCAATTAACACTTGTAAAAAATGAAAACAAATGTTAATATAACCACTCCACTTCATAAATAACCCATGAGGTCTTTGTTACTACTCTCTCCGATCCAAAATAACTGTCTTTTTTTGCATTTGCACAACTCTTAAGAAATGTAATAATTATCATGACTTAGTGACAAAAGTTCCAACTTTACCCCTATTAAGTGTGCAACTTTCTTACATTAATGTCTCACACTAAGATAATTAATAAAAGAGAACAAGTTTCAATGCAAGGATAAGAGAGACATTTAGCTCAAAAGTGACAATTATTTTGGACCAAAATTTTGGTCCAAAAGTGATAGTTATTTTCGACCGGAGGGAGTACTTTTTATTACTTATTGTTACTTGTGTACATTTTTTTTTTGTCGTGAGTATAATAAACGAGTCTCATTATTTAAAAAATATTTAAAATATTTTATTTTAAAATTTTTAAATTAAAGTAGAACACTCAAAATAATTATTTTTGTACTCAAGGTATTACGAAAGAAGTATAGTTTTAATAATATAATTTTTAAACAATAGTATTCATTGAGCCACAACAGGCACTTTTTACTCCTCAATTCGATTGTATATTTATAAAATATCTGAAATGGTATCTAATAAAAATTTAGTATACTTTTATATTTTTATTTACTTAATTACATTTTTGTTATTAATTAAAATTTTGATAACTATTTAATTAATTATCTTCACCTGAAATTAAAATAATAGAAATTTGCTCATTAGACATTAGAAGTTTCTATCATTTAAATGTTGACTTGCTACATCCAAAGAAACTTTCATCATTTGGGCAATCTTTTCTACTTTGAAAAGAACACCAACCCATACCCTTTAAATATGCTTATTGTTATTGTTGCAACTTTTTTTTACCGACACTGGACCATCAGTGGACCGCCCAATCATCTTTTTTTTTTTTTTTTTTTTTTTTTTTCCATTACTCCATCCGTCCCATTCGAATTATGATCCTTGGTCAATCTAATTATCTTTTAACAAATAATTTGAAGAAAAAATAATGATGCTAATAAAAATTTAAAAATTGTTATTGTATCACCGTTACTAATGCCACTTTACAGAATGTATCAAAAGAAATTATTACTTCACCTAAAAATGGATTTTTCTTTTTCATTATCTATAAGAAAATGAAGATGATACTATTTGAAGTAATTGTAAATTTATAATGGCATATAGTGTTTTAAGCATGAATATCCTTAATAATTTATATATAAAGATTAAGATATAAAAGATTTTTTTTTAAAGAAGACAAAAATGATTAGAAATGCTGAATTTGGTGACATTGCTGTAGCAAAACTTACTATTTTAAAAGAATTAATATTAATATTACTTTATCCGTTATAAAATGATAGTTTTATTTTTCTTTTTTATTTATCCCAAAAAGCTAGTGTTAGGATTAGGTGACTTTGAATTGAAGAGGTTCCTATTGGAAGAATGATTAAAGACTTATTCAAGAATAAGGATTGTAATTTCCTTATAGAATAGAGTTTGTTTTTTCCCTAAGAATTAGGATTCCTTATTGCCAAGAGTTTTGGTTTTTATGAGACTATATATACAACCCTCTCCCTAGCATAAAAACATAACTTGTCAACTAGAACCAGAACTAGAGAGTAGTTCAAGAAGTTCAAAAAGTTGGACAGAAATTCCATATCTGTAATTCTAGATCTAGTGTTTGCACAATCAGGAATTGTTGTGATCAATAATTCGTGCAACTGTATCAGTGAGATTTGCATTTGTAATATGTTCTTGGATCTCTATTGTAATAATATTTGTTTTCCCTTTGACCGTGGACGTAGCCAATAGGTTGTTGGTGAACCACGTAAATTATGTGTTCTTACTTGTTAATTTACGTTCATTATTATCTGATGTCCCTTGGGTCTGATTTACTAACAGCTAGTCTCATTTCTAAACTTAAGGTTTCTAATCATTGAATTTTTAAATTTTGTGTTATTTTAAAATAGCCAAAATCTTGCGTAAAACGCGTTTTACGAAACGCTTAGGAAAAACGTGTTTTTGAAAAACGCGCGGTGACAATTTTGTAAATAGTTGGAACTTCTCAACAATTCTGGATATCGATATAGTGCCTTCTGAATATGAGATTGATATCCAGAAACTATGAAAGTGATAGTCAGGCGTTTTTAAAAAAACGCGCGGTGACATTTTTGTAAATAGTCAGAATTTCTCAAACGGTTCTGGTGTTAATATAAAGCCTTCTGGATATGAGATTGATAGCCAGAACTTTTGAAAGTGATAGCCAGAAGGGTTCTGAATATCAATATAAAGCCTTCTGGATATCAATATAAAGCCTTCTGGATATGAGATTGATAGCCAGAACCTTTGAAAATGATAGCCAGAAGGTTTTTTTCTGATTTTTTTTTTTTAGAATACTAGAAGTGCTAATAGATAGCCAGTAACAATGTTTAGGATGACCAGTTTCTGTGTTACGAATGTCCAGTGAGTGTGTTAATAAGTGCCAGACGATTTTGAAAAACACGTTTTTCCTAACCACTAGGAAAAACGCGTTTCACAGGAGACCAACTCTTTAAAATATTTGAAAAATAAATAGGACTAATGAAATAAAATTTAATGTTGTGATAGAGACAATACATTAAACACAAAAGTGTTAAAGTATTGATAACCTTATGCATTGAGGGTTAGATGTAAACAAAATCAGTAGACACATTTTGTAAAAGACATTGATATGTCTACTTCTAAATTGTCTTTTGGGATCCGTTGTGCAATAGTATGCATCTGATCAATAAGGAAATTGTTCAAAGAATAATGACAAAAATTCGTACATACATTATCACGCTTATATTAATTCTTATATACATTTTCTTTACTAATTTTAGTCGTTTAAACAAGCCAACACTAGAGCAATTGAGAACAATTAGTTATATATCAAAAGCAATGACTAATTAGCTAGGACATGACACATATTTCATGTATTATTAATATTATTATTATTATTATTATTATGATACACACAATGGTAAATAAAATCTAAAACAATGCTTTTTATAAGTAATCAATAAAATGTTTTGATATAAGTATATTAAAGTCTGTCATAATAATATCGAATTTACACAGTCGGCCATGAAGCTAGGTCAAAGAGATCAACCGTCGCCTTGAGCCTCTAAAAATAGGGGTAATGCCCCATAAGTTCTTTTTTTTTTTTTTCCTTTCAAAATGCCCAAAAAGTTCCTCACAACATGTTGTATTATTCATGCAGTATTATTCAGCAATTGTACTGCACACTGAATATAATATTGCAGGGAGGCGGCAGGGGCCGACGAACGGTGGTGGTGGAAGGATGAAGTAATATGGATGCAATACATGTATTATTGCATATTGCATGTGGTATACACTACTGTATAGGAACTTATCAGGCATTTTAATTTATTGAAGAATTTGTGGAGAAGTAGTTTATCCAAAAAAAAAAAAAAAAAAAAAACTTTTGGGGCATTCTCTCTCCCCCCCCCCCCAATTTTTTATTTTTTTTTTAAATTTTTTAGGACTCAAACTTTTCCCTCTATTATATATATATATATTTTGAAAGTTTGTATCATATCATTTAAGGCAATTGTCATCGTGTTACAAGCTCCTATGAGTTTATTACAGATCTATTGCCCTATCTATTACAAATTTCTATATTGGAATCTATTACATTGCCTCCTAGAAATCTCTCATAGACGTCTCCGCGCCATCTGGTAGTCTGCTTGTCATAGACGTCATGCGCCATCTGGTAGCCTCCTTGCCATAGACGGAGGCGAACCTGGGACCTCCAAGAGTGGAGGCCACTTAATTATTGGGGAATGGGGGGGAGGGGAATCGAACTTGGGACCTCCCGAAGAAAATCCCAAGCCCTATACCACTCGGCCAATGAAGGCTTGGGTCCCTCTATTATATAAAAGCCCTGATTTAAAGAAAATGTTTAACATGTCCTAATGGTTAAGGAGACAAACTGACAAACTACAGTTTTCTTTGGGCTTAACAGTTTCGAATTTTGGAATGGTAATTTTTTTATTTTCTTCTCCGTCGGGGTTCAAATATTATGGTGTTGGCCAAAAAGTTGGTTTTGGTTCTAAAATTTCACAGAATCGACAATGTGCGAATGAAATTTGAGTTCTATATTCGATTTTGGTTGTAAAATTGTTTAGATGATTTATTATTAGGTTTGATGTTGCACAATGCACATGGTTAGAAGAAGCAAAATGGATGACAAGAGAAGAGGAGATCCCAGATGATATGGAACGCGTGATCCAAAATTGATTTTGTGGCTTAAATTCCTTCTCCTCCGCTCATCCCATATGCTTCCATGTGCTTCCCTCCATCCTAATACCTTCCTCCACTCCTATAATCTCGGATTTCGAACCGCTGCACCCCTAGTTAGCTCCACCCAATGGTTCCGATTGGAGCCACCTCATTTTTTCTTGTGTTCGACGGATGTGATGTGTCCGAGCTCGGTGGGTCCCACAAAAAATTGAAATCATCTTAGCCGCACAGATGATGAGCTCACCTATGTGGTCTCGATCGGAGCCATTGGGTGCAGGGGTGCAGCGGTTTTGGGTGGAGCGGTTCCGGGTCCTATAATCTCACTTCTTTTTTTTTTTTTTTTAAAGAGACTCGATTACTTCAATTCCACGCAATAATAAGTATCAACATTTTTATTTTAATTCATTTTATAACAAGTATGGTATTCCGTAATAAAGAAATAGGGGCAATATCCGATAAGTTCATTTTTTACAAATCTCTTCCTATAAGTTCCTTACATAATGTTGTATTAGCCATGCGATATTATTCAGCAATTATACTGGATCACATAATACTGCACACTGAATATAGTACTATATGGAGGCCGCAATGGTGACCGGCCGGCGGCGGCGACTGGTGGTGGCAGGATGCAATAGTATTGATGCAGTATCATATTTCTGTATTACTGCATGAATTATGATATACTACTGCATCATAAGAACTTCCCGGGCATTTCAATTTAATTGCGTAGATCTTCCAAAAATGAATTTTGGGGCATTTTCTCAAATAAATAACTTTTTAATGCAATTTTACTACATTAACAATGCAAGTAAAAATTCTTTAAAAAAGCCAAAAAGGTTTAGCTCAAGCAATATCCAACCTCCTAAAGGTTTAAGGTTCAATCCCCACCCACTACACTCTCTTGTAATAGCTTAAGACATTTATTAATAAAAGATAAAAAGACTATAAAAAATGAAACAAAAATTCTTTAAAAAGCGATAATATTAAGTCAACTGCATAACTTATTATAAGACGCGGAGGAATGCTCCTATTTAATTGATTGCATGACTAGAACCGTACCTTGATAAGTCTGATGCCTAACCATTCAGACCTGAATTGAAGATATGTCTGTCTGTCTGCTACTTTGTCGTACCAAATCAAAACTGGTAAAATTAACATCAGAGTCTCAACAAGAATGCAGGACAAGTGAGTAATACCACCATGAACAAACCGCGCATCGCAGAATGGTGCTTCAACTAAAATATCAACCACACATATAAATGACACATATTTTCCCAATTTCATGACCAGACAGACACCGCCAAATACATAAAAACACACCTGCCGATATAAGTAAATCGCATTTTCACAGCAACACGAGGATACAATAAGCCAGCCGATAATTCTACTCAAATAATACGGAGTATAAATAAACAAATAAAACTACAATAAGTTTAACAATGAGAAGCCCCAATAAATTTTAAGCCCTATTACGAAAACGTATAGAATCCTCTATAACAAGAACATCGAATAATAACGCCACTTTCTTCATAAATTACTAAGCTAACGTAATTTTACTAACTAAATGATCTCCCCAGAATAGTCCAGTCCTACACCCCAAGCCAGTTTCAAGTAAGATGTTACAAGTTAATTTTCATCTTCAACACGTGGCTAGATTCCCATTTTCAAAACCCTTTTCTTGATGCATACGGGCAAAAGGCTATTACCAATTTTCAACCAAGGGACTCCATGGTTACACGATCATACGAACGGAGCACAAGTAAAAAAAATAATGCAGTACTCAAAAGTTTCTTGGCTGAAAGGTGGAGCATCAATAACTTACTAAAACTTTGCTATGTGTAAGCAGTTATTAACAAAATCAATAACCAGCTAACCTCAACCTTCATATGTCAGCACTTATCCCAAACTCCATTTGCTTCAACTCATTCAAGGCTTCTTGAGAAACTTTGTTCACTTCATTCAACCACGTATTTATATCACTCCCAGAGACAAATGAACCAATTACATCAGTCATGGTACCCGGGTCACTTATCCCCATACTCGAAGAATCTATATGTTCATCTTTAGAATCTGTGTTATCAGAGGGAACCGGCACATCTTTTGGAGCTGAGAGGTCTCCTAGTTGACCATCCAATTTTTCATCTGTTTCTCGGTCAAACAAAGCACAGGATTGAGTCAACTCAGTTCCAGCTTCCTCATTGTTACTCACATCCGCTTTATCCATTTTCTTGGCTCGTCCTTTCCCACGTTTCCTATCATATCTCGTTTTCTTTTTCTTGGAGTTGGCTGGTTGTATTCTCTCAGTTGAACTAATGTCCGAACTAGTTGCCTTTCTTTTAGCTGGAATCACTGTATAAATTGAGTCACCAACGGACATCTGAGTAGACTCACCATTTGACTCGATAGCCAATAAAGCAGTTCTGGCAGCTTTTAATTCTGCTAGCTTCTTTGTTTTTGCTGCACCACCAATGTACTTGATTCCTCCTATATCAATGGCACAAGTAAAGAGAGAATCCCTGCCTTTTTTATCATCCTTTTGGGTATCATACAATGGAATTGCAAAATTCATCTTTTGCGCATATTCTTGAAGAAGATTTTTGCACAGACCCGTTTCGTGCTACAAACACCAGAGATACCAGTTCAGTTAAAATAAACATAAACGCAGCAGTTGCCAGCAAGTAGATGTCAACGTAAATGCATAAATAAATAAATATTGAAGATGAACGATTTAGAAGTGCAAAACAAGGTCAAATAATGCCTCTTCCTAGAATCGTGGAAAGAAGTCGATCTTTACATTATGAAATATACATATTTTTTTATGAAATAACCAGAACATACAACTTTAGAATCATGGATTCACAACATACTTGATGGCATTCTGCCTGGGGTTAAGCGAAAAAACTTAGCATATAAATAGTGTAACTCAGATGCAGTACAAGTAAATTCGATGGTTTACAGTGCAGAAAAGAAACTAACTAGTCCACAGTTAGCTGGTTTCCAAAGCAACATGTATAGAAGGGAAAAAAAATCAGATGTAGTGATGTACAACTTAAGTTGAGATCCATTTGCCAAAGCACTTGATGTGAAAAGTATTCTGATGTGGCGGATTTTGTATATATTATTTCCCTTATTTTCCTATGTATTTTAGTTCATTTTGATGTACTTTAGACTAGTTTTGATGTAACTTGGGATATTTATGTAATGGTTGGGCTTTAATGTAATCCGGGGGTAGTTTAATCTTTTTATTGGTTATCCGGATGTATTATTTCATGAGCTTCAAAGTCATATTCCAAAAAGTCAAGAGTAGTCAAAGTCAAGGCAAAGTCAAAGTTAACCGAAGCGGAGGAGAATAGGATGAAGCTGAAATTTCTTGAAGTTGAAGTACTGTTTTGCATTGTTGAAAAGTCTAGGGTTTGCTATGAAGAATTAAAAGACTGCAGGGACCAAACTGCAAATAACTGAAACTCCAGGGACTGGATTGCAAAATGAGGAAGACACTTCCGGAATGGAATGCGGCGGCGTGGATATGTGGCAGAAGGGTTGTACGTTTTCTTTTTCTATTTTTTTATTATTCTTTGGATTGGATTATTTTTCCTTAGTCAATTAATTAGTTTTTGAATTAGAATTAGTGGAGGGCATCATTCTCTGGGGACTTGAGAATACTACGTACTCTTTTTCTCTCTGGAGCTTTTTGTAACCCTTTCATGGAGAACTAACTCCATTGCTTTGGATTGAAAGCTTGAACCCACTTTAATTCAATTGAGGTAATTTTCTTATTCTCTTGTTTGATCTATTCATAATTTTGCTTGTTCCGATTTTAGGTTTATAATTAGGGTTTGTGGATTTGGCCAATCCATTAGTTCTTTTTATGAATCTTTGCTAGAATTCTCTGTTCTGTGTCAGAATTAGGGTTTTCACCGTAGCATCTTCACGAATTGTGTATGTGCCATAGCAATTCGGGGAGTAGACAAAATTAAGCGATTATCTAGTAACCTAGAAAGCGTTCTTGATCTTAGTCTCTTAAATTGAATCAATTAATCTTTAAATCTTTTTTGTGCCAGTCTAGGTTTAATTTTAATTAGGGTTTATAGTGAGTGTGTCACTGCTATAAACTAAACAGTAAGAAGAGACAGAGATTGAAACACATCTCGTGAACAGGATTAACGGAGAATAAGAAGTACCAATGAAATTGAATTAGAGGACGGGGATAGTGATCAATCTGAAGTGCTTTTAAATCATTGTTTTTATCATCTTAGTTTATTTTCCCGTCTTAGGAATTAATTAAAATCTCAATTAAACCCCCAATCTGGTCAAGTGACTGTTCGCAAATAATCACTGTTCTTCGTGGATCGACCCTGACTTACCCTAATTACATTATTAGTGGCCGAGTTTAGGTCTAATTTAGTAGGTGTGCGACTAAGCCTACCAAATTTTGGCGCCGCTGCCGGGGAACGGTGTTATTGTTTGCGTTCCTTTTCTTTTCTTATTTGTTTTATTTTTCTTTTAGTTCTTTATTTGTTATCTCTTTAGTTATATTTATTACTTGTTATCCTGTAGTGTGGAACCGTGTATGGTCCACACCCGTTCTACTAACGATTTGATTGTTCCGTTTGATCCAGAAATCGAAAGATCTTTCAGGAAAGGACGACAACAAAGCAGGAGAGTCAAGGGGATATTGTTAGCTGAAGAGATGCAGGACGGAGATAACGCTGGTGGTGGCGCTGATGGAAATAACGCTGGTGGAGATAATGCAGGTGGTGGTGGCGCTGGTGGTGGCGCTGATGGAAATAATGCAGGTGGTGGTGGCGCTGGAGGTAGACAAGCAGTTCCACCACAGACATTGAGGCAAAGGACTGCCCCGAATTGGAATGAGCAACCACATGCCGTCCAATTCCCTGCCTTACCTGCCGGAGTGACGTTTGAGTTGAAGCCGGGGCTACTGAATCAGCTACCGCATTTCACAGGGATGCCCGGAGAGGATCCTAATCAGCACATCTCACAGTTTGTGCAAATCTGTCAGAGTATGAAGCCAACAGCGCTTCCGATCGAGCACTTATTGTTGAGGGCGTTTTCTTTCACACTGAAAGATAACGCGAACGGGTGGTATTATCACTTGCCACCCAACAGCATCACGACATGGCAACAGATGAAAGAGGTATTCCTAGAAGAGTTCTTCCCTCAGGATCAGATAAATGTTATGAAGAGGGACATCAGCAATATGGAGCAAAAGGCAGATGAGACCCTATATGACTACTACAACCGCTTCCACAAGCTGTGTAGGAGTTGTCCGTATCACGGGTTTACTGATGAGCAGCTGATCGTCTATTTTCATGGAGGGTTGACTATTCAGGATAAACGGCTAGTGGATTCATGTTATGGGGGAAGTATCTTGAATAAGACCACTGAGGAAGCTAAGAGGTTGATCGAAGAGCTAGCTAAAAGTACAAGGACCCATGGTAAGAGGTCTAATGTGAGACAGGTTAGCGCAGCGGGTTCTAGCAGTGGGTTGTCCAATAAGTTCGAGACGGATATGGAGGATCTCAAGGGTATGGTAAAGCAGTTGGTTCTGGGACAGACACCGAAGCCTTGTGGGATTTGCTATGACATCACGCATCCTACAGATTCGTGCCCTTCTCTGCAGTCAGGCGAGATGGAGGATGTCAATGCAGTTGGGTTTGCGCAGCAGGGACAGAGACCGATGGGTAACACCTATAACCCCAACTGGAGAAATCATCCTAATTTCAAATGGGGTACAGGTCAACTGCAGAATCAGCCGGGTGGTCAAGGACAGCAGTTTGGTAATCAGCAGGGTTATCAGCCGCAGCAGCAGTACCAGGGCAATCAGTTCAACTCTTATAGACCACCATATGGGCAGCAGCAGCCGCAGCAACAGCAGCAGCCGCAGCAACAGCAGCAGCCGCAGCAACAGCAGCAGCAGCAGAATAATCAGGGACAGTCTACAGAGGCATTACTGAATTCATTGGCTCAGAGTGTTAGCACCATGAACCAGAACTTTCAGCAGTATCAGCAGTGCACAGATGCGAGCATTGGTAACTTGGAGAAACAAATGGGTCAGGTAGCTGATGCAGTAGGACGGATAGAGGCTAGGGATTCGAGGAAGTTGCCATCACAGACTGAACCGAATCCTAAGCAGAGTGCATGTGCGATCACTCTTCGAAATGGTAAGGAGTTGCAGGATAAGGTTGTAGCTGAGGAACCGGAGGTAGAGGTTAAGATTACTGAGCCAGTACAGAAGGCACCAAATCAGACAGAGTTGCACCAGAGGTTAAGGCTCCTGTATATGAGCCTGAGGTTCCATTCCCGGAGGCCTTGAAAGAACATCGAAAGCCAGAACCCGACAAGGCTATTTACGATACTTTCAAGAGGTTAGAGGTTAATATTCCTTTCTTGGACCTTCTTCAGACTGTCCCGAGGTATGCGAAGTTTTTGAAGGAGTTGTGTACTCTGAAGAGGAATCAGAAGGAAAGGAGTAAAAAGAAGATTAAGGTTAGTGAGCATGTGTCTGCAGTGTATCAGAGGAAAATGCCTAAGAAGTGCAGTAACCCAGGGATGTTCGTGATTCCAGTTACTTTGAGGGATGCTTCTGAGCATAAGGCGATGTTAGACTTGGGGGCTTCAATCAACGTCATGCCCTATGCGTTGTTTGAAACTCTTAAGTTGGGACCACTGCAAGACACCAGAGTCGTGATACAGTTGGCGGATCTACCCGAAGGGATTAGTAGAGGATGATCTAGTCCGGGTTGGTAAGATGATTTTCCCGGCGGATTTCTATGTGCTTGAGATGGAGACGGATCCAAAGGCTCCCATACTATTGGGGAGGCCTTTTATGTCGACTGCTAGGACCAAGCTTGATGTGGCTAATGGTTCTTTGACAATGGAATTTGATGGGCAAGTAATGGAGTTCAACCTCTTTGACTCTATGAAATACCCTAAGGATACGGAGTCGTTGTGTTTTGTGGATGTGATCGAGCCATTGGTAGAGGAGGTGTTCGAGGTGTCTAGTGGAGAGGATGATCTCAAGACCGCGTTAGAGAACGCTTTGGGGTATGCTAATTTGGAGTTTGACATCTCGGATTCTATGAAGGAAGCGGTTATGGGTCTTACAGAGAGTGCCATGTTTGCTACCGCGCCGGGTCATGGTCACATGAAGCTAGAGGTTCCGATGGAGAAGCTTGTTCCATCTATAGAGAAGGCACCGGAGCTTGAGTTGAAGGTCCTCCCTGAGCACCTTAAGTATGTTTATCTTGGTGAGGGAGAGACGCTTCCAGTAGTGATTTCCAGCAAGTTGACTGAGGATCAAGAGAAGAGGTTGATTGAGGTGATCCGGGAGCGAAAATCTGCGATTGGTTGGACTATTGCCGATCTCAAGGGCATTAGTCCATCTTTGTGTATGCACCGGATCAACTTAGAGGAGGGTGCGAAGCCGGTGAGGCAACCACAGAGGAGGCTTAACCCGCCAATGATGGAGACGGTGAAGAAGGAGGTCCTGAAGCTACTACAGATGGGGATTATCTATCCCATCTCTGACAGCGAGTGGGTGAGCCCCACACAGTGTGTGCCCAAGAGGGGCGGGATCACGGTCTCCCGTAATCAAAAGGGAGAGATGGTTCCAACCCGGGAGCAAACGGGGATTCGTGTGTGCATTGATCTCCGGAGGCTAAATGAGGTAACTCGTAAAGACCACTTCCCCCTCCCCTTTATTGATCAGATGTTGGAAAGGTTAGCCGGAAGGGCGTATTTTTGTTTTCTCGACGGTTTTTCCGGGTATTTTCAAATACCTATTGCCTCGGAAGACCAAGAAAAAACTACATTTACTTGCCCCTTCGGCACCTTTGCCTATCGGAGAATGCCGTTTGGATTGTGTAATGCACCTGGGACTTTTCAAAGGTGCATGATGAGTATTTTCTCCGAGTTTGTAGAAAAGTTTATGGAAGTTTTCATGGATGACTTCACTGTCCATGGAGACTCGTTTGATGAATGCCTTGCTCATTTAGGACTAGTGTTGGATAGATGCATTGAAACCAATTTGGTCTTAAATTTTGAAAAATGTCACTTTATGGTCGAGCAAGGCATTGTTTTGGGTCATGTTGTGTCGAAAAAGGGTATCGAAGTTGACAAAGCTAAGATTGATGTCATTTCTTCACTTCCTTACCCTACCAATGTGCATGAAGTCCTGTTTTTTCTTGGTCATGCCGGGTTTTACCGGAGGTTCATTAAGGACTTTTCAAAGATTGCTTCACCTCTATGCACCCTGTTGCAAAAAGAGGTTGATTTTAATTTTGATGATAATTGCAAGCAATCTTTTAATGAGTTGAAGTCTAGGTTGACAACCACCCCCATTATTCAAGCACCCGATTGGTCTCGTCCCTTTGAGATCATGTGTGATGCTAGTGATTATGCCGTGGGGGCGGTTTTGGGTCAAAAAGTGGAGCGTGCCTCGCATGTGATTTATTATGCGTCTATGACCTTGAATGGGGCACAAAGAAATTACTCCACTACTGAAAAAGAGATGTTGGCGGTGGTCTTTGCACTAGAGAAATTTAGGTCCTACTTGTTGGGTACTAAGATTATTGTTTACACCGACCACGCTGCTCTTAAATATTTAATGTCTAAGAAAGAGGCTAAACCGAGACTCATTCGGTGGATTCTCTTGTTGAGTGAGTTTGACATAGAGGTTAAGGACAAAAAGGGGGCTGAAAATCTAGTTGCCGACCATTTCAGTCGCCTTGTAATGGAGGAGGACAAATCTTATAAACAAGCCCCAATCCGGGGTGAGTTTCCTGATGAGGTTCTTTGGGCAGTTAATTCAGTGGCCCCTTGGTATGCGGACTTGGTCAACTTTCTTGTCTCGAACAAATTCCCTCCGGGGATGTCAAAATCGAAAAGAGACAAAGTCCGTAGTGATGCCAAATATTATGTTTGGGATGAGCCCAACTTGTGGAGGCATTGTGCCGACCAAGTCATTCGGAGGTGTATTCCCGATAGTGAGGTGTCCTCTATTCTCAAATTCTGTCATGAGTATGCGTGTGGTGGTCATTTTGGTGCGAAAAAGACCGCTAGAAAAGTCTTGGATTGTGGCTTCTTTTGGCCAACTTTGTTCCGGGATGCAGTCACTTTTTGTCAGTCGTGTGATAGGTGCCAAAGGGTTGGTAATATTGGGCGCCGTGATGAAATGCCACAAACCCTCATTGTGAATTGTGAAATCTTTGATGTGTGGGGGATGGACTTTATGGGTCCGTTCCCTAATTCTTGTGGGTTTGTGTATATTTTACTTGCGGTGGACTATGTGTCCAAATGGGTGGAAGCCATCCCTACCCGCACCAATGATTCAAAAGTAGTGGTCAACTTCCTTAGGAGCAACGTTCTGTGTCGGTTTGGAAGGCCAAGGGCCATTGATCTTTACTTGTTCTTGGTGTTTATGGGGACGGAGTTTCTTATACTCCGAGTTGTTTGAGTTTGTTGATTTTTTTTTTGACTTGGAGGATTAGAGGAGATTAGGGGTCATTTTCTCCCCTGCTACGCTGATTAGACCGGAGTTTAGAGTGGGGTTAGGATGTTACTCAGGGACGAGTAACGGTCTAAGCGTGGGGGAATTTGATGTGGCGGATTTTGTATATATTATTTCCCTTATTTTCCTATGTATTTTAGTTCATTTTGATGTACTTTAGACTAGTTTTGATGTAACTTGGGATATTTATGTAATGGTTGGGCTTTAATGTAATCCGGGGGTAGTTTAATCTTTTTATTGGTTATCCGGATGTATTATTTCATGAGCTTCAAAGTCATATTCCAAAAAGTCAAGAATAGTCAAAGTCAAGGCAAAGTCAAAGTTAACCGAAGCGGAGGAGAATAGGATGAAGCTGAAATTTCTTGAAGTTGAAGTACTGTTTTGCATTGTTGAAAAGTCTAGGGTTTGCTATGAAGAATTAAAAGACTGCAGGGACCAAACTGCAAATAACTGAAACTCCAGGGACTGGATTGCAAAATGAGGAAGACACTTCCGGAATGGAATGCGGCGGCGTGGATATGTGGCAGAAGGGTTGTACGTTTTCTTTTTCTATTTTTTTTATTATTCTTTGGATTGGATTATTTTTCCTTAGTCAATTAATTAGTTTTTGAATTAGAATTAGTGGTGGGCATCATTCTCTGGGGACTTGAGAATACTACGTACTATTTTTCTCTCTGGAGCTTTTTGTAACCCTTTCATGGAGAACTAACTCCATTGCTTTGGATTGAAAGCTTGAACCCACTTTAATTCAATTGAGGTAATTTTCTTATTCTCTTGTTTGATCTATTCATAATTTTGCTTGTTCCGATTTTAGGTTTTTATAATTAGGGTTTGTGGATTTGGCCAATCCATTAGTTCTTTTTATGAATCTTTGCTAGAATTCTCTGTTCTGTGCCAGAATTAGGGTTTTCACCGTAGCATCTTCACGAATTGTGTATGTGCGATAGCAATTCGGGGAGTAGGCAAAATTAAGCGATTATCTAGTAACCTAGAAAGCGTTCTTGATCTTAGTCTCTTAAATTGAATCAATTAATCTTTAAATCTTTTCTGTGCCAGTCTAGGTTTAATTTTAATTAGGGTTTATAGTGAGTGTGCCACTGCTATAAACTAAACAGTAAGAAGAGACAGAGATTGAAACACATCTCGTGAACAGGATTAACGGAGAATAAGAAGTACCAATGAAATTGAATTAGAGGACGGGGATAGTGATCAATCTGAAGTGCTTTTAAATCATTGTTTTTATCATCTTAGTTTATTTTCCCGTCTTAGGAATTAATTAAAATCTCAATTAAACCCCCAATCTGGTCAAGTGACTGTTCGCAAATAATCACTGTTCTTCGTGGATCGACCCTGACTTACCCTAATTACATTATTAGTGGCCGAGTTTAGGTCTAATTTAGTAGGTGTGCGACTAAGCCTACCAAATTTTGCACAACCTAAAATTGGAAGCAGCAGGTTTCAAATTTCGCCATATCTTACTACTGTTACGTCATTTCAACTTACCCAGGTTGAAAAACTTTACACTCTACACAACTTTGAGTATAATGCTGGTTCCAAAATATCAATATCCAGTCAGAATCAATCCACGAAGTGGAAGAACTAACGATGGTCCAACCAGCTTGGATGATAGACGAGGTAGACCTACGCATCAACAAAATGATAACGAGAGAAGCAGAAGCCCTAGGACACAGGGTAACAACCGTGCCAACTCGGAGGCCGGAATGCTCAATGCTAAGAGTCAAGGAAATACTCAAGGATAATCCATCCTTCCCTAACTCTGCACTTTTCTTTATGACGACGTTCAATATTTTTAGTTGGAATTGCCGCGGTGCTGGTAACAAGGACTTCCGGACTGAATTTCGCCGGATTCTGGCAACCCATAAGCCGGATATTGTTCTTTTATTGGAGACTAAGATCAGTTTCGACAAAACGTGTAAGTTTTTCTCTAATCTTGGGTTTACTGGTAATGTTATATCTGACCCGATTGGCCGCTCTGGAGGCATTTGGATCGTGTGGAACCCTGACTTAGTTGACTTCGAAGTAATCAGTAACGGTAACCAAGTCGTTCATGGGATTGTCAAGAAGATGGGCTATGACGACTGGCTTCTTTCGGCAGTCTATGCCAACCCTAATAGGAGCTTTAGGATCAATTTGTGGGATAATATGCAACTTGTAGCTGCTAACAATAACTTGCCTTGGCTCGCTCTTGGGGATTTCAATGATATAGCCTCCTTTGAAGAAAGAAGAGGGAGAGATGTTACTGCTCAAACGACCGTTCAACAAATCGCCAATTTTGTCAGGAATATCAACAAAGTGGGTTTAGTCGACCTTGGCTGCCATGGCCCCTTTCTAACTTGGTCTAATGGTAGAGATGGCATCAACAGAACCATGAAACGGCTTGATAGAGCCCTTGCCAATGCGTCTTGGAGAATCACTTATGCCGAGGCTGTTGTTAGAAATCTTCCTCGAACTACCTCGGACCACTCTCCCATTCTTGTCAACATTGCAGGTATACCTCTTTCTCAAACTACTAAACCTTTTCGTGTAGAGTCTGCTTGGTATAGTCATCCTGATTTTAAAGATCTTGTTCACCATACTTGGTCCACCGCAGGTAACTTCCTTGACGCCTCTTGTAGGTTCAAGGAGGCGGCCATTAGGTGGAATAAGAATATTTTTGGCAACATTTTCCACAGAAAAAAACGTATCATTGCCCGTCTCGAAGGCATTCAAAAGGCTCTTTCTTGTCACTATTCTTCTAATCTCATCACCCTTGAAAAACAACTCAGATTGGAATATATTAATACTCTCCAGCAAGAAGAGCAAATTTGGTATCAGAAATCTAGATCTAACTGGATTACTCAAGGGGACCGGAACACAAATTTTTTTCACGTAAGTACCCTTGTGAGGAGAAGAAGAAATTTCATCCATGGTCTCAAAATTGGTACTGAGTGGTGATGGGATGATCTTACTCTTCGAAACCATGTCTTCAATCACTTCCAAAATCTCTTTACGCAAGACAACGACAATCATACCATCAATAAACAGTGGCAAAGTGTTATTACCCTTTCTGACTCCCAAAAAAAACTCCTTGATAGACCTATTTGTGACTCTGAAATTAACAATGCTTCAAACCAAATGAGTCCTTCTAAGGCCCCTGGACCGGATGGTCTTCAAGCTGGCTTCTTTCAAAAGTATTGGGACATTCTTGGCCCCCACCTCTGTCCCTTCCTCAGATATTGCTTTATCAATAGAACTTTCCCTAGCGACTTGAACAAAGTCATTATATATCCCTTATTCCCAAGTGTGCTCCTCCTGTTATGGTTTCTGACTTTCGTCCTATCAGTCTTTGCAATGTCAGCTACAAACTTCTCACCAAAGTGCTGGTCAATAGACTCCGTCCCCTTCTAGATCACCTAGTTGGGCCTTTCCAGTCTAGCTTCCTTCCTGGTAGGAAAACCTCGGATAATGTCATCATTACTCAAGAGATTATTCATCAACTCAAAAACAACAAAAGCAAAGATGGGGGTATGATCCTCAAGATTGACCTTGAAAAAGCTTACGATAGAATCAATTGGGATTTTCTCCGTGAAACTCTCATTGCCTTCAACTTCCCCAATTCTTGGATCGAGCTGATTCTTAACCTTGTTAGTGGGACTCATACCTCTGTTCTTTGGAATGGATCCCAACTTCCAAGTTTTGTTCCCACTAGAGGACTCCGACAAGGAGATCCTCTATCCCCATACCTTTTTGTCCTTTGTATGGAAAGATTGTCTCAGCTCATTCTCAATAGTGTGAAAAATAAGACTTGGAGAGGCCTTAAAGCCTCCAGGAAAGGTCCTTCTATTTCTCACCTTTTTTATGCTGACGACCTTATCTTATTCTCCAAAGTGGGAGATAAGGATTGTGACAATATTATCAACATCTTGGATACCTTTTGTAGCACTTTAGGCCAGAAAATTAATTTTGCCAAATCCAAAATCTTCTTTTCCAAAAATGTCCCTTCGGGTGTTGTTCAATCTATTAGCAAGAGAATTAATATTCCTAGTACCAATAATCTTGGCACTTATCTTGGTATCCCCATAGTTCATGATCGTTTCTCCAAAATCCATTGCAAGCATATCTTGGATAAAGTTCACTCCAAACTGAGTGGATGGAAATCCAAAACTCTCACCATGGCATGAAGACTTACCCTCATCAAATCGGTCACTACTGCTATTCCTTCTCATGTTATGCAACTTTGTGCCCTCCCCATAAGTATCTGCAATAAACTTGATAAAATTAATAGAGATTTCCTATGGGGAGATGATCAAAACTATAAAAAAAAAAAAATCACCTTGTCAGCTGGAACACCATTTGTCTGAACAAGAAAGATGGGGGCCTGGGCATCAGAAAAGCTAGAACTCAAAATCTCTCGCTCCTATCCAAACTTGGCTGGGACATCACCACTGGCTCCAAAAATCTGTGGACTAAAGTCTTGACTAACAAATATTGCTTGGGTACTAAACCCAAGGACTGGACTAAAAGTCCTTCTTCCTTCATCTGGAAAAGCATTTTCCAAACTAAAGTTCTCATCTCAAAAAATCTGAAATGGAAAGTGGGTAATGGCTCTACTATTGATAGTTGGGACGATTGGTGGTGCACCGACCCGTGCATCCCTAGACCTATTGATTCCCATCGTCTACCTTCTAAGGTTTCCGAGCTTATCAATGAGAATAAATGGGACCTTGAGTGCTTGAATAACTGCTTGCCTACTGACATTACTACTGCCATTAACAACATTTATCTGCCCAGCATTCGAGGGGGAATGATAACCCCATTTGGTCTCTTAACCCTAATGGCAAGTTCAATGTCAAAAGCATGTATGCCTTTATTTATGAGGAAAATTCTCCACCTACTGGGAAGAATTTTATGTGGCTTTGGAAGCTCAAAATCCCCCACAAAATCATCATTTTTATGTGGACTATTTTACATGATCGCCTGCCCTCAAACCAACTTAGACACCACAGGCATATGTGTGAGTCTAACATATGTGAAAGATGCAATGCTAGTGTGGAGTCCACAGACCACATTATCAGAGGATGTTGTAAAGCTAAAAACATTTGGCTCTTATTTCGACAAGACCTTTAATGGTACAGTTACAGCCATCCTATGGAAGATTGGATTAAATCCAATTTGAAAGATTCATCTATTAAGATGGACATCCCTTGGTTCATACTCTTCAGCACAATAGCTTGGTTCATATGGAAGGAAATGAATAATGAAGTTATCCAAAAAATCCACAATACAACTTACAGTTCGACCTGTCAGATAATCCACTTCGCAAGGGAAGTCTCCTCTGCCTTTCTTTTTAATTCCCCACCTAAGATAAAGGAAATCAGACTGATCTCGTGGTCCCCTCCCCCTGCAGGTGTTATCAAAGCAAACACGGATGGAAGTGTGAAAGATGGAGGTCGCAAGTGTGGTTTTGGTGTCGTCATGCGATATGGAAGAAGAGGCGATTGGATAGGAAGCTACTATGGCAGACTCAAGCCGTGTACAAGCTTAGAAGCAGAGCTTCATGCCATTCTCGTGGGTTTGGAAATTCTCAAAGGAATGGGGTACGCTAATGTTGGCTTCGAGACTGACTCCTTGGCTGCAGTCAAACTCATAGAAGGACCTGCTGATGATAATCACCCACTCGCTGCTCTTATGGGGGACATCAAAGCACTCCTACGTGCTGCCAACTGTTTCATACAACATACTCTCCGTGAAGGAAATTTCTGCGCTGACTATCTAGCCAATATTGAAGCTGAACAAGAGCTACCCTTCGTGCACATGGAAACCCCCAACGATGAACTTAATGAACTTATGGTGGCAGACTTCATGAGATCCACCACTCCAAGGATTTAATTTAGCTTTTCATCTCTTTCTCTGTTTTCCTTTCCAGTTTGTACCAAAAAAAAAAAAAAACTTATTACCAGCACTCCAAGAGAAAGCATATGATTCCAGCGTTAACAACAGATTACAAAGTTCAAAATTATAATTGACAGTATCGTTAAAATCCCAAGCCCTTCAGGCAGTTATCTTTGGAATGTCATTTAGTACATTAAATTTAGAAGTTTTTTTTTTTACTCTAAAAGAAAAAAAAAAAAAAAAAAAAAAACTACATCAAATTTGTCCCCCACCCCCTAATTTCAGGAAAAAAGGATGCAGTGTATAACAAATTTGACCCCCAGTTGAGTCAATTTCAGAAGTTGGCACGTAACTTTCTACTTGAAAAATGATCTTAATCCCCTTCCTAAGGAAATCCTAGACTTTCCATTGTCTCCATTATGCTTCATCAGCAGACACTAGACAACACACTTGAAATTCTCACTGAAAAGCAGTGTTCTAAAAATCGCTAGGCGGTTGCTAGGCGTCGAGGTGGGGCCTAGCGCCTAGGGGCCTAGGCGGGGCCGAGAAATATACATAAATTATAAATATTTTCATATTACTATACATATTCTTTACATTTGTAAAAAAAATATTTAATTTTAATAATATTATTTTGAAATTGATGGGTCAAAAATACAATAATATAACTCACCATACTTAAAATCGATACACTCACACACCAATAATTAAGTTGTTCCTAGTTCCTAGTACATCCTAACAGGCCTTAATTGTTTCAAAAAAAAAAAAAAAAAAAACAAAAAAAAAAACATGCCTTAATGGGCTGAGCCCATTAAGAGCCCAAGTTAACACAAAATAAACCTAAACCTAATCCCTTCTTCTCTTTCTCACTTCCAGCGCCTCCCTCATCCCTCATCTCCCTCTTTCTTTTTTCTTTCATTCCTGATTCCTCTGCTGCATCTCTCTCCTCTTTCTTTTTTTTTTTTTTTTTTTTTTTTTTTCTGAGTCTCTTCTATCTTCTCTAGTCGTCACCAAACAAAACCCAATCGATCTCTTCTTCAAATGCCAAGTCACATGCCGCCGCGCCAACGCACCGCTGCACCACCGCGCCGCCACCATCTTTTCTTCTCCGCCACTTTTTTTCTCCATTTTTGCTCCATCCATCCGCCGGCGCCTAGGCGGCGATTTCTTCCCAGACCGCCTACTTACCCCGATTTGCCGTTAGTCGCGGCGGTTGACTGTCGCCCAGCGCCTAGGCGGCCGCCTAGGCCGATTTTTAGAACACTGCTGAAAAGTACTGCTAGATTTCATCAACCTATGAAAAGAAAACAGCGCCCTTCTAAATCAATTCAAATACTTGTTTCCTTTTCATTTTACCGAGTTTGTCCCTCAATCGGACGATCAGCATTCTAATCTACATTCTAAGTCACAGAATACAAAAGTCCTCATAATCCTAATATATCTGGGGGCAAGCTTTGAGGAGCTTTTTCCAACTCAGGCATTCAGGGTAACGTGCTAGAAAAGAGGTTTTTACAAGCTCATACAAATGCAGGAATAATGTCTATAATTGAGTATCTTCACAGTAATGAAGTTGGAATTTAACAGTTTATTTTTTTGTGCCAATAATGCTCAAAAGGTGTAATTAGGCAGATTGAGAAGGGAACAGAAATCTTTAAAAAATTGTGAGAGATTGCAATGTAATTTCTGAACATATCAAGCATATGCTTCTTAACTCCAAAAGGATGAGAGACTAAGAGCCTTACTACTGGTTGATAAACTTGAGTGGCCCCAGTTTTTGCAAGTTCCACGAGAGCAACTTCAGCAGCAGACTGCTCTGCAGCCTTACGATTCAAAAATCCTATGAGAGAATCGTACCTAACATCATTCACAATCACCGTTGACCTAAAATAAGGCTGGTGTGAAGGACCTTCTTTGATAGTATTATAAACAGGTGTTGTGTACCCAGCTTTCTGAGCAAACTCTTGCAACCTACTCTTGAACACATAACAATTCGATACACCTGCCAACAATCAAACAAATGGATAAGCGAAGATCAATTTACGAACTTTATATCAATATGTCCTCAAAATTTCTTTACTTTCTAATAGAGTAATAATAAATGTGTGCTCTATACTCCTAATCTTCTACAATGAGAACGGTAAACGGACGAATTTTAAAGACATTTTAGAATTTTGCTTATTTGAATTCCACACCTGACAATCTTTCAGGTAAAAGAGTGTTCAGGTAGAGTGCATTTACTGTTAACGAAACAGAGAAATCCTTTTTTATACTCCCTCCTTCCCGAAATGAACGTCCATTTTTGAGTTTTAGGAAAATTTAAGGAAGTTGACATGTAGGCATATTTGTAGCATGTATACCCTTAAATCTTAATGATATCGCTATATAACATTATTAGTACAAGAGTAAAACTAAAACATTATGAACATCAGCAAGGAGCTTTATATAACTTCACCAAACTAAAGTCATCCATTTCAGGACAACCATTTTTTTTTTGTCAATGGAGGGAGTACTGTTTAGTTCCTTGCAAACCTCTCACTAAATTTTTTTCATAATGGATATTCGTTTTGGGACGAAGGGAGTACTACTTAGTTCCTTGCATATATCTCACTGGTTCAGGCAACATAACACCAAACTATTTTCATATATACTCATGACTTAAATATGTGATATATTCTAGTTCAAATGAGGCCTTAAAAGATGCGCATATAATCTAGTTCATACGAGTATCCCTCTGACTAGTGCAAAAGCAACTGCTTACTTCAAACCATCAATAACTTTCACGTCATGCTTGAGACTATGAGGGTTTCGAGTCTCAAAACTCTCTTTTCATTCTGCCATTCACTATACCAAAGCAAGGCCATCACATACACCACACCCTTTTATTTTCTTAATGCTACCCCCCATGTTTAGCTTTGGTTTTTCCCAATGCACACATCTAGTCTAGTTCACATTCATAATTCATACTCCCAATCAGTTGCACAAAGATAGGGGTCTAAGTTGTATGTGTCCAAACCATCTTCAGCATAGTTGTCAAGTTTTATCTCCTATTAAGGCAACCTTTACTGTCTCATAATTTGCCCGCTACGAATTCCATTTTTACGAGTTAGTAAAAACTAATCATAAATCTAAACCAAGTGCACCGGTGGTACACGAATAGTTTTTGAATTCCATGTCATTTTAGTACAAATTCCATTCCTCAATAGTTAAAATGACATTGAAACGAATCAATAAAAAATTCAAAATGTACCAAATGCACACCAGGACGTGACTGAGTTTCTAGATAATCGATTTTGAAGAGTAATCAGCTGTAAAAAAACTCAATAATCATCCTACTTAGTTCTTAGGGTTTAAATTTAATTGATGCAGAATAACCAACAAAAACAGTTCCTTCGTGAGATTGGAATACTAAAAAAAAGGATAAATTACATGGAAAGAGAGAGAGAGAACCTAGTTGGGTGTCGTCGTTGGTAGACATATGGCCGGCCGATTAAAGATTAAATGGAGAGTTGAGAAATTTGGAGAGACGAAAGGTAGAATTCAGACCCCCGTCAGGGGAAGAACAAATATTCACAACAATCGAGCCCGGCCGCGACAGTTTGCTGCTCGACTAATTCGGAAGCCGACATATGTTCATTTTTCTCAATTTAATAGGGCTTGTTTATGCGGCTGTTTCGTATTTTTTATTTTTATTTTTTATTTTTTATTTTTTTTAAGAGGTCCACGTAAAACGGAATATCTTGACTTTACCGGTGGGCCACTTCTTTGGATGGGAAACTGGTTGGATGTATCATGTATCTAGTGTTATGATATAAAATGGTCGAAGAACCAACAAGCGCCCAAATTACCTGGTATGGGGTTCTAGTTTAACCAGATGTCTTGGGTTCGAGCTATGTGAATGCAACAGAGTTAAACGTTGTTAGGAGAGATTTGCCGCCCTTGTGGTTCTCACCGAGTCAAACCAGATTAGTCGACATCCAATATGGTGTTCAGATATCAGTATTCAGACCAGAAAAATAATACTGTCGGAGAAGAGGAGCCGGACTGCAATCAGCACGGCACTTCATACACGGAGGCGGATGGGGTACGGAGATGGAGTCTAAACTGGAAAATAATGTCTTATTATTAGATCCTAGAGGTAAATGGGTATCCTTGACATTTAACTATATCAAAGAACCAACTACAATTTTTAATGGACTTTTGAGCAATATTTATTCCTACTTTTTGACTCAACTGAGATAATTGAAAATGTCTCCTTTTCAAGAAAAAGAGAGTTAGTGAGGGACTTTAGGATAATAACTATTATGCAAAGATTAATTTAATTTGACATAGAAAATACATATACCAAACTTTACTTGTTGCAATTATACGGGGTGAACAATGAATTATCATCCATGAGTACTTTCAGAATTTAGGAATGAAGAATATGTGTTGGTGTGTTATAGTGTAAAGGGTTGTTACATGTTTTGAGGTTGAAGATGAGAGTAAATAGGTCATTTGCCATATCAAAAACTAAAGGAAATGACGAAAATGCCTTTAAAAAATCATGTGATGTGCACAAGTCTTATAAACTTGAGTGGAGAGAATTTATTCCGCATTATTGTTTTCTCATCAAAATAACCATGAACTGGAAAAACAAACAAAAGACATCGGATTCCTTCCCAAAAGAAAATAAAGGACGCCAGAATCAGAATTAAATAGTCTCAAAGATGGATTATTTATGAACAAATAAATAATAATAAAAATAAAAAGCTCAACTAGGTTATTAGGGACGGTGTCATGGATATGGAAGAAGTATCACTTTTGTTGATCAATCTCCATGAAAGCTAATTCTGATCACCAAATTTTATTCTGATTATATAATCTATGAAGTTACTGTCCTACCAGATTAGAATTGTCATGGCAATTTGCAAAATGAATCAGGATCAAATTGCCCCCCACCAACCACATGAAAAGAAAATCTCACTTTTGACTTTTATCGTCAACTCGGTCAAACTTTGACCATAATTTGATTACAACCTTATCACCCATTTGCAATTTTAAAAATTGTTATTGATAATGTTCCCGATAGTGAATCAATAATAACAACTTTTAAAACTGCATAAAGAAAATTAATTAAACTGACTATAAAAGTCAAAGCGAGAGAGTATGTGGCTGTATAAAAAACCAGTCAACAATTCAACTTTTACAGTTTTTTACTTCACTAATATAAGCACAGTCTAGGGAAGAAGCTATAACCCCAAAATTGGTGGGGGTGGGGGGGGGGGGGGGGGAGAGAGAGTCTTTTGCTCAAATATCTGCACATGTAAGCACCGTCTTGGGGATTCATCGATCTCATAGAATGGTAATAAACTAGCCAGAAAGGCGATCCCCACCAAATCCCGATTCCAGAAAGTCCGTTTCGTCAAGATGAGTAACGTCTCCCCAGGTCCTAATGGCCCATCGGCATCCGTCAGACAAGTGGAATACATTGACAGAAGTATTAAGTACCTTGCCTTTTAACCTTCTATGAGGGGAAGCTCGTTTCTGAAGTGCTCTTATCACACCACCATGAGTCACCACAACTACTCTCTCTCCTGCAATCAAAACGATTCGAACTTATCGAAATTCTTGTTGACCGTAACTTAAAAAAATATTCAATACCTTTGTGCTTATTTGCGATTCTCTGTAATGAAGCAGTGCAGCGTTTATAGAGTTGGTCAAAACTTTCTCCGCCTCCCTGTAAAACAAGCAACTTAAGTGACAGTCTCGATCGGTATGTAATACTCCCTCCGCCCCAAAATGAATGACCGTTCTTGATTTAAGAGACTCTTGACTTTTGATAGTAAAAATTAATAAATCTCCTTGTTATCCGCTTTCAAAATGTTAGTTTTACATGTATAAAATCAAAATTTGAAAAAAAAATAGTAAAAAATCATTTAGGGAAATATTTTGGGAAAAAAGGTCATTTATTTCAGGACAAAAAATGTCAATTCATTCTGGGACAGAGGTAAATTCTGGGACAGAGGTGGTAAGAATTTAGGTTACATATATTTTGTGGCAGCTTTAAAGTCTACGCAGAACAAATTTTCAAGTTTCAAGCAATAAGTAATGGCCAAAAGTATCCAAAAAAACAAGGAGAAAAAAGAAGAAGAAGAAGAAGAAGAAACTGCCGAAGTATTTTTGCCAGTAATATTTTGCCAAATGATGGTGGCTATAGGTTTTCTGAAGTGACTTGCATCAAGAACAACAAAGAGTTCACAGAGAGTTGAAGAAATAATATCATTTAAGCAAAGTACTTACAGGAATCTCTGTATCTGTCCTGTGAGACAAAAGCGCTTGATGTGCCTCGGGAAAAGTTTTGGCAGCGTCACGGAATACAAGGCCTTGAAGATCTCCTAAATGTCTTTCCCGCAGACCTAAATCTTGAATAACCTGAAAATAGGTAGGCAAGTTGGAATCTGATGATAGAAGTCCAAAGCTGTTCCTAAGAATATGAATTAAAGAACAAGAACCGAGTTTGCCAGAACAAAGCAATAATTTTAGATTGATTTAATTATACTAATGAAAATCTAAAATTTGTTATTGATACACCATCAACAATACTATCAATAACAAGTTTTAGATTTTGATTAGGATAACTAAATCAACTTAAAATTATTGCTCAAAATTCCTTCGTAATAACGGCGAAAAAAGTGCGAAAATCATTTTGGGACACTGGGAGTATTAAAGAACTGCTTCTACCGAAGAACTCTAAGGAAAGACTACTGTTCTAATTTCACGAGAAAAGATGTTCAGTAGGTTCGAAATAACATGCTAGAGAGCTATAGGTTTATGATGGATTCATACCTCGAGGCCCTCACATCTGCTTGCTATTATCTCCGCAGTCTCAAGAGCTCGCTTCAAGTCAGATGAGTAAACAGCAGATATTTTAGTTTCTCCGGCTAATCGTTCAGCCACCTTCAACAAGATGATAGTCTGTTAGGCAATACGTAAGGACAGAAAGAACCATGACATTTGAGTGATAACTTACTGCAGCAGCCTGCTTTCTTCCAACCTCATTTAGATCAACATCAATGTGCCCCTGGTTAAACAAAAGAAAACAGAACTGAAGTTACCACAGTGAAAGAGAAAGGTCATAGGCTTATTATAGATGCTATCTGAATGATCGTCATGTCACACAGAGAGAGAAAGAGATGATCCTTTCAAACAGTGACATGGGAATGCATGACATGAAACTTAGAATTTTCTATAGATTTGACTAGAGATCAGTGCACTGCAAACTTTTTCATCCACTGGAAAAGATATACTCTTTGTCCCGAAATGATCTTCTCATTCGACAATTTGGGCTTAAATGTGCATAAGCACAACATGACGAGTGAAGCAAGTGTTCACATCCTTAAAAAGTTTGAATAGTCAAATGTGAAGATCATTTTGGGACGGAGGGAGTATTGTACTTGTGAAACTTTAGAATACTTCAGCCATTAATACAGATTGTCAGAAAGGTACCTCTGAAATTTGTTGGACTCATCAATGTCTAGGCATCAAATATCAATTCAGGATCTAAGAGCCATAAGTTCAACAAAAAAATGTTGACCGAATGCGTGTATAGACTCAAAGCTAACGCTGCTTTGGTAATTTCAGCTTAAACTCAGTGTTTCCCGTAATTTATGAGTGGTTCTGATGTTTGATACATTGATGTCAACATATACAACCAGGAAAATCTGGGTTTAGAGAATCAGGGAGGAAAATGATGTTACAATAGTAAAGACTAAACTAGTGTTCTTGCATAATGGACCCACCAGCATTCTAACCTTCTCATAAACCTGCGTGAACAAAATCATGAACTCTTACACCGTACAACTATAACCTCAAAGAAAAGTTGGCTGTCCGAGCAACTGTCAGCCTCCATGTCAAGAAAGAAAGTTCTCAAGCTCTCTCCGAGTGCAAGTAAAAAAAATTCTCTTATATTTCTGAGATTTTACGTGAGTGAGAGCCAACACCCTCCTCTTTATATTATTAGTGATTTTTGATATCATTGTTTGTTACTAGTAGTTCGGCTGTTGTTTTAATTATATTTTCTAATAGGTGGACAGGAAGTAAGAAAAAGTGGAGCCAAATGAGCCACATCATTTGGGATCATATTTTGAACTACCCATATGATTTATGTTAGCCATTACAGCTTAATAATCATGTACTGCCTCCATCTGTCCCCTAATCTTTCCCCCAACATCCCAAAATTAGTGTCCAATTTCCAATATTAGAAAGATTTTGTATTTCAACTGTCTATAGTATCCTTGAAATTTGTGGCAGAAAAAGTCAGGAGCCATTGATTTGACACCACCAAAGTAAAATGGAGGGTTTTAAAGAAAATTTCTAAAGAGATAACTACTTCCTTGAAACCGGTGTATAGCTAATAGAGGACACTTATCATGGAAAGGAGGGTGGGCAGCTTTGTCTGTTACTCAGTTTGGTTGATATTATTCCTTCTCATGTAGCCCAGTCTTGTGTAAGCAAAATATTAAACAAGAGGAATAAGGAAATAAGAGAGCAATTGATTGATAGCTGATACTCCCTCTGTCCCTAAATGAGTGTCCATTTTCAAGAAATCTTTGTCCCTAAATGAGTGTCTTTTTTTAACATAACTTTCTCCCTAAACGTTTTTTTTCGAAAAAAAATTCACCGGTATCTTTATACGTGCAAAACTAAAGGTTTGGAAAGGAGATTACAAGATTATATATGAATCGTTGTTACCAAATTGTTCAAAAAGTTGAGATTTTCAGTGTCCCTTAAAATGAAATTTGGACACTCATTTAGGGACAGAGGGAGTATTAAAATTCTTAAACATGGCATGTTTTCCTTCTTCAAACTAGTACAACCTCTTTGAGTTAATTATTGATTTGCCTTCTCCTTTATCTAAAATTTCAAACAGAGCATACACAACAAAAAACACGAAGAATTACAGGACGGGCTCAAGAAAAAAACAGATGCATCAACAACAATTGAGCTCCACATCACATTTCTACATAATTGAAGGAAAACTAACAATGTTGTAGAAGCATAAACAACTCAAACACTCGAACTAAGTTCTAACAAAACAGCACAGTTCCGTTTACCGAAATACTCCACAATTCATGTTACACTCTTTCACTATGTCAGAATAAATCAAATTTAGGAATGCAGTCTGGTTTCAATTGTTACCTAAGCTTTAACATTTTTTTTAATCCTCAGTTGCGTATGCTTATAAGTACATGACATAAAGAACATACATAGCCAAAGTTACAAATTCATTTGTAAAGTACGTCTTGACTGAAATACGAATGACAATTAGGCATACACGGATTTCAACTGCAAACAAAGGCCTCAAATTTTATACGCTAGTGCTAAACATTCAAGTTCCCATATTCCATTTTGGGATGTCCCAAACAAAGTGGTCCGTTTCTTGTCATGGTAATTTTACTTGACCAGTTACATGTAAGACCCTTATTTATCGTGAGAGGAAAAAAACAGTCCATTTCATTAATTTGACACCACCTAAGATCATTTGAGGGCATTAAGCGAAAAGTACATGTAGATATAGTCAAACACTTTCTTAAATTCCTTATAAAACATTACCGTACCGTACACTTATTATGGGACCAAAAAAGGCAAAAGTTAAAGCCAACCTGGATTCGACGATTGGTGTTCCACTCCGTCTCACCATGGCGTATAACTATAATTTCCGTGTAAGGCATCTGAACAGAATTCCGTCTACTATCACTGCTGCAATCATATTCATGCAAAAACATTTATCAGCAATAAAGTATAGCTCCGACATCAAATTTTCCTCAATAGAAATCAGAAAGTGCCCTATCATTGGGCAATATTTTATGTCCCTCTTTTCCTTCTTTGGGATTTCCTAAGTCAGATTTGAGATAAATTGTCAAATGCTTATTTACTAACCAGAAGATTCAAATTTTGACATATTTTGAGATATCAGCACAAAAATAAATTCATCATGTCTGACTAATGGCACCAAAATTAAAAAACATAGAGCAATTAGCATCAGATAAATTCATTTTCACTTCAACTAACTCTCGAACCAGGCAGAAGACAAATCATTTAAAATCAAATGCTCTATTTTAATCAATAATAATCGCGTTTCGACCTAGAATTAATTCATAGTGTGTGTGTGTGTGTGTGTGTGTGTTCGAGTGCGGCGAGGGGGACGGAGTTAATTTATACTGACCTGGAATGAGAAGCGGCCATTGAAGAAGATGCAAGGGCGAGGAGTTGATTAGATTGGAGAGTGGAGGTTGTTGTTAAGCTAAAAGAATCGGAGCTCCACCGGAATACTCCATTGAAAAAGGGGGTGGACGGCGAGGATGTCGACGGCGAATGGACAGGAAATGGTAGAGTTAAACTTGTGGTGAGTGCCCTCATTCCTTGTACAACGGATTTGGCTGTAGGCGTGCGGGGCTCCCCGCTCTCCTTATTTATGGCACACTCATGCGTATCTATATTTTATTTCAAGCCATTTATATTTTATACCATGTCTAATTTTTATATCTTGAGGGTTTTTTTAGGATTGTTCAGTTCAAAAAATAATCTCATTTTTAACATCCCGTCGTGATGTAACGAATTTTAAAGCATTAATTTGAATTTTAAAGCAATAATTACGGTTGTCAGTCTTATGAAAAACCTGTTTTACTTTAAGAGAGGTGTAAAACTTATGTTTCATTAAGAGATTTTATTTTACATTAAAGGATGAAAACATGTTATACACTAAAGCAAGTGTAAAACAAGTTTTTCTCGATATTTTCACTAATTACAGATTACTTTGATTACTTTAATAAAAAATTGAAATTTATTATTAACACACCATTATAAATATTATGAACTATAAATTTTAAATTTTATAAAATTTATTAAAATGATTAAATTAATTTATAATTATTACTTAAAAATCGGAAAAAATGAAAAATTATTTCAAGATGGAAGGATCAGTTTATATACGTATATCAGAATCTCTTCCTTTTCCCTTGCACTTACAAAAAAATAATAATATAAACAACTCCTTTCTTGCTTTTTTTTTTTTTTTTTTTAACAGCTGAACTATATCATTCATTTCAAGGCAATTGCCATCGTTAACGAATTCCTATGGAATCTATTACAGTCTTATCTAAAAGCCTTGCCGATCTATACCCATGTTTATTACAAGTTCGTATGGAGTTTCACCATTGTCGAACCTATTACAGCGAATGATATTTGCTTCTACAAGTTGATGATGCAATCCTTCATAGACTTCTCGCGCCATCTGGTAGTTTGCTTGCCATAGACAGGGGCGGATTTACTATTGTGCCTACCATTGCCCGGGCAATGGTAAATTTTTTTTTTTTTTTATTTTATTTTGTAAAACGACGTCGTTTTTTAGTGTTTAATTTTTTATTATTTTTTTTTATTTTTTTCAAAACGGCGTCGTTTCGAGTGTTAAGATTAAAAAAAAAAAAGAGCAGGGCATTACTACGCAGAAGGTAAAAAGAAACTCAATTTTGGGTCTCTCTTTGTCTCTGCGGCTCTCTCTCCGATCTCGGCGTCGACTCCAGACTCCAGTCCACCGCTGCCCACCGCTCCCTCACCACCGCCCACTGCCACCATCGCCGGAATGGACGGAAATACTCCCCCTCCGCAGCCCCCTCAAGAAAACAAGAAGAAATTCTCCAATCAAAGGTAAACCCTAAAATCTAAAATTGATTTCACTTCTTTCCTAGTTTGGGGGTTGGGTAGAACATTCATTTGATTCTTAATATGCATACTATCAATTTCTCAAAGAAAATCATTTGACTTTGCATTTACGAAAATAATGGAATTCTGACCGAAATTGAATATCAGAGTTTGAGGGTTGGATAGAAGGGAATTGAAAGCTTAGTGGCATTTTTGGTGGAATTGCAAGCTCGTGTAGTAAGAGAACCACTCATCTGATTCCCTTTTGAATGTCCATTTTTGAGCAGTGCACATGTAGAACAAACATAAGACAGTTTTGAGCAGTGCTTTTTGTATAAAATCCTCTGTTCTTATATGAATGTCCATTTTCTAAAAAAAAATTGTTCGAAAATGAATGTCTTTTTTGGAACTATTCCCCATCATTAAAAGACCAATTGTCTCTAAGATGTGGGATGAATGGTTAAATGACCGATTGGTAACTTTTGTAGAAAGAGATGTATTCATGATGAGATTTTAACTTATTTTCAAAAGATGAATCCTAGGAAACATCAATTGTAAATTGCGTTTGTTTAATATAATGTTGACATATTGAAGCCTATTATATTTATAATTGTAAACACATTGAATTTTAGTTTCGCGTCCTTTTTTTTTTTTTTTGAAAGAATACGCAACACCAAACTTTTTGATGTAGATCCGCCACTGGCCATAGACGTCCTTGCGCCATCTGGTAGTCCTCTTGCCATAGACGTCGCGCCATCTGAATGATCACCTGTAGCTGCACAGTTCTTTCTTCTAGTTAAAAGTATAGCTTTAAAGTATTATTATCATGATACAAATAATCTATGGGAAATTAACATATGTTTGTTTAGTTTTCTTATGTAAAATATTTATTTTTTAAAAAAATAATTGATTATTTAACCAAAAAATATCGATTAGAACCACAATGATTATAATATAAATGGAGTATAAAGTAAATAGTTTAAAATTATGTTCTGCCAAGACTTCTCATATTAACAATTTGCTACATCCAAAATGATGCCATGAACCATCCATTTACGAAACATATAAAGTTATCAAGCAATTATAAAAATGTATTCATCAAAAAATATACTATTATTAACACAAATTTTCATAATAAAAACATATTTTTCTAAACTATAGAAAGCATAGTTCTATAGTGTTAAAATCATATATTTACAAACAATTGTGTTGTTGTTTTCATCATTTTCTTCTTCTTTGACACAATTGTTTAATTTTTTGTAATTTCAATTACTGAAATTACAAACAATTGTGTTATTGTTTTCAATTCCATTTAGTTTGTATTTCATGTTTCAGTTTTTTTTTTTTTTTTTTTTTATTGTTCGTTGTAATAATAAGTTTCCCCCATTGGTTGGGAGCCTTTGCTTTCTTCCCGTCGTTGGGAGCCGTCGCTTTCTCCCCACCGTTGGAGTCTATGTTTATGTGTTTGTTTTTTTTCCTTCATTATAAAAAGGCAAGTGATGAATCTCCACAACAAAAATGTGATCATTGTTCTTACTACACAAGGATGCTTTGTGGAATTTGAGATGTCTGGTGGACGTGGACGTGTCAACCCGGATTCTCTAGTATGCCAGGTTCTCAGTAGGGTTGACCAAACCGAACTGGAACCGCCAAACCGGACCGGAAAGCCCGGAACCGCCTTGAATCTTGACGAAAACCGGAACTGTGTGAACCGGGACCGTTTCTAACACGGGCCGGTTCCGGTTCATCCCCTCTGAAAACCGTGAACCGGCGGTTCCGAACCGCCATGAAACCGCCTAAACCGAACCGGAACCGTTAGCAAAACCGTTACTATCAAAATCGTTAGATTTCTAATAGTTTCATCAGAATTAACCGTTACTAACGGAAAGTTGACAAGAAAAGTTGAGTTTTGACTGAATTTTTAGCCAAATTCAGTGAATAGAAAAAATTGTTGAGTATATAAATGAAAAGAGGGACGGGCCTCTTTAATTTTTTAAATATTTTTTGTATACCTTTTTGTAAAAAAAGACAATAAAATATTATTATAATTGTTTTTTCTGTAAAAAAAATATTTTTTTAAGAAGGAAATTGTGAACCGACGGTTCCGAACCGCGAACCGGCGATTTCGAACCGTAACCGGAAGAGAAACGGTCCGGTTACGATTCAAGCTCTTCCGGAACCGTGTTTGTTCATCCCTAGTTCTCTGCGCAAAATATTATCTGATAAGAGATTTTTTAAATGCCGGATGGAGACAGTTTTCAAGTTTTACTTGAAGTAGAATCCGAACGTCTAAAAAATTTGGATAAAAAATTTATTTGTTGTAGTTTAAGAGATGAAACATCTACGTATATTTGGAACGAGCCTTCGATCTTTGTAAAGTGTCATGTCTTTTATTATTGTGAATGGATATGATTTGTCGTTTGTTTAAAAAAAAACCATCTATTTAACAGATTAAACCATTAAGCTTACTACTTACAACATCCATACGACCATACGACTGCATTACAACATCCATACGACTGCATCTGATTTCCTTTTCTTTTTAACAGAACGACTCGTGTTCATTTCAAAGCCATAAAAAAAAAAACTGATTTCTTCATAACATTATGGGAAACAATTTTTTTATATTTCCTAGTTTGACTAATTTTTTTTTTATATATATATTTCCTCAGTACCAGAAAAATAGTTCCATTAATCATCTATTATTTGTCTCATAAATATTGTCTCACTTTCATAGTTGGAAGGTTAAACTTGTTGTACTTTCATAATTGCCGTTGTGATAACTAACGATGAGAGACGAGAAAGAGAAATTGAGGAATGATGAAAGATAAAAGAAGAAGAGGGGAAGATAGATAGTAGTAGAAAGTAGAAACGGAAATGATTAAACATATTTGAATAGTAAAAAGGAACTAACATTAAAGGACGGAGAGAGTTAAGAGTTTTTTGTATTATAAAGAGGACTTTTTCCATACTATGTGAATAATTGCGAGAGTTCAATCTACCACTGAGAAACTCCTTAGGGACATTTACGTGGTCATAGACAATAAGAATGTTATATTGTCAAAACAACGTTTTGAATTACCGAGCACTAGCTGTTGAGTGGTGAGGGAAAAAGCATCCAGGTTGGATATAATAAAGACAAGGAGATAATGTTACAAGGCATCAGGAATCATAGATAATGGTGACAACAATGGCTACTCCTTTAAAAATGCAGTCATACATCATCTCAATCCGGTCAACTTCCATATAAAACCAACACATAACACATCAAGGCGATGGCAACTATGTGCGCATACTACCTCCATCCCAGAGTATATGTCCACCCTCCCATTTACACGGAGATTGAGAAATGGTTAAAGTGATGCAAGTGTTGTGAGTATGAAAAGTAAAATAAGAGCCATTTACACGGAGATTGAGAAATGGTTAAAGTGATGCAAGTGTTGTGAGTATGAAAAGTAAAATAAGAGAGAGGGAATAGCAAGTTGATTGTTGTTGTGAGTATAAAAATAAAGTATGAGAGAGAATAAATGGGATAAATAGTAAAGATTCTTTACCATTTTAGGAAGTGGACATATACTCTCGGACTCGGACAGACTAAAAAGGAAAGGTGGACATATACTCTGGAATGGAGGGAGTATCTATTTTTGTTCTTGATTGATCAAGAACAAAAAGTGACACTCGTGTTGGGACGGAACGAGGAAAACAGTTTCTTTAGACATCATCGGCTCATTGCTCAATAGTTTAGTAAGAATCTGATTAAGACCACCAAGAAAAATAGCAAGAGAAACAAACAAGAGGGTCTCTACTTAAATAGGCTGCTCTAAAGGAGCAAAAAGAACAAGGCAAAATGGAGTCTTTTGAAGATACATCAGAAAATTACTCATTCAAAGCAAGAAAATATCATCAACTGACCAAAAAGATGGAACTACTACACAAAACAAAGGAACAACTCAAGCAAGCGAAAGATGAGGCCATGCAAACATGGTTAGATTCAAGACCCCTTATTGATGAACTCGAAAAGCTACAAACAAGTCTCGCAGATGCAAAGAATCGATGCAGTAGCACTGCAATATCAGATCTTGATTCTCAACTCGAGGCGATTTATACGAGCATCAGATCAAAAAAGGAGGAACAAGTCAGGGTCAGGACAATGATTAATGAAATGACTCGAGATTCAGAAAAAGCTCGAGAAGAGATGGAGCAAGTTAGGTTGGATATAGAAGAGGAGTACCGGGTGAGAATGAAGCTGAAGCAAGTCCTTAGGCTGAGAAGGCAGACTCTTCGGACGTTAAAACTCACACTGAGAGCGATGAGGCTTGAATCGGAGGCCTATGGTGCATCCGCTGGGGTGGCGTTACAGCAGATTAGTAGTTATGGACAGATGGACAGCAACACGGACGAGCTCACTCAGGAAGACTACTATGCTTTAACTAGGAGAGCAAAAGAGGAGGCTTCACTAGCAGAGTGGAGAGTTGCAGTGTCAATTGAGCAAAGACTTGTGGCTGAGGAAGCACGAGATGCAGCTTTGAGAAAATTAAAAGAACCGGATCTGGATCGTACACCAACCAAAAGAAACAGTGATGATGAAATAAAACGAGATGGGGATATTATGAGGGAAATAGAGGGTGGCCGACGAAGTGTTAGGGTTAGGGCCCAAACTCCTTTTCCTAAAGCTCGAACTAAACTGATGGCAAAGGATGGTCAGAGCAATGCACGTCGACACTTGACAAAGACAAAAGGTAAGACTAACAGAAAGATGGCCAGTAAGAAGAAAAAATCCATATTCGTTCAAATAAGAGCTTTTTTGGTGCAAAAGATGGCATTATTGTTCAGGTGAAGTCAGATGTATTTATGAAATAACAGTTTATGTTTCAGCCTGTACTTGATTGGCTTAACAGCAAAGTGATGATCAGAACAAAATTGAATCGAGCTTTGGGTTCTCTTATATTGTTGTTTGGCATGTGAATCTTCCCAAATGCTCTGCAAAGGCATGGAAAAAAAATATACAAAAGAAATACAGTATAAATTAATAAAGTCTCGTGTTTTTGATTTCTTCGGGTTGCATGAACTTTATGAGGTTCTAGCTCAATACCTGATGCTTTCTACGTCGATCAATGTCTCCAAAAATAAAGAGTACATAACCTAGAATGTGCAAACCAAACCTGAAAACATGTTGCCAAAATAAAATAAAATAAAATTAGGAGAATATTAATTTTTGATACGCACTCCGTCCTGAATAAATGTCATAGCTGACAAGTCAACATTTTAAAGCGTTTTGTTATGTTTCGTTGATTGCCCCAATCTATTTATATGCGTAGAGTAACTTTTTCTCACAAAACAACTCCTTGCACTTTCCATGGCTTTGCATTGTGTCTACTAAAATGGTTAGTTCGGAAAGATCACCAAACTCTAAATCAGATTTTTTCAGAATGTGATTTATTTTGGGACAAACTAAATGGAAAGTAGGACAACTATTCCGAGACGGAGGGAGTAGAATAAAAAGTGGATCTTCCACAAGAATATGCCTTACCACAAACACTAGCAGGACTCTACTGGAACATTTTTGAATATGCCTTCTTCTCCTTGTCACGTCTATCAGCAATCTGCAGCCACTTTTAACTATTAAACATAATAGAGTAGATTTCTTACAGAAAACACAGTTCTCATATCTGCGGCTCTAATAAGTTCATAGAGAAGGTAGCACTAGCCTTCTTTTTCGCAGCAGCAAGCTCCTTCTTTATACCACCTAAAAAGACAAAGATGTACTTTAGGTTTTCATGTTCGAATGCTGATAAATATTTGACTGTTTAACTAGGCCAACAATGACACTGCCAAGATTCTGTTGGCACGTTCCAAACAGAAACATTTGTAAATGCTTCCATACTGAACGCTAATAAAGTTGATCACAAGAAAAGAAAAGAATGAAAGAGAGTGACCATCATTTGGTTCCAAGATGGAGGCCTTAGTAAAACTCTCAACAGCAGCACCAATGTCATTGAGTGCCATGTATGCCTGAGAAACAAGTATGCTCAAGTCAGTTCAAAATTTACATCTGCATATAATAAAACAATTCAGACGCCTTTCTCATGAATATCAAGAAAATGTTAATAGCACAGTTTGTATCAGATGCACTGTATGCAAGCTCCGAAACACTGTCTCCCATCTTGAAAGTCAGATGGGTTTCGCATTGACTTAAAAAGAGAAAGCTATAAAGAGAAATACTGACACGATATAAAGATTTTTCTTCAGAACTAACAAGCATAGATAAAAAATAATAAGAAAGTGGCAACAGGTAGAGCTAACTCATGAGTCATGTCATTTATATGGGTAAACTCAAAGTCTTTGAGCATCTACAAGATCTCGCACTTCCAAACTTAGCCAATAACTTATGATTGTGGCTATAACATATTTACATTCTCATAAGCTTGTTTTTGTGAAACTAGTGAGGTTCTTTCCTTTTGATTAAACTATGCAGAGTGGTTTTGGCGATATGGCATATTACCTTTGCAGCCAACTACGGAAAGGTTAAAGTTTCTAGAAAGACTAAGATTTTTATCATCGAAGCCCAATCAAGTTACCAATTGAATTTTTTTTGTCCCCAGTATCCAATGGAATAATGAGTTTCTAGGGCAACGTATTAACACTAAATCTATAAATAAATGGGCTTAATTCTAATTTGGCAGATACAGTGTGGTACTTTCGCTTTTGTTTTCAATTCTTTTTAAAAAAGAATGTCGTTAAAAACTATCAGAGCTGCTAAATGATATGGCGGGTAAATCATGTATTCGAACGTTGTTTGCAAAGATATTTCATTCCAAGACAGAAGCTCCGTTAAATTTTTCACCGTCATCCATTTCTTTCTTCAATTGAAAACAAAAGTGAAAGTACGCTATTATATTTGCCAATTAGAAGTACGCTAATTTATTTGTAAATTTTGGAACACAATGCTACCTTAAAAAGTACTTAACCCATATCGAACCGACATAGGTTTAAACAAACAGCACCAACACAACTTCATAAATGAAGTATACTGGCCCCCATATTGTTGCATATATCAAGAGATTGCACAGTATGTAAAAAACAAATAATTATATTCTCATAACATATTCTACGATCTCGAATATACAGTTCCTACTCTGAATCCTAAACCATGAAGCCAGGCTCGAAGATGATATTGAATATCAGGTTTTAATGGCAAACAAGTGAAAAAGAAGTTTAACGAAAGAAGGCTTCCCAGAGGACCATGACAATTAAATGAAACGGTGAATCTGAGTTAATAATGTTTATTTGTGTTTGTTGATTCCAACGTAGACATGGACTCTTTCCGTCCCAGAAAGAACCCCAGGAAATACTTTAATAGTGTTATCTCTCCATGATGTCAGACCAAATAAAACAGACTGATGGCTGTAGCCACTCCCGCCGTTCGGCGGTAAGAGTCAACAATTCCATTTTGAGACGTTTCACTTCAAGAGTCCAATTTCCATAATTGAGCTATAAATATATGGAGTATTTTATTTTTTTCACAATTTCATAACATTCATTACCAAAATATGATAGATTTCTTGCATACTGCAGAAACAAAAATTATAAGTTTAATAAAAATCATAAGAGAAAAAAATTAAAATTTTCGCTTTCAAATCGTCGACTCTTAATGTGGAATCGAGGGTGAATCAATTGTATGTTGGCTGAGGTCACCAACCTGGCCTTGACGAAAGTGAGCTTTCACATTATCTTCAACATCACGAATCGCAAAGTCTGCGTCCAACAATGCTCCTTGTATATCTCCCAGTTTCAATTTACAGGCCTAAAACAAGTATTTGTTAACTCATTCATGAGATAGTAATTTAAACAAACTGATTAATTTTTTTTTGAAGGGGCCAGGTGGGAATGAAAATGATAAAGAGAAGAGATAAAGCTTTCCCTTAAAGACAATAAAGCTCAGATGGAACAAGTACCAAATGCAAGTTTTCCCAGTCAACACTTGACTCATACTACATTCTAAGATGATGAATTCTTAATATTAGTAAATGCTTGAGGACAAGTCCGCACAACAATACACAGGATTTTTATTTTGAAAAAAAAAAAAGATACTTACAGAACTGTTTGTTAAAATCTGAGACTTAGTCTTCCTTAAGGATGCACTTCTTGCTGCACCATCAAACATATACAAGGATCAAAGGAATGCGATTAAACATGCAGCAATAATAAGTTCAAACTGTTAGAAGTAAAGACGAGTGGTCCCCTCATGTAATATACAAATTCACCTTGATCAATTTCTTCCTTCTCCCAGCAAACATCCAAGTAGCGAAGAGCCTTCCGATACTTTCTAAGGGCCATCTTATAGTCTTGCTTCTGCAGAACTACCACTGATCAGAGGAAAAATAATAATCTAAAGCCAAAAACAACATAAGAGCACAGCGAAACTGGGAAAAAATGAAGAGAAGATAACAATCAGTTTAGTGCATAGTTCTACCATTTCCTTTTACAGTAACCAACATCAAGCGTCAAAATATGCCATATGGCAGAAAGGTCAGTATATCCTCAGTATGGAGGACAATGTAGGTAAGAGTAAAGCCGCTTAGGAGATAAGCAAGTCCATGCTACAAGTACCTTGAATTGTTCATTTCCAAGAGCTTTGATAGAGTCTACAGAAGTGACCCACCAAGAAATTTCATCCGAGTTAACATCAAGGTCAGCTGGCCAATCAGGATACGTGTCACCATCCTTGAAAAAGTTGCATGTCCCATCATCTTCTCCCTCAGGAATCTCTCCACAATCTTCTATTATGACATCAAGAGTGGGTATGTCATTCTCGACTGTAGTAACATGCTCAACTGAACGTACCACCCCCATTCCTTTAATTACCCTGCCAAACACGACATGTTTTCCATCTAGATGCGAGGTGCGGGTTGTAGTGATGAAGAACTGGGAGCCATTGGTATCAGGACCAGAATTAGCCATTGATAACATTCCTTTTCTTTCATGTTTTAACTCAAAATTTTCATCCTCAAATTTCAGGCCATATATTGATTCTCCTCCGGTGCCATTTCGAGCAGATATGTCACCACCTTGTATCATAAAACCTTTGATAACACGATGAAAGCAAGATCCCTGCATGAGCACTAAACTATGATCAGAAGAAACAAAATCTGAAGACAGGATTTGTGGTAGATAAATGGATGGACCAAAAAAAAAAAACAGCACGCAACAACTAGAGCACCAATTTTGGCAGGATATAACTCAAAGTAATGATGGTAAGCTAACATAATTCTATTCACAATTCTAAAAATTGGTTTACTGATATTCCTCATAGTACTAAATGTGCACGTAGAAGCATTAAATTTTCCTATGATTAAGGTCTTGTTAAAATCAGCAACCCCTTAACTAAAGAAAATCTCCATGTACAACTCACTGTTATCATTGTGTAACCGCGATATAAATCATAAGATTCAAATTGGAACCCCCCACCCCTCCTGGAAACACAACATGTTACTAATTGACATAAATAATACTCCTCCCAACATGAATGCCCGAATCAAGAACAAACAAAATCAAAAACATAATCAATAATATGTACAATACTAATTTAAAGGAATAATAGATTTCTAATCAAAAAATGGGACAAACGACAGCAATAAGGAAAACAGCAATAAGCATACTATATCTATATATGCGCAGAAACGAAATCAGTAAGTGTGTGTGTGTGTGTGTGTGTGAGAGAGAGAGAGAGAGAACCTTCAAATGGAGAGGAACGCCGGTGTTAGGTCCGATGCCCTTCTCGCCGGTACAAAGAGCCCTGAAATTTTCGGCAGTTTTGGGGACAACATCCTTATAAAGCTCCACAACCAGCCTACCTTCAAGTTCTCCTCCAATGCTTATATCCAGATAACAACGCGGATTCGCCATTTTCTCACCTTCGATTTGATGATTCGATTTTCCCAGGAAAATAGCGCCAAGTCTAAACCCTAAACCCACACCCCGCCTTATATATTTTCGAACTCAAAAGTCGGACGACAGAGGAGGTGGGAATGAGCTAATATACGCGGGGGGTACAATGTACGCTCCATTCGCCCGTACGTATTTTTGCTTAATTAGTGTGAGCCGTTGGATTGAAAGTGGAGGGTGAGATGGGAAATCCGACTGACACGCTCATTTTCTCATGGATTGGTTTCGCCTTTTTTGCGTTTTGGGCCGTACAATGCTCTGTCTTTCATGGGTTAAGATCTGTTGTTGGGCCCGTTCATCTGTAGTATAGTTTTTTTTTTTTTTTTTTTTTGAATAATCTATAGTTTTGTTATTTTTTTGGATGAATTTTATGTTTTATTACACGCTTGTCCTATTTTATAGTTTTTTTTTAAAAAAATAGTTAACGTGATAAATTTTATAGTTTTATTTGAATTTTTAAGTTATAAATTTTTGAGAAAATATTCTTGTATACTCCCTCCGTTCCCAAACACATTGCACTAATTTTCTTTTTAACTGTTCCATTACCAATGGGACACTTAAAAAAAAAAAAGCAATGTTGGAGATAGCCGACCACAAATACATGTGGCTCATCCCAGATAGTAAACGAGCAATAGTCAACGACCGCTCTAAAAATACAATCAGCCGTAATATTTGCTCGACGGTTGATTAAGTTTACAAAATAAAAGGTTAGGTTTTTTTTTCCCCGAAAGGTTAGTTTTTGTTTATTGTCTTGTCTTTCTTAAAACATATCAGTCTACATTTTATTTCGAGTAAGTTTTGGGAGAAATTAGTTTCTCCATAAGTTATAAAAAGTCAATTTCTTAAATATGGTTTCACCATTAAAACAGTAATAAACACCAAAAAAAATTAAATAGCAAGTTTAAGCCTTAAAACAGTGAGCTTAAGTCTTAAAACAAAAAATAAAATAAAATAGCACGTTTATGCTTTAAAACAATGAGTTTAGACCTTAAAACACTACGTCTGTATATTTAAAACAATATTTTTTTTTATAATTTATAGAGAAAATAGTTTCCTCAAAAAAAATTGTTTCATTTATCTTTTGAGTTTAATTTTTTGGTCAACTGCCATTTAACAACTTCAAATATTCTAATATAGGAATTTGTAATAGATAGGGCAATAGATCTATAATAGACTTCATAGGAGCTTGTAACACGATGACAATTGCCTTAAATGATATGATACAAACTTTCAAAAAAAAAAAAATGGTACTCGTCCCGAAAAATTGTTTCTATTTTCTTGAAAATTTCATCCGAAATTGACTGTCCATCTTTTAAATGAATCTGTTCTTAAATGATTTTTCATAGTGTTTTCTTCTTTCATATTTATTTATATACTATTTGATAAACTAAAAGCAAAAAAGAGTAATACTTGTAGATATTTTTGTTTTGTTTTTTTTTTTTTAAAGTAGAGTGTCCAATAGTCATTTATTTTGAAACAGAAAGTGTTTGCTAACTTATGAAGCAGAGAAAAAATATACTACTCCGTATATGCTAACTACTATGCAACAGAAGATAAATCCAAATTTAGAGATGGATACATAATAGTCAATAATTCCACGTTATTATAATATATATTGCAAATCAGTTTGAGTATTGATTGTACCGTGGTAAAATTATACTAAGATGATTTGTTTATTTTGAGACAAATCAAATGTAAAATGCGACATTTATTACGAAACGAGTGAAAAATTAAGTAAAGTGGACCGCGTCACGAATCATGATGCAATCTACATATTTACCGTTTAATCCAATTTACACATATGAATAAAAGATTATATGTGTCGTGAAATGAATACAAGATAAATTGACTTTCTTTCTGTGTTTAGCAAAACACAACTGACTCTTGCACAACGTGTACATATCCTCAACGATTCAAACGTACCAATTCCAATGTTCTAGTAAGTATAAGCTTCCCTTCCCAGTATTTTCATTTAGTTTCTCCAAACAGCAGCTTGTTCTGAGTAACTGCGAAGAATTGCTACGGAGCTGGGAAGCGGGTGACCTGTGCTCTGGCAAGAGCATGAAGGGGATAAACACGGTATCCCCTTGAGAATCGAACTTGGCGAAGGCGGGACCACCATCAAGTTGGATGTTTTTTCACGTGCATTTCCTTGGTCGTCTTTCTCACTGGAGAAAAAGAATCACACATGAAGCTGGAAATATCTTACGTACATTTTACACCAAGAAAATATTTACTCTTGAGTTACAACTATTGGCATGAACCATGAATCCAAGAAAGAGATAAAGACGCTTCAAGTTGTGTAAATCTCTGGTTGTATACTGATTTTACCATGGTTAAATTGCACTGAGAGTGTTTTCTTATTTAGAAATGCAACATTTATTTGGGGACTGACTAAAAAAAGGAAAGTGCGACATTTATTATGAGACGGAGGGAGTAAAATGAGCAAATGTTTTATTTACTTGGTGATTTCTGAGCTTATTCAAGCTGCCTGAAGTTCCTTTATCTCTAACCCAAAATCATGTTTGAGCGTGAGTCCGTCTCAAAATGATAGTCCTTTTTTTTCATTTACGTTTGTCCCAAAATGATAGTCCTATTTCTAAAATGATGTCTTGAAATGATTGAACTTCCAAACTTAACTTTTTGATTAATCTATTTAGTATTGCATGGTTGTTGCAAGAGATAGTTTAGTGGGAGTAATAATTGGAACTCACTAAGGGTCGTAATGAAAATGACAATAGGTTGTTAAAATGTTTGAACAGTCAAACAAGACTAGGACTATTATTATGGGACGGAGGGAGTAATAACAAACTATAGGGCTACATTCTCTGTAGAAACTATGGTTAAGAGACTGCAGGACAGTAGAATATTGAAATGCAGAAATGCATTACTTACTTGTTTGACAGTTTCCCTTGCATGCTTGGTGTCTCCATAGGTAATGGCAACTGATCAAACTTATATTTAAAACTCATGCTTTGAGGTTGTGGTTTGTCCTGTCACATAGTTTAGGCATGTTAAGATTACGATACCAACTTCCCCCGCCCCAAATTTAATGCCAAGAAAATAGGTTACGCATTAGTGTCAATTGTTTTTTGATTTGTGCCAAAATAAAATTGTCCCTCTTCTTAAAAGGATACGATTTGAGTTTGTGATGCTCGTATTGTTTGGCGGGTAAACCAAAGAGTCCGAGCATCACAAATTTTAGTGCTATTTCAAGGTGATACAAACAAGTAAATTTATAATCCCATAAAGTTTGACTTGTCAAATGGATTTTTTTTCTATTTTGATGGAGGGAGTAATATTTAGCCGAAACACTAAAGGTACAATTGGTGATTGTTATGTACCTTCAATGTCATTCCATTGAGCAAATGGGTGCAAGATGGAACATCAAGCTGTAGGGAGTTTTTCAAGAACCTATGTTCCAGTAACATACTAGCAGAGGGCCTTTCTGCGGGGTTTCTAAGAAAGCAGCACCGCAAGAAATCTTTGCCTTCGGGAGACAAGTTTTCAGGTATCCGCGGGGTCTCTGTCATGACCTTAAACAATGCTGCAGCCTGCGATAGAAATAAAAAACAGGAGATGATTACTGGCACTTGTACAAGTACTGAAGTATATATAATCTTACTCCCTCCGTCCCAAATTGAATGTCCATTTTGACCAAAAAAAAATTTTTTTTGTCTCAAAATGAATTGACTTTTTTCTTGGTGAAGTTACATAAAATTCCTTGGTGGTTATAATGTTTTAGGTGTACTTTTTTACTAATAATGTTTCACTGTGAGATCATTAAGGGTATATGTCTATATATGCGCCTAAATGTCAACTTCCTTAAATTTTCCTAAAACTAAAAAATGGACATTCATTTTGGGATGGAGGGAGTCTAACATAGACAACGTAATCCTTGTTTCTCTAAAAGGTCAGATTCATGTAGATAAATTGATAATTTTTTCATAACAATATTCATTCTTCACAACACAGATTAAAAGCTTAAGGCCCTACATCTATGAACTTTGGCTTCACTGCACAGTCCGGACTCATCTCTCCTTTCAGATTTAGACCTGAGTGACTTCAAATCCTCTCACTTGTCGCACTGTAGTCACAAATTCCAGACTAGTGTAGACAGGCTGTATCACCTTTTATGGCATTTCATCCTTTTGAACGTAGCTTCTTTTTCCTTGAAGAAAGAAATGCATACCAGAGGAAGCAAAGCCCTAAACCTTGTTGCGTCTATCAACTTCAAGGAAAGAGATTATCACAACTAGGTGGAACTCAAACATCTACAGATTTTCTTCCATTCATTTCCTTCTTCCTAATAATATTTCCCTCGATTCAGTACACCAGAATTATTCTGTCGCATATTAGTGCAAGACCCACTGAAGCTATGAGAAACATCACCAAGTATGGAATCTATACTCAAATTGTAAACAAGATGGTCACAACACAAGCCAGACATCCCCGCCCAAACCCACAGATGTAAGTAACCAACGTTGATTTGGGTATGAAAAAGATTATCACATCAGGATATCAGGAAGAAGAAAAGGAGATAAGCTACGCCTAGCAAAGCTTAAAGTATGAAAACAGATAAGCTCCAATGAGACGCAACAAAGTAAAGCAACACCAGTAATGGTTACTTACCCCTTCACACTCACTCCAAGGAGGTCTACCGTTCATCATTTCAATTATCGTGCAACCCAAACTCCAAATATCCACAGCTAGAGCATGATCAGGACTAGCATCTTTTTGTGTCCCGGAATGTAAGAGCTGCAGGGGGGAAATCATGTTAGTATGTAATTTATGAAGATATTGCTCTGGAAGGATTTGAAGTTGCAGACTGAAGATACCTCAGGAGCCATCCAATAAGGACTTCCTTTTAGAGAAAGATAGCCTGCTTGTGCACTAAGCTGTGTAACATGATCAAAATTTCAGCCCCGGAATGGTTAGGATCAGGCACTCAAGCAACATGAACGAAATGTACATAAGAAACCAGAAATTAAGGAATCAATAAGCGCATCACTTTTAAAGATCTTATTCAAGTTTCTAAAAACATCTCTAACATCATGGAAGATGGAGTAATGTTGTCCAGGTGAGTTTAGTTATTGTATTTTCTAGGTTGCAGTTAGTTAAAAATGCAACCAGAAAATTTTCAGAAAGGTCGAAACCTAGTAGTCTAAATATGATTATTGTATCGCAGGTGAGAAGCCCTAGAGAAATGCAGTTGCTTAAATTCAGCCTTGTAAGAGCCAAGTGAAGGTCAGAATGCCGTGACTTGTGAGAAAAAGGTGAGCATATAGTAGACCATTCAATAATCTGTCTTTTCTCATGTTGTAGAACAGCCTATTCTATGAAGACGAAGTGGAAGAAATGCAGTTGCTTAAATTCAGCCTTGTAAGAGCCAAGTGAAGGTCAGAATGCCGTGACTTGTGAGAAAAAAGTGAGCATATAGTAGACCATTCAATAATCTGTCTTTTCTCATGTTGTAGAACAGCCTATTCTATGAAGACGAAGTGGAAGAAAAACAACACTCCAGATTAAAGCCAAAAGAACAAGCAAAGCATATACCGAGTTAATGATTAAACGTTCGTACCCATCCAGTAACTAGACTCATTTAATATCTCGTCGGGGTACGGGAAGCGTATGCTTATGCACAACAGAATCGGGTACCATACACACATTTTCAGTTGAATATCAAATAAATTGACACCAATGACATACCAATATGGGTCGATATAGGAATTTGAAAACACTTATCTCAAAGTCTAAAGGCAATTTCTGAATTAGAACAGCAACTTAGATTCTTAATGGCTGGACAACGATGTATTCATGGGTGGGGAGAGAAAAAGCTTCCACTTCTAAGCATAAACTTGAATAAATGCGATCAAAATATATAAGTTATGCCACTTACATGTTTAGCCATCCCAAAATCAGCAAGCTTGACAACCCCATTTGCATCAACGAGCAAATTTGCCCCTTTGATGTCCCTATAAAATACAACCACTCTGACTTAGCCTACCAGAAACTAAGAGTATTTGATATGAAGAATAGTACATTAACTGAACTAAAATCTCAGGGCCAGAACAACATGCATGGGGGCATTTTATCACTACTCAAATACTCCCTCCGTCCCAAAATGATCTTCTCATTTGCATTTTTCATTGTCCCAAAATGTTCTTCTCATTTCTAGAATTTAGGCTTAAATGTTCATAAACACAACATGGCTAGTGAAACAAGTGTTCCTATCCTTAAAAAGTTTGAATAGTCAAATGTGAAGATCATTTTGGGACGGAGGGAGTACTATATTAAAGCTTGGCATACTGAACATGAAACTGTTACCGATGTATTGTCAACTTGCTATGCAAGTACGCCAGCCCAGAGAGAATGTGGCGAGTGAAATTGCGTACGACAGGCTCGCTGATTGCACCACAATGATCACGAATGTATTTGTTGATTGAACCAGGATGTACGTACTCCAGATAAATATAAAACCGGTCACCAACCTACATGTCCTTGATGTTAAATTTCAGTTGTACACCTAAGCAGACAAGATCTTGGAAGAAAACAATGATATTACAATTTAGGAGATTACTTACTATTTCACTACCATAATACTGCACAATGTTCGGATGTTTTAGCTGGCTTAGAACTTTAATTTCCTGAAAATGCAATATATAGTCAGTAAAGTACTTAATTACTAACAAGAAAGGAATGGGCACCACAGATACACAACCTGCTCTAATTGCTTTATACTCTCTGCACATTTTGGGTCATCGGGTAGCAATTCAACTTCTTTCATCGCACATAAAGCTCCAGTCTCTCTGTTGAAAGAAAAGGAGGCATTATTGTCTAATGGCACATAAGTACGAATGGTTGAACATCGAAAATTCCTCACCTGTTGGAGGCAACATAAACACTTCCAAATGTCCCACGACCAATAAGCTTCCCCTTTTTCCATTGACTATTCATTGGTGTCACGTCTGCTTTAGCTTTAACTTTGAAAGGTGGGTTTGCAAGTGAGGGGACTGCAGCTCCTGGAGGAAGAGGTAAGGGATGAACAGTAACCGGAGCATTACTGTCACGTCTCTCTGCGGATGATACCTTATGCAACGGAGAGTTGGGTGTTCTGGTACTAGTACTTTGTCGTGGACTTATTTTTGGGCTATTTTGCAACGGGGAGGTTGAGTCCCTCGGGCTTCGGATATTTTGGCGTGGACTTATTTTTGGACTATGAAGGGGTGAACCTTCATAACTGAATGTATATCTCTCGGGTGAAATAGGATACGGCAATCCAAGACCACGAGCCTGATCTGAAGGAGGCAACTCTGGTGCAGACCATACTTGAATTGCTGGAGGAGACAGGTAATATGATGTAAATATATCCCCAGTCCTTTCTGAGCTGACTGAAGAACTTCCAAGAGGACTTGCTGGACAACTACAGTGAGTGTTTACCTTGTAGTTGGGTTTTACTCTTTCAGTGCCTGTCGGTTCTTTAGGTGACCTTTGGGACTGAGTGAATTCCTTATTTCTTTGATTGTCAGGGCTAGTTAACATACTGAAATAGGAAAACATGTAAAAAAAAGGAAATTTTGTCATCATAGTGCCAAAAAAAATGGAGGAATCGATTAAAAGGTCACACTATTGATGATAGAAAGGTATAGGAATATATAAGCATATAATTTTAGAGAGCCACAAAACACTTTCGGATGTCCTAACACTCCAATTTTGGGGAAAGTTGTAAAATATAATGACCATAATAACCACTCTATCTAGGTAATTGAAACTTGGACTTTAAACAATAAACCAGTTACCTAATGGAAGGCATTACAGTTATTTTTCTTTCCCATTCAGATAGCTTTCCGTCAAAGCTCAAATGTTGTGAAAATATAACTTGAATTATTAATTAGGAAACTTGTTTGAGAAAGACAAACAAGGAAGCACTAAACCATACTTAGTACTTACTTTAGCTAAATTCTCTAATAGAGAGTTACAGTAGAGTTTCTGTTTTCAGTATAGCTATCTTCTTCATTTTCACCTTTTTAGCCATTCAGTTGTTCTTTGTTCCTCTAGAATTCAATTGGATTTATTCACCTTAAATGGAAAAAATATACTCCCTCCATCCCATTTTAAACTTCAAAACCTAAAATAAATAAATTATAGTACTTCTTTATTTGTGGGCCCTATATGTCATACCCACAACAATTACTCATTAACTACTCTCTACAGTCTACACCACTTTCTCTCTCCTACCAAACCATCTACGCTCACAACACATCACTTTTTCTTAATTCCTGATACCAATTTTATTTTGAAGTTTACATTGGGACGGAGGGAGTATGTATATACTAAAGACTCACTTTATCCTTGTGCACCTAAGGAATTACTCTACACAGAGAACAATGAAGTATGATTTTCCTGGAAATGCGACATATTGTGGATTAATAACAATTTCGATCATTAGAAATCAGATGTTCTTTTTCCAATAGACACATTTGTGATGAATGCTGTTAACATGCATTGATTTATGAAAACTGACTTATCACTTATCATTCCTCGAGTGAAGAATTCATGATCAATAACGCATTACATGACCAGCAGTTCAGAAAAATATGCTGTGCGAAAAAATTTACCACCTAAAGGCTCCGGTCGCATCTCTATCCTCGAAATCAGACTTTGCTTTCTCATCCCGGGATTTTTTGATCGGATGTTGAGGCGATGGAAGAGGAACGTATTTGGAGCTAGAATTTGAGGCAGCGTCACGACGCGAATCCCTTCGGAGCAGGTCGGCCAATTCAGGGAGAGGCAGGGGATGCGGCGACCCAGCGCCGGAAGAGAAGCCGACATCGTCATCGGTGAGATGTCGGAGCTTCCTGGCGCGGGTGAGACGTCGGCGGCGACGCTCCTCGGAGCTTAGGCTTATACCTCGGCTGCGTGATAGAAGAGAAGCGAGATCGGTCTTGAAAGCGGACCGTTCTTCAGGTTGGCTTTTGGCGGAGGACGGTGTGGACGAAGAAGGAGAGGAGAAGGCGCTCTGCCACCAATGCATTGGAAATTAGGGTAGAATGCATGGTACGCGCGTCGTTAGCGGTGGCGGTCGATCACGGGCTAGAAATGGCCAAATACGGATTCAATCCGAACCCTAGGAGACGATAGCTCATAGTGGAAATGATTCCCCTACCGCATTGTTGTCGGAGGAGGAGGCCGGCACGACGTTTGTCGTCGCCGCCGTCGTCGGCGGGTTTATTCTGTATATCTCCTGTGTTTCTGTGTGTGTTTTGTGTGTGGGAAAATAAACGGTTAGAAGGTGATTCCGTTGGAAGCGGGGAGGGAGGCTATCAAAATGTTTATGTTAGCTTTGAGCCTTTGAGATTTTCAAACGGCTCCTCCCTGGATCCGTACACAAAAATGTGTCCCTATTGTCATTAGTACCCTTCCTATTTAATTTTCTTACTGTGAATTTGCATTGACATTTAAAAAAAAAAAAAAAACTGTTAGCTTGAAAAGTAAAGTATGAGAAATAGAGTAGGTAGGGTCTCATTATCTATTTTAAGTACTCCATCCGTCCCAGTTTAAGGTTTTTAGTTTGATTTTTCACGCTTATTAAGAAATCAAGGAAAAATTGAGTCAAGAATAGTAGTGGGTGGAGGATATAATTGTCCATTCATAAAGAAAATGAGTGAAAAGTAGATAGGTAAGTGATGAGCTTTTTGTAATATATGAACTTTATGAGGACAAGAATGTCCAAAATACTATTCATCATTTGTCATTTAAAGAATAAAGCAACTAAGAACCTTAAACTGGGCCATACCAAAAAGGAAAGTAAGAACCTTAAACTGGGACAGAAGGAGTAATAAAATAACGTAAAAACTTTCAACTGAAACAGATTGAAAAGGAAAAAAAAAAAAAAAGGAAAAAAATTTAAATCGGGGCAAAGGATTTATCACTCTTATCGTGAACCACTCTCCAAACGTACAACTCTAATTTCTTTCATACCACTTTCTTTAATTGTACATATAGGAATAAAAACAGAAAGTCTTTTGTAAAAACCAGTATTATATTCTCTTAATTCACTATCGGCTGCTTCTTAGCCAAAATTAATATTGAATCGCTATTAAGAAAAGTATTTCCTTTTTCTTTTAAAAGGGATCAATAAGTGTTTTCAGATTTTTCCTAAAATAACTCGAACTTAAGACTTATGGTTTCATGGTGTGCGACTCTACAACCATCTTGTATATAATAATAATAATAATAATAATAAAAAAAAAAAAAACACTTGAAAAATGAGATAAAAAAAAAGAAAAGACATGTTAAAAAATTACATCACGATTTTGTAGACTTTTAGTGACCAATTCAGCAAATTTTTGAACATTAATTATACAACAAGGGAAATAATAAAGTTAAAAAAAAAATGGCTACAAAATGTAGCTTACAAAATGAGGTGTCATAATTGTGTTGGTGTTTTTAAGTGGAGTGTGCCGTGTCCACTATCGATGTAACCAATAAAATATCGTTACCACATCTTGTATCCTTCATTTTGTAAACTTCTTTTGTAAGCCTAGCATTGCCCATACAACAATTACTTAAACTCTTACAATCCTTATATAATTATTGATATCAACTCAAGTCCTATATTGGCTATGGAAAGATGAATTGTCTAATATATAAAAGTGTCCACACACTTTATTAGTATGAAGCATTCGAAGATGCCAAAAAAAAATCGTGCGGGATGGGTCCAAAATGTGTGAAATTCCCCATGCGTGATCTCACAAACGAAGATCCTTATGTCGAAAGTCTTCAAGCCCTATTTCAGTAATTGAACGAAGAATTGTCTAATAGTATATAAGTCCACACACTCCATTAGTGTGATGCCGTTTGAGGGATGTCCAAAAACAAATCCGTGATAGCTGGCGCAAGTCGAACAGTATCATACTAATGTGCATGAAAAACATATACGAGAGTTAGCCCAAATCGAATAATAACAGGGGCGGACCTAAGTGTAGTATATGGGGGGCAACGGCCCCCTTTTGTTTTAAAAAATAAATAAATTACTAGTGCATTTTTTTAAGAATTTAGGGTATTAGTGCAATATTTTAGACTTTGCCCCCCTTTATTTAAAAAAATAAATGCACTAATATTTATTTTTGCCCCCTTAAAATGTGCTATGCAATTTTACCCCCCTTGCGAAAAAATTCTGGGTCCGCCACTGAATAATAACATACTAATGTGCAGTGATGAAGGTGATCACGGTCCCTACAACATTAGTTACATTACTAATTAATAATTTGTTGTTCTACAACTTCGAAGTATTTCATGAATTCACTTTTTTAGTTTGAAGGAAATTATTTTCACCTTTTTTCAATAGTTTTATTGTTATTGTAATCGACAATTCAATTACTACCTCTGTCCCTAAATGAGTGTCCAAATTTCATTTTAAGGGACACTGAAAATCTCAACTTTATGTACAATTTGCTAGCAAATATTCATATATAATCTTGTAATCTCATTTCCAAACATTTAGTTTTGCATGCATAAAGAAACCGGTGAAAAAAAATTCAAAAAAAAACATTTAGGGACAGTGTTATGTTAAAAAAAGACACTCATTTTGGGACAAAGATTTCTTGAAAATGGACACTTATTTAGGGACAGAGGGAGTAATATTTAAGAACTTCATGAAATCACTTTCTTATTAGAAAAACAAGAAGCTTGTTATATTGATACTGATTATTTATAAGTTATAGGAGTAACATTGAACTAACACTTATAATACACCTTTGTTTAACTTCAATATTTTTATCAAATTGAACCGACTCTAGTAATTTTATTGTTTCTATTAAGTTTTTTTTAATAAAATATTTGTGAAGTAGTATACTATTAATAATATTAAACTTTATTCAAAATAATTTTTTCTACCATTTTTAACTTATGGATCAGTATCCTTCAAAAAAAAAAAAAAACTTATGGATCAGTATGTTGGGATGTGAGAGTATACTAGTTTCTTATGATGACGGCCGTTAATACATTTTAGTCCAACAAAGGTCGTTGTTGGAATAGAAATACATCATAATTTCAATGCAAAACTATTTATATCGAAGACCAAGTCCATACGTGAATGTTGATTTTGGTCAACGTCTCAAACGTCAAGAACAAAGCCAAAGGAGAGCTGGGGATTTGAAGCAAGTGGGTTTGAAGCAAGTGCAGTCTAACTACACAGCAGACTGTTGTCAGTAGCTAATTTCTTACGAATGAGTGATTTCTGTTCGGGGGTCAGGAAGTTAAAATACAATTATACTGTTGATAATTGAATTAGAAAATTCAAATCAGGGCCGGCTCTGTAAAATTTGTGGCCCTAGGCCAACTTTTTAACTGTGGCCTTCATTAAAAGATGTGATTTTTAATTAAAAAAATAAAAGAACGTTTAATGCCAAACTAGTTTACATGAATACTTCATTTTTAATAATAACATTGTATATTCTTACAAGATACTATATAAACACGTTTTTCCTAGCATATTTAAAAGCGGAATTTTCAATCAAAGTTGAATAATCAATAGATATATAAAACTAAAATGAGGCCTAAAATATCAAAGTTGAATTTAATTGAATTGAATGTGGACTATTATTGGGTTTGAGTATTTAGGTTTGGATTGTGTGGGCCTAAAATATCTATGTATATGAAAAATAAAATGAGGCCTTTTCATACATATAAAAGATAAATTTTGTGGCCTTAAATTAGCCAAAAAAAATTGTGGCCCTAGGCACTTGCCTCACTTCTCTTATGGCAGGGCCGGCCCTGATTCAAATTATTAATAATGTGCCCTGATTCAAATTATTAATAATGTTATGCAATCAAACTATGTTACAGATTCGGCTTGAGAGTTGGACGAGATGAAATCACCTGTACCACATTTTGTGTACCACAAGTGATCTGACGGCTATGCATTACTTGTGATATTAAAATCATTTTAGTCTGACTTATTAATAGCCATTGGATTGCTTGTGGTACAAAGTGGTACACAAATTGTAGTACAGAGGATTTTATCTCGAGTTGGACCAGCTACACAAATTAAGTCCTCGTGTGGGTCAAAGGGCCATCAATGGGGTTTACCCACTAATAAGTTTTATCAAGGGGCAATGTTGGCCCAAAAGAAGCTTACAAAATCATTGATACAAAGTGAGGTGACGATATTTTATTGGTTGCATCGATTGTGGACCTGGCACACTCTAATTAAAAACACCAATAAAATTTTGACACATCATTTTGTAAGCAACATTTTGTGGCAATTTTTATATTTACCTTTATCAATACCGAGCAAGCGGGCCTGTATAACTCGGACTTCAATCGCATTTAATTCCAGCTTCCTGCTCCATTCATTTGTTTCGCTATTCCTGTGTTGGGATTTAACTCATTTGGAATCAAACGGCATGGAAAATATGAATTAAAAAAGGGTTTTATTTCCTCTGTAACAAAAATATAATATCCAAAAACATTTTAAATTTGCTTTTCAAGAGCAAATTGAAAAAGAAAAAGAAAAATAAATAAAACATTTATTTTAAGATAGATGGAGTAATACTCTACATCTGTCCCTCAAAAATAGTCTCATTTCGACAAGATCAACAGAAATAAATTTTGACTAAACATTAGTATCAATTTAATGATCACAATAAAATTTTAAAAATTATTATTGTTAAATCACTAAATGATTTATAACTACAAATTTTAAAATTTTATTAGAATTGTTAGATCATCACCAATTGTTGGTCTAAATTCATTTTTATTGACCATAAAAAGTCAAAATGAGACAATTTTTTCGGAACAGATTTATTGTGCCATCTAACTTTCGGGGTCCTCTTTGAAATTTTGAATAACACTAAGATATGGTATAGAGTGCTGCCATTATGCTATTTTTGGCTATCGAATACGATTCATCTTTGGCTTTGGCGCTTTGCCGTTGAGATGACAGATATGAAAGGTACCAAAAGTTATGGTATACTATTATACTACCTCCGTCTCATAATATACGGATTTCGAACCGCTCCACCCGCTCCACTTAATGGCTCCGATTAGAGCCACCTCATTGGATTTTGTGTTCGACGGATGAGATGTGTCCGAGCTCGGTAGGACTCACAAAAAATTGAAATCATCTTAGCCGCACAGATGATGAGCTCGCCTATGTGGTCTTGATCGGAGCCGTTGGGTGGAGGGGTGGAGCGGTTCCGGGTCCCATAATATACTTCCATTTTGTCATTAGATATCATTTTCCTAAAATAGAAATTATATACTCCACTTTCTCACTCTTTCTCACGAGATGAAATCCTCTGCACCACTGTTTGTATACCACTTGTGTACCACAAGTGATCTGACGGCTATGCATTACTTTTGACATTATAATCATTTATATCTTAATTGTTTATAACCACTAGATCACTCGTGGTACACAGAAAATGGTACAGAGGATCTCCTCTCCTTTCTCACTTTTTCCCACTCACGACAACTATCCCCTTACTATTTTCTGCTCACTTTCCCTTTCGTTCCAACTCACACTTTAATTAAATTTCCTAAAAACAAATGAGAAGTTTATGATGGTGAGAGAACATTGTAGTACAGAAAGCAATACATGAGATTTCAACTCTTAACACATATCACAATTCTAACACAGATCACAATACCAGCGCCAAATCCATCTCCAAGAAGTAATAATCATATTTTGATACTCACCATGTAGTGTGCTCGAGTGAACTTTGATCAAATAAATTAAGAAAAACTATTTATCAACATAGAGGGCTAAAAGTGATTATTGGCGCACCATTAATAATATCAATCTAAAAGCTTCAGACTTGATGTCAAACTTTATGGGAAAGAAGAATACAAGAACAAGTCATCTATAGACCTAAAAGATATCTGCAACAGCTAGCAACCAAACTATTGATAGCCATTTAAAGGTTCACCGACTTTTGTCTCCGAGCCCAGTTGTGAAGATTCGAAATTTTCCGACTCATTTGACATTTTTTCTGCAGTTTGAGAGCTCTCTGGGTTTGTAGCCACTATCTTACACAAAGGCATCTTTTCATTTCTTACTAGAAACTTCATGGCTGGATGGACCTCAATGTCATTCACCCTAACTTTATCTCCAATATCAAGTTTGCTTATGTCCACTTCAATCTTTTGAGGGATGTGTTCTGGTGGACACAAAAACTTCAAATTGGTTCTTATCTTGTTTAGGTGACCTCCTGATTATCATTAAAAAAAAAAACATGATTAATTCGTATTTGATGTGAGAAAGTTACAAGGCAAATCGTTCTTTTAACAAGAAACATGATTATATTGAGCACCAACTCATGTACAAGCTGGCATAAGTTTTGAAATCAGTCCTATAAGGTATATCAAGATCTTTTATCACTCACCAAGCGTGCATCAAAAGACAGAAGTTTAATGTGCATAGGCCAAAATACATTCCAGTTTAAACATTTCTACTAGGATATGAGCGAGATAATTTGAACCTTAATCCTTGCTAAAAAGTGGCAACCTTGATCATTAATGTCATGACTACTCATGTTAAGCACACAATTCATCTATAAGCTTAATGAGGCCCAACTATGTATAATCAAGCCTTTCTAACTAGGTTTGCCCAAACCAACTCAACTCACTCGGCCTCAGTCTCCCACTCACTTAGGGTCGACTACATGAATCCTTTTTCCCCATTCATTACGCTCAATTGCAAGGTCGTCATATAACCCGGGTGAGTTTTTACATGATTTTTTTTTGGATTCACGTTCATAAGAGATCTGACATTGTTTAAAGTTGGCCGATATGTTATTTAACACGACTCATTCCCTCTATCCGAGCATGGTACCGACTTTGTAAGGGTAAGCTTTTTCCAACCCAAACGAGAAGGGGGGGGGGGTTAATTACACTAGCAATATATCCACCTGGATTCGCTCCCATCTTTCCATTAATTAGTAGTGGGCAAATAGCACATTAGTGCCCCAAAGTTTCATATGAGTTGCTATTTAGGTCCTAACGTTCCAATTTTGGCAATTTGGTGCCTAATGTTCACATTTTGTGGCGAAATGATTCTTTTTTGGATGATAATGGATGAAATCTAACATAATTAACGAAAAATCTAACGAGCTTATTTGAAACTTGCATTTCTTACCCATAAAGTTCAATAATTATCTATGTTGACCCCATTTTGTTAAAAACTTTACAACTCTTAAAATTATATATATATATATATATATATTAATAAAAGAATGTATATTTTAATTAACACCAAAAAAACATAATAGTAAAATATTGTTTATCATTTACAATAATAAATTTTTTGTATAGTAGTGAAAATTATAAAAATAAAAATACCTTACACTAAAGTCATTTATAATTCTAATTCCTTAAGTAAAGGGTTAAAATTATGTTTTTTTAAAAAAGTAAAGGTCTAAATTTAGATATTAGTCCATAGATAATAATAGCCTTAAAAAACTTCGTTTAACCTAAATTTGCTTGAAAAGGGAAAATAAAAAATCAAACCTAAACTTCTATTTTCTTCGTCTCCTTCCCCCCACCCCACCCACCCACCCACACACACCAGCCACCTTCACATCTCTTCTTCTCCCATGCTTTCTCTTACTCCCACAAAAAACCGTTACTCGCAAATGCAATTTTTAAAGAAGCTCGTTAAATTTTTCGTTAATTTCGTTAGCTTCCATCCATGACCATCCAAAAAAGACTCATTTGGCCCCAAAAGGTGAACATTAGGCACCAAATTGCCAAAATTGGAACATTAGGACCTAAATTGCAACTCATATGAAACTTTGGGGCACTAATGTGCTATTTGCCCAATTAGTAGTACTATCTCCATCCTGAAATGCATGATTCATTAGACGATTCACAAGAATTTCTTTTACCAAGTCAATTTAAATCAGTTAGATTCTTATATAATGCTAACATTCATGTTTTTAAACTCTTCATGAATGTAGAGACAACTCAAATGAACTTTGATTTCTTTAAGCCACAACACAATGTACTCCTTTTCATCAAGCACCACAATATATTACTCCTTCCGTCTCAGAGTATATATCCACCTCCCATTTGCACAGTGATTAAGAAATGGTAAAAGTGATGTAAGTGTTGTAAGAATGAAAAGTGATGTCGGATAGAGAAGGTGGGGTAAGAAATAGTAAGTTGATTGGTGTTGTGGGTGTAAAAGTAAAGTAGGAGAGAAAATGAGTGGGAAGAATAGTAAAGATTCTTTGCCATTTTTGGAAGTGGACATATACTCTAGGACGGACTAAAAAGGAAGAAATGTAGTATAAAATTTGAGTTCTGTTTCCCATTTACAACGCAGCCTTCTGTGAATTTGGAAGAAATGGTTCCTCATCCCCAATGGTTTGTCAAAAATGAAATATCCAAAGGATCAATTCATTTCTCTTTGGCCTATGTCCTTATACTAACATTTGGAACGCCAACACCAATAATCCCACGATTGAAAGTAGATAAGTATCATGCTTTAGAAGTGGAATTCAAATAAAATCAGCTAAAATCCCGGACCGTAAGAACCTCTAATTTTTATTGATTTGTTTGAATTTAAACTATTCTATCACCACCAATATGAATGCATACAAATAAAATAAAACGAGATTTTTTCAAAAATATAGCCAACCTTTCTTGAGACCAGGGCAAGCATCTTCCCCCTTGAAGACAACAGGAACATTAACCTTCAGCTCTTGTCCGCCACCACTTTGACATTTGTTCGGTGGCTTCATCTTGGGGTTTAAGGTGGATTGGGCTTTGGGTCAAAGATTCTATTATTAGTAAGCCTTCTAAATAATTTTTGAAAAGTCCAATGTTGTTTTTGGGCTTATAATTTTAACTGGCGAGTGAGGCCCGTAAAGCAAAGGTGGGGCTTTCTTGTTGAGTCCCCTTAGGTAAATGCTCTAATATGTTAGAGCAATGCTAGGGGCATAAAATCAGCTCACACAATGAGGTGAGGTGGTGGTATTTTATTCGTTGCATCGATAATGGACCCGCCACACTCTACTTAAAAACACCAATAAAATCATTACACCTAGGATTTTATGAGTAAGATTTTGTGACTTTTTTGTGCCGCTAGTATTATTCAATCTATTTGTGAGGAGAGGAGGAAAACTAAAAAAAAAAAATATAAAAAATGTGTGTTATTGGTGAGCCATACCACTTTTGTTGTGTACCACATTATATATCATAAATAATTATCTATTAATGATGACATAATGATGATTTTAACTCTAATAACTTATAACAGACTAAGAGTTGAATCACTTCAATACACAATTTGATACATAAATGATTAAATGAGAATGACCGAACCAACAAGAGACAATTCAATAATAGACTGAGGTAGTTTCAAAGACAAACTAAAATTTTATTCAATAATAATAAATAAATAAAAAATTGTCTCCTACATTACTTCTAGACTGCATATATACATGGTCAAATAACTGTCTCACTAAACATTGGGAAATAATAAAAATAAAAGAAATTATAAATTACAGAATTAAAATCTTAAAAATAGAAAAATGATGTTTTTTCCCCTCAAAATGAATTCGATTTATTCTTCATCAAATTTAATTAGATGCTCATTTTAAAACGAAGATAATATTAATCTAATGTCAAAATTTAATAAGTTAACTACTAAAATTAAAATGAGATTATATTTTTTTTTAAAAAGACGTTGTTAATTAGTTTTGAAGGGGTAAAAAAGTCATTGTTGAAAATTATTTGATATTTTAATTAGCGTTTTGAAATGATACATCAAATATTCTTAAAAAAAATGTTTATTTTTAAAAAAATTGGTATCTATCATTTTTCATATGTTATGGTTTTTGCCTTCGTATTCTCTCCTTTGTCGAGAGTCTTTGTCTTCTCTCCTTGTTGAGAGCCTTTGTGTATTATTTTTATTTGTTCTTGTTGCAATGCTTTCAATGCTTGGTTTGGCATTTATTGCAATGTGTTACTTTGTCATGTTTTCAAAGCCAAATTCTTACCGTGAAGGGTTTTTGTGAAGACCAGTAATAGGTCGTGTCCAAGTTTTGCTTGAAGAGGCATTTGGGCGTCGCATGTCATTGTTTGTAAGGGCATTTGTTGGAGATTTGGTGTCAGGTTAGACATTGTTGTTCCAGATGTATTAGGCTATTTTACTGTGACAGACAGTTTGTTTACGATTGTACGTGGTCGTATAAACTCTTGTATTTGAGATGAGTCTCCGACTGTGGTGGATCGCCATCTTTTACAATTTTATTAATGCAATCGATATCATTTGCTTTAAAATAATAATAATAATAATAATTAAAACTTCTCAAGTTATCCGTACCTAACAAGTAGTAGAATAATAATTAGGTAGTGTTGAAAATGAAATTTTCCACGGGGTAACAATAACATAATATATTGGGATCTAATGGGCTGAGCTTACTTGTTAATAGAGTTGAAATTGGTCTGGATGACCTCATCTATCTGGTTATCCGTGTGAAATAGCAGTGATGTACCCTTCTACAAGGATTTGAGGCGGCTATTGTTGGTTTTGTGTTTAGTTTGGGCACGGATTTGTTTTTTGACATCTCTCAAAATGCTTTATATTAATAAAGTGGGTGGACTTTTTATATGCTAGACAATTGTTTTTTAATTGCCGATGTGAGACTTGGTTTAATACCCCAACAAACCTCACTTCAAACCAATTACCTCCAGCGAAACTTGTACCTCCACTATCTACCACTTGTGGGACGTGCTGCCTAATCACCGTATCAGGAAGATTTTCGGCACAACGCTCCATTCGCGAGATCGCACCAAGAGGATTCCCACACTTCACAAGAACGCGGTCCACTGTATCGGGCACATCCAAGGACCTGGGCTCTAATACAGTTGTTGGGATTGCTTACCAACAAGAGAAATCGTAACTAGAGATACCAAAATACACACGCATACAATCAAAGACAAAACATCCAATTTTTCCGTGGTTCGGCTTAATGCATATGTAAAGACCCGAAAAAAAAAAAAAAAAAAAAAATTTTAACTGTGAACAATAAATGATAAATATAATTAATGGGCTAATTAAAGAAGTGGGTTAAATAATTAAAGAGTGGGCCAAAGTGTAATGAGCTCAAAATTGGGTTGGCCCGAACTTAATTAAATAGACCAAACCCAAATAACAATTACCCAAGAGTATAAAAACCTTAGTTAGCGAAATTTTAGGTTTTATTCTTAATTATCAACACAACAAAAACAACACAAAAACCCTAATCCCCACCTAGGGCAGCCGCAGCCAAGAGGGAGAAGAGGTGGGGGGGGGGGAGATTTTGAAGCTTTTGTGGAAATCCAATCCGATCATTCTCAAGGTAATGTCGAACCTCACATTCTAAAATTTATTTCATTGAATTTGGATGGGTAAATCATAATCTACGCATGTTTAAAGGAAATAATCATTAGGGTTTTGCATGCTAGTAAATTTATGATGAGAATTTTAAATGTTACATGCTTAGATCTAAATGTTATGATAAGATGATGATTCCATGCTTAGTTTTATTTTAAGATTGATTCCATGGTCATGAATTGATGAATCGATATGGTATAATGCATGGGCATTGAACAAATAAGGGATTGAGGTTAAATAGGGTTTAACAAAAAAGGGAAAAATTTATGGATTCACACCCCAAGGGGCTCGGCCGAATGGCCTATTATTATTGAAGAATTGTTTTGTTGTTGGGGGACCTTTACGAACAAAACCAAAGTCAAGGGACCTTCTTGCAATTAAACTAAAGTTGAAGGATTAAATTGTAATTAATCCAAAGTGGAAGGACCAATTTGCAATTAATCCAAAGTTGAAGGACCAATTTGCAATTAATCCAAAGTTGAAGGACCAATTTGCAATTAATCCAAAGTTGAAGGACCAATTTGCAATTAATCCAAAGTTAAAGGACCAATTTGCAATTACTCCAAAGTTTAAGGACCTATTTGCAATTAACCCAAAGTTAAGGGACCAAATTGTAATTAACCCAAAGTTAGAGGACCTATTCACAATAACATTAAAGTTAAAGGACGGACTCGCGAATCAAAGTCAGAACCCGAAACGTAAGTAAAAGAGTAACGAAATAAAGAAGTAAAAACACATCTCTCAGTTAACTAAGTAGAAGTAGTTAACGATGTTGAGAGTACTAAAGTAAACTATTCAATGCCTTGTAGATTCGTACGAGGAGAACTCGGCAGGGAAAAGCAATCAAGGTAAGGGATTACGTTCTTTTTGTCCTTGCATTCTTGTTCAATTGGAATTCAGAATTTTATTCTCAGAGTAGCTATCGTTATGGCTAGATAGCATTTGAATGATCCTGCGATAAGTAAAAACGTTATTTGAAGTTATCCCTATTTGGTGATGTCCCCTTTGGTCACTAAATATCATTGAATTGAGACTTGTTATGCATATCTGTACCTTCGTATGCTTTCCTACTCTAGCCCTAGAAGTGAATACTAGTGGCTTGGGACACGTTTTCAGAAAGGAGGCGTGTCGTCCCTGAAAAGGACGATTTATCCTGTAAAGGATATTAGTCTTGAAAGAGACTATCTTAAGTTAAGGGATTGCATGAGTGATCATATGCCTTCTCTCAAGAACTGTCTGATTACAAGGATAGTTCTCGACCCCGAGCATGTATGTGTGGATACCATACACGTTACGACCCGCACGAATTAGCTTGATGAAGCTAAGTGCATTAACTGTACCTTTGGCATTGAGGTTACAATGTACGTATGGAATTGACGGAAACTTTTATAACACCCTTGAATTGTAGAGCCATAATTCTTAAATGAATTTATCAAGTATGATGTTGACCGTGTCGAATCCCCAGTCGACTTTTCTAAGTTAAGATCACCCTATCGTCGAAACTTGATCTTGGAAGTGTTTGTTCTGGTCGTCTCTCCTTAGTAACCGGAGAGGCCGCGTATGAACTTACTGAGCATTCGTTCGCTCACCCTTATTCTATAAATTTTCTTTTCAGGATCAAGGTAGGTGGAGGAGGAGAGTAACCGTAAGGGAAGCGGTGTTTGAAGACTTTATTTGAAATTAAGAACAGTTATTGATTTAAATTCTTGAGTTGTAAGTACTATTATGGTTGGAATGATTTCCACCAAGACAAGTTTACTTCGTTTTATTGCTTCCGCATTGATGACTGTTTATGATGTAATGAGGGTTTGATTTATGGACCCCACTTCAATTATGGTTAATTAAGGATTTTAGTGCCATTAAATGCTCATTAAATGTATAAAAAGTTAGGGGTGTTACAGTTGGTATCAGAGCAATGGCTTTAGGTCTTATGGGAGGTCCTAGGAGTTGAGACCGATTGAAGATTTAGTGCTTAACGATGATTGGGATCTACTTGGAAGTTTAAATAGAATTACCTCTCTCTAGGTAAGATACTAAGAGTGATGAGTGAAAATACGTCCAAAGAAAGGAAGCCTGCTTATTCATAACTACATGCTTATTGTATTTTGCGTACCACTATTGAGGCTATCATTTATAAGTATTGACTTAGTTCTTATGGATTGTGTGTAGGCGTATGGCAAGGAGACCAATGAAGTCGGTCAGGCACAGTACAGAGCTCCAACAAGAAGTCAAGGCTAAGGAGAACACCATTAAGCAGTTAACTAAGGAGCTTCGCAAGACTAAGAGAGAGCTTAAGAAGGAGACTCTAGGAGTCGGAAGCCTGCAGAGTGTCATCAAGGGACGTGATGATGACTTAGTGTATGTAAAGGGAAAATTGGCAATACAGATGGAGAAAGTCAGAAGCTTAGAGAGCCATGTGATTAGGGCAAATCGCGAGTGGAACCAGATCAGTGTACAGTTGCTAGATGAGATAAAGCATGGTAATGAGCTGAAGAAAAAGATAGCCGAGCAAGAAGCGTATGAGGAAAAGCTTAGGGCTTCAAGCTATCAAATCTGGGCAGAAAAGATAGAATTACAAGAGAAGTATGATCAACTTGAAGCAGCACACGCAAATTGTGGAGTCTAGGACATGAAGATGCTCATAGTTTAATTTTAATTATTTCTGTCAGACAGTTTTAGTACGTTGTTCTATTGGATTTTTGGGACGAACTTCGTATTAATCCTTATTTTATTATACGTGATGGAACTTCGTTTTGGAGAAATTTTTTTTTAACGAAGTTATGGAATGATGTTTAAATAATTCCTAATTATTGCCCAGTTATTGTAAATTATTAATTACTCAGTGAACAGAGATGTAAGACAAGTTAGACCATCTACAACCCATGGATTAAGGAAGTAACCACGGGAAGAAGTAGAAGCACTAGTAGAACTAGTGAAAAGAAGTTAACTAACTAAGCGCAAATAGTTAGTACCCAATAAAGATCAAACTCTAAAGGAAGAGTTTCTTATGAAGTAAGAGAACCAGGTTAATAAGCCCTAAGAAGTAACGTACTGAAACGATTATTAGGGCAAGGGCGCGAGTAAGACCCAAAACACAAGATGTCACACAAACAAGTAAGACGTGACCCTAAATCAAAGTAAGAAGAACCAATAAACCGTAAGAGATACGGAAACGATATTAAAGTTAGAAGAAATTGACTATTAGACCTATTACTGAAATCGAATAAATTTACAGATGAATACTCGAAGCGGAAATGCCGGTGGAAACAACAACAATGGGAACGGTGGTAATAACAACGGGAATGGAAACGGACATTAGCAGGGATAGGGCAGGCTGTGGCTGGAATCACCCAGGCACCACCGCCAGCACCGCTGAGGGACCCATTAGAATTGTTTCAAAGGAGGAACCCTGACTCGTTCTCCGATACGGCGAAGGAAAAGCCTGAGGACTGGATCAAAAATACTGAAAGAATTTTTGAGACGCTTACCTGTACTGAAGAACAGAAAGTGACGTTTGCAACGTTTATGTTGAAGGGAAAAGCTCGATCATGGTGGGAAGTGGAGAAGAGAGCCGCAGTGGCTCGAGGTGATCCTGCGATCACGTGGGACACGTTCAAAACAATGTTCCATGAGAAATACTACCCAACCAGTTTGAGGAATGAGCGAGTAGCTGAATTTTTGACCTTGACACAAGGGAGCCGGACAGTGGCAGAATATGGGGAGAAGTTTACGGACCTGTTAGAACTTGCTCCCCAATTTTTCGACAATGAAGAACAGAAATCCAGGAAGTTTGAGGCGGGACTGAGTGATAGGATCAAGTACAGGATTACTCCGCTGGCATTGGCTACGTACTCCGCAGTACTGGATCGGGCTAAAATAGTCGAGAAAGAGTCCGATAACTACCGAAGTCGCCGAGAAGAGAAAGGCAAAGGGGCAGCAAAAGACCCAGACAGTAATAAGGGAACACAAGGGAACAAGGATCAGAATAACCAGAAGAGGAAAGCAGTCGACGACGGTCGTGATAAGGGAAATTACAAGGACAGACACAACAACAACAATCGAAATTCCAACAATAACATAAAGGAGTGGAACAAGGGAGGAAACCGTGAGATTGCAAATCATGATAAGTGCACCATATGTGATGGGAATCACAAAACAGAGGTCTGTTTCTACAAGGAACGCAAGTGCTACAACTGCGAGAAAGTGGGACATCCAAAGTGGAAATGCCCCGAACCCAAGAAGGAAGGACCAGCTGCACGGGCAGGAGGAAATAATGGGGGAAATGGCGGAGGCCGTGGGAGAATATTCACCATGACTGCCAAAGCTGCTAGCGTGAATGAGGATCTGGTGGCAGGTACGCTACAATTAAATTCTCGCGATGTATATGTGCTAATTGATACTGGGGCTACCCACTCCGTAGTTAGTCAGAAAGTAGCAAAGAAATTAAGATTACAACCAGAAGCCTTGCAAATACCATTAGTAATAGATACACCTGCTAAGGAGGCCATTCTGATCACTACAATCTACAGAAAATGCACTCTAGGGATAGGGGGCATTAACCTAGAAGCCGATTTCATCGAACTAGACATGTCTGAGTTCGACGTGATATTAGGGATGGATTGGTTGTCCTTACATCGGACAAATGTGAACTGTCACGAGAAGGTAATGACGTTTCTAGGAGAAAAGGGAGAAAAGTGTAGTTTCACGGGGACAAAACCGAGGAAGCAAGTGAATCTGATCTCGGTGATGAAAGCTCGCAAACTAATCAGGAAGGGTTGTGAAGGATTTTTGGCGCACATAAGTAAGACAGAAGGAAAAGGAGTAACTATAGAGCCGCTCGAAGTAGTTAATGAATTCCAAGACGTATTTCCGGAAGAGCTGCCGGGAGTACCACCTGTTAGAGAAGTGGAATTCACGATTGACTTAGCACCGGAGATGGCACCTATCTCGAGGACACCGTACAGAATGGCTCCGACGGAATTAAAGGAGTTGAAAGAACAACTGCAGGAATTGCTGGACAAAGGGCTAATTAGACCGAGTGTATCTCCATGGGGTGCACTAGTACTATTTGTGAAGAAGAAGGATGGGTCGATGAGGCTATGTATCGACTATCGTGAGAACAAAGTGACTGTGAGAAATCAGTACCTATTACCGAGAATTAATGACTTATTTGACCAATTTAGAGGAGCTTGTTACTTTTCTAAGATTGATCTTAGGTCATGATATCATCAGTTAAGGGTCAGGGATGTGGATGTAGCAAAGACCGCGTTCAGAACGAGATACGGACATTATGAATTCGTTGTGATGCCTTTCAGCCTAACGAACGCACCAGCTGCTTTTATGGAGTTGATGAATAGGATATTTCAAGAATACCTAGACAAGTGTGTGATAGTATTTATTGATGACATCCTAGTATACTCTAAGTCTAAAGAAAAACATGCTGAGCACTTGAGACTAGTGCTAGGGATTTTGAGGAAACAGAGACTGTATGCCAAATTTACGAAGTGTGAATTTTGGTTGGAAAGGGTGGCTTTCTTGGGACACATAGTATCAAGAGAGGGGATTTCAGTTGACCCGACTAAAATAGAAGCCATAATGGATTGGGAGCGCCCAACTACGGTGACGGAAATAAGAAGCTTTTTGGGTTTAGCCGGTTACTACCGCAGGTTTGTGGAAGGATTTTCTAAATTATCTGGACCGATGACGAGATTGACTCAAAAGGGAGTCAAGTTCGTATGGACAGAAGAATGTGAGAAGAGTTTCCAGGAGTTGAAAAGTAGATTGGTGTCCGCACCAGTACTAGCCGTACCGACTGGATCCGAAAGCTTTGTAATATATATCGATGCCTCATTGAAGGGATTAGGTTGTGTACTGATGCAGAATGACAAGGTGATAGCATATGCATCGAGGCAACTAAAGATACATGAGAGGAACTATCCGACACATGACTTAGAGTTAGCGGCAGTAGTATTCGCCTTGAAAATTTGGCGACACTATTTGTATGGCGTGAAATGCCAAATCTTTACAGATCAGAAGAGTCTCAAATATATTTTCACGCAGAAGGAGTTAAATATGAGGTAGCGGAGGTGGCTAACTCCTCAAGGACTATGACTGCGATATTCTATACCATCCTGGTAAGGCAAATAAGGTAGCAGACGCTCTTAGTAGAAAGAATCATGGAATGTTAGCGACAATGATCTCTAAGGGGGTAAATGTCTGGAAAGATGTCAAGGGAATGAGTCTAGAGGTGAGAGTGAGCAGGTTTTTGGCACGATTGACGTTGCAACCTGCATTGTTGGGAAGGATTAAAGAAGCACAAGAAACAGACAACGAGAGAGAAGTACTAATCAGAAGAGGACGAGTGAAAGATCTTCATATGGGCGAGGATGGAATTTTGAGGTACCAGAAGAGAGTGTGGGTGCCAAACAACGACGAGATTAAGAGAGAAATAATGAGGGAGGCACACTGTTCAAAATTTTCTGTACACCCAGGGAGTACCAAAATGTATAGAGATATGAGGGAGTCATACTGGTGGAACAATATGAAGAACGATGTGGCGGAATATGTGAACCGATGTCTGACCTGTCAACAGGTGAAAAGCGAACATCAGAAGCCGGTAGGGTTGCTAAAGTCATTGCCGATTCCTGAATGGAAATAGGAAAACATCGCTATGGATTTTGTAAGTGGGTTGCCGAAGACGGCCGGGAAGCACGATGCGATATGGGTTATAGTAGACAGATTGACCAAGTCGGCACACTTCCTAGCAATTAAGAAGATGGACTCGCTAGAAAGGTTGGCCAAGTTTTATATTGATGAGATAGTGAGGTTCACGGGATACCCGTCTCAATAGTTTCCGATCGAGATGCAAGGTTCACTTCGAAATTTTGGAGCAGCTTACAGGAAGCATTGGGAACAGAATTGACTATGAGTACGGCGTTTCATCCGCAGACTGATGGTCAGTCAGAGAGGACCATACAGACACTAGAAGACATGCTGAGGGCAACATCGTTAGATTGGCCTAATGCGTGGGATGAGCATCTACCATTGGTCGAATTCGCAGATAACAACAGCTTCCATGCAAGTATTGGGATGGCACCGTATGAAGCGTTGTATGGGAGGAAGTGCAGATCGCCAACTTGTTGGGACGAGGTTGGTGAGAGGAAGTTAGGTGGACCGGAGATCGTGCAAATTACCGCCGAAAAAGTACAACAGATTCGAAAGTGGCTACAGACTGCACAAAGCCGACAGAAATCCTATGCTGATAATAGGAGGAGGGAATTAGAGTTCCAACCGGGGGATCGCGTATTCTTAAATATCTCGCCAACGAAAGGGATTATGCGGTTCGGAATCAAAGGCAAATTGAGTCCACGGTATGTGGGACCCTTCGAGATACTCGATAACATCGGAGAGGTGGCATATAGGTTGGCATTACCACCTGTGCTGTCTGGAGTGCACAATGTATTTCACATCTCTATGCTGAGGAAGTATGTACACGATCCAACGACCTACGACGAACGACCTATCAAGATAGTCGACAAGAACGACGTATAGGTTGGCATTACCACCTATGCTGTCTGGAGTGCACAATGTATTTCACAATTAAGAGTTCGGGCGGATTTGACATACGACGAACGACCTATCAAGATAGTCGACAAGAAGGACGAGGTAGTGAGTAAACGCACCATTCCATATGTGAAAGTACAATGGAGTAATCACACAGAGAGGGAAGCGACGTGGGAGCTGGAAAGCGAAATGCGCGAATTGTACCAAGACATCTTCTCGGAGTAAGGTACGTCTAAGTTTGAGGACAAACTTCTTTTAAGGGGGTAAAGATGTAAAGACCCGAATTTTTTTTTTTTTTTTTTTTTTTTTAACTGTGAACAATAAATGATAACTATAATTAATGGGCTAATTAAAGAAGTGGGTTAAATAATTAAAGAGTGGGCCAAAGTGTAATGAGCACAAAACTGGGTTGGCCCGAACTTAATTAAATAGACCCAACCCTAATAACAATTACCCAAGAGTATAAAAACCTTAGTTAGTGAAATTTTAGGTTTTATTCTTAATTATCAACACAACAAAAACAACACAAAAACCCTAATCCCCACTTAGGGCAGCCGCAGCCAAGAGGGATAAGAGGGGGGGGGGAGATTTTTGAAGCTTTTGTGGAAATCCAATCCGATCATTCTCAAGGTAATGTCGAACCTCACATTCTAAAATTTATTTCATTGAATTTGGATGGGTAAATCATAATCTACGCATGTTTAAAGGAAATAATCATTAGGGTTTTGCATGCTAGTAAATTTATGATGAGAATTTTAAATGTTACATGCTTAGATCTAAATGTTATGATAAGATGATGATTCCATGCTTAGTTTTATTTTAAGATTGATTCCATGGTCATGAATTGATGAATCAATATGGTATAATGCATGGGCATTGAACAAATAAGGGATTGAGGTTAAATAGGGTTTAACAAAAAAGGGAAAAATTTATGGATTCACACCCCAAGGGGCTCGGCCGAATGGCCTATTATTATTGAAGAATTGTTTTGTTTTTTTTTTTATAAACGTTGTTATTGATTTATGAATAAATTGATGTTGGAGATTTACAAAAAATAAAAATAAAAATAAAATTAAGAACACGAAAAATGGACCAAATCAATGAATATTGATGCTATAGAATTCGGCTAAAGGCCATATGATTTGGGTGTAAATTCTTGACTAAAGATGTTAATAGTTATGACGGAAAAGTTAGTAATTTCGTTAGATTTATAATGAAAAGAAAACACGATCCTTAGGAGAGTTGATGGAAAGTTAGAAAACTAACTTGAGAGAATGTAATAAATACTTGGAAGACCTTGAAAGTTAGAAAGTTAACGAGAAGAGGGAAGATTAAGAGATTTCAGTTAGTTTCCTAATGAAAAAGGATTAAACTGTTAAAGTTCAAGTTAAAAGAAATGAAAAGGAAACCTTTGAGGTAAAAAGGGTCTAAGTGGTTAAAAAGAAACTTGGGGGACCTTTACGAACAAAACCAAAGTCAAGGGTCCTTCTTGCAATTAAACTAAAGTTGAAGGATTAAATTGTAATTAATCCAAAGTGGAAGGACCAATTTGCAATTAATCCAAAGTTGAAGGACAAATTTGCAATTAATCCAAAGTTGAAGGACCAATTTGCAATTAATCCAAAGTTGAAGGACCAATTTGCAATTACTCCAAAGTTGATGGACTTATTTGCAATTAACCCAAAGTTGAGGGACCAAATTGTAATTAACCCAAAGTTAGAGGACCTAATCACAATAACATTAAAGTTAAAGGACGGACTCGCGAATCAAAGTCAGAACCCGAAACGTAAGTAAAAGAGTAACGAAATAAAGAAGTAAAAACACATCTCTCAGTTAACTAAGTAGAAGTAGTTAACGATGTTGAGAGTACTAAAGTAAACTATTCAATGCCTTGTAGATTCGTACGAGGAGAACTCGGCAGGGAAAAGCAATCAAGGTAAGGGATTACGTTCCTTTTGTCCTTGCATTCTTGTTCAATTGGAATTCAGAATTTTATTCTCAGAGTAGCTATCGTTATGGCTAGATAGCATTTGAATGATCCTGCGATAAGTAAAAACGTTATTTGAAGTTATCCCTATTTGGTGATGTCCCCTTTGGTCACTAAATATCATTGAATTGAGACTTGTTATGCATACCTGTACCTTCGTATGCTTTCCTACTCTAGCCCTAGAAGTGAATACTAGTGGCTTGAGACACGTTTTCAGAAAGGAGGCGTGTCGTCCCTGAAAAGGACGATTTATCCTGTAAAGGATATTAGTCTTGAAAGAGACTATCTTAAGTTAAGGGATTGCATGAGTGATCACATGCATTCTCTCAGGAACTGTCTGATTACAAGGATAGTTCTCGACCCCGAGCATGTATGTGTGGATACCATACACGTTACAACCCGCACGAATTAGCTTGATGAAGCTAAGTGCATTTACTGTACCTTTGGCATTGAGGTTACAATGTACGTATGGAATTGACGGAAACTTTTATAACACCCTTGAATTGTAGAGCCATAATTCTTAAATGAATTTATCAAGTATGATGTTGACTGTGTCGAATCCCCAGTCGACTTTTCTAAGTTAAGATCACCCTATCGTCGAAACTTGATCTTGGAAGTGTTTGTTCTGGTCGTCTCTCCTTAGTAACCGGAGAGGCCGCGTATGAACTTACTGAGCATTCGTTCGCTCACCCCTATTCTATAAATTTTCTTTTCAGGATCAAGGTAGGTGGAGGAGGAGAGTAACCGTAAGGGAAGCGGTGTTTGAAGACTTTATTTGAAATTAAGAACAGTTATTGATTTAAATTCTTGAGTTGTAAGTACTATTATGGTTGAAATGATTTCCACCAAGACAAGTTTACTTCGTTTTATTGCTTCCGCATTGATGACTGTTTATGATGTAATGAGGGTTTGATTTATGGACCCCACTTCAATTATGGTTAATTAAGGGTTTTAGTGCCATTAAATGCTCATTAAATGTATGGAAAGTTAGGGGTGTTACAGCATATTCCACCCAACAATAAATATATTAAACTTCTCGATATTACAAGAATTTCAGACTTCCTCTCTCTCAGCACCCTTGAAAATCGTCAGCATCACATACAATCATACAATTTCTTTTTCTAAAGTTTAGGCTTATTCTCTCTTGTGTTATATCAAAACCCTTACTAGTGAAACCTATTTATAATGAGGAGGAACACTCACTTTTCCCCTTCCTAATTAATATGTAATTACTATTCCTCCTCCTAACTGATGTTGGATTTAGTAATTATTTCTAAACCAAAATAGAATTTAGGTAATTTGATCAATTTCCTAACACTACAATACAAGTAGTACACAAAAATTTGAAATTTTCATTATAAAATAAGATTTATTCTTATTACAATTTCACATACATTAAAAAGACAAAATACTCAAAAACTGAAAAATAAGTATGTAGGGCATCTGGGCGAGTGTGACAATGAAAACATCATTTAAATCGGTCTGCCTCATAATACTAACTCTTTATGAGTGCTCCAACCCCGTCCCATTATTCATGGAAGTCCATTTGTGTGTACCTAATTTATTTATTTTATTATTATTATTATTATTATTATTATTATTATTATTTTTTACGATGTGCACGCCAGAGGAGACAAGGAAAATGATAGTGTGTACCTAATTTAATTAATTACCACAAAGAGGGACATATTCCCCTAAGCCTCAAATACTATCCAACTCTTTAACTGTTCACGTTGCAATGAGATCAATTTCTTCTTTCTTTTTGTGACGGTTACAAAAACTTTCAAACCAGATTGTTTCTCCCCTTTGCCTCTCCGAAAGAGAGCGGGGTTGCCGGAGGAAACCACAGTCCTCCCTCTCGCTTTTCTCTCTACTTTATCGGTGGTGGTATCTCTTCCATTTGAATCCATCCATGTATTTCGTGTTCTCTTATGTAGTCTTAATATTATTTTTTTTTGTTTCATTAAATTTCTGATTTGTTTGGTTGTTTTTCTTTGTATGTTTGTTTGTTTCTCTCCGTTTATTGAGAGCCTCTTGAATTGTCTCATTGATTGATAAGAGTCTCTTGATTTTTTTCCTTGATGAGAGCATATGCTTAGCTTTTAATTTAGCATTAATTTTCATGGAATCCTTGTTGACAGTGTTTATGTCTTCTATTTGGTGGGATAAGTCCACGAATAATGCTTGGTGTGTTTCTTGGTTGCCAGGGTCCTGTTGTTGTAAGTGCAAAATTGTAGAGGGTCTCGAGTTCTAGATCTTGCGTCTATTTAATTTTCTTCTTACTTGAGATCTTGCGTCTATTTAATCATCAAACCTCAATAATCTTGTGAAGTAAAATAATTCCATGGAAGAAATTATTTTTTCAAAGGTTTCAAGCCAATGATCTAGCAATCAATCAAGAAGGTGTTCTTGAGTCCGTTTGAGGTGTTGATACGATAGATGGTATTTGCTTTAGCCCTTAAAAGTTTGTTGTTCTTGGATTCCATCTACGAGGATTAGTATTCTTGAATTCATCGATGTTAAAATTATTGTTATGCATAGATCTATCTACCTATGTTTTCATTTCTTTATGCAAATTCTTCCGCTCCATGAAAGTATTATCAAAGTTGTTGACAGTGCAACGATAACACTTCCGACAACACTTACACACCCGAGTTGAAAACAATTTTTCAAAAAAGTTTGCAGCGGAATAAAAACATAAGAATTGTTTTTCTCAATATATATATATATATATATATATATATATATATATATATATATATATATATGGTCGCGCTCCTGTGAGAACCATTTTATATGAGAACCGTGAGAATCAATCATAACCATTAGATTAGAAAAAAAATCAAGGGTCCAGATGTTAGATACATTGGATACACTTTGATACATTAGTTAATTTTCGAAAAACAATTGGATACGTAGTTTTTAACATAGTGTATCCAAGTGCAACACTTAGATACAATACTTATTAACCTATTGTATCCAAGTGTAATCGAATTTTTTGTAATGTATCTAAGTGTATCAATTGTATCTAACATATGGACCCTTGATTTTTTTCTAATCTAATGGTTATGGTTGGTTCTCACGGTTCTCACGATATTTAGGTTCTCATTTGAGCACCTACCTACCTACCTACATATACATACATATATATACATACATATACCTACATATATATACATACATATATGTACATATATATACATACATATACATACATATATGTACATACATGTACATATATATACATACATATATGTACATATATATACATACATATATATACATATATATATATATATATATATATATATATATATATATATATATATATATATCGAGGGTGCCTAAAAAGGTGAGACTTTTACTATAAATTTGAGTTGTACCTATAAAGCCGAGAGTTCCGTATTGGTATTACAATATATGCTCTATGGAACGACTAAGATCATACACGAAACCCTATCTTAGCCAAGACATATTTATAATCAAATATTACAAGAATGGAAAAGAGGTATCGGAAGAAGGGGTCCATCGGAACAAAGGCATGTATGACATTTCTTGTGCAAGGGTGTGCTCCAGATCTTCAAGTGTGATTTGAGATCTTCAAGTGTTGTAATTTCTTTTATCCCAACCCTTGATATTTATAGTCTTCAAAAGACTTGGGGAGCACTTCAAAATGACTGGAGAAATTCGTTGTAGAGTGGATAGAGTGGTGTAGACACCCCATTTGAACGTTCACTTATGATTACACTACTCTTGTATCTCGCCTTTGTGTTTGGATGAAAACCCGTTAGTTTTGTCATATTTTGTTAAGTTTCTAACTGACTCCGTTAGTCAGGGGATAAAATGAACAAATAAAACTGACAGAAGGACAAAACAGTATTTAAAACACTGGATACCTCATACGAGACATCAATGTCTCGTACGAGACATCTCCTTCTGTTTCGGGAATAATCCACTTTCCTTATCCGCCCCGATCTATTTCTTGGCCAACACTCTCCTAATCCGGGGAATATCTAATATGAGGCTTCCTAGATGATTTCCTACTGATTTCCTACCTCCTTTAACCTCTCCAATTAAGGACTCTATTCCCTACTAAACTTACTCCTAGACTTGGTCCCTAAGTAATCCAATACTTATAAAATAGAGTTCTTTCACCACAAAAAGAGGTTAACAACTCTCCAATCAGTCTCTCTCTCAAGAATCCCGTTTTTCCTCTCCCCTCACACCAAAACACCATCAAAAACTCATCTTCTCAAGCCAAAATCATCACAAAACTCTTGGATCATCAAGGCCTTAGTCAAGGCCATCAATTGGAATCTCAAGAACGCTTTAGGTAAACTCCTACACTTTTAATCTCTACTTCTCACCTCATTCTTTGTTTTAGAGTAGTGTAATCCCATCAAAAGGATCATCCAAGAGCCTCTCCAATCCATGGAGATGGTCTCGAAGCACATGATCCGACATTCCAATAATTAAGAAATTAATTATTGGCTTTATTTGCTTTAATTACTTATTCTTTATTTAATTAGAAACACCTAAGCAAGACCAATCATAGATTGGGTGGATTGGGTGCTCCTTGACCTTCCCAATCCATAACTTAACCCCCGAACTCAAGAATCTCACGGTCCGTGTTCCGTTCAACAACATGGTGGCGACTCTCAAATTCAAAAAGGAAAAGCGAGGATCTTCTCTTCTCTTCTCTTCTCGGGTGCAAACAATGGTGACTCCGCTGGGGACGAATTAAGTGGGTTAGACTTGCGTGCAAATTAGGTGTTTTTAATCTCTGTAATTTTCTGCTAAAAATATATTTTTTCTGAATTTTTCTGTGAATTTTCGGACTGCTCTTTTTTTGAATCTGTTCTGTCTTGAATCTGGGTTCCGGAAGAGATATCTCGTACGAGACATCAGATCCCTCATACGAGGTATTCCTTCTCCACCAAGTATTTGCAGAACAGTCTCTGCTCTTCAAACTGCAGAACAGTCCCTGCACTTCTAAAACTGCAAATCAATCCCTGGATTTACTCCGTCCCCATATGTGCAATAAATGATTTATGTCATATACACGTATTGTTTTTGCGCTAATATCTTTTGCAGCGGAGTATAAAAAAAATGAATAAATTAGGGATGACTACTGTACTCATTCACTAGTTTATTTTGCACCCATTAATGGGTAATGCAAGCACTGTGAGTACTTCTATCCCTCTCTTCTATGTGCTCCTACATGCTTATTTGCTCTTCCTCTTCTCAAAAATCTTTTCAAACTTGAACTACGTTGACCTGAGTCTCTCTTTCTTTTTCTGAAGATTGAGAGAAGCGTAGGCAACCACTTTGGTCCGGTCAATCTTTTACTTGCTTTAAAAGAAACTCCCTATTTTTTTCCTTGATATCTAGAACTTGACTCTCACACACGTGCACGCATGTAGATTAATTGCACTACATACCCTATAAATCCGGGTCCCAATCGGAGGACGGATGTCAATCAGCACCCCCACTCTACGAGGGCACACGACGGTCTCTCCAAAGATGGTGTACCCACTCCGTGACACGCTCAACGACTGTGTTCATGGGGAGCCTTAGCCGTAAGCCCTGCATCAGCCTCATGCATACATAATAGTCAATAGGACACTCCTTGTGACCAGTCGTTTTGATTCTTAGGATTGTTTTAGTCTTTGCCCAAGACAACGCTTTTCATACAATCTGTAATCCTCCCTTCATGAATTCTTGATGAATGTCCCTTCGGAAAATTGTTGAACAAAGGGTTGCGATGGTGAAATGAGAATTTTTATACGAGGATTCGAGTCTAGTCTCTTTCACCGTCAAGATCCTACATTTGACAAAGTCTCTTTCGGTTGTCCCTAAACAAGAATTCATAAGGTTTGATTGCATAAAGGGCGTTGTTTAACAAAGTGAAAAAGAATTACAGAATCGCTTAGGTTTGGCTAAATTGAATGGTGGATTCCGATGAGAATATGGGATCTTTGCCCAAATTGTCCATTTGGGATAGTGCAATACAGGTGAAAAACAAGGGGCTCATATTCTAGGGTGACAGAATTCACTATTCCAGGATATTAGATAGAAACCCCTAAAACAGATTAAGTTCCGTCCGACCAAAATTAGGATTAAAAAACTGATATTCTGTGTTCTGTGCTGGATGCCTCGTACGAGACATCCTTGTCTCGTATGAGACATCCCCTTCTGTCCGTGTCAGTTTCTGTGCTGTGCTTGTCTGGTCAACCTAGACTCACTCTTAAGCCTATACACCTCATAAATCCGACTTGTTGGGACCTTAATCTGGGTTTAACGCAATCTCTATACCCTTAGGTCCGTCCGAATCGTGACTAGATCGTTCCAAACTCTTCCAACACCATGTCCGACACTAAGTCTATGCAAGAGGCCCATGATATCAAGACTCGACTAGAAAGGGAAGTAAGTCAAATGGTCGAAGTAGGCGCCACTGCCCTATACACCGAATTTAAGCGGAAAATGGAGGGAGAGTTCATGACTCGCTTACGAACCCAAAGGGAGTACTATGAGAAAGAAATCACAATCCTTCACGGTCGTCTCCAATATTAAAGTGATTATTATGAAAGTAATATTTGTACTCTTCAAGCATGTCTTCAAACCCAAAAAGAATGCTACAACAAGGTAACCTCCGTTAATGCTTTCAACAACCAAGGAATTAGAAAGTTCTACACTGTTCCCCTTCCTAAAAGAAGAAAAGGAGAAAGAAAAGGTAGACACTACGACCAACTTGAAGGTACAAATCAAGAGGATCTCCTTGACATCCTCATGAAGGAAGGAAAGATCAAACCAAGAAGTCCTCCTACTACACCAAGGGAACTCCCTCCTCAGCATGCTCACCACCTCTTCTGCAAGTTCCACAAAGCCACCGGCCATGACACCAACTCTTGCCGCCTTTTAAATGATGTCATCCAAGACCTCATTAATAAGAAGGAAATAGAGATACCAAGTGTTACTATTAACTCTCTCTAAGCATGAAGAAGACGAAGCATCAAGAAGAAATCAAGACTTACCACTTTGGAGCTACAACTATCCTCTCCCTTTCTCCTTAGAAATAGAATAGGTTTTAATTTCCTAGTATGAATTCGAAGAGTCGTTCTGTCATTCTAGTCCATCTCCCTCATTCTCTAGTTTGTGTTAACTAAACTATCGAGCCTGCTTTGAATTCTAGTTATTAATAAAAGTCATTCTTATTTCCTATACACTTCTCTAAGGTTATTCTACCTTTTGAATATCTCTTTAATTCGTAAAATGGATCCGCAAACAATGATTGTCATTAATCTAAAACTTTGCGATTGATAATAGAAAAGTCTAAACAAGTGAGAAGGACTAGGGGTTACACATTACTATCAACGCGCTCATGTCAAAAGTCGAAGGACCACAATAGAAGAAAGTTAAAGGCATTATCATTCCCAAACAAAAGTGGGGCTACTCAATTCAAGCTTTGAGAGTAAAAAAAAATAATAAAAAAATACTCTCAAGCTTTCACAACCTCACAAAGAAAGAGTTTCAACCACACACAATGAATTAAAAAAGGAGGTCTCTCATCTCCTCCTACAACGAAGATCAAATCCAAATGAAGAAAAAATGAGACTCATAACTTGAAGACCGTCTGCATCATCCGTAGATATCACTCATGAAGAAATCCGAAGAGCGCACTAATGGTTGGGCATTCTCCTCAAAACTTGTCAAGACATTTCTAGATGATTCACTTGCAAAAATGAATTGAACAACACTTAAGACATCAAAAATACATACTAGGGTCCATTAAAGTAGAACTATCTTTCTAGTACTTTGAGCCAAGTAGCGTTCTTCGTTGAGTCTAGGGTTTCCTGTAACGACCCCAAAACCCGTCCCTATTTATTTTATATTTTTGGGGGCTTTTAAATTGATATTATGTGTGCATTTTATGTGTTGCATCATATTTTATGACTTGCACATATTGTTTGATTAATTGTGTTATTTACTTAGTTAGTAGTAAAAATGGTTAAGGGAGTTAATTGATTAAGTTGAAATTATGGGGTCCTTTGTGGAAATATAACTAGAGGGGTTTAATTGCTTAAAATGAAACTAGGAGGGTCTTAAGTGAAACTTGATAAATATCAATTCTTACTTATCCTCACTTTTCACTCTCTGCGTGTTACAATTCACACACAAACACATAATATGTTTTCTTAAAATCTATCTCAGTATCCATGGAAAGAAAAGGTAGGGTTTCATTACATTTTAATATCATTTCTTATTCATTAAACTTCCATTTTAAAAACTAATTATACCAAAATGTTCAGGGCGTTGAGTAGGTCATTTCTACCCGATCAAAATTTATTTCATTTATAATTTCCCCGGAATAGGTAAGTTACTAATTCCCCTTTAAATGTTAAAATGGTCATATATGTTATATTTAACACTTATGATTGTTATTTTTGTGAATTGAATGATTTTTGTGGTACTTGTAATTTTGGGACAAAGGGAGTAGTATGAGATTTGTAGCAAGAAGTGTTTTGGTTTAGTTCAAGTGTGTTCTTGGTGTTGGATTTCGAAGTAACATGCGCAGCGGAATTAAGCATTTAAAATTTTAATGAAACCTAAAGCCATAGATCCATTCATGTGATTAAGTCAAATACATATAAGATGAATATTAGAAAAACTAACCCTGATGATTTTGATTTCTAGCTTTTGAACTTGGTGGAGATTTGAAACTTGATCACGTGAGCAAGAACGCGAACCTTGAAGATGATGAGCTTCACCCTCTAGCGGTATCCACACCACGAACGAATATCAAGCAACTTCTTGATCTTGGTTGCGAGACCAAATTGTGAAACACACTTTCACAATTGCAAGAACTATATGGAATTATGAATATTCTTGTTCTTCACTTTTGGGATCTTAGAACAAGAAAATAACCTCTCAAAACCTTATGGAGGCACTCACAATAATATGTCTAATGGCTGTAAAAAGGATCCTTAAATAGGTCATAATCCTTAACCCTTAAGGACTTAGGAAACCTAAATCCCGTCACCAAATTAGGCAACAAAGAATTCTGGCCGACTTGACTGGCACGGTCGTGCCCACAATCTGGCACGGTCGTGCCATCTAGTCCGCATGAATTCCAACCGCCCATTTTCGGCACGGTCGTGCTTGGTAATTGGCACGGTCGTGCCAGTCATGTCGACAGGTGCCTTGGTTTGGATTTATGGCACGACCGTTCCATTTAAGGCGCACGACCGTGCCAGAGCCAAACATTGAAATTTTCCATAATTCCTATTTAGTCCTTTACGATTCGTTCTATTTGTGTGTGACCCTCTAGGATTACACTAAGTTAGCAATGGGCTCAAACATGAACCCATAAGATATGATTAGGTTCTAGCAAACCGTCATACCTATCCAAATAGTGTAACTAGATACAATTTCGCATTTCTTTAGAATATGTCACAATCCCTTTGTCCACGATGTCATTGAACACAAGTCATGGTCAAACGGTCAACTTGTTTTGTTCAATACTTTCTCGATTCCGAATATGTTGATAATTCAAATGCTATTGATCCAATCAATCCATTTGAGTCCGGCCGAACATTTCATCAACATCATTCCTTCGAGGGGCCCAAGCTTGACATCTCTCCGTGGAGGGACAAATCCATTTAGCTTATTATTCTTCCCCATGTGAATCCGATTGTGCCAATCATACACTTTATAACTACCGTGTTAAGGTAGCGTTTGAATATGTCAAACACAATGCTTATCAAGTGGAAGACTATAATAACTTTATGTCTAAGTATTCAAATGACATAACTAATATGAGATATATGTACGACATAGACCATGACATAAATCTCATACAACGGGTCATGTCCAGTACCTTGTTCCAAACAAGTACCCATAAATCTAATATGATCATCCCATGATCATTTAGCCTTTATACTAGTGCTTAACAAGTACTAGGGACAGAGATTATTATCAGTAAACATGAACAACAATAATAATCAAAACATCTCTTTATTGATATGAAATAATTGATAACAATTACAACGTTTATTAAACGTGCCTAGGGCACCACTACCAACACTGGGTGTTCTTTGCACTTATATGAGTAGAGAGTATGCTTCAGGTATAAGGGTGTTAATACTTTTAGGACGGAAGGAGTATGTAAAGAACCAGGTTCAGTTTTGGCCCAAATCGGGTACCGAGCGGCCGCCAAGTGGGCATCGAGCGCCCGCCCGCTAGCCTTTGGAGCGCCCACGCGCGCATGAGTGGAGCGCCCGCTTACCTCGTGTTTCATGACCAAAATCTCTGTCGACCTTGAGCGCCCGCTTGGTCCTTGCCGAGCGCCCGCCCAGTATATAGTGAGCGCCCGCTCGCCCCTTATTCCAGAAATTCCCCTTTTGTTTGGTTAAGACTAGGATGTATTCTTGGTCTAGGTTTGGGGTACTACTCTAATTGACTTAAATGGTCATTGTGGAACACTTTAGTGTTTAAAATTGGTTCCTTTATGAACAAATGTGTTATGGAATGTGAATAAGTGTTAATTAGGTATTAATGAACATCTTATGGTGTGTTTTGGATTGGTGCATCTTTATAATGAGTTTTGTGTGGTTCCATACTTTGGAATCATGCCCCGGTTAATATCATTGAGAATGAACTCTTTGTGAGTATGTGTTTGCATCTTTATGATGAGCTTGTGTGGTTCCCTACTTTGGAATCATGCCCCAGTTGTGGTTTAAGCAAGTATTTATTACTGTGCTCTCGTGTAAAGTCCAGCTGGTACTTCTTGTTGTGATTTCGGGCAATGGTAGGGATTATAATGGCACACAAGCCAAGTTCATTGTAAGGCTTCTACCATTGCTTTCCCATTTTTAACCCCCTTCCTTGGGCCAGAGGTTGGGCACTTTGGGTTATGACTTTGTGTCATTTCCCCCCCATTATTGTTGTTGTTATTTTTTGGTTCCGGAACCCGTTTCAGCCCTTTGGTGCTGCTCAATTGATACCTCTCAGATGGTTATATGTTTGATTCGAGAACCTTGGCTCAGTATCCACTTATGAGTGTTTATTTCCGCCTTATGTGTGGTATGATGAGTTGGCTTTACCTTTCATGTTATGTGCTATGTGAATGCTTATTGATATTATCCTTTTGTGATTATTATTTATAGCATGTCATGTAGTTGCATGTTAGTAGCTTACTGAGATTTATTCTCACCCCGTTCCTTTCAAATTTGTTTTCCTTAGATAAAGGCGAGCCAAGGGGATAGGTCACTTACACAAGGGAGGACGTCGTGGTGGTTTTGGTAAGAGTTTTGGTACAAGTGTTTGTAAAGGCTACATTATGTAAATGTATAACCTTTGGGGTAGTGTAACCGAGACTTTATTCGTGTATCACCTATTTTGTTAAGGTATGGTGATTGTACATTTGTATAAGAGTTTATAAGCCTTCGGACTAAGTACTTTCGTTTGTGAAAGTGTTTGTAAAGTTAAATGGAAGTCTTTGAACTTCGAGTGTGGATTTTGTTAAACTTTATGAAAGTATATTTCGAAAAATTTTCTAAAAAAATGTTTTATGACGTCTTCCGTGCGTGTCCTAAACGTGGGCCAAGTAGGACCACGGGTTGGGGCGCGACAGTTGGTATCAGAGCTAGGTTATAGATGGTCCAGAATGACTAAGTGACCTATGAGGGTAGTTGTGTATAGAGTGAGTGACGTTGAGAGTCTTATGCAGGTACTTATTGAAAATGGTTGGGACAGAAGGAGATTAGTCAGGGCCTTCAGGGCAAGGAGATGCTAAAGAAGAGGCTTGAATCATGTTTCAGGGGATGTTTGAAGTAGCCATGAAAACCTTAAATGATTAAAGACCAGGAGAAGATCAAGTACCTCCGAGATATGGGCTAGAACAGTTCTTAAAGATGAAACCAATAGGCTATGATGGAGAACCCGATGTAGCTAAGGTGGAGAGGTGGATTGAATCGATGGAAAAGATCTTTGATGTTCTGAGATGTTTCGATGAAGATCAAATCAGGTTTGTTACTTATAAACTGAGTGGAGCTGCTGAGTATTAGTGGAAAGCTTTGAAAACTTGTTGGGATGAGACTCTTGTACCCTATACTTGGGAAAATTCTCTAAAACAAGTTCAACGAACATTTTATTCCCCGGGTGGATCAAGACAAGAAAGAAATGGAGTTTCTCAACTTAGAGCAAAATGCTATGTCTGTGGCTCAGTATACATCTAAATTCACAAAGTTATCCAGGTACTGTACTCACCTTGTGGCAACTGAGGAGAGGAAGGCAATGCTGTCGCGCCCCGGACCCATGGTCCAACTTGGCCCCATGCTCGGGACACGAGTGGAAGACGTTATGAAACACTTTTGAAAATTTTTCGAAATGTACTTTCATAAAGTTTAACAAATTCACACTTGAAATTCAAAGACTTCATTTAACTTTCAAACAAACTTTACAAACAAATTTCACAACGAAAGTACTTAGCCCAAAGGCTTACAAACTTTTATACAAATGTACATACACCAACATTATCCAAAGTAATGGTGTTACAAAACTATGAAGTCACGGAAACTCTACCCAAAAGGTATTACATGTATGTAATGTAGCCTTTACAAAACAAATCCCAACTCTTACCACTTTAATGTCCTCCCATGCCAAAGTGTCCTATCCCCTGGACTCGCCTTTATCTAAAACAGTAAACAAATAAAGGGTGAGAATGAATCTCAGTAAGCTACTAAAATGCAACTACGTTTCATGCTAAAATGATAAGTATAACAAACAATATCATAAGCATCACACATAGCATGAGAGACAAATCCAACTCATTATACCACACATACAACGATGTAACACTCACAAGGATACTTAGCCAAGGTTTACCGAAAGAACATAACCGTCTGGGAATACCATTTAAGAAAATCATCTGAGAAAACCATTTGAGCAGCATAATTAGCTGAAGCCGGGATCCCGAAAACCAAACCATAAGAACCAAAGTAACTACGGGGGGAATATGACACAAACTCATAACCCAAATGCTCACTCGAGGGAGCTAACTCATCCCATCTAAGGCCAATATGGACTGGGGAAAAAGGACCAGTGGAAAAGCCTTATAGTGAACTTGGCTGTGTGCCACTATAATACTTTCCACCTCTACTCGATAACACAAAATCAGCTGGACTTTTAAACAAAGCACTGTAATAAATACTTGCTTAAACAACAACCGGGGCAATGATTCTAAAGTAGGGAACCAAGCCAAACACCTCACCAGAAGCACACAAAAGAATCACTCATAAAGTGTTCACAATAACATTGACATTTAAGTCATAAACACAACCTTGTACACATATGAAACCAAATCATCATCTACCATATTAGCTTCCCAAAACACTTATTTAGGCACCCTAGACTAGGACACAAAACCTAGCCCAAGATTGGGTCCTAAACCAAGTCAATGAAACAATTTATTTTCTTCAGCAAAAGTGGGCGCTCGCCCGCCCTCATCTTGGGCGACCGCCCAAGAGCCCTGTTTTAAAATTCACCTTTCAGTTATTTTGGACGCTCGCCCGGCCCCATCTTGGGCGACCGCCTATAAGCCCTACCAGGCCAAAATTGCACACTTTTTACTCCTTTCGTTTCACCATCCCGAAAGTACTACTACACAATAACTCTACCCTTAACCACAACATGGCTACAAATCAGACCCAGAACATCTTTAACACTTCTTTGAATCCAACCAAAACCAAATACACCAAATACTCACTTTGTCCCCAAATTACAAGTATCACAAATAAATTCTTTTCACAATAATTTCACCACATATAACATATACAACATATATGTGACCATTTTAATATTTAAAGGGAATTAGTAACTTACCTATTTCCGGAAAAAGTATCGAGGAAATATGTTTTGATCGGGTAGAAATGACCTACTCAACGCCCTGATCATTTTTATATAATTAGATTTTAAAACAGAGAAGTAATTAAAAAGATATAAATCAAAATGGAATGAACTTACCTTTTTCTTTAAACCCTAGGAAGAAACGAGAGAGTTTGTTTTGCAGAGTAAGTAAACACAGAGAAAGAGAAAATCATATGTTATAAAGATCTTTTTACCCCTAAAACTATATTTTGGTCACTCAAGTTCCAAGTTGAACAATTAGACCCCTGAACTTATATTTCAAATAAGGACCCTAAGGTTTCAACTAATTCATTTAACTCCTTTAACCATTTTTACTACTAACTAAGTAAATAGCACATTTAATCAAGTAAGATGTGCAAGTCATAAAATATGATGCAACACATAAAATGCACACATAATGTCAAATTAAAATCCCCAAAAAATATAAAATAAATAGGGACGGGTTTTAGGGTCGTTACAATCACTCCCTCTTAAAGAAAATTCGTCCCGAATTTTTAGGGTTGCTTACCTAGGCCCTCATATAACCAATTATACTTTCTCTCGATCTCCTCCCGAAGCTCCCAAGTTGATTCTTCCACATTGTGGTTCCTCCACACAACTCGAACAAGAGGAATACTCTTATTTCTCAATTCTTGAACCTTCGAATCAATGACTTGGACTGGGTGCTCCTCATAAGACATACTCGGCTCAATATCCTTGGGAACCTCAGATAGGACATGACAAGGATCATACACGTACTTCCGAAGCATAGAGATATGAAACACATTATGAATCCTATCAAGAGAAAGAGGTAATGCAAGACGATAGGCACGATCTCCAACTCTTCCAAGAATCTCAAATGGACCAATATACCTTGGTGCAAGCTTGCCTTTCTTTCCATACCTTCGAATACCAACCTTAGGTGAAACCTTCAAAAACACGAAATCACCCTTTTCAAACTCGAGATCTCGTCTCCGGTGATCGGCATAGCTTTTCTGTCTACTCTGAGCGGTACTCAAGCGATCCCGAATAAGTTTAATCTTTTCAACTGAATCATTAACCATCTGAACATCCCAAATCTTTTCTTCTCCCACTTCATCCCAACAAATAGGAGACCGAAATTTCCTCCCATACAAGGCTTCATAAGGAGCCATCCCAATACTGGACTGCAAACTATTATTATAAGCAAACTCTACGAGAGGCAAAAGAGTATCCCACGAATCAGAAAAGTCAACAGAACAAGCTCTCAACATGTCCTCAAGAATCTTAATGGTTCTCTCTGACTGACCATCTGTATGAGGATGAAAAGCTGTACTAAACCTCAACTCTGAACCCAAAGCCTTCTGAAACGCTTGCCAAAACCGAGATGTAAATCTAGGATCACGATCAGAAACAATGCTAACTGGAACTCCATGTAATCTCACGATCTCATTAATGTACAAGGTTGCAAGACTTTTCATAGAATAACCAATCTCAATAGGTAGAAAATGAGAAGACTTTTGTCGATCTATCAATAATCACCCAAACTGCATCAAACCTTCTTCGAGTGCGAGGCAACCCTATCACAAATCTATAGTAACGTGCTCCCACTTCCATTCCGGAATCTCTAATGGTTAAAGCAATCCCGCGGGCCTTTGATGCTCAGCTTTAACTTGTTGACATGTTAAACACTTGGATACATAATCTGCTATTTCCCTCTTCATATTATTCCACCAAAAGTGTTGCTTCAAATTTTGATACATTTTAGTACTCCCGGGATGAATAGTATACCTCGACTTATGGCCTTCCTCGAGAACTTGAAATTTAATCACATCCACATTAGGCACACACAAACGACCTCTGAAAGTCAATACCCCTTTTGAACTGAGAGAGAAATCCTCAAATTTACCTTCCTTGATCTTATCCATTATTTTCACTAACTCCGGATCATCCTTCTGAGCTTCCTTTATTTGTTGAATTAAAGTTGGTAATACTCAAATGTTCGCAAAAATAGCTCCATGCTTTGATTCATAAGGACTCCAATCTCGAGCATCCTCCAACATCTTCCATTCACGCACCATCAATGAGGCCATATAAGATTTCTAGCTAATAGCATCGGCTACCACATTTGCTTTATTCGGGTGATAAGAAATAGTACAATCATAGCCCTTCAGTAACTCCATCCATCTTCTTTGCCTGTTATTCAACTCTTTTTGTGAAAATAAATACTTCAAACTTTGATGATCGGTAAAAATCTCAAATTTTGCTCCATAAAGATAATATTTCCACTTGTGCAACGCAAAGACAATAGCCGCAAGCTCCATGTCATGGGTAGGATAATTCTGCTCACTCGGAGTTAACTTCCTCGAAACATACGCAATCACCCTTCCATTTTGCATTAGTACACACCCGAGGCCTTCTTTAGAAGCATCACTATATATCACCAAATCATCATTTCCATTAGGGAGTGTAAGAATAGGAGCAGTAGTCAATCTTTTCTTCAACTCCTCAAAAATAATTTGACATTTTTCATTCCACATATAAGGCACATTCTTTCGAGTCAACTGAGTTGCAATCTTAGAAACCCCCTCAATGAACCTTCTGTAGTACCCAACTAACCCTAAGAAGCTTCGAATTTCTGTAACTGATTCTGGCCTCTTCCAATTCACAATAGCCTCAACTTTGGATGGATCAACTGATATGCCTTTATTAGAAATCACGTGCCCAAGAAAAGATACTTCATCGAGCCAAAAAGCACATTTACTGAACTTTGCAAACAATTGCTTCTCCTGAAGAATAGATAATACCATTCGCAAGTGCTGTTCTTGCTCCTCCCGGGACTTTGAATAAACAAGAATATCATCAATAAATACAACCACGAAGGTATCAAGATAAGGTTTAAAGACCCTATTCATCATATCCATAAAACAGCCGGAGCATTAGTCAACCCGAAAGGCATAACAAGAAACTCATAATGGCCATATCTACTACGGAAAGCAGTTTTAGAAATGTCTTCAGAACGGATTTTCAACTGGTGATACCCACTCCTCAAGTCAAGCTTTGAAAAGACGACTGAGCCTTGAAGTTTATCAAATAAATCATCAATATGAGGAAGCGGATATTTATTCTTTATGGTTACCTGATTCAACTTCTGATAATCAATACACAGTCTCAAGGATCCATCCTTCTTCTTTACAAACAACACAGGAGCTCCCCACGGAAATACACTAGGGCGAATGAATCCTCTATCAAGTAACTCTTGCAATTGAACCTTCAACTCTTTCAGTTCTGCTGGAGCCATTTTGTAAGGTGCCTCAGATATAGGAGTAGTACCTGGAAGTAAGTCAATACAGAACTCGATTTCCCGGTCAGGAGGCATAGCATACTCAGAAGAAAATACATCTGAAAATTCTTTAACAATAGGCACCTCCTCTATATCAGAGACCCTTTTAGTAGTATCAAGAACACTGGCAAAATACCCCACACAACCACGATTCAATAACTTTCTAGCCTTCACATAAGAAATAATACGAATCTCCCTACCCAAAGGAACGACCTCAAAGGTAAATTCAGGGATATTAGGGATAGAAAATGTGACCACCTTTTTAAAGCATTCAACAGAAGCATGATATTTACTCAACCAATCCATACCCAAAATAATATCAAAATTTTGTAATGGCAAGATAACTAAATCAGCAGGCAAAACATGCTCACGTATATGCACATCACAAGAAGGCAACACCTTATTGGTCATCAAACACTCCCCCATAGGAGTAGACACCTCTAACACATAAGGTAGAGACTCAGAAGACAAATGCAATCGAGAAGCAAAATACACAGACACATAAGAGTGCGAAGAACCAGGGTTTATAAGTGCTTGTGCCCTCAAACTAGACACATAAATTATACCACCTATCACATTAGAAGAGTCTGAAGCCTGTTGTTGAGTAATGGCAAAGACACGACCCTGCACCTTAGGCTTCCCTGAAGAATCCCTCTTCTGGCCCTGAGAAGACCCAACTACACTTCTCGAAGACTGATTATTAAGCCTGGGACAATTCTTCTGAAAATGACCCAACTGACCGCAATTCAAACATCTACCTTGTTTCTTCCAACATCCCTCTTCAGAATGCCCTTCTTTCTGACAATTGTTATAAACCTTCTTATTCTGACTCCCTGAAGTGTTACCTTGATTTCTGTTACCCGATTACCCTTGATAAAATCCCCTGAACTGTGAAGATGCTCCTTGATTCCCTCTATTATCACCACGTTGTTGTTGTGGTTGTTTCCCTTGTCCTCCTTGTCTTCCTCTACCCTTTTCTTCCATGTTTCTCTTGTGTTCCACTATATCATGTTCCACTTGGTAAGCACGATCAATCGCATCCTGCAAGTCTTGAAATTTATGAGAAATGAGTTGTGTTCTGATCACTGTTCTCAACCCTTTCACGAACCTCATAGTCTTCCTTTCTTCAGTAGCCACCAAGTAAGGATAATGCCTAGCCAATTCAGTGAACTTGGCAACATACTCAGCTACCATCATCATATTCTGCTCTAAGTTAAGGAATTCAACCTCCTTTTTGTCTTGGTCCACCTTGGGAATAAAGTGCTCTTTGAATTTCCTCATGAAAGTCTCCCAAACATAGGGTACATGGGTTTCATCCCAACTAGCTTTCACCACTTTCCACCAATACTCGGCTGCTCCAATCAGTTTGTAAGTTGAAAATCAAACTTTATCTTCCTCAGTACATGGTAGAACATCGAAAATTTTCTCCATCGACTCAACCCACCTTTCAGCCTTAGTGACATCAGGCTCTCCATCATACCCTATAGGATTCATTTTCAGAAACTGTTCTAGGCCATATCTTGGTGGTACCTGTTCCCTCTCTTGCCTCTGATCATTTAAAGATTTCATTGCTGCTTCGAACATCCCTTGAAACATAATTCGAGCCTCTTCTCTGGCATCCCCTTGTCCTGAAGAACCAGCCTGATCTCCTTCATTCTCAACCATTTTAAATAAGTACCTGCATAAGACACTCAACGTTACTCACTCTATACACTACTACCCTCCTAGGTCATTTAGTCAATCTAGACCATCTACAACCTAGCTCCGATACCAACTGTCGCGTCCCAGACCCGTGGTCCTACTTGGCCCCACGCTCAGGACACGAGTGGAAGACGTTATGAAACACTTTTGATATTTTTTCGAAATGTACTTTCATAAAGTTTAACAAATTCACACTTGAAGTTCAAAGACTTCATTTAACTTTCAAACAAACTTTACAAACAACTTTCACAACGAAAGTACTTAGCCCAAAGGCTTACAAAGTTTTATACAAATGTACATACACTAACATTATGCAAAATAATGGTGTTACAAAACGATGAAGTCACGGAAACTCTACCCAAAAGGTATTACATCTATGTAATGTAGCCTTTACAAAACAAATCCCAACTCTTACCACTTTAACGTCCTCCCGTGCCAAAGTGTCCTATCCCCTGGATTTGCCTTTATCTAAAATAGTAAACAAATAAAGGGTGAGAATGAATCTCAGTAAGCTACTAAAATGCAACTACGTTTCATGCTAAAATGATAAGTATAACAAACAATATCATAAGCATCACATAGCACATAGCATGAGAGGAAAATCCAACTCATTATACCACACATACAACGATGTAACACTCACAAGGATACTTAGCCAAGGTTTACCGAAAGAACATAACCGTCTGGGAATACCATTTAAGAAAACCATCTGAGAAAACCATTTGAGCAGCATAATTAGTTGAAGCCGGGATCCCGAAAACCAAACCATAAGAACCAAAGTAACTACGGGGGGAATATGACACAAACTCATAACCCAAATGCTCACTCGAGGGAGCTAAATCATCCCATCCAAGGCCAATCTGGACTGGGGAAAAAGGACTAGTGGAAAATCCTTATAGTGAACTTGGCTGTGTGCCACTATAATACTTTCCACCTCCACTCGATAATACAAAACCAGCTGGACTTTCAAACAAAGCACTGTAATAAATACTTGCTTAAGCAACAACCGGGGCAATGATTCCAAAGTAGGGAACCAAGCCAAACACCTCACCAGAAGCACACAAAAGAATCACTCATAAAGTGTTCACAATAACATTGACATTTAAGTCATAAACACAACCTTGTACACATATGAAACCAAATCATCATCTACCATTTTAGCTTCCCAAAACACTTATCTAGGCACCCTAGACTAGGACACAAAACCTAGCCCAAGATTGGGTCCTAAACCAAGTCAATGAAACAATTTATTTTCTTCAGCAAAAGTGGGCGCTCGTCCGCCCTCATCTTGGGCGACCGCCCAAGAGCCCTGTTTTAAAATTCACCTTTCAGTAGTTTTGGGCGCTCTCCCGGCCCCATCTTAGGTGACCGCCTATAAGCCATGCTAGGCCAAAATTGCACACTTTATACTCCTTTCGTTTCACCGTCCCAAAAGTACTACTACACAACAACTCTACCCTTAACCACAACATGGCTACAAATAAGACCCAGAACATCTTTAACACTTCTTTGAATCCAACCAAAACCAAATACACCAAATACTCACTTTGTCCCAAAATTACAAGTATCACAAATAATTTCTTTTCACAATAATTTCACCACATATAACATATACAACATATATGTGACCATTTTAATATTTAAAGGGAATTAGTAACTTACCTATTCTCGGAAAAAGTATCGAGGAAATATGTTTTGATCGGGTAGAAATGACCTACTCAAAGCCCTGGCCATTTTTATATAATTAGATTTTAAAACGGAGAAGTAATTAAAAAGATATAAATCAAAATGGAATGAACTTACCTTTTTCTTTAAACCCTAGGAAGAAACGAGAGAGTTTGTTTTGCAGAGTAAGTAAACACAGAGAAAGAGAAAAGCATATGTTATAAAGATCTTTTTACCCCCAAAACTATATTTTGGTCACTTAAGTTCCAAGTTGAACAATTAGACCCCTGAACTTATATTTCAAATAAGGACCCTAAGGTTTCAACTAATTTATTTAACTCCTTTAACTATTTTTACTACTAACTAAGTAAATAGCACATTTAATCAACTAAGATGTGCAAGTCATAAAATATGATGCAACACATAAAATGCACATATAATGTCAAATTAAAATCCCCAAAAATATAAAATAAATAGGGACGGGTTTTTGGGTCGTTACAAATGCGATTTGTGAAAGGATTGAGAACGGTGATCAGAACTCAACTAGTGTCCCACAAGTTACAAGATTTTCAAGATGCAGTTGATAGAGCTTATCAAGTGGAGCATGATATTGAGGACATAAGAGGAAAGTTGAACTATCAGGTGCTGGAAGGCAAGGAAGACCTCAACCACAGCATGATGACAATTGAGGAGGTCAGGGAACATCATCACAAAACAGAGGACAACCTCAGGGGAAATCAATTGCCAAAAAAATCAAGGTAACACCTAGGGAAATCAAAGTAGAAGGATGTGTAACTATTATCAGAAGGAAGGACACTCTGAAGAAAGGTGTAGGAAGAAGCAGGGAAAGTGTTTGAATTGTGGACAGTTTGGCCATTTTCAGAGGGATTGTCCTAGAACCAGGAATGTATCATTTGGGAGTGGAGATGAATCATCACAGGTTCAAAAAAGGAATGCCTCGGGAAAGCCTAAGGTGCAGGGTCGTGTTTTTGCTATTAATCAACAACATGTTTCAGATTTTTCTGCCGTGATAGAAGGTATAATTTCTATGTCTAGTTTGAGGGCACGTGCACTTATAGACCCCGGCTCATTGCATTCTTATGTGTCTGTGCATTTTGCATCTTAGTTGCATTTGTCTCCCGAGTCTCTATATTATGTGTTAGAGGTGTTCACCCCTATGGGGGAGTGTTTGGCAACTGATAGAGTGTTGCGTACTTGTAATGTGCATATTTGGGAGCATGTTTTACTTGCTGATTTAGTTATATTGCCATTGCAAGATTTTGATATTATCTTGGGAATGAATTGGTTGAATAAATACCATGCTTCGGTTGATTGTTATAAAAAGATTGTCACGTTCTCTATTCCTGATATGCCTGAATTTACTTTTGAGGCTGCTCCTTTGGGTAGTGGAATTTGTATTATTTCTTATGTGAAGGCTAGAAAGTTGTTGCCTCGTGGTTGTGCGGGATTCTTGGCCAGTGTTCTCGACACTATTAAAAAGGGTTTCTGAAATAGAGGATGTGCATATTGTTATAGAGTTTCCTGATATATTTTCAACTGAGAATTCTATGCCTCCCGATAGGGAAATCGAGTTCTGTATTGATTTACTTCCAGGTACTACCCTGATATTTGAGGTACCTTACAGAATGGCTCCAGTTGAATTGAAAAAGTTGAAAATTCAATTGCCAGAGTTACTTGATAGTGGTTTTATCTGGCTCAGTGTATCACCATAGGGAGCTCCTATGTTGTTTGTAAAGCACAAATATCCATTGCCTCACATTGATGATTTGTTTGATCAATTTCAAGGTTCAGTAGTCTTTTGAAAGCTTGAATTGAGGAATGGGTATCATCAGTTGCAGATTCATTCTGAAGACATCCTTAAGACTACTTTTCATAGTAGGTATGGTCACTATTAGTTTCTTGTCATGCATCTCGGGTTAACTAATGCTCCCGTTGTTCTTATGGATATGATGAATCGGGTTTTCAAACCTTATCTTGATACCTTTGTGGTTGTCTATATCGGTAATATCCTTGTTTATTCTAAATCTCGAGAGGAACATGAACAATATTTGCGAATGGTTTTGTCTGGGCTCCGAGGGAAGCAGTTATTTGCGAAATTTTCTGGGTTTAGCGGAGTATTATCGAAGATTTATTAATGGGTTTTCCAAGATTGTTACACCATTCACTCAGTGGACTTAAAAGAATGTACCATATATGTGGGATGAAAAATGTCAAGTCAGTTTTGAGGAATTAAAGAAGAGATTGACCACTGTACTTATTGTTGCGTTACCTAATGGGAATGATGATTTGGTAATTTACAGTGATGCTTCGAGGAAGTTAACACCTTGCGAACAGAACTATCCGATCCATGCCCTGGAACTTACTGCAATTGTTTTTGCGTTACATAAGTGGAAATATTGTCTTTATGAAACAATGTTTGAGATTTTTACAAATCATAAGAGTTGAGATATCTTTTATCCTAGAAAGAGTTGCACAACCGACAGCGTAGTTGAATGGAACATTTGAAGGATTATGATTGTACCATCTCTTATTATCAGGGCAAGGCAAACATGGTTGTAGATACTATTAGTCAGAAATCTTGCATAGTTTCGAGGATGGTCCGAGAATATATGATGTTAGAGGATGCACGGGATTGATGTCCACATGAATTGAGACATGGGGTGATAATTGCGAATATTCGTGTTTTACTAACCTTAATTCAATGGATAAAAGATGCTCAAAAGAATGACCTCGAGTTGAGAAAGATAGGGAATAAAACCAAAGCTAGAAAATTTGAAGATCTCTCTTTTATTCCTGAAGGAGTATTAACTTATAGAGGACGGCTATGTGTACCAGATATTGATGGAATTAAACGCCAAGTTCTTGATGAGGGTCACGAGTTCAAGTATAGTATTCATCCCGAGAGTACCAAGATGTATCAGAAATTGAAACAATAATTTTGGTGGAATAATATGAAACGAGAAATAGCGGATTACGTATTAAAGTGTTTGATTTATCAACAGGTTAAAGCTGAACTTCAAAGACCCGCCAGTCTACTTCAACCTCTATAGAAATCAGAGTGGAAATGGGAACATATTGTGATGGATTTTGTAACAAGATTGCCTCGTACTCGGTGAAAGCATGATGCAGTTTGGGTAATCATGGATAGATTGACAAAATCCGTTCACTTTCTACCTATTGAGATTGGCTATTCGATGGAAAAGTCATAATGGGCCTTTTGAAATTATAGAAAGAGTTGGAAGTCTTGCGTACCATCTTGTGCTGCCATCTTCTTTGGGGTAAATTCATAACGTATTTCATATCTCCGTGCTTTGCAAAAATTTGTATGATCCATCTCATGTGTTATCAGAGATACCAAAGGATCTAGAACCCGATATGTCTTATATAGAGCAACCAGTTCAAGTGATTGATTCTAAAGTTCAAAAATTGAGAACTAAGAGTATTCCTCTTGTTAGGGTTGTGTGGAGGAACCATAATGTGGAAGAATCTACTTGGGAGCTTCGGAAGGAAATGAAAAGGAAATATCCTTGGTTGTTCGATTCTTTTAGTAAGTTACCCTAAAATTCGGGCCGAATTTTCTTTAAGGGGGAGTAATTCTAACGACCCCAAAACTCGTCCCTATTTATTTTATATTTTTTTTGGGGGGGGGGTTTAAATTGATATTATGTGTGCATTTTATGTGTTGCATCATATTTTATGACTTGCACATATTGTTTGATTAATTGTGTTATTTACTTAGTTAGTAGTAAAAATGGTTAAGGGAGTTAATTGATTAAATTGAAATTATGGGGTCCTTTGTGGAAATATAACTAGAGGGGTTTAATTGCTTAAAATGAAACTAGGAGGGTCTTAAGTGAAACTTGGTAAATATCAATTCTTACTTATCCTCACTCTTCACTCTCTGCGTGTTACAATTCACACACAAACACATAATATGCTTTCTCAAAATCTATCTCAGTATCCATGGAAAGAAAAGGTAGGGTTTCATTACATTTTAATTTTATTTCTTATTCATTAATCTTCCGTTTTAAAAACTAATTATACCAAAATGTTCAAGGTGTTGAGTAGGTCATTTCTACCCGATCAAAATATATTTCATTTATACTTTCCCCGGAATAGGTAAGTTACTAATTCCCCTTTAAATGTTAAAATGGTCATATATGTTATATTTGACACTTGTGATTGTTATTTTGTGAATTGAATGATTTTTGTGATACTTATAATTTTGGGACAAAGGGAGTAGTATGAGATTTGTAGCAAGAAGTGTTTTGGTTTAGTTCAAGTGGGTCCCTGGGTGTTCTTTGCACTTATATGAGTAGAGAGTATGCTTCAGGTATAAGGGTGTTAATACTTTTGGGACGGAAGGAGTATGTAAAGAACCAGGTTCAGTTTTGGCCCAAATCGGGTACTGAGCGGCCGCCTGGTGGGCATCGAGCGCCCGCCCGCTAGCCTTTGGAGCGCCCACGCGCGCATGAGTGGAGCGCCCGCTTACCTCGTGTTTCATGACCAAAATCTCTGTCGACCTGGAGCGCCCGCTTGGTCCTTGCCGAGCGCCCGCCTGGTCAGTTGTCGAGCGCCCGCCCGGTATATAGTGAGCTCCCGCTCGCCCCTTATTCCAGAAATTCCCCTTTTGTTTGGTTAAGACTAGGATGTATTCTTGGTCTAGGTTTGGGGTACTACTCTAGTTGACTTAAATGGTCATTGTGGAACACTCTAGTGTTTAAAATTGGTTCCTTTGTGAACAAATGTGTTATGGAATGTGAATAAGTGTTAATTGGGTATTAATGAACACCTTATGGTGTGTTTTGGATTGGTGCATCTTTATGATGAGTTTTGTGTGGTTCAATACTTTGGAATCATTCCCCGGTTAATATCATTGAGAATGAACTCTTTGTGAGTAATGTGTTTGCATCTTTATGATGAGCTTGTGTGGTTCCCTACTTTGGAATCATGCCCCAGTTGTGGTTTAAGCAAGTATTTATTACTGTGCTCTCGTGTAAAGTCCAGCTGGTACTTCTTGTTGTGATTTCGGGCAATGGTAGGGATTATAATGGCACACGAGCCAAGTTCATTTTAAGGCTTCTACCATTGGTTTCCCATTTTTAATCCCCTTCCTTGGGCCAGAGGTTGGGCACTTTGGGTTATGACTTTGTGTCATTTTCCCCCCGTTGATGTTGTTGTTGTTATTGTTTGGTTCCGGAACCCGTTTCATCCCTTTGGTGCTGCTCAGTTGACACCTCTCAGATGGTTATATGTTTGATTCGAGAACCTTGGCTCAGTATCCACTTATAAGTGTTTATTTCCGCCTTATGTGTGGTATGATGAGTTGGCTTTGCCTTTCATGTTAGGTGCTATGTGAGTGCTTATTGATATTATCCTTTTGTGATTATCATTTATAGCATGTCATGTAGTTGCATGTTAGTAGCCTACTGAGATTTATTCTCACCCCATTCTTTCAAATTTGTTTTCCTTATATAAAGGCGAGCCAAGGGGACAGGTCACTTACACAAGGGAGGACGTCGTGGTGGTTTTGGTAAGAGTTTTTGGGACAAGTGTTTGTAATGTCTACATTATGTAAATGTATAACCTTTGGGGTAGTGTAACTGAGACTTTATTCGTGTATCACCTATTTTGTTAAGGTATGGTGACTGTACATTTGTATAAGAGTTTATAAGCCTTCGGGCTAAGTACTTTCGTTTGTGAAAGTGTTTGTAAAGTTTGTTTGAAAGTTAAATGGAAGTCTTTGAACTTCGAGTGTGGATTTAGTTAAACTTTATGAAAGTATATTTCAAAAAAATTTCTAAAAAAAATGTTTTATGACATCTTCCGTGCGTGTCCTAAACGTGGGGCCAAGTAGGACCACGGGTTGGGGCACGACACTTCCTCTTCTCCACTCTCATAAACTTTCTTCAAATCCAAGCATCAAAGCTAGGGGATTTTGATCCTTTCCTTCCCTAGTCTATTCATTCTCGAAACGTACGAACTCATCAAAGTAAATCCGCACTAGGGGCTATCCTCTTCGCCTCTAACTCTCATTACTAAGTGCGTTATCCCCACCGAGTCGATGCTTGGAACAACTTCCCATAAGCCAAGTCGATAGCTAAAAATGCCTAATACATTCAAACCCAAAAATCTTGCATGTCCCTCCCCAAATAAGAGACAATTCTACTCTCCTCTTCTCTCTGAGTCATCTTCGAGTACATACTCTGTCAAAAAAAATGAAAAGAGACTCAAAACAGATGCCCGTTAGATTGAAAACCCGAAAGGGCGGTCTAGGCAAAAATCAGGGTGCGTCATAAAAAAATAAAAAAAAAATAGGGAGAACATTTTTTCAAATCATTTCTTCTTCAATCTTCCTCAAATCAATCAAGCGGGAGAGCACTCTTCTTCAAATCAAACAGCCTCATAAGCCTGTTGACGAAGCCATCTACAGCATACAAGATTCTTGGGGCTTGACTTCGACCAAAGCATAAAATCAACTTGGGGGAATAGATAATGTTTCTCATCACCTTCTCTAGAGAATTTTCGGACATGGCATTCTAGAGTGATTCAAAAGTACGCCTAGCCTACTTAGAGCTTGCACATTGATCAATATCATTGGTTGTCGGACAAATAGTTGTCTCCCTTGACACGACATGACTAAAGGAATGATCTGGACTGATCATCTTGCACAAGGCAAACGAGTCTCACACGAGATAACCATCAGAGAAACTCCGTGGCACATCATCTCTGCAGAAAACCTGATTAGGTCCCAACTTGTCAAAACAGGTCCCCACACACACACACAAATCAACACATACAGTTCATCACCAATAAACATCCCATCATGAATCCATGCTATTCACACTACTTACACCAATGTTGCCTGACAGGGCATGCAAATAAATTTGTCACCGCCGCATGAGTCCATTACAAACTAAAATCAAAGCTAAATTGCTTGCTAGAATAGGTTCTACTTGTTGTATTAACAGGTACAGAAACCAATCCGTGCTAAAAAAAAATAATCAACAGCGATCAAATGATCCCCAGAGAATTCAGACACCTCTGCATCCAGTACTTTCAATGTAAGAGCATTGAGAGAGGATAATGTCCAGTACTTTCGATCAGCTATGGACATTGAGAAAGGATATTCAGAAGTCTACAAATCTACATCAAATCAAGAGATTCTGCATCCAGTACTTTCAATGTAAGAGCATTGAGAGAGGATAATGTCCAGTACTTTCGATCAGCTACGGCCATTGAGAGAGGATATTCAGGATATTCTACAAATCTACATCAAATCAAGAGATTCTGCATCCAGTACTCTCAATATAAGAGCATTGAGAGAGGATAGTGTTCAGTACTTTCGATCAGCTACGGCCATTGAGAGAGGATATTCAGGATATTCTACAAAGTCCGGGATCAGCATCAAATCGTCCAATACTTTCAATGATGAATTGGAAGAGGACATGTTCAGTACTTTTGATTAGCCACGGCCATTGGAAGAGAACATCTAGATATCCAGTACTCTCGATCAGCTTCGGCCATTGAGAGAGGATAATATCCAGTACTTTTAAATGTACAAGCATTGAAAGAGGATATTCCCCAACAACTTCAACACAGTCAATCGTGACGCTCTATCAACAGCAGAAGGTATATTCAGAATTGGGTCAAGGACATTGATTCCTCAGTATGGGTTACTCTCTGAACTCTAAACTTTAATTACCGCAGTATTGCTTTCAAAAAGGATTTTCAAAATACCTCAAAAGACCGTTTTACGTGTTTTCAGAGTCAAATTACGTTTGGTCTGATTTCCTTCCAAGGAATACGTAGGTAGCTATATAGCACGACCATACCCAAAGTTATAAATGGTGTCTTTTCTATCGACGACATTACTTCTTTCATAAGTATCGTCGACGAGGGGCTCTGTAGACACCCCATTTTGAACGTTCACTTATGATTACACTACTCTTGTGTCTCGCCTTTGTGTTTGAATGAAAACACGTTAGTTTCGTCATGTTTTGTTAAGTTACTAACTGACTCCGTTAGTCAGGAGCTAAAATGAACAAATAAACTGACAGAAGGACAAATCAGTATTTAAAACACTGGATACCTCGTACGAGACATCTCATTCTGTTTTGGGAATAATCCACTTTCCTTCTCCGTCCCGATCTCTTTCTTGGCCAACACTCTCCTAATCCGGGGAATATCTAATAGGAGGCTTCCTAGGTGATTTCCTATTGATTTCCTACCTCCTTTAACCTCTCCAAATAAGGACTGTATTCCCTACTAAACTTACTCCTAGACTTGGTCCCTAAGTAATCCAATACTTATAAAATAGAGTTCTTTCACCACAAAAAGAGGTTAACAACTCTCCAATCAGTCTCTCTCTCAAGAATCCCATTTTTCCTCTCCCCTCACACCAAAACACCATCAAAAACTCATCTTCTCAAGCCAAAATCATCACAAAACTCTTGGATCATCAAGGCCTTAGTCAAGTCCATCAATTGGAATCTCAAGAACGCTTTAGGTAAACTCCTACACTTTTAATCTCTACTTCTCACCTCATTCTTTGTTTTAGAGTAGTGTAATCCCATCAAAAGGATCAGCCTAGAGCCTCTCCAATCTATGGAGATGGTGTCAAAGCACATGATCTGACATTCCAATAATTAAGAAATTAATTATTGGCTTTATTTGCTTTAATTACTTATTCTTTATTTGATTAAAAACACCTAAGCAAGACCAATCCTAGATTGGGTGGATTGGGTGCTCCTTGACCTTCCCAATCCATAACTTAACCCCCGAACTCAAGAATCTCGCGGTCCGTGTTCCGTACAACAACATGGTGGAGACTCTCAAATTCAAAAAGGAAAAGCGAGGATCTTCTCTTCTCTTCTCGGGTGCAAACAAGTGGAGAGAGTGATAGCCTATTTTTGGGGCAAAAAGATCACAAATCCCACCTTTATAGGAACCACTTTTCCCAAGTTCTAGCTTCATCCTCTTGTACCTTCAAGCTTCAAATGTCTTGTACTTTTTTGCTCAATACTCAGTAGTTGAATAAGTCTTATTCCCACGTTTTTCTCTTGCCTTTAGTCTACAAGTTATGCATCAAATCTTCTTTAATGCATAACTTTCAACTTCTTTATTTTTAGCATTTCATCTTGTTACAACCTGAAATATGGACCAACAAATTACGTTCTTGCAACACATGTTAAATATTAGTACGAGATAATATTGTGAAAAGAAATTTCAAATATAATCCAAACTTTCGTCTGGAAACACTGAAACAATGTTGCTAGCATTTGTGGTAATACTGCAATCTGCAGTTAATGATTTGACTTTAATGCAACTGATTCGAGTAACTTATGTCAAGTTGAGAGAAAGGAAAAAGGAAAAAAACAATCACTTAAAGATACTCCATCCATTTCAAAAAGATAACTTTATTTTTAGAATTGCATTTATATTTATTTTAAAAAGCTAGTTTTATTTTTAAAATTGATATGTTAAATTGACTTGGGGATGGATTTATTGGTTAATGCATGATTGCTGCAAGATAGAGTTTAGTATCATAAATAATTAAAACTCATATCATTATAGTAATAAAAATAACATTATATTGTTAATATGTTTAAATGTTTCATAAGAAACTATAATTTGCTCGGAAAAAAAAAACTATAAATATGTAACAGAGGGGCATTCCAAATTAAAACAAACAGCAGCATTGTTTCTGGATATGTATGTGACTGTGTGAGTCATAAGAGAAATGAGAGAAATAGGAGTTTGTACCCAAAAAAAAAAAAAAAAGGAGAGAGAAATAGGAGTAAAGGATCCATAATAATGTACACATTTTTTTTTATTATCTCATTGACAAGTCAAGCTTTTCTTAAAAAAAAAAATTATTCTTCTTCGATCTCTAAATTAATGTGCAAAAAATTTCAAATTTGCTCTTAATTAAAAGAATATTTGTAACTTTTTTATGTATTCATTTAGGGATAGAGAGAGTATTTTTGTTTATTAAATTAAATGAGATTCACTTGTCATACTCTTAACAACTATCTAATACTATTATCTACCTCACTTTTTCTCTCGTACATCACTTTTTACACTCACAATAACTACCCATTACTTCCTCAATTTTTAAGCACACTAAAAAATACTCTTTCCATTTCATAACAATATGCACAAAATTGGAAATGCATGGGAATAAAAGGGAATAGTAGTAAATAGTTGTTGTGAGTATGAAAAATAAAGTAAGAGAGAAAAAGTTTGGTAGAAATAGTACTCCCTATGTCCCTAAACGAGTGTCCATTTTCAGAAAATCTTTAATGAGTGTTTTTTTTAACATAACTTTGTCTCTAAATGTTTTTTTTTCAAAAAAAAATAATAAAAAATCACCGGTCTCTTTAGACTTACAAAACTAAATGTTTGCAAAGAGGATTACAAGATTATATATGAATATTTGCCACCAAATTATACACAAAATTGAGATTTTCAGAGGTCCCTTAAAATAAATTTGGACACTCATTTAATGACAGAAGGAGTAATAGATAGTTGTAAGTATGACAAGTGAGTTTAATTAAATAAAAAATGTATATAATTTATATTTAAAAAAAGTATGACTTAATCAGTAACATACTCAAAGAAAAAAAATTATGTATATTATTATGAGCAATGCTAGGGGGCACAAAATAAGCTCACAAAATCTTGCTCACAACATGAGGTGGCGATATTTTATTGGTTACATCGATAATGGACCCGCCACACTCTAATTTAAAACACCAATAAAATCATTACACTTAAGAATTTTGTGAGCAAGATTTTGTGACTTTTTGTGCCCTTAGTATCATTCTATTATTATTATAGGTAGGAGGGAGTGCAAATTCCAAGTTGTTATGCAACCGAAAAATGAGTTTATTGCAAAACTGACATGCGTACTTTCAGTTTTTTTCAATTTGACTCGCGAACTTTGGAAACATCAAATGTGTATTGCGTACAGAAGTTTTCAAAATTTTGAGACAACTTTTTTAACATTCGTTAAAATCATAACGTGACACTTCAAAAAATTATCCATCCATCAATTTTTTTGTAACAAACGTTATTTTTTTAACCCACCTCTACCACCACCATCTCCACCAATAACCACAAGCTCCACTAATGCAACAACCACACCTTTGCATACACTCAACCCACAAACACGAACACTCTGCACAACAAACACCCATAAACCACAAATTTAAAACCAGATTTAAATACAATTCCAGATTTTCCATCAAAACACAAACCCGTATGCTGAACATTTGAAAAATCAGAAACGAAGATTTCAAAATTCAAAGAAGTAACACACACACACACACGCGCGCGCATACACACTCAAGGGCAACTCCATTAATGGCGGATTGCAAGAACAAACAGACACCAACCCTCCTTTCCAAGCAAAAAATCTGGGTATTTTGTTTGATTTGTAAACCCCCAATTTGTTTTTCTGACAAACGATGGAGGGGTTGGGCACGATTTTAGCACGCGAGGATTGAGTAGGGCTGGAAGCGAAGCTGCAGATCGGTGGGGCTGAGTAGCAATAATCCCTCAAAATCGGACTAAATCTGCTGAAAACTGTGGTGATTTGTCTAAAATTGATGGGTCTTCAATATCTATGACATATTTCGTTAGAGAACATGAGAAATCGTGGGATTAAGGCTCTCCGGAGTGGAAGGAGCCGGCCGGAGTACAAGGGGGAGTCTGGCAGTTCTTGGAGAGGGTAAAGAAGAAATAGAAAGGTTAAAAGGGTGAAAACGATATTTATCTTTATCAGAGATGAGTTAAAAAAATAACGTCTGTTACAAAAAATTGACGGATGATTAGTTTTTTGGAGTGTCTCGTTATATTTTTAACGGGTGTTAAAAAAGTTGTCTCAAAATTTTGAAAACTGAAGTACGCAATACACATTTAATGTTTCCAAAATTTGCGAATCAAATTGAAAAAAAAAACTGAAAGTACGCACGTCAATTTTGCAATAAACTCACGAAAACATAGTAATAATGCGTACAAGACCATAAATGAAATAAAATGAAAGGAAGTAAGGAAGAAATCTATATATATATATATTAAAGTTGGTGAGGAGAGCCATGGTGTTGCCCCATAGACAAGTCTTAGAGAAATGTTGCATTTGGTGTTGCCACATCATTACCACTTTTATAAATAAGAGACTTTTCAAATTCTTTTTCTTAGCTAATAGTATTAGCTAATTGTATTAGTTACTATATAGGGTAACTATTATAGTTAACTACTATAGTAACTAATACTTATAGTAGTAATAGTTACTATAATAGGTAACTATTATAGTTAACTACTATAGTAACTAATACTTATAATAGTAATAGTTACTATAATAAGTAACTATTATAGTTAACTACGTATATAGTAACTAATACTTATAATAGTAATTTCTTTCAAAAAAAAAAATACTTATAATAGTAATAGTTACTATAATAGGTAACTATAATTATAATAGTTCACTATTAATTGTTAACTATTATAGTTAACTATTACTCCCTACGTCCCAGAGTAAGAGTCCTACTTTCTATTTTGGTACAACCCAGAGTGAAAGTTTTTTTTTTTTTCCAAAAATAGCAAAGAATATTTACTAGGGTTAATTTCAATTTGGTTACCTGAGTTTTACAAAATTCTGCAATCGGTTATTAAATTTGTCAAAGTTGCGATTGGGTTCCTGAATTTGCTGAACCGGAGCAATCAGGTGTAAAATCCGTTAACTTGTTAAAATTCTAACAAAGTCGTCACATGTGCCAAACATGTGACATTTTACTAGGGTAAAAAATGTCTTTTCTCAACCAAAAATCCCCAACCCTTCGTTGTCTTCTACCCTGTCATAATTTGCAGAAGAACCCTAAAACAAGAAGCCATTTGCAAGATTTTCTCAACATTCCCATTTCTTCATTTCACATAAGCAATAGTAATAGCAACAACCTCTCTTCTTCTTCTTCTTAGTGGGTGTCTCAATTTCTTCTCCAAAACCCCTCTTAATGTTCGTCCTCGAAATTGACCTAAACCCAAACCCTTCAATTCAAGGAAAATGGTGTCACCCACAAATCCAAGGAATCCAAATCGGGTAGGCTATCTAGTTCTATTAAAACTTCCCCAAAAGTAAAAAATTCTACTGATTTCGTGAGTTCTTTGATTTTCCTGGATTTGCGAATACATGTAGTAGTAGTGATAATCTTGTTGTTGAAGATTGTACTCCTGTTGGTAAATTAGTGTCAAGTGGGTCTGTTTTGAAATCTGGAATTTGTACTTGTTGACAACCATGGCGGACAAGGATGGGGTTGGAGAAAACAGGCTGAAATTCACAATCAAAAATCGATGTCGTTAGGCTTAATCCTGTTTTCTGAAACAGTGAATCAATGGCGGAGAGATTGGATTGAGGTGAGGATTTGGTCGGGGCCTAAATGAAGGAACTCGAGGGTGATGGAGGCAATGATGGGGACGAGGAAGAAGGTGAGGATGTGGTTAATTGCACAAACGATGGTGGAGGAGTGGTTGTTGCAGAGAGTGGTGGTGGAGGTCAGGAGGAAGGAGAAGGGAAGCCTGGAAGGATGAAGCTGGGTTTTTTTTTTCTTTTTTTTCTTTTTTGAGTTAGGATAATATTTGATGTACCATTTTTTAGTTTTAATATATGAAAGTTTGTAAATATAGTTGATGTATAGAAATTAAAATTAATTATTAATTTTTATGTAGATGTACTTACTTTTTTCTTTTAAAAGTACTTTTTAAATAAACAAACAATTATTCATTAATCCATTAAAGAATTATTTTTTTATTAATTTATTTTAATTTTTATAAATTATTTTTCATAAATTATTTTTTTATTAATTTCTTTTAATTTTAACCTTTTTTGACCTCAGTATAAAAATAAAAATTGATTATTAACTTTGATTTTTTTTAACTTTGATTAATTGTTGATTTCTGGGTTAATTGCAATTTGGTTGAGAAAAGACATTTTTGACCCCAGTAAAATGTCACATGTTTGGCACATGTGACGACTTTGTTAGAATTTTAACAAGTTAGCGGATTTTACACCTGATTGCTCCGGTTCAGCAAATTCAGGAACCCAATCGCAACTTTGACAAATTTAGTAACCGATTGCAGAATTTTGTAAAACTCATGTAACCAAATTGCAATTAACCCTATTTACTATTCATCTCACTCATTCTCTCTCATACTTTACTTTTATTCTCACAAAACCAATCAACTTATTATTTCATCCCACTCATTATCTCTCTTAATTTACTTTTACACTCACAACACTTACTTACTTTCATAATTTCTTAAGCTCTATGCAAATGAGAGATATGACTCTTACTCCGGGACAGAGGGAGTGATATTTAAATATTATAACTAACTAATAGTATTAATAGTATTAGTTTATTATAATAGTTAAATATAATTGTTAACTATAATATTTACTATATAAGTTAATTATTATTATTAATAGTATTAGTTACTCATAATTGTTACAATATATATTAACTATTACTATTAATTATATTATTTAATCATAATAGTTACTATATATGTTAACTATTACTATTAATACCATTAAGTTTTTGAAATATTCATACAACAAACTTAAATGTACTTCTAAATTAATTAAAAAAAAATGATTACAACTATGTACAACCAAAGCTATGAAAATGTTTTGATTAATATAAAATATACATTTATTTTCAAATAAAATTATTATGTTTATTTATCAATTAAAAACATCAAAAAAAAAATATAAAAACATTAACGGAAAAGATTCTCGTGCGGAGCACGGTTACCTCTAAAATGAAAGGAAGTAAGGAAGCAATGGTTGGACCAACAATACACTGTCACACTCCCTGCTCTTTACCTTTTGTATACTCTCCCTCTGTCTTAGATTAAGATTCTTGTTTTTCTTTTTGGTGTGTCCCAGACTAAGTTTTTTAGTTGCTTTATTACCTAAAATAGATCATGGGACCCACTTGTCATTCTCACAACAAAAACTCCCTACCCACTTTATCTCTCCTACTTTCTCTTACTTATTTTTTCATACTCACAACATTTATTTTTTCTTAATCTCTGTGTAAAGTCAAACTAAGAACCTTAGTCCGGGACGGAGGGAATAGTAGAGAGAGAGAGGGTGAGGAGATGCATGCAGTGAATGTGATGGTGAAGGTGAGGTTTTCTCTGTCAGTCAATCGTCACCATCCCACCCCTTTCTTCCTTATTGTCCCTCCCACTCCTTTGGCCCCACCACTTTCCCACACTACAACTGTTAATTGCACGACCATGCAATTTAGTTAGTGAAAATTGAAAAAAAAAAAAAAAAAACGTTGATGAGTGTTAGGCAATCTCCGACAATTTGATAAAGAAATTGCATTATTTTTTTCAATTGGTACAATTTCAATATCAAATACTCCCTCCGTCCCACTAGAAGTGAGACTTCTTTCCTTTTTGGTCCGTCCCACTTAAAGTGAGACTACCCAAAATGGAAATGTTTTAATATACTTATATTCATCATTCCCCACTATTTAACCCCACTCATTCTCTCTCTTCATTTTCCACCACTCATTTTATTCAACCAACACAACTATTTACCCCACTCATTCTCTCTCTTCATTTCTACCACATATATATCACTTTATCTTAAATATCGTGCCCACTCCTCTAGTCTCACTCTCAATGGGACGGAGGGAGTATTTATCATCAACTCAAATAACTTGTTTTAAATTTTGCACCATTAATATTATTATTCATATGGGAGTACAAAAAATAAATTGAATAAAATAAAATTAAAAAAAATTAAGTGAAAATCTCGAGAAAAAACTTGTTTTACATTCGTTTTAGTGTAAAACATATTTTCATCTCTTACTATAAAACAAAATCTCTTAACGTAAAACAAAATCTCTTAATGTAAAACAAATTTTACACATGTTTTAGTGTAAAACATGTTTTTCTTAGGACTGACTCAAAATTAAATAACTAAACAAGAAAATAAATATAATCAAAGTAGGAGAGTAGAAGTGGTAGCGAGTATTGTTGCGAGAATAATAAGTGGTCCCATTTTTCATTTTAAATAGTAAAGCAATAAGAAGTTTAGCTGGACGGACCAATTTTTTTTTGAAAACATTAGTCTAGTCTGAGGGGGAAGGGGTAAGTTTTAAAGAGATGATCAACATATATTCGCCAATGGCTGCATTGTCGAATAAAAATATGTCTCACTGATTTTAAATAAATATTAATGTCAAACTAATTAAAGTAGGAGAGTAGAAGTGGTAGCGAGTATTGTTGTTTCATTTGAGTTTTTTTTGTTCAAGTGAGTTTAGATTAAATATTAATGTCAAACAAATACTTTTAATGAATTATAAAAAATCACCAATGATGAATTAATAAGTAATATACTAATAACAATTTCCAAAATTTTATTAAATTTTTTTTGAAAATATTAACTTGACAATTATTTCATATTTGATTAAAGTTTAACTTATTTTTTATTATAAAAAATCAAATGAGGTGAATTTATCGAGACACAGGGGATACATTTGATATACTTCATCCGTCTCGTTTTAAAATTAAAAAAAAAAATCATTTTAAGTGTCTCATTTTAAACTTCAAAACTTAAAAAAGAAATCTTTTTATACTTTTAAATTTGTGTACACACATGTCATACTTACAACAATTACCCGTTAACTATTTTTTATTCTGTCTTATCAAGCTATTTACACTCACAACACATCACTTTTTTATATATATATACTCCCTCCGTTCCAAGGAAGTTGCAACATTTTGCTATTTAGTGTATTTCACAAAAGTTGCAACAATTCAAAAATGGAAGCTTTTATTACTTTTATAATCCTCCACTCATTCTCTTCCTCCCAACCACTCATTATTCTCCGCTCATCTCTTTCCACCCCCACTAATTCTTTCTCCCTCTCTACCTTTCATTTTTAATATAATATTATATCCTTAATTTTTCAACTTCAAAATAATTGTTTCAACTTTTTTGAAACGGAGGGAGTATACATTACTATTTTTTTAAAAAAAAATAAATTGGGACCGGAAAGAGTATTTGGTACAACATATTTTCATTTTTGAATCTGTAACATCCACCGGGTAAAATTGGAAATCGCGTTGACGGAAGGGTTAACGGCAGCTCCTAAATTGACGTAAAAGGTAATGGTGAGATGACTTATTTCAGTTTGCAGTGTTTTCGACGTACCGTTCTAAGGTTAAGTCAGTTCAAATTTGAAGGGCAGTCAATCAAACGACTGTTTATTATCTGTCCGACAAATTATTGGTCCGTGTGGGAATAGCAAATCGGAGTCTTGAATATCTATTCCAAATCGAGAAACGATGGAGTTGAGATCTCCTGTATTATTTTTGTGTGTTACTCTATGTACCATTTATAATATTAACCGTTTACATGTTTGCATAATATTATAATGAGCAATGCTAGGGGCACAAAAGAAGTTTACAAAATGATGGATACAAAGTGAGGTGACGATATTTTATTGGTTAAATCGATTGTGCACAAAAGAAGTTTACAAAATGATGGATACAAAGTGAGGTAACGATATTTTATTGGTTAAATCGATTGTGGACCCGGCACACTCTAATAAAAAATACCAATAGAATTTTGATACATCATTTTGTAAGCCACATTTTGTGGAACTTTTTTGTGACTTTATATTTACCCTATTACAATAATATCAATCTCAATAACTGCGAGCCATTAAGTCACTTGTGACACATAAAATGGTATACAAATTAGCACAGAGAATTTTGACTCAAAACATTAGGTTCGATTCGATGGATTAGATTTGCTCCGAAGCGAGCGTATGTGACACGTGGCAGCTAGTTGGTGGCGAAACTCCAACCGTTTGACCCATATATTTACACAAACCTGGTGCTTGGTCCACTTGGATATAAACGTGCCTATTATTTGTGTACACAATTACTCTAAAAACCACCACTCTAACATTAAATCTTAAAAAAGAGAGATATTTTTTCAAGTCTTCTAAGTTTTTTACTTCATCCGTCTCAAAATAGATATCGTTTTGGAGTGTTTTACACATATTAAGAAATATCATTAATGTATATGAAAAAGTCTCAAATACCCCTAAAATAATTCAACTACCTGGGTAATTAAATGGTTAGGTAAGAGATAGTTCACTATCATTATTAAGGGTATAATTGGTATAGAGCAATAAAAAAGCTTTGAAAATAGTGAAATGACAAGTATTTTGAGACAAAAATTAACTCCCAAAACGACATCTTTTTTTAGACGGGGAGTACATTTTAGAAGAAAAATGCTGCCTACTACCCCTTTCCTCTCATTTATTTTGGTCACTTTTAATTTTTATTAATTCATACAAGTGAATTTTGATTTTACATTAATATGAATCTAACCACTGTAACGAAATAAAACTTGTTATTGATAAAACACTTAGTGACTCATCAATAACACTTTTTAAATTTTAATTAAGATGAATATATTTATATTAATGTTTGGCCAAAGTTCACTAGTGTTGACTATCAAAAATCAAAAGTGGCAAAAAAATATGAGGCTGAGGGAGTATAATATGTTCGTTTGCACAAACTTGGAACCACTCTTTTGAAACTTTGCTCCACAGCTTCTCTCATATAAAAATCAGATAGTGTTTTATTAAATGTTGTATACACAATGTAAAACGTGGGACTCAATGTAAAAAAAAAAAAAAAAAAAAAAAAGTGTATCAGACTTTTTTGGAAATCATTTTTTTTATATTCGTTCAACACGACGTACATTGTGTAGCAATGTTTTACAAAACGTTGACTGGTTTTTACATGGGATGAGCGTTGGAGTTAAGGATGGCAACGAGTTAGGTTCGAATTGGATCAGGCCTAATCTGAATCTGATCCAAACACTAGAACTCCTTTGCTGAACCCGATCCGAAACATCCTGACATGTGCCCTGATTCAAACCCCAATCCGAAACCGAGGCATTTCAAAAAAGAACTATGTAATCTCTCTTCCATCCTGAACAATCCCTAATTCTCAGTTCCCATTAAACCCTAATTCAAATCAATCAATCTACCAACCCACTTGATTTCACCTAACTTCAATTTTCACGCTTTATTTGTTTATTCAAGGTTCATTGATGAATCCACAAATTGTAACCGCAATTTGTACGAGATGTGTAACTCAATTTAGATATAAGTGAAAATATCTAAGAACTTCATAAGCTTACTGGAGATAGGCGGGATGGAGTTGAAATAATGGCGGCTGGATTGCAGGGCCTCGACGGCGGAGAGGCAGAGATGGATGATTGAAGGAGAAGCTCGGGTTAACGTGTAGAAACGATAAAGACAAGTGAGAGAGAACTACGGAAACTAAGTTTCTAATTTCCAAACCAAATTTTTTTTATATAGGTAAGGTTGTGTGTAGATTTTTTTTTTTTAAAGGAGGGTTTAATAATGAAAATTGTAATTTATGTTTATGAAATCGGGTCGTATCTGAGATGGTACCATAACCGACCCGAATCTCGATCGGATCATAAAATTCCTACAGAACCCGAAGTTTTTGGATCAAAACACCCTTGGATCAGACCAGGTTCAGTAAAATTGCCATCCCTAGTTAGAGTAAAGCTCCCCTTGAAGTAGTTTGAAATCGCGATTGCACGCTGTTCAAGCGCCCACTCTAAAAGCCAACTATTAGAAAAAGTCTTGATAACCGAGCTTTAAGGGGGCATTGTTCCAAGTAATAGTTAGTTACTAGAGTAAAAATATTGATACCTAACTCAAAGCAACAACCACTACCACAACTAACACCACAATCATTGCCATTTCACTACATTCACCACCACAATCACAACTATTATTTTAATTGGCGTTTTGATATTGGTGATTCTGATGGTGGTGGTGATGGTGGTGGTTACTTTGGTAAATGCATGGTAATAAAGTTGGTGAAATAAATTTAAACAATAATATATGTTGATATTAGTAGTGTTGATGGTGATATATTTGTAAATATGTGAAACTATTTTAAAAACGCGTGGTGGCATTTTTGTAAATAATCAAAACTTCTATAAATACACTGGTGATATCTAACACTCTAACTGGTTGTGCCAGTGCAAGTATTTTATTGTGTCAGTTCATTTGTTTTTTTATCGCAAGTGAGAATGTTTGATAAGATTCGTTGATGGAGTTTTTAGTGCAAGTAGAGATTGTATTATAATGACAGTTATAGTGTTTTTGATAGCAAGTTATAGTGTTTTTGACAACTGATTCGCATTGTGAAAGATTCTTTGAGGCTAATGACTGATAGGCACAACCTTTGAGATCAATAGCCAGAAATTTTTAAATTGATAACCAAAAAGTTGGTTTTCCAAATGAAATTCTGAGATCTATAACAGTCATAGTGTTGGGTTTTGAGGGTCCATGCGCAGCGGAAGACGGCAATAGAAAATCAACAAAACTCATGAGCCCATGGATCCATTCATGATGATTAAATTAATAGAAAGATGAATTTAGAATACTAACCGTTGTTGTGCGTTTAAAATTTTCGGATCTTCAAATCTTCAAGCTTTATGATTTGATCTTCTCCACGTTCTTCGGATCACGATTACAGGAACACGAACTTGAGATGCTAAATCTAGCATCCTCTATGTGTATCCACACGCGAACGAATATCTAGAATAATTCTAGATCTGGACTGCTAGATCCCATAGAAACTCTTTCTATCAAAAGGCTATATGAATATTATGCGTTCTTCATAAGTTTAAATTGTATTTAATACATATGATCATCATATGATCATCGATTAAAATTATACTAGTTCTTCATAAGTACTAGGGACAGAGATTATTATAATAAACATGAAAAACATATAATAGTCCAGGTTCTTATCTCCATAACAAATGAGAATATGACATAGCATGAGGCCTTTCTCAAGGGTCTAGGGCATAATCTCCAACACATAGGGCTTAGCCCAGTAATATGATAAAAACCTCCAGAAAATGTCATTTAGGCCCTTAAACAGACTTTTGAAGTTTTTCTTTAAATGAAGTGTAAACAGATGGTCAGTGACAATGTTTGAGATGCCAGTTATTGTGTTACCAATGTCAAGTTCATGCGTTCAAAAGTGTCAGATGGTGTTGAAAAGTTTCGGTTATTGCAAAAATGTCAAATGTGTCTTTTTGTAAAGAGTTTAAGTTTTTTACAAAAATGTCAACGTATATTTAAAAACTCGTTTCTCCTAATCCGAAAGAAAAACGCGTTTTTTCAGAAGAGTAATCCTTGATTTTTTTTATTTTTATTTTTTTAAAGGGAGATATCCTAAATGATAAGATATTTATTTAGTGACAATTTTTGTTCATAGACATTAATTTCAAGACCTTATATAATTGGTCAATTTGCTTTAAAATAGAAAGTTTATTTGTTTATAGATTTTTCATTTGATTAGAAAAAATCTACTTGCCAAATGGCTTAACTTATAAGCTAGCTAGACTCGTAATGAAGCATATTTTGTTTAAGGGGAAATGACAATTTAGGGTCCAAATTTTAGGGGGTGTGTGCCAATAGGGGTCTGATGTATCAATTTTGTCAATTTAGGGTCCAAAATTGCAAAAGTTGTGCAGGTTAGGGTTTTTTAACGATTCTGTTAACAAAATCCAGTTAAGTCAAACGTGTTTTGCACGTGGACTTAACTGAAGTTTGTTTTGAATATTTGGATGATTATATCGTCATTTCAGACAAAGAAAATTAATAATATTTTTTTGAAATATTACATTTTATTTTCTTATATTAAATTAACTAATAATTAAAACATTATTAAAATAATTTTTCAAGAAATAAAATATTTTTTTCATTTAGAATCACTATAAAATAAAATGTATAATTTTTAAAAAGAAAAAAGTGTAAAAAATTATATTAAAAAAAACATTTAATTTTTTTAAAAAGAAGAAAGTGGGGATCAGACAATTTTTTTTTTTTTTTTTTTTTTTTTTTTTATGGTGGTTAGTATTGTTCATTATTAATATTAGTATTCTAATTATTTCAGTTTTTCATAAAATTATTTTTAAATTTATTAATAATTTTCCTTGTTTATAACTTCATTTTCTGTGTTTCCAAAAAAAAACACTTTAATGTTTATTTGTTTTTTCTGATTTATTAGCATTTTTATAATTAATTAAAATTATTCATAAAAATAATAATAAGAGTAAATGACAATTTAGGTTCTACTGTATAAGGGATGTGTGAAATGACACAAAGCCCAGACGAACATCCAAAACAAACTTCAGTTAAGTGCTTCTGTTACTTAGCTGTATTTTCTTTACAGTTTAGTCCAAAAACCCTTAATTGACTAACGTTGTCAACTTTGGACCCTAAATTGACAAAATCGATACATCAGACACCTATTGGCACACCCCCCTAAACTTTGGACCCTAAATTATCATTACCCCTTTGTTTAAATATATTGTTCACACAATCACACGTATGTAATCAAAAAGGTCAACACAATTGTTTCCTTTCACGTAATAGGAAAGTCTCATTCAATACTTTACGCTGAAACTTCGTTCGTAGCAATCAACACCAACACATTCTGTCAATATATTACAAACTCCATAATAGATAGTACAAAATTTGGAGACAAATTTTTTACTCCTTTTTTTTTTTTTTTTTTTTTATATATATATATATATATACTTCTTGAATCTTCTTTAAAAAAAATATACTACTCCCTACTTGAAACTTGAAATCCCTCTCCCTATTAAAACTTGTATTGTTACGCATTAATGCCTTATTTTACTTTTCTCGATTCTTTTTTTTTTTTGAACCATTTGTTAAAAATTGTGAATATTTTATTGTTATATGAGACATTTGTATCGTTAAATTTAGGAAATATTGATCAAGTGGTTTTTTAATAGTCCTTGAAGGGTTTTTTTTTTTTTTTTTTTTTTTTCTGTTTTTTAAAGGCAGTCCTTATAGGTTTCTTCCGCTCCACACATGTTTTTTTTTAATGTCATTAACAAGTTTCACTTCTTAAAATTAACATTGTTATGGTTTCAAAGAAAAATTAACATTTTTGTTATATTTATCTTGCCCCAATTGTGATACTTACACTACCGTGCCATTGGCATGGGCATTGAGTACTAGTCCATAGGGGTGTCAGTGGTTCGGTTCAAACCGCGGTTTGAGACCGAACCGAATCAAACCATACGGTCTGGTTCGGTTTTCAAGCACGAGTGGTTCGGTTAGGTCTCGAAAATTGGTAAACCGCGTGGTTCGGTTTGGTTTGTGGTCTGACCCCTTCAAACCAAACCAGGCCGAACCAAACCAGACCAAACCACGAGACCGAACCGCCAGACCGAACCACCAGACCAAACCATCAGACCGCATATATTAGTCATATATTTGTATGTTAAGTAACATCCACCTTTGAAATATATATAAAAAAACTACATTACATTAGACCATTCTTAAATCTCATTTTATATCTTATTCCTTATTCATTTCATCACATGTTATATTTGTTGAGGCACATAGTTAACAAAATTATGATGTGTGTTCACTTCATTCGGCTTATTTATTCGTTAAATATTTTTCTTTCTCCGAATTTTCTATTTTCAAAAAAGTTTAAACCATGATTTGAACCACTATCTAAACACGGTCTGAACCACAATCTAAGCCGCAGTCTGAACTACATTACTGAACCGCGGTCTGAACCAAACCGAACCAAACCATGGCGGTTTGGTTCGGTTCGGTTTGAACTTTTTTGTGGTTCGGTCCGGTCTGGAATTTTCCCAAACCGATGAATAGTGGTTCGGTCTCTAAAATGGCCGAGACCGAACCAACCCGAACCATTTACACCCCTACTAGTCCAATAACATTTCCCACACAAATACATAAAAATAATAAGGGAAATAATATAGTTACAAAAGATGGCTACAAAATGTTGTTACAAAATGAGGTGTTATAATTGTATTAATGCTTGTAATTAGAGTGTGGCGGGTTCACACTCGATGCAACAAATAAAATGTCAGACACCTCATTTTGTATTCATGGTTTTGTGAACTTCTTTTGTAAGTCTACAATTTACAATTGTACGAGTAATAAATCAAAGTTTCAATAATCGCAGGGGCAATTTGGGAATTTTACGTAATATAGTACAGGGACAAAGAGGTAACTCAGAGAGAAAAAAAAGGCATTTAATCATCGCTCAGAATAAAAAGCTTCCCACTCCTCTCTACACTTTCTCTCTCTAGAGCTGTAACAAATCCTCCCGCATTTTCAAATCAGACGGTCAAAAAAACTCTCTCTCTCCTAATATCATCGGCGTAGAATTCACCACACGCACTCATTTCATCACTCATCATCATCAACCCCAATCCCAACATACATACGCAGTTAATACATACATGGCCGTAGGAATGACGTCGACGTCGACGCCACCGCCGGTGAGTCTCTCTCCTTCTAAACTCAGTTTCTCTCTCTCGCCATTTCGTCTATACTGTGTTTTTTTTTGTTTTTTCTCTCTTTCGCAGTTTTCAGAAATTGTAGGTCTCAATCTCATCATTTAGTTTGTTTTCAATTTTTTTTATCTTGTTTGTTTTGGATTTTGTGCGATTCTGAAGATCGGATCGAACATGAAACCCTAGCCCTAATCTCACTTGTATCGATCATGCATTCAGTTTTGAGGTTTTCGTTTCTCATGATCGTTTCTCTTTGCGCAGATAATTTGAAGGAGAGAGGGAAACAGAGATTGAAGAGTATTTACTGTGCGATCTCAGCGAATATTGTAGTCGAAGGTGAGGGATTTTAATGATTAATTTCATTTTTTTTAAATTTAATTTATCTATAAATGCGTTTCTCTTAGTTTAGGTTTTCAAAAAAGAAAAATTTTAACTTTTTTTTTTCTTAATTTATTTTAGAAGTAAGATTTGTGTTAGATATGGAAAAATCTTCGGCTTCTCCTTCCATGATCCAGTAGTATATTTTGAAGAAAATAGAAAATAGAAAAGACGGATCTAGAACGATGTCTATACCTACTGTTTTCTTGCCTTTCAAGTTGATGTAGAGAGAGAAAAGAAGAGAGAGTGAGAGAGAGAGAGAATGTGTTTTCTTCTTATGAACTACGCGTCGTCTTTAATCATTTAATCGAAAATCTTGCTCCTGTTTGATGGAAAGAAACAGCTGCTTAATTTCTGGCTAGCTCTTGGTAATTTTATTTTGTCATCTTATTCTTTTTTTTTTTTTTTCCTGAGTTTCTTTAAATACTCCCTCCGTTCCAAAATGATCTTCGCATTTGACTATTCAAACTTTTTAAGAATATGAACACTTGCTTCACTAGCTATGCTTTGTTTAAGGCACTTTTAAGCTTAAATTGTGGAAATGTGAAGAACTTTTTGAGGCAATGAGAAATGGCAAATAAGAAGATCATTTTGGGACGGAGGAAGTATAAACATAAACAAACTGTATGAATGAATATATTGATTTGACTTACCAATGTCTGTTTCGATATTCCAAATTGAAATTTAAGTCTTACCTGTTTCTCTAAAATCCATAAAAATGAACCTTCGCTGAATGCCATATAATCATTCATTATACATTCATCCCGAGATTCCCAGTTTTCCTAATTTTTAAATTGACCATCTTCCTCTTTATGTGTGAAGTCTAAAATTAGTTTAATAAATCAAGATTTTGTTATACAATTAGTAGTTCAAGTGGTTAATTATCGATGAGAAATTGATAGATAAATTAATGTGTTTTAAGTTTTGAAGGAGATCGATCAGGATGTCTTCATCAAGCTCACCATGTGCTGCTTGCAAATTCCTTCGACGAAAGTGCACCCAGGAGTGTGTATTTGCACCCTATTTCCCACCAGACCAGCCCCAAAAATTTGCCAATGTCCACAAGGTGTTTGGTGCAAGTAACGTTGCCAAACTCCTCAATGAGCTCAATGCAACCCAAAGGGAAGATGCTGTCAATTCATTAGCATATGAAGCTGAAGCCCGTCTTCGTGACCCCGTTTATGGTTGTGTTGGTCTCATTTCAGTCCTTCAGCATAGGCTCAAACAAGTCCAACACGAAATTTTTGCAGCCAAGAATGAGTTATCTCGATACATTGGTCCGTCCGCTATGTTACCGATTCTAAACCCGGGTTTTATTCAAACACATTCATCAAATCCGTCCCAACTGGCTGCTATGTATAACATGCAGCCGATGTTGGGTGTACCCGGTCCCACTCATGGAAACCAAATGATTATACGCGAGCCTCCTCCTCCGTCCCAGTCTCAGCACCATCAACTTCAGCAGCAAAATCAGCATCAACATCATCACCAACATCATCAGCACCAGCAGATGCTTGAAGCGCAACAGTTAGCTGCTGTTCTGACGGCTAGGGAGCAAGAGGAGATGATGATGAGGTCTTATGAACAACAACAACAATTGCAACTGCAGCATCAACATCAACATCAACATCAACATCAGTCGGAGATTGAGGGGATAATTGATGGGTTTGATAATACTGGGGCGGGAGGACAAGTTACTGCTAGTGGGTTCAATGACCTTACTGAAGAGGATATGTTGCCATCTCTGGCTTTGGGTTCTTATGATAATACCATTTACCATGTGCAACATCAACAGCAACAACGACAACAAGATCAACAACACCAGCTACAGATTCAAGCAGAACAGCTTTTGCTTCAGCAACCAGAACAGCCACAACTACCCGATCGAGATCATGGGGTAGAGGAGGGTAGGATCGGCGGCGGTGGTGGTCCTCCAATTTGATTTTTGCTCATTTCTGGATTCTTTCAACAACAATTTTTCATTCTAGGTATTTCTCGCTGTCTACCTTATTTGTCCATTATTTAATTTATTCTATTTGTCTACCTGGTAAATGATTCTGTGTTTCTGGGCAATGTTTGCATCTTTTGGTAGAACCTGGTTTTATGTTTTTGTTCATTTCTTAAAGAAAATTATGCTATTTTTATCAAAGAGAATATACATGAAGTGAGAAAAAGGATAGAATAAAGGATTTGTTGGAGGGTAGGGTATAAAGCCAAAGTTACTCTTTATTGCATAGAGCAGTTGGTTGGGTTGGGGGGGGGGGGGGGGGTAGTTAAGAGGAATTATTGTCATTTCACTGCCCAGATATGTCACATTCATGATCAGTAATCATAACATGTTGTAACCATTAAAACCCTAAGTGTATTTCCACTGTCCCTATAATGAGAGCAGATCTTCTGTACCCATCCGGTGTGCCACTCCATGTGCCCAAAGTGATCAAACGGCTCACAGTTTTTAAAATTAACATTTTATTAATATTATTCAAACATATTAACGGTCGGATCACTTTGGGCACATGGATGGCACACCGGATGGGTACAGGAGATATGGTTTCCCCTATAATAACTTGAGATGAGCAATGTGCTGAATTATGCAATTTGCAGTAACTAGCATTGATGTTTTGTGATTTTAAAGTTATGGATTGTTTTTTTTTTTTTTTTTTTTAGAGGTTTTGGTGAAAGAATCAATTAGCCTGATGTGAAATTGGTGGAAACCTTTTGTTGGGTGCCGTAGGAAAGAGGATAAAATTCTAGGACATTATTTTAGGGTTCTAGTTACCTATACCCATTTGCCTATTTTGTCTTTTATGGAGCTAACTTGGCTACACTCCATTAGAAAAAGTACTGTAATGGACATCCTCCTGTATTTCATAACTATAGCAACTCTTTCAAAAAAAAAAAAAAAATACTCTCTCTATCCCTAAATGAGTGTCCAAATTTTATTTTAAGGGACACTGAAAATCTCAACTTTTTAAACAATTTGGTAACAACGATTCATATATAATTTTGTAATCTCCTTTCCAAACCTTTAGTTTTGCACGTATAAAGAAACCAGTGAAAAAAATTTCGAAAAAAAAAACGTTTAGGGAGAAAGTTATGTTAAAAAAAGACACTCATTTAGGGACAAAGATTTCTTGAAAATGGACACTCATTTAGGGATAGAGGGAGTAATAAAAAAAAATCTTTGGTGCTATTTTGCGTGGATTTTACAATTATATACTCTTCCGTCCAACACAGACGAGACTAATTTTATTTTTAGTCCGTCCCACCACAAGTGAGATAGAAATGTTTTAATATACGTATTTATATTCAACCAACACTACCATTTAACTCCACTCATTCTCTTTAGTCTCACTTGTGATGGGACAAAGGGAGTGTGGAAGAAAAAAAATAAAATACCACGTCTGGTCTTATTTAACTGCCTCTCTTTTATGCAAAAAAAATAATTGGTTAAAAATAGTTATCAAATTTGGATTAAAACATTTAAATTACAATTTATGCTCACATTAAATTTTGTTTTATACTACTAGAGTGGGTATAAGAAGAGTTTTCACTTGAGGATTCCTTTTTAAAACACAAATATTTGGTGAAATATTGGTACCCCGTTGTGTTGTTAATGTGCCCATGCTTAACTGAGAGTAAACAATGGTTCCATACATTTGTGTTGTAATATTTCCGTTAAATATTTAACGGGAATATTCCAATGTGTGTGAAGTGATATGCTTCCTATGAGTTTTCTCGTTATTCTTCTTTATGTATTATATTTTGTCAAATTATTTTATTCAAGTGTTTGCAAATTTTCTAATTGTCTGATTTTGTTTTATTTTATTTTATTTTCTTTTGTCGCAGCTCAAATTCGGCGGTATACAAATGTACAAACACAATGAGGGAGAGAGAGAGAGAGAGAGAGAGAGAGAGAGAGAGAGAGAGAGAGAGAGAGGTGTTTAATTTAATTTAATTACAGTTGACATGTGATATTTAAGGTCGTAGTAAATTAACCAGAATTTCCCTTTAAATTTTATTATTTTTTGGCAGATAATTTTGACGAGGGTGAACCTTTATTTATTGGGAGTTGCATTTAAAAAAATCCCATACACTACGTTACTTTATGTTTAATGGGATTGCTTCTTGATCCCGGTTTCTTCTTTTTATACTCAATCTTCCATTTGCCCACATCTAATGAAATGTTGAAAAGTTTTTTTTTTTTTTTTTTTAAACTAGACTTTTATTAAAAATAGAAAGTAGACTATTAAGGTCGTCTTCAACAGTTTGATTGAAAAATTGTACTATCCTTCATAATAGCACAAATTTTGCATCAAACATCTCAAACAAGTTGGCTTCAAATGGTCTACCAATATTTTTATTAATTTGATATATAAATAATATTAGGTTTTATTTTATATGGTAAAAATATTTTGATATATTTATATAAAAAAGAGATAACTCTATCACTTACTTCAAATTTGAATTAAGAGATAGAGTCAACACTATTTCGAAAAGCAAGAGATAGAAACTAAAACATGCTCTATTTCAATAGAGTGATGTTGGAAAGGGTCTAATTAAAGTGATTGTGCTATTTACTTGAAATTGGTTGTCAAAAATGTTTTAGAATGAAATGTTCAATCTAAGTTTAGAGAGATTTTTAGAAGAAAAATAAAATTTTACATTTCATGTGGATGTTATGCATAAGACTGAATATTATGTGATTTATTTGCAAATGAATAATCCTGACCAATCAAATAATTTAGAAAGTTATGTTTTAAATCAAGGTTCTAAAAACCGCTAGGCGCCGCAGCAGCGCCTAGGCGGGGTCTAGACAGAACTTAGGTGGGGCCGATAATTCAGAAATAGTTATAAAATCCTAGGCGAGACTTAGGCGTTTCATTAACGCCTAGGCGGCCGACTTTTAAAACACTACTGTTTTAAATATGCGGTGGGAAATTTTAAGCATCAATCACTCAATTTTGGAAACAAGTCTTGTTTTTGGATAAACATGACAAGCAAACATGAAATCATCTTTATAGGAAGTAGGGATTGTATACTTATAACTTTAATTTGACTTGGTTCTATTCATAATATAAATTAATATAATAAAAAAACTTAATTTAATTTTCAACTAGTTTTGCAATGCTCATTAAGCATTTGCAAAATTGCTGATATTGCAAATTAACCAAGGGAGTTGGGGGTCTAAAGTATCTGACAAATAGATAAATTTATAAAATGAGTAAATAAATCATAATATTGTGAAAAAAGAAGGATCGAGATGAGGACCACCGTACCAACTTGTGTGTTCAAAATTACACATTTAATTCCTATGTTTGACCATCATTAAATTTATTTTTTAAAATGCAACTCCTCCTGATGATCACAACAGCCAATAATGGCCAGTTTCATAGATTTTATTTAGAAAATAAAAGGGCTTTGATTAGTGTAGTGCATGTTCATGTGCCTATTCAATAAATTATCCTACTTTTGACATTATAGTTAACGAGTAATTAAACAACAATTATTGTTTCATTTTTTTATTTGACGACTGAAATTGGATGACCACATGCAATATTTATTTTCGCATTAAAACTAAAATCAAAATCAGAACTATGCTATCTTGAATTTAGATCATGCCTTTTCTTTTCGATTTGAAATTATTTTAAGAAAGACTAATATGGATTTGGCAAGTAAAATTCACAACAACCATTTTAAAACGGATTGAAATTAGAGGATGTCGGTCTCACACGTGACACCGTCTCACACAAGTTTTGTCTTGAAATTAATGGTACGTGTAACACTTAATAATGAGACAAAACTTAATAATGAGACAAAAGAAAGTACATTGGCCAAGTCCAAATTTTGTTTAAAAGGTAATTGGATTCACAAGTCATCGTTGGTGAAGTATTTGTTGGAGAGTTGGTTTAGACTTTCACATCATTGCGGCGGTCAGTTTGTCGACGGTTGCACGTCTGTAAAAATCATCATTTTTGAGATGAGCCTACACATGCTGCTGTAGAGTGCCATCTTTTAAAATTATATATTAATGCAAAATATGTATTATTTGCTATAAAATATTGTTTTGGAGCTAACTATAACCCGCATAAAGGACAAAATCATACCAATAGAGGTTCTGAATTCAGTAATAAACTGCAATGTACAGCAGTTGGGGGATTTCGAACCGCTCCACTGAGCGGTTAGCTCCACCCCGGTCCACCACTGGTTCCGATTAGAGTCACCTCATTTTTTTTTGTTCGACGGATGGGATGTGTTCGAGCTTGGTAGGACCCAAAAAAATTGAAATCATTTCAGCCTCACAGATGATGAGCTCGCCTATGTGGCCTTGATCGGAGCCGTTGGGTGGAGGGGTGGAGCGGTTCCGGGTCCGGCAATTGGGTTGAGAAAAAATCATCAGGTGAAGTACTGTACTAGTCAAAATTTCAACAATTGTTTGATGTAGAATTGGTGATATTGCTTGGATATATATCGATGTGACAGAAGATTTTGCACACGGATGAAATATTTGATTTGAACCAACCTTAAAAATTCTTTTTAAAGATTTCCTTCTGGTTTGACGTTAGCAATATCTCAAAGTCCCATTTATAAACATTAACCAATCACATTTCACATCACCTTGTTCTCATCCTCCTAAAACCACTTTTTTTTTTTTTTTTTTTAGATGTCCACGCCATAAGGAGGCGAGGAGAGAGATCGAACTCTAGCGCTCACCGAGGGTGAGGCTTGGGCCACTCCTTTGGGGACAAAAAAAAAAAAAAAACCCCCACAATTTTCTAATAACTCACTCTGTCTGAAAATGATCATATTTTTTTCGACGTTATTACCAGAGAATTGTGAGCAATGATTTTAAGTTGATTTAATTATCTTAATAAAAATCTAAAAGTTGTTATTGATAGTATTGTTGATGGTGTGTCAATAACAAATTTTAGATTTTCTTTAGTACAACTGAGTCAACCTAAAATCCTTGGTCAAAGTTTCTTCAATAATGTCGAAAAAAGTGTGATCATTTTGGGCCGGAGGCGGTATGATTTATGGACAAGGGAATGTTGAAATACCTAAAATCTCATTTCATTAAAATGAATTTAAGAATAAGATTTGATATTACTTGCCGTGAATGTGCATCCCATATGAACTCAAATTATTTTTGATCGTTAATCAACATGTGGCCTTTGACTAAATCATCCAGTTTTGACTTTATTGTTAACAAGCGAAAGTAAAATTCTTTCGAAAATGCACATTTCTGCTACAACTTAAGATTTCAATTTTTAAAGTAATACTATATGACTTTGACTGGTTTGGGTTACACATGAACCCAGTTCTCAGGTGGAATAATCGCAGGCTTTCACATGCAATGTTTGTTTCATCAACAATGAATAAATATTAGCAGTCCTAATTAATTAAGATTATAGATTGATGTACGAACTAATCACCTAGAAACTAAAGAAATATTTTCTCAAAAGCACTCCATCTAAATGTTTAATATTTATAAGGACTCTACATTTTTGTTTTTTTAATAAAATTCATTCGTCGCTCTGAGACATATCTATTAAACACTCTGATACCCATGTCGTTCTGAGACACGTCTTTTAGACACTCTGATAAACATGAAAAGTCCAAAAAACCTCTGATAGTTGCTTCTTGGAGTCTAAAAACCTTCGGACAGTTGTGTCTCGAAGGGCTTTTGAGCAATAAAAGTTCTGTATAGGCTTTTAAAAAAATAAATAAATATAAAGTCCTTATTAAAAATTACATTTTGTTTCAGGCACTTTTGAGAAATTAATCCTAAATTAAAAGCTTACAAAGTTGTGTATGATTCCTCTGATTTAGTAAAACTGTGTCATTTGCCTTTTAAATATTTTTATAAAAATAAAGGCGTGTTGTCTGTTGTACAGTTTTAAAAATAGAAAATTTTCAAAACGGAGATTTTTTTACGCTACTATTTTTAGTGGCTAAAATGGGCCAATAATTTTAAAAAGCTCCGCTCGAAAAGTTTCTAGTGAGACGCTTAATTAGCAAAAAGCTGATCTTTTTTCACTTCATTCTAGACGCATTGCTCTACCAGACAACGCCTTACTCCCATTTTGACCCCCTAACATTCATATATCATAAATTACCTCCTAAAATTTATAGCAAAGAATAACATTATTTGTGTTAGCTAGAGTTTAAAATAATTAACTTTTATAAATTGTCGGTCAAAGTGCAATAAATTGACCGTCAAGTCAAAGTGAGACTGTAAATCTAATATTAGGGGAGCATATATTATCTTGACCAATTCGATTGCAATTTTGGCTACGTCCTTTCTTATTAACAATACCACTCATACTCTTTTAATACATACACTAACACTCTTCAACACTATCAATAGTACCCTTTCACACGATCACCAGTGCTTTTTTAAACACATGTACTGATACTCTTTTACACACAAACAATGACATTCCATAGTGAAAATCTCGAGAAAAACTTGTTTTACACTCGTTTTAGTGTAAAACTTGTTTTCACCTGTTAATGTAAAACATAATCTCTTACTGTAAAACAAGTTTTACACATCTCTTAGTGTAAACCAAGTTTTTTTATAAGACCAACTCCATTCCATATAACTAAGACTCAAGTGTTAAAATTGTTAGTATGACATTTGAATATTTATACGTATCAATTTAAACATTTATATGTCCCAATATAGCATAAATAAATAATAATTTGTAATACTAGCACTGCCACGCCCACGTACAAAGTTGATGCACATTTTTTTTTGGAAAGGTCGTTTATCATAAACCCTAGAAAAATAGGTACTCCCTCCGTCCCAGAGTAAGAGTCTCATTTTCCATTTTGGTACGTCCCAGAGTAAGAGTCATATTCCTAAAATGGCAAAGAATCTTTACTATTCACCCCACTCATTCTCTCTCCTATTTTACTTTTATACTCACAACACCAATCAATTCACTATTCTCTCCCACTCATTCTCTCTCATACTTTACTTTTACACTCACAACATTTACATCACATCCAATATTTATTAATAAGCGTGCAAATGAGGGGTGAGACTCTTACTCCGGGACGGAGGGAGTATTTGTTTTTTCGACCAACTCTAATTGGAGTTGTGACGATGTGTGACCCAATTATTACAGTATTGTAGAGATGAAGTAGAGAGTAGCCAAACCTCAAATGCTCATTTGGTACTCAATACTTATGTAAATAATTATTCGCACATCTTACCCTAATGCTCCGTTTGTTTCGCGTAAAATAACTTCCGGAGAATGTTTTCTTCATTTTCTGGTGTTTGTTACGCACCGAAAAATGAGGAAAATGTTTTCCGGAAAATGGTTTTCTCTCTTTTCTAAGTAAAATGACTTACGGATTTTTACTAAGTAAGCCATTTTTCAGAAAATGTTAACTCTCTCACTCACACCCAATTCCACATACAACCCCACCCTACCCACTACACCTCCAACACCACCCTCTCCATCCATCCTATCCCACCCCACCCACCCACCCTCCAACCTAACCTTACCTTACCTTCCCTCACCCATCCCCCACCCCCTCCACTACCCACCACCCCACCCCCACCCCCCAAAAAAATAATAATAATAAAATAAAATAAATTACTCTTATTAAAATTATTTTCCAACAACTCCCACACTCCCGCTCCTTACCCCCACTACCCCACCCCCTCCCCACAAAAAAAAATTATTCTTACTAAAATTATTTTCTAACAACTCTCACACTCTCGCTACCTACCCCCACTACCCAAAAAAAAAAAAAACCTTCTTTTCACTCATATTAAAAAATAAATAAAAATTGAATACCTCCACCACCCCTAACTACCCACCCCCCACCCCACCCCCACCCCCAGTTTTTTTCCCACTCATATTAAAATAAAAATTGAACACCCCCACCACCCCCAACTACCCTACCACCCCACCCCTCCTCACCGCCCAAATTTCTTTTTTTACTCTTATTAAAATTATTTTCTAACAACACCCACACCCCCCACTTCCACCCCTCCAACCCCACCTACCCCACCAACCACCAATTCCACCCCACCTACCCCACCAACCATCCAATTCCACCGCCACCACCTACCCCACCCACCCTCCCCCCCCCCCCACAAAAAAAAAAAAAAAAAAAACTTCATTTCACTCTTATTAAAATTATTATTGAACACCTCCCCCTATCCCCCCACCTCCCCTACCCCCACCCAACATCACCCACACCACCCCGACCCCCCATTCAAATTTTTCGCATATTACCTTTTGTTTTCTCAAAATAATTTTTTTCTCAAATTATTATTTTTTCATATTTTTTTTTTCTCATATGAAAATATTTACTGGAAAACATTTTCTTAAGATTTACCAAACAACCAAAAATATGTTTATGTCATTTTTCGGAAAGCATTTTATGGAAATCATTTTCCGTAAGTTGTTTTACGCGAAACAAACGGAGCGTAAGTATAGAAATTAGAAAACACACATTATAATGACTCCAGTCTGACCTGTGGCTTACCTAAGCATGAACAATAAAAATTAAAATAAAATCCTTAAAAACAAATTTCAAGCATAAGCAAGTTAGTCAAATCTTGAAATGGACTTGTTGTTAAGAGACGTTTCTTTCAGCAACATTTCAAAAAAAAAAAAAAAAAAAAGAGAGATAGAGAGAGAGAAAGAGAGATATTACATTTAAAAACTTGTATCTTCAGAGATTTGGTAGATGAGATGCAGATACTACTTAACCGTCAACAACAATACTAAGGATTTTGTTTTTATGCACCTGAGGCATAAAAACCAACAAGTACAAATAAGCAAACTTTTTCTTCAACAAATACAAGTTCCCTACTCAATTTGCAAAATTTTGGAGCAAGTGATGCAGGGCTATTTTGGTCCGAAAAGTGACAGGCAGGCTCAGAATGCTACTCCCTCCGTCCCCGAGTAAGAGTCTTACCCTCATTTGCACGCTTATTAATAAATATTGGAAGTGATGTAAATGTTGTGAGTGTAAAAGTAAAGTAGGAGAGAGAATGAGTGGGAGAGAATAGTAAATTGATTGGTGTTGTGAGTATAAAAGTAAAATAGGAGAGAGAATGAGTGGGGTAAATAGTAAAGATTTTTGCCATTTTAAGAATAAGACTCTTACTCTGGGACGTACCAAAATGGAAAGTAGGACTCTTACTCTGGGACAGATGGAGTATAAATTTTTGTCATGATATCGATTATGATTCACACCATCGCGGAGATTAGACGTGACTTTAGTCATTTGGATCGTTTGAGGGAGAAAATGTCGTTTTTGCATTTTTAGAATTTTAATTAGGTTTTTTTTTTTTTTTTTTTTTTTTTTAAATATTGTTAGTGGACTTAGTGCGCAACTATTAAATCTTTGTATATACATGCATGCTAGGAATAATGTAAAAGGGCAGTTTTGAAATTTTAATTAATGAAAGCTGGTTACTTATTAAAAAGAGTGTGTTTTGGAGGAAACTAGTTCATCCATAAGTTATAAAAAGTTTTGTTTTTAAACCTTAAACCCCAAACCCAAAACCCTATGCCTTAAACCCTAAACTCTAAACCCTAAACCTTAAATCCTATAAAAACAAGATTTTTTATAACTTATGGAGAAACTAGTTTCCCCAAAATTTTCTCTATTAAAAATACTTGTGCACTTTAAAAAACTTGTGCACTTGAGATATCTCTACTCCGGTTATTTCTCACAAGAATTTCACATTGGTTTGATTCGCCTGACCTATTGGATTAGAGAAATATATAGCAACCAAGGATGAAGTGTTGTAACCAACTTAGACAGATCCTCTCCAATTTCTTCTACTTCATCTCTAGGGTTAGAGTAAAAATAAGACGATAGTGAAAACAGGAAATAATCTTAAACCCACTAACACAAATTTTTACGTGGTTCACCGATTTGATTATGTTTATGGGCGGAAGAGAGAATATTATTATCAATTGACAATCACAGATACAAATTTTACTAATCTAGTTGCACGAATTATTGATTACTAAATGTGCCAACCTAAATATAGAATTACAGATTTGAAACTACTCTCTAGTTTTAGCTCTAGTTGAGAAATCTATATAGTATTTTAAAATTGGTGAAACCAACTATGGGAATGACACATGAGCAACAAAATAGTTTATCTTGATTGTGAGGCTTCCATGTAGGATGATTGTTCCAATTCCAAAGTATTTTGACATTCGACTACCTAGGTAATAATATTAGTTGATAACAATAGGTATGAAAGTAAGTACTATTGAATACGCGCTTTACCCACGGAATATTCCGTGGGTAAATCACAATTTCCGTCAGTAAATTAAAGTTACCGACGGAAATCGTCCGTCGGAATTCCGTGGGTAAATATTTGTTGGTAATACCGACGGAAATTTCCGTGAGTAATATCCACGGAAATTCCGTGGGAAACGCAATATAAACCGTGGGTAAATTTCCGTCGGAAAACATTTCTCCGATCGGCGGCAGGACTTGCCGGATTTTACTGACGGAAATTTCCGTCGATAGCTTTTTATTTTTTTGTCGGTAATTGTAAATTTACTGACGGAATTTTCCGTGAGTAATTTTATTTAATATTTAAATGATTTTACCCACGGAAATTTCCGTGGGTAAATTAATCAGAATTAAAAAAAAATTATATATGTATATTCAAAAAATATATATTAATATATTTTTAAATATACATATATGTGTTGAATACTACTCCGTCCGTCCCGTCCAAAATAGGATTTCCTCTTCCGACACGGGATTAAGAAATACCAATATTCTATTGTAAGAAGTGATAATGAGTTTGAATTAAGAGTTCTAACATTTATATTAATCACTAATCATTTTTTTTTAAATCCATTATCGGCCCACCACCACTGCCACTAACACCACCACGCCGCCACCACCGTCGCTACCTCCACCACCACCATGACAGACCACCATTTCTTCCGTTATCAACACCACCACCACTATCCTCGTTGTAGAAGCGGAGGCGGAGGACGGCGCGCTTGGAGGAGAGCTCGGCGTCGGAGTCGTCGAAGAAGGTGTTATTGCCAGTGTGTCTCGGCGTGGAAAGGGGAAAGGAGGGTTTGAAGGTTCTTGTGGGCGGTGGAATCGGGTAATCGGAGCTTGACTTCGACCTCCATTGATGGCGTTAGGTTTGAGATTAAGAGGAGAGGTCGATGCGACTGGGTCGGGCCTGGGGTTTTTGAAAATCAAGGTCCGGGAAAAGTGAAGGGGAGAAGATGGACGTGAGGGAGAAGGGCGAGGCGAGGGAGGCGAATATGGTGGGGTCGACGGCAGTGAAGGGGAGAAGCGGTGAACGGCGTTGCTCTGTGCGTGAAAAGAAGAGAGAGAGGGAGAAGGAAACGTGAAGGGGGAAGAAGAGAGATAGGGAGAAGAGGGAGGCGGATAGAGTTGAATGAGTAAATGTAGGGTTTTTGTTTGTTTTGATGAATTTGGGTTCGTTGGATCTGTTAGATCAATGGTCCAAATTGATTTAGGAGTCAATCCATGTGGACATCAATAAGCCAATCAAAGTGAAGTGTATTAGTGTTTTTTTGGATGAATTTGGGCCGCTAGATTCAATTAAAAATAATGTATTTAATGGTGAAGATGTTGCTTAGACTAGTGATACATGTAAATACTTGTGTTCCAATAAAGTATTGAAACTCTTGTGTTTATTTATTTTTTAATAAAATTATCTTGATGATTATAATGATTAGTAAAAATAATAATAACAATAATTATCATATACTCCCTTCATCACACTTTAGTCTAAAAAATCAAAGTAGAAAATTATCAACCTAATAATAATTGCTTAACAACATAGCATAATAATAGCAATATATAATAATAACAATATAATAATATTTAATCTTAAAAATAAATAGAAATAATGCTTATTAATAATCCCTCCATACCAAAATACAGTTTCACTTTTCTTGTCAACCTAAGTTAATTTGCTCAAAATACAGTTTCACTTTTCTTGTCAACCTAAGTTAATGTATAGAGTACATAATCATATAACTAAACTCTATATTATATATCATTATATCCTAAACCATATATTATATGAATAAATAGATAAATAGTTTAAATGGTTTGAAGACATAATTGTTCAAAATAAAAAATGTCATTCACAATGCAACTAATAACTAGAAGGAGGTTAATAATTCTAAACCATATACCTTATACCCTAAACCCTAAACCCTAAAGCATATACCTTAAGCATAGCATATACCACTAAACTCTAAACTCCATATATTCCTATGCCCCTATACCTTAAATCATATATTGTGTACTCCATAATTTAGAGACAAATATTAAATTCGTAACTAAAATATAAAAAATTAAATAATGAAAATTAAATAATAAAATTTGTTCTTGTATAACAAAAAGATGATAGCACTTTGATTAAAATGATCAACTTAATTGCACTTTGATTAAAATGATCAACTTAATTTTAATTAAGACTTCATAGAAAATTTAATAATCTTAATGAAAACCAAAAAAATATTACTTACGGAAAAAAGCGTTATTTACGGACATCTCTGTCGGTAGTACCCACGGACTAATCCGTTGATATTACTTATGAAAATTCCGTAAGTAAGTTTAAATTCCGTAAGTAAGATGATAAAATCAATTACTAACGTACTCCCTCTATTTCAAAATATATGGCATTTTATACTTATTTATATATAATAAAAATACAATTATTACATATAAAAATGACTTAAGTACCCCTAAAAGAATACAACTACCTAGATAGTTAAATGATTAAACAAGAGATATTTTACAATTAATGAATGATGGTATAATAGGAAAACAAGAGCAAAAATGTATTGGATTTAATAAAACGTCAAATATTTTGAAATAAAATTTAAGTTCTAAAACGTTATGTAATTTGAAACGGAGGGAGTGATGATGATAATTAGATATTTAATATTACAAACGCCACCAATTACCACCACCGGGGCCACATACCACCAATCAACCACCACCACTCCTCCACTATTGCCATCACCATTTCACCGCCTCCATCATACTCCACCTTAAGCAATACTTTCGGAAATTTCCTCATTTTAATAATTCTAAACCATATAACTTATACCCTATACCCTAAACCCTAAACTATACTCCCTCCGTCCCAGCACAAGTAGGACTTCTTTCCCTTTTAAGCCATCCCAGAACAATTGAGATTGCCCAAAATGGAAATGTTTTAATATATTTATATTCAAACAACCCCACCATTTAACCCCACTCATTCTCTCTCTTCATTTTCCACCACTCATTTTATTCAACCAACACTACTATTTACCCCACTCATTCTCCCTCTTCATTTTCTACCACACATTCACTATTTTTTCTTAATTATTGTCCCCACTCCTCTAATCCTACTTGTGCTGGGACGGAGGGAGTATACCTTAAGCAATACTTACGGAAATTTCTGTAAGTACTACTTACGGAAATTTCCGTAAGTAAGTTTAAACTCCGTGGGTGATCTTTAAAAATTGAACATAGTATGTCTGGTCAAAGTCAAACTAAGCTTACTTATGAAAATTTCCGTAAGTATTACTTACGGAATTTTCCGTAAGTAAATTTAAATTCCGTGGGTAATCTTTAAAAATTGAATATATTATGTGGTTAAAGTCAAACTAAGGTTACTTACGGAAATTTCCGTAAGTAAGTTTAAATTCCGTGTGTAATCTTTAATTTTGAAAATTTGAGGTTCCCGCTCTGACAAAAGCTGATTTCCGTCGGTAAACAATTTAAATCCGTGGCTAATACCGATGAAATTATTCCGTGGGTAAAACGCGTGTTTCTAGTATATAGAGAACATATATAAAGAGAATAGTATTCTATAAGATTATGTTAGTATATAATAGAACTCATACTCTTATATATAGAATAGAAATGAAGACTAGGTAGGGCATGCATTTAAAGGTGTGTCTTTTCCACTAATGTGACTTTTGAACTAATCAAATTAACTAATCAAATGATAAGATAACTCAATGCATCTCAAGTTGGTGCATAAAGGAAGGTAAATGAAGTGCAAGAGACTCAAAAATTGAAGAGTCATATTAAGAAGAATTTGTGGATATTAGGATATCCATCAATGGACTAAACACAATTGCTAAATTTATCTCTTTAACCCAATCTCCCTTCTCCCTCTCTATGTGTTCTATTTAATTTTTTGGCTTAGATGTTAAGCTACTTTTTTTTTTTCAATGCACGTGAGCACTATAGAGGTTGAAAGGGAAGAAACATTCTCCAAAAATTAGAAGAAGACATTCTACTCAAATTCATAACTTGAGTGAGTCACACACTTCCGCTAATGATTTAGAATGCATAATTATTGCTTTTGTTAACTTTTCTTCCAGTTGAATAATAAAATAAAAGTTATACAACAATATTCCTCCATCCCATAATAACTTTTGCACTTCTTTCTCAATAGCCAAACTAACTTAAAAGACTAATTTTAGTTTGATTTTATTATCTTAATTAATGAAATTTTATAATTTGTTATTGATAATATTATTGATCATGAATCAATTACAAGTTTTAAATTTTCATTAGTATAATTAAACTAACATAAAATTATTACTACAAATGTATTCGTAGTAACAAAAAAAAAAGTTGGAAAATTATTTTGAAATAGAGGTAGTAATATGTTATCTCTTAAAAATTGTTCATCTATTAAGAATCCAAAGATAGTTTATTTACTTGCTTTTTTATCCTGTAGTAGCACTATCATGATGTTTTCTAAAACTTGCTTACATCATTTCTAACATTTTTTTGCAGATGCGTAAGCCGAATATCATAAAAGTTTAGATTTGTCAAACAACTTATTCTCAATTGGATTAAGGTAATCACTTCTCTCCCATTTAAAAAAAAAAATCTCAACAAATTTTAAACATTATGTACCACATCAAAAGCACTTATGTTCATTTTTTTTTTAAATTGAAATTCGACAACAAATTTTGAACATTATGTACCACTCACACGATTCGTCTCATCTACCTCCATAGCTCATTTCTTCTAAAAGTATAAATAATATCTCTTATCGTGCCGCTTATGCTTCTTTACCTGCAAGAAATGTTTTGTCATGGTGTCGACGTGCTCGATAAGTCCTGTTTCAATTAGATGATTTTGATTTTTGATTTCTGAAATTATAATAAATTACTTTATTTTTGCTTTTGTTATCATTTTTTTGTTATAACATCATGGATTTGATTATTATCTTGGCTTTAGTTCTTTAGATTAATTATTGATTTTTTTATATATGTCAATGTATTTGATCTGATTTGATTTTTTTTTATATTTTTTGTTATTGATATATAATATTGGTTGGATGTATTATAGTCGATATTTGTAAAGATTTTTATGTTATCTGATAAGTTATTGAATAATGGCAGACTTCAAGTTAAGATGATATGTATCTCATCGTAAGTGATGCAGGTAATACTTATTTTTATGTTTCTTAAAATATTTGCATTAGTTAAAAAAAATGATTTGTGCACAAACGAAAGGGATCGAACCTTCGACTTCCAGGACCAAAGCCCGCCGCCTTACCAATCGGCTAGGCCCCATTTTTGTTTTCTTCAATAGTTCAATAGAAAGAATTGACAGATATCCTTGGGGCGGAAGGGATCGAACCTTCGACTTCCGGGATCAAAACCCGTCTTTAATGTATTATTTTTTAATATTTTTTTTATCTAAACTTTAATTTGAAGATCATCTATAATTCGAAGGTTAAACTTCTTTGGTATATGGTGGGCAACAAATATTTTAGAAGTAGTAAGATAATTGATCTTTTAACATTTTTTTATGGTAGTTTAATTTTTTAATTAATTATATTATTTTTTTATAAAATAAATGCCCATTTTTATTTTTAATCAGAAGCGAAAGTGAAAATACATTTTATAGAGTGAGGTGATAGCAAATGGGTAATATACCCATCCAAAAAGAGATTTATAGAAAAAAAAATGTAGCTATGGTTGTACTAATGGTGATCAAGTTTGTATGAATATTCACAATAAAAATGAATGATTTTTGTATAAGTTTTGTGTAATTTGTGTTTTAGTATATGTGAAATTGTGAATTCATTTGAGATAGGTTTACAAAATTTATATTATACACCTAATTTTATCATATTTATGAACTTATGTTACTCAATGCCTGAATCTTTTGAACAAAAACATAAAATTAATTGCATATTGAGGTTCCCTATTGAACTTACTCAATTTGTTTCGTGCTTCTACATGATATTGCATTTTACCATTTAAATAATTTCATATATAAAAAATCATAGAAAATTAATTGTAAAAGTAAAATTTCCAAATGTGAGATATCTTTGCTACCGGTAATAGTTTAAATGTCTTTACTAGATGTAATTTTATAATAGTCTGAATACAATATAAAATCAATGATATTAATAAATTAAAACTCTAAGGATGATTAAAATTCATGAGTATAAAAATTAATTTGTTTAAAAGATAAATTAATTTAATCCAAATTGTATATGCGGTATGGTTAGTAAAAGTAAAAGAGACCGAAAATGTAGAAAATTCAAGTATTACTTAGAATTAATTTTTCTCAAAATTTTTAAATGCGGCTAATTAAAATATTTATTTTACACCATTATTAACAAATTATTTCAATTCCAATGACTTTCCAATACTCATATTTCTTAATGAATCATTCAATTCGCTTTATTTTTCAGTTATTTTAGCTTTTCAATGTTTCGACATTAGAATGTGTCTATTCATTATGCTTACCCTCATTCATTATCTACATCAATACTATTAATTTTCTTGCTTCTTTATTCTAATGAGTACAATCAAGGTAACAAGTATTAGACATTCTGCTTTTCTTTTATTACATTTTGTTTTCATGTTTTTAATGCTGAATAATATGATTTATTCTTAAGGTCAATATAGTGTCTTCGTTAAAGCGGTCATTCATGTCATTCATGTCATTTATATCATGTATGTAGTACTAATTAAGTTGAATGTTTTTATAATAATAAAAATGAAAAGTAAAGTTCAAAATTTGACACTCATACTATTAATATACTATTAATATGCCTATTTTTTCAAAATTTGACACTCAAAAATGAAAAGTAATTAAAGTTCAAAAAGACTTGTGCTCCAGTCTGGAGCACAAGTCTTTCTTCTATATCAAACTAATAAGGAATTTATCAGAAAATATACGTAAATATGTTGCTGATTAAATAAAGAATAATAATTATTAAAATATAGACGACACATGAATTAATAGTCCTTATTCGTGTACATTATGCATGCATATATATATAATAGTCATAAGTTATGGAATATGAAAGTTTGGATTTGGATGAAATTGATAATGCTTATTTAAAGTTATTAATTATCATTTGATTTAAAGCATCCATAATGACAGCTTTTTGGGAAAAAAGAGTTTTTTTTATTTTTTTTAAATGTTATAAATCTTAAAGGAAGATGAATGAGTGGTTGAATTTGGATCACTAAAAGTCTTTTATTTATGAATCAAATTAAATTAAATTAAAACATGCAATAAATATATGTTCATATAATAAGTATTAAAAGATGCAAACTAATTTTAATGATTAATTTAATATGATAAGTCTTTTAAAATCAAATGTTTGATCCACTATGAATTAATTCTACTTTATTTATGCAACAAGTCTTTAAAGGACATGAATTATAAGATGACTTAATATTTGGATTGTAACGCCCATCCTTAATCTCGTTAAATATTTGACTTATTTGTTAAATTCTTGACTTGCTTGTTAAATTCTTGACTAGCATATTTATATGCTATTTTATTTAAGTTAATTATTTAGCTACTTTAGAAAATTAAGGTGGTTAAATGTCAAAATTGAAAGTTTAGGGGCCTTTTTGTCAAAGTTAGAACTTGAGGGGCCAAATTGCAATTCTTGGAAAGTGGTCAAGTATATCACCTTGGGTTTCTCTCTGAGAAACCATTTTTCCCCAAATACTCTGCGTATACTCCTTCTATTCTAAAGCTAGGGTGAGAATTCTTCCTATTCTCGACTCCTCGCGATTAATTATCCCTCTGTTCGTGATTCCGGTCCCGGATAAATATTCGTGGCGTTGAATAGAGCGTTTCCGACCGATCAGAAATTAATTTGGGTCAACTTGATTTCGGACTAGGTAAGCTATTGACTCCCCCTTACTTGTAATAACATGCATATATGTTATTCCCGCTACTTGTTCTTGTTAAAATTGTGTTTTGAGCAATTTTTGTGATACTTGTTAAATTGGGACAAAGAGAGTATTCGTATGAAAACAAGAATGAATTAGACTTGCAAAAGTGTCTGGGAAAGTTAGGAAATTTATACTCCTATTCGTGAGACAGTAAAATAGTAACTTGATTTAAATATTATTAGAAAAATTGTACCATTATTTGTGGTACGGGAAAATGAATGGAAGTATCCCTAAATGGGTATATTAGTATATTATAAAATTGTACTTATACTTTTGGGGACGGTGAAATATTTTAATGGAATAAAAGAGAATTATTATATTACTTTTGGGACGGTGATAAATTAATAAAGTGTCCCTATAGAAGTGTTCTGAGCATGTTAAAATGCATTCGTGAATGTTAGAAAGTGTTAGTGGGTTTATACTCCTACACTTGGGACGGAGAATTTGTAAGTATAAAAGTCTCTGTTGAAATAAGAAAGTATAATTGAAATAAGTGATTTAAGCTTATTATTATGTCCTGTGTAACGTTAAATTGTGAGTAAAAGTTACTCCTACGCTTGGGACGGAGATTTCTAAGCCTGGGAAAGAAATTGGTGTTTGCTGAAATTGGACCAGGCGCCCGCCCACTTAGGCACCAAGCGCCCACCCATTTGGCCAGAAGTTTTGGTTTTAAATCATTGGATGAGCGCCCGCCCGGTCTACCTTAGGCGCCCGCCCTGTCCCCTGTTCCAACCAAAGTGTTTTAAATCTAAATTAAATTGAAAGTTTATCCCTCCTAAGGCATATAGCCTTAAGATAAGATGTCCTAGCAAGTGTTGTGACACCTTAGGGGTATCAGAAGTGAGTCTTGAACATGATTACTCATTAAATTAAAATGAGAACTTGAGTATAAAAGGAAGAACTCTTTTATATATCTTAAAAGTGCTATGAACAAGCACTTATGTGTTATGCTTGTCTTGGAACTAATATTTGTGCACCTTGAGGGCACCAAATTAGTGTCTTGAGCTGGAATATCCTATGTAGGGGATTATGAATGTAACGCCCATCTTTATTCATGTTAAATATTTAACGTGCTTATTAAATTCTTGGCTAGCATATTTATATGCTATTTTATTTGAGTTAATTATTTAACTGCTTTAGAAAATTAAGGTGGTTAAATGTCAAAGTTGAAAGTTTAGGGGCCTTTTTGTCAAAGTTAGAACTTGAGGGGCCTAGGTGTCATTGTTGGAAACTTGCAAGTATATCAAGTTGCTTTCTCCTCAGAGAAAGCATTCTCAAACTTTCTTCTCGTACTTTCTCTCTGTTTCATAAAGAAGGTTTAGGATTCTTCCTATTCTCGACTCCTCGAGCTTAATTATCCCTCCGTTCGTGATTCTGGTCCCGGATAAATATTCGTGGCGTTGAATAGAGCGTTTCCTGCCGAACAGAAATTAATTTGGGTCAACTTGATTTCGGACTAGGTAAGTTATTAGCTCCCTCTTACTTGTAATAACATGCATATATGTTATTCCCGATATTTGTTCTTGTTAAAATTGTGTTTTGAGCAATTTTTGTGATACTTGTAAATTTGGGACGAATGGAGTATTCGTATGATAAATATGAAGGAATAGCTTGCACCTGGGAAAAGAAACTTGAAAAAGTATTGAAAAATTATACACCTATTCGTGAGACGGTAAAATAGTAACTTGATTTAAATATTATTAGAAAAATTGTACCATTATTTGTGGTACGGGGAAATGAATGGAAGTATCCTTATATGATTATATTAGTATATTATAAAATTGTACTTATACTTTTGGGGACGGTGGAATATTAAATTGGAATAAAAGGAAATTATCCTATTATTTATGGGACGGTAAAAGAAATGAATTGAACTTGAAATAGTGTCTCGGGTATTGCCTAGGGGTTAGTAAAAGTATACTCCTACGCTTGAGACGGAGAATTTATAAGTATAAAAGTCTCTGTTGAAATAAGCAAGTATAATTGAAATAAGTGATTTAGGCTTATTATATGTCATGGGTAATGTTAGATTGTAAGTAAAAGTATACTCCTACGCTTGGGACGGAGATTTCTAAGCCTGGAAAGAAAATTGGGTTTGCTGAGAATTTGGACCAGGCGCCCGCCCGGTTAGTGACCAGGCGCCCGCCCTTTTGGCCAGAAGATTTGGGTTTCAGAAAGGCTTGGATGAGCGCCCGCCCGGTCCTCCTTGAGCGCCCGCCCGGTCCCCTGTTTCAACCATAGTGTTTTAAATCAAAATTAAATTGAAAGCTTATCCCTTGTTAAGGCATATAGCCTTAAGATAAGATGTCCTAGCAAGAGTTGTGACACCTTAGGGGTATCAGAAGTAAGTCTTGAACATGATCACTCATTAAATTAAATGAGAACTTGAGTATAAAAGGAAGAACTCTTCTTTATGTCTTGAAAGTGCTATGAACAAGCACTTATGTGTTATGCTTGTCTTGGAACTATGTCTTGAGCACCAAATTAATGTCTTGAGCTCGAATATCCTATGTAGGGATTATGAACTTGTAAGTATGAGTTATATAGCTCATTTACTTAAATTGAACTCGAAGTATTCTTGGACTAAGTTTAGGGTACTACCCTATATGGCCTAGATGAGTGTTGTAGAACACTCTAGTACTGAAAACGATTAATGTTATTTATATATTAAAGATATTGAATGTTTGATTATTATATCCTTTGCATGTTTATTATAATAATCCCCGTCCCTGATAATTATAATTAATTGTTAGTATAAGTTTAATGGATAATCATACGATGATTATGGTGTATGAGATACAATTAAACTTATGGGTATTTGTTGGAGACCAAATACTGGACTGACCCATATGAGATTTATGTCATGGTCACAATGTCATAATTAAGTCTCATATAGTTATATTACTGGAATCTTTAGACCTGAGATTATCACAGTCTTCCACTCGATGAACATTACGTTTGACATATTCAAACGTTACCCCTAATCGGGTAGCTATAAAGAATGTGATTGGCGTAATCGGATTCATGTAGGGAAAGGTAATAAATCAAGAAGGGATTTGTTCCTCGTAAGAGAGAGATGTCAAGCTTTGGCCACTCGGAGAATGGTGTTGATGAAATACATGGCCGTGCTCAAATAAGATTTGTACTATCAATACATTCTGGATCGAGAAAGCATTGAACATTGTAAGTTGACCATTGACCATGGCTTACGTTCAATAGACATCGTGAAACAGAGAGATTGTAATATGTTCTATAAAGGATTCACGAACTTATACAAGTTATATTAATTGGGTAGTCATGATGGCTTGCTAGAGTCCGCTCATGATTTATGAGCACAAATGTGTTTGGGCTCATTGCCAACTTAATATAATCCTATGGGGTCACACACAAAAGGACGAATTGTTTAAAAGGCTAAAATCGGAATTCTGGTGGTGCTCGGCCGAGCACCTCATATGACTCGGCCGAGCATGGGAAATCAGAAGGTCAGATTTTCTGGAGCAAATGTGCTCGGCCGAGCACCTTAAAGGACTCGGCCGAGCAGGCCCTGTTCGGGCCCAAAAACTGATTTCGTGTTGTGACGGGTTTTAACCTATTTCTCCTAAACGGTTTAGGACTAATAAGTATATAAACCTCTAACAACGACCTAATCAGAATGAATTGATTCCATATCAATTAGATAGCCTCCGAGAGAGAGAAAAACAAGTTCTTCTTCTTCCTCAAGAACAAGAACATTGATTTTCCATATAGCCTTCAAAGTAGAAAGAGTTTCTATTGGGTCTAGCAATCCGGTTCAAGAATCGTTCTTGAAATTCGTTCGCGTGTGGATAAACATAGAGGGCGTTGGCATCAACTCCTTCAAAGTTCGTGATCCAAGTTTTGCGGTCGTTCCTACGTTCGTGATTCGAAGAAGCGCGAAGAACAAAGATTGAAGATCTCAGAATTTTAAAGCTCCGTCACGGTTAGTGTTCTAAATTCATCTCCATATTAATTTAATCATCGTGATCGGATCTAGGCTTTTTGGGTTTATTCCGCTGTGCTTGTTTGCTCAAAACCCAACATTTACTTGATAGAATGTTACTTTTTGATTACTTGATACATGGTATGAATAACCAAAAGAGTTGGGATATGGAACTAGATCGAGAATGATTAACTTTACTACACATTTGAATTTGATACGTGTGTATTGTAAGTGATATGAACAAACACTAAAGTGCTAGTGATTGGTTTTAATCGTGTATATACTCAATGAAGTATATAAAGAATAAAGAAGATATCTTGTCTTGAAATGGGTTCCTAAAGAAAATAGGGACTAGTGTAATATGAAGATAATTCATATAATCGTGAATACTATGATTTAAGTTTATAAGAATAACTATAGAACACAATATGTGTTAGAAAATGTATTCGATTATTAACGATACATATACGTGAGATATGACTGTGACTAGGTATGATGTGACCTATTCTTCTACATATTTAGAGTCTAAGGTATTGGATTCTATTTGATAGTAAGGGTATCGTGATAGACACTTTAATGTGTTAAACGTGATATGAATATGTACGTGCAAACTTGGCATGTGACAAAGTGATATAGAATGATATACCCTACTACTTGACTGAAGTCTGTTATTAATGGACTCTTACTTGGATTGATCGTGTTACATGGACACCTTATGTGCCATTGTTATCTTGGTTTGTATTCGCAATAATTGCGTACGTGTACTTGTATTCTCGTGAGCACATGATACATGATTACATGGTGCATATTCTCGTGAGCACATGATACATGATTACATGGTGCATAAAGACTGGTCCACTAATATGAGACTTAGTTCTATTCTCGTAGTTCAAGTAAACATCTACTTGTGCATTCTCGTGTGAGTCCAACTGGCTTATTTGGTTCAGAGGGGTGTATAGGTTCACGCTTATTGCGAGGGCTGGGGCATAAGTAATAATCGTGGGTCTATGCATTCGGTCTGTTTTTCCCTTACTACTGGCCATAGTAAGGGCTTAGCATCCTATATTGGAGCAATACGCCTGATATAAGTGAATGCTAATCTCGTGAACACCTCGTGAATCTTGTTCTTGTGAACGACACTGGTTACCGGGTCTTCTTATGTACTGCAATAGCAGTCTCTTGATCTTGATCGTGGTTGTCCTCAGCTATACAAGCATCGACAACAATGGAATTCTTGGGAGGAATAAGGAAGGATTCAGGTAATGATACGTGATAGGCCTATGTGCATCTTGGTGAGTTGGTCTAGCCTCTCACACTACTTGACTACTTATTACCTAATCATATCTTGAGCTTGATTACTTGTTGAGTTGGCTTAGCCTCTCCTATACTTGTTACTTGATGATACTTGATATATGATTACTTGAGTATCTACTTGAATTGCATGATAACATGACATGTAGTTGCATGTTAATAGTTTACTGAGATTTATCTCACCCTTTATTTGTTTCCCCCCCCCCCCCAGGAAAGCAGGGGATAGTACGCAGTGAGGCTCGATATAGCTGGGAACTTACTCAGCAGGATATTCTTGTTTGAAGCTAGTGTCCTTTTAATACATTGGTAAGGACGAGGTTGTATGAGTTATTAAACTCTGGGCTTGTTTTGGGGTAGACTCGTGTAGTACTTGTTGTCTCTAGTCAGTTCTTGATGCCAGCTTATTTGCTAGGCATGTCTTCCGCTGTATGTAACCATTTGGTTTTAATTTTCTTGGTCTAGAACTCGTTGTGAGCTATCTTAGCTCCCTACTCTTGAGTATATATATCATGTCAGTTTTGTTTTTAACAGGTATTTTTCCTGTTTCCCGTTAGTTTCTTGTTTCTTGTTAGTTACACGCACCAGGTTCGAGATTCTATTAGGGAATCCCGGGACTTGGGGCGTGTCATGGATTATCAAAAGTCTTTACATATAAATTAAATTAAATTTAAAATTAAAACATCTAATAAATATATATGAAAATAATAAGTCTAAAAAGATGAAATATTAGAAGTGTAACTTAATTTAAAGGAACTGAATATGAAAAGTCATATAAAATTAAAAAGATAGATTCATTATGAATTAAATATTTTTTTAGTGTTATAAATCTTAAAGGGAGATGAATGAGTAGGTAGATTAATATTTTGCTTATCAAAAGTCTCTTAATTATGAATTAACTAAATTAAAAGTTCAAACATTTAATAAATATATATGCATATAATAAGTCTTAGAAGATAGAACATTGGACAAAAAAAGTTTTGTGATTACCAAAATTCTCTTATTTAAATTTAATTAAATTAAAATGAATATAGTATGATACGAAATTAATGTTAGATCATCATGAAAAGGCAAACTCATCATGCTTTAAAATAAATAAAAAAATAAATATACTCCCTCTATTCTACCTCACTTGATCGTTTCACTTCACTTGAGACTTCTCAAATGATAAATTTTTATAATTTTATATTCAATATGTCTCACCCACTCATTCTCTCTCTTTATTTTTCACCACACAATTTTTTCAACCAACCTACTATTAACCCTACTAATTCTCTATCTTTATTTTCTACCACACATTTTCTTTATTTTATTTTTTTCCCTTAATTATTGTGTCCACCTCTTAGGTATCATGTGAAGTAGGACGGGAGGAGTAAGTGGTAACAAAATAAATATATTATGATAAAATAATGTAATGAACATTTTAAAAAAATAAAAATAAAATAAAAGTACCCCATGCGGAGCACGGGATTCATCCTAGTTAACTATTATGCTAGGAGAGGGTAGAATTTATAGTTATAAATACCTAACCCTTTATAAAGAGGGATCTTATTTATTGAGAACAAATCAACTCTATTATAATAAAAAAACAACGTTTCTAATTCCTGAACAAGTCTTTGTACCAAGAAGAAACCTAATTAGACAAACCACTATAGCCAACCGGCGCCTAGGCCCATGACAGGCCCAACTGGGCCTACACAGTCGTGACCTTTGCCTAGCACGGCCATGCCATTGTCTTCGACAATTCTGCTCTCTGATGACCCTTCTGCACGACTGAGTTGGCTGCACTTGCACGGGCGTGCAATTGCCTTTCTGAGAGCTCTATTTCTGCAGTCCTTTTGCACGACCGTGCCACACATAGTGCACGGCTGTGAAACACCTTCTTTGCTGATTTCTGGTTGTCTCCTCTCTTCATTGCTGATTCAAGTCCCAAGAATTACTCGCCTCGTTGCGGATGGTTCATTCAAATTTTGAAAAATGCCCAAAAGACCCATATCCAATAATTTTTCCCATGGGAAAACATGAGATACTCATTAAAGTGTTCAAGGACAATTCTTTCTCTCTCTCTCTCTCTCTCTCTCTCTCTCAAAGTTTTGGTGTACCTAGGAATGTCAGATTAAACTCATACAGATCAGAGATCAAATGTGTTCACAATTGTAGGAAAAAGTGAAAATACTAAACAAACTCTATTTCTAGGATTTGAAAGAAACATATGAAGTGTTTCTCACAAGATGCTTGCAACACAACTCTCAAACACAGACACAAGACAAGAGCAAGAGAGGTTTCAGAAAAGTCATGAAATCGATGTCGAATAATGAAGTTTTGATGTCTTCTTATAGTTTTGCAATTCCACTTCAAATGAGTCAAGGTCTTCTTGGATTGTGCTATCTCTTCTTATCTTTACTACTTGAATCTGTGATACACAAATCTCAAAACATATGATAAGCTAAACCAAGAAGATCAATATTGTTAGTTGTTAGTATCTAATAACTAGGAAATGATATATACTCCCTCTGTCCCAGAAAGATAATCTCATTTTGACTTTTTTATGGTCAACATAAATGAACTTTGACCGAACATTGATGTCGATCTAATCGTTCTTGTGAAATTCAAAAAATTGTAATCGACAAATCATTAAGTGATATATAAATAGCAATGTTTAAAATTTCATTGTGATCATTAGATTGACACTAATGTTTGGTCAAAGTTCATTTAAATGGACCATAAAAAGTCAAAATGAGACTATCTTTCCGGAACAGAAGGAGTATATACTAAATAAATACTGGTAGCTAACTGAATAAAAAGATCATACTTAAAAAAGTATTAAAAAGATCATATTTAAAATAAAATAAATCTTGCAAATAAAATCTAAAATCTAACTTAACGTACTTACCCATACACGATTTAGAGAGGTGAGATTCACTAGGGTTCTCACTCTTTCACTCTCTCTCCCTCTCTCTCTCTCTCTCTTTCTCTCTCTCTCACACACACTGAACACAACTTTAGGGACTGATATTCTTATTATTCTTGTTATTTTCATTGTAATTGTACTTTCCAATTCAATTTAAGAATTTCCTCTGTATTGCTAATTTGCTATATGTAGGGGTGCTTTGAAAAGTATAAATTCCTAAAAAAAAAAAAAATGCACGTTAAAAAAAGTTAATTTGCATATATGAAGGTTTTAGAGCTAACAGATTTTGTGAAAAGTATTTTATACAAAAAAAAAAAAAAAAAAAAAAATATTTTGGCACGAGAGGAGTATTATACGTATACTGTACTGGAGAACAAGTAGCAGAATTCACAAAAAGAGTGGAAAATGAACCTGACGTGAATCGAACACGCAACCTTCTGATCTGGAGTCAGACGCGCTACCATTGCGCCACAGATCCACTTGTTGGCCACTCTGATTTTATACAAATTTATTAATCTCTAAATTTCCGTTTCTTTGGCATGGTTAAAGTTACAAAATGTGGCTTACAAAATGAAGTGTCATAATTGTATTGATGTTTTTAATTAGAGTGTGCCGGGTCCACTATCGATGTAGCCAATAAAATATCGCCACCACATCTTGTATCCTTCATTTTGTAACCTTCTTTTGTAAGCCTAGCATTGCCCATATTTCAGACACCGGGTTTGTTTCGAGCAGTAACAACATATAATAACAAGTCAAAGAGAAGCTACACAGGAAATATTCAAATACAATTATAACATCAATATCGTCAGATACATGCATGCATACATACTGATACACACACCATTGCTATAGAAAACTACTACCTACATTGTTACTCGAACTAATGTTCTATTAAGATCTTGAAGCCAACTTTCATTGATATTATCAACAAAAAGTATCTCGAGACTCGTCATATATAATCCTCCACTACAGTTGGACCGCTTAACTCACCCATCCGTATTGACATCTTTGCAATGTTTAAGCAACCAGATACAACATCGAGAAAGCTCAACTTGCATAGACTTCCAATTGATTCAGGCAACGCTTCCATTTTTGTGCAAGATATGAAACCTTAACATTTCCAAACCTTTTTAGAAAGTCTCTCGTCTTGATTAGTTCATTAGTTGATTCTGACTTGAATCTATCGCAAGGGTTTACTGAAATAGCGTCCACCACCACGTAGTATTAAACCTCATTAACACCAATTTGCAGCAATTGCAATCCACTGATCTCAAGCTGGGAAAAGTTCGTCATGTACTCATTGAATGGAATCTATGCTGGTTTGCAGATCTGTATTGGAGTCGAGAGTTGATTGACCTTGAGACCATTTCTTCACAGTACTTCTCCACCTCAACAAGGGCTGCCCTCGAAGTGATGCTCCAATAACTGTTAGGGCCAATGGATATCCGTTACACCCTTTAACTATCTACAAGCAGGACAAGAGGACAAAGTTACGCTCTAAATCAAACTGAAACTGAACTAGAAAAGCTTAATAAGCAAAACTCAGCATCATAATCTTGTCACATGCTCCCTTTCTGTGGTCAACTTGATTGAACTTTTACCAAAGATTTGAGAAAATTAATAATCCCAATGAAATTTTAAAACTTTTTATTGATTCACCATTAAAAATATTATCAATAACAATTTGTAAAATTTCACCTAGGAACATATTTTCTTAAATTTTGGTCAAAGTACAAATATAGGGCAATGGTGATAAAACTTCCTGCAGAGAATAAATTCATTTAGGCTCTACCTCATTCACAAGATCATCCGGCACATTGGGGACCGTGTCTTTTGGGAAGGCCGAGTAGCAAAAGAGGGTCTTGGCATCTTCATCATTCAGAATCTTCAACCTATACGTAGAATCAAAGCTCGGAAACACAAACCTAGATGTAACCAAAATTTTGAATCCAGGTATTTGGAACTTCAAGTTATGAATAAGCGATTCAGATTCAGACAACACATCATCCAAGACGAGCAGTATATGATCTGATTCCAATTCTTTCATCAAGTTCTCCAGTTGATTCTTTGCCTCTTCATCGCTGGGAAACTCACTTAGTTGTTTAGGACAACAATGTTCAAACAATTTCTTAGCAATAACCCTAATGTTGTCCTGTTGCGAAACGGTGACATAGAAGATGTTATCCCCAAATCTCTCTGCAAAAAGAAAAGCACACATAACTAACAACATCAATTACAGATCCAACATATGCAGCAATTAACATACTACCTCCATTGCAAGATGAATGTCCAATTTTTTTCTTGATCGAAAATAAAAACGGACATTCATTTTTCATTTTGGGACACAGACAATAGAAATTACTATTTCGATTTAAATTCTATCATATACTCCCTCTGTCCCGAAATGATCTTCTCATTTGTCATTTTTCATTGTCCCAGAAAGTTCTTCCTATTTCAACAATTTAGGCCTAAATGTGCATACACAAAACATGGCTAGTGAAACAAGTGTTCATATCCTTAAAAAGTTTGAATAGTCAAATGTTGAAGATCATTTTGGGACGGAGCTAGTAATAAAGTAAATGCAATTAAATAATCAGTGCCAAAGCTTTACAATTCAGAAATGGTACAGATAAGAAAGGGAAAGGGAAATGCAGGATAGAGGAAGCATATAGGTACCTCTAATGTGATAATCATGGCAGAGTTTCTTAGCCAAAGTGGACTTTCCGCAACCAGCCGGAGCAGAAATCACGACGACGGACACATCATCTTTAACCAACATTTCCTTCAATTCCTCAACCTGAAAATCCAACGCAATAACAAAATCCGGCAACTCCGGTACACTGTACAATCCCGGAATTCCAAGCCGATGCGTGACGGCAGACAAAATCCGATCAGTTCCACACCCCAAATTTCGAACCCCACCCAAATTCTTCCGGCTAATACTACACAACTGAGCCCGCGCCGTGACTTGAAAGAAATCGAGAATATCAGAATCCAATTGGAGCAGCTTATCGGAGTATTTGTACTTCTTGTAGATGTTCCAGGACTGGATTAAGGAGCATTTGCGGATGAGCTCTTTGCCGGCTTCGAGCTGGTTAAGGAATGAAATTGTTTCTTCTTTGGAGTGAAGATTCAGTACTTTGTCTAATTCGGCTACTTGGATCATGGTTGTGTGGATTGAGGTTAAGGTTGATTCGAGGCGTTTGAGGATTGATCTGAATTTGGCGGTTTGCTTGGATACTGTTAGAACTAGGTCGAGTAATTCGCCGAACGGCGCCCCTAAAGCAGCTCCGGCGATTAAAGAACACGCCATTTTTGGTCGGACTGGATATAAGAGAGTGAAGTGAAGTGATTTTCTTTGTGTAGTTTTTTCGGTGGTTGCTGCTTGGAGAATTTAGAGGCCGACGTCGAGGCACGACGGAGACGAAAGGAAAATCTATTCCTGCGCAGACCTTGTTGACTAGGGAGTGGACTAGTGGCGGACCTTGAAATTATTTGGACGGGGAAAAAATATTTTTATTAGTGTAAGGGGGCAACAACAAAAAAAAAATTACTGGATTTTTTTTTTAGGGCTCACATGGTTGGTATACCGGTTATTTTTTCTATGTACCGTGTATCAAATAAGATGAAGTTGGTACACTAAAATGAGTACCGGTACCAACCATCAAAGTCGGTATACCAACTTATTTGGTACGGTTGGTACTAAGCTTGTACCAATATAAAGAGATCATTAAAGGACTTTATGTACTTATGCTACTTAAAATGCTTATATTTAACTTTTTTTAAAAATGCCTCTCAAAATAAAAATTAGACATTCATATAAAGACGACTGACGTAATAAAAAGCTCACAAGGATTGGGAACTCTTAAATCCCAAGTGTTCTCCTGGCTTAGATGGTCTGAACTACTTCGACAACTCCATTTTCTCATTATATCATTATAAAGTAATATATGCATTGACTACAACAATTTGACACAAGAGCTTGAATCATCCAAATAGTTAGACTTATCACCACCTTGGAAAAGAGAAAATTTTGGGGGAAAGTTATAAAAAGTCATGTTTTTATAGGGGTTAGGGTTTAGGGTTTGGGGTTTAAGATTTAGGGTTTAAGGTTTAAAATTGAGGGTTAAAAAGTGAAATTTTTATAACTTATGGAGGAACTAGTTTCCCCCAAAACCAACTCCTTTGAAAAATAATACTCCCTCCGTCCCAAAACAACCTGCACCCTTTTTGAAATGCACGGGAATTAATAAAATGTGTAAGAAAAGTGGGTGGTGTGAGTGGGAAGGAGAGAGAAAGTGGGGTAGAGAATAGTAAGTGGATAGTTGTTGTAAGTGGAGAGGAGAGAGAAGTAGTGAGAATCTTTTTCATTTTGGGAAAGTGGGACTTACCAATGAGACATCCAAAAGGGAAATATATGCAAGGTGTTTTGGGATGGAGGGAGTAATCAATAGCTAAACCTTTGCCCAACTCGGCCTCTGCTACTCCAGTTAATTCACTCTCAATCCCAAAACACCAAACTTTCTGCTCTTAAGTCTTTCTCACTCTCAATCCCAAAACACCAAACTTTCTTCTCTTAAGTCCCTCTCTGTAACTAGGTTTTCTTTGATATTTTTTAATTTACATTTCATTCAAGCTTGTTTGAGTTTATCACTTTATTAATCTAGTTTTGTTGAAATTTTGCTATTGTGAATTGGGTCCTTTCCTTTTGCTTGTATATGGTGCAAAACTTGCTATATATATATATATATATATATATATAAAACTTGCTATATATATATATATATATATATATATATATATAATAAATTATTTTATAAAATATAGTCGGTACACGATATACCAACCAAATTTAAATATGTGTACCGTATACCAACCAAGTATGAAGAATCGGTACGGTAGTACCGTACCAAACTTTCCGTATACCGAAGTTCGGTATACCAAACATTTGGTATAGATTGTTACTCGGTTGGTTGGTTTGGTTCGGTAGAAATGGTCAGCCCTAATTTTTTTTTCACTGAAGGGGAGGGGGGGGGGGCAAAAGCTAATTTATTGCACTAATTAATTTAAAATTTACAAAAAGTACACTATTTTTGTTTAATTTTTTTTTTTTTTACAAATGGGGCCGCGGCCCCCTTAATCGTAAGGGTAGGTCCGCCACTAGAGTGGACCGTGGACCCCTCCCTCTATCACAGTACCAAAATTTTGTAATTTCGCCTAATTTTTTTTAATATCAAAATTTTAGTTTATTAGTAACAAATCTCTATTCGAGATCAAGTTAATTATCTCAATTTAACTCGAGTTATTTTTTTATGAAGCTCGAAAGTTGTTTGATGAAGTGCTCGATCAAATACTCGAAGAAGACTGTTAATAATCTCAACTTGACTCGAGTGTTTTTTATTTTATGAAGCTCCAAAGTTTTTTTATAGAATGCCTGAAGAAGATTGTTAATTATCTCAACTTGACTCGAGTTTTGTAATAAAGCTCAAAAGTTGTTTGATGAAATGCTTGAAGAAGAGGAAGACCGTTAATTATTTATTTGAGTTTTTTTTAATCAATTTGACTTGAGTTTTTTGTGTGATGCTCGAAAGTTGTTCGATGAAATACCTAAAGGGGCGGTCTCCTGTGAGACCGTCTCACGAGTCACGGCGTGAGACGGCTCACAGGTAAGCCGAGCCAAGTCGCCGAGCCAGCCGAGCCGAGCCAAACCAAATTTTTTTTTTCTTTTTTTTTTGCCTTCCAACTTTTTTTTCCCAGCCATTTTTTTCTCGCTAACAAAAGTAACACTTTTTGTAAAGAAATGTAACACTTTTTTCTCATATGTAACACTTTTTTTTTCAAAAATGTACCACAATTTTGATGAAATAAATTAAAGATAACATAAGATTGACAACTAAACTAATGTTACATTTTATAATAAATGAATGTAACTTTTTTTTTTCTCAATTGTAACACTTTTTCTAGGTTTTACATTCAATTGAAATACAAAACCGCTTATTACATGAATTTTTATTCTTTTTTTAACGAAAAAGTACATTTACTCTATAAAACTGTTACATTCATCTATATAGCATAATACAATCATATATGCACTGTGTTACACTTCAATTATTACTTTTTCTAATTACAAAAATTATTTATATATTTGCGAAACTGCTGTTACATCTTACAATAAAGTGTTACTTTTTTAAGACCAAACTGTTACTTTCTTTCATAAGAAAGTGTTACATTTTTTTTTTATGACGAGCAGCTCACTTGGTTTGTATGTTAAAAAACATTTAAAAAAAAAAAAAAAAAAACATATCATGACCTATCTAGTTTTATTCGTCTCGTCGAGAACGACACACCGGTATTTTTTAATATTTTTTTCGACTTCAAAATCTCAAGATATAGCATTTTAAATTATTGAAGGTTTTTTTTTTTAACAAAGACACGTGGCGCGCTGTGGGTAAGCCGGGTTTTGGACAATGGGCGGGCGACCCGTCTCACGCCGTGAGACGGTCGCATATAAGTTTTTGCGAAAGGACTATGTCTTCTTGCTATGTAATTATAGCTGGCTATGTTTTGAGCCATGAAGGAGGTAGGAGCTTATTCGATATAATATCTTAAAATGATAAATTTTCATGTAATACTCCCCTGTCTCGAAAATTTTGTTTCACCATCCATTTCTGTCTATCTTGGAAAATTATTTGACCGAATCATCTACTGCAGCTAACGCAGGTAAGGGGAGTTAGGGAAAGATATCTCTGCAGGTAAGGGTAGTTGAAGAGAGAACATCATGTCTTAGGAAAAACGTGTTTTACACGTGTCTAGTGTCAAACGTGTTTTTTATATGCGGAGTGACATTTTTGTAAATAATCAGAACGTTATTAAAAGACGCGGTGACATTTTTGCAAATAACTGGAACTTACGAAAACTCACCAGACACTTTTTTACACTTTATGAGGCATTTTGCAATACTACAGGAGGCACTTTTTAATACTATGACAGACACTTGTTTTAGAAATTAGAAAAACTCACTTGGCATTTATAAAAACCCACCAGTCACTTTTTTGCACTAAAGGAGACATATTTCAATACTATAGGAGACAGTTTTTAACAGTAGAGCAGGCACATGTTTTAAAACTTTAAAAAACTCACCAGCCACTTGTTGAGAATGTAAGGGGCATTTTTCAATACTAAATGAGGCACTTTTCAGCGCTAGAATAGGCACTTTTCAGTGCTAGAATAGGCACTTTTCAACACTACAACCGACAATCATAACACTAGCTCTAAAATGCCTGTTTAAGTGTATAATTGTGTCTGCTTAAATATTTATAAGTGTAAAATTAAAACATGCACTTTGTAATACTAAAAGAGAGACATGATATTAGAGAAGGCAATTGTGAAAACACGTTTTTCCATAGCTTAATGTAAAACGCGTTTTTCACAACACCGACCGACTCAAGAGAGAAATATCACTAAAATAAATATTTGACTAGTCCAACGGGACTATTATTTTAGGACGGATGGAATATTATTCTATTTTCTATTTTGTTTTAAAGATGTTATGTTCATCATTTTCTCCCATCCATTATCACAACAAAATCTAGGAGATCTCCATGTATACATACATACACATCCAATGACACATTCAATGTGCTTATTTATTTGCAATGAAGTATGCAATTAGTAAATGGGAGCATAGGCGTAAACTAGGTACAGTAACCGGATTTTATATACACAGGGGCTGGCTGGAGAAACAAAAACAAATAACTACTCAACTTTCTTTTCCTTCTTTGCCCCTCCTACAGTTGTATTCTTCTTCAGTTTCTGAATGACCCTCTCATCAAACATGATGTACATTCTCCTCCCCTGCATCTTCAATCGATCCATGTATTCCTTTATCTTGTACTCATACCTCACATAAACAACCGGCACAATCATGCCCGCTAAATTCCCTGCAAAAAGAGGCAACGCCCTTGTGAAATGTGAGAATTTTAAGGAGTTGGAATTGTGGCGGGTAGTTGTTGAGCCAGATTTTCATCAATGTGGGGGCAGAGATTGCACAACATTTTTTTTTTAATGTAATTTCGTCAATGGAGCAAAAAAATAAAAATAAAAAATCTAGTGTATTATTTCATTTACTGTAAACAGGGGGACAAATTTCGACAAATTGCACTAAAATCCCAAATCAAAGAGGTCGAGCCTGACAGCAACGGTCACTCCCCCTACACACGAGATTTGGCCACTCCTCCTGACATTGATCAACAGTCAGAATTAATTTGAACTCTAGTGGGACCCAGTTCAAATCAAATTAATCCGACAGTTGATTCACTGATAAAGGGGTTGGGGCCAAATCTCGTGCACGACAGCTGCTTCTCCGATCAGATCTTTCTATATACACTTACCAAAGTAGAGAAGTGAAAGAAGGTCGAAGCAGCTTCCGACAATGGAAAGCAGCCATAAAGCAGCCACGGTTCCAGCAAAGACAAACCACTCTTTCTCAGCACCAATCCTAAACATCCACCTGGCCCCCATTTCACCAAACTCCCTAATGGAATTCGCCACCTCCATAGCCTTCTGCTCCGATACTCCTAGCCTCGTCATATCTGGTTCCTCTCTACAACCCATACACATGTATCAGAGCGAGGGGAGGGAAAAACACACACACACACACACATACACAATTATATTCCCCTCCGCCCCAAAATAAATGTCTATTTGCCTTCTTTCCTTATTTAGAAATGCGACATTTATTTGAGGATATATTAATATAAAAAATGTATGAGGGAATATAGAAACCAAGCAAGCTTATAATGAATAATGAAATAATTACTTGCGGAAGAGCCTATGAATGTTGCCCCATATGAACAAGGAAGAAACAAGTAATATAGCCAGCCATGAAGCCGCAGTTATGAAATTGAACTTATAAACTTCCATCACCATCCATATCGCAGTGGTTACAAACACAACAGTTGCACTAAGTTGCCACCTCCTCCATAGATATATGTCTCTCACTATATCTGCATCACATAATCCATAATTTGGCTACAGATACAGTTAAATTCACACACACACGCACACACTAACTACTGAGAAAGTAGTTACTCAGGTGCTCCATCCGACCCAAAATAAATATAACATTTGACTTGTCAAACATTTTTAAGTACTCCCTCTATCCCTAAATGAATATCCATAATAAATAATAAAAAAAATCGTCCCAAAATGAATGTCTTTCTTTAAATAACTCTCCCTAAATGTTTTTTTTTTGGCCAAAATACATTTACCCCCCCAAAGTATCCACCGAATCCCACTTTGCCCCCCAGCGCCAAATTTGTCCCACTTTGCCCCCCAAAGCTTCAATTTGTCCCACTTTCCCCCCCAGCTCCAGACTTTGCACCCCAGCACTAACGAATGTTAGAAAATTTAACAGAATAGGTAACGATTGGACTATTTTGTAATGCTTATTAGTTTTTAAGGGTCAAAATGCAAAGTTTCAAATATTAAGTACTAAAAATTATTTATTTTTCCAAATATTTAACATTATCTTAAATCTTAAATAATTAATAAGTCTTGAAACTAATACTAATTTTATGCTAATTTTTTTTTTTAAAAAAAATATGAAATTATTTTTTCTAAATAAATGAAATTTATTTTTTTAATAAAACTAAAAATTAAGTATGTTTTTTTTATTTTTTAAATAAAAATATTTAAAAAAATAAAGATTTTTTTTAAATTGGGCTTACCCCACCCAATTTTTCCTAATCAACTTTGATTAAACTCAATCCAATTAACTTGTCTTGATCTAATGGGCTAACCAACCCAAAAACCCAAACCCACTAGATAAACCTAAAAAAAAATCCTCCACCCTCATTTCACTCAAACACCCTTCCACTTCCAGACACTCTTTCTCTCATTTTCTCTCATCTCACAACCTCCTGCCACCGCCCCTCCCGCCGCCGCCGCTCCTCCCAGTCTCCCCACCACCATCCCACCGTCTACCTCAACCCCCTTTACCTTCCCAGCACAATTTCCCACTTCTTCCTTCTACTCACCATCGTGGCCCACATAGAAAACATCGTCATTGTCGCCGCCGCAGTCGTACCGCCGTTGTCGACGTCTTCAAGTTCAGATAAGTCTCTCTCTCTCTCTCTCTCTCTCTCTCTCTCTCTCTCTCTCTCTCTCTCTCTCTCTCTCTCTATCTCTTTCTCTCTCTCGCTTTCTCTCTTTCTCACACCCCATTTTTTGATCTGGATCTGGATCGTTTTGTGTAGATCGTTGTAGATCTGGATCGTTTTGTGTTTATGTGTGCCTTTGGTGTATAGATCGATGTAGAGAACCCATCGTCATCGTAGCCGCCATCTCATCTTCAGATCTCTCTCTCTCTCGCTTTCTCTTTCTCTTACTCGCTTTCTCTCTCTCTGACGATCCAAGTAGATCTGACCTTTCTTGAAGATCTTTCTCTTTCTCACTTTATGTATGTGTGCCTTTTGTTCAAATTTTTGTTTTTTGTTTTTTGATTTTTCTATTGTTTGGTGTTTGTTGCAGGAATATGATATTGGGGGAAAGTGGTAGTGATGGTGGCCGGCGGCGGCGATGGTGGTGGGACGGTGGTGTGCCAGTGGTGATGGTGGTGGTGAGGGCGGTGGTGGTGATGGGGAAAGAGAACGGTGATGAATCTTGATGAACAATAAATTTTAATGACTGATATTTTAAAAAAATGATTTGTGACTAATTATAAATGTTAAAGTTCTTAATCTTGCCTCATTATCACTTTTAGCAATAGAATAATATTATTTCTTAATCCCCGTGCCGAGAGAGTTTGTCCGAATTCGGGTGGGACGGAGGGAGTACTTAATTTTTAGTTTTATTAAAAAAATAAATTTCATTTATTTAGAAAAAATAATTTCATATTTTTAAAAAAAAAAAAATTAGCATAAAATTAGTATTAGTTTCAAGACTTGTTAATTATTTATGATTTAAGATAATGTTAAATATTTGGAAAAATAAATAAATTTTTAGTACTTAATATTTGAAACTTTGCATTTTGACCCTTAAAAACTAATAAGCATTACAAAATAGTCCAATCGTTACCTATTCTGTTAAATTTTCTAACATTCGTTAGTGCTGGGGTGCAAAGTCTGGAGCTGGGGGGGAAAGTGGGACAAATTGAAGCTTTGGGGGGCAAAGTGGGACAAATTTGACGCTGGGGGGCAAAGTGGGATTCGGTGGATACTTTGGAGGGGTAAATGTATTTTGGCCTTTTTTTTTTGAAATATTTTCAAAAGTCTCTTTATAATTGCAAAACTAAATGTTTCGAAAGAAGATTTCATGAACATAAGTAGATCTTTGCCACTAAATTGTACAAGAAGTCTATAGATCTTTGCCACTAAATTGTACAAGAAGTCTATAGATCTTTAGTAGGATCTTTGCCACTAAATTGTACAAGAAGTCTGAGATTTTTAGAGGTCATTGATTTGAAATTTGGACATTAATTTAAGGACAAATAGAGTACTCCCTCCGTCCCACCTCACTTGACACCCAAGAGGTGGACACAATAACTAAGAAAAAAGAATAAAATATGGAAAATGTGTGGTAGAAAATGAAGATAGAGAGAATGAGTGGGATAAATAGTAGTGTTAGATTGAATAAATTGAGTGGTGGAAAATGAAGAGAGAGAGAATGAGTGGTGGGGTAGAGTGAATTATTATAAAAAGTAAACTATTTAGGGAAGCACTGGCGGACCTACAGCCAAGCAATGGGGGGTAATGGCCCCCTTTTGATTTTCAAATTTTGCATTTTACTAGTATACATATTTTACAAACTTAGGGATTTTAGTGCAATTTATTAGTACTTGCCCCCTTTTGTGTAAAGAAAAAATTGCACTAAAATTTATTTTGCCCTTTTTACTTGATGAAAATTATTTTGCCCCCCTTTATGAAAATTTATGGGTCCGCCACTGTAGGGAAGTGTCAAGTGAGTTAGGACGGATCAAAATGAAAATAAGTGTCAAGTGAGCTGGGACGGAGGGAGTATGTGATATACTCCCCTTTCCCGAAATGATCTTCTCATACCATTTTTTAAAAGGTTCTTTCCATTTTTACAATTTAAGCTTAAATGTGCATAAAGATAACATGACTAGTGAAGTAAGTATTCATATCCTTAAAGAGTTTGAATAATCAAACGTGAAGATCATTTTGGGACGGAGGTAGTACTAGTTTGTAAAATAATACTCCTTCTGTCCCAGTTCAAAGTTCTTACCCTCCTTTTTAGGACATGTCTGTTCAAAATTCAAATTTCTTTGTTTTATTTTCTAAATGGCAAAGTGTGAACAATGTTTTGAACACTTTTGCCTTCATAAATTACAAAATTTAAGAATGAACAATTATACCATCCGCACACTAAATAACTGCTATGCTATTCAGTGTGCGAAGTAAAACTAAGAACATTAAAGTAATTAAACTAGTACGGAAGGAGTAAATTTTCACACCAAATCTCTTTCCTTACTTAAAAATAAGGCATTTATTTTGAGACGGACAAAAAACAAAATTGCGAGGGAGTAGCTAAAGTACCTCTTTGTGTTGAAGTTGAGGGGGTGTGGCGATGTCGGAGTTGCTGCTGGTGGTTCATCTGTTGCAGTGGACATACTGGAAATGTTTTTTCAATTTTATTTTCTGGGTTCTGATAAATTAAGGTTGTCTGATGTGGGAAGTTTTGGGGGAGGCGAGGTTTAAATTGTGTTATTTGGAGAAAAAAAGGAGGAGGAATAGGTGTCAAAGGAAAATGGGTTTGGAGGTGTATATTTGCAACATGTAGCAGTTGACGTGGACGCCTTGCATGTACTTCTCTCACTCTTCATCCATACTCCTATTTTCGATAATTGGAGTATGTCACAAAGCCGTAACAAACGTTTACGGTAAATTTATGCGACGGTCAATTAATGACATCTTCCCCTCTGTCCCATATTTATTACTTCCTTGTCCTTAAATGACTATTCATTTTCAGGAAATTTTTGTTTCAAAATGAGTGTCCATTTTGATCATAACTTTGTTCCTAAATATTTTTTTTTTCCAATATTTTTTCATCGGTCTCTTTATACTTGCAAAAACTAAATGTTTGTAAGGAGGATTACAAGATTATATATGAATTTTGATACCCAATTGTACAAAAAGTTATATTCTTAAAATGAAATTTGAACACTCATTTAGGGGTAGAGGTAGTACTATTAAATGAGAGTGCATGAGGTTAAGAAAATATGTTGGAAAAGTAAGAATTGTGAGTGGATAGCAGATCGAAAATAAGTTAGTGGATAATCGCGAGTGGATTGGAGAGAGAAGAATTAACGTTTTGGGTAAGTAGCAATAAGCATGTGACGTCTAAATTAAAAATAAGTAGCGATAAGTATGAGGCAGAAGGAGTACTGTATACTAAGTTCTTCTGCGTTTGCCTCAAACTAAAATTTTTTGTTGCTTTATTATATAATAAAATGAACAATAAGGCTTACTTACCATTTTCACAATAAAAATTCTCTACTTGCTTTCTCTCTCATACTTTTTCCTATTTTATTTTTCATACTCACAACATTTACTATTTTTTTTTATCTCGGTGTAAAGTCAAACTAAAGACTTTAGTTTGGGACTGAAGAAGTATTGTTTTCATTGGAGAAGGAAAAAAAAATCAATCCATATCAAAATAAATGTTAAAAAAAAAGTTCAACTTACTTTTAAGGAAAAATGTGCACCAAAAATCACTCAACTATTCACTTTTTTTTTTTTAGGATTTGATCACCAAACTAATTTTCGTTGCAAACAACACACCCAACTGTTTATTTTTTCCATCCAGCGTCACTATCACTAACTCCGCCAGCATTTTCCGGTTAAATGGCACTATGAAACGCATGTGATTAAATTTTAAGGGGTATGTTAAGCAATCTAATTTAAAAAATAAATAACAAACTGTAGGGTTTAATTTTTAATTTTAAACTACAGGGTTAGAATTTAAAAGAGGAAAAACCAAAAACCCCAAATGTCATATCTCTCCCTATCTCATACGCCTCCCTCCCCATCAACCCGCATACCGTCCTCCTTCTTCTCCCTTTCCAGCCACATACTCTCTCTCTCTCTTTCGCCTCCTTCCCCGGCTCCATCTCCGGTCTCTTCCCTAATATCCGGTCACCTCTCCCCTTCCCTTGTTGCATATAACATCTCTCCTCCCCCCACCCCACACACTGAACATTATTCTCACAATTCCACAGAGAGCCTAGAAAATTCTGACGATTGTCTCATTTCGACGATGATTCTGACTGCTACACCCAGATCCGAAATTCCGGCAATTGTCTCATTCCGGTGATGATTCCGAAAGCCCTGTTATTGTTACGGATTTTTCATGTTCAAACACACTAGAAATATGTACCTGAATCCCTTATAGATGAAACAAACACTCAAAATCGATTCAATTTCAGTTCAATTTCGCATCTTATCACGAGAGTATCTGAGATTCGTTACAATTTCAGTTCAAACACTCTCAAAATCCCTAACTGAATCTCTCTACCTGGTTCTTTCTCTCGTTCCTCTTAAGCCCTAATTTTTATTTCTTATCATTTTTCCATTTTCAATTAAAATCCACCTTTTTTATTTCAATCTCAAATCTATTAAAACGACTAAAAACCCTAATCGATTTCCACCATCTTATTGGTAATTTTGCTTATTTGATTTGATAGTGCTAAAATAAAACTGTTGGGTTTTAATTTTTGAGTATGGTTTTTGTGTAGTGATTTTGTTGGTGTGGTTGTCAATGGAGTGGTGTGGTGGTGGTATGGTGGTAGGTTTGAATGATGATGGTGGTGGGTTGGGGTGGTGGAGTTTATAACACAATAAATAACAAAAGTAAATATCAATAGCTAAAGTGAAGAAAAAAGTTCAGTGATGGACATGAGAAAATAAATATCAATAGATCAGGGGCTCATTTTGAATAAATCTAACATTTAAATGTTGGTGGAGCGTGAACTACCTAAAATACCCTTAAAATTCGATCACATGCGTCGCGCATGACCACTTAACGAGAAAAAACTGACGGGATTAGTGACGGTGACTATGGATGCAAAAATAAATGAGTTGGATGTGTTGTTTGCAACGAAAATTAGTTTGGTGATCAAATCCACAAAATGTGAATAGTTGGGTGTTTTTAGTGCACTTTTTCTACTTTTAATCTTTGATTAATTGGGAAATTGAAAATGTTGAAATTGAGGTACTCCCTCTGTCCCAAATGAGTGTCCATTTTCAAGAAATCTTTGTCCCTAAATGAGTGTATTTTTTGAACATAACTTTCTCCCTAAACGTTTTTTTCCGAAATTTTTTTCAGCGGTTTCTTTATAAGTGCAAAACTAAAGGTTTGGAAGGAGATTACAAGATTATTATGAATCGTTGTTACCAATTGTTCAAAAAGTTGAGATTCTCAGTGTCCCTTAAAATGGAATTTGGACACTCATTTAAGGACAGAGGGAGTAATATATAAAAAAATATGCACGGAGTTTATTACATAGAGTAATTTTTAAATTACATTAAAACTTTGCAATTAATGCAAAAAATACTGATCGAGAGTGGGATCACCGAAAATTAAGTTCTCATATGGTACCGTAGTATTTTTTTTCGAAACAATATAATAAAGTTTTTATATTTTAGAGCAATGACGAAAATGAGAATAATGAAACACGAACACAAGAATTTATGTGGTTCACCAACTTGGCTACGTCCAGGGAGAATATAGTACTTTCAATGCTGATTACAAAAGACGATCTCAGTAATATAGTTGCACGTATTATTGAGCTCAATAATTTTCCGTTAACCTAAATCTAGATCTTTACTCGTATCTTTCAAAAGATGATTCACTTAAAAATATGCTAGGCAAAAGAAAGTTATATTTATAATCATAAATACCAATAACTTTTGGAAAAAAAGGAATCTCATTTTTCGTAATCAGAGTAATTCTATTTCTCAAAAGATGACTCACTTAAAAAAAAGTAAAGATCAACAATTATGTTTTCTCTCCGTTTGTTGAGAGCCTTGTGATTTCTCTTCTTGTTGAGAGCCTTGTGATTCTCTAATTTTGTTGAGAGCATTGTATTTTCATCTAAAATCTTGTTCTTGCAACTTTTAAATCTCGTTGTGTTTGGGAAGCTTGGTTGGCGTTTACTCGTCAATCCAAATGCTTTGATGTGTATTGTGTTAGTGCAGAACTGAGGTGTTACCTCGGATGTTGTCACTGACAGTCCAAGTACTATGACGAAATTCTTTGTAATTTGATATTTCTTTCTAATGTAATTTTTATACTAATGTCCTAATATTATTTTCTAGATGTTGGTCCATATTTTCAGGTATAATAAAGTTGGTTTATGGAGCTTAAAATGTGGAAGAAAAATTAATGGAGATTTATTCATAATTGGCGAGTAAATGAAGGAGTCTCAAACATATTTAACATGTGTTAAATATGGAGAAAAACGTGGGAGACCATTTCAAAGTTGTTGTTGCTGATTAATTGAAGATGTACAAGGCTTTGGAAGCATGAGGTACAAGAAGGAGAAGCAAGGACTTGGGCTTCAAGAAAGCGGTTGAGAAAAATATGGAAAAGAAGACCAAGTCTTCCTTGAAGATAGGAGATCATGGCCAACTCACTCCACTCTTCCCTCACACGATCACAAACAGCCCAAGGCTGTTATTTGTGTAGCCTCCAAGTCTTGGTTGACTATAAATAGATGCTTGGATGAAGATTGGAGACAAGCCAATTTTATACACACATCCATAGCACAAAAAGACCAAAGTACTCTTGGTTCCTTTTGAGATTCTTACTTCCATACACTCTTTTATCACTCAAATACTTCGGGTTTGAGTGAGTTTTGGTTAGGATAGAATCTTGTACTTTGTTCTTACTTTGGTTCCATAGAGAGTATATCATAGTTTGTATAGGGAACCATTTTAAACTTTGTAATTGGTTTTGATTATAAGGTTTTCGCCATCTAGGCATCTCAAGTTATATTTATATAACTTGAGAAAATATTTCTCTTGTGCTATTTATTTTCCGCTGCAAAAACTCTACAATTTTGTGTGTGTATTTTCTGTCCGTCTGGAGTGTTACCTGGGGTGTTACTTAACACTTGAGGTAACATCTGTTCTCAGCAAGCTATTGACAAACATTTTCAATTGGCACCAGAGCCCGGTCACTTGACATACTAAGTGATTCGTTCCTGATTTGTCATGGCTTTCGATCCTGCTAATCCTAATCAGAAGCGTCTTCCTGTTTTAGATGGCTCGAATTATGCTTATTGGAAGATCCGCCTACGCTCGCATATCAAATCAATTGATCTTCGGGCATGACGATCTATAACAAATGGTTACTCTCTCCCTATGTTACCTCCAGATGAAGATGGTGACGTTCAAGTCAAACCTGAATCGGAGTGGACTAATGAAGAGATTACTCTAGCTAATTATAATAAAAAAGCACTTAATGCTATTTTTGAATGGGTTGATATGCATATTTTTAAACGTATTCAAAATAGTTCCACTGCTCAAGAGGCATGGGACACTTTACAAAGATTTTGTGAAGGTGATAGTAGTGTGCGTGATAATAAACTTAGAACTCTTACTGGCAAATTTGAAAGATTGAGGATGGGTGAAAATGAAACTATTTCATCCTATTTTGAAAAATTGTTTGATATTTTAAATGAGTGTCAACTTTTGGGTGAACCTTTTACCAACAAACAACTTGTTTCAAAAGCTATTCGAACTCTCCCCGAGAGGTTCAATATGAAAGTTTCATCTATTGAAGAAGCCCACAATCTTTCTACAATGAACATCAATTCTTTAATGAGTATTTTGAGAAATTTTGAGTCAAATCTCCTTGAACAAAGTGAGGCTTTTAAAGGAAAAAATATTGCTTTAAATGTGCAATCCTCAGACTTTTCAAATGATAATGAAGATGAAATTTTTGAAGAATTGGATGAAAATGCCAGTGTTGCTTTACTTGCTAGAAAGTATAATGCTATGGTTAAAAAGTTTAACAATGAAAAAGTGCAGGTTAAAGCAAAGGAGAAACAAACCAAGGTGTATGATTCGATGCCAAGAAGGACGTTCCCATCTACTCAAAAGTCAGCCCCTATGCGTAGAGCATCCTCAGATCAATCAAGGTCTGATCCCAAATACATTGATTCAATTCAATGTCATGCTTGTTCGGGATGGGGTCATTACGCAAACGAGTGTGCCAACACACTACGGAAGAAGGGAAAGAACCTATGGGTATCCCTGAGTGACAATGAAGATGAGGGTTCAGTCCAGGAAGAAGAACCAGATCAAACAACCATGTATGTCACAGTCAGTGACTTGCAGACTGAACATGTTACCAGAGATGTTATGTCAACTGAGTTAACATCCGAGACCACATCTGTCAGGTATAACAATTTCAGTTCTGATAATAATGTTTGTTTCATGGTTTCCACTAATCTTGATACAGGAAGTTCGCATGAGGATGAGATGAGCAAAGATGAGCTCATTGAAGACTTAAAAATCCTCTATAAGGATATGCTCAAGGAATGGAAGAAGGAGAACCAAATGGTTAAGACTTTAACCAAGAAGAACAATGGACTCAAGGCCTACTTGAACCAAATGGAAGCTCAAGCATCCCAGAAAGATGCCGAGCTAGAAAAAGTCAAGGCCAAGTTGACTCTAGCCGAAACCACCTTGAAGAAGCTCAACACCGGATCGTCCAAACTTAATGAGATCCTAAACTTGGGTAAGCCTTTGAGAGCAGGTATTGGTTTCGAGAATCATTAGAAAGTATTACTTCTTCTTTGTCTTGTAATGAACATAACGTAAATTTTGTAAAAGGTCACGAGTTTGATCAAAATTCTTGTTCAAATGATGTTTCTGACAAAGGGAAAGTGTGTCAATACTGTCACACTACTGGACATCTTAAAAATAAATGTACAAAGCTTTCAAAGAAAGAGTCCAGTCCAGATGTGTTACCTGAAGTGTTACCCAGCACTCCAGATAACACACACTGTCAGAAAGTCAAAATGTCAAAAAAGAAGTCATGGAAACCAAAAGCCAATGTGAGATGTGATGTTGTATATACTGCCTTAAAAACAAATGTTGAAGGATCATGGTATTTTGATAGTGGGTGTTCACGCCATATGGCGGGAGCAATTTTTTTTTTAAAAAACTATGAATCCGTTCAAGGGGGTAGTGTAACTTATGGTGGTGGGAGCAAGAGTAACATAATAGGAAAAGGAACACTAAATGTGAATGGTTTTCCTGCTTTAAAAAATGTCTTGCATGTAGATGGCCTAGTAACTAATTTAATTAGTATTAGTCAACTTTGCGATGACAACATGAAAGTAAAATTTAACAAGGACACTTGTGAGGTTTTTGATGGTACTAACAATTGTGTTATGACAGGAACTAGATCAAGTGATAATTGTTATCGTGTGGAAGATAAATTCGTGTGCAACACCGCACAAATTGATGTCACAAACTTATGGCATCAAAAGTTGGGACATGTTCATTTGAGGAACATTGATAAGATCGTTAAGTTAGATGCTGTTAAAGGAATTCCTAAACTAGATCTTAAAAATCCTATCATTTGTGAATATTGTCTTAAGGGGAAACAAACTCGTGTTGCCCATAGTACTGCCCAACATTCTGAGCAACACTCTGGAACAACACATTGTTTTCAACTCTTACATATGGATTTAATGGGTCCAGTTGAGGTAGAGAGTTTTGGAGGAAAGAGATATTCTTATGTCATTGTTGATGATTTTTCGAGATTCACTTGGGTTTATTTTCTAAAAGAAAAATCGGAAACTTTTGAAAAATTAAAATTTTTACACTCCAAAATCAAAAACATGTTTTGTGCCTCTATCTTTAGAATCAAATCTGATCATGGGAGTGAATTTAACAATGTTTTATTTTCTACTTTTTGTGAAAGAAAAGGAATACATCACGAGTTTTCAGCTCCTAAAACACCTCAACAAAATGGGGTGGCCGAAAGAAAAAATCGTACTTTACTTGAAATGACTCGTGTGATGTTGTTTCCTAAAAGGATTTCTAAAAGATTTTGGCCGAGGCACTTAACACGGCTTGTCACACAATTAATAGAGTTTTTCTAAGACCCGGAACCACTATGACACCTTATGAAATTTTGAATGGCAATAAGCCAAAAGTTCACTATTTTCATGTCTTTGGTGTGTGTGTGTGTTACATTTTGAATGACCGGGATTACTTAGCAAAGTTTGACTCTAAAAGTGATAAGGCGATATTTCTTGGATATGCAGCAAATAGTCGGGCATATAGGGTTTACAATCTTAGACTAAAAACCATCCAAGAATCTGTTAACATTGTTTTTTATGATCTCTCTAGTATTTCAGGCGAAGGTGCTCAAGAATCTCCTCTGGTGTTGTTAGAAGATGTCATACAAACTGCAGATGACATCACAGATGTTAACACAGATGCTGAGCAGAATGTTATCATAGATGAGACAGCACCTCAGGCAACACCTGAGTCCAGTGATCCATCCGAGTTTGATACAGAAGTTCATGATGACGCAAGAAGGGATCCTCCACCCAGAATTCGTAGGAATCGTCCTACAACTCAGGTAATTGGGGAAGTGAATGAAGGGGTCCGAACAAGAAACAAATAACCTGTGAATTATCGGGAAATTGTAAGGTATCTGTGCATGTCAACCACATATACCAAGGTAAAACACTCTTTTTTTTGTGTCATCCATAGAACCTAAAAATGTGATTGAAGCTTTAAAAGACAATTTTTGGATTCAAGCTATGCAAGACGAACTAGATCAATTTACCCGAAATAATGTATGGCTTTTAGTACCCCGTCCCATTAATACTAATGTTATTGGGACAAAATGGATTTTTAAAAACAAAACGGATGAAGAGGGTAATATTGTTCGAAATAAAGCTCGTCTTGTGGCTCAAGGCTATACACAAGTGGAAGGTATCGACTTTGACGAAACCTTCGCACCCGTGGCTAGAATTGAGTCTATAAGACTTCTTTTAGCCATAGCTTGTTATCTTAGAATCACTTTGTATCAAATGGATGTTAAAGCAGCATTTTTAAATGGATATTTAGATGAGGAAGTTTTTGTTGAACAACCTAAAGGTTTTGAAGATCCATCCCAACCAAACCATGTGTATAGACTTGATAAAGCCTTATACGGTCTAAAACAAGCTCCGCGCGCATGGTATGATCATTTAACTAGTGTTTTGCTTGAATATGGTTTTATTCGAGGAGAAGCGGATAGAACCTTATTCATTTTAAAACATGGAAAGGAACTTGTCATTGCTCAAATCTATGTTGATGACATTGTCTATGGCTCTACTTCAAAAATTTGTTTAAATGATTTTGTAGAGGCTATGACATCAACTTTCGAGATGAGCATGATGGGTGAACTAAACTTCTTTCTTGGCTTGCAGGTGAGACAACTACCCGATGGAATATTCATCTCACAAAGCAAGTACGCAAAAATATAGTCAAGAAATTCGGCTTGGAGGGGTCAAAAAGTTCCTCGGTTCCCATGGCTACTACACTTAAACTCGGAAAGGATGAAGGGGGAGAAGCAATCGATCCTACCCTTTACCGTTCCATGATTGGTAGCCTTCTTTATCTTACCTCTAGCTGACCCGACATTATGTTTTCTGTGTGTGTCTGTGCACGATACCAATCCAACCCTAAAGCCTCTCATCTTAATTCTGTGAAAAAGATAATTAAATATGTTTCCGGAACGAGCGAATTAGGAATTTGGTATGCTAAAGATACAAATACAAATCTAGTAGGCTTTAGTGATTCGGATTGGGCGGGGGATATAGATGACAGAAAAAGTACTAGTGGGAGGTGTTTTTACCTGGGTAATAATCTAGTATCATGGTATAGTCGTAAACAAAATTGTGTGTCGCTCTCTACTGCTGAGTCTGAATACGTGGCAGCGGGGAGTTGTTGTACTCAATTAATATGGCTAAAACATATGTTAGACGACTATGGGCTTGAGAGTAAAAATATGATCATGTACTGTGATAGTTTGAGTGCCATTAACATTTCCAAGAACCAGTCCAACACTCCCGCACAAAACACATTGATATTCGTCATCATTTTTTAAGAGATATGGTTGAAAAAGGCTTAATAACTATAGAGCATATTGATACCAAGTATCAATTGGCGGACACTTTTACAAAAGCCTTAGACCTTGAGAGATTTTCTTTCTTGAAGAACTCTCTTGGTCTTTGTAATCTCTAAAATCTCCTGTTTCTGGAGTTACCTCAAGTGCTACCAGCATCTGAGATAACACTTGTATATTATTTTTTTAAAAAAAAATAATAAAAAAAAATTGGCTTTCTGTTTTAATCTGTCAATGAGTAGTATTTTCTATTCATTGATAGTGGCACATACTGACCTTTTTGTTATGGTAGGATAACACTCTAGGTAACATTATTGATAACATTCCTTTTTAAACTCAAAAGTGACAAAGTCACTAATCTTTTTCAAAGGCAAAAAGGCTAAATACACTTATAATATTTCCTTAGTAGCTCGGGGCACGACGTTCGCTGCGACGATGCACTCTTGTCAAAGGGGGATATTATCTAGTGATCTTGTACTAAGTATTAGGAACATGGAGTTCACCACTACAATGTTTCCTACTTGAGCGGTACAAATCACTAAAACATGTTTACACTTTATAAAGACTCGGGGCACGGAGCTCACTACTACGATGCTTCTTTGTAGATAAAGAAGTGTGAATCATGTTTATATTTTAAGTGTTTGAAGATGAAGAACAGGTTTTTTTATTATTTTGCCTAACTAGTTAATATTTGGCAAGCTTGTTCTACCTCAATTGCTTATTAAAGAAGCATATCTTCGCCTCAAAAGTGAGGTCATCTCGCTTTAATTGCCTCAATATAATCAAGGGATGTTATCATAAGTGTTGTCTTAAGTGTTACCATCGTTGCCATCAACACATTAGTGTGTGCTACATTCGTTTTTATTTAATTTTAATCTCAGATTTGTTTGTTAAATTTTCAAAGTTTGAAAGTCTTTTTATTATCTATAACAAAAGAGTTTACAATTTTGAAAAATCTTAAACAATCTTTTATCTTTGGTAAAATTTAGTTGGAACAATCTTCTTACAATTTAGGGATTCATCTTTAAAATTTTGTGGAGATTGTTGCACTCTTTATTCTATAATTTTTTTACTGTTGTTGTTCTTTTCGTCTTTTATTTTTTCTTTTTTCTTCTTTTTCGATTTATATATTATTTAAAAAAAAAAAAAAAAAATAATAACCGAATGTGTAGGGGAGTTGGTTAGTTGTGTGCTTGTAAATAAGATGAGTTAATTTAGGTTAGTTTTAAATGTGAGGAAAAATAGGGGTTTAGTTAATTTAAATAATAAGAGTTAAGTTTAGATTAAATATTTATCCCTTTTTCACATTCTTAAACTCCCTAAAATATCTTCTCCTAATTACTCTCCTTATTTTTCTCACCAAACTCTTTTTAACTCCTCCTCTCCTCACCGCCTTCTTCAATTCGGCGACAACCCAAAACCCTCAAAACCCTTCTTCGACTTCTCCAAAAATTCTCCAATTTCTTCCCAAAAATTCAACAATGGTGAAACCCCCTCAACCCCTATCCAACCGGCACCATTGGAGGAGTCACCGGGTGATGCCTCACGTGTTGCCTCACCCATGGACATCTCACCAATTGTTTCCCAAATTTCTCAACAAATTGCAATGTCCATTGATGAGCCCTCACAAGTAGCTACCTCAGCTCGTCCTCCACTCCCGGCGACTGCTTCAAAACCTCCAAGTTCCGCCACTAAACGAATCAAGAGAAAAGCTCCGTCAACTTCAACCAAAATTGGCGCAGTTCCACAAGCTCGAAAGAGGACCTCCAACCGTCTAAGTGCAAAGGCAATGTCAAAAGTTCCTTCCAACACTTCTGATGACCCAGTACATGTCTCCGACGAGGAAGAAGAAGAATCTCTCGGTCTCTCTTCCGATCACAACTCGGACCAGAATTTTGTTGTTCAACCGGCTGAACGAACTCAATCTGTAGAGAGCCTGGATACTTGGGTAGAAAAAGAGGAAGAAACTCTTGCTGCAGCTCAAAACCGAGTGACAAAAGCCAAGGGGAAACAGAGTGTTGTCTCGGGTGCTGGCAAACCTCCGAAACCATCCAAGGTAACATCTCGATCTTCAAAACCCCATTGCGCCCGGTTACGTCTTCTGAATTATTTGGTGCTTCTGATGATATTTTGGAAACAAGTATTGATAAAAATGATGAGGCATTTCCACAACCCTTTTCTACATTCAAATTTTTCGAACGGGCCAATATGCAAAAATGGCTTGATATTTCGGGTTTAAAAATGCACCGTGAGAAGCATATTGATGAGGCTAGTCTTAAGAAGCATGGTGTTTATCAGTTCTTAAAATAGAAATGTTTTAAATGCCAATCTCTATCCCGAGAACTATGTTGATGCCATTATTCGAAACTTTTTTGCTAATCTTCATCCCAACCTAGATAATGAAAATTCCAACCAATTCGGAAAATTCTTTCTTCGAAGTAAAGTTCTTCGAATAACCCATCTTTGATTAATAAAGTGTTTGGTTTGCTAACGTTGATGATGATGGGGTGTTAGCCGATAGGGATGATATTGCCAAAGTTTTGACTAACAATGTTGTTAATAAATGGCCAACAAAAAAGGATGAACACTTTCTTGCCTCATCCCTCACCTCACTTTTTTCGGTTCTACACAAATTGTGTATCTTTAATTGGCTCCCCACCAAAAATGAACAATATGTAACCCTCGAACAAGCTCGGGTCCTACATAAATTGGGGTTGAACCGGAAATTGAATTTTGGGAGATTGATATTTAGACATTTAGCCACTTGGGGAAAGAAGAAATCAATCTCATATTTGCCTTATCCTTCTCTCATTTTCCAAGCGATAAAATCCCAAAATTTTCACTTATGGATTCAGACAAGTATACTCATGAGCTTGACTATTACCGAGTGGATAGTTTTTTGACTAAACAGGGAAAGGGTGGTATTAGATACACCGTGACTTACCTTGGGATAAGTCGAAAGATATCATTTTGTCAAGTTCGTCCGTTCCATCTCGAGGTGTTGGGAAGATGCTACTTCAGATTGTCCGTCCTTTATTCCTTCTTCTCCAAGCATGTTTGCAGGTACTAATGCTGAAATGCTGATGGCTAGTGTCTCACATCTTCTGGGCACTGATTCTCCCTCAATCCCAAAGACGACTGTCCTAGCATTTCTTGAAAAACAGAATGTGATTTTGGGGAAATTGTTCAAGATTGGACCCTACTAAAAGACACAACAGCAAGCTTTGTTAATCTGATTTCTTCCCAATCAGGGGAGGTGCTGGTACAAGTGCTGGTACGAGTGCTGCTATAGATGCTGCTGATGCTGGTACAAGTGCTGGGGAAGATGAACAGGAAGAAGAGGACTAAGACACAGAAGAAGAGTAAAAGAGGAAAATCTTTCCTGAAGGTTGATGTTGCCATTAAATTGGGCAATGACTTTTTCTTGGGGTTTGGTTCCAAAACAATTTGGTTCTTTGGTTTCTAAACTATTTATTTTGTGGTGGTTGGTTTAAACAATTTCATACTTTGATGGTTTGTTTATGGTGTTTTATTTTCGGATCTTATGTTGGTTTTTATGTTTTTTTAAAACTTGGATTTACTTTGGATTTTGAAGGTACTAGTTGAAAACATTTAAGGATGTGTTTAATTAGTATTTGTTTGTAAATTCTTGTTTTCTCTCGACTCCTACATTAAGGGGGAGTTTATATTGGGTGGTTGTTATATTATCTTGTTATATGGCTAACTTGTTTTTACAGGTACCAACACTTAGGTGATTGGAAAATAATCTCAAATTAAGGGGGAGATTGTTAGTGCAGAACTGAGGTGTTACCTCGGATGTTGTCACTGACAGTCCAAGTGCTGTGACGAAATTCTTTGTAATTTGATATTTCTTTCTAATGTAATTTTTATATTAATATCCTAATATTATTTTCTAGATGTTGGTCCATATTTTCAGGTATAATAAAGTTGGTTTATGGAGCTTAAAATGTGGAAGAAAAATTGGAGATTTATTCATAATTGGCGAGTAAATGAAGGAGTCTCAAACATATTTAACATGTGTTAAATATGGAGAAAAATGTGGGAGACCATTTCAAAGTTGTTGTTGCTGATTAATTGAAGATGTACAAGGCTTGGAAGCATGAGGTACAAGAGGAGAAGCAAGGACTTGGGCTTCAAGAAAGCGGTTGAGAAAAATATGGAAAAGAAGACCAAGTCTTCCTAGAAGATAGGAGATCATGGCCAACTCACTCCACTCTCCCCTCACACGATCACAAACAGCCCAAGGCTGTTATTTGTGTAGCCTCCAAGTCTTGGTTGGCTATAAATAGATGCTTGGATGAAGATTGAAGACAAGCCAATTTTATACACACATCCATAGCACAAAAAGACCAAAGTACTCTTGGCTCCTTTTGAGATTCTTACTTCCATACACTCTTTTATCACTCAAATACTTCGGGTTTGATTGAGTTTGGTTAGGATAGAATCTTGTACTTTGTTCTTACTTTGGTTCCATAGAGAGTATATCATAGTTTGTATAGGGAACCATTTTAAACTTTGTAATTGGTTTTGATTATAAGGTTTTCGCCATCTAGGCATCTCAAGTTATATTTATATAACTTGAGAAAAATATTTCTCTTGTGCTATTTATTTTCCGTTGCAAAAACTCTACAATTTTTGTGTGTGTATTTTCTGTCCGTCTGGATTGTTACCTGGGTGTTACTTAACACTTGAGGTAACATCTGTTCTCAGGAAGCTATTGACAAACATTTTCATATTGTTCTCAAAGTTAATGGAGCGAAATATCAAGGATACACAAGAAAAAAAATCAGAGGTAGACAATAGTGAATTTGCAACCAATTTTTTCTGTCTATCATGATTTTCTTTCAACAAATAGTGAAATTATGTTGCTCGGCAATGGTATAACAACCTTATTATATGGGATGAGCCTCCAAATCTTGTGGTGAGCCATTTTAATACGTATTTGTTTGGAATACAATTAGATCTTTTTGCTTTTTTTTTTTTTTTTTTTTTTTTTTTTTTGGGCAAAGATCTTACTTTGCTTTTAAAAAAAAATGGTAGGGGAAGAGAATTTAAGACCCGTAGCTTCATTAAAAAAACAGTTGACAATTTTGCCGCCAAACCTCGAAACCCTAGAAAATTTAAACTTCCATTAATCACACTCTCCCTCGATCCACAGAAGCCTCCCACTGTTTCCGCTACCCTTTTCTTCCTCTTCCATGTGAGAATTCATACTCCCCAAACCCTAATTTTTACAATTTGAATGACCCCCCGATTAATCTATTACTAATTTATCTGTTTCAGATGAATCGCAATTAATGTTGGATCCGTTCTCCGTGCGTCCTTGTCTCTCGTTTAATCCTCTCACCACCGACGAAATCCAATTCACCCTCACGTGTATGTACAATTTCTTCACGAAATTCGAGAAATTCTGGTCAAATGCATCTGGAAATTCAAGTCGCACAGCAGTACTGTAAGAGGGTAAGGGTTGGGATCGTACAGCATGAAGTGCGCCGCAATACAGTTTCTTCGGTTGCTTCGAGTCCCTGTTATGATGTTCGGCGCGGTATCTTGTTATATAAACTGGTCACTGCATTTGCAAGTCATCATTGCCATCGGCCCGCCTTGCCTTTTCTTTTCTTTCCATTTCATTGTCTCTCTATCTCCTCAATTACTCAAGGAGGGTCATTCTTTTCCTTGGCAAATCAATTAATTACGTGAGTATCTCCTCTCCCTATTTGTTGTACTTTGTATTTGTAAGAACATTACATGTTTATAAATTGAAATCATGAGTAATACAAAAGTGAAAAGTTGTAGTACTTGATATGATGGGGGTACTATGTCAAATGCAGTTGATAGTTCATCTTGCATTGTTAGGGAATTATGATTGGAAGCTTTTGTTTAAGGAAGCAAGTTAGTTGCTAAATCTTTGTAAATTTCAGTTTGATGCTTTTGAAGATGTCCGGTTTTCATGACTTGGGTAGTATATGTTGGCAAATTATTAGAATTGGGTCCTCATCCCCTTAAAAAGGCCCCCCTTTTTAAGGGGATGAGGACCCAATTTTAATATGGTAGAGCCGGCCCAAGTTGATGTTGGGTTTGAATTAGCCCGTGTTGGGTTTGAGTTAGCCCGTGTTGGTGCCCGTATTGGGTTCGAATTGATAATCATGTTGGCGTATTAATGGTACACGTGTAGAGCCGATGTACCGGCCTACACGTGAGGGGGCGTGTTGAAGTCCCCATGTATCCCACATCAACTTGGAGAATAAAATTGATCAACTATATAGATTGGCTAACCTTACCCCTTAACAAGGCCTTTTAAGGGGATGAGGACCCAATTCTAATACAAATGTTTGTGACCCGTGGGAGTTTCGTTTTCGATCATATGTAGTTAAGAAATATTAATAAGAATGATGCTTGCTTAAGGAAGTAGTTCAGCTGTTATCTCTTTTTGGGAATTTCAATATGCGTTCTAAAGATGTGCTGTTTTCAACTCTTTCATGGGCAGATCATGGAGCGGGCCGTTTTCATATATTTTTATCTTGGACTTTTGGCTTGGTTGTGTCTCTCCTGTGTGAAGGCTGAAGACCCCTACAGATTTTATACATGGAGAGTTACTTATGGACAGATTTCTCCACTTGGTGTCAAGCAAAGGGTATATTTACTTGTGCTATTTTTGTACTCACTGGTTGGAAATTGACTAGGATTTGTCATTGATAGCTTTTTATTGTCATAACCTAATCATCATTGTTGTATTCTCTGGGATTTTGTAGGGCATCCTTATCAATGGACAGTTTCCAGGCCCCACCATTGACTGTGTCACGAATGACAATGTAATAGTCAACGTCTTTAATGAGCTCGATGAGCCATTCCTCATCACATGGTCAGTATCTTATCTTATCTCCATCTCCTGTGCTCTCTTAATCTGATTTACTCGCTTGTATCCACACAGTGGCGGAGCCAGAAATCGAAGGAAGGGGGGGGCAAAATATGTTGGAGCCAAGGAGTGATGAATGGGGGTTTGGGGGCAGCGCCCCCGATTTTTTTTTCCCGGTGTTTCTATATACTGTACAATACAATTTTAGGCATAGACATATAGTTAAGTACTAACTTTAATGGTGAAAATAAAAGCATATACGATTCAACACATATACTCCCTTTGCCCTAAAATGATATTTTTATTTGCCATTTTTCATCGTCCCAAAAAATCCTTATCATTTTTACGGTTTAGGCTTAAAAGTGCACAAACAAATTGAATAGTCAAGTGTTGAAAATATTTTGAGACAAATGGAGTATTACACAAAGTATCCAAAGATTTAACATATATAGTTGTTTAACATCGACCTTATTTTTTACTCACCTACCTCACTTTTCTTACATAATTCCGTCTTAAAAATAAAAGTGTACTCCCTTCGTCTCATACTTATCGCCACTTATTTTCCTTTTAGTGTCCCATATTTATTGCTACTTACCTAAAATGTTCAATCTTTCTCTCTCTTACTCACTCACAACAACTATCTACTAACTTGTTTTGTCTCTCCTAACCACTTACAACAATCACTTTTCCAACATATTTTATTAATCCTCGTGCATTCCCATTTGGTAGCAAAAAGTAGGGGACGGAAGGAGTAAATTTTAGTGGGACGGGGGAATATATTTGTATGTATAGTGTGTATATGTATTTACTTTATTTTTTTAACACACATATACATATATAGTTAACTACCATTATTGCAAAAAATAAATAAACCTGAAAAGCCAAGGGGGGGGCAGTTGCCCCTGCTTGCCCCCTTGTGCCTCCGCCTCTGTATCCACAAGCATACTCACTGATCACACGTGCTGAAACTGTTTATGCCCTAACCAACAATCCTTGGGGATGTTTTTCAAGCTTTTTTAGCAAATATATTGCTGACATAATAGTAGGATCATCTTTCTTATTTTATTTTTTATTTGTTTCGCTGTATTACTTCTTATTGTTTTTGTATTTCAAACTTACTCATTCAAGTGGTATAGCTAGAGTTACTTGTAATGACTTCATGTGTAGTGGATCAAGTTCAATAAATCTCTTATTTTACTTTTCCAGAAATAAGGTTTTGCTTCAATTTCCGTTCTTCCTATCTTCACGTGTATTTTTCTATTTGGTTGCAAGAGTCAACGGCAGGGTTGATAAGTTTCCTTTTTCTGTTCTATTCCACTTGGAACCAAAGTTGTTTGAGAAACTAGGATTTTCGAATTCTACTTGGGCACATATCTGATGATTTTATGGTGCCAAATCAGGAATGGAATTAAACAGAGAAAGACCTCATGGCAAGATGGAGTGCTTGGGACAAATTGCCCAATTCCCCCACATAAAAACTGGACCTATGCAATGCAAATGAAAGATCAAGTTGGAACCTACTCGTACTTCCCGTCAACATTGTTGCATAGAGCTGCTGGAGGTTTTGGGGGTTTTAATATTGCTCCAAGAGCCGTAATATTTGTACCATATCCCAAACCTGTTGAGGAGTTTACTGTAGTTGTTAATGATTGGTGGAAGTCTGACCACAAGGTTCGTATATCATCAAATTCTTCTCATACTTCTTTGTTATTGGAGTTCATTTTCGGAAATAAATTCTTCTTCATGCATGATTGATGATACAAAGTGCAAATACGAAATACTTAATTGTTCATTGCTGGGACCTTTTCTGGCATTGCTTATTACTATTAGAAAAAGATGACCGTGCATCTAAATCAGGTAATGATTAATACAGGCTTATGCATCTCCTTAAGGTTGAATTTGTTGTTTGAAAGAATCAAGATCTGTCGCCGGGAAGTTTTTGCATGGTTTGAACAAGTTTTCATACTGTATTGCTCTTATGAGTGCGAGCATTCTTATCTCAATCAGATTAATTCTGAAGAATACATTATTACGAATCATCTCATAGAGCCCAAATGCATCAATGATTAGTATAATAATTATTGGAGCAAGGGCATTTGGAACTAGTATGAAGATAGGCTCTTCGAATGTGGAGCGTGATAATGTATGCTTAGAATAATTGATCATATGGGTCTTTTAGTTTTTGTTTTAGTACATCATAGAACATGCTAATTATGCATATCGTTCTTTCAGGTATTACAACAGAAGCTGGACTGGGGACTTCAGTTTCCTTCGCCTGATGGTATCCTTATCAATGGGCTTCCTAATTCTGCTGTCTTCACTGGTGAAAAAGGTTGCCAGCCACCTCTTATTTTATTATCCCTCCGTCCCAAAATGAATGACCATTTTGAATTTAAGGGTCATTTTTGGAAATGTTAATTTTTAATAGAAAAAAAATCATAAACATTCTTGTTAATCACTTTCAGAATTTTACTTTTGCAAAAATATAATGAACTCTGAGTTTTTTTTTTTTTTTTGGAAAACAAAACATTTAGGGACAAACTTATTTGATGTAAAAGTTTCCAAAAAAAAGTCAATTCATTTTGGGACAAAATGGTAAATCAATTTGGACAGAGGGAGTAGTATTCATAATCCCAAATATGTTCTTTAGGCTCCTATGAACTACTTCGTACATGTAAATATGCGTAGCTAACTTTTATTCCTTTTTTCCTTTTCAGGCCAAATCTACTTGTTTAGAGTGTCAAATTTGGGCATGACAACTGCTATCAATTTTAGGATCCAGGGACATATGCTTATCCTCGTCGAAGTCGAAGGATCTCGTACCTTGCAGGAAGCCTATGAGTCTCTTGACATTCATGTTGGCCAATCCGTGTCGTTTTTGGTCACTTTACACGCGTCTCCAAAGGACTACTTTATTGTTGCTTCATCTCGTTTTACAAAGCGCGTTCTTACTGCCACTGCAAAGCTTCATTATGAGGGCTCTAACACTCCAGCCTCCAAGCCATTGCCTATAGGACCCACTTATCAACTTCACTGGTCTATGAAGCAAGCCAGGACAATCAGGTATGAAGTATTCACAGTGCTTATTTATTTACTACTCCCTCCGTCCCAAAATGATAGTCCCTTTTGACTTGTTAGTCATTGTAAGGTTACATTATAAGTTTTGGAAATTCAATGATTTTGAAGCCTAAATTTTGGTAATGGGACTGACTTTCGGGGACAAACAAAAAGGGGGAATGGGACTATCATTTTGGGACGGAGGGAGTAACAGCCAAAGATAGGATTTATTTACCTTTTATTCTAACTTTCCCCTCTTTGTGCCTAAGATGGAATTTGACAGCAATGCAGCCAGACCCAATCCTCAAGGTTCATATCATTACGGGGATATTCCCGTAACAAAGACAGTTTTCTATATAATTCAGCACCAAAATAAATGGCAAAAGACGTTATGCTGTAAATAATGTTTCATACATTAATCCAAGCACCCCCTTAAAGCTTGCCGACTTTCTCAATATCAGTGGCGTCTTCAATTAAACACAATCAAGCCACGCCTCCATCTACCCCGCAGTTCTTGGTACATCCGTACTAGACTTTGCTCTTCACGACTTTGTTGAAATCATCTTCCAGAACCCTGGAAAGACTATTCAGTCATGGCATCTTGATGGAACTGATTTTGGACAGTCGGGTATGCTGTTTTCTCTTCTAATTGTTTCTTGACTGTGTCAATCTCCAATTGTTGTTTGGGCCTGAAACTATATGTTACTATCTCTGTCCCAAAATGGATGACCAAATTTGTTCTTGATCAAGAGCAAATTAGGACATTCATTTTGGCGGAGTACTTTTTTTCTTTACTGAACGCGGGTCTGCAAAATAAATGACAGGTATGGTAATGGTGTATGGACTCCTGCTATGAGGAGACGTTATAATCGGGTTGATGCTACCACCCAGAAACACAGTTCAGGTAGCTGAAAAAGATTCTTTTTTCTTTTTCCTTTTATTTGTTTCCGTTGCATTTATGTTTATTATTTAATCCATGCAGGTGTATCCAAATGGTTGGAGCGCGATATTGGTGTCATTAGACAACAAGGGTATGTGGAACGTAAGGTCAGCAATATGGCCATACAGGTACTCGGAGGAGTTGATTTTTAGAGTCTGGAACGATGAGAAAGCTATTATACCGAGTATGACGCCCCTCTGAATGTGTTGCATTGTGGCAAAGCTAAGTAGAAGGAAAAGAACAAGTAGGATCGTCGTTGATGTAATTTTTATTTGATTTTTCCGTTTTAGTCACGAGGGTGTGACTGTCTGTCCGGATGAAGAGGGAATCCAAAGAAAATTGAAGATTATGGGGGAGTGGCAAAACATTTGTAATTGACTGTCATTGGTGTTGGGACTTTCCTCCTAGTCACAATTTTTGAAATGAATTGAAATTTGTTTCACTTATTTTACATATGTCAGTCAACCATGCTTGTGATTTTTCCTATATTTCAAACTTGTCCCACTTGAATAAATAAATAAATAGGAACAGATGAAGAAATATATGCCCAATTCGACTGACTATTGATTTTTCTGTTACTATGATATTGCAACATATACTACGCGATAGGAGTGAAATTTTGTTCAAATCACATGTCCGTTGTTGTTTTGCTTGCTCACTTCAAATATGAGTAGATGTATCGTCTCTTAAACTACAAAAATGACATTTCAGATCGAAATCTTCAGACGTTAGAGTTCCACTTCAACTCCAAGTAAACTTGGAATCTGCCTTCATCCGGCGTTTAAAAATCCTCAATTCTGGTAATATTTTGAGTCGTTCATACATAGTAATTAAATAGGATATAAAGTGATGGACAGTCGTAAATCCGTCGGAGTCAGATCGACAGCTCATACATTTAAAGATTATCGTACCCTCAAATACAGTTACGCCGGCATGCCTCCCGAAAAAAATAAAATCTAGCAACTCATATGATTTGATCGCTTGACACCCATCCACCCATGTTTTTTTTTAGGTTTATAAGTCACTCATTAGTTAGCAAATTTAGGCTATCCAAATGGTTAGCCACCCCTTCCAATCTCAAGAAAACATGATGTATAACTTACATCTTATGTAAATAAACAACCCTATACACTATATTGACAATGAAGCACTTTGTATTGATTCACGGAATATGTCATGGAGCATGGTGCTGGTACAAAGTTATCACCCTCCTCAAATCAGCCGGCCACCGTGCCACCGCTCTGGACCTCGGTGCATCCGGGGTCCACCCAAAGCGGCTAGAGGACGTTCCAACCATTTCTGACTATGTAGAACCATTAATTAACTTCTTGGCCTCTCTTCGCGAGGACGAGCGGGTAATTTTAGTTGGGCACAGCTATGGTGTCTTGTTATCTCTCTAGCCATGGAGAAATTTCCCCATAAGATTTCACTTGGAGTTTTTGTGACTTCTTACATGCCCAATTGTAAGACCCGCCTGCGATACAAATGGGCGAGGTATGTGCACAACTAATACTAATCACAAGCTCAAAACCGATTAATCTTGAAATATCAAAATGCGTGTTCATTTTTGTTCTTGATCATGTACATTAATTTAACTTCTTTTATTTTTAAAGTATTTCAAGAGAAGTTCAAAAGATTCTTTTATGGATTGCCGTTTTAACGTTGATGGAAGTCAAGATATTCCACCTGCCTCGGCTTTATTTGGCCCAAATTATTTATCGACCAAGGTGTATCGTCATTGCAACCCCGAGGTATGTTGATATAATATTTTCAGTCAAAGTTCAATCAAGTTAATTTTCCTTTGGAAAAAAAAAAATTAAGTTAATTTATAATCCTTTTGTCTCAAAAAGTTTGTTCTATGAGTTTTTATGGTCAACATAAAAGAACTTTGACCAAATATTGCTGTTGATCATAGTGAAATTCTAAAAATTGTACTCCCTCTGTCTCTAAATGCATGTCCAAGTTTCTATTTAAAGATATCAAGAAAATGTTCATTTTAGACGATTTAGTGGCAAAGATGCATGCATATTCTTGTTATCCACTTCGTAAATAATTAATTTTGCACGTAAGAAGGACTAGTGAGAAAAAATTGAAAAAAAAAACGTTTAGAGACAAAGTTATTTTAAAAAACATTCATTTTGAAACAAAATTTCTTGAAATTAAAATAGACATTCAAATAGGGACAGAGGGAGTAATTGATAAATAATTAAGTAATTTACCAATGACATTTTTAAAAAAAAAAATTGTGATCGCTAGATTGGCACAATGTACGGTTAAATTTAACACGTGTTTAACTTAAAAAAGACAAAGCGGAATTAGAGGGAAGTGATGGAGAGATTAATTTTTAGAAGAATTATTTTCTAATGTGATTGTATGGTATTTCTAATAATAGGACGCGGAGTTGCAAAGGTGTTGGTAAGGCCCCACGGGTTGTACTTGAAAGATATGGGTAAAGAGAATCTAGTAACAAAAGAGAATATGGTCGGTTAGCCGGGTTTATGTTTTATGCAAAGAAGATGAAATTATGGAGCAAGATTTCCAGAAGTTTGTGATTGAGAATAGCCCGCCCAAAGAGGTGGGACCATATCAGGATCCGGGCATATGGTACAACTATCCAAACCCAAAGAGTTCTGCCAGTGCTTGCACCAAATTGCGCACAAATATGGATGTAATGCGCCGTAACAGTGTTCTAAAAGACGCCCGTCTAGGCCGCCTAGACCCAGCCTAAGCTCTAGGCATTCATGATACGCCAATGTCCCGTCTAGGATATTATAGTTATTTCTGGATTCTTGGCCCCGCCTAGGCGCTAGGCGCCCCTGCGACGCCTAGCGTTTTTTAGAACCTTGGCTGTAATGAACATTTTCTAGGGATGTTGTATCATTTCCTATCTTTCTTTATTTATTACGATGATTATTTTTATTTAAATTATTGGTCAAAGTTATACCAATTGTTCAAACTAACTTGAGATGGAGGGAGTATATATCTTTCGGACAATGATACACATAGTGAAAACACAAAGGGAAAACTCATAGTGAAACACTCTAATCCATTAGATGAGTTTTTAGTAGTGGGGTCCACAAAATTTATTACATCCAACGGATTACAGTGTTTCGCTATGAGTTTTCCTTTTGAGTTTTCACTTTACATATCATTATCCATATCTTTCATTTCAATAACAGAAGTGTACTATTTAATGATACTCCCTCTGTCCTCCTGCTTGCTTTAAGCTTCTTACTTTTCTTTTTAGTCTGTCTCAATTTAAAGTTCTTACTTTATTTTATTGCCTAAAATGGAAAATAGACTCACTGTCATTTTTACAACAAAAACTCCCTATCCACTTTCTCTTTCCTACTTTACTTTTCATGCTCATAACATTTACTTTTTCTTAATATCCGTGTAAAGTCAAACTAAGAACATTAATTTGGGACGAAAGGAGTAGTATAATGCATGTATTTTCTACTCATGTTACTGCAGATAATATAATTTTACTATTTGAGTCAAAATTATAAAGCACGTTACATGAAAATAAAATAGTACGTAAATTGCATTATATATTAACTTAATAAAATACATTGCATTAATCTATCACTGGATAGTATATTATACTCCCTCTGTCCCTAAATGAGTGTCCATTTTCAAGAAATCTTTGTCCCTAAATGAGTGTCTTTTTTGAACACAACTTTCTCCCTAAATATTTTTTTTCGAAAAAAATTTCACCGTTTTCTTTATACGTGCAAACTAAAGGTTTGGAAAGGAGATTACAAGATTATATATGAATCGTTGTTACCAAATTGTTCAAAAGTTGAGATTTTCAGTTTCCCTTAAAATGAAATTTGGACACTCATTTAGGACAGATGTAGTATTAATTATGATAAACGCGAAATTACACCGCTGACACTAACAACCAACCTGAAACAACGTCCAGAGAAACATACAAAATTGTAATGAAGACATTGCCAAAGTAAAATTCAAATACTTATCTTCAACCTTATTAAGATGCAAACATTAAGGAAGAAATGAGTAAATCTAAGGTAAACCCTAACAGGCACAGGGACAGCACGTAAAGGTTGAGCCTTAAGTAATGTAATCCCAACCTCTCCTCCATGTTCAATTCATTTGGTTCAATCCCACCATCCAATTTCAATCAAACGAATTAATAAGCGATCCCACCAATCACCGGAACCACCCTAACAGCCATACTCATCCGGGACATATTCTCCGTCCTGCACCAAACGGTATAAGCTCAAAATCTCTCCCTCTTAAATCCACTTCCGAGTTCATGAGGAACCTCTCAGGCTTGAAACTCAAAGGATCTTCCCAATCGCTCGGGTCACGCCCATGGCCCACACGTTGACCAATACCTGTGAATCCTTGGGCACGATGAATCCGTTGACTTCCACGTCAGATTCAACTTTACGAGGAATCAAAATGGTACCGGTGGGTGTACCCTTAGGGTTTCCTTCACGATGCATTGCAAGTAAGGTAGGTTAGAGACATTTGCTTCTTCTAGCACGTTGCCTTTACCGATGACTTGTTCAAGTTCCGCTTTGGCTTTGGACATGATGATTGGGTTACGTAGTAACTCTGTCATTGCCCATTCTACTGTGCTTGAAGTTGTGTCCGTTCCAGCCGCGAATAGGTCCTGTTCATGACATTTTAAAATCTTGTTTATTGTCATTTTTGATGTCAGTTATAGCATTCATGAGTATCAACTCATTAATAACGCTTTGGACATGACCATTTCCAGCCGTTTAGTGCAAAATCTGCACTATTCTTTACAATTGTGCAACTTTTGAACCAAACATTTCCAAGAATTTGCTTCATATTGTAACTAAATAAGAATAATACAAAAATAAACATTATTATTTCACATACAGATAAAAATAATCATATGCACTTGTACACAGATGTAAGCACACATAATCGTGTCGAAATAATCAAATAATATTTTTGAGAAGGAAGCTTTTTATATATAAAAAAAGTTTAACGAAAAAAGTCTTTTAGTTAAATATAAACATAAATATCAAAATTCATGTTTTTTCACTCTTTAAAAAAAATAAAGACCAACTTAATATAATTTGGAGCATAATATAAATACTATATTTTCATTCTCAATTTCATATGTTTATTTATTTTAATATATTGTATTTTTTTTTTGTTTCAATATTAGGGATTAATATAAGATTATTACAAAATTGAAAGGGATAATTAAAAATAATATTAATGAGTTAAATAATAAAAATATAAATAGAATAAGAGATATATTGAGTTAGATTGGGTGGACTAGATTGTTGATAAAGTATAAAAAGATAGGAAGTTGATTGAGGTTAGGGGTGAGCAGAAAAACCGACAAAAACCGATAACACTAACAGAAAAAACCGACACCGAAAAACCGAACCAATAGCTATTGGTAAGGTACGGTTCTTTTAATTTAAAAACCGAATCTGGCGGCTCGGTTTCGGTTTCACACGCTAATCCCGATTTCACATACCGAACCGAACCGATATTGTTGAACGTCGTCTTTTTTTCTTTTATATATACTCCCTCCGTCCCAGCACAAGTATGACTTCTTTCCTTTTAGGCCGTCCCAGAACAATTGAGCCCACCCCTCTAGTACTACTTGTGCTGGGACGGAGTGAGTATACTGCTTCCGACTTTTAACCTTCTGCGTCACTTCTTTTAGCCCAAGTAGTTCAATTTGGGCCTGCGCAAGCCCAACTTAAATGGCCCATTAATCAGCCCATTGACACCGAACCGATACGACCGACACCGAAACCGATCACACCGAGCCGATTTAAAATCGAATCATTTCGGTACTCAAATGCTAGAAACCGATAAGATGCGGTTCGGTACCGGTTTTAGCTAGAAACCGTACCAAACCGAACCGAGCTCACCCCTAATTGAAGTTGTAGATTGTGTACGTAGAGGAAAGAAATACTATTTTAATAGTAGTTGGATTGGTTTGGATTTTTTTTTTTTTTTAATAAAGATGGTCTTAGCATTGCCCATATTTAATTGACGCACAAAAAATGATTATATTAACTATATTCAGTTGCTTTTCCTTGATTTGGTTAATATTTTCTGAAAGCCCAACAAATAACAATCAAGCACCAAGCTTGATTGGTGTCCGCATGTGCTGCTTAGACCATTTTTATCAACAATCTAACTCAACCCAATTTACAAATAAAATACTATTTTCGTCCCAGAAAATAGTCCACTTTTTTTCGTTGTTATTAACGAGGGAACTTTGAGCAGTTATAAATGCTACTTATAGTTATGTTAATGTGAATCTAAAAATTGATATTAATAGTATTTATAATGGTGTATAAAAAACAATTTCAAAATTTCCATTAGAATAATTAAAAGTAGCCTTAATTATTACTCAAGTTCTTTCGTAAAACCCATAAAAATAGGGGGACTATCATTCTGGGACAGATGGAGTATTATTTATCCCTCCTCCAGATGCACAATCTACAACCCCAACTAACTTTATTTTTTTTCATCCTTTATTCACAATCCAATCCAACCCAATCCAAATTATCTCTTATTTTTTTATTTTTTTTTATTACAAACTATTTTCAACCTCAATTTTAAATAATTTTCTATCTAGTAATAGTTTATGTAATAATTTATATTACTAAATTCTATTATTACACTGAAAATACATTATATGAAATAAATAAACATATACTCCCTCCGTCCCATTTCAAATTGCAAAAGTTGTCAAAAAGGTGTCCCAACTAAAATTGCAAAATTCAAAATGGCAAGTTTTAACCCACTTGCACACTCATATCCGCTAACCCACTAACTCTTCTCTACCCCACTTTCTCTCTCCCACTCAACTATCAACACTCACAACACATCACCTTTTTCACTTTTTCCCTTAATCCCCGTGCCACCTAGTATTTGCAATTGAAATGGGACGGAAGGAGTAATTGATGAACGAGTTTTATACTCGTTTATTCAGTACTTTCTAGACTTATCTTAGCGTAATTTTGTGTATTTAATATGTGTTTTTAGTGTTTA